>CM036618.1:125602190-127084350 GCA_020746105.1 Trogon surrucura | reverse complement strand
TACCTTCGTGGTTCTGTGGCAGTGCAATCCAGGAGAGATGCAGAGCAACACTGGTTTTCCTTCCTAACACAATCAGTCTGGGAGCAAAGGCTAAAGAGTTCTTCTTTTCCAGCTTAGTCCAGGAAAGATACATCTTGTGGAGTGAGGATGTTCGGGCAGGCTGAATTTTATGATTTCAGTCGAGGACATCACCTCTCAAATAGCTCAGACCCTTGAGGTTAGTGATTCTATCCAGGGAAATCTGGGAGAGATGTAAAACACCACCAATTTTCCTTTCTTACGCCTTCTGTCTGGGTGAAAAAATAAATGCTGTTTTCTTTTACAATCAGAGATCCTGAGGGAGCTAGACAGAATTTTGAGATTCAGTCGAGAATAGGGTGTGCTATAGCTCAGATCCTCACCTGCGTTGTTCTGTGGCAGTGCAATCCAGGAGAGATGCAGAGCAGCACTGCTTTTTACTCTCACTGCGAGCAACGGCTAAACGTTTTTCTTTTCCAGCTTAGCTAATGAGGAGCTTAGTCCAGGCAAGATATATCTTGTGGAGTGAAGATGTTTGGGCAAACTTACATTTTGTGAGATCAGTCGAGGACATCACCTCTCAAATAGCTCAGACCCTTAAGGTTAGTGATTCTATCCAGGGAAATCCAGGAGAGATGCCGACAAGCACCAATTTTTCCTTTCTGATGCATTCTATCTAGGAGAAAATATAAACCTTATTTGTCTATTACAATCAGATATTCAGACAGAGGCATAAAGAATTTTGAGATTCAATGGAGAATAGTATGTGCAATAGCTCACATCCTTACCTTCGTGGTTCTGTGGCAGTGCAATCCAGGAGAGATGCAGAGCAACACTGGTTTTTCCTTCCTAACACAATCGGTCTGGGAGCAAAGGCTAAAGAGTTCTTCTTTTCTAGCTTAGTCCAGGAAAGATACATCTTGTGGAGTGAGGATGTTCGGGCAGGCTGAATTTTATGATTTCAGTCGACGACATCACCTCTCAAATAGCTCAGACCCTTAAGGTTAGTGATTCTATCCAGGGAAATCTGGGCGAGATGTAAAACACCACTAATTTTCCTTTCTTACGTCTTCTGTCTGGGTGTAAAAATAAATGCTATTTTCTTTTACAATCAGAGATCCTGAGGGAGCTAGACAGAATTTTGAGATTCAGTCGAGAATAGGGTGTGCTAGAGCTCAGATCCTTACCTGCGTTGTACTGTGGCAGTGCAATCCAGGAGAGATGCAAAGCAGCACTGCTTTTCCCTCTCACTGCGAGCAAAGGCTAAACGTTTTTCTTTTCCAGCTTAGCTAACGAGGAGCTTAGCCCAGGAAAGATCTATCTTCCTGAAGAAGAAAGTTCGGAGAGGCTTACATTTTCTGACTTCAATCCATGATATCTCCTCTCAAATAGATGAGATCCTTAAGGTTAGTGATTCTTTCGCAGGTCAATCTGGGAGAGATGCCGACCAGCACCAATTTTCCTTCCAGAAGTCTTCTGTCTAGGAGAAAAAATAAACGTTATTTTCTTTTACAATCAGAGATAAAGACTGAGGGAAAAAGGCATTTGTGAATCAATCGAAGATAATGTGTGCTATGGCTCAGATTCTTACCTTCGTGGTTCTGTGGCAGTGCAATCCAGGAGAGATGCAGAGCAACACTGGTTTTCCTTCCTAACACAATCAGTCTGGGAGCAAAGGCTAAAGAGTTCTTCTTTTCCAGCTTAGTCCAGGAAAGATACATCTTGTGGAGTGAGGATGTTCGGGCAGGCTGAATTTTATGATTTCAGTCGAGGACATCACCTCTCAAATAGCTCAGACCCTTGAGGTTAGTGATTCTATCCAGGGAAATCTGGGAGAGATGTAAAACACCACCAATTTTCCTTTCTTACGCCTTCTGTCTGGGTGAAAAAATAAATGCTATTTTCTTTTACAATCAGAGATCCTGAGGGAGCTAGACAGAATTTTGAGATTCAGTCGAGAATAGGGTGTGCTATAGCTCAGATCCTTACCTGCGTTGTACTGTGGCAGTGCAATCCAGGAGAGATGCAGAGCAGCACTGCTTTTCCCTCTCACTGCGAGCAAAGGCTAAACATTTTTCTTTTCCAGCTTAGCTAACGAGGAGCTTAGTCCAGGCAAGATATATCTTGTGGAGTGAAGATGTTTGGGCAAACTTACATTTTCTGAGATCAGTCGAGGACATCACCTCTCAAATAGCTCAGACCCTTAAGGTTAGTGATTCTATCCAGGGAAATCCAGGAGAGATGCCGACAAGCACCAATTTTTCCTTTCTGATGCATTCTATCTAGGAGAAAATATAAACCTTATTTGTCTATTACAATCAGATATTCAGACAGAGGCATAAAGAATTTTGAGATTCAATGGAGAATAGTATGTGCAATAGCTCACATCCTTACCTTCGTGGTTCTGTGGCAGTGCAATCCAGGAGAGATGCAGAGCAACACTGGTTTTCCTTCCTAACACAATCAGTCTGGGAGCAAAGGCTAAAGAGTTCTTCTTTCCAGCTTAGTCCAGGAAAGATACATCTTGTGGAGTGAGGATGTTCGGGCAGGCTGAATTTTATGATTTCAGTCGAGGACATCACCTCTCAAATAGCTCAGACCCTTAAGGTTAGTGATTCTATCCAGGGAAATCTGGGAGAGATGTAAAACACCACCAATTTTCCTTTCTTACGCCTTCTGTCTGGGTGAAAAAAATAAATGCTATTTTCTTTTACAATCAGAGATCCTGAGGGAGCTAGACAGAATTTTGAGATTCAGTCGAGAATAGGGTGTGCTAGAGCTCAGATCCTTACCTGCGTTGTTCTGTGGCAGTGCAATCCAGGAGAGATGCAGAGCAGCACTGCTTTTCCCTCTCACTGCGAGCAAAGGCTAAACGTTTTTCTTTTCCAGCTTAGCTAACGAGGAGCTTAGTCCAGGAAAGATCTATCTTGTGGACTGAAGGTGTTTGGGCAAACTTACATTTTCTGAGATCAGTCGAGGACATCACCTCTCAAATAGCTCAGACCCTTAAGGTTAGTGATTCTATCCAGGGAAATCCAGGAGAGATGCCGACAAGCACCAATTTTTCCATTCTGATGCATTCTATCTAGGAGAAAATATACACCTTATTTTTCTATTACAATCAGATATTCAGACAGAGGCATAAAGAATTTTGAGATTCAATGGAGAATAGTATGTGCAATAGCTCATATCCTTACCTTCGTGGTTCTGTGGCAGTGCAATCCAGGAGAGATGCAGAGCAACACTGGTTTTCCTTCCTAACACAATCAGTCTGGGAGCAAAGGCTAAACATTTTTCTTTTCCAGCTTAGCTAACGAGGAGCTTAGTCCAGAAAAGATCTATCTTGTGGAGTGAGGATGTTCGGAGAAGCTTACATTTTCTGACTTCAGTCCGTGATATCTCCTCTCAAATAGCTCAGACCCTTAAGGTTAGTGATTCTATCCAGGGAAATCTGGGCGAGATGTAAAACACCACCAATTTTCCTTTCTTACGCCTTCTGTCTGGGTGAAAAAATAAATGCTATTTTCTTTTACAATCAGAGATCCTGAGGGAGCTAGACAGAATTTTGAGATTCAGTCGAGAATAGGGTGTGCTATAGCTCAGATCCTCACCTGCGTTGTTCTGTGGCAGTGCAATCCAGGAGAGATGCAGAGCAGCACTGCTTTTCCCTCTCACTGCGAGCAAAGGCTAAACGTTTTTCTTTTACAGCTTAGCTAACGAGGAGCTTAGTCCAGGAAAGATCTATCTTGTGGAGTGAAGGTGTTTGGGCAAACTTACATTTTCTGAGATCAGTCGAGGACATCACCTCTCAAATAGCTCAGACCCTTAAGGTTAGTGATTCTATCCAGGGAAATCCAGGAGAGATGCCGACAAGCACCAATTTTTCCTTTCTGATGCATTCTATCTAGGAGAAAATATAAACCTTATTTTTCTATTACAATCAGATATTCAGACAGAGGCATAAAGAATTTTGAGATTCAATGGAGAATAGTATGTGCAATAGCTCATATCCTTACCTTCGTGGTTCTGTGGCAGTGCAATCCAGGAGAGATGCAGAGCAACACTGGTTTTCCTTCCTAACACAATCAGTCTGGGAGCAAAGGCTAAAGAGTTCTTCTTTTCCAGCTTAGTCCAGGAAAGATACATCTTGTGGAGTGAGGATGTTCGGGCAGGCTGAATTTTATGATTTCAGTCGAGGACATCACCTCTCAAATAGCTCAGACCCTTGAGGTTAGTGATTCTATCCAGGGAAATCTGGGAGAGATGTAAAACAACACCAATTTTCCTTTCTTACGCCTTCTGTCTGGGTGAAAAAATAAATGCTATTTTCTTTTACAATCAGAGATCCTGAGGGAGCTAGACAGAATTTTGAGATTCAGTCGAGAATAGGGTGTGCTAGAGCTCAGATCCTTACCTGCGTTGTTCTGTGGCAGTGCAATCCAGGAGAGATGCAGAGCAACACTGGTTTTCCTTCCTAACACAATCAGTCTGGGAGCAAAGGCTAAAGTTTTCTTCTTTTCCAGCTTAGCTAACGAGGAGCTTAGCCCAGGAAAGATCTATCTTCCTGAAGAAGGAAGTTCGGAGAGGCTTACATTTTCTGACTTCAATCCATGATATCTCCTCTCAAATAGATGAGATCCTTAAGGTTAGTGATTCTTTCGCCGGTCAATCTGGGAGAGATGCCGACCAGCACCAATTTTCCTTCCAGAAGTCTTCTGTCTAGGAGAAAAAACAAACGTTATTTTCTTTTACAATCAGAGATAAAGACTGGGGGAAAAAGGCATTTGTGAATCAATCGAAGATAATGTGTGCTATGGCTCAGATTCTTACCTTCGTGGTTCTGTGGCAGTGCAATCCAGGAGAGATGCAGAGCAACACTGGTTTTCCTTCCTAACACAATCAGTCTGGGAGCAAAGGCTAAAGAGTTCTTCTTTTCCAGCTTAGTCCAGGAAAGATACATCTTGTGGAGTGAGGATGTTCGGGCAGGCTGAATTTTATGATTTCAGTCGAGGACATCACCTCTCAAATAGCTCAGACCCTTGAGGTTAGTGATTCTATCCAGGGAAATCTGGGAGAGATGTAAAACACCACCAATTTTCCTTTCTTACGCCTTCTGTCTGGGTGAAAAAAATAAATGCTGTTTTCTTTTACAATCAGAGATCCTGAGGGAGCTAGACAGAATTTTGAGATTCAGTCGAGAATAGGGTGTGCTATAGCTCAGATCCTCACCTGCGTTGTTCTGTGGCAGTGCAATCCAGGAGAGATGCAGAGCAGCACTGCTTTTCCCTCTCACTGCGAGCAAAGGCTAAACGTTTTTCTTTTCCAGCTTAGCTAACGAGGAGCTTAGTCCAGGAAAGATCTATCTTGTGGAGTGAAGATGTTTGGGCAAACTTACATTTTCTGAGATCAGTCGAGGACATCACCTCTCAAATAGCTCAGACCCTTAAGGTTAGTGATTCTATCCAGGGAAATCCAGGAGAGATGCCGACAAGCACCAATTTTTCCTTTCTGATGCATTCTATCTAGGAGAAAATATAAACCTTATTTGTCTATTACAATCAGATATTCAGACAGAGGCATAAAGAATTTTGAGATTCAATGGAGAATAGTATGTGCAATAGCTCATATCCTTACCTTCGTGGTTCTGTGGCAGTGCAATCCAGGAGAGATGCAGAGCAACACTGGTTTTCCTTCCTAACACAATCAGTCTGGGAGCAAAGGCTAAAGATTTCTTCTTTTCCAGCTTAGCTAACGAGGAGCTTAGCCCAGGAAAGATCTATCTTCCTGAAGAAGGAAGTTCGGAGAGGCTTACATTTTCTGACTTCAGTCCATGATATCTCCTCTCAAATAGATGAGATCCTTAAGGTTAGTGATTCTTTCGCAGGTCAATCTGGGAGAGATGCCGACCAGCACCAATTTTCCTTCCAGAAGTCTTCTGTCTAGGAGAAAAAACAAACGTTATTTTCTTTTACAATCAGAGATAAAGACTGAGGGAAAAAGGCATTTGTGAATCAATCGAGGATAATGTGTGCTATAACTCAGATCCTTACCTTCGTGGTTCTGTGGCAGTGCAATCCAGGAGAGATGCAGAGCAACACTGGTTTTCCTTCCTAACACAATCAGTCTGGGAGCAAAGGCTAAAGAGTTCTTCTTTTCCAGCTTAGTCCAGGAAAGATACATCTTGTGGAGTGAGGATGTTCGGGCAGGCTGAATTTTATGATTTCAGTCGAGGACATCACCTCTCAAATAGCTCAGACCCTTAAGGTTAGTGATTCTATCCAGGGAAATCTGGGAGAGATGTAAAACACCACCAATTTTCCTTTCTTACGCCTTCTGTCTGGGTGAAAAAATTAAATGCTATTTTCTTTTACAATCAGAGATCCTGAGGGAGCTAGACAGAATTTTGAGATTCAGTCGAGAATAGGGTGTGCTATAGCTCAGATCCTTACGTGCGTCGTTCTGTGGCAGTGCAATCCAGGAGAGATGCAGAGCAGCACTGCTTTTCCCTCTCACTGCGAGCAAAGGCTAAACGTTTTTCTTTTCCAGCTTAGCTAACGAGGAGCTTAGCCCAGGAAAGATCTGTCTTCCAGAAGAAGGAAGTTCGGAGAAGCTTACATTTTCTGACTTCAGTCCGTGATATCTCCTCTCAAATAGATGAGATCCTTAAGGTTAGTGATTCTTTCGCAGGTCAATGTGGGAGAGAAATAGACAAGCACAAAGATTCCTTCCAGAAGCCTTCTGTGTAGGAGAAAAAAATCAACGTTATTTTCTTTTACAATCAGAGATAAAGACTGAGGGAAAAAGGCATTTGTGAATCAATCGAGGATAATGTGTGCTATAACTCAGATCCTTACCTTCGTGGTTCTGTGGCAGTGCAATCCAGGAGAGATGCAGAGCAACACTGGTTTTCCTTCCTAACACAATCAGTCTGGGAGCAAAGGCTAAAGAGTTCTTCTTTTCCAGCTTAGTCCAGGAAAGATACATCTTGTGGAGTGAGGATGTTCGGGCAGGCTGAATTTTATGATTTCAGTCGAGGACATCACCTCTCAAATAGCTCAGACCCTTAAGGTTAGTGATTCTATCCAGGGAAATCTGGGAGAGATGTAAAACACCACCAATTTTCCTTTCTTACGCCTTCTGTCTGGGTGAAAAAAGAAATGCTATTTTCTTTTACAATCAGAGATCCTGCGGGAGCTAGACAGAATTTTGAGATTCAGTCGAGAATAGGGTGTGCTATAGCTCAGATCCTTACGTGCGTCGTTCTGTGGCAGTGCAATCCAGGAGAGATGCAGAGCAGCACTGCTTTTCCCTCTCACTGCGAGCAAAGGCTAAACGTTTTTCTTTTACAGCTTAGCTAACGAGGAGCTTAGTCCAGGAAAGATCTATCTTGTGGACTGAAGGTGTTTGGGCAAACTTACATTTTCTGAGATCAGTCGAGGACATCACCTCTCAAATAGCTCAGACCCTTAAGGTTAGTGATTCTATCCAGGGAAATCTGGGAGAGATGTAAAACACCACCAATTTTCCTTTCTTACGCCTTCTGTCTGGGTGAAAAAATAATTGCTATTTTCTTTTACAATCAGAGATCCTGCGGGAGCTAGACAGAATTTTGAGATTCAGTCGAGAATAGGGTGTGCTATAGCTCAGATCCTTACGTGCGTCGTTCTGTGGCAGTGCAATCCAGGAGAGATGCAGAGCAGCACTGCTTTTCCCTCTCACTGCGAGCAAAGGCTAAACGTTTTTCTTTTCCAGCTTAGCTAACGAGGAGCTTAGCCCAGGAAAGATATATCTTCCAGAAGAGGGAAGTTCGGAGAAGCTTACATTTTCTGACTTCAGTCCGTGATATCTCCTCTCAAATAGATGAGATCCTTAAGGTTAGTGATTCTTTCGCAGGTCAATGTGGGAGAGAAATAGACAAGCACAAAGATTCCTTCCAGAAGCCTTTTGTGTAGGAGAAAAAAATCAACGTTATTTTCTTTTACAATCAGAGATAAAGACTGAGGGAAAAAGGCATTTGTGAATCAATCGAGGATTGTGTGTGCTATAACTCAGATCCTTACCTTCGTCGTTCTGTGGCAGTGCAATCCAGGAGAGATGCAGAGCAACACTGGTTTTCCTTCCTAACACAATCAGTCTGGGAGCAAAGGCTAAAGGTTTCTTCTTTTCCAGCTTACTCCAGGAAAGATACATCTTCCAGAAGAAGGAAGTTCGGAGAAGCTTACATTTCCTGACTTCAGTCCATGATATCTCCTCTCAAATAGATGAGATCCTTAAGGTTAGTGATTCTTTCGCAGGTCAATCTGGAAGAGATGCCGACAAGCACCAATTTTTCCTTTCTGATGCATTCTATCTAGGAGAAAAAAAAAACAAGTTATTTTCTTTTACAATCAGATATTCAGACTGAGGCATAAAGAATTTTGAGATTCAATCGAGGATAATGTGTGCTATAACTCAGATCCTTACCTTCGTGGTTCTGTGGCAGTGCAACCCAGGAGAGATGCAGAGCAACACTGGTTTTCCTTCCTAACACAATCAGTCTGGGAGCAAAGGCTAAAGAGTTCTTCTTTTCCAGCTTAGTCCAGGAAAGATACATCTTGTGGAGTGAGGATGTTCGGGCAGGTTGAATTTTATGATTTCAGTCGAGGACATCACCTCTCAAATAGCTCAGACCCTTGAGGTTAGTGATTCTATCCAGGGAAATCTGGGAGAGATGTAAAACACCACCAATTTTCCTTTCTTACGCCTTCTGTCTGGGTGAAAAAATAAACGCTATTTTCTTTTACAATCAGAGATCCTGAGGGAGCTAGACAGAATTTTGAGATTCAGTCGAGAATAGGGTGTGCTATAGCTCAGATCCTTACGTGCGTCGTTCTGTGGCAGTGCAATCCAGGAGAGATGCAGAGCAGCACTGCTTTTCCCTCTCACTGCGAGCAAAGGCTAAACGTTTTTCTTTTCCAGGTTAGCTAACGAGGAGCTTAGTCCATGAAAGATCTATCTTGTGGAGTGAAGGTGTTTGATCAAACTTGAACATCCTCACTCCACAAGATGTATCCTTCCTGGACTAAGCTGGAAAAGAAGAACTCTTTAGCCTTTGCTCCCAGACTGATTGTGTTAGGAAGGAAAACCAGTGTTGCTCTGCATCTCTCCTGGATTGCACTGCCACAGAACCACGAAGGTAAGGATCTGAGTTATAGCACACATAATCCTCGATTGATTCACAAATGCCTTTTTCCCTCAGTCTTTATCTCTGATTGTAAAAGAAAATAACGTTGATTTTTTCTCCTAGACAGAAGGCTTCTGGAAGGAATCTTGGTGCTTGTCTATTTCTCTCCCAGATTGACCTGCGAAAGAATCACTAACCTTAAGGATCTCATCTATTTGAGAGGAGATATCATGGACTGAAGTCAGAAAATGTAAGCCTCTCCGAACTTCCCCTTTCAGGAAGATAGATCTTTCCTGGGCTAAGCTCCTCGTTAGCTAAGCTGGAAAAGAAGAAATCTTTAGCCTTTGCTCCCAGACTGATTGTGTTAGGAAGGAAAACCAGTGTTGCTCTGCATCTCTCCTGGATTGCACTGCCACAGAACCACGAAGGTGAGGATGTGAGCTATTGCACATACTATTCTCCATTGAATCTCAAAATTCTTTATGCCTCTGTCTGAATATCTGATTGTAATAGACAAATAAGGTTTATATTTTCTCCTAGATAGAATGCATCAGAAAGGAAAAATTGGTGCTTGTCGGCATCTCTCCTGGATTTCCCTGGATAGAATCACTAACCTTAAGGGTCTGAGCTATTTGAGAGGTGATGTCCTCGACTGATCTCAGAAAATGTAAGTTTGCCCAAACACCTTCACTCCACAAGATAGATCTTTCCTGGACTAAGCTCCTCGTTGGCTAAGGTGTTAAAGAAGAAATCTTTAGCCTTTGCTCGCAGTGAGAGGGAAAAGCAGTGCTGCTCTGCATCTCTCCTGGATTGCACTGCCACAGAACGACGCACGTGAGGATCTGAGCTATAGCACACCCTATTCTCGACTGAATCTCAAAATTCTGTCTAGCTCCCTCAGGATCTCTGATTGTAAAAGAAAATAGCATTTATTTTTTCACCCAGACAGAAGGCGTAAGAAAGGAAAATTGGTGGTGTTTTACATCTCTCCCAGATTTCCCTGGATAGAATCACTAACCTTAAGGGTCTGAGCTATTTGAGAGGTGATGTCCTCGACTGAAATCATAAAATTCAGCCTGCCCGAACATCCTCACTCCACAAGATGTATCTTTCCTGGAGTAAGCTGGAAAAGAAGAACTCTTTAGCCTTTGCTCCTAGACTGATTGTGTTAGGAAGGAAAACCAGTGTTGCTCTGCATCTCTCCTGGATTGCACTGCCACAGAACCACGAAGGTAAGGATATGAGTTATAGCACACAATATCCTCGATTGATTCACAAATGCCTTTTTCCCTCAGTCTTTATCTCTGATTGTAAAAGAAAATAACGTTGATTTTTTCTCCTAGACAGAAGGCTTCTGGAAGGAATCTTGGTGCTTGTCTATTTCTCTCCCAGATTGACCTGCCAAAGAATCACTAACCTTAAGGATCTCATCTATTTGAGAGGAGATATCATGGATTGAAGTCAGAAAATGTAAGCCTCTCCGAACTTCCTTCTTCAGGAAGATAGATCTTTCCTGGGCTAAGCTCCTCGTTAGCTAAGCTGGAAAAGAAAAACGTTTAGCCTTTGCTCGCAGTGAGAGGGAAAAGCAGTGCTGCTCTGCATCTCTCCTGGATTGCACTGCCACAGAACGACGCACGTAAGGATCTGAGCTATAGCACACCCTATTCTCGACTGAATCTCAAAATTCTGTCTAGCTCCCGCAGGATCTCTGATTGTAAAAGAAAATAGCATTTATTTTTTCACCCAGACAGAAGGCGTAAGAAAGGAAAATTGGTGGTGTTTTACATCTCTCCCAGATTTCCCTGGATAGAATCACTAACCTTAAGGGTCTGAGCTATTTGAGAGGTGATGTCCTCGACTGAAATCATAAAATTCAGCCTGCCCGAACATCCTCACTCCACAAGATGTATCTTTCCTGGACTAAGCTGGAAAAGAAGAACTCTTTAGCCTTTGCTCCCAGACTGATTGTGTTAGGAAGGAAAACCAGTGTTGCTCTGCATCTCTCCTGGATTGCACTGCCACAGAACCACGAAGGTAAGGATATGAGCTATTGCACATACTATTCTCCATTGAATATCAAAATTCTTTATGCCTCTGTCTGAATATCTGATTGTAATAGACAAATAAGGTTTATATTTTCTCCTAGATAGAATGCATCAGAAAGGAAAAATTGGTGCTTGTCGGCATCTCTCCTGGATTTCCCTGGATAGAATCACTAACCTTAAGGGTCTGAGCTATTTGAGAGGTAATGTCCTCGACTGAAATCATAAAATTCAGCCTGCCCGAACATCCTCACTCCACAAGATGTATTTTTCCTGGACTTAGCTCCTCGTTGGCTAAGCTGGAAAAGAAGAAATCCTTAGGCTTTGATACCAGCGAGAAACAAAACCAGTGTTGCTCTGCATCTCTCCTGGATTGCACTGCCACGGAATTAAGAAGCTAAGGATTTGACAGGAGATTTGCTCGACTGAACTCAAAATCCAAGCCAATAGCGAAGTTTCTGCTTGGAACCTTTTCTCGAAAGATTGATTGCTTATACTTTACTGACATCTACTGGTGTTAGCAAGGAAGAATAGTGCTCGTCTGCATCTCCACTGGATTGCCTTGCCAAAGGATCACTAACCTTAAGGATCTGAGCTATTTGAGAGAGATATTCTGGACTGAAATTATAAAGTGTAAGTCTGCCTGAACATCCCCACTCTGCAAGATACATCTCTTCTAGGCTAAGCTCCTCGTTAGCTAAGCTCGAAAAGAAAAAAAATCGTTAGCCTTTGCTCCCAGTGAGAGGGAAAACCAGTGCTGCTCTGCAATCTCTCCTGGATTGCACTGCCTCAGAACGACGCACGTAAGGATCTGAGCTATAGCACACCCTATTCTCGACTGAATCTCAAAATTCTGTCTAGCTCCCTCAGGATCTCTGATTGTAAAAGAAAATAGCATTTATTTTTTTCACCCAGACAGAAGGCGTAAGAAAGGAAAATTGGTGGTGTTTTACATCTCTCCCAGATTTCCCTGGATAGAATCACTAACCTTAAGGGTCTGAGCTATTTGAGAGGTGATGTCCTCGACTGAAATCATAAAATTCAGCCTGCCCGAACATCCTCACTCCACAAGATGTATCTTTCCTGGACTAAGCTGGAAAAGAAGAACTCTTTAGCCTTTGCTCCCAGACTGATTGTGTTAGGAAGGAAACCCAGTGTTGCTCTGCATCTCTCCTGGATTGCACTGCCACAGAACCACGAAGGTAAGGATCTGAGTTATAGCACACATTATCCTCGATTGATTCACAAATGCCTTTTTCCCTCAGTCTTTATCTCTGATTGTAAAAGAAAATAACGTTGATTTTTTCTCCTAGACAGAAGGCTTCTGGAAGGAATCTTGGTGCTTGTCTATTTCTCTCCCACATTGACCTGCGAAAGAATCACTAACCTTAAGGATCTCATCTATTTGAGAGGAGATATCATGGACTGAAGTCAGAAAATGTAAGCTTCTCCGAACTTCCTTCTTCTGGAAGATAGATCTTTCCTGGGCTAAGCTCCTCGTTAGCTAAGCTGGAAAAGAAGAAATCTTTAGCCTTTGCTCGCAGTGAGAGGGAAAAGCAGTGCTGCTCTGCATCTCTCCTGGATTGCACTGCCACAGAACGACGCACGTAAGGATCTGAGCTATAGCACACCCTATTCTCGACTGAATCTCAAAATTCTGTCTAGCTCCCTCAGGATCTCTGATTGTAAAAGAAAATAACGTTTATTTTTGTCCTAGACAGAAGGCTTCTGGAAGGAAAATTGGTGCTGGTCGGCATCTCTCCCAGATTAACCTGCGAAATAATCACTAACCTTAAGGATCTTACTAATTTGAGAGGAGATATCATGGACTGAAATCAGAAAATGTAAGCCTCTCCGAACTTCCCCTTTTAGGAAGATGGATCTTTCCTGGACTAATCTCCTCGTTGGCTAAGCTGGAAAACTAGAAATCTTTAGCCTTTGCTCCCAGACTGCTTGTGTTAGGAAGGAAAACCAGTGCTGCTCTGCATCTCTCCTGGATTGCACTGCCACAGAACCACGAAGGTAAGGATCTGAGTTATAGCACACATTATCCTCGATTGATTCACAAATGCCTTTTTCCCTCAGTCTTTATCTCTGATTGTAAAAGAAAATAACGTTGATTTTTTTTCTCCTAGACAGAAGGCTTCTGGAAGGAATATTGGTGCTTGTCTATTGCTCTCCCAGATTGACCTGCGAAAGAATCACTAACCTTAAGGATCTCATCTATTTGAGAGGAGATATCACGGACTGAAGTCAGAAAATGTAAGCTTCTCCGAACTTCCTTCTTCTGGAAGACAGATCTTTCCTGGACTAAGCTCCTCGTTAGCTAAGCTGGAAAAGAAAAACGTTTAGCCTTTGGTCGCAGTGAGAGGGAAAAGCAGTGCTGCTCTGCATCTCTCCTGGATTGCACTGCCACAGAACGACGCAGGTAAGAATCTGAGCTATAGCACACCCTATTCTCGACTGAATCTCAAAATTCTGTCTAGCTCCCTCAGGATCTCTGATTGTAAAAGAAAATAGCATTTCTTTTTTCACCCAGACAGAAGGCGTAAGAAAGGAAAATTGGTGTTGTTTTACATCTCTCCCAGATTTCCCTGGATAGAATCACTAACCTTAAGGGTCTGAGCTATTTGAGAGGTGATGTCCTCGACTGAAATCATAAAATTCAGCCTGCCCGAACATCCTCACTCCACAAGATGTATCTTTCCTGGACTAAGCTGGAAAAGAAGAAATCTTTAGCCTTTGCTCCCAGACTGATTGTGTTAGGAAGGAAAACCAGTGTTGCTCTGCATCTCTCCTGGATTGCACTGCCACAGAACCACGAAGGTAAGGATCTGAGTTATAGCACACATAATCCTCGATTGATTCACAAATGCCTTTTTCCCTCAGTCTTTATCTCTGATTGTAAAAGAAAATAACGTTGATTTTTTCTCCTAGACAGAAGGCTTCTGGAAGGAATCTTGGTGCTTGTCTATTGCTCTCCCAGATTGACCTGCGAAAGAATCACTAACCTTAAGGATCTCATCTATTTGAGAGGAGATATCACGGACTGAAGTCAGAAAATGTAAGCTTCTCCGAACTTCCTTCTTCTGGAAGATAGATCTTTCCTGGGCTAAGCTCCTCGTTAGCTAAGCTGGAAAAGAAAAACGTTTAGCCTTTGCTCGCAGTGAGAGGGAAAAGCAGTGCTGCTCTGCATCTCTCCTGGATTGCACTGCCACAGAACGACGCACGTAAGGATCTGAGCTATAGCACACCCTATTCTCGACTGAATCTCAAAATTCTGTCTAGCTCCCTCAGGATCTCTGATTGTAAAAGAAAATAGCATTTATTTTTTCACCCAGACAGAAGGCGTAAGAAAGGAAAATTGGTGGTGTTTTACATCTCTCCCAGATTTCCCTGGATAGAATCACTAACCTTAAGGGTCTGAGCTATTTGAGAGGTGATGTCCTCGACTGAAATCATAAAATTCAGCCTGCCCGAACATCCTCACTCCACAAGATGTATCTTTCCTGGACTAAGCTGGAAAAGAAGAAATCTTTAGCCTTTGCTCCCAGACTGATTGTGTTAGGAAGGAAAACCAGTGTTGCTCTGCATCTCTCCTGGATTGCACTGCCACAGAACCACGAAGGTAAGGATCTGAGTTATAGCACACATTATCCTCGATTGATTCACAAATGCCTTTTTCCCTCAGTCTTTATCTCTGATTGTAAAAGAAAATAACGTTGATTTTTTCTCCTAGACAGAAGGCTTCTGGAAGGAATCTTGGTGCTTGTCTATTGCTCTCCCAGATTGACCTGCCAAAGAATCACTAACCTTAAGGATCTCATCTATTTGAGAGGAGATATCATGGACTGAAGTCAGAAAATGTAAGCTTCTCCGAACTTCCTTCTTCTGGAAGATAGATCTTTCCTGGGCTAAGCTCCTCGTTAGCTAAGCTGGAAAAGAAAAACGTTTAGCCTTTGCTCGCAGTGAGAGGGAAAAGCAGTGCTGCTCTGCATCTCTCCTGGATTGCACTGCCACAGAACGACGCACGTAAGGATCTGAGCTATAGCACACCCTATTCTCGACTGAATCTCAAAATTCTGTCTAGCTCCCTCAGGATCTCTGATTGTAAAAGAAAATAGCATTTATTTTTTTCACCCAGACAGAAGGCGTAAGAAAGGAAAATTGGTGGTGTTTTACATCTCTCCCAGATTTCCCTGGATAGAATCACTAACCTTAAGGGTCTGAGCTATTTGAGAGGTGATGTCCTCGACTGAAATCATAAAATTCAGCCTGCCCGAACATCCTCACTCCACAAGATGTATCTTTCCTGGAGTAAGCTGGAAAAGAAGAACTCTTTAGCCTTTGCTCCCAGACTGATTGTGTTAGGAAGGAAAACCAGTGTTGCTCTGCATCTCTCCTGGATTGCACTGCCACAGAACCACGAAGGTAAGGATATGAGCTATTGCACATACTATTCTCCATTGAATCTCAAAATTCTTTATGCCTCTGTCTGAATATCTGATTGTAATAGACAAATAAGGTTTATATTTTCTCCTAGATAGAATGCATCAGAAAGGAAAAATTGGTGCTTGTCGGCATCTCTCCTGGATTTCCCTGGATAGAATCACTAACCTTAAGGGTCTGAGCTATTTGAGAGGTAATGTCCTCGACTGAAATCATAAAATTCAGCCTGCCCGAACATCCTCACTCCACAAGATGTATCTTTCCTGGACTAAGCTCCTCGTTAGCTAAGCTGGAAAAGAAGAAATCTTTAGCCTTTGCTCGCAGTGAGAGGGAAAAGCAGTGCTGCTCTGCATCTCTCCTGGATTGCACTGCCACGGAATTAAGAAGCTAAGGATTTGACAGGAGATTTGCTCGACTGAACTCAAAATCCAAGCCAATAGCGAAGTTTTTGCTTGGAACCTTTTCTCGAAAGATTGATTGCTTATACTTTACTGACATCTACTGGTGTTAGCAAGGAAGAATAGTGCTCGTCCGCATCTCCACTGGATTGCCTTGGATAGAATCACTAACCTTAAGGGTCTGAGCTATTTGAGAGAAATATTCTGGACTGAAATTATAAAGTGTAAGTCTGCCTGAACATCCTCACTCCACAAGATAGATCTTTCCTGGACTAAGCTCCTCGTTAGCTAAGCTGGAAAAGAAAAACGTTTAGCCTTTGCTCGCAGTGAGAGGGAAAAGCAGTGCTGCTCTGCATCTCTCCTGGATTGCACTGCCACAGAACGACGCACGTAAGGATCTGAGCTATAGCACACCCTATTCTCGACTGAATCTCAAAATTCTGTCTAGCTCCCTCAGGATCTCTGATTGTAAAAGAAAATAGCATTTATTTTTTTTCACCCAGACAGAAGGCGTAAGAAAGGAAAATTGGTGGTGTTTTACATCTCTCCCAGATTTCCCTGGATAGAATCACTAACCTTAAGGGTCTGAGCTATTTGAGAGGTGATGTCCTCGACTGAAATCATAAAATTCAGCCTGCCCGAACATCCTCACTCCACAAGATGTATCTTTCCTGGACTAAGCTGGAAAAGAAGAACTCTTTAGCCTTTGCTCCTAGACTGATTGTGTTAGGAAGGAAAACCAGTGCTGCTCTGCATCTCTCCTGGATTGCACTGCCACAGAACCACGAAGGTAAGGATCTGAGTTATAGCACACATTATCCTCGATTGATTCACAAATGCCTTTTTCCCTCAGTCTTTATCTCTGATTGTAAAAGAAAATAACGTTGATTTTTCTCCTAGACAGAAGGCTTCTGGAAGGAATCTTGGTGCTTGTCTATTTCTCTCCCAGATTGACCTGCGAAAGAATCACTAACCTTAAGGATCTCATCTATTTGAGAGGAGATATCATGGACTGAAGTCAGAAAATGTAAGCCTCTCCGAACTTCCTTCTTCTGGAAGATAGATCTTTCCTGGGCTAAGCTCCTCGTTAGCTAAGCTGGAAAAGAAGAACTCTTTAGCCTTTGCTCGCAGTGAGAGGGAAAAGCAGTGCTGCTCTGCATCTCTCCTGGATTGCACTGCCACAGAACGACGAACGTAAGGATCTGAGTTATAGCATACATTATCCTCGATTGATTCACAAATGCCTTTTTCCCTCAGTCTTTATCTCTGATTGTAAAAGAAAATAACGTTTATTTTTTGTCCTAGACAGAAGGCTTCTGGAAGGAAAATTGGTGCTGGTCGGCATCTCTCCCAGATTAACCTGCGAAATAATCACTAACCTTAAGGATCTTACCTATTTGAGAGGAGATATCATGGACTGAAATCAGAAAATGTAAGCCTCTCCGAACTTCCCCTTTTAGGAAGATGGATCTTTCCTGGACTAATCTCCTCGTTGGCTAAGCTGGAAAACTAGAAATCTTTAGCCTTTGCTCCCAGACTGATTGTGTTAGGAAGGAAAACCAGTGTTGCTCTGCATCTCTCCTGGATTGCACTGCCACAGAACCACGAAGGTAAGGATCTGAGTTATAGCACACATTATCCTCGATTGATTCACAAATGCCCTTTTCCCTCAGTCCTTATCTCTGATTGTAAAAGAAAATAATATTTATTTTTTCTCTTATAAAGAAGGCATCTGGAAGGAATCTTGGTGCTTGTCTATTTCTCTCCCACATTGACCTGCGAAAGAATCACTAACCTTAAGGATCTCATCTATTTGAGAGGAGATATCATGGACTGAAGTCAGAAAATGTAAGCTTCTCCGAACTTCCTTCTTCTGGAAGATAGATCTTTCCTGGGCTAAGCTCCTCGTTAGCTAAGCTGGAAAAGAAAAACGTTTAGCCTTTGCTCGCAGTGAGAGGGAAAAGCAGTGCTGCTCTGCATCTCTCCTGGATTGCACTGCCACAGAACGACGCACGTAAGGATCTGAGCTATAGCACACCCTATTCTCGACTGAATCTCAAAATTCTGTCTAGCTCCCTCAGGATCTCTGATTGTAAAAGAAAATAGCATTTATTTTTTCACCCAGACAGAAGGCGTAAGAAAGGAAAATTGGTGTTGTTTTACATCTCTCCCAGATTTCCCTGGATCGAATCACTAACCTTAAGGGTCTGAGCTATTTGAGAGGTGATGTCCTCGACTGAAATCATAAAATTCAGCCTGCCCGAACATCCTCACTCCACAAGATGTATCTTTCCTGGAGTAAGCTGGAAAAGAAGAAATCTTTAGCCTTTGCTCCTAGACTGATTGTGTTAGGAAGGAAAACCAGTGTTGCTCTGCATCTCTCCTGGATTGCACTGCCACAGAACGACGCACGTAAGGATCTGAGTTATAGCATACATAATCCTCGATTGATTCACAAATGCCTTTTTCCCTCAGTCTTTATCTCTGATTGTAAAAGAAAATAACGTTGATTTTTTCTCCTAGACAGAAGGCTTCTGGAAGGAATCTTGGTGCTTGTCTATTGCTCTCCCAGATTGACCTGCCAAAGAATCACTAACCTTAAGGATCTCATCTATTTGAGAGGAGATATCATGGACTGAAGTCAGAAAATGTAAGCTTCTCTGAACTTCCTTCTTCTGGAAGATAGATCTTTCCTGGGCTAAGCTCCTCGTTAGGTAAGCTGGAAAAGAAAAACGTTTAGCCTTTGGTCGCAGTGAGAGGGAAAAGCAGTGCTGCTCTGCATCTCTCCTGGATTGCACTGCCACAGAACGACGCACGTAAGGATCTGAGCTATAGCACACCCTATTCTCGACTGAATCTCAAAATTCTGTCTAGCTCCCTCAGGATCTCTGATTGTAAAAGAAAATAGCATTTATTTTTTTCACCCAGACAGAAGGCGTAAGAAAGGAAAATTGGTGTTGTTTTACATCTCTCCCAGATTTCCCTGGATAGAATCACTAACCTTAAGGGTCTGAGCTATTTGAGAGGTGATGTCCTCGACTGATCTCAGAAAATGTAAGTTTGCCCAAACATCTTCACTCCACAAGATAGATCTTTCCTGGACTAAGCTAGAAAAGAAGAACTCTTTAGCCTTTGCTCCCAGACTGATTGTGTTAGGAAGGAAAAACCAGTGTTGCTCTGCATCTCTCCTGGATTGCACTGCCACAGAACCACGAAGGTAAGGATCTGAGTTATAGCACACATAATCCTCGATTGATTCACAAATGCCTTTTTCCCTCAGTCTTTATCTCTGATTGTAAAAGAAAATAACGTTGATTTTTTCTCCTAGACAGAAGGCTTCTGGAAGGAATCTTGGTGCTTGTCTATTTCTCTCCCAGATTGACCTGCGAAAGAATCACTAACCTTAAGGATCTCATCTATTTGAGAGGAGATATCACGGACTGAAGTCAGAAAATGTAAGCTTCTCCGAACTTCCTTCTTCTGGAAGATAGATCTTTCCTGGGCTAAGCTCCTCGTTAGCTAAGCTGGAAAAGAAAAACGTTTAGCCTTTGCTCGCAGTGAGAGGGAAAAGCAGTGCTGCTCTGCATCTCTCCTGGATTGCACTGCCACAGAACGACGCACGTGAGGATCTGAGCTATAGCACACCCTATTCTCGACTGAATCTCAAAATTCTGTCTAGCTCCCTCAGGATCTCTGATTGTAAAAGAAAATAGCATTTATTTTTTCACCCAGACAGAAGGCGTAAGAAAGGAAAATTGGTGGTGTTTTACATCTCTCCCAGATTTCCCTGGATAGAATCACTAACCTTAAGGGTCTGAGCTATTTGAGAGGTGATGTCCTCGACTGAAATCATAAAATTCAGCCTGCCCGAACATCCTCACTCCACAAGATGTATCTTTCCTGGACTAAGCTGGAAAAGAAGAAATCTTTAGCCTTTGCTCCCAGACTGATTGTGTTAGGAAGGAAAACCAGTGTTGCTCTGCATCTCTCCTGGATTGCACTGCCACAGAACCACGAAGGTAAGGATCTGAGTTATAGCACACATTATCCTCGATTGATTCACAAATGCCTTTTTCCCTCAGTCTTTATCTCTGATTGTAAAAGAAAATAACGTTGATTTTTTCTCCTAGACAGAAGGCTTCTGGAAGGAATCTTGGTGCTTGTCTATTTCTCTCCCAGATTGACCTGCCAAAGAATCACTAACCTTAAGGATCTCATCTATTTGAGAGGAGATATCATGGACTGAAGTCAGAAAATGTAAGCCTCTCCGAACTTCCTTCTTCTGGAAGATAGATCTTTCCTGGGCTAAGCTCCTCGTTAGCTAAGCTGGAAAAGAAAAACGTTTAGCCTTTGCTCGCAGTGAGAGGGAAAAGCAGTGCTGCTCTGCATCTCTCCTGGATTGCACTGCCACAGAACGACGCACGTGAGGATCTGAGCTATAGCACACCCTATTCTCGACTGAATCTCAAAATTCTGTCTAGCTCCCTCAGGATCTCTGATTGTAAATGAAAATAGCATTTCTCTTTTCACCCAGACAGAAGGCGTAAGAAAGGAAAATTGGGGGTGTTTTACATCTCTCCCAGATTTCCCTGGATCGAATCACTAACCTTAAGGGTCTGAGCTATTTGAGAGGTGATGTCCTCGACTGAAATCATAAAATTCAGCCTGCCCGAACATCCTCACTCCACAAGATGTATCTTTCCTGGACTAAGCTCCTCGTTGGCTAAGCTGGAAAAGAAGAAATCTTTAGGCTTTGATACCAGCGAGAAATAAAACCAGTGTTGCTCTGCATCTCTCCTGGATTGCACTGCCACGGAATTAAGAAGCTAAGGATTTGACAGGAGATTTGCTCGACTGAACTCAAAATCCAAGCCAATAGCGAAGTTTCTGCTTGGAACCTTTTCTCGAAAGATTGATTGCTTATACTTTACTGACATCTACTGGTGTTAGCAAGGAAGAATAGTGCTCGTCCGCATCTCCACTGGATTGCCTTGGATAGAATCACTAACCTTAAGGGTCTGAGCTATTTGAGAGAAATATTCTGGACTGAAATTAAAAAGTGTAAGTCTGCCTGAACATCCCCACTCCACAAGATAGATCTTTCCTGACTAAGCTCCTCGTTAGCTAAGCTGGAAAAGAAAAACGTTTAGCCTTTGCTCGCAGTGAGAGGGAAAAGCAGTGCTGCTCTGCATCTCTCCTGGATTGCACTGCCACAGAACGACGCACGTAAGGATCTGAGCTATAGCACACCCTATTCTCGACTGAATCTCAAAATTCTGTCTAGCTCCCTCAGGATCTCTGATTGTAAAAGAAAATAGCATTTATTTTTTTCACCCAGACAGAAGGCGTAAGAAAGGAAAATTGGTGGTGTTTTACATCTCTCCCAGATTTCCCTGGATAGAATCACTAACCTTAAGGGTCTGAGCTATTTGAGAGGTGATGTCCTCGACTGAAATCATAAAATTCAGCCTGCCCGAACATCCTCACTCCACAAGATGTATCTTTCCTGGAGTAAGCTGGAAAAGAAGAAATCTTTAGCCTTTGCTCCTAGACTGATTGTGTTAGGAAGGAAAACCAGTGTTGCTCTGCATCTCTCCTGGATTGCACTGCCACAGAACCACGAAGGTAAGGATCTGAGTTATAGCACACATTATCCTCGATTGATTCACAAATGCCTTTTTCCCTCAGTCTTTATCTCTGATTGTAAAAGAAAATAACGTTGATTTTTTCTCCTAGACAGAAGGCTTCTGGAAGGAATCTTGGTGCTTGTCTATTTCTCTCCCAGATTGACCTGCGAAAGAATCACTAACCTTAAGGATCTCATCTATTTGAGAGGAGATATCACGGACTGAAGTCAGAAAATGTAAGCTTCTCTGAACTTCCTTCTTCTGGAAGATAGATCTTTCCTGGACTAAGCTCCTCGTTAGCTAAGCTGGAAAAGAAAAACGTTTAGCCTTTGCTCGCAGTGAGAGGGAAAAGCAGTGCTGCTCTGCATCTCTCCTGGATTGCACTGCCACAGAACGACGCACGTAAGGATCTGAGCTATAGCACACCCTATTCTCGACTGAATCTCAAAATTCTGTCTAGCTCCCTCAGGATCTCTGATTGTAAAAGAAAATAGCATTTCTTTTTTCACCCAGACAGAAGGCGTAAGAAAGGAAAATTGGTGGTGTTTTACATCTCTCCCAGATTTCCCTGGATAGAATCACTAACCTTAAGGGTCTGAGCTATTTGAGAGGTGATGTCCTCGACTGAAATCATAAAATTCAGCCTGCCCGAACATCCTCACTCCACAAGATGTATCTTTCCTGGACTAAGCTGAAAAGAAGAACTCTTTAGCCTTTGCTCCCAGACTGATTGTGTTAGGAAGGAAAAACAGTGTTGCTCTGCATCTCTCCTGGATTGCACTGCCACAGAACCACGAAGGTAAGGATATGAGCTATTGCACATACTATTCTCCATTGAATCTCAAAATTCTTTATGCCTCTGTCTGAATATCTGATTGTAATAGACAAATAAGGTTTATATTTTCTCCTAGATAGAATGCATCAGAAAGGAAAAATTGGTGCTTGTCGGCATCTCTCCTGGATTTCCCTGGATAGAATCACTAACCTTAAGGGTCTGAGCTATTTGAGAGGTGATGTCCTCGACTGATCTCAGAAAATGTAAGTTTGCCCAAACATCTTCACTCCACAAGATAGATCTTTCCTGGACTAAGCTCCTCGTTAGCTAAGCTGGAAAAGAAAAACGTTTAGCCTTTGCTCGCAGTGAGAGGGAAAAGCAGTGCTGCTCTGCATCTCTCCTGGATTGCACTGCCACAGAACGACGCACGTAAGGATCTGAGCTATAGCACACCCTATTCTCGACTGAATCTCAAAATTCTGTCTAGCTCCCTCAGGATCTCTGATTGTAAAAGAAAATAGCATTTATTTTTTCACCCAGACAGAAGGCGTAAGAAAGGAAAATTGGTGGTGTTTTACATCTCTCCCAGATTTCCCTGGATAGAATCACTAACCTTAAGGGTCTGAGCTATTTGAGAGGTGATGTCCTCGACTGAAATCATAAAATTCAGCCTGCCCGAACATCCTCACTCCACAAGATAGATCTTTCCTGGACTAAGCTCCTCGTTAGCTAAGCTGGAAAAGAAGAAATCTTTAGCCTTTGCTCCCAGATAGAGGGAAAACCAGTGCTGCTCTGCATCTCTGCTGGATTGCACTGCCACGGAATTAAGAAGCTAAGGATTTGACAGGAGATTTGCTCGACTGAACTCAAAATCCAAGCCAATAGCGAAGTTTCTGCTTGGAACCTTTTCTCGAAAGATTGATTGCTTATACTTTACTGACATCTACTGGTGTTAGCAAGGAAGAATAGTGCTCGTCTGCATCTCCACTGGATTGCCTTGCCAAAGGATCACTAACCTTAAGGATCTGAGCTATTTGAGAGAGATATTCTGGACTGAAATTATAAAGTGTAAGTCTGCCTGGACATCCCCACTCTGCAAGATACATCTCTTCTACGCTAAGCTCCTCGTTAACTAAGCTCGAAAAGAAAAAAATCATTAGCCTTTGCTCCCAGTGAGAGGGAAAACCAATGCTGCTCTGCAATCTCTCCTGGATTGCAATGCCACAGAAGAACGGAGGTGAGGATCTGAGCTATATCACACATTATCCTCGATTGAATCACAAATGCCTTTTTCCCCTCAGTCTTTACCTCTCATTGTAAAAGAAAATAACGTTGATTTTTTTTCTCCTAGACAGAAGGCTTCAGGAAGCAATATTGGTGCTTGTCTATTTCTCTCCCAGATTGACCTGTGAAAGACTCGCTAACCTTAAGGATCTCATCTATTTGAGAGGAGATATCACGGACTGAAGTCAGAAAATGTAAGCCTCTCCGAACTTCCCCTTTCAGGAAGATAGATCTTTCCTGGGCTAAGCTCCTCGTTAGGTAAGCTGGAAAAGAAAAACGTTTAGCCTTTGCTCGCAGTGAGAGGGAAAAGCAGTGCTGCTCTGCATCTCTCCTGGATTGCACTGCCACAGAACGACGCACGTGAGGATCTGAGCTATAGCACACCCTATTCTCGACTGAATCTCAAAATTCTGTCTAGCTCCCTCAGGATCTCTGATTGTAAAAGAAAATAGCATTTATTTTTTTCACCCAGACAGAAGGCGTAAGAAAGGAAAATTGGTGTTGTTTTACATCTCTCCCAGATTTCCCTGGATAGAATCACTAACCTTAAGGGTCTGAGCTATTTGAGAGGTGATGTCCTCGACTGATCTCAGAAAATGTAAGTTTGCCCAAACACCTTCAGTCCACAAGATAGATCTTTCCTGCACTAAGCTGGAAAAGAAGAACTCTTTAGCCTTTGCTCCCAGACTGATTGTGTTAGGAAGGAAAAACCAGTGTTGCTCTGCATCTCTCCTGGATTGCACTGCCACAGAACCACGAAGGTAAGGATCTGAGTTATAGCACACATAATCCTCGATTGATTCACAAATGCCTTTTTCCCTCAGTCTTTATCTCTGATTGTAAAAGAAAATAACGTTGATTTTTTCTCCTAGACAGAAGGCTTCTGGAAGGAATCTTGGTGCTTGTCTATTTCTCTCCCAGATTGACCTGCGAAAGAATCACTAACCTTAAGGATCTCATCTATTTGAGAGGAGATATCACGGACTGAAGTCAGAAAATGTAAGCTTCTCTGAACTTCCTTCTTCTGGAAGATAGATCTTTCCTGGGCTAAGCTCCTCGTTAGCTAAGCTGGAAAAGAAAAACGTTTAGCCTTTGCTCGCAGTGAGAGGGAAAAGCAGTGCTGCTCTGCATCTCTCCTGGATTGCACTGCCACAGAACGACGCACGTAAGGATCTGAGCTATAGCACACCCTATTCTCGACTGAATCTCAAAATTCTGTCTAGCTCCCTCAGGATCTCTGATTGTAAAAGAAAATAGCATTTCTCTTTTCACCCAGACAGAAGGCGTAAGAAAGGAAAATTGGTGTTGTTTTACATCTCTCCCAGATTTCCCTGGATAGAATCACTAACCTTAAGGGTCTGAGCTATTTGAGAGGTGATGTCCTCGACTGAAATCATAAAATTCAGCCTGCCCGAACATCCTCACTCCACAAGATACATCTTTCCTGGAGTAAGCTGGAAAAGAAGAAATCTTTAGCCTTTGCTCCTAGACTGATTGTGTTAGGAAGGAAAACCAGTGTTGCTCTGCATCTCTCCTGGATTGCACTGCCACAGAACGACGCACGTAAGGATCTGAGCTATAGCACACCCTATTCTCGACTGAATCTCAAAATTCTGTCTAGCTCCCTCAGGATCTCTGATTGTAAAAGAAAATAGCATTTATTTTTTCACCCAGACAGAAGGCGTAAGAAAGGAAAATTGGTGGTGTTTTACATCTCTCCCAGATTTCCCTGGATAGAATCACTAACCTTAAGGGTCTGAGCTATTTGAGAGGTGATGTCCTCGACTGAAATCATAAAATTCAGCCTGCCCGAACATCCTCACTCCACAAGATGTATCTTTCCTGGACTAAGCTGGAAAAGAAGAACTCTTTAGCCTTTGCTCCCAGACTGATTGTGTTAGGAAGGAAAACCAGTGTTGCTCTGCATCTCTCCTGGATTGCACTGCCACAGAACCACGAAGGTAAGGATCTGAGTTATAGCACACATTATCCTCGATTGATTCACAAATGCCTTTTTCCCTCAGTCTTTATCTCTGATTGTAAAAGAAAATAACGTTGATTTTTTCTCCTAGACAGAAGGCTTCTGGAAGGAATCTTGGTGCTTGTCTATTTCTCTCCCAGATTGACCTGCGAAAGAATCACTAACCTTAAGGATCTCATCTATTTGAGAGGAGATATCATGGACTGAAGTCAGAAAATGTAAGCCTCTCCGAACTTCCTTCTTCTGAAGATAGATCTTTCCTGGGCTAAGCTCCTCGTTAGCTAAGCTGGAAAAGAAAAACGTTTAGCCTTTGCTCGCAGTGAGAGGGAAAAGCAGTGCTGCTCTGCATCTCTCCTGGATTGCACTGCCACAGAACGACGCACGTAAGGATCTGAGCTATAGCACACCCTATTCTCGACTGAATCTCAAAATTCTGTCTAGCTCCCTCAGGATCTCTGATTGTAAAAGAAAATAGCATTTATTTTTTCACCCAGACAGAAGGCGTAAGAAAGGAAAATTGGTGGTGTTTTACATCTCTCCCAGATTTCCCTGGATAGAATCACTAACCTTAAGGGTCTGAGCTATTTGAGAGGTGATGTCCTCGACTGAAATCATAAAATTCAGCCTGCCCGAACATCCTCACTCCACAAGATGTATCTTTCCTGGACTAAGCTGGAAAAGAAGAACTCTTTAGCCTTTGCTCCCAGACTGATTGTGTTAGGAAGGAAAACCAGTGTTGCTCTGCATCTCTCCTGGATTGCACTGCCACAGAACCACGAAGGTAAGGATGTGAGCTATTGCACATACTATTCTCCATTGAATCTCAAAATTCTTTATGCCTCTGTCTGAATATCTGATTGTAATAGACAAATAAGGTTTATATTTTCTCCTAGATAGAATGCATCAGAAAGGAAAAATTGGTGCTTGTCGGCATCTCTCCTGGATTTCCCTGGATAGAATCACTAACCTTAAGGGTCTGAGCTATTTGAGAGGTGATGTCCTCGACTGATCTCAGAAAATGTAAGTTTGCCCAAACACCTTCAGTCCACAAGATAGATCTTTCCTGGACTAAGCTCCTCGTTAGCTAAGCTGTAAAAGAAAAACGTTTAGCCTTTGCTCGCAGTGAGAGGGAAAAGCAGTGCTGCTCTGCATCTCTCCTGGATTGCACTGCCACAGAACGACGCACGTAAGGATCTGAGCTATAGCACACCCTATTCTCGACTGAATCTCAAAATTCTGTCTAGCTCCCTCAGGATCTCTGATTGTAAAAGAAAATAGCATTTATTTTTTTCACCCAGACAGAAGGCGTAAGAAAGGAAAATTGGTGGTGTTTTACATCTCTCCCAGATTTCCCTGGATAGAATCACTAACCTTAAGGGTCTGAGCTATTTGAGAGGTGATGTCCTCGACTGAAATCATAAAATTCAGCCTGCCCGAACATCCTCACTCCACAAGATGGATCTTTCCTGGACTAAGCTCCTCGTTGGCTAAGCTGGAAAAGAAGAAATCTTTAGGCTTTGATACCAGCGAGAAATAAAACCAGTGTTGCTCTGCATCTCTCCTGGATTGCACTGCCACAGAACCACGAAGGTAAGGATTTGACAGGAGATATCCTCGACTGAACTCAAAATCCGAGACAATAGCGAAGTTTCTGCTTGGAACCTTTTCTCGAAAGATTGATTGCTTATACTTTACTGACATCTACTGGTGTTAGCAAGGAAGAATAGTGCTCGTCTGCATCTCCACTGGATTGCCTTGCCAAAAGATCACTAACCTTAAGGATCTGAGCTATTTGAGAGAGATATTCTGGACTGAAATTATAAAGTGTAAGTCTGCCTGAACATCCCCACTCTGCAAGATACATCTCTTCTAGGCTAAGCTCCTCGTTAGCTAAGCTGGAAAAGAAAAACGTTTAGCCTTTGCTCGCAGTGAGAGGGAAAAGCAGTGCTGCTCTGCATCTCTCCTGGATTGCACTGCCACAGAACGACGCACGTAAGGATCTGAGCTATAGCACACCCTATTCTCGACTGAATCTCAAAATTCTGTCTAGCTCCCTCAGGATCTCTGATTGTAAAAGAAAATAGCATTTATTTTTTCACCCAGACAGAAGGCGTAAGAAAGGAAAATTGGTGGTGTTTTACATCTCGCCCGGATTTCCCTGGATAGAATCACTAACCTTAAGGGTCTGAGCTGTTTGAGAGGTGATGTCCTCGACTGATCTCAGAAAATGTAAGTTTGCCCAAACATCTTCACTCCACAAGATAGATCTTTCCTGGACTAAGCTCCTCGTTAGCTAAGCTGGAAAAGAAAAACGTTTAGCCTTTGCTCGCAGTGAGAGGGAAAAGCAGTGCTGCTCTGCATCTCTCCTGGATTGCACTGCCACAGAACCACGAAGGTAAGGATATGAGCTATAGCACACCCTATTCTCGACTGAATCTCAAAATTCTGTCTAGCTCCCGCAGGATCTCTGATTGTAATAGACAAATAAGGTTTATATTTTCTCCTAGATAGAATGCATCAGAAAGGAAAAATTGGTGCTTGTCGGCATCTCTCCTGGATTTCCCTGGATAGAATCACTAACCTTAAGGGTCTGAGCTATTTGAGAGGTGATGTCCTCGACTGATCTCAGAAAATGTAAGTTTGCCCAAACATCTTCACTCCACAAGATGTATCTTTCCTGGACTTAGCTCCTCGTTGGCTAAGCTGGAAAAGAAGAAATCTTTAGGCTTTGATACCAGCGAGAAATAAAACCAGTGTTGCTCTGCATCTCTCCTGGATTGCACTGCCACGGAATTAAGAAGCTAAGGATTTGACAGGAGATATCCTCGACTGAACTCAAAAATCCGAGCCAATAGCGAAGTTTCTGCTTGGAGCCTTTTTTCGAAAGATTGATTGCTTATACTTTACTGACATCTACTGGTGTTAGCAAGGAAGAATAGTGCTCGTCTGCATCTCCACTGGATTGCCTTGCCACAGGATCACTAACCTTAATGATCTGAGCTATTTGAGAGGAGATGTCCTGAACTGAAGTCATAAAAATGTAAGCCTGCCCGATCTTCGTCCTTCTGTGAGATGTATCTCTTCTGGGCTAAGCACCTCGTTAGATGTGAAATACAGGGAGTTATTTATATCCCATGCTACAGTAGCTCAAAATAATAATGCCCCAATTAACCTGGATCAACTGTTGGGGGAGGGTCAGTTTGCGAATCCACAGCTTCAAGCTCATCTTACTACAGAACTTCTACAGCTCACTGCACAATTAGCAACAAAAGTTTTTAAAAAGATTCCTGACATGAAAAAATCAGGCAAACCTTTTAGTACTATCAGACAAGCTAACGATGAACCCTACATTCAATTTATTGATAAATTACAAGGAGCTATTGAAAGACAGGTAGATGTACCAGCGGCAGCAGAGGCATAATGCAGCGTGCTGTGGAGAATGCTAACGTGGACTGTAAAAGAATTCTGGAGATGCTGAGATCAACTAACAAAACAGCTACCATTACAAATTTTATTAAGGCTTGCATGCATGTGGGATCAGATACGTATAAGACTGAGTTGATAGCATCTGCACTGGCTCAGCAGCTCACAGTAAATAAAGCAAGTGTCAAGTGCTCTACATGTGGACAAGAAGGTCATGTAATGAAAAATTACCCTATGAAGGGGCCAGCAGGAACAATGAGAAAACAGGGTACAGTGTGCCCTAAATGCAAAAGGGGTTTCATTGGGCTGTTTCAATGCCGATCTATATTTGATACTCAAGGCAATACTTTGCCTCAATCGGGAAATGGGAGGCGGGGCGCGAAACCCGGTGCCCCAAAATCCAAGAGGGTTCTCACAGTAGAGAGAAGAGAAGACTTACAGACTTTGCCTTCAGCCGAGTGACTGCAGGGAGCGGCGTCTTTGACATAGAAAAGAATGAATTGGTCACCTTAGTGGATAACTCAGTTACTTTAATATGCTCTAATTGCAATGGACCATTGGCATTTGAAACACATGCTATATTGTTGAGACAATCCTCAGCATCAAAAACGGGTCTTTTTGTGCTACCGGGTCTAATTGATAAAGATTATCAAGGAAATGTGAAAATAATGGTGTGGACACCATCATCACCCTGTTTTATACCAAAGGGACAGCGAATTGCACAGCTAGTGCCTATACCTGACTTAACCAGCAATTTACCCTATGCTCAGAAGGAGGGAGGATCCCAGGGTTTGGGTAGCTCCGGTCAGCCCTCAGTGTTGTGGTCACAAACTGTTAGAGATTCCAGTCCCATGTTAACAGTGAAAATGTTAGAGAAACATTTTGATGGATTGATTGACACTGGGGCAGATGTTACCATAATAGCTAGCCATGAATGGCCAGAGGAATGGGAATTATCAACTATTTATGCAACTGTAGAGGGCATCGGGGGTATACAAACTCCACAACAATCCTTAAAACTGTTACAAGTCACTGGGCCGGATCGTCAAATCGTATGCATTAGGCCGTTTGTAATGAAAACTGGCTGCACCTTGTGGGGTCGAGATTTATTAAAATAGTGGTGATTGACATTGTCAAAAAATACATCAAAAGCACCTCTTTAAAAGGGACCATTGAAACTAAACAGTCGCAATTAAAATTGACATGGCTTACAAATGAGCTCGTTTGGATCGATCAATGGCCCTTAAAGCAAGAGCAGCTGATTCACGCACAGCAGTTGGTGCAAGAACAACTGCAGGCAGGTCATATTCATCCTTCCACTAGCCCCTGGAATACACCTATATTTGTGATACCTAAAAAAAATCAGGTAAATGGCGCTTATTACAAGACCTCAGAGCTGTTAACTCAGTCATGGCTAATATGGGAGTCTTACAACCTGGAGCCCTTAATCCAGTAGCAATACATGAAGATTGACTGTGTTACATATTTGATCTAAAAGACTGCTTTTTTACTATTTTGTTATATGATAATGATTACAAATATTTTGCATTTTCAGTCCCAAGTGTTAACAACAGTGAGCCAATGGATAGGTATGAATGGATTGTCTTGCCTCAAGGAATGAAAAATAGTCCGACTATATGTCAATTCGTGGTCGGTTCTGCTTTGAAACCCGTTAGAGAAAAATATCTTCATGCATTGATCTATCACTATATGGATGATATATTGATAGCTCAACATGGATGAGATTTACCTGCAAAAGTCTGCTCCTTTTTGATACCATCATTGCAAATGTATGGTTTACAAATAGCACCAGAAAAAATTCAAATAGAAGCTCCATGGAAGTATTCAGGGTGGAAATTAACCAATGCTTTAGTTTCTCCACAGAAATTAACTTTGAATCAAAGTATTTGTACTTTAAATGATTTGCAGAAATTATTGGCAACCATTAATTGGATTCGTCCTTCTCTGGGCATTACTACTGAAGAATTATCTCCTCTTTTTGATTTGTTAAGGGGAGACTCGGATATGAATTCTGAGAGGAAATTAACTCCTGAAGCAAAGCTTGCCTTAGAAAAAGTAGCCAATAAGCTACAAATGAATTTTGCTCATCGTTACAATCCAAACATTGAATTAAGGAGATTTATAATTAATGCTCAATTCCAGCCCTATGCTATCTTGGGGCAATGGGATCATGAAAAGCTTTATATACGTGAATGTGTTTTGGTTTTTTTTGCCTCACACGTCTCCTAAATCAATTTGGAGCAGAAATACTGATTAAGTTGTGACATAGAGCGTCATGTATGTTTGCAAGAGATCCTGATATACTACATCTTATTGTGTCAAACTTATATTTTACAGCATTACTGGAAATGTCCTTGAATTTGCAGATTGCATTAGCTGACTTTCTAGGGCTGCTGGAGTTTAATCTCCACCCTCGTAAAGCATCGCGCTCACTTTCAGTTATGCCTTTGTGTGCCACTCCTATAGTCAGCCCTGAACCGCTGCCTGGAGCACTGACTGTTTTTATAGACGGCTCCAGCAAATCGCATAAAGCAGTGGTTGTTTAGTATGATGCTGCTATTCAAGACTAGAAAATTCACATTGTCCTGCAGGAAGGTTCTTCACAGATTGTTGAGCTGCGTGCCGCTGTGGAAGCATTGTAGCTCTTCTCATCTTAACCTGTAAATATTGTTGCTGATTCGCGTTAGGTGTATGGCCTTTTGTGTAGAATTGAGTTTACCTTTTTAAAACATGTTTCTAATTGTGTTCTTTTTATGTTGTTTCAGAAATTATGCTTACTTTGTAGTAATCAGATACACCAATACTTTGTGACATATATTCGTTCTCATTCTAATCTGCCTGGCCCATTAGCCAAAGGTAATGCTCAGGCTGATTCTCTGGCTGCTATGACTGCTGTTCCTGATGTATTAGGACAGGTTAGACTTTCGCATGCTTTTTATCATCAAAATAGTAAGGCTTTATCCAAAGAGTTTAACATAACATCTCGACAAGCTCAAGATGTTACTTTGTCATGTCCAGATTGTCAAGCGATCATGCCACTGAACTCTAATATAACAGTCCCTCGTGATCTTGCTCCCAATGACGTATGACAAACGGATGTTACACATATAGTTGAATTTGGTAAATTGAAATATGTGCATGTTACTGTAGATACTTTCTCATCTTTTATTGTTACCACAGCTCACAGTGGTGAAAAGTTTAGAGATGTTCGACTGCATTTGCTACGTGCTATTGTCACGTTAGGAGTGCCATCACAGATGAAAACGGATAATGGTCCAGCTTATGTTTCTAATAATTTTAAAGTATTTTTACAGGAATGGGGAATATCCCATGTGACGGGGATACCTTATTCACCAATGGGACAGAGCATTGTGGAAAGAGCACATCTCACGCTGAAAAGAATGTTACAGGATCAGAAAAGCACTGTTGTTGGAATGTCTCCACACGAGAAGTTGTCTAAAGCAATGTGTGTGTTATATTTTCTGAATATATCCAGTTTTGATATGTTAACTCCTCATCTGAGATCTCAGAAGGAAAAACACAAAGACTTGCCAAAGCCTAATGTACTGTATAAGGACATTCATACTAATGAATGGAAAGGTCCGGTACTTCTATTGACGTGGGGAAGAGGTTATGGCTGTGTTTCTTTATCCACAGGACCTTATTGGCTGCCAGTGAAATGAATTAAGCCATTTAATGACCACGATTTAGTTCCTATCCCACATGATGTGGCTGTCCAGCATCCTGTTACTTCAACAGCGTAGCAGCAACACGACTGTGCACTGGGTCTGCCTGTTGAATCCCTTTGTTTCGTCCAGTGACATGATGGGACTCTGAGGTACCAATTACCAACGATGACATGGATTGGACTGGCAGAAGATGCTTACAGCTGATGGCAGAGTAATTATGGGAAAATGTAACTGTTTTCAGTGCTACCTATGCACTGTGCCCTTGTGGTCAGGAAGGCCAATGGCATCCTGGGGTATATTAGAAGGGGGGTGGTTAGTAGCTCGAGAGAGGTTCTCCTTCCCCTCTACTCTGCCCTGGTGAGACCCCGTCTGGAATATTGTGTCCGGTTCTGGGCCCCTCAGTTCAAGAAAGACAGGGAACTGCTGGAGAGAGTCCAGCACAAGGCAACTAGGATGATTAAGGGAGTGGAGCATCTCCCTTATGAGAAAAGACTGAGGGAGCTGGGGCTCTTTAGTTTGGAGAAGAGGAGACTGAGGGGTGACCTCATTAATATTTACAAATATATCAAGGGTGAGTGTCACGAGGATGGAGCCAGGCTCTTCTCGGTGACAACCACTGATAGGACAAGGGGTAATGGGCTGAAACTGGAACATAAGAGGTTCCGCTTAAACTCGAGAAGAAACTTCTTCTCAGTGAGGGTGGCGGAGCACTGGAACAGGCTGCCCAGAGAGGTTGTGGAGTCTCCTTCTCTGGAGACATTCAAGACCTGCCTGGACACGTTCCTATGTAGCATTATCTAGGCGTTCCTGCTCTGGCAGGGGGATTGGACTTGATGATCTTTCGAGGTCCCTTCCAATCCCTAACATTGTATGATTCTATGATTCTATGATTCTATTGTATTGATATATATTCTCTTTGTGTGACTAACAATGAAGCTTATATTGGTTATGTAAGACTGTCTAATCAAAGCCACATAATAGGTGTTAAGGTTCACGGTACTAACCAGCAGAGTGATCTTTCTTTAGCTAAAAGCAAGGCAGGGAAACTAGCTGCCTTTTGCTATGTTAGAAATGTGGAATTAAGGACCAAAATAGATCATGAGACTCCCTTGCATTCTTCCTTCAGCCCTGGCCAAGATGTGAGAAGAATTCAACGGGGCAAACACCACCAGATGTTCCCGCATTCAATGTTATGTAAGGTTGTTTATTTAATAGTATAAATGCTGGACCCTCTTGCAGTGACTTCGGAAACCTCACCTATGGGTGGACACACTGCGTAGGACTTCCCAATTGTCGGGAGGGTTCTCCAGAAACCTCGCTGCAACAGGGGCTCCCCAGCAACTGTGGGTCTGGATGATTCAGGGTGATTGGTGGTGGGAACTGTAGGTACGCTCGAACAACTTGCATCTAAAGTGTCAGAAAACACAGACATCTCACTGGATTACTGCTTGGCCTTGTGTGTTCGACAAGCAGCACACCCACACTGAGATAACAGAGGCCTGGGATTGATGCGGAGGCATCTTTCGCATTCCTGCCCAGCAGAGCAGTGAATGTGAGTCCTGGGAACTCAGGCAGAGCAGAAAGTAAAACATAACAAAGCAGTGGGAAGAATATTACACATTTTTTAGAAGCATATGATTTGTTAAATCTCAAAACATGGTTTTCTGGGTCAAACTTGTGTTTAATAGAATTTGTTGTTGTGGGAAGTGTTTTGTTTTATTCTTTTTCATTACAGTCAACGATCTCACCTGAAGTGCTGCCCGAGGGGTCTGAAGAACTGAAAAATACATCTTATGACTTTGATGGTGATCCAAAAAACAGAAAAGAGGGAAATGTGGATACCCTACATTCTAGTTAGCTGTGCTGGCAGCACTGCGTTGCAGAGTTAAGACTTTCGTCCTTGAAATCTTTCCTAAACAAGTGCATAACTCTTGCTTGCTAATTATGAAAAGAGACCCTGACCAGCCAAGTACAGCTCATGTTGAGAGCTTGCCCGTGAAAATGAACAGATAAGGTGCTTTTTGTACACAAGATGTGCATGGGAGTGAACGAGAGAGTGTGATCAAAACAGACCTGGGAAAGTCTGTTTTCCCTGTGTGATAAGAGAGCGATTGAAGGAATACGTGAGCTAATAACAACCCTGGCTGTATAGTCTGATCTCTTGTTTGTAACCCAAAAATAGTGCTCCATGCTAGTAGGTATAAATATGTGTGCCTACTTGCAATGAAGTGAATTGTGTTTTCCACCATCTCAGAGTTTGTGCGTGCTTCTCAACACTGTGGCAGGCCAATCCTCTCAAGATGTAAGCCAGCACCAATTTTCCATTATGTTACCTTCCGTCTTACTGGAAATATAAAATTTTTCCTTTACAATCTGGGATCCAGATGGAGGCAAAAAGAAATTTGTGATTCAATCGAGAATATTTTGGGTGTTATAGCTCAGATCCTTACGTCAGTGGTTCTGTGGCAGTGCAATCCAAGAGACATGTAGAGCAGCACTAGTTTTCCTTCCTAACACCTTCTCGCTGGGAGCAAAGGCTAAATGTTTTTTTCTTTTCCAGCTTAGCTAACGATGAGCTTAACCCAAAAGAGAGGCATTTTGCAGATGTTTATTTTTTATTCCAGGTAGAAGGTAACAGGAAAGAAAATCAATGCTGGCTTTCATCTCTAGAGGATTGGCCTGCCACAGAATCACTAACCATAAGGATCTGAGTTATTTGAGAGGAGATATCCTGGCTTGAAGTCATAAAATTCAAGCCTGGCCAATGTTCCCACGTCTGGAAGATCCATGTCTTCTGGACTAAGTACCTCATTAGCTAAGCGGGAAAAGAAAAAATCTTTAGCCTTTGCTCCCAGTGAGAGGGAAAACCAGTGCTGTTCTGCGTCTCTCCTGGATTGAAATGTCACGGAACCACGAAGGTAAGGATCTGAGCTATAGCACACACTCTTCTCGATTGAATGACAAAATTCTTTCTGCCTAAGTCTGGAACTCTGATTTTAAAAGAAAATATTGTTTACTTTTTTCTCCTAGAGAGAAGGCATCACGAATGAAAATTGGTGCTGTCTGCATCTCTCCCAGATTGACCTGCGATAGAATCACTAACCTTAAAGATATGATCTATTTAGAAGGAGATGTCCTGGGCTGAAAATCATAAAATGTAACCCTGCCTGAATTTCCTCCTTCTGGAAGATGGGTATCTTCTGGGCTAAGCTCCTGGTTTGCTAAGCTGAAAAGAAAAAAAAACCTTTACCTTTAGTCCCAGCGGTACAGTGTTAGGAAGGAAAACCAGCGCTACTCTGCATGTCTCCTGGATTGCACTGCCACAGAACCACTAACTTAAGGATCTGAGTTATAGGATTCAAAATATTCTTGAGTGAATCACAAATGTCTTTTTGCCTCAGTCTGGATCCCAGATTGTAACGGGAAAAAAAGTTTATTTTTTCTGCATGACAGAAGATAGCAGAAAGAAAAATTTGTGCTCGCTTGCATCTCTAGAGGATTGTCCTGCAATATGAAGCACTAACCTTAAAGATCTGAGCTATTTCACAGGAGATATCCTGGAATGGGATCATAAAATGTAAGCCTCCCCCATCTTCCTCCTTCTGCAAGATGCATCTCTTCTGGGCTAAGCTCCTCCTTAGCTAAGCTGGAAAAGAAAAAACGCTTAGCCTTTGCTCCCAGCGAGAAGGAAAACCAGTGCTGCTCTGCATGTCTCCTGGATTGCACTGCCACACAATCCACGAAGGTAAGGATCTCAGCTATAGCACACACTATTCTCGATTGAATCACAAAATTCTTTTTGCCTCAGTCTGGATGTCTGACTGTAAAAGAAAAAAAAAGTTTATTTTTTTTTTCTCCTAGACAGAAGGCGTCTGGAATGAAAATCGGTGCTGGTCTGCATCTCTCCCAGATTGACCTGCGATAGAATCATTAGCCTTAAGGATCTGAGCTATTTGGCAGGCGATATCCTATCTTGAACTATTACAATTCAAGAAGGAGGAAGATCGGGCAGGCTTACATTTTATGATTTCAGTCTACGATTTCTCCTCTCAAATAGCTCAGATCCTTACAGTTAGTGATCCTGGGGCAAGGCAATCCGGTGGAGATGCAGACGAGCACGAGTCATCCTCGCCACCACCAGAAGATGGCAGTAAAGTATAAGGAATCGCTCTTTCGGAAAAAAAGGCTCCAAACAGGAACGTCGATATGGGCTTGGATTTTTTGAGTTCAATCGAGGATATCTCCTGTCAAATCCTTACCTTATAATGGCAGTGCAATCCAGGAGACATGCAGAGCAGCACTGGTTTTCCTTCTCGCTGGGAGCAAAGGCTAAGCGTTTTTTTCTTTTCCAGCTTAGCTAAGGAGGAGCTTAGCCCAGAAGAGATGCATCTTGCAGAAGGAGGAAGATCAGGCAGGCTTACATTTTGTGATTTCAGTCCAGGATATCTCCTGTGAAATAGCTCAGATCTTTAAGGTTAGTGCTTCATATTGCAGGACAATCCTCTAGAGATGCAAGCGAGCACAAATTTTTCTTTCTGCTATCTTCTGTCATGCAGAAAACAATAAACATTTTTTTTCCGTTACAATCTGGGATCCAGACTGAGACAAAAAGACATTTGTGATTCACTCGAGAATATTTTGGGTGCTATAGCTCAGATCCTTAAGTTAGTGGTTCTGTGGCAGTGCAATCCAGGAGAGATGCAGAGCAGCACTGGTTTTCCTTCCTAACACCTTCTCGCTGGCAGCAAAGGCTAGAGTTTTTTTTTGTTCCAGCTTAGCTAACCAGGAGCTTAGCCCAGAAGAGATGCATCTTCCAGAAGTAGGAAGATCAGACAGGCTTGAATTTTATGACCTCAGTCCAGAATATCTCCTGTCCAATAGCTCAGATCTTTAAGGTTAGTGATTCATATTGCAAGCCAATCCTCTAGAGATGCAAGCCAGCACTAATTTTCCTTCCTGTTACCTTCTGTCTTGAAGAAATATAAATTTTTTTATCCATTACAATCTGGGATCCAGACTGAGGCAAAAAGATATTTGGGATTCACTCGAGAATATTTCGGGTGCTACAGCTCAGATCCTTAAGTTAGTGGTTCTGTGGCAGTGCAATCCAGGAGAGATGCAGAGCAACACTGGTTTTCCTTCTCACTGGGAGCAAAGGCTAAACGTTTTTTCTTTTCCAGCTTAGCTAACAAGGAGCTTAGCCCAGGAGAGAGACATCTTCCAGAAGTAGGAAGATCGGGCAGGCTTATATTTTGTGATTTCAGTCCAGGATATCTCCTCTCAAATAGCTCAGATCTTTAAGGTTAATGATTCATATCGGAGGCCAATCCTCTAGAGATGCAAGTGAGCACTAATTTTCCTTCCTGCTATCTTCTGTCATTCAGAAAAAAAATAAACTTTTTTCCATTACCATCTGGGTTCCAGCTTGAGGTAAAAAGAAATTTGTGATTCAGTCGAGACGTTCTCATCACACAACCTCGAAGCGTAGTGCTCAGGGCTCTCTCGGTCGAGATATCCTCGACAGAAACCAGTGAAGGTGAGCTTCATGATTTTGGAGCGGAGCCCCCAAGAATAGCGAATGATTGAGTTTTGCTGTAAGAGCGAATGTGGCAGCAAGACATACTGGTGCTACCCACCCATGATGCCCTCACCACAGAGCCTTATTCTATAGGGTTCTGAGCTTTCTTGCCCAAGATATCTTTGACGGAAGCCACTCCATGGGAGCTGTGTGATTTTGGAGCCGAGCCCCCCGGAATAGTGAATGATCGAATTTTGCTCCAAGACTGAAGGTGGCAGCAAGACCAACTGGTGATGCTCTGCATCCACCTGTGACACCCTCATCACACAACCTTGAAGCTTAGGGCTCCGGGATAGCTTGCCTGAGTTATCCTTGATGGAAGTCACTCTAGACAAGTTGCGTGATTTTGTAGCTGAGCCCACTGGAAGAACGAATGATTGAAATTCACTGCAAGAGCGAATGTGGCAGCAAGACAAACTGGTGCTGCTCTGCATCCATCTGTGACGCCCTCATCACACAACCTTGAAGCGTAGGTCTCCGGGCTCACTTGGCCGAGATATCTTGATGGAAACCAGTCAAGGTGAGTTGCGTTATTTTGAAGGCGACTCCCTCGGAAGAGGAAACGATTGAATTTTGCTCCAAGAATGAAGGTGGCAGTAAGAACAATTGGTGCTGCTCTGCACCCATGCGGGACACCCTCATCACACAACCTTGAAGAATAGGACTCAGGGCTCGTTAGCCGGAGATATCCTCGAAGGAAGCCACTCTATACAAGCTGTGTGATTTTGGAGCCGAGACCCCAGAAGAGCGAACGATTGAATTTTGCTCCAAGAGTGAAGGTGGCAGGAAGACCAACTAATGCTGCTCTGCATTCACCTGTAATGCCCTCGTCAAAGAACCTTGAAGCTTAGGGCTCTTAGCTACCTCGCTCGAGATATCCTCGAGGGAAGCCACTCCAGATGAACTCCGTGATTTTGAAGCTGAGCCCACTGGAAGAGTGATCGATTGGGTTTTGCTCCAAGAATGAAACTGGCAGCAAGACAAATTGTCTTTGATCTGCATCCACCCATGACGCCCTCATCACACAATCTTGAAGCATAGGGCTCTGAAATTCCTTGCCCGAGATATCGTCGACGAAATATACTCATGGTAAATTGTGTGACTTTAGAGTAGAGCCCACTGGGAGAGCAAACGATTGAATTCTTCTTCAAGAGTGAAGGCGGCAGGAAGACAAATTGTGTTGGATCTGCATCCATCTGTGACACCCTCATCACACAACCTTGAAGCGCAGGGCTCCAGGCTAGCTCGGCCGAGATTATCCTCGATGGAAGCCACTCATAGCGAGTTGTGTTATTTTGGAGGCAATTCCCTCGGAAGAGCAAACAATTGAATTTTGCTCCAAGAAGGAAGGTGGCAGTAAGAACAATTGGTGCTGCTCTGCACCCACATGTGATGCCATCACCACACAACCTTGAAGAATGGGACTTGGGGCTCGTTAACTGGAGTTATCCTCAACGGAAACCACTATAGATGAGCTGCGTGATTTCGAGAAGAGCCCCCGGAAGATGATCGATTTGCTTTTGCTCCAAGAATGAAGACGGCAGTAAGACAAATTGTGTTTGATCTGCATCCACCCGTGACGCCCTCATCACACAACCTTGAAGCGTAGGTCTCCAGGCTAGCTCGCGCGAGATATCCTTGACGGACGCCACTCTAGACGAGCTGCGTGATTTTGGAGCGGAGCACGCTGGAATAGTGAATGATTGAGTTTTGCTGTAAGAGCAAATGTGGCAGCAAGAAAAACGAGTGCTGCTCAGCATCCACCCATGACTCCCGCACCACACAACTTTGAAGCCTATGGGTCCCAGCTTGCTCAGCTGAGATATCCTCGGTGGAAACCGTTCAAGGCGAGTTGTGTTATTTTGGAGGCGACTCCCTCAGAAGAGCAAAAGATTGAATTTTGCTCCAAGAATGAAGGTGGCAGCAAGAACAATTGATGCTGCTCTGCATTCACCCATGACGGGCTCACCACACAACCTTGAAGAATGGGACTCGGAGCTCGTTAGCTGGAGATATCCTCGACGGAAGCCACTCTAGACGAGCTGTGTGATTTTGGAGCGGAGCCCGCCGAACATTGATCGATTGGCTTTTGCTCCAAGAATGAAGGTTGTAGCAAGAACAATTGGTGCTGCTCTGCAGCCACACGGGACGCCATCACCACACAACCTTGAAGAATAGGACTCGAGGCTCGTTAGCCTGAAATATCCTCGACGGAACCACTCAGAGCGAGTTGCATTATTTTGGAGGCAACTCCCTCAGAAGAGCAAACAATTGAATTTTGCTCCAGGAGTGAAGGTGGCAGCAAGACCAACAAATGCTGCTCTGTATCCACCTATGATGCCCTCAGCACAGAACCCTGAAGCTTAGGGATCTGAGCTACCTCACTCGAGATATCATTGACGGAAGACACTCTAGACGAGCTGCCTGAATTTGGAGCCGAGCCCCCTGGAAGAGCAAATGATTGAAATTTGCTCCAACAGCAAAGGTGGCAGCAAGACAAATTGTGTTTGATCTGCATCAACCCATGATGCCCTCATCACACAACTTTGAATCGTAGGGCTCCGGGCTACCTCGCCAAAGGTATCCTCGATGGAAACCACTCAAGACGAATTGTGTGACTTTGGAGCCGAGCCCCTCGGAAGAGCAAATGATTGAATTTTGCTCCAAGAGTCAAGGTGGCAGGAAGACCAACTGGTGCTGCTCTGCATTCACCCATGACGCCCTCATCACAGAACCTTGAAGCTTAGGGCTCTGAGCTACCTCACTCGAGATATCCTCAACAGAAGCCACTCATGGCGAGCCGCATGATTTTGGAGCCGAGCCTCCTGGAAGAGTGAACAATTGAGTTTTGTTCCAAGAGTGAAGGTCACAGCAAGACAAATTTTGTTTGATCTGCATTCACCCATGATGCCCTCATCACACAATCTTGAAGCCTATGGCTCCAGGCTAGCTCGCCCGAGATATCCTCAATGGAAATCCCGCAACGTGAATTGTGTGACTTGGAGCCGAGCCCCCCCCGTAAGAGCAAACGAGTAAATTTTTGTCCAAGAGTGAAGATGGTAGGAAGAGCAACTGGTGCTGCTCTGCATCCACCCATGACGCCCTCACCACACAATCTTGAACCACAGGTCTCCAGGCTCGCTCCCCATATAATGGAAGCCAGCCAAGGCAAGCTGCGTGATTTTGGAGCCGAGCCCTCTGGAAGAGTGAATGATTGAATTGCGTTCCAAAAGTGAGAGGAAGACAATCTGCTGCTGCTCTGCACCCACCCGTGACGCCCTCACTACACAACCTTGAACCATAGGGCTCCAGGCTCGCTCCCCGTAGATATCCCTAATGGAAGACACTCTAGACGAGCTGCGTGATATTGAGCGGAGCCCTCCGGAATAGTGAACGATTCACAATCACAGTGTTCCTTCCCATGGAGCTCAGTGTATAAGAGCCCTGGAGAAGAGCCTGGAGTTCTTCAGTGGCTGCTGTGCTGGAGGGGTTCCTGTGGGCCGTTCCTCAGCTCTCCCTGTGCTGCTGTCCCTGCCTCCTGTTTTTGTGCTGCAGAGGAGCACTGCTTGCCAGGACAGGATGCCTTCCCCTGCCTCCCCAGGTACGAGACTTCCTTTTCTGGTTTTGTTTGTTTGTTTTGTTTGTTTATTTTCTTAACTATCAGCATGACTCTAGTCTTGGGTGCTCCTGTCTGCTGCCAAGTCTGATTTGGGACTTTTCTGCTTAGGACCTAGTTGCTATCCTGAAGGTGTGGGTTCCATATTAACATGTTTTCTTGTATCTTTAAATATACTTACAGACTTGTGTATATCTATATATAGTTCAACATCTCGATTGCTTTTGTTAAGTGTTACCTTCTTTTCCAATAAACTGATTTGAGGTTTTTTTTCAACCTCAAAGTGCCCCTCCATGGTTCCTGTTATCCTTACCTAGGAGGATGCTGAGGGATCACAGAGTGTTCCCATCAGAGTTTAGTGGCTGGTCCACTGTCACATCTGGACTACTGGAACCCCTGGGGTCGCTTTGGATTGTAACTTAGGTTTGGGATTCCTGCAGACAGCATAGAAGGTGCAACCACACTGACAATTGAAAAATGTAGAAGATTTATTGAACAATAAGTAATAAGCAACAGCTAGTGAAGTGATTGTGAATACTTTGTTTTGTGTTACAGAGAAGGCTTCGAGAAAGGGGAGAGAAAAGAGGAAAGAAGGGAGACAAGATCACCACCCTGGGTTGCAGTGCCATCCAGCGGCGGTTTTGGATCCAGGATGATGGAACGCTGCCTGTAGCTCGGTACGTTGCATTTTCATAGTGTTTGGCAAACCTGGCCCCCTCCTACAGGTGGAGTCTGTATTAATTTCTATACAGGTGCAGTGGCATCTTCCAGAGGATTCCCCAAATGAGTCCCTGGGTTGCCTGGGACAGGATCTTCTGGGGATCTCTGGGGGTCCTCTGGGTGTTGAGTTCCTCTGTAAGTCACCTGACCATTGAGAGGGTTAAGTGAAGTCCATCAACAGACCAGCCCTACAGGGGCGTGTTCTCCTAATCTCATCAAGCCCAAGGGGCAAGGTAGGTACCACAGCTGTTTGAGACATGCTTCTTTAGAGTCTCTCACACCCAACCCTAAATTTTAACAGCTGATTACAATAGCTGGAGAAAGTGAATGCAGCCTCTAGTCCCCTTAAACACAGTTAGTATTACGTATGGAAGCTGCAGAATTTTATTTTTTAATACAGGATTCTCAGTTAAGGGCCTAATTGTAAAATATTTACTCGTCCTGCTGAGTACACTTAGCCAGCCGATGCGCTTGGCTCCTTTAGGAGCAGTCACCCAGGTGAATGTTCAGCATTGTCAACAGGAGCCTTCACTTTGGTACCTCCTGAAGAGCTGCAATAAAAAACTGAACCTGAACAAATCCCTTTAAAGGTGAGCTTCTGCAAAGAGTTGACGGGCAATCCAGGCCCGATGGACTGTTTTTCAGTGAGACACAAAGACAAAAGGCGTTTGTTTTTTCATGCTAATGAAGCCCAAGGTGACAGCAATTTTCAATTTGATGGAGATTGATCTCGACAGTTATGGGGCAGGACTTTGGAAGGCCAGGCTGTTTCATTTAAGCTTCCCTGAACACAAATCTACAGCCTAGCCTGGCCATAAAATTTCATCTAAAACTACTTAGTTTGGACTTACTGCCCTTAATGTAATTGTATTTGTGTTCAACTGCTGTTGCAAACCAAAAATGCGAATAGTTTATAACGGATTAATACCTTCACAAATTTCACATCCCTTTTCATTTCTATTGTCCATGAATAACTGCGACTTTTATCTTCTGTTAGATGTAATTGTTCCTAAAATTATCTGTGGGGGGAGGATTACTTTTTTTCCTCCCTATGTAGCTAGCTCAAAAGTAAAACATAGTGCTTGTGCTGTAGAATAAAGGTATGGACATGTATGCTACTTACATGCACCGTTTCTCTGATTGAATGAATGTGACTTGCTGAAGTTTCTTCATTTAAGGAAAATGTGTTTGCAGCAGCTGTACACAACTGGCCAAAGAGATGACTGGCAAGTCAGCCTGATGGTTTGTTTTTCAGTGAGATACAAAACCAAAAGGAGTTTGGCTTTTTATTCTATGAAGCTGAAGGTGACAGCAATTTGACAGAGCCTCATCATAAAATCATAGAATGGCCTAGGCTGGAAGGGACCTTAGAGATCATTTAATCCAACCTCCCTGTCATGGGCAGGGACGTCTCTCAACTAGATCAGGCAACACATGGGGACTGAACGGTGATTGAACCCGTGACCTTGGTGTTATTAGCACCACGCTTATCCCTCCAGTTACAGGAATTAGTCCAGAGCCAAATGCCACCTTCATGGTCCAGCTCTTTGGGATCCAAGTTTTTCAGAGTAAGTGATGTTCTGCTTATTTGAAAATCTCCTATCCAGGCCCTGAACCATTTTACTTGCTTTCCAGTGATGCTGGAAGTTGCCAGCACATTCATGGTGAGCTTCCAAGGTGAACCAGTGGCATGGGGTAGCAATCACACGGAGTAAATGGATTGTAGAGCATGTGTGCTGTACATCAGGACACAGTCCTCAAACTTTATCAGTGCTGGAGTGCAGTGCTTCGGGGGGGGGGAAATAAATAAATTGGAAAAAACTCTAAATGAAAGGGTATAATTTTAGAAACTCTGTTCCATTGTACCGTTCTTTTATTAATGAGGTCCAACCCAACATAAGGAAAAGAGGTGACAAACGAAAACTTTTGGCAGCTCACAAGGGTTGTGCATCGCTTTGAAAGCTCTTCATTTACTGGGAGCATGTCGTGTCATTTCATCGTGTGATGCTCCCGATTATGGTGACAGAGCTAAATGCCAAAGTACTGTCACCCCACTGAAAATCCAGAGCAGCTTCTTCCCCCATTCTCTTCCCGGTCAGGGGAAAGTCACTGAGCTGGCACAAAGGAGCTACAGGAGCAGCAAATGGGGGGAAGGAAGGTTCATGTACTCTTCCAACACATTCACATTCAGGTCCTCAGCAATATCAAATCTGAATTCACCCCCACCAAAGAGAAACTTAGCAGATCTCATTCTCCCATTGTAAAATATTGACATCAGAAATAGTCAGTCCCAAAACAAAGATTGTAGATGATAAGTATGTGCTCTGTAATTTGTAAATTTTTCTTTATTCTCCCCTCTGAGGGGTGCACAGGCTGTTGCAGATGGTGCTGAAGTTGCCGTGCAGTGCCCATGTCAAGTGTGCCCCAGCGTTGTTCTTGCCCTCATTCCAGGCATGGGGAGTGAGGCAGCGCCAGGAGGACGATTTCCCCGGCCAAACACATACACCCATGGGACAACCCTCCTCTCCAGCTTAATCAGCATCCCCAGCGACGTGACCCTCGAAGCCACCTTGTTCCTGTCGTCTTCAGTTCTGCTGCTTCCCTCCATTCTTTGTGTAGGGCGTGAGTGGGGCTCCGAGTTGTTCATGGTGATGACGGTGTTGGTGACAAACTGAAGCCCCACTTCACAAGGGCTTTTGCTCTGGCCAGATCCCTTCCCTGGTTTGTCATGTCCCATGGCAATAAAAGATGTGGTTACTGGTGTGGAAATATTTATTCTTCCCCACCTTTCCCTTTCCTCCCTCGTGCCCCCCCCCCTCCCCCCTCACACCCCCTTTCCTTGTGCACCCCACTTCCTTCTCTCACTTCCCCCCTGCTTCCTCTTCCCCCTTTCCTTTCTCTTCCCTTTCCTCTTGCCTCCCTTTCCTCTTCCCCTCCCTTTCCTCTTTCTCCCTGCCCTGTTCTTATTTCTTCCCCTTCTCTTCCTCCCTCCCTTTCCTCTCCCCCTTTCCCCTTCTCCCCTCTTGTTCCTTTCTTCCTCCTCTCACCCCCTTTCTTCTTCCCGTTTCCTCTTCTCCTGCTTTCCTTTCTCCTCCCTTTTCTTTCTTCCCCCTTCCCTCTCGCCTCCTCCTCTCACCCCCCCTTAATCTTTCTCCCTTTCCTGTTCCCCTCCCTTTCTTCTTCCTTTCCTCTCTTGCCCCGTGTCATCTTTTTGCCCCCTTCCTCTTTTCCCTACTTTTCCTCTCCCTTTCCTTTTCCCCCTTCCCTCTTTCCCCATTTCCCCTTCCCCTTTCTTCTTTCTCCTCTCCTTTCTGTTCTCCCCTCCTTTTCTCTTTTTCCCCCTCCCCCATTCCTCCCCTCTTACTTGTCCCCATATCTTTTCCCTTTCATTTTCCTTTCTTCCTCTTTCCCTCCTCCTCTGCCCCCCTTTCCTCTTCCCCTGTTTTTTTCTTCTTCCTTTTCCTCCCCTTCCTTTCTTCCCTTTTCCCTCTCCTCCTCCTCTTGCCCCGTTTCCTCTTCCCCTCTGCTTCCTCTTCCTCCTTTTTTCTTGTCACCTCCTTTCTGTTCTCCCCTCTTTTCCTTTCTCCTCCCTTTATTCTTTCTCCCTCTGCTTTCCTCTTTTTGTCCTCCTTTCTTCTTCCTCTCCCTTTCCTTTCCACATTTCCTTTCTTCCCCTCCTCTTCCTCCTTTTCTCTTTCCCTCTTTTCCTCTTTCTCCCCCCTTCCTTTCTTCCCCTTTCCTCTCTCCTCCTCCTCTCACCCCCTTTTCTCTTTGTCTCTATTTTCTCCTCTTTTCCCTTTCCTCTCTCCTTCTCCTCTTGCCCCCCTTCCTCTTCCCATCTGTTTCCTCTCCCCCCTTTTCTGTTGTTCCCTCCTTTCTGTTCTCCCCTCTTTTCCTCTCTGGCCTCCTTTCCTCTATCTCCTTCCTTTCCTTTCTCCCTTCCCCTTTCTCTCCCTCTTTTCTCCCTCCTCCTTTCCTCCTCATCCCCCGCTTCCTCTTTCTCCCTCCCTTTTCTTTCTTCTCCTTTCTCTCTCCTCCTCTCACCCCCTTTCATCTCCACTTCCATTTCCTCTTCTCCCCCTTTCCCTTCTTCCTACTTCCCTCTCTCCTCCTCCTCTTGCCCCCTTTCCTCTTTCCCTCCATTTCCTCTCTCCCCTTTTCTGTTGTCCCTTCCTTTCCATTCCCCCTCTTTTTCTCCCCCTCCTTTCCTCCCTTGTACCCCCTTTCCACTTTCTGCCTTCCCTTCCTTTAGCTTCTCCCTTTCCTCCTCACTTTCCTTCCCCCTTTCCTTCTCTTCCCCTCCATTTCCTCTTCCTTCTTTCCTCTTTCTCCCCGTCTTTTCTCTTTCTCCCCCTTTCATCCTCATCCCCTTTCCTCCTTCTCCCCCCTTTCCTTTCTTCCCCTTCCCTCTCTCCTTGTCCACTCACCCGCTTTCCTCTTCACCCCTTTTCCTCTTTTTCCCCTTTCCATCTCTCATCCTCTTGCCCCCTTTCCTCTTCCCCTCTGTTTCCTCTCCCCCTTTTCTGTCATTCCCTCCTTTCCTCTCTCCTCCTTTTCTCTTTTGCCCCACTATTCTCTCCCTTCCCTTTCCTCTTTCTTCACTATTCTCTTCCCCTCTTTCTCACTTTTTCCTTTTCCTCCCATTTCTTTCTCTCCCCTTTCCTCCTCTCCTCCTCTTTCCTCTCCTTTTCTATTTCTTCCCCTTTTCAACTTTCTCCCCTTGTCTTTACCCTCTTATTTTCTCCCCTTTCCTCCTCCATTGCCTTCCTTCTGCTCTCCTTTATACTTCCCTTCTCCTCTTTGTCTTCACCTTTCTCTATGCTCCTTCTTTGATCTTTGTTCTCTTTCCTTCTAACCTTCCTCTCCTTCCATCCTCCTTTTTTCCCACTCCTGTACTTTGCCTCTCTTTCCCCCTCCCCCTTTCCTGTCATTTGTCATTCCAGTCCTATATTCCATTCCTCCCTACATTCCTCCCTATCCTCTCTACTGCCTTCCCCTTCTTTTCCATCCATCCCAGTCATTCCTGCCCTGCTGGATACACCATACCCAAACTATTTGACTGTATCCAAACATATCCGTGTGTATTTGAACACATCCGACTGTATCCTAATGCATCTAAGTGTATCCGAATGCATCTGAGTGTACCCGAATGTATCCGCATGCATCCGAATGTATCCAATTGTATACAATACACTCGGATGTGTTTGGATACGCTCAAATATGTTTGGATGCAGATAGATGTGTTCAGATAGAGTCAGATACAGTCAGGTGCATTCGGATACAGTTACAGAACTCATCCGAGTGTTTCCAACCATATACAAACACATCCGACCGTATCCTAACAGATCTGAGTGTATCTGACTCTGAGTGTAACAGAATGCAGTCACACCTGAGTGTATCTGAATGATTCCATGTGTATCTGAGTGCATCCAAATGCATCTGAGTGTATCCAACTGTATCTGAACGCATCTGAGTGTATTGTATACATTTGGATGCATGCGGATATACTCGGATACAGTCAGCTACATTCAGATACTGTTGGATACACTCGGATGTGTTCGGATACCTTTGGATACAGTTGGATGTGTTCGGATACACTCGGATGAGTGTGGATACAGTCAGATGTGGTCGGATACAGTTGGATACACTCTAAAGCTTTCAGATGTGTTCAAATACACTCGGCTGTGTTTGGTTACAGTCAGATGCATTTGGATACACTCAGATACATTCAAATGCGTTCGGATGCAGTCAAATCCAAGTGTAACTGAACAATTCCACAGGTATCCAACTGTATCCGAATGCATCCCAGTGTATCTGAACACATCCGACTGTGTCTGAGTGTATCTGAAGGCATCCAAGTGTATCCAAATGCATCCGACTGTATCTGAAAGCATCCGAGTATATCTGAACACATCTGAGTGTATCGGATATATTCAGATGCGTGCAGATACACTCGGATACAGTCGGATAAACTTGGATCTGTTTGGATACACTCAGATGTGTTTGGATACAGTCTGATGCTCTCGGGTGTGTTTGGATACAGTCGGATGCATTTGGATACAGCTGAATGCACTCGGATGCAGTCATGTCGGAGCATATCCAAACGATTCCACGTGTATCTGAGTGTATACGAATGCATCCGAGTGTATCCAAATGTATCAGCCTGTATCCGAACACATCAGGATTTGTCTGAGTGTATCCAAGCACATCCAACTGCATCCAAAAGTATCTGAGTGTATCTGAATGCATCCGACTGTAGCCGAACGCATCTGACTGTAGCCGAACGCATCCGAGTGTATCGGATACATTGGGATGCATGCGGATACACTTGGCTACGCTCAGACACAGATACAGTTAGCTACTTTTGGATACAGTTGGATGCATTCGGCTACAGTTGGATGCGTTTGGATGCAGTTGGATACAGTCACATCCGAGTGTATCTGAATGATTCCATGTGTAGCTGAATGCATCCAAGTGCATCTGAACGTATCGGTCTGTATCTGAACTCGTCCAAACGTATCCGAGTGCATCTGAATGCATCTGACTGCATCCGAATGCGTCCAACTGTATCTGATCAGATCCAACTGTATCCGAGTGCATCTGACTGTATCCAAATGTATCCGAAGGCATCCGACTGTATCTGAATGCATCCAAACGTAACTGACTGTATCCAAATGCATCCAACTGCCATCGGATAAGTTCGAATGCATGCGGATACATTCGGACACACTCAAACATAGTCAAATACGTTCGGATACACTCGGATGTGTTTGGATACCTTTGGATACAGTCCAATGCATTCAGATGGGTTTGGATACAGTCAGATGGGTTTGGATACCTTTGGATACAGTCCAATGCATTCAGATGGGTTTGGATACAGTCAGATGGGTTTGGATACACTTGGATCTGTTCGGCTATAGTCGGATGCATTCGGATACACTTGGAGGCAGCCGGATGCATTCAGATCTTTTCGGATATGCTTGGATGCCTTTGGACATGTTTGGATAGAGCCAGATGCACTCGGATATGCTCGGATACAGTCGGATGTGTTCAGATACACTCAGATGCATTCAGATCACTTTGGACACAGTCGGATGCATTCAGATACAGTCAGATGTGTTTGGATACACTCTGATATGTTTGGATAGAGTTGGCTGCTTTCATAGAATCATAGAATGGCCTAGGTTGGAAGGGACCTCAGAGATCATCTAATCCAACCTCCCTGTCATGGGCAGGGACGCCTCTCAACTAGATCAGACTGCTCAAGGCCCTGTCCAACTTTTCCTTGAACACCTCCAGGGAGGGGGCAGCCACAACGTCTCTGGGCAATTTATTCCGAAGTCTTGCCACCCTCGTACTGAAGAATTTCTTCCTAAGATCTAATCTAAATCTATTCTCCGTCAACTTAAACCCGTTTCCTGTCAGTAGACACTCTTGTAAAAAGTCCCTCCCCAACCTTCCTGTAGGATCCCTTGGAAGGCAGCTATTAAGTCCCCCCACAAAGTCTTCTCTTTTCAAGACTGAACAATCCCAGCTCCTGCAGCCTGTCCTCATAGCAAAGGTGCTTCAGCCCCTGGATCATCTTTTTGGCCTCCTCTGAATGCACTCCAACAGTTCTATGTGCCTCTTATCGTGGGGACTTCAGAACTGGACACAGTATTCGAGGTGGGGTCTCACAAGAGCAGAGTAAAACGGGAGAATCACCTCTCTTGACCTGCTGGCTACACACCTCCTGATACATCCCAGGATGCGGTTGGCCTTCTGGGCTGCATGAGCACACTGCCGACTCATGTTGAGCTTCTCATCTATAAACATCCCCAAATCCTTCTGTTTCAACCCACTCTGTGCCCAGTTTGTATTTGTGCCTAGAATTGGCCCAACCCAGGTGAAGGACCTTGCATTTTGACTTGTTGAAGCTCATGCAGTTTGCACTGGCCCATTTCTCAAGCCTATCAAGGTCCCTCTGGATGGTATCTCTTCCCTCAAGTGAGTCCACAGCATCACACAGCTTGGTGTGGTCAGCAAACTTGTTGAGGGTGCACTCAATGCCGTCATCCATGTCGCTGACAAAGATGTTGAACAGCACTGCACCCAGAACAAACCCCTGAGGAACACCGGTTGTCACTGGTCTCCATGTGGACTTTGAGTCATTGACCACAACTCTTTGAGTGTGACCACCCAGCCAGTTCTTTATCCACCGAGTGGTCCATCTGTCAAATCCGTGTCTCTCCATTTTAGAGACAAGGATGTCATGTGGGACAGTGTCAAATGCCTTGCACAAGTCCAGGAAAATGACACCCATTGCTTTTCCCGTGTAAAGCAGCGCTGTAGCTTTATCGTAGAAGGCCACTAAATTAGTCAGGCACGATTTGCCCTTGGTGAAGCCATGTTGGCTGTCACCAACCACTTGATTATCTTTTATGTGCCTTAATACAGTTACCAGGAGAATCTGTTCCATGATTTTACCTGGCACAGAGGTAAGGCTGACTGGTCTGTAGTTCCCCGGGTTGTCTTTGGTTCCTTTTTTAAAAATGGGGGTTATGTTCCCCCTTTTCCAATCTGTGGGAACCTCACCAGACACAGCTGGATTGATTCCATGGGATACACTCGGATGCATTTGGAGGCATTCGGATACACTCTTATGCATTTGAATACACTCAGATGCAGTTGGATGCGTTCAGATACAGTCAGATACAGCTGGATGCATTCAGACAAACTCAGATACAGACGTGTGTGTTCAGATACAATCGGATGCATTTGGATAGTCGGATGCATTCACAGTTGGATGCATTTGGATACATTCGGATATGCTCGGATGCATTTGGCTAGAGTTGGATGTGTTCGGATACAGCTGAACACATTCAAATGGATTCAGATACACACAAATATCCGAACAGATATCTCGTTTGGATACAAGAGTATCTGCGTGTGTCCGACTATATCTGAATGCATCCGACTGTATCCAAACGCATCTGAGTATATCCGAATGGATCCAAATGTATCTGAGTGTAGCCAAGAGAATCTGCATGTGTCTGAGTGTATCTGAATGCATCCGAATGTATCTGAGTCTATCCAATTGTATCAGATTGCATCCGACTGTATCCATACGTATCTGAGAATATCCAACTGCATATAACTATTTACGTGTATCCAAGTGTATCTGAGCGTAGTCGAGTGCATCCAAAAGGCGTCTGAGTGAATCAGAACACATCCATGTGAATCCGATTGTATCTGAGTGCATCCAAATGTATCTGTGTGTATCCGAACGTATATGTGTATCCGTGTGTAGCTGAACATATCTGTGCATATCTGAACACACCCTTGTGTATCTGTTGAATCTGAACGTATCTGAATGTATCCAAGTCTATCGGGAAGTATCACTGTGTATCCAACTGTATCCGAGTATTTCTGAAGGTATCTGAGTGTATCCGAAGGTGTCTATGTGCATCTGAACATATCCGAGTGTAGCCATGTTGATCCACGTGTATCCAACTGTATCTGTTTGGATCTAAATGCATTTTAGCATTTCCATGTTGATCCGGGTGCATCACAAAGGAAATAGGAAACAAAGGAAAAGGAAAAGAAAAAAGGGAAAAGGATAAGGGAATGATGGGGGGGAGGGGGAAGAGAGGAGAAAGAGGGGAGAAAATGGAAGAAAAAAAGGGGAGAAAGGGGGGAGAGAAAGGGAGGGGAGAAAGGGAGAGAAAGAGGGGATAAAAAGGAAGACGAAAGAATAAAAAAAGATGAAAGGAGAAGAGAATATAAAAGAATAGAAAAGATGAAGATAAAAATCTAGAAGCAGAAGAGAAGAAATGTGAATAGAAGAGTACAGAGTAGAAAAAAAAATGAAAGAGAATGAACAAGAAAAGGAATAAAAAAGAATAGAAAACACAAAAATACTAGAATAGAAAAGATAAAACAGAAAGTAGAAAAAAATAGGAAAGAGAACAGCATAGAAAAGGAGAAAATAAGAGCGAAGAAAATAAAATAGAAAATAAAATGGAACAGAAAAAAGAATAGAAAAGAGATTATAAAAAAGAAGAGTAAAGGAGAATATAAAAGAATAGAATTATAGAATAAAAAAAATAGAATACAAGTGAAAAGAAAATAGAAAAAGACAAAAGTAGAGAGTAGGAGAGAGGAGGGATGGGCAAATGGGAGGGAAGAGAGGAGAAGCTTGGTGCCACCAGTCCCAGCCCAGAACAAAGAGTGGCCACCAAGCCATCACGATGTTGTTGCTGTTGTCCTGTTCCCCACTAGAGCTGTCAGGAATTTGGGTTTTTATTTCCATGGTGATGGTGAAAGGTGTTGTGACCCTCACGTACCACAGGTGTGTGCACATCCATGTGGACACACACACGGACAAAGTCTAAAGGACTGTACAAAGGGTGTGGGCGAAAATGGATTTGTAAATTCCACGTTCACCAGAGTGTGAAGCTGTGGCTGAACGGACTCTGTGTCTGGAGCACCACCAGCTCACCCAAAGTGGTCACGATGAGACCTTCCTGGGGGCCCGGGGTCCCATCCGACTTGCAGCCCACCCCCAAGGCAGAGCTGGTGTCGTGCAGCGCAGTCACACTCCCCGGCAGGGCCATCAAGTAGTGGCCATTCTCTGAGAAAGGCAGCAGCTTCTTGGGGATTTTAAGCGACACATAGAAGTCTTCATCAGGAAGCTCCTTTGTTTTGTGACCTTTGTCGCTCTTCGATGCTCCTTCAACGATGAGGAAGGACTTCTAGGGCTTGTTTTTATCTTGGATCTGAAAACATCAATAACCAGAAAACTCTAAGCTGAACATGTGGTGATTGTGGCATGTATTTTTATGTGATTGATTAAATACCAAATGAATACTTGCAGTCTCTGCATTTAGTTAATTGTACAGAGAAGGGATGTAAGATAATGTGTATTTTCAGGACTTATATAAGGTCTTCGCAAAATGATCAGCACTGAGCTGGGAAGGATGAGCGAGTGCCATTCGGAACTGGCACGAAGCATAAAGGACATAAGTTGCAAGTGTGTGGGCAGGAGACACACACAGACACCGAGAAGTCTTCAAACCTGGGATCACCATATTGTTTCTAAATTATCTTACCCTTCCCATGTCTTTTGCTTTTAGGACTTGAACTCCAGTTTTGCCAGCCCACAATGCAGCAGTCCTCTGCCTATGAAAATACCTGTGAAACAAGCAAAAGCTGCCAAAAAAAGTTTAAAAAAATGACAGCCTGATTACCCTGGAACAACAAAGGGGCGTTCTCAGAACTGACTGCACCTGTGATTTAATAATATGTCTCCACAAAACAACACTTCTCCTAACATTCACTGAAAGAAGGCAGAGCAGTCTGGGGCCGTAACCAGCACATGTGTTACTATTGCAACAACAAACAGCTAAACTACCAGGTATTTATTTTTCAGTACACACAATTGTTGTAGGAGAATGAAAACCCTTCTTTATCGCTCTGATGGAGACGTTGCAAGCCCTGTGCTTCACCTAGCTCCCATGTCCCGAGAAGACATGTCCCTTGTCCTGACAAGACAACTCACACAATAGAACTACATACTTGAACTATACGGTGTCAGGTTTTGAATGGCTTTCTGAATCAGAAAGCACTGGTCATATCAACTGTAACACGCACACCGTTTCCGAGTGCGGACCCTCACCTGTGCAGGGGGACACCAAGGCATGGGGGCATAGAGATAACCCAGACTCCAGTAGATATTTTTCCAGAAGAAACTAATGAGACCTGAAGTCATTTTCTAGGCTGTGCAGGGAGAGTTCCCTCAGTGCTGGAAAACAAAGGGGCGCCCGTCTCTCCTTACCAATAGCCACACGGAGGCGAGGAGTAGGAGCATTCCACCCCCACTGCATGTCCACAGGGCCCCAACGCAGGCACATCCTCCACCTCCAGAGGTGGTGACCACCCTTCCGTGTGGACAAATGGCAAGAATGAAACGGACACAAAAACAAGACAGAGCTCAGAAAAGCTTATGCTGTAATTAATCACCTATAGAATGGGTTCTCAGCTGACTGCTTTTCTAAAATACCAAGTTAATGAAAATACAACAGCAATGAGTTTGGTTGGGCTTTCCTGACATGTGGAACGGTCAGGAAACGAGCTTGATGCTCGTGTGAATTCATGGCGTAACAAAGAGTATATGCTATGCAGCTATCAGGTCCATATTGTGTGCTATATACACTTACCTATTTTTATTTATATAATTTTATATAGTATAACATAAATGATGTAAGTTCTCTACACTATATTGTGTATATTGCTGTGATAATAATAATCAGCTCCTTGCTGGTGCTGTTAATGTATAAGTTATATGTATATGTTATATGCTATGTCTATAGTTACCTATTAATATTTATTACATAACTTTACTATATAACTTAACTAGTACACTATCTATATAAATATGGTTAGATTATATCTGTAGGTATCTCTTTGTACTTGTAATTCATACTATACTGTCTAAATTTATATATTATGGATATAGTATATAAAGAGTATTTGTTATAGATCATATCTGTAGTTATCTCTTTGCATTTATTTCTATGATACACATTTAGGTGGTATACTATATGTAGTATATATGGTATTTGTCCCATTATATCTAGTTATCTCTTTGTATTTATAATTTATAGTGCACCATCTAAATTTATATCATATATATGAATAGTATTTGTTCTAGATTATATCTATAGTCACCCATTTGTATTTATTTTTAATATATAAATTTAGATAGTATGCTATAAATTGCATAGTATATAAACAATATTTGTTAGGTTATAGTTACACATTTGTATTTATAATTCATAGTATACTACCTAAATTTAGATATTATATGGTATATAAATAGTATTCGTTTATTAGATTATATCTGTAGTTAGGTATTTGTATTTATATATAAATTTAGAAGGTACACTATAAATGATATAGTGTGTGTATATATAGATAGTATTTGTAACATTATATCTAGTTATTGATGTGTATTTGTAATATATCGTATACTATCTCAGTTTATATAATACACAGTATATAAATAGTGTTTGTTCTAGATTATATCTGTAGTTACCAAATTGTATTTAATATATGTATTTAGATAGGATACAATGAATTATATAGCATATAAATGGTTGTTAGATTATATCTGTAGTTCTCAACTCTATAATATAAATGTATAGATAGTATTTGTTACAGATTATTGTTATCTATATGTATATTATAAAAAACTTTTAGTATACTATAAATCATATAGTGTATGCATAGTATTTGTTACAGATTATAGTTATCCATATATATTTATAACTTACAGTATACTAAATTTATATGTAGTATATAAATAGTAGTTGTTATAGGTTATATCTGTAGTTACCCATTTGTATTTATTATATAAATTTAGATAGTATACTATAAATTGTGTATAAATAGTATTTCTTATGGGTTATATCTGTAACTATATTAGTTGGATTATATCTAATTATCTATATTTATAGTATTTATAGTTTATAGTATGCTGTCGTAATATAAATATAGTATATAACCAGCAATTGTTGGCTATAGATAGTATCTGTAATGATCTGTTCATGTTATACAGCTTTATACACTGTAGCTTCACTGGTTTCTGAGGGCAGTAGCTTTGTGTAGCTGTTTTGAAGATTTGTGTTTACACCTACCTGGTTTTGTCATTGCTCAAACGCTCTTCTCTCTCCTCTCCTGTTCCTCTTGCAGGATCCAAGCAAAGATCCCCGGGTTGAAGCGCAAAACTGAATAAAGAGCCGGAAGCAACTTACCGATAGGAAGTTCATCTTTTAAGGGGGAAAAAAATACTCATTTGGATTTCCATGGGGAGGGTCAGGGAATAGCAAAACCCTTGACATTGCAGTGCAATTTCACAGATCTTTATTTTTTAGCAACGCAGTGTTTGAGGAAAAAAACCTGTTTTGACTGCCGTGTGTTTCATCATCCTAAGTATTGTAAGCTGCTATCTATGGATCTAAAACTAATCATCTTTCTCTATCCCGTGTGCAGCCCTGGCTAATACAAACGATTTGAGAGCGCTGTACATTGCTTCGGCCGCGGGCGTCCCCGCTGCGGCCCCGCAGAGGTAGTGCAGGGGGGGCGGAGGGGGCACTTCCCAGTTTGTGCACTGTGTATGGTCTGTGTAGATTGATGCAGATTTTCTAAAATGAGACGATGTTTTAGAAGAATATACCAGTTTAGCAAGTTTTGGAAAATCTTGCCTTTTTGGTATGAGTATAGCTGTATTGTGATTTTATTGTTTTATCAATTGCCAATATATATCTATCTATATATATGTGTTTCACAAAGCTTAGATCTTTCAGCTGCTCCACAGTTCTTTGTACTTCAGAGCATCGACTGATTCTGGACTAGCTCCATAGCACACAAGCCTGAAAAACTAAAACATCTCTGTAAACACTAGCGACCCTTTGATAAAACAAAAGAGAAATAAAGAAAGGAACCTCCATGTATATTAAACTTACAGCATACACTTGGTTGCACAAACAAACAGTAGTTGATTTTTGAGCAAATAATTCTACAGTCTCTCAAACTCTGATCATCTGTGGACTGAATATCTAATGCTGCAAATGGTGTTTGGAAACTTAAAACCTTGTTATGCAAGAAATGATCAGTGAGAATTTATACACTTGCAGTTTAAGCTGTACTGAACTAAGTCTGTGGAATGCATTGTGAAATGTAAAAAAAAAATCCAAACAATACACAAAAAAGCAAAAAAAAAAACCCCGACAGAAACCCCGAGTATCAATAAAGCTTATAGACATAAAAACAATACCAGCATTTTGCTTTCTTGAGGCAAGTTTAATATATTTGTGTTTGTTTAAGTTCATTGTGATTAAATACCCACTGTACGCAGTGGTGGCGATAGGTTGTCAGAGGTGTAGCCATGTGAGTAGGTGGAGTTCTCCTGATCCCTTCTCTTTCCGTACGTGCCATGTGAAGCAGTTTGTTCAGTTCCAGATCCAATGTCCCAAGGGCTGTGCCAGCCGGCGTGGGTCAGCCCGTGGCTCCTCGAGCGCAGGTTCCTGCCTCCCTCCAGGCGGAGCGCCCGGGTGTCACCGCTGCTGGCTGCGCCCACAGCTCTGCGGTGTGAGCGGGTGATGGACAGCCGGGCATGGGGAGATTTCAGACTCTGCTAAACCAAGTGAGGAGCCTTGGTCTCCTTTTCTTTTGGAGACGGTGACGCCATAGTCTAGTTTGAAGCAAGTCCCAGTCATCATCTTGCTGAATCCAAGAGCTGGACTTGTATCCCAGTTTATTTAAGACAATGGGCATCTCTTCCATGGAAAAAATCGATTCATGCACAGGTACTTTAGTTTAAGGTGTAATACATCGTTACTTCTGAATGTTTTATAAGTTAAGTCATAACAAATGTTTTAAGTATTTTCCTGGCAGACTATTGCTTTAAGATACTTTTCACATCAGCAGCAATTAGTTCGTTCTGCCACACAACTGGATTTATTTGGGATACAATCAGTGTGAAGGGAAGGCAAACGTTACTACAACACAGGCAGAGAAGGTGTTCGCTGACATGACACCCGACACGAGTACGTTATTCAGTCAGGAAGGTTTCTTTTAAAAAAGACTGCATAGGGACTCTTGATGTGTATCTGACAAACTGATCTTCTGTATAGTAATATAAGGCATTAATAAATTCAGCTTTAAAAAAAGGTGATTCTTGGAGGTTGCTGAAGCACTTTTGTGTGTTACCTGTACATTGTTCCACTCCTGTAACTGGCTCTTTGTTGCATCCAACAGCTACCTTGTAATGCAGTGGGCATGAGAAATGGAGTGGCAGGAAGCTTCCACAGTTCTAAATGACATTTTCCTGAACTAGGACTAAAGCACTATTTAACTCTGCAAAGAGTACATGTAAGTCTAAATGTTTTGTTTTGGCCTTTATTTGGATAAACAAACCATCTTAAAAGAAAGGTAATTTCAAAATACAGATGTTGTTCTATGCCAGAAATCTCAAAACCACTTGGTTTTGACACTTTCCAGTATTTAGACAGGAACAGACAATGTGGGCAAAGTTGAACTTGCTTTTCTTTCTCCAGATTCCACCATCCCTGTCATTTTGGGGTTTGACACAATATTAACAAATACTGAAGGGCTTTACTTGCCTTTTGTGAGCAGCCGCTCACGGTCTCTGCTCTCCTTTCATCCCAGCTGCCCTCTTGCCCCGGGTCCCGCAGCCGAGGGGCTGCGTGGGGTGCAAGAGATGCAGTGATGGCGAGAGGAGCCCAGATTTAGTAGAGATGATGTTTTGCTCGAGGACGGGTACTACATTTTCTGGTTTCAGAGTGATTTATTTTCCTCTTCTAAGCCACATGGGCCAAGCTGCCTGCTGGAGGGCACCCACAGTCCCCACTAGCAATGTGCTGAGCGTTCCTTTGGGTGGCTTCAGAAAGCCCCTCCAGAATGGGAAAAATTGGGAAATAAATCAGATTTCTTGGGGCTTTCGAGCCACTTCTAAATGGCCACTGCCTGTGGAAGTAGTGAGCTATAAAGCATGTTTTCCCATAAACAGGGAGAGGGCAGGAACCCTTGGGAAAGGATTTCCTTGGTATTGGTGTTAAAATACCTTTCTCCATGTTCTCTCTCCCCCTCCCCTCACCACTTGAGTTAAGCTTCAAATTCTGGCTCCAGTCGAGCTACCGCCACCAACCAGTTGTGAACAGCTTACCGAGAGGTGTAATGCCATCGGGAGATTCTCCTTAGAACAGCACGTAGCTTCTTGCTGTCGGAAACATTTTGGAACTCTCTTGTGAAGGTATTAAAAAAAACCAAAGCAGAAAACAGGGATAGTAATGTAAGTACACAGCTGGAAAAGGTGGTAATGGTTAGCCCTCCTCTGTGTGAAAGTTATAGCACCGTATGTTGAAAGCAAGTGGTGGGAGGCAAGACTGTAGCCCATACTACTAAAAAATTATTCAAAGGCACTTCATGGATAGAAAATTTGCCATATATATATATTTAAAAATAAAATGGACTTACTTAAAAAAATGATACTTTGCTCCTCCGATTACTGAAAGCTGAAGCGTGAACCCCAGCACACTCAGTAAAAGCTGGCAGTTTTACCCAGTGCACCAAATGGGAGTTTTAAGCAGGTGTGGTTAAACACCACCACCACCTTTCTTGATCAAATGTTCAAGCCATAAATTTCAAAATTATGCAAATTAAAGGGCCCATTGTTTTCGCAGCCTGCTCCCGTCTCAGACACTGTTTAAGTAACACAGTATTAGGCAACAGCAGCTTCGTGAGTGAACTGTTCATCACCTTGGCCTACCCAGGTTACAGAAGGATTCCCTTTCAAACTTCAGCTTCCTTCTCGAGGACATTGGCCTGTCAAATGCGAGATCACATTCACGTTCCGTAAATTCTGGAAATGTCTAATCCATGCAGCATCGTATGGAAATCCCGGCAGTCGAAGAGGCAGAGGCGTTCGTGGCTGCCCGGCCCAGAGCAGTCACTGGGCAGTGACAGCAGCAGCAGCAAGAGTCTCTGTTCAGAGACATCTCCACACGAACACACTGCAAATCAATTAATGGAGAGGTCAGTTACTGTCCTAAGTAGCAACTTGATGACAGCCTTCAGCAGGTCCTGCTGAGAGAGATGAGCTGTGTTAAGTACTTGCACAGCTATAAATGTAGATGCACCAGCAAGAGGCCGGGTAAAGCAACGTTAAGTCCTGGAGTTACTCGGCCGATACCGGTGTCCAAATGCGCTTCTGTTCTCGGCAGAGAGTTGAAGCACTGTGACTAACTGAAGCAGTGCATGGGTGGCTTAGCGATGGCCTGGGGGTTGGAAATGCCATTATTTTAGGCTGTACAGTTACTTTGAATCAAGAAATCCTCATTCTACCTAAGTTCTCCGAGTTAAGGCAGCTGATGAGCTTTTCTGAGTTTATGTAACTTCTAGCCCGGCAGGTGAGAACTGAGGTCAATGTAGCCTCTGCTCCTAGGCAGCTGCTCTTTCAAGCACCCGTTTTTTCCCCTCAAAATGGAAAGTGAAAACATCTATTTGGGGGAGGGGGGCGGGGGAGGATAGTGGTTGTTTATTTTCAACATGACTGCACAAAAGACGGTGAATGCTAAATCTGAAGAACGGTTCATCTCGTGCTGCGAGAGGAGAGCTGAGCTGGCTGCAGGGCATCGAACAAACAGAGCCCACACCGGTACCTGCTGCAGGCTTACTGAGGGGCCTGGTGTCCTAACAGACGCACCAGTGCTGGCTGTCCTGCTGCTGGAGAAGATGCGCAGCGTGCTTCACGGGCAGAAGGGACTCAGTCCTGCAGCCTCCGGCCTGTATTTTTCCTGCCGAGTGAGCAGTCGTACCTGATTCCTGACTGCGGTTTCCTGATACTTGCTCCTGTCAGAATTTGTGCCCTTTCACTTCCTAAACCTTGTTGCTTTTCAGTTCATAGAATCATAGAATCATAGAATGTTAGGGATTGGAAGGGACCTCGAAAGATCATCAAGTCCAATCCCCCTGCCAGAGCAGGAATGCCTAGACTATGCCACACAGGAACGTGTCCAGGCAGGTCTTGAATGTCTCCAGAGAAGGAGACTCCACAGCCTTTTTCTAGTTCCAAATTTTGTCGGTTTTAAAAGTCTCTTAAAAGTCTTATGGTTTGTATTAAGCACATTTACTTTCTGTTCCTCACCTTCCTGTTCCCTTTTTTGCTTGACAGTTGTGTCCTCTTGGAGCAGGGCTGGGAGCTCGGCCATGTGCATATGCACGCACACACATACACTGGCCTTTTCTTGCTTGTTTTCAAGGGGAAAAACCCACCCCAAACACCCCAGCGTAAAGTGAAGGCACCTTTTGAGAAGCCTCCTGTTATCTGAAATGTCTTTCTAAATCTGTCTGCCCTCCTGGTCAGCTGGAATCTGGTCCTAGCCTTTGCTGGGCAGGAGCTCTTCAGTTATTTTTGTGTGACTGACACTCCCACCAGCTGTCTTTGTCTGCTCTGAATGTTCTTCAGGCACAGGAGCGGTTCCTGTGCCAGCATCTGGGGCTCCTTCAGCTGCCTCTCGGCACCCAAATCTCCGAGCTCAGCGCTGGCCCACACAGCAATAGGTACAGCTGCCTCATCTGCCCTCTTGCTGGGAGGAAGGCGAGCTGAGGAGCTACGAGCGGATGCCTGGTAGACACAGGAACTCAAAGGCAAGATGTTTTACCCAGTAGAGATGGTCATGTGAATGGCACCCAGGTAGCAGGAGCAAAGAGGTTGCAAGTGACCATAAAATGCAGTAATTCCAGAGTAAGAAAAACAAGCTAAAACAATCACACGTCAGCAGCCTTCAATGAATGCAGAGTGGGCCTAGAAAGGTGTTAAATGTGTTGCCGTGGGTCTGGCACAGGAGGGTACACACAAAATTCATCATCTTATAAAAAAATAAGCAGTTACCTGCAGTCATCTCCTCCGGTACTTACAACGTACTTGTCATCGTGAGAGAAGCGGATGTTGGTGACGTGCGCCGAGTGCCCGAAATACCGCTTGTGTTTGGCCTGTTGGAAAAAGAAGTTCAGGAAACGGTGACACAGCTGCCTTGCGAGCACACACACAATCACGTCCCCGGCAGCACTGGCGTCATCGAGCCCACAGTCATCTCAGCTCAGTGCCCAATTCCCCGTGCTGCGCTTTTGCTGGCAGCTGGATGGTGGCGACTGTCACCTGTGAGCTGCTCACCTTAAAATCGTATGCTAAGGAGTTTGAACACGAGGAAAAGCAAGCTGTTTAGGTTAAAGTAAAATATCCACTTACAAATTTTTCCGTGCATGGGAAGTCAAACAATTTCACCAGACCAAAGTCATCTCCCGTGACTATATTTAGGCCAGCATGGGTCACACAGGCACAGTTGACATCTGCTTTATCTGCGTTTCGTGGCCAAATTCCAATGACTTCATCTCCAAGAATGCTGTTCCAAAGCCAAGTTAAAATAAAAAAGCATTAGACCGTAAGGCTTGCCGCTCCTCTTCACAGCATAGGAAGGCAAGAGAGCCCAGGAAGAAAAAAACTGTCATGTTGAAGACAAAGTCTTTTCCCTCTAACTCCTTGCACTGAATGCAATCTCATCATGGAGAACTCAAACGAGAGCACCTTTTTTGTGTTACTCTTAGCCCCAAGTTCCTGAATGAGGGGATGCTTGTCTGGATGTAGAGTATTCCTAAAAGTAGCTGTTCTGTTCTTAGTTTAAATTCTTTTATAATCATTCCTATTTACCCCCATTAACTGACAGATCTGTCTGCCCCACTCCCACAACCTGTCATGAGTCCTTAGAAACGGCTAATTTGGGGCAAATTTTTATGCTTGCTTGATAGCAGAGCAGTGAAAGTAGGAGGATTCTCACTTACCTAGAACCTGTTTACTGGTTTAGTGTTCACTGCCAGATCTGCTTTCAGCCTGTGCCAAATTCTACAGTAGGAGCAAAGCCATAGCTCTGTGATTACATTGGGAGGGTCCTATATAAATCCATGTCAATAAATATATTTTAAAGATCCCCAATAATTCCTTCCTTCCCACAACCAGCTCACGTTTCTGTGCCTCCTAGTGCTGCTTGTGTTTGCTGGTGTGTGATATGCCAGCAGCAACAAAAGTGAAGCCACTGAGGGGCCCCACACCTCATTGCTGGGCAGCCTAGGATGAATGGCCCCAGGTCACTGTGGATATACGGTGTGTATCACAGAATCACACAGAATCACAGAATGTTAGGGATTGGAAGGGACCTCGAAAGATCATCAAGTCCAATCCCCCTGCCAGAGCAGGAACGCCTAGATAATGCCACACAGGAACGCATCCAGGCAGGTCTTGAATGTCTCCAGAGAAGGAGACTCCACAACCTCCTTGGGCAGCCTGTTCCAGTGCTCCGTCACCCACTGAGAAGAAGTTTCTTCTCGAGTTTAAGCGGAACCTCTTATGTTCCAGTTTCAGCCCATTACCCCTTGTCCTATCAGTGGTTGTCACCGAGAAGAGCCTGGCTCCATCCTTGTGACACTCACCCCTGATATATTTGTATAATGAGGTCACCCCTCAGTCTCCTCTTCTCCAAACTAAAGAGCCCCAGCTCCCTCAGCCTTTCCTCATAATGGAGATGCTCCACTCCCTTCATCATCCTAGTTGCCCTGTGCTGGACTCTCTCCAGCAGGTCCCTGTCTTTCCTGAACTGAGGGGCCCAGAACCGGACACAATATTCCAGATGGGGTCTCACCAGGGCAGAGTAGAGGGGAAGGAGAACCTCTCTCGACCTACTAACCACCCCCCTTCTAATACACCCCAGGATGCCATTGGCCTTCCTGGCCACAAGGGCACAGTGCTGGCTCATGGTCATCCTGCTGTCCACCAAGACTCCCAGGTCCCTTTCCCCTACACTGCTCTCTAATAAGTCATTCCCCAACTTATACTGGAACCTGGGGTTGTTCTTACCCAGATGCAAGACTCTACACTTTCCCTTGTTATATTTCATTAAATTTTTCCCTGCCCAACTCTCCAGCCTGTCCAGGTCTCGCTGAATGGCAGCACAGCCTTCTGGCGTGTCAGCCACTCCTCCCAGCTTGGTGTCATCAGCAAACTTGCTGATAGTACTCTCTAGTCCCTCATCCAAGTCATCGATGAATATATCGAATAATACTGGTCCCAGTACCGACCCTTGAGGGACACCACTGGATACAGGCCTCCAACCAGACTCTGCCCCATTGACCATGACTCTTTGGCTTCTTCCCCTTAGCCAGTTCACAGTCCACCTCACTACCCGAGAGTCTAGACCACACTTCCTCAGTTTAGCAGCAAGGATGCTGTGGGAGACTGTGTCAAATGCTTTACTGAAGTCAAGGTAGACCACATCCACCGCTCTGCCATCATCTATCCACCTTGTTATATCCTCATAAAAGGCTATGAGGTTAGTCAAGCACAACTTCCCCTTGGTGAAGCCATGTTGACTGTCTCTAATTACCCTCTTATCCTTGATACGCCTTGAGATGGCACCAAGGATCTTGGTGTTACCGCAGTAATAACTACTACAGACACCAACCAGCTACAAAAGTGTGTAAAAAAAGTGTGTACGATTGAGCTTTGGGGAAGGGGAGTGTCTGTGTGCTCTCTCATGTTTGCCAAACCCCAGGGATGTTACAAGCATTTCTTCTACACAATTGCGTCTTGTGATCTGAGCTTAGTTATGTACCGTGCCTGTCTCCGATCGGGTAGAACTTTGTTCTTTAGTTTCTCACCTTGTCCACGTTGCCCATGTGATCTTCTCTATTAATGCAGGATCTGTGATTTGCTTTCCTAGAGGTACCTCATGAACTTGACGCTTATAGGCACCTGTTGATACCTGAAAGCAAGTAAGAGAAAAGCTGGTAAGTTTGCCATACATACATAAGTTTCTCTATTTATAAGAGAACTGTTTCTGTTCTGTTATCAGCCACAATTCCTTTCAGTGCTGTACCCATTCCCTTGAAATGAGAGAATACATTGCCTTTAGCACACTAATAATCTCAGAGGGGAACTGAGCTAAGCTGCTACAGTGGAAGATGCAGAAGATGACTTAGGGCCCTTTTGAAATTCAAATACTTTTGGAGAGCCTCTTTCACCTTTTCTTACCTCCGTCTTGTTATTAAGTCTGCTAACAGATTAAGTCACAGTAAGTACAAATGTGGGTCTGCACGAGACATACCTGAATGTACCTGCTGTCAGCAGAGAAATCCATCTGTATGACAAAACTTGCAATGTCTTTGCAGTAGCCGATTCTGTTTAGGGTCGTACCTTGAGTGAGATCATAAAAATCGACAGTATGTTCTTGTGAACCCACTGCCAGAAACCTGTTATCTGGGCTGATCCTGGACAATAGAGCACGAAATGGAGATATAAATTCCTATTCCTGGGCAAGATTTCCTGCTGCTTCTCATGTTAACGCAAGAGAACAAATTTCATTTACTGGGAACGAAGAAGAACCTTCTATCAATAGCAAGACTGAATGCAAACCCTGGTATTTAATAGATGAGGAAGATTGAGGCTACTCTATGTCGTTAACCGATGTCAATATTGAGCTTGCATAAAGCACACGGCACAACGTGCGGAGTAACACTGAGCCTCTGGGAGGCAGCAACGGGAATGGCAATTTTAAAATGCTCTGTCATATTAATTCCCAATCACATCTCCGCGGGGTACCAATTACTAGCTACCTGAGTGGATATAGCTGAATTAATCCCAGGGAAAAAAAGGGGTGGTATCTAGGGTATATAAAGCTTTAGGTGCACATAAAGTCACCAGTCAGCCAGTAAATGCATTTCATGGTTTCATGCAGATTTCAACAAAGATGGAGTCACAAAAGATCTGGAAATCGGGTTGGAACTTGATGGACTTTTTCTTGAGTAAGGGCCACACATTTAGAGAACTTCCACAGAAATTTCAGACCTACCTGATATCCTGAATCGCAGACTTTCTGTCTCGTTTTTTGCCCCAAACTTTAAGGCTGTTGACAAGCAAAATAACGAATTCTCCATTCTTCATGCCGATTGCAACCATTTCACCATCGGGACTGTATGCGGCACATCTCGCCGGGTGACCCAGATTCACTTTATTCAGCAGTTTCTGTGTAACGAAAGCAACAGGCTCATACTTCCCCCAGAGAAAACCATGGGGCAAGTGGAAAGCTTCCAAACACAAAGTATAAAAGTCACTTATTAGAAATAAATAGCCTATGGTTTCCTCTAAATATAAACCTAAAATTTCACATAAAAAAATCACATCCCAGCAGGCATATGTTACAAAACAGACTTTGAAATACAGACGTAACTCAGATGGGAGTATCACATTTGCATCTGTCTTGTTGCAGGGTGGCTTCAAGTTTTACACCAGAAAGAACACTATTTAGCAGAAGAGGCTGAAAATCTTGCTGTTTTGTTCGGGAGGTGATTTTGATAGCTTCTACAACTGCTCAGCAGGGTAGGTTTTTTTACCATTTGATTTGCCATGTGATGACAAAATATTAGAATCATGAATCATAGAATGCTCTTGCATCTTCATTTATCTGATTGTATTGATCATTTATTGATTTTCCATATTAAAAATTATCCTTGTTAGTGCAGGTTTATGAAGGCTAGCATAAGCAAACCCCCTTCTATTATTTTTTAAAAATGTTTTGTTTGTTTAGTTTTTTTAAATGATGGTTGTCATGCAATTTGACTTGGGGGGAAACCTCAAAATCCTAAAGAAAGGTTCTAAAGAGAAGAGGGAGTCATACAGGGCAGGCTTAGAGTCTATGCATTAGTCGGCAACAGGACAATCTGTGTCACCCAGTCTGTCAGCACAGAACTAAAATGCTTCCTTAATCCACACAAGCCTGTACTTTTCAACCAAAAGAAGCAGTGCACAGCAGGCACTCTACCAGCTTAAGCACATGACCTCACCAAGAACTTGCCTTTTCACACCACCACAGAGCATGGCTGCTCAAAGATGCAAATATAGTTGGCACGTGATATGCTTGGAAAAACACATGGTTGTATAAAGCGATAATTTTTAATTGTATACTTCTAAATTTAGTGATACTCACTTTGTCAGACAGGTCCCAGATTCTTGCTGTCCCATCATTACTTGCAGAGATAAATATGTCTTTTGACGGGTGAGTTGCTAAGCCCCACATTTCCCCTTCCATGTGACAATCGATCAACAAGTTTGAAGCAGCATTTTTTTCTCCTACTTCAAGGATTTCGCCATCTTTCGTTCCCACTAAAATTTTCCCCTATTTGTAGGAAAAGAAAAAAAAAGATTCTCATACCTCTGAAGTAACTAAATATAGTATTTGGGCAAAAATAAAAAAAAATAAACGAAGGTTTTAGGCTAAAGAGCACCTTGCTTCTATTCTAGCCATACTGTCTTCTAGGTAGGCAGACAGAGCCTCCTCCCATAACCTCACAAAAGCCATCTCCTCTTTGTCTCCCACCCAGCCTCTGCCAGAAACGTCACACAGAGCTGCTGCCAAAGTGCAACATCTGCCGCGTCAGCCCACTTACTTTTCCTCTGCAGACGGAGCGCACACATTCGATGAGCTGGCCAGTCTCAAGCTGAAACGCTCGGCACCGTTTCATCTCTTGGTCCCACAGCTTTACAGCTCCTCCTTCTTTAGTGCTGAAAAGAAGTGTGTTGTGTTACCCAGATGTCTCCCTTCTGCACAGGCTACAACAAATCCCATATGTAAATCCCATCAGTATTTTTCTGATTAAATAGTAAAACATACATTGAGTCACCTTCTACTGTATGGAGACATCTCGCTATTGTACAACAGAAAGTAAATAATACAAATTTAAATGCTATCACATGTTTTAAATAGTGTCATGCCTAACTTGTAAAAAAACATTTGTTCTCTTGTCACTTAGTCGCAAATTCCTGTTGCCAAGATCAGCTTGGAAAATTGGTTGCTTCTAGTAAATGAAAGAACTTCCTAATCACAGAGTCTCCACTGGGAGATGTTGCCAGTAATTTGACAGAATTAAAAAAAATTAAGAAAAACCTACTTATGCCAGGCTGCATGAACATGCAACAAGGAGCTCATGCAACAAGGAGCTTATGCAGGTGTTCATATCAATTGCTAATTCAAGGTGCAGTATGTCTTTTGTGCATAATGTGCATTACTGTGGTCCTGGACTGTCCTAGTTATTAGTCCTTTATTTACTAAGACACCTGAGCATGTTACATAAAGTTTAGATAGAAAACGCTACAACATTTATGCCTGGGAAGGATCGTGTATGTCTAGGGTATTGGATAAATAAATAAAAAAACAATCTATGAGAGAGACAGCAGTTGTGCACTTTAGGAAGATGACGTGTCTTACGGTCTTTCCTTCCCTCCTGTAACAATGAGCCCGTCTCGAAGAGTCGTGTACATTGTGAATACTGGCCCTGTGTGAGCTTTTGCCACGAGTCTTATCAGAAAATGATCCTTCCAGACGTAGACGTCTCCATTTATGGCGCCGGTAAATGTCAAGTTATTCTGCAACAAACAGCAACCATCTCTGATGTGATAAATACCTTAGCAATTCTGGTCACAGAATCACAGAATCACAGAATGTTAGAGGTTGGAAGGGACCTCAAAGATCATCTAGTCCAACCCCTCTGCCAGAGCAGGACCACCTACAGTAGAGCGCACAGGAACATGTCCAGGCGGGTTTTGAATGTCTCCAGAGAAGGAGATTCCACAATCTCCCTGGGCAGCCTGTGCCAGTGCTCTGTCACCCTCACAGTGAAAAAGTTATTCCTCATATTTTTATGGAACCTCCTGTGTTCCAGCTTCCACCCATTGCCCCTTGTCCTGTCACTGGACATCGCTGAAAAGAGCCTGGCTCCATCCTCCTGACACTCCTCCTTGACATATTTATAAACATTAATGAGGTCACCCCTCAGTCTCCTCTTCTCCAAGCTAAAGAGACCCAGCTCCTTCAGCCTTTCCTCATAAGGGAGATGCTCCACTCCCTTAATCATCTTTGTGGCTCTGCGCTGGACTCTCTCCAGCAGTTCCCTGTCCTTCTTGAACTGAGGGGCCCAGAACTGGACACAATATTCCAGATGTGGCCTCACCAGGGCAGAGTAGAGGGGCAGGAGGACCTCTCTTGACCTACTTGCTACTCCCCTTCTAATACACCCCAGGATGCCATTGGCCTTCTTGGCCATGAGGGCACATTGCTGGCTCATGGTCATCCTGCTGTCCACCAGAACCCCCAGGTCCCTTTCCCCTGTGCTGCTCTCCAGCAGGTCAGTCCCCAACTTATACTGGCACATGGGGTTATTCTTTCCCAAGTGCAAAACTCTACACTTGCCCTTGCTGAACTTCATAAGATTTCTCCCCGCCCAGCCCTCCAGCCTGTCCAGGTCTCTCTGAATGGCTGCACAGCCTTTTGGTGTATCAAACACTCCTCCCAATTTCGTATCATCAGCAAACTTGCTGACAACATTCTCTAATCCCTCATCCAGATCATTGATGAATATGTTGAAAAGTACTGGCCTGAGCACTGACCCCTGAGGGACCCCACTAGACACAGGCATCCAGCCAGACTCAGCCCCATCGACCACAACTCTCTGGCATCTTCCCTTCAACCAGTTCCCGACCCACCTCACTACTTGGTCATCCAGACCACACTTCCTCAGTTTACCTATGAGGATGCTTTGGGAGACGGTGTCAAAGGCCTTGCTGATATCCAGACAGACCACATCCACTGCATGGCCATCATCCATCCACCTGGTTATGTCTTCGTAAAAGGCTATCAGGTTGGTCAAACATGACTTCCCCTTGGCAAAGCCATGACGACTGCTTCTAATAACCTTCTTATCCTTGATATGCCTAGAGACAGCACCAAGGATAAGATGTTCCATCACCTTTCCAGGGATGGAGGTGAGGCTGACTGGTCTGTAGTTACCCAGGTCATCCTTCCTGCCCTTCTTATAGACTGGAGTGACATTTGCTCTCCTCCAGTCTTCAGGCACCTCACCTGTTCTCCACGACTCACCAAAGATGATGGAGAGCGGCCTAGCAATGACTCCCGCCAGCTCCCTCAGCACCCGTGGGTGCATCCCATCAGCACCCATGGATTTATGGATGTTCAAGTGTTCAAATTGATCCTTAACCCACTCCTCATCAATCAGGGCAAACTCCTCCTTTATCATGACTTCCTCTGGGGCCTCAGGGGACTGAGGCTCCTGAGGATGGTCTCCAACAGTGTAGACAGAGGCAAAGAAGGCATTCAGCAACTGTGCCTTCTTTCTGTCCTCTGTCTCCAGGGCACCCACCTCATTCATCAGAGGGCCTACATTGCCTCTAGTGTTAGTTATGTCAGAAATGTATTTGAAGAAGCCCTTTCTGTTGTCTTTTACCTCCCTTGCAAGTTTTAATTCCAAGGTGGCCTTAGCTTTTCTAATTGCCTCCCTACGCTCCCTGACAGCTGTCCTGTACTCCACTCAAGTGGCCAGCCCTTCCTTCCACAATTCATACACCCTCTCTTTCCACCTCAGTCTGCCCAGCAGATCCCTGGTTAACCATGCAGGTCTCCTGGATCTCTTTCTTGATTTCCTACCTGATGGGATGCACTGGTCCTGAGCCTTGAAGAATTGGTCAGCTTGAATTAAAATTCTTTTATCTACTGGATTGCCTGAGAAAAGTCAACTATGCACTGAATGTGGGAATTAAAACTATCTGCACTGAGAGAATGAGTTTAATGACTGCACAGTAAAGGAGTTGCTTTGAGATGTTATAAATCGTATGCATAAGGCACTTTGACCTCGTGCATCTCATACTGAGATCTTCCAGCTCTGTGTAGCTCTAGTGCTACGTGTGTGCTATGTCGTGTCTCCCACTGGTGAGACGGACAGCGGATTATCACTACTGAATTCTGACTGACGTTTTTTTCCTCTTGGAGTATGTGTCAGTGAGAATCAGTAGAGGCAACTGGCAAGCAGCAGCTTCAAGACATTGAAAATAAAGAGTTTAAACCTAAATGCTGAACTCACTCAACCCGTTACCTACTTGATGCACCGCAGCAATGGCAGAACTTCTCATAAAAGCCATGGAACCCCTGCATGGAGCAAACTGGTCCCAGACTCCGTGAGGAACAGGAAAAAATGACGAGTGTTCTGCACTGCAAATGCTCTTTTGGCATGTGCTCTGTTAAATGGCAAAGCTCACCTAAAGAACTAAAGGTGGCCTGACCTTTCAGCCCACTGATCCTGAAATAATAAGTATTAGGAAAAACTGTGAGTGAACCATGGGAGTTTTTGATAGCGGTTCAGAGAAAACACTCATATTCTGCAACAAACAGCAGTGGTGTCTGTTGAAGGAAGTAGGGGAAAGAAGCCCCACAACAACTTTCTGCCATTTGAGACAAGAATTTAGTGTGGCTGTATCCCAGCACAACCCCATGCCTTTGGCATTAGATTGACCCGGATGGACCATGGATACACGCAGCAGCAGAGTGTACATGCACAGCTCCTATTAAGAGCAATTCCCTCCTGCTTCTGTGGTATGCACTCGTGCTTCCAGTGGGACTCAATGACACATACTTGAGGAAGAGAAAAACATTCTGCATGAATGACACATGCTAATGAAGCAGAGCTCAGCTGCTGGTTCTGAAGGTGCCCCTTACAGGACATTAGCTTGCTTAATTCAGAAAAGAAACTGTCTGTTGGACTGTTTCTACTTGGAAAGTAAGACTAGTAATTTGTTTGTTCTAATATTACATTCTGTTTGTTTCTTTAAATCACTTTTGGGGTCTTTAGTGTCCACCCCATTACTCCTATTTGATACTGGAATAATGCAATCAGAATAGAAACATAGATTTAGTGTTAAGCAATTCTTGACAACAAAGTCACTTTGTTACCAAAGTACTCTTTGGGCACAAGAATGAGGATTTGGGTGCCTAGTTTCACACATTAGTACTGTAGTCCAGGGTGGGTAATTAGGAGCAAAGGATTTCTTTGAATTTGTTATTTGCATAATTTACACTTAACTTTTGCAAATGTAATTTCTATGGGGTTTCTGGATGAAGCAGAAGCTATTTCAGACCTTAGCATCATGCTAACACTGTTTTCTTCCTTGTTAATATGCATTGTTTTCCTTAACTAGGAAGTCTAAATTTGCTGTGGCTCCTTAATGACCACACAGGAGACTCTTATCTACTCTCATTGTCAGCATGTCATACCAAATACTGTTAGCAGAATAAAAGGTTGCAGATTCTAAACACAAAATAACAATATTACATTTTTTCTAAGTTAACCAGTGAAGTGCTAAATAACCAGCAAAGTAAAAAATTAAAATTCATGGTGGCTGATACTGTAGGCAAGCACAGACATTAATAAAAACTGTTCACTACCAGAGAAACACAACCCTGCTCAGAAAACTAACATGAGGATCTAAAGGCATAAAAAATTTTAATTTAAAAGTTCAACTGCTAAGCAAGAGCCCCATGGTCTTGCACTGCTCACACTGGATTTCAAAGGCCTTTGACACTAGCACTTTTAATAACAAAACACTATAAAATTTCATAGCAAGTAATTTGAACTTACTGCTCCGAAGGCAACAGAAAGCATGGTTTGCATTTTGGCATCTTCCATGGAACCAATGACTCCTTTCTTATAAAGCAAAGCACCACCAGCTAATGTCCAGAACTTCATGTGTTTTACCCCAACAGACACAAACTGAGTGTCTGAATCTGGGCGGAACTCTACAACAAATATCCTCTCCAGGTGTCCTCCTCTGCTAGCAACTTTAGCCCCTGTTTTAATGAGGAAAAGACAAAAGAAAGTTAAATTTACCTGCAAAATTAAGCTCTGATACAACATTATATAATAAATTCACCTGGTATTGGATTAGAAAACTGTGTCCCAGATGCTGAAAGCTAAGCAAATCCCAATATTATTTAGTGTATCAAACATCTTAAGACATGCAACCTGTAAGGTCCCTGGTTATTCCACAGCATCTGACAGCTTTAGGAAATGCAGATTTAGGTCTTCATAGCATGATTTATCTCCTTGGTCAGTGAGAGAACAAAACACAAATTTTGAATATCATCAGTGAAACACAGAGACACATCTAATGAGCAGAGACATTTCTCCTCTCCCCTTTCCTGTTGCTGAAGATGATGATGCCTTGCTGGAAATTACTTTCCAAAGGCTCATCTATGGCAGGGAATTTCGAGTTCATATATTTTAGGAAGAAAAAGAAAATATTTTTCTTAATTTCATGGATTTTTATATCAAACAACATTCTCACTTACTTTGACTTGTGCTTTGCTATCTCCTTTAACTGGTTTTACGGCTTAGGGAGCCACAACCCTCAGAGTAAGTACAGAAAAGACTTGAAGGGAAAAGCAAATAGCTGTACTCGGTTCCTTTAGGATGAAGGAACATATTTTCCCTGGAGTTACCTTCTTGCCACCTCCACACTGTGATAGTATGTTCTGGATCAACTCCCACTGAAACCAGAAGTTTGCCGGTTGCGCTGAAGTTGACGTAGTTGACTCCTTTGGTATGGAAGCACCGCAGCATTGAAATCGTTTGCTTACTCATAGCATCCCATATATGAATTGTGGGAGTTGTACCTATGTGAAGAAAATGTATTAAAAGAGAATTAATTCAGCATCTGGAAATCTTCAATGCAAAATGCATTTTTTCAAGAACATTCAACCTGAACAGACACTTACAAGTTGTGGGGTTTTGTTTTGGTTTAAGATTAACATTACTCAAACAACAAATAAATCATAATTGCTTGCAAAACACAGGGATAAATCATTGTATTTCATGAAGTAAGACAAATTCTAAAAGAACAACATAACATTTATGAAGAACCTCATGCAAAAGAAACTGTGGATGTTTCACTTGTATCTGTGATTCACACGGATACAACGAGGTAACATGAAACTTTTACATAACGCTGCTGACTAAAATTCACAAACAAATCAGCCTTACCTGGAAATTCTGTCATATCACCTGCATTGTGAGAGCAATGGCAAATGAGGAAGCACCAAGGGAAAACAATAGGTGAAATAAGTCACGTTTCTAATGCTGCAGTGCCAGCATCAGCACCAGAAGGAAAAAAAAAATTAAAGTTTTGAAAATGGATATGGATCAAATCAACAAAACAAATAAGCAGGAATATTGTTGAACTCTTTTGGGTATATTGGTTTTTATACACAAATATTGCAACAATATTTAGTACCTTTGTGTTTTAAAAATGGTATTTAAAGGAAATGCTGAAGACATGCAGTTTTTAAAAATTATCACGTTTAAAAGTGAAACGAATCTGCCATTATGCAGAATATCAACCAAAATCAGAAACACTGATTTAATGGGCTCCTACTGACAGACTAGAAAAGGGGTTTTTAACAGTCGCCTTTTCCATGTCATAGAAATCAGCATTTTGAGCTAGAGTTCTGGCAGCACACACAGAGATTTCCGTGCTCCCTCAGCACACTGATGGAAACGACAGCCTCGGTACGAGTGACAAAGGTGGGTTGTTGAGGTGCTCACCTGTCACCACCTCCCTGCCCCTTGTTATTTCTTACAGAAGTTAGGGCCTCAAGTCTCCTTGCAGAATGATGTGGGTTAGAACGACACCATTGCTCCACTGTTAGACTGGTTTGAGTTAAAAGGCAAGAGATTCTTCTCGAGGCTTGGGACAAATGATCATGGCACTTCCCACGCAGGCAGAAGGCATGTGGGAATCTAATAGGACCCTCCACATAAACATTAAACAAACACATCTGGTTTCACAGCCGGCCCCTTACACATCTCATGGTTTCTGTTGTGATTTCATTCTATTTCTTTCCTTTTCCGTGTAGCTTTTGTAGTTCTACACAGGAATTCTTCATTTTTTAATTTTCTTTGTTTTATTTTCACCGTTTTATTTTCACTGCCAAACATTTTACTGCTAACCAAGGGCCTTGAACACAGGAGGGAAAGAGGGAATTCTATAAAGCTCCTGATTACAGATTAATGAGATGATTTAGCACAGTTGATCAAAACTTGCTTTCTGAAATACGGTTCTATGACAATTAACTCTAAAATCCAATGACTTGCAATCAAAGATGAAATTGAAATAATGCGAAAATCCTGAAGCTTATTACTTCTTTTAAAATCAAAGAAAAACTAATTGAGGACAGCAACACTGGCATGTCCTGGTAAAATTCCTACACAGAAAAGCCCAAAATAAAATCAGTGCCCCTGACAATTTTTGAGGAAAACTTTGTTATATGGAGAGTCACCTACCGATCTGGCTGGTAGCCACAATATTTTTATATTTTGGATGTTGATTCACAGTTAGGCAGAGAATGTCATCAGTATGCTCCAGGTAGAAACTCTGACTACCTAATAAAATTCAAACATGGTTTTATTCACAAGCGTTATCAAGGAAAGAAGCCACCACTGAAGCAAAGAATATTCAAGCAGCTTGTTGCTACACTCGTGCTGCCCTCTCCCGGGGCTGGATGGGGTCAGGCAATCACTGGCAACAGCTGCCCTGTGCTCACTCCCAGGCACTACTACCAAATGCACCAGGAACATAACCACTCACACACAGACACACACACACATATATGTATGTATGTATGTATAAAAGCAGTATTTGGTGAACTAGCTATGTCCAGGGAACCAGGAACCAGCCCAAGAATCATTTTGTAGCCTCCTGTGACTGCAGGAAAAAGCAAGAAACAGAACAGGTTTTTATCACACCTCCCAGCAGGATCTCGTACCTGCTGAAAGGAACAGCATGGCTCTGCAGGATGACCTGAGCAGGAGAAATTGCCAACCTAACAGCCATCTCATTATTTTTTGCATTATTTATCAAGGTGCAAAATGTGAGAAAGTTACAGGAACATTAAAAAGTTCAGACTTTTGATCAGAAATATTTTACTTGTACAGTATATTTTTTATTTCAAAGTAAGGTTTCAAGTTGAATTACCGGTAGAAAGATTTTGAACTATGCCTGCTGCAGCAGTATGGAAAATAATATCAGCACCATCATTTAGGTAATGCAGGTTGTTCCGACAATCAAATCCTCTGTATCCAAAAACATGGTCTAAAGCCAGCTCCTGGGCAAGGAAAACAAAAAATGAAGAATAACAGTGAAATTGAAGAAGAAACAAGGAGATTATCGAGTTTGGATCACCTCAGTGCAGTTCTAAAGTAATGACACAAGCTACAAATGTCTTGTAGAGGGAATAGAATAATGAAACAACAATTAATCAGTTGTCCCTCCTCTTCTGCTAATTTATCAAGCCATGACATTCTCACAGACTATCTACAATGTTTTCATTAGTCAGCTAAGGCACTGCATTTGTATCACTCTTCCTGTAATAATTCAGGCAGCTGTAAACGTTTTTTTTTCGTTGAACTTCCATTCCAAGTATATACAACTTAAAAAAAAGCTCCAATTTTATTAATCTTCCCATCACAGTTTAACAGCTCTATAGGGTATCCAGTATTTGCAAATATCTTTACTTCGAGTCTTCAAAAATCATTCTCATAAACTCCGAAATTTCAACAGACCAAATTCAGACCTTAAAGTCCTTACAAGAAGCAAAGTAACTCTACAATTAAAACATTAATTACATGTATAATTTCAGCTTACAATGGGCAACTGCCAAGGAAATTTCCTCCAGAAGAACAGTGATTGTTAACGGATTGTTGTCAAAGCTGCTTTTATAGCCCAGAAGACAGACTTAATGAATCTGTCCCAGACAAAATTACAGCTTGCTTGGAACAATTTGAATTACACTGACAGACCAAGCAATTGTTCAAAAGCGTCCACACAAATCCTTGTTCAGCGTATTATATAGAAATTCCAAAAAGTTGTTTGGGAGGGTCCTACAGTTTGGGGAAAAAGTATCTTGCCAAGAAAATGATCACATTTCATCACTCAAAACCCTGCGTGTCAAAGTGCAGATTCTGACTGGACTTCCCCCGGGGTCAGGTGGTGCGTGTGGGTTCTGCTGGGGACACACACCCCCTTTGGCTCTACCTGCCCTTCAAATTAGGAGACAGATTTGGGATTTGGAGAGATCTGGTATCATAGGTAAGCTTTAACAGCCTGAACCTGAGGTTCCTTCTGACAGAAGTTGCTGTCTGTCATATCTGGCGTTTGCCACCAGAGCTGAAAGCATTTTCCAGAAATTTCTCTCTCTTCTCTTCTACCTACATATGACGTCAGCTGCTCTCTAAACAGGGCTCAATCTCACGCTGCCCCTATTATTTCTACAGCAAATGGAAAAGTATTAAGCCTGACCTCAACCAGTTTCTTTTTTTTGTTGATATTGTTCTTTTGCAGCTTCTCAGGTTGAGGAGCAGCTCTGCTAACTGGTGGCCTGAAACAAACATTTAAAGGACAATCAGTATGTTGGAAAGCAAAATGAAATGTTCACAACCACAGCGTATGTTTTGTGTGTGAGCAGGAAACAACTACAACTACAACTACAACTCAGTGAGCTTAATGCCTAGATTTTTTCAGTTGTACAATAAACTGACTGAAATCACAGGCATTTGGATGGAAAGAGCAGAAATAACATTGAAGTAGATTTTGTGGATGAGTGGCAGAACAGACCACCTTACTCCATTTAAAAAAACACACACGATATAATGATTTAAATTCATGGGAAAAATCCTTGCATAGTAAACAGTTGCTTTCAGAAATTATCTAGATTTTCTACAGCTGGCAGTTGACCTTTTCCCAATCCTTGCCACTTCTGAGAAACCTCACCACAAAACCTTGACACAGCTTTGTTAATATGATTTTTGAGGAGATGTTAAAGATAAAATTACTACTTTTTAAAACATACAAGTCACTCATCTGTGTGAATTTAACAGACGCTAAGGCCAGCAAAGCATTTTTATATAATTACAGTTGCTAAAAGTAGCTAAAAAGACAAATGCAGTACACAGACTGAAACGAAACTTGATTTGTGCAAGTCAAGACAGGTAACCTTTCCTGCTACCACTGATCCTTCTGAGAAAAAAGCAGCAGCACAAACCTAACAGGAGTAGAGGCAGCTCAGCCTCTAGAAGTTCTTGACTTTCCAAAATCAAATGCCTGCTGCACGGACTCCACTTCAGATGTCTAGTGTGTTAATCTGAGCATCACGCTTCTCCCTTTCAGGAGAACCACAAGGGCTAATTCTAACCCTGTGAACAGCAGAGCAGAGCCATAAAAGTTGCACTGGTTCACGGCAGAAATGAGCCCAGAGCAATCGGGCCGAGAATCTTTATTAGGTTTGATCATGTTTTACTTAGAAAATAGGTTAAATGCTGGCTTCACAACCTCACTTGGCTGCTGTTAATAACCAAACCCCAGCCATCGCATACCTGCAAGTTCTGGAGGTGGGGTTAAATACCAGTCGGGTTCTAGAGGCAAAAAATCCCAAATGTCTGTCCTCAATTTATTTAATAAACACATCTGGAAAGCTTTTCCCCAGTTTAAGATTTCAAAAAGGTGCAAACTTCATATACACTAAATATGCTGTGAAAATTAGAGCGGTCTTGTCCTTAGACCATTAATGCCTGTTTTGCAAAAACCAACTGCAGAAGAATGAAACCCCTTTTGCTTAGAGGGAGCTGCTTTTTCTGGAGTTGTATTTTTTGTGAAGGAATTAATGGCAACAATTGACAAAACATACATCTAGAACACTCCGTGCTACACAGAACACCTAGTGCAGGAGTAAGCAGCATGAAAACCTGAGCTCTAAAGAGAGGCAGAACAAAGCGGGAGGTAAACACACTAAGCCACGTCTCAAGCAAACAAGCAAACTCACTGAATACCAGCAAAGTACATTAGCAGGTGATCTTGTGACATTGAAAGAGTGAAAGAGTTACCTTGATCCCCTTGTGAGCAGCAAACAAAGCCAAATAAGAAACTTAATACAGTTTAGGTGCACTTCTGACCACTTTACTCATGCACAAGCACTTTCAGAGTCCATCAGCCATTGCTCTGTGGCACAAACCATGCTACTGAGGCATGCCAGCGAGAACTAAAACAGAAATTAAAGAGTGCACCAGTCTACAAATTGGGAAACGTCACGCCCTGGCATTTCTGGGGATCCACTGAGCCGGAAACCCGGCAGGAGGGAGGGAGAACAGGAAGCTCCATCCGCGCTCCCCGCGCACTTTATCCTGGAGGAGAACGTGAGCCCATGGGTTTGGTTACTTTCAGGTGCCCGACAGGGGAGGAAGCTGGTAGAAACTTCACAGCCTCAGGAGCACCGGGGAGAATTTCACACAGTGGATGCTTGTTCTCTCTCCTAGCTCAGCCTGCAATTCAGCCTCGTAACTGTTATTGCCAGGCCAACTTACTCACGAGGACAGCTTGTACTTTTTTGTTCACAGGGAAACAAGTACCTTTATGTTCTCTGGAAGTGGTGAATCAAGGTTACCTACCTAACGGTCAGTGGTAACGGGACCGAATAGCAGTGCAGTGCCAGTAGCGAAGGGGTGCAGGAAAATTATTACAAAACGTAATTCTCTTACAAAATAAAATCAATACGTGATGCTAGAACAGCAAAAGCCATTTCAGTCCAGATTTACTAAGGTCTCTGAATCAGCACTTATGAAAATAATAATAATTTTCTTGTATGCTTCTTGCTCTTTTTTCTGTTTTAGTGTATGTTTCAAATAGATTGTTTTTACGTTTCTTTATCTAGGAGTATCAGTTGAAGTTTACGACAAGAGCAAGACAATTTTTTTAATGAAAGCAAGAGAACACTACCACTATGACATGATCGATTGTCACTAGATTGTAAGCATGAGATTTAATTTGGAAATGTACACACACACACATACACTTTTATATATATCTGTTCACAGCACACACAAACACCGATGTTGTGTGCATTCATATATACACGTATGCATTCATTGCCTTCTTTATAAAACACATGTAAAGCAGCAGCAAATTTTTAACATTTTAAGAAGTCATTTCAGTTTTAATGAGTCTGAGACTACACCTAATTTATTTTGATGCATAAGATGGCAGTGTCAAGACAAGAAATCTGCACTGTAGCAAGTGACATATATTTACCCTTTTGGACCTAAGCAATCTGCATTGTACGTTCACAGCAATCTGTGCATTTGCTATGTGCTGTGTTGTAGTACTTACTTGACAATTCCCTGCCTCCAAAGGAAAGCAAGTTAAAACATAATACAAGCATTAATGGTTTCTTTCCAGTAATTTAAAATAAATGTGCTTATATTACGTTATTGGATGAACAAGTTCCAGGAAAGACAAGACACAGTCAGACATTAGAGGGCTTTTCAGTTCTTTAGATACTGTGAATACAGTAAATAAATGTCTGTTACTGATTATTATCTTGATGATATACTTACACATGTGGGGGGGGGGGCACACGCTGGGGGAGAAAAGAAATGTGACCACAGAGAACAGGGCCAAACAAGGAGGGGGTGGGGAGTTCAATTCATTTATGTAGAAAATAAAGGAGAGAAGAAGCAGACCAGAAATTCCAAACGAGGTTTGGAGCACGGACATAGGGACTCCAAGAAGGTGATGGGCTGCACCGGGCAGAAACAGGCAGAGAAGAAGCTGAAGAGAGTCCAAAAAGGAGACCAACATGTCTGTTTAGATCACTGCTACCTGGAGAGGGAACATGGATGCTACACGAAAATAAAGTTGAGCAGGAGTGTTCCGAAGAAGAGAAAGCAAGGCTCAAAGAGAGGTAAGACAATCCACTAGCGGTAGGTTTGTTTGGACAAGAGAATTAAAAATCCAAGGTTGAAAAAAACCTGTACTGCTCATTCCAGACAAAAAGCAAAAGTAGCTTTTAAATGTTCATTTTCAGTAGTTGACATGAGGGGGACTCCCAAGTGCCCTAAAACTGCTGCAAAACTCCTAGAGCTGGAAGAAGCTATTAAAAGAGTTTGTGTATTCTATGCCCTTGAATTTTCCCACCCCAACATACATAGTTGTGTGTTCTCCTGCTGTTACTCTTCCTTTGCACTTTGACAACAAAAAAGAATAGCACTCAGCATGAAAATATTCTACTCTAATACAGTGGAGCAAAGCAAAACTGAAACAAAACTAGAGTGAAATGTCAATTGTAATCTAATTTATTTTTTTAATCATAACGCTGAAAACCCCTGAGCATAGTTATGATATTTATCATTTCACATGTATGCTGATGCACTCTTTAAAAAAAGAAAAAAAAGAAAGAACAAAGGTATTTCAGAACTTACAGTGGCGATAGCCATTTTTGTATTTTGTCAGGGAAGCTAGTCATTGCGTTCACATGTCATTCTAGTTCAGTCTCCAAACGTGAAACAAGTAGAAAAGCAGATTAATAAGAAGGCTAATCACTTCTGAATGAAATCTGAAGGCCTTTATTTTCTAACAAAAAGCCACTAAACGAAACATCTACTGTAAACAGGCCAGCACTGCATCTGAGATCTGCCACAAGTAATGCACTGCACAGACAGGGCTGGCTGCAAGATCCCTCAGCCCCCTTCACCAAAACCAGCCTCAAGGAACACATTTTAACATGCTTTAGGAAAACTTGAATTTCTGTCTTGGAGCTAAAAAGCTTTGAATATCTCAGGTAACGAGACTTCAGGAGAACGCTCTCCAAACACTACCAAGGCATGGGAATCAGCCCAACTGGAGCATATTCTAGAAGTCGTTTGCTTTCCCTCGGCTTCTCTCAGGGTTTGTGATCATGTCTGAGAGGAAGACTCCTTCCCTTTTGTTTTGTTATTCTTTACATAAACTCTGACATGTTTTGAAGCTGTGCTCATTCTATAAGTAAAAAATTTCAAACAGTATTATGTGGAGAACTTTTGGGCTGGAGGTAAAATGTAGTAGCCAGATCCTACCCCACTGAACAAAACATACCAAAAACAATGTTTTTTTGATCCATATTGGACTACAACCAACACAACAACACTCCAGAAAACCTGCATATTTCACCTCAACCTGAGGGCAGGGAGCGCTCAAGTTTGGAGAAAGGGACAGTGGTAACGCGCTGTGCCTTGTACTGGCATCCCTCAATTGCACACCCACCAAGGATTATACCAACAAAAGACCTTTGGGTCAGCTTTGTGCCAACCTGTGGGAGAAGGGAGAGGAACTCTGACTTCAGTAGGTTGGCAGGGACCATAAAAATACCAGGCACAATGAGTTCGAGCCTTGGAGACAAGTGTGAGAAAACCAGCATGGTGCCAAACAAATTTAGGATGTATTAACTTGACATAATGCTGTTGAGAAAGTAAAAGTGAATATCCCAAAGGATGCGACTCAAGCAGTAGGTTTCTGCTGAAATAAGCCCAGTTATTTTCTCCACCTGAGAGATGTGTTTCTCCAGATACATTTTGAACACTTCCCACCTACACATAAATACAACAGAGATTCACATTCAAAGATTTTACACTGCCCCCACCGAAGCGCATGTGTAAAAGTGCATGAACCAATTTTGTAACCATATGTCTAATAAGTCCGTTCATGGTACAGAGGCTGCTACTCACCACTTGTGGGGGCTACTTTGAAAGCTTACATAATTCAGCTTGTGTTGTTTTAAAAAATAAATAATCAAAAGAATACAATTTGAAAAGAGAAAATCCAACTTCTTAACCTTCTCATCTTTGTCAGAACATATGATTACAAACGATGCATAATAACATGATTGAGAACAGGCTCCGAGGCAGAGAACTCACGGAGAGTGAGACAAGCCAATATGGCAAGAAAACAGAAAACTAGACAAACATGCTACTGCTGCTTTTTGTTTTCTACACATTCAATCTGCTTGAAAGGGTTTTCCATTACCAGGTATATTACAAGAGTTTTCAGTTTATGTAGAGTCATGCAAATCAAAACTAAATGAAAGCTGCAAACATGGGATATACGCTAGCGGTTAGTGGAATGCAAAATGCAAATATATCTTTGCCTTTCATATTAGTAACATAAACACAGTCTTCAACCAAGCTTGTTTGACTTCTTAGCATATAAATCTTTTGCCAGTTAAAATGGTACCAGTTCAAAAATGAACCCTTTTCTGGAAGGAAGCATGACTCCTAGGTAGAACACAGTATAGCTTACAATTGTCCTGGATTGTCTGGGACAGTCCCAACAGTGACCAAGTGGTCCCGTGGTGGGGGAGCACTGCGTTTGGAGCCCCCACACCGCAAGACTGCTCCTGCTACCCCTTGCATTGGTATCCCACTCCTGTGCCGGATGGGCAGCGTGGAGAAGAGGATGCCAATCAGAGGAGCGGAAAGGAAGAGAGAAAGCAGGGCAGGTGGGAAGGACAGACATGGAAAAGGAGAAGAAGAAAAACAAGAAGGTTGGGGAGAGGAGAGAGAAACAACAATCAATTAATCATCTTGAGCTAATGCACCGGCTAATACAACTGCAAGACACTACAACTGTTCGTCAGTCTCATCTCTCCTGGTGTTTTTCCATCCTAAAGCTGTAACTGCTGACAGAGACAGGAAATCTTGAGTCCCCCACAAAAATACAAGACCCTGATTTATTTCACGTGCTGCAAGTAAAATCAATCATGTAACTTCTACATTCCTCCAACGTATTTCACTATGTAAATAAATGAGACAGGAAAAGTACGTTTGATAATGGGCTTTAATTTTCTTTTCTAAGGAAAAAATCTTAGTATTATCACCCAGATTGTCATACATATGTTTTTTTCCTTTGCAGTCATTAATTTTCTCTGCCCAGTTTGCTTAGGAGCCCAAGAGCCAGGAGATCTGGAGCAGACCAGTGTAATAGAGATTCCCTTTCCCTCTTGCTGGGCTGTGCTAAGCCCAGAGCACATGCTAGCCGGCAACAGGACACACAACAGCGGCTCGGAGTCACAGTTGTCCCATATCAAGTACTACGTCAAATCTGTCCTCCCACTGTGGGAGAGCAAGGATGAGAAGTGCTGGCACCCCACTTTTGGCAAAAAGACAGCAGAGTAAGTCTTTGTATTTAGTTTTGGGGGAGTCATTCGCGAGTTGCTGATTCCCTTCTAGAAGGGTGGTGCTTACTGCAAAGCTTTCCCCCTCACAGCCTGGCACTGCCTGTATCAGCTCTCAACCACACACCTGCAAACTTCTCAGGAAACAAATCACAGTTTCCGAGATCAAACGCCTCCCGAGTTGTACAATGACTCATTATTTCTAGAGAACTAATGTACTAAGGTTTTTTGAATGTACCGGTCTTAATATTACAGAAGCAGAGAGACCTGCAAGTGTATTCTAGCAAACACAAAAGTTAAAAAGATAGAAATTTAATTATAATAAAGAGGAAAATAAAACAGCCATCTTCTTGAACCAAAACTGTCTCCTAGGCACCACACAGTACCTTTGAAACATATCTGCATTATATAAGCAGGGAAATAACTTTTTAAGCAACAATTCACCTTCTGAATATTACTATTTAAAGAAAGAAACACAGTGAGCTTAAAGACCTGGACCTCAAGAAACATCTCAAAGCAACAGTCCCAGCTGTTGCTGTGTCTTGCTTGAGCTGGAAGCTTGTTTTCCCCCTTTTCTTCTCCTTTCTTAATTTAAACTTCTTTTGTTTAATTTGGGGTTTCTATACATATAAATAACTTAGAAATTTCCTTTCTCAGACACACAGAGAAAATACAGCAAGGGGGACACTTCTGTCTTCTTAGAACCTCCCTGCATTTTGCAGTGAAGTGAACCAGCAGATTTTTCAGGTCTTGTGATTAACTCACTGCTTCTATCTTAAACAGCTTTCCAGCTTGTAATATAATCCTCAAAATTGAGAGTTTGTTATCCATCTCAGAGTATTCACAGGGCGTAAATCCCATCAAATACACAATCTTTGTGGTCTTCATACAGACCGCACAACCACGAAGAGGAAAGATTTGGGATTTGGAGTATTTGCTCCAGACAATCTTCCCCCTCAAAAGCCTGTCAGGTTTTCCCACATACCTGCCCAAAAGAGAATGGAACACATGCTCTTGGTTCCCTTCTTCATGGAAGCTTTTGGAATACGGTCAGACAAACCCTTCATTCTGCATAAATTGCATGCATACTGGTGCAACTGTGGCCAGAAATTGTAGTCTTTGACAGCTGCAGAAGCCAACGCATCAATCTCGTCTTACTGCATCCAAACCCCAGGCCCTTGCACAGCTTAAGGCCCTATCCCAGAACAGCACTCTCAGAAGCTGTGGTTTTGCCAACATTTCATCATAAAATTTCTGCTTCTAATTGTTTGACTATAAATTCTGGTAATTTACATTAACCCAATGAAGAAAAGGAAGAGAACATATCTTTGCCTAACAACCTATATATGAAAAGTATGGGATCTGTTGACTAATTCGTCGGAACGGCAAATTCCAAACATCAAAGATGTGATTATATTAAGTAGCTGTAACTGAAAAAACATAAAAAAATGTGAAGAGTAGCTGTGACTCTTAAGCAGAAAAGATGGGAAGGACAGTAGCAAGGGTTTAATTTTAAGTTGTTTGAAAATTGAGTATAAAACTGTTGATTACGTAGAGGCAGTAAGAAGAAAAAAAAGAGAACATTAAACCCTTCCCTTTTGTTCTCTTCAGTCTAGAACTTGTTACGGGATAGGTAATTCCTTCAGCTATTTTCCTGTACAGTCATTATGAAGAGACTACTATGGAAATCAGAGGCAACCTCCCTGCAGAGGAGGTGTCTACCCATTTAATGAGGCCCACCAGCTTTGAACAGAGCGGGGAGTGTGGAAACCCTGCAGGAGCTTCCAACTCCAGCGCTGCTTTGTAGCGTTGGACAGCCCAAAGCACGTTTTCCCTGCGTTGTGGCTTATGAGTGCTCGCGTGACAACTGGGAAGCTGGCTCCATTTCATAGAATCATAGAATGGCCTAGGTTGGAAGGGACCTTTTGTCTCCTTATGTCCCGCTTTACAGGTACTATGTTTTTTGTGAAAAAGGTTGAAAAAGGCAAAGTGCCTCTTCACTGCAGGGGCTGCCTTCCTCCACAGTGACACGGCAGGCTGTACAGCATTGGGCTGAGAACGTGGACAGACTCAGTAGGCAGGAAGCCTGTAGGGTATGTGGCAGACTGAGACTCTCCGAGGCTGTGGAGAAGGAAAGCTTCCTGGGGACCCAAAGGGGCTGTGGAGATTCTCACTCCTGGACCGAAAACAGGGCTGAAAAGCCTCAGAAGAGACTGATGCTTATGCTCATATTGCTGGTAATTCACTAGTACCAAACAACTGTAAGCCCAGCTTCATCGGTCAATTAACCTTGTTCTGCAATTGCTTTTGCATCACCAAAGCAGAATAAAGCAGCTGGAAGACACAAGGGGCTCTGGTGTAAAACATCTGGCCATTGTAGCACTGACACTTGTTATTTCATGTGTAATAACAACGTAGCAGTATTTGCACAAAGGAAAAATATCTCTTTTTTTCCTTTTTTTTAGCTCAATCTCAAAACATTCCTGTTTACTAGATAATACACTATGCCTTTCTGTAGAAAAATGGAGGGAGAAACAGCTTATGTGAGTAAATGAGCAAATGGAAAGAGAACACCTCAAAAAAAGGGTAAAAAGATACAGTTATGGTCTAACATTTTGCTGAAAAATATCACTAACCCTCCTGCTGCATGTTTTCATTAAAACATTGGGAAGAAAAAGGGGTTCAACATTTTTCTTCTCATTTTTCACACCAATTATTTGTTCTCCTATTAAAATATCGAGTGAAAAAAATATTAATTATTACTTTTTGCCCACCGTGTTTAACACTGCATTCTTTGAGAGCTTTGAAACCAACCTAATTTATTTTTCAAAGGTCTGCATGAGATTAGGAAGTATTACTAACTCCATTCTGCTTCTTGCAAATCAAGACACCAAGGAGATTTAAAGCCAAAAAATCTCAAAAGCAGCCACTAATTTTCAGTAGTCAAGAAAAGGTGTCTTAGTCCTTAGTCTTCTCAATGCAAATAGTGTTCAAAGAACTGCTGTAATGATCCCCACTTGCAGCTATGAGTGTGCAGATTGCTGCTATTGTTCCTGTCACATGTTCTGGGTAAAAGGAGGGAAAACAATTAGGCTTGAATTCTTCCTGCAGGTTAATGCCCAGCTGTCCTCCTTTTCAGTGCCCAATGCTGGGCACAAGCAAGAAAATTCATGATAGAAGAATGACCGCTTAGAAGAAGAAATTCTATCAAAAGAGGCTGCATGAATTCACAGTTGAGTCATCACCTGGATTCACAGGTGTAGATCTACTGTTCCAGATTACAGAGGGGACTTGACTTTACTGGTCAGAGATACTCCTGTTCTGCCCCAGAAGTCCCATCCCACTCAGAGTTACCACTCACCCACATTTTGGGGACTTCACCCTCTATGTTTAGCTCTTCCATCTCTTCTTTACTCTCCTCTCCACTGCTGTTCTCTTTCCAGCTTACTTCCAGAATAATTCACCCAAAGGCCAATGTGTGCCATGGAAAAATTCAGCTTTAACAGTAAGACCCTGATGCAATTACAAGCAACTGAAAAATCTTTCAATGATAAAATTGCCAGAAGCCTGAACTACAAAGTATTTACAAGCTCACTCTGTCACAAATGCCCTCCTGCAGACATATGTACAGCTACACAAATTAATCAGGAAAGAATTTAACTGCTCACATGAACAGAAGAAAACACAACGCTCACGACTGTATTACTTACGCACACAGTTTTCTCCATCACATTAACATGTTGTACCCCATGAACACCATTTTAAATGTTACCTTGTGGATTGTTAAATTCCTGTCTTATTTCTAAGGACTAATTTTAGTTTAATGAAAAGAGATTCAAAAGAATGCAATGTACATTTGGAAACGAATGCCTTCGTGTGACATACCTCTCTTCTACCGAAACCTCCTTCAGCTGCTGATGTGGTTTTGTCCCTTCCATTTCTCGGATGCTTACTGCATAGATCTTAGTGGTATAGTCAATTGCTTTTTCTCTTGCAACATCACTATCATAACCTTAGAAAAATAAAACATAAAATAAAACAAACTACCCTTGTTTTGTAGTGGAAGAGTAGAAAACAAGATGATCTGCACCAATAAAAGGAAGAAAATAAATCCTACCCAGCTCTTCCTACACTAAGCTCTAGCACATGAAAGGTTCTTGTTCACGTCAAGTGAAATGCCTGTGTGACTCTCTGTAGAACAAAGACTAAATTTAAGGTGTGTTTTGTACAATCCCTTTTTACCTCCATCTTCTTCCGCATCTGTGTCTGATTCTTCACTGTCAACCAGCTTACTCTCCTGAATGCCCAAAAATTCTCTGGTCCAGATCATCAAAGCTGTGTCAGCACCACCTACAGTCAGCAGCACAGAATCATTGTGCAACCACCGCACGTTGGTCACTTGCGCGCTGTGACCCACATACTTCTTGAATTTTGCGTGTTGGCCCTGTAGCACAAAGAATTTGTACGTTAGCAGCCTGGTATTTTGCGAACAGCACCTTCCTCAATTCCATCCCTTGCACAGTTTCTAAGCACAGAAATAAACACACTTATTACCTTCACTGGATATGAAAAAAGCTTCACAAACCCAAAATCATCTCCCGTAGCTAACAGCGTTCCATCTTTTGTAAGACTGGCTGCATTTACAACGGTGACATCACTGTGCATGGGCCAAATCCCTTCACAAGTAGGACCAAGAACACTTGTCCAGGTGTCCCACTCAATCTTCTCTATCTGCAATCAAAATTTCCCCAACAGAAGTCATCTTAATACATATCAAACACAGGTTTCTTGTGTACATTTTTCTATGTTTAACATTAACTTAATTTTTTCAGTGTTTTTAGAAACTGTTCACTGTTTCCAGCTTCTTGATACAAACTACGTATCCTCATCAAAGGCTTAAAACTTTAAACATTCCCACTTTCTCAAGGTAGAGCATGATTTGGATGAAATCTCCTCAGAGATTTTCTGAGGTGCCCAACAATTTTGTAGAAGAATTATGTGTTGCAAATAACCAACATCATTAAAAGCCAGGTCATATGGCTAAAAGGTGGTTTATAACCTGTATCACACTGACTGCACAGAAAACGAGTGACTGTTCAGGAAAGGGGGCTATGGGAAATGACTGCTGTAAAACAAACAACAATAGATTTAGAGATACAGACAGACTTCCAAGTTCTACTAACTACTAATGCCAGGAAAGACACTCCACAGAACGATTAAATAATTCTAATTCCAACCACTGTAAACACCATATTTTAAAAGGAAGATAAACCATGCTAGTTTAAACAGTCCAGAAAAATAACTTTCACGGTAACAAAAATCTAGTAAACACAATTCATACCTCAGTAATTCTTATAATATGCCTTTTCCCCCGTGGGGCTTCAAAAAATAGTTGTTCTTTGGCACCAGAATTGACTTGCAATAACTTTCCTGAATGTGAAATAAGAGTTTATTATGAATCTGATTCATTATTATGAATATTATGAACATTCTCTTGATTGAGTGAAGAGATTTCTGGAGGTAAGCTAAGGAATTACCCTCCAGAGAGTTATTCAAATCAAAAGTAAAACAGATGGTTAGAGTCACTCTTCAGAAGAATCTTAGATTCCTCATTTACTACAGAATATTTTAAGTACCATTCAACACCCTTAAAGAATTATCATCTTGCAGCAAATCCCTTTCTTCTAATCAAAATTATTTCGCTTGCGTTTTCATCACCATGATAATGGAAAGTAAAATAAATACATGTGTATGCTAATAATTTTCATCACAATTTTGCAAGCCAGCTTTGCTGAAGGTTAAAACTATTGTAAGCTCCTGGCCAGCTATGCACTGGCCCAGCCTTGAACATGAAGTTTACCGTACCCATACAAATACTGCAATACCAGGAAGATAATCCTGTACACAAGTGGCAATATAGTAGCAAGTATGTGTGTGTGAGGAAGCAAAAAACGCTTTCGAATTCATTACCATAGTATGTCCGGGAAGGCATATTAGCATGAGCTCCTTAACCGATGCCGCTAGACTTAATTAGTTGTGACAATAAGGTTCTCCAACCTCATCGCAGTGGTTGCCATGTCATGCTCAAAGAAGAAAGGAAATTGAACGTACAAGGTGGAAAAGTGTGCCATGCAGTGCAAAACTATAAAAAGAACAGGGCGAAGAAAAGCAATCGTATGTTCCTAAGCAACATTTGTAGTCATATGTTGCCACAGTGAAGCACCATGTACTCCGGCACAAATGCTACAGGCGAGGATGAACTCCACCAACAAATGGAACTGCACTGAACCCATATGGTGCTTGATGGTGAAAAATCCTTTGCATTAGTATCTACAGCTTATCGTAGTAATAGGTACAAGAACAGTTTTCTGATACTCTGTTTTACAGGCATTTTACATCTCTATCTCTGGTCAAACTTTTTACCTCTTGAGTCCCAGTCAATGTGTGTGATATAGCTAGATGCACCTTTACAAATGCCAACTCTTTTGCTGGTAAGCACATTGTAAATATCTACAAAATTATCGTGGGAAGCCACAGCCAGGTACTTTCCTGATTCTGTAAAGAAGAGACACAGAGGTTATTAAAGGTGTACAGGTTAGAACTATTACTGTTATGCATGTTTACTACTGCTGTCCATTCAAATGCACCAGTTAGGGGTGGGCCCATTACACTAGGCTGCACACAACCATTCAGATTGTGAAGTATTTAAACGTATGGAGCACATATCAAGCCAGTCTACTGTTTGAACATTCAGTCTTTTTCTAAAGGAGAAAAACAAACTCCAAGAGAAACACTGCCCTTTCCCCTTATCATCTGATTATACCTCGTGAAAACTTTATGTCTGAGATCATTTCCTTTCTGTGGTGAAAAGAGACCATGTCTTCAACAGTGTCAGCATTTACCACCAGAAAACTCCCATCATTCAACCCTACGGCCAAGGCTTTCCCATCAGGGGAGAAGGCACAGCATCGTCCACCTACAAAAGAAAACAGAAAGGAGTACCTTCAGGTTTACAGGCTCGGGATTGAGAAAACCATCAAGAAACTGCAACTGCCAAGTTTTTACATGAAGTTCATACTTTTAGAATAGATTTGTTATTTATTAAAACAAATACATGTTAGGAGGGCTATGATGAATGTTTTACTAAATGGGAATGTACTCTCTGTATAGGCCATTCTCAAGTTGACAATAGAGACTTTCTAAGACTTGAAAAGGGTTTAGGTGCAAATACCACCTTCCATCTACATTCTGAACACAATAACAATAGAAATTTTTTTTTTTAAAAAAAATCATACAGAAAGGATATTCAGATGGAAAATTCAAAAGACTCATTATAGGCAGCATAACTACATGTCTTTCAGGGATGCTACAGTTGAAAGCTTCTTTGTTGTATGACTGAATAATGGTTCCTTTCAGGTGAAGCACATTTACAACAGAGATGTACTACACTTCCTCCACTTACTTTTTACCTCAACATTATTTCTGACTATACTCTCTCATACAGGTATCCTCAATCTGTCCCTGAGTTCACCTCTCCAAAAGCTTTGCCTCTGTTTTCTCTCAGCCGGTTAAGAGTTCCTGTGCTCTGGATCTGTCACTGAAAATGAAACATGTTGAACTTATACCATCAAATTTCCTGAAGGATATCAATGAGTAAAAGAAATACAAGTAATTTTGAGAAGGCAGGATTTCAACACAGCTCATCTGATTTTATACAGAGGAGAGGGCAGGAAAATTGTTCATTTTCAGAGAAGTTGGTATAGCCTGTGAACTTCACCTTGCCACTGAAGGCTGATTGTGTTTAACTCAGTAAATTTTACATCTGTCTTTATAAGGACACTTCTTTATGTTAGCAACAAATACGCTGGTCTTACACATGCTTCGGAAGGAGAATGATTCTGAGGTCAATTCATTCCCCTTGGAATCACAGGAAAATAGACTAAAGTTCATTTTGTAATTATTCATTACGATAGATTACAATCCTTTTTCTTCCTACCTTTTCCATTGATATGACACATGCCAAAGACAATTTACTTCCCTTGCTTCCAATTTCTTAATGACTGTGTCCTCTTCCTACCTAATTAATGTGCACTGAAAGCCAAGATGGAACTGTTACAGAAATAGAACAGTATCATTACTACCACAGCGTACGGTCAAATGAGAATTACCTTTTTTGAGTTTTCTCACTGCCAGCATGCGGTGCTGGGATGAAAGTTCCCAGATTCGCAGCGTTTTATCATCACTCACTGTTGCACAGACAGGCAAGAGAGGATGAGCTGCCAAGCCCCAGACTTCTCCTTCCATATGTCCCTAAAGAAAAACATTTAATGTAAGAGAAAAGCATTTTGTGCTTGTGTAATGTGTTCTAGCACTTGCTCTGCCTCCTTTTAGAAGTCTCAGGCAACAAGGCTTTCACCATCTCCTCTCGAGAATTTTCCACACCTAAAGAGACCCAGATGCCTGGTCTCTTTGTCCCTTGATAACCACCTAAAATACACTTTTCCATAGCCTCCCCCACTACTACTAGCTGTAACTCTTGCTCTTTCAATGCTCTCTCTTTCAGGTTTGAAATGAGCAGGAAATAGTTATGCCACATCCTGAAATCCTAATACAGGCTAATCTATCTTCAAGATTTATGTCATTTTTTTAGGTCCTGGACAACTTGTTTGCCCAACATACACATACTCAGTTCTTTTAATCTTTTCTCAGAACTCAGTTTACAAACTTTTTAATCACTCTTCCTGCTTTTTCTAGATTTCCTTCAATGTGCCTGCAGCTTGCTGACACTGCATTTCACGGTTAAATCATTTCTTCCCATTCTCAGTCTGAATTTCGGTGTGGTAGCTGGCATTTTTGTTGAGATGCAAAAATATCACCAAAAAAAAGGGGGAGGAATTATCATGACATCCTGATTACACCTTAGGTAGTTTTTGTTTTGGCTCAGGTTGATGCATGCAAGCATGTAATTTAAACTAGATGACAATTATAATGCTTCTCTATTAGAAAACTCACAGCAATTGGGAAACTTTACTATTCATATGAAGGTAACTATATTAGAATAGGATTACAATTCTAAATTAATGAGTTAATTTATAAAATACCACTTCACACATTTAAGTTAGTAAGGCTATCATGCAGGCAATACAAATCTGAAAGATTGCTTTATGCGATCAGAACCAGAAAGAAAAAAACCAAACCTCCATATTTTTGTAAAAATGTTACTCAGTTACAGAAAATAAAAAGTAAAAACTTGACAAATTATATATACAGTTTTCTGCATATAAAAATTAGGGTTATTCAAGACACTAAACCAAAGCAACATAAACACATCAGTGGGTATATATGTAAAAAAAAATTTAAACTGAACTTTGCAAAACATTTTGTCTTGCTAAAAGAGGTCTCCTTATGCGTTGCAACACTTGCAATGACACCTGTGCATCACTGTAGAAAGCTGTTATAACTCCAGAACAATTGTTCACAAAACACAGTAACCTTCAGAACACACCATATTATTTCAGCAAAAGCAAACAAATGGAACTATATCGTCAAAATAAATCGTGTTAAGTCCATTCTTCACTTTTCATTTTTATGTTAGGCCCTAAACTGTCTAAAAAATTCTGAAGAAGTCTCATCAGCCTTTGAACTTAACAGACTGCCTGTTTTGCCTTCAGAATTCTGTAAACCACAGTGAATCTCAAAGCCATTTACATAAGAAATCATTGACTTCTACCTGAGCGAGGAAAGTAACAGTGGCCAACAGGATTAATGAAAACAGAAAAAAAGTGACCGGGACAATCTGCCTTGTGTTTCTGTAGGGAATATTTCAATATGGACAATCCAGACAGTACCTGAACAAGTAGGGTCATAGGGCCACTTTTATCAATTTCAAGTATCTCTCCATTTTTAGTTCCCACTAGTATATGCCCATGTCCTAGACTGATGGCTCGAATAGAAGGGTTGTCTTCCAAAAGTAAGCCTGAAGAATACAAAAGTATTAATTTTGTGGTTTTCTTGTGAAATCAAAAAGAGCTTCATATCACCTATCAGCTTGTATCTTCTGTAATTAAAATCTGTTTAAAATCATGAAAAATGAGATACACTTGCCGCATCAAACCACTAGATAACCCATGGATTTAATTACTAGTTCAAAGGAGGGGAACTTGTGCTAGTGTTTGTTGCGGAAATCTAAAGATGGATCTTTTACTGCTTTAAAGGGAACAGTGCACAAGGGGTTCAGATGCTTCAGCAACACAGACATTAATTCTGTGATTATCCATGAGGAGCACCCTACAGACCTCCACACTCAAGCCAGGGGAGATACCATTTAACAGGGCTTTCCAACTCATAAAAACCCTGGTCCCACTACATAACATCTGGCCAGCTGAGGAAGCCAGCTGCTAAACAGAACAGGTTTGGGACTCACAGGCTTGGGACATTTCTTTTTAAAATGATTTTGTCAGCAAAAAAAAAAAAAAGCCAAATGCCATGGAAGAGAGAAGGAAACAGCAGTGTGAAATACAACTTTTAGCAGTCAAACCAGAAAATTCCAGTACAGAGTAGTAAGAAGTATATTACTGTTCCCTTTGTGTTCTGGTAAGACTCGATGCCTACTACTGCCATTTTACCAGCCTTCATGCATGTAGTTTTATTAAAACACACAGAAAACCAATACCTTTAGAACTAGCAGATAGTGCTGCTCTCTTAATAGCGTATGTCTTCAGACATCTTTCAAACATATCATCCCAAAGTGCCACAATTCCATCTTTTCCACCAGTTACAAAGCCCTGCATGATCACAGCATGAAATCATCCACCAATGTCAGCACTCGTATGTTCATATTTAAAAAGACGTGTCCAAAGACAGTATAAATTCTCCCCTGCATTTTACTTGTGTGCCCATTTAAAAGTACTGGAGCCTATATCAACGAACTAAAAAATACAAGGAGTTTTAGAGTTGCTTTTCTAGAGTTATAAAGACTGACGATGCTGAGTGCATACTATGATAAAGAGTAATCCTGGACTACAACATTTTTCTGCATGTAGAAATAAATAAGCTATGGGAAAATTTATGCTTCACCCTTAGAAGAGGCAGTAGCTGGCAATAAGAGCTTCTCAAATTACTCCAAATTTAGTGGACTTAACAGATGCTTCAAACTGAGTTCTAGCAAATGCATAGGGAGCAATTCTTAGATTAATTCCCTTGGTAGATTCTCTTTATCTTCGCCAAGTGAGTGCAAAACACAACATAAATAGCTAACCAACAAACATGTAAGTGAAGAGCGTGTTTAGAAGATACAGTGCCAAGATCAAATAGAAAAACTGATGGAAAAGCTAGGAACAATCTGTTAGGGCCACAGGGGTCTTAACTGACTGTGATATATCAAAAATGTTAACAGCTAATATTCTTCTCCTCATGCCCTACTTTTAAAGTTGAAACTATAATCTCAAAAAGGATATTCCATTATTAACATCTTCAAACTGCCAGTGGATATGAACTGGCAAAACTTTGCCCCAACCTCATTTATGTGATGCAAATAATATATTTTGCTGTAGCTTCTTTTAAAGATTTATTGATGCAACTGAAGGTTTTTGATATCTGGAATAATTAATTCAGAAAAACAAAACCTTTGGTTATTTGAAGTTTTTCTTGCTTTAGATACAGTGACAATATTATTTTAAAAGGCAGGTTTCATATTTTGGAAGCTGATAAAGCAGAGCTATTTTGGGGATCCGGTTGAAGAGGCAACGAATGTTACCTGTCACTCTTCAGCGGTTTCCAAGCATGCAAGTGACATGCATGAGCACAGTGAGAAATAAATTCTGTATACGTAGAGGTCAGAAAGCTATAGGTCAGGTAATGAGGACATATAATGTCGCACTTAGAAATACACACCTATTGAACAACAGAATCATTAATGTTAAGATGATCGATACCTTATCCAATGCATGCATGGCAAATACAGGCCCATCGTGGGCTTTCATTGTCTTAAGCAACATGGTGTCCTTCCAGATATAAATGTCTCCGGTAGCAGCGCCAGAGAAAACTAGATCTTCTATTCGTCCGTATGAAACACTCATCATAGTTTCCAATTTCCCAATAGTTCCAAATGTTCCTCGTTTTGATGTAAGGCCTCCACCTGCAATATAAACAAAAGTAAGGCTTTTTACGCTTTGGTTTGTAGCCATAGTGCTGCAAAAGAACAAATGTCTCGACCCCACTGTCTCTTGTGATTGTCTAAAACATAGTAGGTAACAGAAATACTGAAGAAGTAGTGCACAGGGGAAAAACGTAATAAAAGAAAGTCAATCTTGTAATGGCAGTTTTAAAGCAGTACAGTCTCTATTTTTCAGATGGTTATTTCCAAGTAGATGATAAATTTTGGTAAAGAATTGTATAAGAAGAATTAATACAATGGCTGGCAGAATACTTTTTGCACAGGAATGCCTGCCAAGCTTTTTCTCTTCAGAGGTGACCACAAATACACATAAGATACTAGAGATTTGGTTTCGTTGTCCGCTGGCAACCTGACAATTTGACAGCAGTTTTGCAGAATCAAGGGCAGGATTTGCTCCTCCTCTGATTGTCAGGGAACCAAACTGCCACAGCCTTACTTTCAGAAAGCAGAAGGAGCCACATGTGCCCATGGGTTGAATGATTATAGACAAAAATACATAGACAATGACAAAATCATATAGGCAGTGGCATCCTTGAGTCAATTCATCATGTATTTCAGCGTCAACCCCAGACCAAGAGTCCCAATTCCACTGAGCAAATCTTAATTCAAAATATACCATTTTTAATGCAGAGACTATTTTTGGAGCAGACTCCTTAATGTAAATGCCTGTAACAGAATTTGGCAACCAGTAGTGCAAGTGTAATTGCTACAAAAGTAATCTTAACACAAAAAAATGAAGGGGAAAAAAAGTAGTTATTTTTCATCTGAGAGCACCTGAACCACTTGAACACTGTAGAGTACGGTATAAGTATAGGAAGTTCTTAAAACTATCTGAGTTGTCTTGAGTTCTATTTTTAGCCTACCTTTGCTCAATTTTATATACAGAACATGCTTTCTGAGATCTTTTTACCTAGTACTTGTGTAGCATGTACACAAATGGAAGTAATGAAAAACAAAAAATCCAACCCTGAGTAAAAAAAATCCTCGTCAGAAATCAACTTTGCTGTCCTCCTCAGTTTGGCAGAACAGTCTAGACTGATAGCTGCTTCCCATTCTGAGTAGTTTTCCTTGTTAGTTTGTCAATTCTTATCCTGTTTCAAAATAATGGTAAACTCCATTTTTCATTATTTTGAAAAGGACACCCAATTACCATGTCACACAAAAAATACATTACCTTGATTTTTGTGATACTACATCATGATTTTTAGCCTAATGGATAAAATATAAATTACTGTAGCTGAACTTGTGCAAAATACCTGAGTCTCTTTTTTGTTTTGCCCAGGCAGGTATTTCAAGGTCCATCCTCAAACCTATCTTTTCAACCTGACACCTTGAAACGTGTTCCCTCACAATTAGCAGAAATTACTTCCAAAGAGAAAAGACCACTGTGACATTTGCCAATTCAGAGATAGACTTTGACCTCTCTGGTATAACTGCAAAATTGCTCTACAAATAAAACAAATTCTTAAACTGAGAATATGATGTCCTTGCATTAAAAAGATACATATCTTCAAATACATTAAATACAAAATATTCAGTACAGTACCTGTTTGCTGCCAAAATTTGATGTGCTTAATCCCAACTGTGACTAGTTTGTCTACATGATGTGGATTACATTTCACTACAAATATTTTATCTTTATGGCCCCTGCAACAAAAATCAAAAACATGGTAAAGGTTTGTGTCCTTGTGGTCCAAAGGATTGGCACAGGACATTTGTTCTTACAAAATGAAGAAATTAAAAGGGAATGATGTTCACTAGTTCAGACCGTAAATAAATTTGACATTGCCCCCCTCGGCTCCCTTAGGGATCACAGTACCCTCACACCAAACACAAGGATCAAATAGGACCAGCACTGTATCAGCATATAAGGCATGAGAAGCTAGTGAAAGAAGCTCAGATATCTTTCAGTTCTGACAGTGTATGCTTACTCAATAAGATTTTTAATCAAACTAAACAGAAGATGGAAAGAAGCTGTATAATTTATCTAGCGAGCAATTAGAACAAATAAGAGTATATTTTGAATATTATGATGAGAAAACAAACAAGTCTGCTGAAATAAATAATCCTAAAAACATTAAGCAAAAAGAATATTCCAGAAAATATACACAAAATAACTACAAGAATAAACATAATGAATGTTTACACATAGTGAATGTACACTACATTTTCAGGCTTAATCCTTCAGGTTAATTCTTATTGTAGGTCTATATGATTTGTAAGGAGATGTCCTTCTGTTCTTCTTGTCTGTTAAGGCCATATGAGCATCATATCTAAAATCTAGAGGCAAATTCTCCTGTACTGTTTTTGTGTATCTCTCTGAGCCCTGCGGTGCTTACCAGGGACTTGTTTTTAGGTATGCTCTCTGTGAGGACCCTGTTTATTTTTAAAACAACAGATTAGCAATAGTAGTAGATACATTGGGTACCTATAGTATAAGACACTTAGTACTTCATCTTAGACCTCTCCTATGAGTAAGAAGAGACAGGTAGTGATACAGCCCATCATTATCTTGTTTTAAAAGGTTAGAAAGTCCCTATGGGACTATATAAGGTATTTCTTCACTCGTGAGTCTGAAGCACAATCTGACTGCAGACAGTAAATGTAGGACTGGAAAGCAAATCAAAATGTCATGTTTTACAACACAGACAACTCTGTTGCTAAGCAAGCCCAGCATCACAAATTTTAAATAGAATTTGAAATCTTGCTGCCTAATAAACTGGATGTCTGAGACAAAATTCTATAGCCAAAATAGACTGTGGCATACACGTTTGGATCAAAACATTTATTTATTCAGTAATGGTATACTACTAATACATAGCGGTGCCAAGAGAGAAACTTACCACTTCTTCTGGAGCCTGTCACCATGCAACAGTGATAACAGTATACTAACTTACACAGGTATGTTTGATTTGCTCGACAGAAACGGAGTTTTCAAACAGTTTGATTCTTTTAACACGTACAACTCATTTAGTACAACCAAAATGTTGCGATTTAGTATTTTAGGTGAAAAAAACACAAATATGTAAACTGTCATCCAATCTTCTTGCCAACATTGGCCCTCCAAGCAACAACAGCTTCCTCGCTACGGGGTTATCAGCTAAGCTTCTGTCAGTAACTGCAAGGAGCAAATACCTCAGAAAAAGCTGACTTGCAAGGAAGGCAAGATTTGTAGACCTTCAAAAATCTATTTATATTAGAGGGAACACTTTTTTCTTTTTAGAAATGTACACTGATGGAATTAGGCATATCACCTAATGTGTAAAGGAAAATATGACGTCTCTGATAACTTCTGCCGGGAATCAGGAAATAAAATTGGGAGAACACATTAACTTAACTTGAAAATCACTAAATAAGCTATAATGTCAATGTAGCTATCCTAACAGAAAGGCTAGAGGCCTCTCGACAGAAATAATTCACAGGATTTCCAACCGTTAAGCTGTAGATCCTGAGGTTTTTAATCTGGATATAATTGCTCTGCAATACCGTTCTTTTTTTCAGAGAGGTGTTCTGTTTTTCTCATAAACAAAGTAAACACATGTGGATGATACTGCTTGGAAAAATGTAATCACAGGGCACATTTATACACCTAGATACACTCTCACCTGGTTGTCGCTAGCTTTTCTCCTTTTTTCCAATCCCAAAACACGATGGCATGATTATCATCCAGCCCAACAGATGCCAAACATTTTCCATCAGCTGTACAGAAGTAATAACCTTAATGTTAAAGGTGCTAAGGCTTTAGCTGAAAATATAACAGGCAATGAACACAACAAATATTTTATCCGAAATACTTCCAGTCACATGATGCTTCTTTTTTCACTTGAAATTAGTTTTAGAAGTGACCCAATTACGTAAACAGAATATGGTCGGCAGAATTTTATTGGTAAAAATACATTTTAAATTTTATTTACCCCAAACAGAAAGTTTTATGCATTGACATGAGCTATACACTCAGATTAATATCCAAAATTATAGATGTTTAATGAGCCACCAGAGGGCACAGCCAAACGTTGCTCAAATGAAACTGGAATCTTCAAATCCTAATGGCATCAGAATGGTCCTGCAAAAGTGACCCAGCCCTGTACCCGATTTTCAGCAGTGGTCAACAGTAGATGCTTTAGAAAGCAAGATTTTTTTTTTACATCTATGCACAGTATGTCAATTATATCATCCTCCATTTCCCCTTCCGGTCCCATATCTACATTCAGAGCTAGGTTACACCTTACAATGGATCAGCAATTTCACATTTGAATTCCAGCTCCTGGATGAACACCAAAAGCCTCCTCTTCTGATAATGGAATATGATTCAGTTCCACAGACTTATTGTTGTGAAAGTAAAATTTCTTTTGTATAGTTCTGTCTCATAAAAGTGATCTATGTCCTAATCAATTCTCACCACATTTCTAAAGAAAAGTATATGAAATAGATTACATTTAATTGAAAAAAAAAAAAGAGTTAAGAAAAGGGTCGTTTAGCTTAAATAGAAAAAGGGAGAATGGATTTGTAAGCACTTTTTTAAAGATGCAAAAGTACGTAAGTCACCCCTAGAGTGATGACGGTTTTCAATACAGAATACAGGAATTACCCTTTGAGAATGGAGACAACTCAGGTCATCTACCTCAAAAACAAAAGTAGGAGCAACAGCAGACAACTGTTTGCCATGTTTATTTCTTCTGTAAACTCACTGAAAAATGTGGGAACTTTAAGCAAACGGGAAGAATTGTATGAGCCTAGAGATCACATTTCCATCCCATTCATACCCTTCAAGTCACCATTCTGTCTGCGTTTAAATTATTTTAGCACCATGTAAACAGCCACCAGAATGCTGGCTGCATGCTTGGTATTATAGATTAGACATCACGAAAATCAATTGATGAACTAACAAAAGGCTCATCACTGATTTTATTACACACGCTATTTTTACCAAAAACAGTCAGCAGAGTTTTATGTAAAACTGGTATTGGTTGTCAAATTGGCTAGCTATTCAAATTAAAATTTCATCATAAGGACTGCTTTGTAATTAATTATTTAGAGAAATATAGGTTGTGGTTCACCTGAAAAATCCAGTCCACACACTCCTCTCTGATGCTGGCCTTTAAGCAATGACAAACATTTCAGAGTCTGTGTGTCCCAAACATGGATAGCAGCATCTCTTCCAATCTAAATCAGAGGGTTAATCAGAATATCTGCTCATCGAAATTCAAAGCACACCAGTACCAGTAACCAGCACCACCACATCTTCAAAACACTCCTGAGGTAACTACTTTTCCGCTTGTCCTATTTTACCTTTTTCAAGATCTATGTTCTCTTTTAGAGAAACAGCAGTAGATAATCTCTAGAACATCAGTGTTAGGTATCTTATTAATGATATAACTGATCATGATAAATGAATACATATGAATATGCTAAATATACCATAGTCAGTACTAGATCTCAGTAGAGCACCCAACATAAAATAGCCTTTATCTGAGGAAGACTTTTGCATGCTACTACAGTACAAAAATACCAAGACTGATTAATGAAACACCAAGACCTCCTAGGATATTGACAAAATACAGCTCTTGCATTTTAAGATGAAAGCAGAGCTTCAAAGTGAATATAAGATTTATTTTTTTTTTGCAAGGGCACAGCATAAGTTCTTCTGTTATACAGGAATGATTTAATAACCACATCAACCAGTTTCCAGTCCAGCACTTCCCAGCTGTTCAGCAGAGATATAGGAAACAACATGCAGCTCACCCATATTTAGGAGGAAATACTATTCTGATGGACAACAAGAATCACATTCTTCCTAATTATATATTGTAAAGACAATTTATTTGCATGTTTTGCTTCTAAATACCCACCTGTCCGGTAGCAACGTAGTCTTTCACTGGGTGGATGCTCAGGCTGAGGATGTCATCATCATGACCAAGGTAGAGCCTTTGAGTGTGTTGTTGCCTGTTATATACAACAGCTACAGCAGCAATGTGATACACCACCTCTCCGGTTTGTGTGTAGAACAAGTTATTCCGACAGTCATAGCCTCTATACCTGAAGTAAATAAAACCCAAGTTAGATTCTGTTTCAGAACTATTCTGGTAATTTGTCTAACAAATTGTGCAAATAATTTGTGCGTTAACTTGAAAGGAGTACAGCTGTGACATCAACTTTAGCTCAAAAATACCACAGCACACAGGCAGAGAGAGACTACTCCCACCAAGAGCAGGCACTCATGAATCTTCTTGTGGTTTGCTTTGCATCTAACTCCTAAATTAGCACTGATTTCACAAAAAGAGTATATAATTCACAAAGATTTCTGCTTGAATACAAATGGCTGTAAAACTTAGGCATTGCATCTATCACGATCAACTTAATAAAGGATCTTTGTTCCAGGAAATATAAGGTGTAGTCAACAGCTTATTTAAAATGTAATTTTATAAAATACAGTGCTGATGTATTATTTATTGTGGCTACAGTATTATAACCTTCTCTTGGTCCTTAATATATACAACTGAAGAAAGAAAATCTATGTCCGATATTCCAAAAATTACAGTAATAACAACAAACAAATTAATTGTGGGTAACCACTGAAAAATGTTTTGCCAAATGCACTGGTGTGAATTGGTTAACATTGCTGGGCTGTTTCAATGATCAGAAAAACAAGTATTGTCTAATATTACTCTACCCATGTATAAACTGCAACTTTAAACTGTCCTCAGGCGCTCGCTCTCTTTTAAGGAAGGGCACAGAATGGTTTTTCTCTTTACTTTGCTGTTTCAGCTGAGGTAGGTCTTCTTTGTAAACCTGAAGAATAATTGTTAAAGTTAATTGCACATCTCCAGTTTGCTAAATGTTAGTATCTATGAAAGTGTCCTTCTTTTAAGCATCAAATATAAAATATGTTAATGTGATATTCAGTAGTTACAACACAGAGTAAGTCACTATTGCTCTCTGCAGAGCTTGAGATAATAATGAATATTTTCCAGACAATGAAGTCCCCTGACACATGAGTAGCCCAGAACACTAGTCTGGAGTAGCAGCAGATGACTGCATTTTTTCTAGAAGATTCTGATCTCACGGGAAAAGCATTTAAATATTGACTGGAACTCTTTAAGCGTCTTGTAATTTCAGATCTGCTTCACCACACATACTCAAAGCTAAAGATAATAAATTAATTCTACCTAGGGATTGTGGTAAAATATACAGTAACCAAAAGCACTTGAGTGATTTACCAACGTGTCCAGAATCCTGAAGTAGAATTACGTCTCCATAAATACACTGAAGACAAAATACTATGCCCTTAAATCTTTCGTGTGTGCTGAAAATCTGTAGAGCTGCTAAAGATGTTTGGAGCATCTTCAAAGCTGTGGCACCAAACAAAATCCATTATAACACTGAAATACAGCTTTACTGTCTGTTTTCTGTGGCTACACTTCTTGGATTTTGCAAAAGGACAATGACATTGCAATTCCGCCAGAAATTTACCTGACTGCAAAGATGGAGCACTGGATTTTTACAAGAAAGGTGTTCATATAATCAGCTGTCACTTGTGTATATTGCACTTTATCATGAGTGTTCCCACCCATTTTTTCTTACTCCTCAGTGAATGTTACCGATGAAACAGAATTATGGGATCATCATTTTCTAATGTATCTCAAAATCTAGAATCCTTTATAATGCTTCATTCATAACATTAAAAAAAAACAACAACCCCAAACCTGCAAAAAAAGCTTTATGATATTGTTTCCAGGTGCTTTTGTAAATTATTTTCTGTAACAAAATGTAAGGTGGAGCTTACGCTCAGGGCTGTCTCACACTTCCTGCGTAAGAGTCTATTTTAAGTTGCTTCTAGCTTTTTCATGCTTTAACCTGCCAGGAATATTGCTATTTAACTACCTAAACTACTTTTTCACTTTTAGTTTTTAAAAGCCCAGATGTCCTTCTTGACACACAGACAGCATGGAAGATGCTGCTGTCTGATTTGAATACAGATGGAAAAATCAACAGGAGGAGGAGGAGAGGAAGATGGGACAAGCCCTCCAGTGAGACTTGGAGTAAAAGACAGGGGAAGGAGGAAATTTGACTAAAACCCCTGTCTCATCTGCCAAACACATTCGATCTCTGTAATAAAGAGGTAAAACAAGCTGTTGTCAGAAGGAGTCCATGTAATTTACTTCAGCATCTAGGAAGTGAGGTGAAAACACAAAGGACGGTCCATGGCATGGAACATTAGAAGTGATCCTTCCATGTTCTAGAAAACAGCTCTATGTCAGCCATTGAATCCTTCAAACAAAGGTGAACTACGCTTAGTGTGTACTCTTCACACTTAGTACAAGATCCCCGTTCTGGTCTGAGGACGTTCTGACCTTTCACCACTACAACTGATAAGGTAAAAGGACAAGGTGACAAGAAGTATTCCATTCACAATGACAACAGCTCCTGAAAAATCAGGCTCCGGGTATTTTTAAACAGAAGCAAATAATAAGTGTATTATATAGGCTTCACACTCACTACGTATGATTCTAAATTTAGGAGGACTGACCAGTCTGCTCTAAGATCTATCATGGCAACAGGAAGAGCAATAAGCTCTCACAAAATCTTGTTTAATTTTGTGCTTTTAAAAATATATTCTTTATTCTAACATATAGTAATATATACACCAATGTTTTTTTTTTTCTCCAGACCCTCTTAAATTCCCCTTTCCAGATAAAGTAAACTCTCTTTGCATATATATTGGTTGTGTAATCAGCTGAATACTGTCAAAACGATGTTCTTAGAGTAATCTGATGAATTGATGCCAACTTCTTTTGCTTATCTCTACTGAATATCACAATAAATCATCAGGTAATCAGCACAGTGTGTTTATTCTTACTCACCTGGCGATCATAGTTGATTTGAGCTTCCTGCTCAATGTCAGAATCTAACTCCGGCACATCAGATAAATCTGAATCTGATTCTTCACTGTAGGAATCAACACCACCCTCTGTATATTATAAAGAAATAATTTAGAAAAATCAATATATTGAACATTTCCAACCACAAGAAAATAGTATGTGATGCTTTTATCTAATTCAAACTATGTGCAAAGAACTTTGGAAGCTAAGCAGCTTGTAAAAATCACGGGGGCTGACTGAATGTGTCAAGTTTCATTTCTGTTTCTCCTGCTTCAATGCCTGGGGCAGGAAAGTGGCAGAGGGAAACAGAATAACTGAGTAGTTACTGGTACATTTCCATCAGCTGAGGGAACACTGTTTTCTTAAGAGGCTTTGGAGTGAAAACATACAGAAATGGTAAATAAAAATTTCAGTGTGATCACTGTCTGTGTTTAAAAAGATTTGCTGTAACATACGTATTTTACCAAATTGTGCAGGTACAGAGTGAAGTTGTGCTGAAGGGAGTCCAATTTTCAGCAACAACCACTATGTAGTTCATGTGGCTTTTGTAGAATATTGTAAATGGCAAAATGGCATGGATATAAGAAGAAGAGAATTCTGAAGTACAGCTATCAGATATATGTGAAGGTGGACTGAAAAGAAACAATTCAACATGTGTAGTCGGACTTCTGAATGCAAGTTGGACAACTAATTTTCAAAATGTAATTTGATCTAGTGATCTCCCTCCACATGTTTTCTTACATACTTGGACAAATACTACTCGTATATTCCTAGACATACAATATTGCTGACTGCAAAAAAGTTTTTTAACGTACCTTGCCGGAAACAAATGGCTGTCTGTGAAAAGTACAATGTCCCAAACACACTAAGTGTAAGTAATTCCAGGGAATTATAATAAAAATATATTCTGTTAATTCAATATATGTTTTCTTCCACCAGTGCTGCATTCTATGTTAATTTTGTTTAATAAATACCTCAGAAGAAATCATTTTTACCTTGCGGAGATGTTTCGAGGATGCCATTTGTAATTCCTTCTGGAATAAATCGCCACTGAAAAACGGAGTGATCAGCACCTCCTGTACTTAGAACCCACTGAAAATCATGGGACCAACGGACATTGGTTACATGTGCTGAATGGCCAACATATTTTCTAAATTTAGCTCCTAAAAACCAAAAATAGAACTGTCAGTATGTAAGAAGGAAAAAAAAAAAAAATTCAACCAAAAAAGTTAGGCTTTTAATGGAAACAAAGTCTAAAGACTTACAAGAACTGGATAAAATACTTAAATGCCTCTTTTTGATATTCTGATACTAGAAGTAGTTATAATATATAAATAAATGGCATAAAATAATATGAATTCTACAATACGTTCACTTCAGTTTTCAGAAAAGTACTTACATCTTGGCAGGAAGTACCAGATACACGCAGAGTTTAATTTTCACCTTTATGGCCATTACTGCTAATGTGAATTATACACATGTATTATGTCCTGTACTACAAACATCAATTCAAATTCCCTATCAGAGAATATACTGATATGATATCCAATTAAACACTGCAGATCATGGAAAGCCAAAAGGTTGTTTTATTTACAGTTATTGGCTTTAAGCACAATACAATGCAAATCCTGAGGAAACAATGTTAAAAGCCTACTACAGATATGAACAACCAGTTTGCACAGAGCTACCCTACACACTTACCTTTCTTTAGGCATGGAAATCTGAACAATTTAACCAGCCCGAAATCATCTCCAGTCACTAGCACTGAGCTGCTGTAATTACCATCCACAGAGTTGACACCAGTAATGTTTGTATATTTTGGCCAAATTCCATTCACTTCAGATCCTATCACAGAGGTCCATGAAGCCCAGTGAATTCCTTTGATCTCATCTTTGCTACTTAGATGCTTCCCAGCTGAAAATAGGCAAGTGATTCATCTGTTTAATTACTTGCTTTGCAGTAAGCATCAATTCTTTTCAACACTTATCTGTGTATTTTTCTTAGGATTAGTCTTTTAACTACCAATGATCACAATTCACAATTTTACTTGAAATCTCACGTTTGTGGTATTTGATGACATCACACATCTTACAAGTTGTAACACAGCTGTACATAAATACACTAAAAACATAAAACAGTGGAAAAACGTTAGACATTTATGCAAGTCCCAGTCAAGAAACTGAGCTTGCAGATATACTGTTTATAGCATATTTTTTGTTATTCTCTGCAAATCAACACTGAATTTCACTCGTTCTGAACAATTATTAAACTTACACGGCATCTTGTAGAACAGCCTCTCTCCTGCACCATCATTGGTTTGCAAGAATTTACTATCCATAGACCAATCAATATGAGTTATGAAACTAGAAGATTTGTTGCATTCTCCAATTTTTTTGTATCGCTGAGCAACCGCATAGATATCCACCGGGCCGTCGTTAGAACCCACAGCAAGGTAAGAGCCATCAGGTGAAAATTTCATTTCATGGATTACTTCTTTTCGGTCTTTAATATGAACTACCTCTGTCATATCTCTGCAAGAACCAAGAACAAAAATGTGAACCGTAAACCTGTGAACATGCAATCCAGAAATACTAAAGACAAATACAAAGTGAGATGCGCTGATTTGTATAACAAAAAGCAGATTTCAGAAAAAAAAAAAAATCCATCAGTGGAAAAACAGAAGTGACAATAACTTGCATGTGCCTTTGGAAAAGAAATCAAGACAGCCACACAGTCTATTTTAAAAAAAATGCTAAATTCTTCTCTATCCAAATTACACTTGTTATGAACACCTTTCCTATCCCATCAAGGTACCAAAAACTGCAACGCTAATGAATGCAGACAAAATTTCTACAAGTAAGTTTCCCCAAATTCTTTGGCTATGAGAAAAGAATTAAATCTAAATTTAAAAAAAAAAAAAAAAAGAGTTCCCCAGAGTCAACAGAACAATGTCTCAAGCCTCAGTGTCCTTACTTCTGTATTTATGAAGATAATCCATACCAGACTATACATTTGAGCTGTAAGGAAATTTTGTGAGAGTCTTCTGCAGATGTCATACTTCTGTTATTCTTCATTTTAAACTTTTAAAACATTTTCCTGGTTTCTGCTTTAATGAATTACTGCTAGTAGCATCAGATTTATAGTAATATTCAAACTTTTTTAAACCCAATAAATTTTGTTAATATATCTTAAAAATGCTGATACATAGTACTGTTAAAAGTTTCTCCCTGAAAGGAGAATCATCTGTAACTGAAGAGAGATTTCTGGTTGATGCTGATATGAATCGGAAGGTTATTATTACAGATTATCAGGATCTTAAAAAAATCCTAACAGAATGATTTCTTCAGAAATTTCTCTTAAGATGGTGAAACTTTAAAATGTCAATAACAGTAGAAATTTTGTCAGGAAAAATCTTATTGATTCATAGCCATTTTTTCCTTCAATAAGTGTTTTGGAAAAAAATATTCTTAATTCTGCCTTGTTACTGAAAGCTGGTAATGTAACTATTCCAGAGTGGTCCATACAGTTACTGAGAAGAGCAGCTAATCTCGGTGTTATTCCGTACAGCTAGATTCCTCATGGACAAGAAAAAGGAGAACAAAGATTCATGTCACTGAGTGCACGATTCAAAAAAATGCCAATAAAACACATCGCTATTGTCCAGTTTCCTGGATTGGGGGCTGCAGGTTTGTCTCTGTCAGATCTGTCACAGAAGGGAATAGATGAAGAAAAGCAATTGCACTCAACACCTTACACAATGCTGTTGCTGCTCTTCCCAGAATAATGCTGAGTTTACTGTTATCAGCTGAATGATGAATAATGTCAGGTATCAGGCAAATTAGCAAAGATGAAATTACTGTGAGATGAAGACTAACTTCAGAAAAATGCTCAGCTTCAAACAGGATTTGGAATGAATGTGAAGATCACTTAAGTTTTGTTCAAGTCATTAAAGCAGTACATTACAGAGGTTTTCACAGATCTTCCATCGATTACAGGCTTTTCCCTCCTATCGGCTAGTAGTTTAAAGTATTTTAAATATGTGCTTACCAAACACATGCAAGAATGTTAAGGAATCAGGAAACTTCCAAGCATCAGTTAACATAGTTTGTGTGTTTTGCAATCACCCAATTTTGTTTGGCTAGTTGGCTTTATGGCCACTTTTCATTTTACCTGCTTTTTTGTGTGTCTTCCATACTGGTACTCCAGAGAGAAAATACATAAATGTGTAAGATGTAACCATGCAAAAAAAGGCTTGTCATCTCATACGAAACGCAGAATTCACATATATCCTGCAAAATGTCTTTCAATCATCTATTATTTTGCTTGGTTACTGTTCTTGTATATGACAGGAATTAAATTATATGATCCACCAGATCCCTCTCAAAACTATGTTATCTTTGTTATGCACATTTCTTGTCACAAAGTATCTGCATAATTTCAAAATAAATAAAGAAAAAATGTCAAACTTGAAAAGCTTGAACTTTATCAACATTATTGCTAAGAGCTAATATTTTAAATTAAGTAAAGCATAGGTTATCTCCTCATTGCCAAACTACCACCTTTTAAAACATATGGAAGCATACGCTCAATTTTTACTCTTTGTTTCTGATAAAACACCCAGTGATCTTTTTTCTTTTGTAGGAATAAAAGATTTTATAATATAATTCCGAGTAACTAAAAAAACCCCAATTACTAACATGAGAAACTAATGTAAGATTTTCTCACCTTACTCGAAGAACAATGAAGGAGCCATCCTTCATCCCAAGTGCTAATTGTGACCCATCAGGATTGAAAGACACACTCCGCACCGCTTCTTCCATATTACAACGAGCTATCAAGGCATGGTCCGTGAGACTCCATAACCTGCATCAAAGGAAATTGAAAGCAGTAGCAGATTTTTCCCGCCTGCGCAATGTTTCAGTGTTATCAAGAATAAAAACAAAAAGTCTAACTCAATTGGACACCTTATGTTAAGCTTTTATAATGTACCAAGTTCCTTTCCAACAACAGAATGAAGATAAGTTCACTGACTTGAGCTTACAGACTTCCAGAAATACAATTCTTAGAAACTCAAAACTATCTATCAATCTATAAGAGAAAGAGGGTGTACAATGACCACCTGAACTGATACACGGAGACACTGACAGTGGCACTGAATGTCTTGGCAAATAATATCAAATGAAGCTTTCAGACACCTTCAAGTAAAGCTCCAGGTTCATATTTCTTTCAAAAATAAAGGAGTCTTTACTGTTCCCAGCTCTAGCAGGGCTGGCACCTCAGACCTGAGCATATATCTGCGACAGCAGAAGAGAAAACAGAGTGAAGCTAAATTACATCATCATTTGGTGGTATCTCCAACCTATACCTAGCTGATAAAATAGATTTCCTGTAGACATATAATAAAAACATGCAGTTTCCGTAGACAGAAAGGGTCAGTGGGGAACAGACTGAAATTTTCACTGAAAGCGAAAGCAATACTCAGAGCGTATAAACATCCCAACCACAGGAAAAATTTCCTTGTCATAACCTTGAGTGAACCAGTAGACAAAACTGCATGCTGATTTGCTCTTACATAATTTTAAATAAAAAGAATCAACCAATAAATTATGCCATAAGATGGAGAAAGACAAATAATGTCCCTATATTTATTAAGAATGAATGGAGGGAATTTCCCAGATCACTACAAGCTGGTTAATCAGATCTCAGTAATATGCAAGATTTACAAAAAAAAAAAAAAAGACAAGAATTATTACAAGTATGGAAGAAAATGCATGAAAGACCTCTTGGAGTAATACTCAACTATCCTTATTCCGAGAACAGTGCTATAAATTTAACGCATTTATAAAAGATCGATGAAATATTCAGTAAAATATTTCATTAGTAGTATATGCGATTATTGGTCATTTTCTTGAGTTTAGCCATTTGCACAAGAACTGTGATGTGATACTGGACAAAGTTTTATAGCAAGTTTTACAGAAATAAACCATTAGGCTGGATGGAAGATACTACTGAGGTTTCTAGGTACAAGCTTTGAAATGGTAACATTTCATTTTTTGCCTAAAGACACACTATCATATTGAAAGAAAGAGGTTTCTTGAGAATGAAACATACACAGCATGAAATTTAACCAGAGCCTCTACTTTCCAGAGCCTTATGTCTAACACTACACTGTAAGCTTGAAACACAAGTGGAATCAGCAGAAAGGAGTAAGACCTCGTGCTATTTTTCAGTCATAGAATGCCTATGGATCCATGAGTGAGCTGCAGACAGGAAAAAATAAACTCGATCCTAAAATATACCCTGGGTGCTATTGCAGGAGATACACAAAACCAGCACTCAGCACATGGTGACCTCAGCTGGCATGTTCTTTATGAATTAGCTCAAGAAAGCGCAATAAAACCAGGAACAGATGCAGTGAAGGATTATTAGGATGATTAAGAAAATGAAGATTGTATCACATTCAAGAACACCAAAAGAGTTTGAATTTGATACTTTAGTAAAATAAAGGCTGAGAAGGGATGGTGTTGTTTCCAAAAATACATCAGTATGATAAACATCAAAGGAGAAAGAGTTATGTTGCAGGACCATGTTGACACTAGAACAAATAGCATACATGGAACATGAACATAGCTTGAAAAGAACGAAGTTTCTGACCACCACAGCAATAACATTTAGACTCAGCCTTGAAGTAAAAGGACCAGAAAAAAAAAAAAAAAAAAAGGATGTTGATAACTTTAGTAAAGGATTAATCGAATTTGACTGCCTGCACTGAGAAAGGATCTTAACATTTCTTTTCAATCAGAAATCCGCTGGGCATTGTCAGGTTAATGTTGTTACGACCAGTCTAGAATCAACAACCCTAAACAATGCAGGTTTCCTCTTGAGAGAATTCACGGATGAGAAAGTGAGAAAGTACTTCAGAATGCTTCTCTGTGAAAAAAATGGCAAGTACCATTTCCAGGTACAGGTAGGGGATGCTAAAACCGTTTTCAAAGACAAAACAGAAGTAGGATCAGATGCAAGAATCTTAGTGGCCTTGCTAGGGAGAAGCCATGAGCCCCATACACTAAGGAAGGAACCAGAAAGAAAGAGACATCAGGATGAAATTTGAATCCAAAACATTACTTCCACATAAATCACTTTGTCCAACACATTAGAAGAGTAATTGCAATACATGGCAGTGCCAGCAAAATAATTCAATTTTCTTTCAAAAAAACCCCACCAGAACCAAAACTCAAAACACTAAAAACCTTTCAATTTAATGTAAAGGTAATTCCAAATAAGAACTTTTCAATTTTATAACAGAAAAAAAAACAAACCATTTTGCACACATACAGGCATTTGTACACACAATTGGCAAAATAAAAGCCTGTCTTTGCTTATGAAAATAGAAGAAGTATCTTTTCTGGCAAAATATTTCTGCACATTATTTTTGGAAAAGCCAGATAAACTATTTCTAAACAAAAAGCCTATGTATTTTCAAAGAAGTTAAATATGCATTTCTGGCATTCTTTGACAATTGTCCTACGCATTTGTTTTTAAAAAAAGCTCAAGTAGGCTCATGAAACACTATTAATCAATATTCCAGTCTTTTCTATCACATACCTGACAGGTGAGTTTTGTTTATTGGAGCACGTACTGATTACAGCCTCCGAAGAGGCTTACTAGTATCTACTTCATTTGCAGAAAAAGCCATAGCTGATGACAGAAGCTTTACTGCTCGTTTGTTTGATTCAATTGGCAGAAAAACACTCCACACACAAAAATTAGAGCTATGAATATTCAAATGCATTCATATAAAACCAGGTTTCTAATCAATCTTTGTATAAATGCAGGAATACGGGAAGAGATCATTCAAGAAGATAGACAGCATCCCAGAAATGTTCTGCCAGAACAGCAGCTACTTGGGGTCCTGCAGCTAAACGTTTTACCACTGCAGGATAGAGACATACATGAGGCTCATTGAACAAACATAATAAATAATTCTGTTCGCCTTTGGCATTCAGATGAGAATGATGTTTTTCTCCTGTTCCTGTGGTAAGAGACAGGAAAGCAGGCAGCTTTCCTTCTTGATACATTTTTGAAGTTAAAATGTAGAAAACCTGTATTTGGCTAGGGCCTTCTCTCAGCTGAGCTACAGAAAATTTAGAGAAATTCCCTCTAACTCTGCAGAGGCCCTTTTCATTTAGATATGAGAATATAAAGCGTCCCACTAAATACTTTGATTTGCAAACCAATTTAGATCTACATTATACAGCCACTGTTTTCAAAATAATGTGATAATCAAATACTAAGAAAAATTACACAACAGCGATACAGAAACATTCACATCAATGCACGTTTATTATTGAAAAATCCTTTTGAGTACTTTTTTATCTTAATGAAAATATTTATATATTTCACTGGAATTCCTAACATGAAGCAGCAGTATATCAAAAAAATAGCACTGTCTGAACAAATCCCACATTCTCTGGTGCCTCACCAGCTAAATGGATGCAGCACAGCAGAACACCTGTAATGTTAAGAAATGCACATTTATAGAATGGCAACATTCAAAGGCATCAGTAATACAGTCACTACGATAATAATCGTAAGAGCAGCACTACTGAAGGTTTTATGTGCGCAAAGAGCATGCTTGCCCTGTCTTTCCCTGTCTGTTTAAGCAGGCTTCCAGTCAGCAGTGCGTTGCCCAGCTCCAAGGCAGAGCTGAGTTACCGCGCTAACCAGGAGATGAGTCCAATAAGCCCCAAGTCTTAGCATGGCTTATTTGCTCAAGGGTTGCAAAAAGCTAATCCCAGTTTTGCAGCTCTTGTTTCAGAACTGGCTGGTAGCCTACCAGAATGCAGGTAGCACGAGTTTGTGCCTGTCTATAAAACTGTGCAGACAAACCCAAGCAGAAAAGCCTATTCATGTGGAAAGAAATAATATGAATATGCTGAAAACAGGGAGGTAAGATGGTTGTAGAGAAAACTGAGAGTTCTGTTAGTTTCACACTTGAGATTTTAGTTATGGTTTGGAAGAAATGAGGGATGGCAGGAAGAGGAAACCAGTACAAGTAAAAAGATAGAAAAGGAAGGGGAAAAGAAATTCCAACTGACCAGAAAGCTTCAGGGCAGAGGCAAATCCTAATGTGGAATCTGAATGAGCACAAATTAGAAGCTGTATGTACGGTAGGAGATGAGTTTTTCCTATTGAAATATGGTCAAATGGTGGAACTCACATGTGTGTTCCTGAAATAAGTGTACTAGTAGTCCAAAAAAAACCCTGAAAAACTGTTTGGTAACTGCTTGGGTTTGATTTGAAAATATGCAATCACATTATCTAGGTAAGATGAAAAGCAGTTATCATCCATCTGGCATAGAGTTGGAGAAAAACCTGATGGAGGGCTTAGAAATTAGGGCAGTAGAGTCAGGAGAAATTGTTAAGGAGGACATCAGGGGAACCAGGGCTTGGCAAACCAAGCTGGTATGTGCTGTGCTGTGAGGGCCAGGGCTTCAGTGCAAGGGCAGAGCCACAGTTGGAGAAAAGACTCAGGACAGTGCCATAATAAAGCCATGTCTCCCAGAAATCTCTCCACTCCCATGGGGAGCTTTGGCAGTCAGGAAAATCTCAATCTCTTCGATCACAGGTAAATAATTAGGGACAACAGGCAGTGTCCATGCACACCTGAGATAACACCGATAGCTCTGTGGGTGTGGGAGTACTTCCAACTACAGTGAGTGTCTTACCTTAACTTACAAACTTCACTGTAAAGTCTTAGTAAACATACTAAAAATGCTTTATTTTTTTCTTCTCCAGAGGCTTAACGATTTGTCAAATTTTAACAGAAACACACTTGACATTGTGACAAATATATGTGTGTGAAGTTTCAAATCTCTGCTACAAAGCCTTGAGGCACAAGTGCTACATTAAACATCTAAAAAGACCTTTTTCACTGCGATAAGTGAGCACATTTTCATTAATCGCATTTTCTGGCATTTTAAGTGAATTGGTTTTTAGATCAGGTTTCCTAAATGCTCAAGGCTGAGGCCAACACCTGCTGTGCTAAACATTGGTCAAACGTATTCAGGTTTTATGTTTGCTGCATATTATTAACAGAAGTAAGAGGTAACCAACCTCCATTTAGATACCTACACCTGCTGTTCAGGACAGTAATGAATTAGTACTTAAAGCAGATTATATAAATCCAGCATGTTTTGAAAACAAATTCTGATTACTTTTACATGGTGTGCAGAGCACAAAGGCTAAAGAGAAAAAGCAAAGCTGCTAAGGAAAACATGGGGACAAAAGAGTTGCCTTAATGGAGTCTTAACATAAGGCCAGAAAAATAAAAAATTACAGATGAACATGTACATGAACGAACAGATAAAAAATAAGTAAGATCTAGCCTTACCGTACAGAGCGATCGTCACTGCCTGTGACCGCTAAAGGCTTCTTTGGGTGGACTGCCAGGGCCCAGAGCTCCCCTTCGCAATGACCCTGCATAATCAGCATGGGTTTATCTCTCTCTCTTACTAGCACCTCAAATATTTCACTGTCCTGTGTCCCTGCTAAAAGTCTGTCCGCTTTCCAACAAACACTTCGGATGGACAAACCTGACAGGGGACAGAATAATCTTAGATTAAAGGCAATGACAAGACAAAGTGATAGCACAGTGAAGATCATAAAGACTTGAAGAGTTAATTTATAATAACTGTTACGTTTTTACACTGAAGTCTTATAATACATTACAGTTGATTAAAAGCTCAAAACAGTTCTGTTAAATGATCTCCATCTGACAGAAGAACAGACACTGTGAAAACACCGAGCGTCTAACGTTGCTGCTGCCGGTTTCTCAAGGGAACAAGATCCTACGCTTGCATACACCTTGGGAATTTACTTTAAAAAAACCCCAATTGAATTTCCTATCACTTAAAGATCTAAATTTTAGATTCCTGTGACTGAAACTGGTTTTATTCCTTTTTTTCAGTACTTTACTTTTTTGTACATTTAAATAAAATTTTGGATAAAATTTTAACGGTAAATCTAAATAGTTTATGCCCATGTTATCACACTTCTCCAATTTAGCCCCAGCTGAGTATTACTGAAAAGAAACCAAAACCAAACCCCAAAGCAGAATCTTGCTTTGCCTGACTTTTAGAGAGCTTGATCTTATTCCACAAACATGATCCTTACTTTGAAGCTGGAATTTTACTAACCACAAGCTTAAAAATACCCTCTTAGCAGGCTAAGTAATTTGATAGCATTCTCTGCTTGACTGCGTGCAGAATTTGTATTTTCTATTCCAGTATATGAAAATTAAAGTTTGGATAATGGGTCTAGATGCTGTGAGATGTGAATGAATAAAAAATCAGTTCATCATCTAGTCAAAGTCAACCATGTCATCATTTTAACATCTTTTGGAACCAAATACACAATGCAATTAACTACTGGTCACATAATAAAAATACATTGTAGGCATTTTGCATCATCTCTTGAGAAGGGCAAAATTAATATTCATTTATTGTCTCATCCAATTTCAGCATCTTTGAAAATGTCATTTTTGTGACTTAGCTAAGTTTGTACTGAAGTTATGACTTATATCTTCTTGATATACACCAAAGGCAACACAAGTGGTTGGACTCAATGATCCCATGGGTCTTTTTCCAACCTGAATGATTCTATGATTCAATTAATGAAGTTCAAATGTTAAGTGGAAAATGGGCATTGTTAAGTTTTAGAACTCAAAGTGTATCTTTTGATGTGGGAAAGGTAATGTTTGCTGTGATGTGCTGCACATAAAGATTACTTATCAGATTATCTTTTCTGCTAACATACATGTATAGTGAAATACAAAATCCAAGTCTAGGATCAGATTGTTACTGGTGATGCATCCTATTTAAAAACTGTTTAGCACTCTTCAGTACAGGACGACTGATGAATGAGTATGTAGCAGGGAGTGGCAGGGGAAGGCTTCCTAGCAGCCTAGAAAGAAGATTTAAGTTTGAAAGCTGATGCCTCTGCAAACTGCTTTGAAAAAAAAGTAATTGGAGAAGAGGGATAGAAGGTCAGAGGTAAGCAGTTAAGGCTACCCCATTGCTTGAAGTTACCCGTGTGCTCAGACTGATAGTGCCATTGACATGACTGAAAATGAATAGAAATTCCACAGTCTGTTAGCAGTGAGCACTAAATGGAAGTGATCATTGCTGGGTGACGTATCAGACAGAAACAGCAGAAAAGGCCAGAGACATTACAGGAACATTGCAGGCAAGAGCTGTATCACACTGAAAGAGCACAGAGAGAGAAGAAAACTTGAAACAGGAAAAAGATAAACATTTTTAAAAGTGATGGTGATGGGGTATAAGTTCATGCTTGGTTTTTATGGCCTGCAGTCACCCTCAAGGTCCTCATTTTTCATAGCCACAGTCAGACCAGCAGTCTCGTTGTACTTTTCACAGATACACTGTGATGTCTTTTCACTTAATCTCAAGGATTATGCTCACGGGCATGCCAACCTTGACTAAGCTTTGATAAAATTTTGCACACGTGGTTAAGTCAGTTTCTCACCATTAAAGAGGGCAATGTTTTTATGTTGACAAACATAAACCTGAAGGATTTAAATGCTTTGAAGACAAGATTTGGACAGTATCCTAGTTCTAGATTTTAGAAATAAATTCATTTATTCATTTTTAAAAATTTACTATCATTTACAAATAAGTCTAAACGGCAACTCCACTTTCTACAAATTAATTTTTTACTGATATTGCCAAGTAAGAAGATAGCAAAAAACCTCTGTCAACCGTGTCTCAGCCATATGGCCGTCTGGTTCTCATCTGTATGTTTTGCATCCCGGAGCATTTAGGAGAATGCACCTTCAATAAGCCCATCTTTGATATAACTTTCAGCAAGATAACATCTCTTCTTAGGCAACTTGTGAAGGATAGCTAGGTGCTTTCTGCAGACAATGTGCTACAAAACAACACCCTTATAAATACAATTTTTAGAAAGTATTTCTAAATTGGTCAAAACTGATGTAAATGGGCATAAGGTACTGTTATTGTTTCTTTAGAAATTAATGTTAAACATGAATCTGGCCCTAAAAAACTACACAAAGCCAGAACTCCAGAGCAAAAGGACTACTGGTTGGATGTCTTTGCCAATGTTTTTGAGGGCAAATTCCAGGAGTTTATACTACAGCACAGAAAACTGGTGGAGCAGTGTTCATCTAGGGTTGTTGGCAATTTGCTTGTTGGACGAGCCTACTATTGCAAACCTATGCATTTTCCAAATATTAGAATCATCAGCTCCTCTGGTTTAAGTCAGATGAAAAACAAACAAAATGAACTTGTTACTGGATTACAGGCCAAAATACCCATAATGGCGAAAGAAAAGTTTATCCTTAGTGGCCTCTTGACTATTCCAATGGTAATTTTAATATGAAAACTAGGTCTGGAAACATAAGGTAAGAAGCAGTGGACGTTAACACTAACCATGACAAAGCTGGCTGCCAAAAGTGTATAAAGCCTACTTCAAATCCAAACGGATGTGTAGAATTCCCAGAAGACTAAGATCTTGATAAAGTGTGCACGATGAGCTATGGAGATTATAAGTGCTCCAAGAGTGTAACCATAAAAACAAAGTGATGACTAAGCTCGTAGGAAGCATGATTAGATTCAATAAATACGGTGGTCAAGAATTTAATAACATTCTCTCCACTAAATATAAAAAGTGCTTCCATTCCAAATGAACCTAACCAAGTGAGCAGGTGGTCAGCATCTTTAAATACCAGGTTCCAGAAATCTAAATCAGTTAAAGGAATTACAACTGATTAAGTTAAAGTTTAGCTCACTTCATTCTCCTATCTTCTTGTGTTTAATTAGTTTTTACTTATTGTCTTGTGTTTGCAGGGTGGGAAGTAGCAACTATAAGCATCTCTCTGTTTATACTATGAAATATGGAAAACTCCTTAGGCTACATCACTATCAGAGAAAAAAGGGAATACAAATCTCAGAAATAAATACAGTCATCGAGTTAAAAAAAAAAACAGCAGTATGCAGAGACCTTTATGCTTCAAATTAAATTGTATCATAATCCATTATCTAGATGTGTGAAAAACCATTAAAGTAAAAGCTCATTACCTTTGTATCCTTGTTCAGTCTCCCTGAGATCAATTTTAGTAATTGGTTTGAAATCAGTGTCCCATAACCGAATGCAACCATCTCTCCCTCCAGTGGCAAAACCTTCCTCACAAGTATACATACTAAAAATTCCAGCCTGTTAACCAATAGTAAAGAACTTGAAAACTTGTTATACAATTAATTTAAACACACAAAGCAAATGTTTATGAACAGACTCTTGTTAAAGGCTAGAAACCGCAAGGCAGTAAAATGTTGTCCATCCAGAAAGCAAACCAGCAAACACAGGGGATAATTTTATTTCAAGTGCTCCCACTCCAGTGGTTTATGTAGGAATTTTTGTAGCGATACAGACTATTTGCAGAACTTTAAATCTGGGTTAGTTAATACTATTAACAAGAACTATTGAATGAATAATGGAGCACTTAAAATAAATAGTTAGAATAAACAAAAACAAGCAAACAAGCAATACAAATATTCTTACAGGTGCGGAGATGATTGAGACATTCTTTCAGGAATTCAGTTCAGACATCACTTGGAATCTGACAGGAACTGAAAGAGTGTCACTTCATTCTCTTCGCTGAAAGACAAGTTTCTACTGCAGTTTGAATCTCTTCGTTTTTCAAAGTGGCTCATTACTCATGATTCTGCTATACTACATGGCAATAGCTCATGGAATGCCTGCTGATTCAGTATATTATCAGGAAAACCACTCAGCTGAGAGAAAAGCTGGACTGCATGGAAACTAACATAATGAAGAGAAGACCTCTGTTTTCAAAGTGGCCTTGTTCAACGTGTTGTTAACTGACTAATATTTCTAATAATTAATTACACAGAGATCAGAAATTGAGCAAGAGAATGCATATGAGCCACGGCAAACCCAACGATTTATAAGGGTGAAACAGAACAGATTATATGTAGAGAGATTGTATTTAACCATTCTAATGAATCTTTATAAAGTGCTGCAAACAGAAGTCTGCAAATACACTACAAGGGCTCACTGTTTGCCAAAGATATTTCCACATTACTGCAGTACACAAGCACAAGCACAACCTGACAACTCTACAGCAGTTCTGCAGGTAAGACGTCCCACTGACTTCAGTCCAGCTGCTTTCATAAATTAGGGATTATTTCTATAAATAACGATTGCTCTCCTGCACACCTAAATCTAAAGGTCAGAAAACTCTGTTAGGCTTGCACTGCTCTATCTAGAAAGGTTCTAGAAGGAAGCTATAGGAACAATTGTTAAATTTCATATCACTCTTCTAAGGAAAACACTCTTGATTTCATTAGAGTGATTAGAAATCTAACACGACCCTATACATTCACCTTCTCCTCTGTAATTATAAGTGCTCCAAATCAGGGATTGTTATTAGGAAGCCAACTGGAACAAATTGTCTTTGGAATATGGTCAGAACACAATTCAGAGATTAAACAGGTTTATTCCACATAGAAGCTTTCATGAAAAGTCACTCTTCGGTGTTGGGAATTTTAGTGGTAAAATTCTATTTAAAAGAAGATCATTTGGTTACCACCTATTTTTAAGTAAACTGATAGTAACTGAAGCTACTCAATCTGTGAACATTTGGATTTAGAAACTTCATTTGAGATTTAGTCTGTTCAGTTATATCAATGCTATAAGTATGAGCAGTCCTGCCAGCATCAGTTCAGCAGCTAGCATCTGTTGACTACATGTAAACGAAGTACAAAATTACATGAAAGTTCTTAATTCATGAGCACTCCTAGACACTCTTCTGACCCGAAACAGAAGAAAATCATTGTAGACGTGCCTTTAAGATGTTTTTCAATCCAATGAACAGTTCATTTCAGAAATTGACATTAAACCCATGACTTACACTGTGTGCTCCTTGAATTGTGCGGACTAAGTTTAGTCCTTTCCAAACATAGATGTCTCCATTTAAAGCACCCGAGTAGGTGACATCATCTTTTGCACAAGCTAAACAAAGGATAGTTTGGAGATCTCCCGTTTTACCAAATATTCCTCTCTTTGCCATCAGCGCATTTCCACACAATGTCCAAAACTGTGAAATATAAATGGCATATTAGGAAAAGCTTCTGCAGAATTTCTGGAGGTTTTTCCTATTAGCGTGCAGATCTCTCAGGTGTGCATCCTTACAGAACAGTGTCTGGACAGACACTTCAATGACTCCTGTAGTCCTGTCAGAATGCCCATTACTCCAAAAACTTCCCACTTACCAGGGAAATCCCCAGGCAAATGCAGGAAGTCTAAGAATAAAACAAAACGACCAAACTGAGAAACTGAGATACAATTCTGACTCACTCTTGCTACACCATGCCCTCATTATTTCACCTTCTTTTATCATATTTTGCTGGGTGATACCCACCCACACGAAAGCACACTTTTTAAAGCCAGGAATATCCCATTTTTCTTGTCTGCAAAATGTAAAATACAGCTACAGTTCTGAAGTAATAAAATACTTCAACTAAAAGATGTGCCTGGAGTAGACATTTTTGCCCTTTCCAGTGCACTGAAAGAGATATTTCCCTTAAATAAAGTAGCATTTCCTGAGAAACCACCTGTTGGATGGAGACTGCAAACACATGTACGTGAAATGCTTTTTACGCGCACTTGGGCCTTTGAGCTAAGGCAGAGTAAAGAGAATTTCAATTCAATGTGTAAAGAGAAGCGCTAAAAAATCGAGGCCTGCCAGACTAAGATGCTCAGGACACGTGCAGAAACAGAACAGGAAATCTCTGTGGTGTAGCACAGCCCTGAACAGACTTGCCAGCCCAGGTCTTTACCAGTAGAGGCACCTATGCTCTGGGGTCCATTGCACGCTGCAGAGATATCCTCAAAGGGTGGATGGCAGTATTGAAGTGTCTGACACAGATGCATCATCTCATTCCCACTGCATTTGCCTACAGCTTTGCCTGGCTATAAGCCTGATTTTTAGGTTTTTGTACTTACTTCTATAAAATTCCTACAAAACTGAATTCCAGAATATCCTTGGATCAAGGACTGTTTTCCAGATCCATCTCTACTTCTAATTCAATTAATTTTTCCCTTTGTCCCTTAACATAAGGCAATTTACGGGAAGGCAGTGGGAATGCTTCCCCAGGGTAGCACTTTTCTCACTTCTGGTTAGCAAGGTGAGAAAGCAGGTAGCAGTCTTAGGAGATGGGTGGAGGAAGAATGCTGAGCTCAGTGTGAGATTCACCATGGCCTCTATTATCTTCTCAGCCAAATGAGCCAATAGAACTGGAATACTAATATGGCACTATTCCCAAGTATTAGTCCCAATTCTCACAGCGATACAATTACTTCAAAGCTGTTCTTTTCCTTCGTAGCAAATTAAAGTAATTAGCAGGTTCCCACAGCTTTACAATGAATGGCAAGTATACAGACTGCTGTTTGACCATCACTGGAGGGGAACATCTAATCGTTTCTCCTCCACGATTTTTAATACTTTTTTTTCTTTTTTCCTCCTGGCATGCCTCTATACATACTTGCTTTTACGTGGTATTATGCATGATCAGTGTAATTATGGCCATTTTAGACAGCATGCAGGTGCCAAACAAAGACAGGCGTTGGAAAACATCTTGCAGCATACAACAGATGGTATTGCTGCTGCCGAAGCCACCCACAGTTTGAAAGCAGTGGTGGTTTTAAGGGCACAAGCTTCTCAGTAACCAGAACTACAGATATTAACTGGTTTCCTAAACTTACAGTTAAAACTCTTCCCACCCCAGTCATGTGAAATAATTGCCATCTGTTAGGAATGCTTTTGATGAGATGGGGGAAAAGTATAAACCTGCAGGGAATATTGGCAAACAGAAGGACTTCTTTCTAAGCTTTTCACAGGCACATGAATGTTTTATCCTAAACTTACAGTACATATCTAAGTTCATTTTTAAATCACCTCCTAGAAAAGGTGATTTAGAGGGAGCAGATCATTTGATTCATACTTTTCCTCCTGCATCTGTTCAGTGACTCTTTGGGATGCTTGATGAGAGAAATCACTAAAGGCTGAGACAATTCTGAGACAATCTAGGTGGAATGAAGAGGGCAGAGAACTGAAAAATTAGAAGTGTGTAACACTGAAAATTACACCAAATGATGTTCCCACCTTGCTTAAGTAGATCTGCACATCAGCACTGCTGAATATCTAAATTAGCTTCAGACAAAAATTTTTGCTAAAACATTCACAGAGTAAAGAGAAAAACATAAACTGTCTTATACTTAAAGCCTTCATTATATAAAAGGACAAATTTCTTTTGCAATATTTATTTACATTTTAACAAGAAAACAATAAAACTGTTTACCTTTATGTGTTTTACTCCACAGCTGACAATTCTATTTGGTTGATATTGATCCCAAGAAATATCAAATATCTGTTAAGAAATACAATAAGATGATACTTCAAATTACACAGTAATTACATCTAGGCTTAGTTTGACTTCACAAATTTAAGGCATTATTTCTGTCACAACATATTACTAAAAATGAAAGGACACTATTTGGGTAAATTTGGAACTCTTTGTGAGCAAAAGTTGAGGCAAATATGCAGGCTTCCTCACCCAGTGTGGTGAACGCACTTCATTCCCGCCTTCATACCAACAATCTAGTCCAGCTCCAAGACGTCAACAGATTAAACGTTATTTACTGTCTCAGATAAAGTGGAAATTATGGTCTATGCTAATGCTCCTCAAGGTCAGTGATGAAAGAATGGTACATTTATATTTATTCATTATTTTAGGTAAAAGGTACAGTATCTAATTTAATCTGATCATCAAAAGACTCCAGTGACAAAACGAGTGAACATCATTCATCTGACCTGATCTATGGAGTTAAAACTGAATTTCGATTATCATTACATTTACATTTATAACAGTATGTATCAAAAAATGAAGTATCAGATCCTATATAGCTTACCAGAACAAACTTACATTGTATTCTGAGTATGGGGTTATGCCAAATGAAAAATACTGTATTAATTTGGAAAGAAGAAGTTTGCATTTTGGCCTGTATTTTCAACTGGGCCATTTTCAGACTTTTTACCTCTGGCTTTCAGCTTTTCAATGTCCAAGCTGAAAAGCAATGATTAGTTACTTCAGGAAACCTAAGTCTGTAAAGAAAAACAATGGGACATTTTGCTGCTTACCATCACTCATTTTATACACAAGGAAGCACTGCTTTGCTACAAACTATTTATCATCTTAATAAACATCAAGATTCACAGTAGTTCAAGCACTCCTTTATTTAAACGTTGTTAGAACACACAAGGTATTTCATATTCAGAAGTGCTTTATGACTCTTGCACACTAAATCATCAGAATATGTGGCATAATTAGTTATGTATTCTTTCTCACTCCCTCTTCAGTGCAAAATCTCCTTTTTTTGATTGTGAAAAATCTACTGGGACTAGTATTTCAGTATTTCCTGCCTGTCCTGAAGTGTTCTGCTACTTCAGAACCCGACATTGTACCTACAGTGGCAAAAGTTCCACTGATGTAACAAAATCAGTTCTGAAAGAGAAATTAGAATAAGGGCTAAGATTCTGTTGTGTTGTGATCATTACAAGCAAAATTAAACTACCAGATTAATTTGGATGACACAAAAGATGCAGATAGACTGTACAGACCCACAACCTGTCTGCTACTTTGCATATATAAATATTCCATCATGTGTAGTAAAATATTATAACACCTCAGTATTATAACATTCTAACATAATACCATAATATGGATAAAAGTTGTCAGAATGGGTCCATAATTTATTTAAATGCATGCATCCTTGTGCTTATATATGTTGGGGACGTATTTTGCTTATGCTAAACCTGTTTAAACATTTCCTAATCCTGAATAATATTCTAAACTCAAACCCATTCAGTTCTCCTTGAAGTTATGATCCTTTACCTGAAGTCAATAGATCTAAAAGGAATATTTATCCTAATTATGCTTCTTCTACAGGTAATTGTCTCAAGCAAAAATAAAAGGGAGATAATTAAACTTTCCCTCAGGATAAACTGTCTTTTTGCCATATTCAGAAAGAACATGATTGTTGTCCATTGAGCTGGCATTTCACATCTCATATAAAGAGCTATAAATCATTCTAATCAGTCTGTAATTACAAAGTGTTTCCTCCCTAGGCTTTAGGAGGCAGTCAGCTCAAGAATCCATCATGCACCTCATTTACTAACACAGTGCTTTACGTTATGGCTGGCATAATGAGAAGAACTTTCGCTTTTAAAAACAAACAAACAGGAAAAATGCACTAACCTAAGAGAAGCAAAAATTATTTTAAAAACATTTTTGCAATTCTAGACAAAATTCAGTAAACCCTTCATACAATTACCCTGTCTGAATGGCCTGTAGCTGTCGCCAGCAGTTTTCCTCTCTTCCAGTCCCAAATACAGACTGTATTTTTGGCATCCAGTCCCACTGAAGCTAAACGCTAAGGGAAAACAATAGTAATTCAATTAACGGAAAATCAACTCAAAAATAATTTCAGATCATCACCTGCAGAAATTGATTTTCTTATATGTGACTTGTGTTTGAACTAAAGGCACCATCTAGATACTCACTATTTACTCACCAAAGAAAGCACCGAAATGTCTAATCTTTTCTAAAAAGTCACGTTATTCATGTCAGGTTACCCCTTTCTCAAGGATAATTCTTATTATGAAATACTTGAGATGCTTGTTTCAGGCACTCACCATTCTAGCATTTTGATGTATTAATCTGGTCATAAAAGTTATTTTAAAGCAATGAAATCTAGCTTTTAAAACTTTGGTTTCAAGGGGGTTTTCAACATGCACTATGCCTAATGCAATACACAAACTGTACCTGGTGAACAGTGCATAACCAAAAGCTTCCCAGCAAACATGCTACGCATTAACGCATTAATGATAAAAAACCCATCCAAAGCCAACCAAACACCCAAAACAAAACCTCTCAATCCCTGTGAAACCGACTTACAGATTTATATCACAAGTTCCTCTGAATGCAGTCTATTTTTATATTGTCTTTCACCGAAATAAAAATACCTGAGGTTTTGTTAAACCAAGCCATGTGAGAATCTGCTGCAGGAACTTGCACAACACCCAGTAGTCAGAAGACTCGATTATGATAAGTCACATCAAAATCGGAAGACTCTCCATGTGCGAGTCTTTACAAGGTAGATAAAGGCAGGTTCAGAATTTGGGGTTCCATCACTAGATGTGATAGAAAAAATGTGGGGTTCTCTCTCAGATGTGTGCTGAATATCTGCATTAAACCTAGAACAACATGCTTGATTATTAGGTGTATGGTCATGAAGGAAAAAGAAAATTAAATACAGGAATGAATTCACATGCTTCTGCCAGTTACCAGCAAAAATATTAATTTTCATAAAGAAAAATTATTGTACAAAAGAAAGTTTTATTTGCCCTTTAGCAATCTACATCCACTCAAGGGTTTGGACAAAACACAAGATATCTTTCACAGAACTTTCACTGATTCCAACCTTTTCTCTCTTCTTTTATACTCTTCACCACAGTAGTTACAGTATCTTTTAAATTCATGATGTTAACAACATCAGACCTGAACTGTGACTATTAGTCAGGAAATCATCATTAGTGGAGTAGATGGACAGTGAAAGTACTAGAGGAAACTAAGAAATGTTTTCTATTTTCTTTTAACATAGATTTACTGAGGAAGGTCTCCTTCTGGCAGAAAAGAGAAGTGGAAACACACTTTTAGTCCTCCTTTTGGAAGAGAATTTCACAGAATTCTTATCAGAGAATTTAAAGAACTACCAGAAGAAACTATCTGCCAAGTATTTTATGTACATAATTAAAACAATTATTTTTAAATCTACACAGATTTAGAAACTCTGGCTAAAGAAGCCAACTGCTACCTAATGCCACTGCTACCAAGCTAGTAAAGGGTTTGGAGCATATGTCATACGAGGAACGGCTGAGGGAGCTGGGGCTGTTTAGCCTGGAGAACAGGAGGCCAAGGGGTGACCTTCTCACTCTCTACAACTCCCTGAGATGCAGGCGTAGGGAAGCGGGGGTTGGTCTGTTCTCCCTAGCGGCAAGTGATAGGACCAGGGGATATGGCCTGAAGTTGCACCAGGGGAGGTTCAGGTTGGATACTAGGAAGAATTTCTTACTGAGAGGGTTGTCAGGCCCTGGACCTGCCTGCCCAGGGAGGGGATTGAGTCACCGTCCCTGGAGGTGTTTAAGAGTTGGGTGGATGCTGTGCTGAGGGACGTGGGTTAGTGGTGTCAATAGGGCTGGGACAAAGGTTTGACTCGATGATCCTGAATGTCTCTTCCAACTGAAACTGTTCTGTGATTGTATGTACTATGGCAGTGCCCTCCTCACTCAATTTTTAAGTAAAACTTATTTTTAGAAAGTACACAGAAAGAATTCATCTAAAACAACTCTGAACAGAGACTGAACTGGTTAGTATTGGTGAAATACTTCAATACAAAAGACATTGGCTTTGAAGCTAGTTCTGTGAAGGGCAGATATCGATGCTTTTAAGGAGAAACTGCAGTTAATTCCTGACTCAACAGAAGACATTTTTAATTATAGGCAACCTGACAGCTCTTCATTAAACATTTGAACATAGTGCAGCTTCCCTCTCGCCAATGTCATCTCGTGCATGTATAGAAAAAGCCCGAACTAAAATATGTAATTTTTAATAGCAAAAGTTTTGCAAGACATTTAGAAGTATTGATGTGACCTAAAAGTACACTACTAATTAAAAATAATGTCGAAGATAGACAATTTACTCAAAATTCTGTCTCCAAATTTAAAGCTGTACTGAAGACACAAAAAATAAAGGAAGCATATAAGCTGATTTAAGTTGCACATAGATCTTCTCCTTATATTCTAAAAGCTAACAAATCCTGTTTATTTTCTACTCCCAGTTTCTGGCACATCATGCCAGGGAAGCACTGCAGAGACAACTCCACTGCCTCCATGCAGGGTCAGCCGAAGCCAGCAGGGAGTAATATTTCAGAACTACTTCATTTGCCTGCCTGAAACAGGCACCCCAGAGTTTCCGCTACAAGTAGAGCTAATTAACTTGGCTAAAATATAGACGCAGTGACACTAATTTTGAGAGCCACATTAAATCCATATCCTGGAGCTGCGCAGCACTTCACACAGCAGCTACCCTCGGAGCCAGAAGCTGTGCACAGTGAGTGAGAGGAAGGCAGGATGACTTGATCTAGCTCAGGTAGAGAAGCAGAATTATCTGGGCTTTTCCTCAGTCTACTTTTATTTAGAAAGCGGACAGCTGACAGAAGTAGCAGAGAAAAAGAATACATTTATTACATCTATACCTTACAAGATTGTTGAATGTATTGGTGTTTGGGGGTTAAAATACAAATCTTTGTTTGATATTAACAGACATTCAATATAAAAGAATTAAAGGTATGCATTAGAAGGAAAGGTGAGAGCACTCCACGTGAAGTCTGTTTTGTCCTATCACAAGATGCCAGCTCCCTTGGGTGTGCTGACTAAATAAATTGGAACTGCTAGCAGCAATGAATTCCAAATACTCAAAAGTCTTTCTACCATGCCCTTTAATTTTGGCTCAACACAGCAGCTTCTCCTGCAACGCTGGAAAGAGCAGCAAAAAGCCAAGATACATTATCCATATTTATGTCTTCCAGCATTGGTCTTTCTACAGATATAAAAGCATTCTGTGCAAATTTTTATTTTCAGAAAAAACTGCAACTTCCTCAGCACTTCCAGAAACAGAACATTACTGTTCTGCAAGGTCAACACAGCGTAAATTCATTTTTTAATTACAGCAGGGCACCTAGAAGGATTTTCAGAAGAGCCTCCACCTTTAACTCGTACTGACTGGGCTCTTTGGTGAGTCCTTATTCCCACTAGATGCCTTAATTGGTTCTAAAAAAAAAAAATATCCACCAGTCTTATGAAGTTAAAGATGAGAGAAAAATTTAAGAACAACTATTTCTAAATGAACAGTATCTTCAAAAATATTACACCACTAAAAATTTTGTTCTGTTGACATAGGGGGTTTCTCATCTGATTTTTTATTCCACAATTCCCAGGAACACATCTTTCTTTAATTAGAATCGGCACATGAGATTTCAAAGGAAATGGCTTTACTTTAAGAAAACTAGATGATAGTTGAAAACTAGGCTTAAAATAGAAAGATAGTTCTAATTTTTAATGAGGAAATAAAATCCATAGTGCTGTTTAGTCATTCAAGCTACCCGGTGCTTTTAAAAAATGTTAAAGGTAATTGCTCATGTGGATGTGCTTTGTTTCAGAATAATCTTTAAATTGAATATACACAAGATAAGGCACAATAAAAAGTACTTTTACTTTGTGTGAGAACACATTTTGTCTGTTGTATGGCCAGTTCTGATCCCAGAAGGCATAATAAAAAGCACTGTGTGGTCAGCAGAAGAGTAGCTAGGCTTATGATAGTCAAGCACTTCTCCATAGACAGCTGACCATCTAGTACATGATTTTCAGAAAATCATCTAAAGGCAGGTCTTCCCAATTGGGATTCAATCCTGAGGTACACAAGCAAATACAAAAACCAGCAAGGATCTGTACAAGAATCCAGGCATCAGCTAATCCAAGCATTCCAAAAAATACATTAGCAACCAGCTATAAAGTATGACCACTGTGTTACATCAGAAAACTCATTTGGATATCAATAATGAAAAGATTGCACCAATACTTATAAAACTACAAAGGTGAAATATTTCTCAGGTTTATGTGAATTGTAGATCTATTTTCATCTTTCTTCATTCACAACTGAATGCTTTTAGTAGTTTGCATTCAGGGAGGGAAAAAAACCAAAAATCAATGCGTCTAGTTGTGAAAGCTCACCATTTACTTAAAATTTTGTCTCAAAATATCATATAATCTAATCCCTTCGTACAAAGACACACACTGTGTGTCCTAGCCTTGATATCCAGTTAAATTGACTGTGCACCCCTGTCAGTGAGACTCTCCTAGCAGCGAGGTTACTGGAGCTCCTCTGCCAAAAAACTGCAGGATTTGAGGACTTTGCCAGAAACTGATCTTCCTGAACAGCAGGTGACAAGTGTGAGCTAAAGCTATTACATCTGAGCTACAGAGGGTTGCATTTCTTCTACACATTTGTCCAACTCCTCTACTTGACTTGAATGCTCAGTTGTGATTTTTGTCTCAAAACCACTTCCATTAAAAATTTTACTGTAATAGGAGTTTCAGTATTAAAGCCATATAGCTACCTAAATACAAAATACTTTAAATGTGCATTTCTTCTAGAATGAGAAACCACACTAAATTGAAAACGAGAGGAAGAAAGTATACAAACCTGGCCATCTGAATCAAAAGCTAAGCAGGCAACTCCATGTGTATGTGCATCCTTAAGAACAGACACAGTCTGTACACGGTAGGAATCCCAGATGCAAATGTAAGGGTCCTTCCCAACCTGCCCTGTAGCTACTAAAGTTTTATCCGGGTGAACTGCAAGGCTGAAACAGAACACAGTTGAAGTTATAACACACTTTCTGAATCAGTAAACTAGTATAAAATATAAACTTTTAACTAAAAATAGTTTTTCCAGTTCTCAAAAACTTAAGCTCCTCCTGATTTATTGGAATGATTATATCAACTGTCTTCAAAACTCTACCTATCCTTTTACTTACTCAAGATAACACGTTTTATTGAAGCCAACATGGCTAGCGTAGAATACAACTTATCATATAATAATATTTTAACTAGAAAATTTAAGTAGAAAATTTAAGGAAAACAGGAGAACTTTTTGATTGATAAACTGAATGAAAACACAGCTTTTCAGCTTTTACTTCCTACAATTTATTCCTCTTGTACACATCAGCCCAAATATCCTAAAATACGGACTAGTGGCTGAATAATGGATATTTTTCACTTTGAAAAATACATGCAAGAAATCTCCTCATCTTTACATGTTTAAAGATAATTGCCACAAAAGAGACAGAAAAACAGTTTATCCACTAAAAGCAGATCTTAAAATACTTATGTCGATGCAGAACACTGACATAAGTATCCTGCTTCCTATGAAGAGATACCATTTACCAGTTTACTTCATTTTTGCCAACAGCTGATTAGAAGCACAAAAACTGTCACATCAAGTCATATTTCTACTTCTAAAATTCAAGCAAGTTGTCAGTGTTTCAAAAACTCTCCCCTGGTTTTCAGTGATTGACTGCACTAGCATTCAGGAGACTTGCTTTAGCTAACTCTTACACATCTGTTACACATATTAAATGCTCAACTTCTTTGTTCTCTGTAGTATCTGTACAGAAGTATGGTACTGCAAGCTGCATTCTAATGCAGGCTCTCTTAGCAGAATCAAACTGTATTTCTGTTCACAATCTTTCAAATATGAAAATCTCGAATCAGGCAGCCCTCACCCCTGTCTAAGTGTGAACACTAATATTTACTTCCATTCTGTTGCATTGGAAGCATTTCTATTAGATGTCAAACATTTACTGGAACCAAGCAGTAACACCATTTAGAAAAAAACAACATATATTTTCTTCATCACATGTAACAGATTTTCACTGTAACACAGAAGACAAAAGGCACCATGCAACAAACTTCATTTCACATTACCCAGAGGAGTGCAGGCTATCAGTAGTGACACAGCACCAGAAGCTGCTCTTTGCAACTGTTCCGAGCTATCGTCAAGCTACCCTTCAACCTTTGAGCTATTCTCTTTGACAAAACCCAGAGCATCTAGTCTGAAAATCCAGCTTGGGGATGTTAAGAAGAAAAAAAATCTCACTAAGGTAATAAGAATACAAAGGCAGTTTTACACTGTTATCTAGGAAACAAATTTGAACAATGCCCGAGTATGTGAGCTACAGACGGAATAAGGAAAAACATCCTGTTAATAAATTGACATTCAACAGATGGCTTAGGGAAGCTTAGGATTTCTTCTATCCCAAGAACGGATAATACTAATTATTAAGAAGAATTCATCAAAAACTTTCAGAAGTTTCACAGAATCACAGAATGTTAGGGGTTGGAAGGGACCTCAAAAGATCATCTAGTCCAATCCCCTGCCAGATCAGGATCACCTACAGTAGATCGCACAGGAGCATATGTATTCAACTTTTTCATAGAGCCATCACATTAAAGAACAATTCACACAAAAAAAAAAAAGAACAACTTTAGCACAATGCCCAGTAAAACTATCCTATCTACTCCTGCACTTGCTCCTTCCTCCTTTCCTTCATAGGCTTGGATTCTACATTATATGTGTGCCAGCTAGTTCACCTCAATTCTAAACCTATAGGGGGAATACAGAATGACTCCACCATACTTAAGCTGTGATACCTATAATTAAGTTAGAATTCTTCAATTATAAAAGCCGGATGGAAAAGATTAATTGGGCTAATCTATTTCACTAACTGCAACTTAATTACATCTACCACAGTTTTGTGCAGTTCAGTTCTCACATACTATCACTTCCTATTTTACATTTTGTACTTCCATTCCTTGATATAAGGTTAAGAACAAGAATGCATTTCCAACAATACAAATATGTCTGTACTAAACATATTTGTTATTTGTTTTATACCTTTTGATACATGAAGTCAACTGGTCAGGGAACTAAAATTAGGAACCAATATCAATTTCTGGCACCTAAATAAGCAGTCTGATTTTCCAGAACAGCTAAGGACATTCATTTCCTGCTAACAGCCTTTACAATGCACTATAACTGCCTACGTTCAGTCTGGCTGTTAGATAACCAAACATTTATTTCTGGCAGAACACGGGGTTACAGAGTAAGGAAACAGAGTCCAATTTCAAGAACAAATCCTGGTGACTGTTTGATGCCTGTGTATGATTTACATGTTTGTTGTGTATCGAAACATAAAAATCGTATGTGGAAACATACAATATATGTGCTGTATGGGTGGCTTCCTGTGTTCAGATTATAAGATTTCCTGCTAGCACAGGTTCTGGGAACTTTCCTGCCTTTTAAATTCATCACTTGTGTATTAAACCATTAGTTGCATTTATTCAACCTTTCTAAGCAAACATCCTATCCTAAATCTACACCGTTTATAATGATACCACATCACTATTTGCACCACTGGAAAATACAGAAATAGCACGAGATCAGTGCACATGAAAATATTATTAAAATCGATCAGGCATTCAAATAACAGTGATTTACAGTATAGAAATTATTACTAGGGAATTACTTCGTATTCCTTCCAACAGGAAGGACATCTAGCAATGCAGAAGTTTTTATTATGTAACCAGAGAGTTTTTCTTGCACACTTCACAAGCCACACTAGCAAAGGCTCTGCTGTCAATGAGCAGCGAGAGCAGGGTTGATCCGGAGGAAAAATGAGCAGGGAACAACAGGCGGCCAGGGCACATGCATTTCTCTTAAGAAAAAAATCCATTTAAGATGAACCCATAAATTTTAGGTAATATTTTAACATTACGCCTTACTGAATACAGGTGTATTAGGAAGAAGAGATTTCAGGGAACATTCCCTTTTCCTTCCCTTCCTAGATCAACAATTCTGAACCTAGCATCCAAGGCTGGAACCCTCTTAATTTAGGATAATTAAATATGCCAGCCGTGTTCTGGCAGAGTCTGATGAAATGCTTTATAAAAGTCATTAGTGAATCCATCTGGTCTGGGGGCCTGTCCAGATGGTAAACTCTTACTACCTCCACAATTTCTGTTGCAATAATATCTCACTCCAAGATTTTTTTTCTTTCATAACCACATTAGAATTTCAAGGGACTGAAAGTATTTGCTTCTTGTCTACAATGCGGTTTTTTTGGTTTTCTGTAGCAGGTTCTCTACAACATATACATGCAATACAGATCTCAAGTTTAAAGCCAAGATAGAACCAAGAAGAAAAGTTTAGATAGGGAAAGCAAACTACTTCAAGTAACTGAATAGAATATTAAATTGTTTAATCAAATTGAATATTAAATTGTAATTTCTGTATTTAAATCATTCCCAATGTGTAAACAAAACATTTTTTTTCTTCATAAAGCACATAGTCAAGGAGGCAGAAAATTATAGGTGCTAGAAAGAATGGATCACTGGGAAGAACAAAAATGCGGATGAGGGAATTGATTGTGGCTGAATAAAAGATGTTTCAATGAGTGAAGAGAAGGCTCAGGGTGGGTTTAACGATAGTCTTCCCAAATATCAAAAGCAGTTACAGAGAAGGTGGATGGACTCTTTTCACAAGGATGCCCAGTGAGAGGACAGAAGGCAAGAAACAAGCTGCATCATGGGAAATTCTGCCTGGATATGAGAAAAACATTCTTCACCAGAAGAAGAATTAAAGATTGGGATAGGTTGCTTAGGGCCCTTGTTGGAAATGATTCAGGATCTATTTGATTTGACAAGACCCTGAATAGCCTAATGTAAGGTCAGGCTGTCAGGAGAGAGTTGGAGTGGATGATTTCTGGATGATCTCTGATTCCAAATACTGAAATACATCAAGAAAGTTTGAAGTAATCAAAGTAAAAATGCATTTTGGCTCACAGCAGTTTACTTGCATTAGGTAATTGCTCATCGATGCTGCAAAAAGAAACCAACTCCTGTTATCTTTAGTATATACATACAGAACTGATAGATTTGTGGAGGTCTTGAAATGGATGTATCAGATGAGAAGTTTAAAACTCACTGTTCTGGATCTTTTAAATACACCACTACACCACCTTATTTACCAGGTAGTAAAACCACTTTTTCACTGCAGTAAAGTCTGAACATTTGCTTTTATAGTTTTTAGTGTATAATTTTTCAAGGTGTTTTCTATTTATGGATGCCATATTAAATTGAAACTTTTCATTAACCATTCTATGTCTAACACGAATCAAGCAAATAGACTTTTCATACAAACTAAAACTAGTTTCCAGAATGTCCCACCTGACAAATAAGAATTGCTATTAGAAAGAGGAATTAAACAGTTCTGATCAAAGTCAATGCACACTTGATTGGAAAGCACCATGTTAGATGGACTTGTCACCCATCTCTTGATGATGGAACTCATTCACAGTGCTAGGGCTGTTTTTCACCTTAAAACACTGTGCAAATTTGATGCTATTCTAAAGTAACTCTAGATAGTTAGATGCTGATAAATTATTCTCCACTTCAAATCCATCCTGTTTTAAATCTAGAATAACTCATGTTCAGATGAAGCTTTACAGAATTATGTATTTTATGTAATACAACGCTATACACAATGATAATGAAGATTTGAGGAGAAGCAAGAGGCAAATTTAAAATCGAGTTCCACAGCAATGCAGATACAGTCTGTATATGATTAATTCAGAAATAAGTAAAAGAATTGGTGCTTTCTTGCTCAAAATCTACTACAAATGCTACAGCTTTGCAGAACAGAGAACACAGCAGTTGCTTCCTTCAGAATTTAGGTCAAACTTGTTGTGAAGTACTCAGGGCACCGTTTGTGCTACGCTTGAATGACGGACAGATAAATAACACAACTATGTTTTTTCTTCAGACTTTTTCCTCTGTAGCAAAAAAATATGTCTGAAGAAAAGACGATTTCCAAGAAGCTCCAAGCCTACACTGAAATAGGCCATTATGTGCCAGTAGGTATTTTCTTCTTGGGTGCCTCCTTCTGCTCCACACTCAGTGTGGAAAGAAGTGACACTTTCAAGATCCTGACAGGCCAGCAGGCCTAAATTTCTGTGATTGTATGATTCTGTGTCTGAAGACCAGGGAGTGTTTCAGCTACATTTTACTGCTCGTACAGGGCTAAGGACAGAACTGTCTTCACATGTCTGCACAGAATGCAATGCTTTCAGGAATTCCTCATTTCACAGAACAAAATGAGTTTCTTTCCTCGGCTGTGGGGTCAAAAGGGAAGATGATAACTTATTGTACAGACACAGAGCAGTCTTATCAGCTAAATAAGGCAAGATGCAGCCCAATCCCTAGCTCTGAATACAAGACAAAACATAACCGAGTCTAATTAAAAGGAGCAATGTTAAGCAGAAGCATATATGGGGACCTGCAGGAGCAAGAGAAAACCAGGAGGGACAGGGGACTTAGGAAAATGGAAAAAATAAAGCAACCAGAAACCCCTATAGATCATGCTGTAAAAATAGAGAGGAATTTTAGGAGGAAAACTGCAGGAATTTGACAAGACTTGTTTTGCATATAATCTCCTCCCAGGTTACTTCTGAAACACAACCACCACATCTATCTTTTGAGGAAAATCAATCTCTTGACAACAAAGGAGACTGCTGCTCACACACATACGCAGCTCCCAACCTTTTGCTCTTCAAGTGCAAGCCTGTGACTCGCACAGGCTGTAAAGAGCTGTCAGGCAGATCACACACCAGGGGGACCAATTCTCTTTGTCACGTACCACAGTGCAGGTGACAGAGGCTAAGGGAGTGCACTGCAGGCATATGAAACAAGTCTCACTGGGAGAACAGACACAACAGAGGTCTGGCAGCTCCAATACAGGCAGCCTCTGGGTGTCCATATACATGTATGTGTAATACGATTAATGCACACACTCATACAACTGATGAACATAGACTTACACAGATGAACATAAAGCTGTAACAATTCTTTTAAATATACAAATTATTGCTACGTGCTTACTGCAAACAACTCAAGTACAGAACACGTGTCCTGAGAAAGTAAGAATCTAAATGTTCATAGAAACACCACTGGGAAAGGGCAATGACAACATTTTAATTTACTGGCTTGATTTTTATATGGTAGTATCTTGCTTATATATAGACAGAATAGCATATGTGTGTAGAAATATGTTTTTAAGACCATCTGGCAAATAAGGCATTTTTTAGGTCTAAGTTCTTGCTAACTATTCTACTGCTCGCTTTCCCCTTCCACATTCCCTGTGTAGGAACAAGAGCAATACAGTTAGAGGTCCTAGCATCTCTTCATCATTCTGCAATCACTCCCTACCTAGAACAAGTCATTGCAGGCTAAATTTCTCAGCAGCAATCCCCGAATTTGGTGGCCTGCCTCAGACAGCTACCATCTGCTCATCAGAGCAAGTAAACACCTACGGTTCTGAATGAAGGCAATGCCGACGGTGATTGAAAATCACTGTGTTAGGCTTGGCGCCCATAACTGGTCTTGGCCACAAACTGAGCCTAAAGCTGAATCATTTATGAAGTGGATGGGGAGCTCAGCTGGGCTTAATAAAGGTCTTTGAAGCACACACATTAATAGCTGCTGTTATGCTAAAGGATACTTAAAATGTCCTGGGAACACAAGGAGAATTTTGACAGGCATTTTATATCTGAATGCTTTCCATAACTTGTGGGGGATTAGAATGGTGGCAGAAGCACTCAGAGTATATACACCATCATTCTAGAATGACTCCTCTTTGTCCTTGGATACTACTGATGCCCTGACCCTGTGCCAGTGTTTGTTATTCAAGCTTATGGAGTTATTCCACCACATTTCAATAAGGTTGGTTTGGCTGCCAAGTGCTTATCAGAAGTCTTGACAGATCAGGCCGATAAAGCTGCACACACAACCTAGCAGAATGTGGAATTTGTAGTTGCACCACAGAGCTGCAGAGGGGTCACAAAGTCAGGCCAGATCTAAAGACTAAATTGCTTTTGATCAATTAACATTTCCCCAATAACAGAAGGGAAGAAATAAGGAAACAAACCACCTCTTAAAATGTAATGTTTTGAGCAAAAAAGTTCTGCAATTTAATTAAGGGCAGCTCTGATTTAGACTCCTATGCATCTGTACACAGAGAAAAATTGGCAGATTTAATAAAAGCGAATGGCACTGCAGCACAGTCCTACAGCACTGTGGTTCGTCATCGCACATGGCTGCAGGAACCCAAGAGTCACACAGTTCTCTAACAATGTATTTTTCCCAGGCATATTTATTTCATATGTATCGTGTGGATATTTTGCAACTCTGAGCTTCTGCCATTGAAAAAAAAAGGATTTTCCCCAAAGTTCATTTAAGGACACTGAATGGTAAGTATAAACAGCTGTTGATTTTCTCATGAATTGCAATTTTTGAGCAACAAGTGATCAGGGAAAAATATGCAGTATTTTTTATTAGCTACACCACACCAAACAGACACTACGGTGTAATTCTGAACTTTATCATATGCCAGTCTTCCCCTTCAGCTTCCACATGCATGCACAGAGTTTCCATCTGAGTCTTATATTTGCATTCACAATGACTGCAGCATCCTGCAATATCTAAAAATAAACCCCCAAAAGGACACAACTACTAAATTTCCAGAACTTTTTCATATTTAGCATGGTATGACTATTTTTTCAAGGGAAAAAAAAACACAAACCAAACAAACCAGCTACTGTTCAAACTTTTCTGCATCATTACCACTTTTACTCTTCAGTTTAAGAGATTTCATCTCATCCTTTGAAAAATCCCTGGGTACATTCACACCTCTGACAAGTTGTATGATCTGACACAACTTACAGTCTCTTGTTAAAAACTCCAAACTCAGATAATCATTTGTTTGCACAGGTTTGCCTTTAAGTGATTAGCAGAAATAAGGATTTTAAGCCTAGAGAAACTCTTCTTATTTCAAGTGCAATGAATACATGGTATTACAGCCTGTTACTCAGGTACTCTTCTCACAATAATCTTGTCATAGCACATTTTGAGTTTAAGCACTTCAAATGGAAAGTAGTAAAGAGTAAGACCTTGATTGAAGCAAAGATTCCTTTTAACACATACATACGAGAAATCCATTTTCCCATTTTCTAGCAATTAAGAAAAGTTTCTATACAATAATCCATGAAACAAATGTGCACTTACTAAAATGAAGATTGTGATTGTTAGCTTGCTTTATATTTTCTGACACAACCTGAAGATTAAAAGTATCGAGCGCCTCTTTTGTGGGGGTTACATTATGCAAAGATTCTGTTTCTCAGTTACCAATTACCATGACAAGGTGCCACAAGAGCCCATCAAGCATTAGACTTACACATTAAACTTCTTACATAACAGAATTTATCTAGTTTCCCAGAGCCTATTCTAGCTGCCAAACATGGAATGCCTGTCACCCACCTATAGCCTATTATTAAAAAAAAACCAGCTAAGTAACATTATTTTTAAAAACAAAAGTAGAAAATAATGAAGATCTAGAAGAATCATAGAATGTTAGGGATTGGAAGGGACCTCGAAAGATCATCAAGTCCAATCCCCCTGCCAGAGCACGAATGCCTAGATAATGCTACACAGGAACGCATCCAGGCAGGTCTTGAATGTCTCCAGAGAAGGAGACTCCACAACCTCCTTGGGCAGCCTGTTCCAGTGCTCCGTCACCCACTGAGAATAAGTTTCTTCTCGAGTTTAAGCGGAACCTCTTATGTTCCAGTTTCAGCCCATTACCCCTTGCCCTATCAGTGGTTGTCACCGAGAAGAGCCTGGCTCCATCCTCGTGACACTCACCCCTGATATATTTGTAAACATTAATGAGGTCACCCCTCAGTCTCCTCTTCTCCAAACTAAAGAGCCCCAGCTCCCTCAGCCTTTCCTCATAATGGAGATGCTCCACTCCCTTCATCATCCTAGTTGCCCTGTGCTGGACTCTCTCCAGCAGTTCCCTGTGTTTCTTGAACTGAGAGGCCCAGAACCGGACACAATATTCCAGATGGGGTCTCACCAGGGCAGAGTAGAGGGGAAGGAGAACCTCTCTCGAGCTACTAACCAGCCCCCTTCTAATACACCCCAGGATGCCATTGGCCTTCCTGGCCACAAGGGCACAGTGCTGGCTCATGGTCATCCTGCTCTCCACCAAGACTCCCAGGTCCCTTTCCCCTACACTGCTCTCTAATAAGTCATTCCCCAACTTATACTGGAACCTAGGGTTGTTCCTACCCAGATGCAAGACTCTACACTTACCCTTGTTATATTTCAACCATATTCTGCTATACTTCTGAGGATGAAGTTATGCAGCATCATGGTAAAACCAACAAAGTGGTTCACCAATAACATCCCAACACTCTGCACGTAAACCCCAGAAAGGTAAGCAGTAAAACACCAAAGGACCACACTGGAGAAATAAATGCTGATGAGAATTTTCTTTCTTTACCTTTTAGCCTTCTCTCCTCCAGTCACTGCAACTCAGCTAGTTACAAATCAGCACTAGATGAAATCAAGTAGAACATTGCTTTTAAGTACAAGTTAACCACACTAAATTTGACCCCACTAGATAGGGAAAGACCTACCTTTAATGGACAAAATACTAAACTATGTGAGGAATTCAATACTAAATTCATACTAATTCATTCAATACTAATTCATACTAAACTATGTGAGGAATCACATAAAACTGGGAAATATTTTAAGTGTTGTGGGATTTTTTGTTTGGAAAAATATAAATAAGCAAAATAAGCACTTACCAAATCTCCTGAAGAGCTTCTGTGACTGTGGTTTAACAACCAAGTTCTGTATCTAACCCACAAATATCTTCTCCTCCCTCTTCCTGCTGATCCACATTTGTGACAAACTGCTAAACCTAGCAAGTCCAGGTCCAGGTATTGCAATTGTCCATGGCTCTTTGGAACTTCTGACTTCTGTTTTTTCTAAGTTCAGCAGGTTAAGTAGAAGTGAAAGACTTGCCTGAGAAAAACGTGTGCTTACCTCACAGGACAGAGCTGTTTTATATCAGAAAAAAAGCGCTAAAATTCAAGTCCACAACAATCTGATATCACAGAACACATTCTACAGTCAAGGTCTTTTTCTCAGTGGAATCTCTAGTGTCTAAGAGACAGGCATTACATTGAACATCTCATGTGGTTAAGGTGTTCACTTTGCTAAGTGAAGGTTTTCAGATGCCTAGGAAAAAGAAGCTCATTTTGACACCCTATACTTAAATAAAATCCTTAGTAATCAAAAGTAATCAAAGGGCACAATTTTAACGTAACTCTGGCTCACGGCACTGCCTGCAGTTATTTAAAATCTTCTGGAAACTCATTTGCTCAAGCTGAAGGATGGGATGTATTTTGTTCCTCTTGTGAAAACATGCCTAAACACAGCCAACTCACATGTCTTAGAAAATCACCATCAAGACAGATCTATTTGCTAGTGGAATCCTCTGAACTCCCTGACACAGGCACGAGGACTTCAGCTGTGATTGCTCCATCTCTGACTATTACACTGGACGCAGGAACTGGAAACAGGGAGACTGGAGGTGACAATGTCTAAAGGCGTTAGAGTTCTTGAGTCTAGCAGCAACAGAAATTGGTGGGACGACCAAGGTCCATTTCTGCTCAGACACTGGAAGTGAACTCAGAATTTCTCCAGCTCCACATTACTGCTACCAACTAGATGGAAGCTTACTAGCAAAGGATTTGTCTCACCTCCTTCTAGCTGTTAGGCACACAGAGGCACTGTGAAGGTTAAAGGTCTGGAACAAAACATATGTACAGTTAGTTTAGTGCCTCCCTCTTCACCACGACAATAAAGGAAGTGCCCTTTCTGCCTCAGGGCAGGGCATATAAATATACCCACTGCATACAAGAGCAGATACCAAATATATCTGTGAAAGGAAATATAAAGTTATTTCTTCACAAACAGGACGTAAATGGTGAGTACACCTAGGCCATATAACCTGTGGCCTTTTCAGTTTGACAACTGTAACTCAAAGTCTTTCAATAAACTTCTTTCCAAAATTAAGAGTCAAATCTTGTAAAGTTTTATAATAGCTATATTTTAGGATGCTGGCTATCAAAAACCAACATAACACTGACATATTTCACTGAGACCCACATTTACAATCAAAACTACTAGAAATACTGTAAGAATGAGGTAAACACATTGAAAGCCCTTTAAAATAAACCTTCATTTGCTCAACATATACAAATATCATTAGATTTATCTTTACAGAAATCACTAAAAGACTGTGAAAATATTATCCATTGCCTTACAAGTGCCCCAAAACTATGTGAATTATACAAGTTTCTCTTACCGATATCTGCTGAAAGACAGAAATTCACTTTGGTCATTTTTAAAACTTAACTGTATATAGAAATTTTTATCAGGAAATCTTGTGGGGTTTTTGTCTTTTCTGGTTAATCGATCATTTTTGTGTGTTAGAATATTTCTGTTAAACTCAATATTCAAATAAATTTTGTATAGTTACTCAAAAAGGTTTTAATTGGTCCTCTTTTTAATCCTCAGTATTTTCTTTTTAACCATTAGAGGAGATTATAATGTCATAGGAAAATACTAAGTCACATCACTGTGATTCTGTGATTTACTGCCGTGTTATGTAAGTACTTTCTATGCTTTCTTAAAAAAAAAAATCAAGGAGAAAAAAGTAAATGGCTTTATCAGTTACTTAGTACATCAGGTTCACCTTACTATGGTGGTCCATACAAAACCAGGCTGCCTGAGGAGTTAGAAAGTCGATTATATTAGTTCATCAACCCACAGTCTAACCAAGTAAAAGGAAGAAGCAGCTTCAAATGTAAATGTTAATAGTAATTACATAAGCCAAAGTAAAACCTCTCTTTGCTTTTGCCTTTTGGAATCTCACATAAGACTGTATAAGCTCTTAAAAAATGTATTTTTTTAGACTAATGTGGGCATGAGCAGGGCTTTCAGACATGAAACTGTAGTTAATCAAAACTAGAAAACCAAATTACTTCCTAGAGACTTCTACGATACAAAGTCTTATTACAGAGATTAAAATTCCAAAAATCAGAAGTTAATACCAAGATAGTATTTTAAAGACATTTAGGAAGAATATATGGACTTTAGCTAATATTTGTGATAACTGTTTGAAAGCATATTAATTAAATATATGTGTGTATATATATATGGACACGTATATACAACATAAAGAGCCTGCCGATGCAATCTAGTATACAGTGTATATGTAAGAAAGCCCATGGCATGTGCCAGGTACTGTACAAAAGACAAGAAGCAGGTGCATCAGACATCCCGTCTGCTCTGCCACCAAGACTCCCCAGCTCCTCTGCTGCGACTGACAGCAGAGTCTACTTCCCCCAAACACCTCTGTTCTACAGAGGGAGGCATCATAAATTAGTGTTGCTAAAAGCAATAGGAATGATAGGTGAGAAAGTTCAGAGAGGCTCAAGCTGTCTACCTTAATGACAGTTAAAATTCTCTAAATGCTTATGTCACGTGGATGGTCATGCTTGGCCAGAACAAGTCAAAAACCAGGACTAGGGGGCCCAGTGCATCTTCTCAAGAAGCCAGCCAGACGTACAATTTGGCACTGCACTCGTAAATGTGAGATTCCATAAAGGAGAAGGCTACACAACCATTGCTTTCACCAATATGTCCCAAGCTTTGTCTGCAGCACTAGAACAACTACATGCAGATTTCATTCTTCATTACCTTCAGAACAGAAGCACATGGCAGCAAAATACTACTACTAGAATAAAACAAAACGCTGTTTCCTCAGCAACTTTCTATGCAATTGCAATGTTTTAAAGTGCATATTAAATATAATTTAATATTTTAATATCTAATTCAAATTACCACATCTACAGGGTCTATGGGCTATTCCCTACAGACAGCATCCTCACGGTATAGTCTTTAAAATTTTGCATTACAAAACAGCTTCTGAGCTGATTCGGGTATTCATATCTTGTGTTGTGGTCTCAGTATAGGCAAGTAGAAAAAATGGGAAGCAGACACATTTTAAGTAACGGTGCACTGGAGGAATTCCCAGATTTGTCATAGGAGTAATAAAACTCAGGGTAAGTTTGCCCTTGAGTTCCATGCTACTGGTACCTATGCCAGCCAGTTGAAAATAACTTCAGGAATATTACTGCCTGCAGCACTAATACACTTGCAGCTCAGCCAACAATACAGCCATCAATATCTTCTGATTACACTTGTATTTCTTAAAGCAAAAGATTAATACATCCAACTGATGCACGACACATTACCCACATTATTCTTCTTGCTCTTGCAAAAATATCATACTAGTTGAGAAACAACCAGAATTTTAATATATGTTAATTTGTGCAATGTATTTTGCATAAATTTACTTTTATTTTTGTACTACGCAGGCAGCTGGAAAAAGTAAAAAAAGATCTGTAATCATACCAGAATTTAAAAAAAAATTGAAAGCCAAAGCTGCATTCCATATTCATGATTTAAATATTAAAATAGTAAAATAATATACTTTGGCTTTTATGATCTCATAATAAAGTCATAAATGTATTTAGAAATGTTTGCATTTTAACTTTGGAAATGAGCTTCATAAGCAGACTGGAACACACCTTAAAATACAGCATTGGGGTTTTTTACGTGGCAATAGATAATCATATAGTTTTTATGTAGTTGAAAAAAAGACTGGAATAATCGCATTTAAATCTAATAATATTCAAGTTATCTTATTTGGCTGAAAAGATGGCTCAGTGGGCACTTTTAAAAAAAATAATAAGAAATTTAAACTATACATGATAGCCTATCAACATTAAAGCAAGTAGGTGCCACACATTTATGAAATAATTGAAACTAAGATTAATGAAATTAAAAGCATACAACAGACTAGCAATAGCAACACATATCAAATCGTAACAAATGGGATTCTGCCAAGCAGATCCCTGGAAAGGCAAAAGTCTGCTATGCTGAAATCTGGATTTGTGATCTTGCTTAATTCCCTCCCTGCCACCTTGCAGGATCCTGAATCCACTGCACCTCAGTGGCTGCTGCAGCCAAGTCTGCTCGCAGCCGTAACACCCCCCAGCAGCTGTTGCCTGTAAATATGAGGTCCAGCAGGATGTCAGCCCTTGCTGGTTTCTTGACCACAACAGAATAAATCTACACATTCAGGGATTTTATATGCATTAAGAACAAGCCTGAATACTCCTTCAGGTGCATTTCAACAGGGTTAAACAAAAAAACTTGAAGATTGCCATAAAATTTTTTTAAATCCTCATTTTAAAACACCTTCATATCTATATAGCAGGTGTAGAAAGATCCTTATTATGTTTCCATTTAATCTTTAAAAAGATAATATACACATTGGAGTTACAGTTCCTCCCAGCCAGCTTGTTATATATAAAGATGATCTCTCTTAGGTTTCAGCTCAGTATTTTGGAAACAATCCTCAAAATAAGCAAAATCCCTTCTTCAGGAGAAACACTTCTACTCATGAACATGGTAAACATTTCACTAGTTTCTGATGCACAACTGAATATAAACAACATAAATCGAAACTGTAAGAGACTACAGATATGTATAGGGGAAAAAAAAAAAGTACTAACAAATAGGGAAGATGTCCCATTATTCCTTTGTGGTTTCTACTAGTCTAGACAATTTGGACACAACAGTTCAGCTCCCAGAGTGTAGGAGAGATTAATGCCAATACTTTCTGCAACACTCTTCTGAGCAAGTCATCTTTCTTGGAAATCTGCATAAAAGTACTGCAACACAAAGAGCTTTCAAAGGAAATTCCTTTTAGAAATACTGATATCTGTGTTAAGTTCATACGAGAGCACAGAAGAGGAGAAAGGGAAATTATTAGACTCTCATGGGTTTTATTTTACCTACTTCTACAAATGTGAAAATAGAGAAGCACAGCATGATCCTCAGGGCTTCTACAAGTGACCAAGTTTTGGAGTGGCTGATGGTCAGTCCTGTACCCATCTCGGCTTATGGTACTTCAAGGATCTGTAGAATCCCAGCCTGATGTGAACCTGCTATCACCTTAGCATTCCAACAAGAAGGGGCTGCAAATTCTCAGATATGTTTGCTAGTAGTTTCTTGACTGATTTTTCTTATTTAGTTTCATATTTAATTGGTAAGCCCCAAACTACATTAGTAAGTATATTTTTGCTAGAAATAAACCACTCTAGAACATGGATTTAGCAGTGACCCACTATCATCTATGCTATCGAAATAGCAGCAGGGTAACAGGTTGTCTGGAAGGAACTATAACATAAATATCTAGATTAACATAGGAGAATTAAAATTGAAAAGGAAAAAAAAAAAAGGATGCAAGTTGAATGGAATTAAGAGAAAAATAAAGACAGGAAGGAAACTTTCTATATATTAGTCAAAGAATGTCTCTGAGTTAGTACAGGGAAGATAGGCCTTTAAGCCAGTCTTTAGGGAGGTGACTATGGTGTCAGCAGTCACAGCAGATTGTTGCAGCCGCGTGGGAGTTTGATTGATAACTGAAGTCATCTCCCAAAAGGCTAGCCAGAAGTATTTGCTTTGATTCCCTGTGCCAGCTGAGCTTTCTTTCAGCAATGTAAAAAGTAAAATACATTTGAGAAAAATGTAAAAAATTATTGAATTAAGAGAAGATACTTTAAAATATAAATGAAGATTCTAATCAAGAAAAAAAGATTAAATGTCTAACAACAAAGCGATTTTCAAAACTTACGATATGCTGCCAATTTCTTCTATGAAGTAAATACCCTGGGGTTTTTTTACTGGTTCCTGAAACAGCTGATCAAAGACACATGCTAAAAATTTTCAAAGTAAGATAGGTAAAATCTTCTGGGACACTGTATGAACAATTGAGTCAGAGGAGTCCCACATCACTGAGCAATTCAAGAACAAAATAGGAGAGACAAACGTACTTTGCTTTTAGTTCCATCAAAGCTATTACATTTGGGGTGGTGGATGCAAAAGATAAGGAGAAACTAGTTGTAGCTGACTCAAGGAAGCCAGAAGGAAAAGTAAAATACAACATGTTAGAAAGAGTATGCTAACATTCCCAGAGGAATAATGAGTAGAGAAGAAAACTGAAAGTGACACATGAAATGCCAGGATCTATCTTGAGAAAGAAACAGAAGATAACAATCCCCATAAATGTAAGGTCTGATGCTCATGCCTTAAATTTATGTTGAAATTTATGTGAAGCTCTTGTTTATAATTCATTACTAATATGCTACTACCAATAAACTAGATGTGGACATGTTGTTATAAAGCCAGTAGAAAAAACCAAAAGAACATATCATGGTTATGGCTATCACATTTCCCAGGAAATGTTACCAAAATCAGAAAAATCCCAGATTTCCTGATACTGAGTGTGTACTTAGGTCCAACGGCTTAGCAATTCTGGGTTTGAGCCTAGTGCAGCCATAAACAGAAGAAAGGACAGTAGCACTCCTCACTGCTACCACCAGGATAGAAGAGAAAGTGTCCGGAAGTTAAGCAGTAATCCAAGGGTGGCCACAATCAGCATAATTTCAATGTCAAGCATTCTAATAGGATTGATCTGAAATTATGGTGCAATGGACTTTTTGGAAGCTGGAGGGAGGTTCTTTCCCAAATTTGTTGCTGTAGGAACATACACCTTACTGGGAGAGACATGTTTCTGTTTATCAAGAGATAATTCACAATTGCATAAACTGGTGCTGTGATCAGCTCACCCATAAATCCAAAGCACAAAAGATGCTGTAACATACAATAGAAGTATGGGGCTTTTTAAAAATATTGAATATTTATGTAAAATAGTTAATCAATAGTTCATCTGATGCAGTGGATGTGGTCTATCTGGACATCAGCAAGGCATTTGACACCGTCTCCCACAGCATCCTCATAGGTAAACTGAGGAAGTGTGGTCTGGATGACCAAGTAGTGAGGTGGGTCGCCAATTGGTTGCAGGGAAGAAGTTAGAGAGTTGTGGTCAATGGGCCAGAGGCCAGTTGGTGGCCTGTATCTAGTGGGGTCCCTCAGGGGTCAGTGCTGGGGCCAGTGTTTTTCAACATATTCATCAATGACCTGGATGTGGGATTAGAGAGCGTTGTCAGTAAGTTTGCTGATGACACAAAACTGGGAGGACTGGTTGACACACCAAAAGGCTGTGCAGCCATTCAGAGAGACTTAGACAGGCTGGAGGGCTGGGCGGGGAGAAATCTCATGAAGTTCAACAAGGACAAGTGTAGAGCTTTGTACTTGGGAAAGAATAACCCCATGTGCCAGTATAAGTTGGGGACCAATCTGATGGAGTGCAGCACAGGGGAAAGGGACCTGGGAGTTCTAGTGGACAGCAGGATGACCATGAGCCAGCAATGTGCCCTCATGGCCAAGAAGGCCAATGGCATCCTGGGGTGTATTAGAAGGGGAGTAGCAAGTAGGTCAAGAGAGGTCCTCCTGCCCCTCTACTCTGCCCTGGTGAGGCCCCATCTGGAATATTGTGTCCAGTTCTGGGTCCCTCAGTTCAAGAAGGACAGGGAGCTGCTTGAGAGAGTCCAGCGCAGAGCCACAAAGATGGTTAAGGGAGTGGAGCATCTCCCTTATGAGGAAAGGCTGAAGGAGCTGGGTCTCTTTAGCTTGGAGAAGAGGAGGCTGAGGGGTGACCTCATTAATGTTTATAAATACGTCAAAGGGGAATGTCAGGAGGATGGAGCCAGGCTCTTTTCAGCGATGTCCAGTGACAGGACAAGGGGCAATGGGTACAAGCTAGAACATAGGAGGTTCCACAAACGTATTGGGAAAAAAAATTTCACAATGAGGGTGACAGAGCCCTGGCACAGGCTGCCCAGGGAGGTTGTGGAGTCTCCTTCTCTGGAGACATTCAAAACCCGCCTGGACGCGTTCCTGTGCGATCTGCTGTAGGTGATCCTGCTCTGGCAGGGGGGCTGGACTAGATGATCTTTTGAGGTCTCTTCCAAGCCCTAACATTCTGTGATTCTGTGTGAAAGCCAAATACATATATTTTATAGGTTCGAGCATTATATCATTATGTATAATTATTAGATAATTATGTAGAAGTGTGTTTGTATACATATTAAAAAAATATTTTAAAACCAGAACACAATCCTGATGAAAGACTGAATTGGACCAGTACACAGAAACTGTAGTTCAACCCATAGTAACCTGTGAGAGCTGCAGAAAATGCTCAGTTTTGAGGGCATCAGGCTGAATAAATGTTATATCTGATAGGGATGAAGAAGGTAGAAACCAAACTAAATGACAAGATAGAAGAACATTTATCTCTAGGCAGTAGGGAGTTCCATAGATGCAAAATGAAAAATAACAGATACACAGGGAAAATATGAAATGCAATACACCGTGTACAGAATACACTCAGAATAACTCCACCAGATAACTATTTAATACACCAAAACCCAGTGCATTCTAAAGACCTGTCTTATTTAACAGCCATGTATTCATACTTGATTTATTTTGACCTCTGTTGAAAAACAAAATACCAGGGCTATTCTCAATTTATCTTATGATCCATCTTCAGGTCTAACAGTTAATGGAACCATAATTGTAAAATTACACTGACGTTGACACAAGTGCCAAAACATTCCTTGCTCACATAAATGGACATTGCTCTCTCAGCCTTCTTAGAGAAAAATCACATTAATCTCACATGATTCCAACTCTCAGAGAAAAACACTATTCTATTCAGATTTAAAATATTCCTAAGATAGGCATTTACAAAAATAAACAGCTGTCACCCATATTCTGTGCAGATCTTGGACTTCCTCACATGACAAGTCACACTCATGTATTCACCAGATTTTGGAAAGTGAATCTCTCTCTCAGTCAGTATCTAGTATCCTGATTTAGACAACTTGAAGGCTTTTTCAGTTGTTTCCAACTCGATGCAACCGGTCTGCTCTCAGAGCAGCGGAGATCCCATGCAGATAGAATCAGTGCCATCTTTTAGACATTGGGGATTAATTTATTTCCAAACTTTTAAAAGGATTCATCTGTATTAACAGAGGAATTCATATGTTGGCACATCAGATAGTGCCCACAGAGCCGTCATGATAGCTGTAAAGCAAATTATGTCTGTGTACATCTACAGAAAGATAAGAGAAACAGCAAAAAAATGAGGACAGAATTTGGAAATATAGCATGTTCTTTGAATCAGGTGACTTCTGAGCTGTCTACAAAATGGAAAGTTAGAAAGAATCGATGAAGGGAAATCATATGGAATCTCTACTTAAGGTTATGTTAGGCAATGAAGTTCGTAGGGGTTTGAATTGTCTGCCTGGAAACAGTTCTCCTTTGACAACCTAATAAGCTTAGGTCCCTGACTTTAGTTGTTCAAGTAGCACCGAAGGCAGCAACTGAAAGAAACTACATAAATGCTTGACTCACTGTTCAAAGCTTACAGGCTGCATGCACTTGACTTGATATTAACTTATCTTGAGCTAAGCAATGTTGGCAGGATTGCTTTATTGTTGCTTTAAAATAAATTGTTATAAAATGTAAATACAGTAAGTTTCAAATAAAAAAGTAATGGCATGTAGTTAAATTAATATGGAAGCATTCATTAATTTTCATGTCCCGGTGAATGATCATCTATTTTGAAAAGATATTCATAAATCACTTCAGCTTTTTTCTTCAGTAGAACTGGTTGCACTACACATCCTCATTATATAGGATGTCCTTATTATCCAAAAAAAACATGTAACCATATATTGCACAAGAAGATGACAATTATCCATACAGTTCTTGGTTTTACCTGTTTTATTGGATGTGCAACCAGTCATAGACACAACTATGAAGGAGCAGGTGTTTTAAAGTTACTACACTACCAAAACCCATGAAATGCTGTATTTGAGACAGATTAGTTATCCAAAGAATGTCCTTTAAACTTCTTTTGTGAGACTAATATCAGGAGTTATATAAACAAGCACAGAATTGTGACTTTTTATGTTTTTATGTAAGCACTATGACTCATTCTCTTGCCTATTATTATTTTTCTTTTTCTCTTGATTTCTCAGCAAACTATTCAAAGCAGGGATCCGGAACCTGGAGCTCTGCTTTCTGCGAAACCTCAAAGAGCAGGTCTCATTGGAGACTTTTTTCGTTGGATTTTAGGTTCAGTGTTGCAGTGGAGACTGAAGACTTTCATACAATTATGTAACTGCATGGCAGCATGTCATTTCAGGCTGTTATAATCCGGTTTACTGCTTGTCATTTTCTAATACCCTGTTTTTTCTCTAGCTTATGGTATCAAGGATGTTACAGGGTTTTTTGCCTTCTACATCACAGTAGGACAGAAAGCAGGCTTCATAACAAAACTGCCAGGTTCATCTGCAGAACAAAATATATCTTCCTCTTTGTATAATCTTTTCCATTTACTCCTGCCTCAATAGACAACGCATTACACTTTCCCTTTACACGGAGAAAGTGGGTTTTGCTAATAGCTCATATGAAACTCAGAGGCTAAAACTGAACAAGAACATTTAAGAATAAACCAAATTTAAGATTGGAGGAGCGCTGTTCCAATAAAATGAGCTAATCAACTGCATTCAGTTTGGTTTAGCAGACTTGCACATTTAACCATGTGATGGCAGACAGCCAGAAGTGTGAAATAGCAATGGACTTAACTGTGTGTAGGGACCTAAAGAAACAGGCCTCTGCATTACTGATTTAAGATAGTAATTAGTTTCAGAGCTTTAAAAAATACAAGTTTTTAAAGAGGATGTCAGATGTCCTTGTATGGACCTGCGACAACAGTTCAGATATCTACTTGCTCTTCTATTCTCTTAGGGGTTTCCCAGGCAAAATATTATCCCTCCATGAAAGAATTTTGAGAATGAAACTGTAGGCGAGATACCGATTACAAAACAGTATCGTATCTAATTCTTCAGTATAAACCTAAGCTAAAAAACACAATGGATGAGCTCTCCCAAACTTTATTCCATTCCTGGCATTCACTCTCTCATAGATTTTCTGTACAATGCATGGTATTATTAATTCCTCTTGTAGTTCATTAATCTATACTGCAATAAAAATTGTTACAATATACATTGACATAACTAGCTTGGTGCGAGATTTGAAAAATGTAGGATGCTGCCATATGGGTTTTTTTAAGATTTATTATTCTAGAATTCTTTTCTATGTCTGCAAAATAGACAATAAAACAACAGGTCATTCTGATAAAAGCCTTAAAAAATACCAACATTCATTAATTTCTACATTTTCTTGCCACATGAAGAAAGCAATTGTTTTCCATAGATTCTGCTATATTGGTGGTTGACTATAACAACTCTTTGTTGACTCCTTCCTAGCTTTGTAATACAGCATGGATGCTTTGGAAGTGACCAGCCAAAAAATCAGGATGAGATCTCCATGGACATATCTAGTAGTATGCACTCCATTCACTCCACAAACAAAACTAAAATGTCTTATCCTTTCACGCTCTATTTTATTTCTCTCTCCAAGAAATTAATCTCCTTACAAGGAGAAAACCTATCAAATTTATATATCTGAAGATTCGATACAAGTCTAGGGAAAAGTAAATATGATAACAAAACAAAATTAATCCCTCAAAGCCTTTAAGTTCTAAGTTCTGTCTCAAAGGAAGAAATTATTTTGTATCTATTTTCTTTCTATATAAATCTGTTGCTCAATTAAATAGAATGTAACTGTGATAAAACAGTGCCTCTAACACTTCTTCCAATAACTAAAATCTCCCTTTCGGTTGGCTGCGTAAAATTCCAGACAAAGCCCAACACATATTGCTCATAGCAAAAACCAAAAATCATCATATTTTGATCCCATTCCACCTTTAGACAGAATTTGAGAGACTTAATTAAATGCAGATACTGACATTTTAATGGAATTGGGAGTTCATCCTATCAAAATGCTTTAACACCTCAGTTTTTAATTCAGAGGTAAAGTTTACTGCAAGGCCACCTCCAGATACTGAATGAACAGCACAGAGAACTCTCTGCAAAAGGCACTTACATTATTTACCTCTTGGGAAGAAGGATTGTTTATAAGCAGTCTTGTAAGGAATGCAGCACAGAACTGCCCGTGCTAAAAGCAACTTGTCAAACTGAAGTGGTTATATCCAATTCCCAGATATAACCAGACAAACCTCTTCAGCCTGACATGCAGAAGTTTTAAAATAGCTCTGTCAACAAAAGACAGTTTTCCTGAAGGCTCAGTATAATACCCTTTTAGACATTTCTGGCTTCCTCCTGTTACCACATATTAAAAAATAAAAAAAATGCAAACCTCTAGAAGTAGTGGAACCAGCCCACAAGCAGTAATCACTGCATCCACATAAGACCTTGAATCAGGAGCATAATTGTACATTACGAACTTGTTTTACAGCACCTAATGGAAAGAGACATTTCACTGACCAGCATTTCAGTGGGTTTGAAAAATAGGATTTCTAAACAGATGATGTCATCTTAGAATCCTAGAGGGATCAGGCATGTGTTAGAGACCTAATGCCAAAATCTTGTTTAATTGCAGCCACGCTAGTACATATTCAACACCAGTGTAAAGAGGGCCAAAGAGCTGGTCTGTTAGTGTAACCTGGTACATCTACACAATCATCTTTTCCATATGCTACCAGAAAGCTCAACTTTTACCTAATGGTAGATTTCAGCATTTGGAGAATTAAGCCAAAAGTTCCATTAGGTACCTTATGAATAATTCTCAAAAAAACCAAGATATGATAGAAAAAACAAAGGAAATGTACATTTAGCATCGTTTCTTGTCAGACAGAACCTGACTGTGACTAGCCTTTTGCTAAATATCTCTTAAGATACAACCAAAATAAAGAGGTTGCTACATCTCTCTGAGTATAATCTATTTCATATTGTATTTTTATTACTGTAGTTTCAGTATATTCCAATCCATCTGTCACGGAAGAATACAAGTGCTCCCAATTTTGTTGGGCGTGTTTCTTTCTCTTCCTTTTTGAAAATGAGTTAAATCAATCTGGTGATTTAAGCACTCAAAACTCCGCTTGTGATTTTTAGTAATAAATACCTTTACAGTTGTCCAAAGAAGCAAGCGAGTTGTGACTGGACACGTGTTCAGTCTTTCTTACTTTTCTTCTACCATTACCTGACACATCACTGGGATGTACATGGACTGGTCTGTTTAAATATTGTAGTGAACTGACAGCTGTTCTCAGACATTGCCACAAATGCCTTTTTAACTAATTCAAATGCCTTTTTAACTAATTTTAACAAGTGCACTTTCAACTTATCTATGTTTAAAATCACATTCAGTAAGATACTGTAACTATATATTTCACTGTGTTTGATGCATTAATATGGTTATTTAAGAAATTAAATATTTATAGCAGTTCATGCCCCACTAGAGACTTAAAAATCCAAATGCAGCACAGCAACTGAGAGCAGAGCAAAAAGAGTGGCCACTAGAACTTCATTACATAAATAGCAGTTGGGGTTTTTTTGAGACTGAAAGCAAAAGAAGCAATAAGCTGATTAAATGAGTTTTTATGGGGACTAATTTCTCCTTTTACAACTTACTGTCTCTAAACAATTCCCAAAGCATGTCAGCATACCCAGATCTCAGATTGAGCTTCATCCTAGCTATTCCAAAGTCACATCTTCCAACTTTTAATGGTTTTGCAAGAGAAGTTGCATAGCAATAGCATTTGAGTAACAAACAGGTCTGGAATTTCTGTTGTTGAAAATCTCAGATGGCTTCATTGCTACTTCACCATCCTTTAGATCACTACATTTCAGCAGTCCTGCACGTGCATCTTCTGTGGCTAAAGCCAAGGCTTCACACAAGCAATAGCGAGCACAGTGTTCTGTGCGTTTGTGGTGAAATAGCCACAGCAAACCAAACATCATTATATAGCAAACAAGTGCTGGCACTTGTCCAAATGGTGGCAGCTAAACAGAAAGTATTTAAAGTCCTTTCAGATAAGCACCACTCTATATATAGAAACATTTTGATAATAACACATAATTCTAAATAAAATTATTAAAGTTCAATTTTGATATTTTAACTCTGATGCTTTGATTTGCATACCTCTGCCATCAATCTACTTATTTCAAAGACTTTACTACAGTCAACGCTATATGACATTGCTTCAAGCATCGTATTTCTTTTTGCCCAACTACAAAAAGACAAGAAAACCTGAAACAACCACTCTGAAGAGCACACCAGGCCTCTAGCCGCTCTCAGAGCCCAGTAAATCTCCTCACCACTGGCACATCCACATTTTTAATCTCAATCTGTTGGCACAGTGGAACACACATCCCAGCATACTTACAGCAATATTCTGATAAATCCAACACTGCTATTACATTGTAAGCAGCCTTACATAAACAATGTGCTTTGGCATCCCTAGCTGATGGGCTGGCTTTCCAGGTACTGCATCCAGGCAGCAACGCTGCAGGGGCACCCGAGAACAGGAGCAGCTTCTCGGGGCACGCTGCCTCACAAGTGACTTGCTTGAAGGCAACTGGAACACAAAACATGCTTTTGCAATTGCGTACTAGTACAACGTAGCAGGTAACACAAGAAATTGGGGTATATAGAAAGTGCAGGTGAAATCTAAAATATGCTGTTAAAGGTGCTCTCTCAGTAGGTTGACACATTCAGTAAAACTCAATACTGCAGAAATTCTTGGAACTACAAGAACAGAGGGACATTACTGCTACATCATCAGAAAAAAATTTCAAAGCTAGGAACCTGTTTAAAAATGAATTCTGTAAAAATAAAATAATTTGTATTTTAGATTATTATAAAAGATATCTCAACTGGGGTTTTTTTGGGTTTGTTTGGGTTTTTTTCCTGTTTTCTGTGGCAAACTTCTTTAGTTCTCACATGCACAAACTGCAGAAAGATTACAGGAAAGAACTGTCCCCCATTCATCACTTCCCTGAGACAAAAGAGGAGTGATCTAATTGCTTGCTGTTATACAAGTAATGCACAATATAACAGTAAGAAAACCTTCTGTTCTTTTGGAAGTGTTCAATTACTGTCAGTAACAATCACAGTCTTGCAGGTGGTTATACTAAACACAAATCCTACACTTTCATGAATCCCCCTGAGGGCAGTGACACTGCATGAACTGCAGGATTCTGATTAATATATTAATTTACAGCTATTAAAATGACCTGCTGCAAAAGCCCACTTTTCAATTACTCAAGAAGGAAAACAATCCCCACCTGTTAATATTGTAGCTACAGAAACCTAATCCTGCAAAGCACAAATGAGTGAATTAAATGAAAACGAGTTAACCATGTAATGATATGTATACACAGCACTGTCCACTAAAATGTTGCAACAGCTATGCATCTGCATGGCTATTACACCTTAGCTATGATGCTTCAGTGAGATCACACGTCAAGAGCGATTAAACATAGAGCGGCCGTGCAAGACACTTCATGATTGTTTTGTGGTCTGTACCATAGACCTTAGAGTAAACCGTAGGACTCACAGCTCAGAGAACTTTCATCATCCCTGAGCTAGACCCAACAATTAAAGCCACTTTTTACTAAAATAAGAGGAAGAAAGAAAAATTGGGCATATTTGATGGTCTTTGATTATAAAGTAAACTTTTTAAACAACACGTCTTTTTAATCTCCAAACAAAATGCATCAGTGATCTTCAGAGACCAGAACCAATGGTATTCATTTCAGCCATTTCTTTTATAATGACAGTACTTGTTAATCAACAGTATTAACTGTTCCACAACTAGATAACGTGCAACAAGAGCTGTATTGTACAACTAGAAGTTACAAAATAACCACAGAATACTTCAGGTTAGGAGGAGAACTCTGAAGGTCACCCAGCTCAACCTCCCCACAAAGCAGAGCTCACTTGAATTAAACTCTGTAGTTTAGGACCTCACCTCACCATGAAGCTAAAAGAAGGAAGAGCTGGCAAGCACAGCACATTGCAGTGGCTTTGCATAAAACCTGGAACACTTCAGAGCTCACTTGTTCGTACTCTCAACCTTATTAGCTGAGTGCAGGTAATAGTAATATAAATACAGTTTCTCATACAAATACAACTTACTTTTCAAATATGAATGCTGGGAAAAAAAAGGTAATTTCTTCATCAATCAGATAAAGTCCAGTCTGCTTTAGCCCAAATTAAATTATGCCCAGCTGCATTATCTTGATACAAAGCAAGAGGCATGACTATTAAACTTGTGAATACACATTAAACATACACTTTTAAACACCTCACCTTTTCACCAAGGACAAGTATACTCACTTTCATAATTTTAATAAACACTTGTTTATGCTTAACCCAGACCTGAGGCTAAACTACAGCAGTTTCACCCGATGACCCCTGCCCAGCTGGGAAGCAGTACCAGGAAAAGGAGGACACCCATGGTTTGTAATGAGAACAGAGTTAGTGGAGCAGCAAAACTAATATTGCTACTAATGCAAACATAGAGTGTGCAAAGTTATACTTAACCCAGAGAATGTCTGGCCATCACAATAAACAGGAAAGCAGTCCTCAGAAGCAGAACAATAAGCGAGACCCTCTGGGGATAGAGAGAAGCAGGAGCAGAAAGAAGAGGAGCCTGAGCCTTCATCCTCTGCAAACTCCCCCCTTTCTAAAGAGGGTGATGTTGATGGGACAGATACACCTGTGAGCCAGCCCAATGCAGCTGCCCTGGCTTTTGCCCCTCACAGCTCAAGCTCCTGGCTAACTCCAAACTGTTGGTGGCCTGCACACCACAGCTGGGCTAGGATTACCTCCCAGCAAAACCAGAACAATATTTCAAGCGAAGACACGGGTTCTCAATCCTCTGACTCATGGGTTCTTTGATTTTTTTTTCCACATAAACAGTATTCACTGAAACCTTTCAACACAGAAGAAGCTAATGACAATCCTTGGGAGCAGATCTTCTCACTTCAGGGTCTTCCAGTCCTAATTATTTTGTAGCATTTACTAAAATCTGCAAGTTCTCTTTATTTGAATTGTGTTTCAAATCTCTTTAGAAATTACAACCTGTTGGACTACAAATGTATGCACTGCTGTTTAGAAGCTGATCTCAGGCAAGTAAATACCCAGAAAAATTGGGTAAGTACATTCATCAATTGGATGAGAGCTGTGAAGCCTAAACTGCACGAATTTAAATTCCCACACTTCTTAACCATATCAGTGATAAACACATAAGGAACCATCTACTTAAAAGTACTTACAGTGATGGGATATTACACCAAAAAATGACTGCAAAGTGCATCAAAAGCAAAGGAGGCAACCATCCCTAGGTGCAAACAACAGAACGTTCTATCTGCATTTTGGATATTCTCCACCTTCTTAAGCCCCACGTGACAGCAATGTTTCTTGGCCACCAAAAGCTGAAATTAACTATTATTTGGGTCCTGCTCAAGATTTCTGAACCTAAATGTTCCATCCTTTGTTAAAACTAGTTGTCCCACAGAAATCTGATCTAGTTGCAAATCAGAAACAAAACTCATCTTTCCAAAGCATTAGTTGGACATACAGCAAGTTCCTCAAAACACCTTCTAATTTCAACAAGTGGCTGCTAGTTTTCTTTAAAGAGCAGGAGAGGCATAGGCTGTGTCAAACAACAAGTATCAAACACTCATGTTCACTCTATTTCCATTGTACATTCTAAACATGACACTGCTAAAAGCAGTTTCCCAATATGAGATGCTTTTAAATAAAGGGTACTGTAGCTGTAAAACACAAATTGTTTGGGGAAGCAGGTGTTGTCAAGTATAATAAGCAGGACAATTTGTCCACAGGAGAGGGAATATTAAAAAAAAGAAGAAAAAAAAAAAAAAAGAGAAACAAAGCATCACTGTCCAACCAAAAATTCAATATGTACTTGTGTCTTGACAAATTATATTTCTACTATGTAATGAGAATTCAAACATAAGCTCACAAATATACAACTCTGTACACTGATTACACTTCATATCCTGTAGAGCATCAAAATTTATGTCTATACATTAAGGGAAACTTCAGATTCATGATGCTGCATATGCATCTGAAACGTTCATCATTCTCTGAAGGACCTGAGCAGCCGAGTATCTATTTAAACAGCCTTTCAGAACTGATAATGCCTTTGAGACCAAAACAAACCTTTATGCACATCCCCTGTACTTCATGAAATGCTACTGCTTTAACACATTATAAAGAAGAGGAGGAGAAGAATGCTACTAGGATACTCAGCAGCCAAAAGCTCTCACTGGGAAAGGTGGATGGGTTTCTGTGAACAAGGCTCCACGATGATTACATGACAATTATGTGATTTTGCTCCCAACTGTCAAAACTGACTTCAGCAGATGTTTCCACAGTACTACCGCACCATGAGTCACTCAGGACTATTCTGGTTCCACATCGTCAAGAAAACGCCTCATTCATACTGAATTAGGTGAATAGAGAGGGCAGCAGTTAGCTGTGCTCAGAGGAGTGTCATCACCATGCAACATCCTTTGTAAGGATAGTCTAGGTTCAGATTTCTGTCCTGAAGTACTAGAGACAACCTTATTGTTGTATTTTTCTGATGTAAATCTCTGTATTCTGGACAGACTTTTAAAAAGGTTGCCTTCAAGTCTGTAACCACATTTTTATTCCGTTATGTTGTGAGGCACAGTGAAATTAGTATTTTGGTAGAACAGCATCATCACTTAAATCCACTTCTTAGGCAGAATTTGAGAAAAAGAGAAAAAACCTGATCAAATCAGAAGCAAACCCTGTGCTTCTGTAGCCATCTTGCATCAGCACACTTGAGATTTTTTTTGGCTGGAATACAAACAGTTAAACTTGGTTTTGAGTGAAATTTTCTGGACGATTAAAAATTATTAGTTTGACCTGCCTGACTGATTTATGGCACTCTTGTGCTGGGATTTGCTGAGTGTAAGGAGAGCTACATCTGCCTTCTATAAGGCATTAGACTGGGTAAGCTAGGGTCCCAGCTCCAGGTGCTGGATCCACAGATTTGCAGCACTGTTGCACTAATATCTTACTAGAGCATTTCTGTACTGAAACAAAGTGCTTTGCTTTTGGTGCAATGCAATAGAAAAACTTACCTTCTCTCTTATTATGGCAACATTTTGCAGCTTTGCTACAAAAATAACAATAATCAACAGTATCTAGAAACCCAGCTTCCAGCTAGGCTGATGGAGACCAATCTGAGCTGCTTTAAAACAACAGGTACAAGCCGAGCCGTCAGAACCAAGGAGGGGGTATTCTGACAGCCCTACATTCTCCTCCCTCCCCTTTAAACCCCACCCCACCCCACCACCAGAAAAGTCAGTCCCCTTACCTGATAATATCATCGTTGTGCCCGAGGAAGAATTTCTGGCTGTGCTCTCTGGTGTTGTAAACCACGCCGACTCCAGCCACGAAGTAAACCACCTCTTTGCCCGCCGTGTAATACAGGTTGTTGCGGCACTGGTGACCCCTGTACCCGTAAACCCACTCCAGACGGAGCTGGCATCTAGGAGCTGTCCGATCCGCCATGATAACCAATCCCCTCTCCCCACAGGCACACACCAACCGGAGCGCTGCCCCTCCTTCCCTTAACTCCTTCCCCCCTTTTGAGGCTTTTCCCTTTTAAAACGTCAGCGGCCCCTGCCCAGCTCCCGAAGCTTCAGGGGGCACTTTCGAGCGGCGATCTCAAATGGAAAACGCACTCGGAGATCAGGTCTGCTGCCGCCGCGCCGCCACCATAATCTGCTGCCACCGTTTCTGCTGCTGCCGCCCCGGACGAGCAGCTGCCGCTTCCTCGCCGCTGCGCGACCCAGGCAACTTCTTGGGGGAGGAGGGAGATCACAAAAATACAACTACATAAGCAGCAGACGATGTTTTGTTGGTGTTTTTTTCTTCTCTATCCGAAGGCAAAGTAACTTCCGTGTGTCACCGCCACCTGCCAGAGGCTCCCTGCTGCATCTCCCGGATTGCACCTCCTTGGCTTCCTGCAAAAAGCTTCCTGGGTGCTCCTCTTTTCGAGATTATCTAGCTGTGGGTCGAAACTGAAAGCGAGAGAAAAAACAAAAAGCCCTGGGTTTTTCGAATTGCAGAACGCATGTGTGTTTAAAATGTAAAGGGACTACTTTGGGGTCCTGCCCAAGCAAGGCAGGGAAGCCCGGTTTGGATTCACGCTGGGGCAGTTTTGGGCAGTTGGGTCTTCTGAGCCTTTTCAGCAGGATCCAATGCTCTGAATGGTCATAGGAGACGCCACTGAAAGAGAGGACTCGTATGCAACATCCAGCATATACGTGGTAATACTACTCCACCTTTCTTTATGCTCCAGCAGCCCAAACCTGCCTCCTTTTAGAGCCTACAGCAACAATACAATTAAAACAATTTTATGTTCCCGTTTTTCATTCACACTCAGTTTATTATGAAGTAGTGCAGACTTCTGTTTTTATTCACTGTCATCCTTTGGAATGGTGTTCCCAAGGAACACATTTCCTTACTTGCCTTCTGCAAGATTTGTATTATCATTATTAGTCAAGCGTGGCTGCTGTATATTGGTTGTGATAAGACATCCACCACTTTTTAGTATCAACAAGAGACCAAACCCAGCACTCCATGAACTCAGCCACAACTACAGGGAAGAGAATGCTAAAATCAGAGGAGCAAAACCAAACATTCATGCATGGTGCCAGATGGAAGGGGAGAATAAACCATCCACTATAAAGCTAACTCCTTTAGCTTTCCCCACACAACACACCTCACGTTCACTGTCTGCCCAAACTCAAGAGGCTTATATAAACGCTTACAGCGCCGGCAACGTTTTCCGGGACACAGCCAACACAACTCGCCCTCGATGAATTATGCTCCACGCTTGAAGCAAACCTGAGAGCAAAACCTAGCATTGCACCCAGAGCAACTGCCTCCAGAGGGAGCGTCACCTCCCACGGCCCGCCGCTACACCTCAGCCCGGCAGCCCTGGCGCCTCAGGGCCGGGCACTGCCTGCTCCCCTCGCGCGGCGACACTGTGGGGATAGCACCCTAGGCGGGTGCGACAAGCCAGGACACATCCTCCCCCTCAGCAAGGCGGTCTCTAGAGAGGGCAGCGGCTCCCCCGTCACCCAAAACCAGCCGCCCCTACCCCAGCGCACCGGCGACGGGAGAGGGAGACAGCCGAGCGGTGGCGCGGAGGGGCTGTACTCCCTCAGCGTCGGAGGCGAGAGACCCGCCCGGAAGAGACCGGCTCTGATTGGCCACCGCGTTGCTCAGCCGGCCCGGCCCCGCCCCCCGCAGCGCCTCATGGGAATGAGTTCGCCTGGGGAGCGGCGTGAAGGGAACTACAACTCCCAGCGTGCCCCGCGGCGACGCGGTTGCTGTGGCAACTGCTAGTGCTGCGCGGACGGTGGGGCTGGCGCGCACCGCCCCACGGCTCTTCCCGCCCTTTTTTGAGGGCGCGGCCGGCCCTTAGGCCACCTCCGTCAGGTGTTTCCATCAGCAATATGAAAAAAGAGACTCAAGTATTTAGTACCAGCTTGCCGCACAAGTCTTTGACAAATTTAGGCAATAAATCCCACCTTTTCTGCTTTTCCCATGCACACCAAAAGTCTCACGGTCGTTTAAAAGAATGAAGATACAACAAAGGAATGAAATACAAAAAACCTGCTCTTCTAGCAGATCTGATCTTCGCAGTCAGCTTTTTATGGCATCCGATGTTTTTTTCAGCAGTTAACCTGGCAAATCTTAGCAGTCACATCCCAAAATACACATCTTGTGTTCTCCAAACATATGCAGCCATTCAAATGACTGACTGTGGTCGTCAGGAGCACAAGCCACTACTACAAAAGCCCTTTTCAAAAGGAATAACTGAACATCAAACCCAGCAAATATGTTTACACCTGTGTGCTGATCTCTGTGGTTTAAAATTGGTTGGGACTGAATTAATTTCCCTTTGGTAACATGCCAGGGTCACCAGGACAGAACGCATGGTATAAAAATACCTCTTTTCCAGCGGTCCTTGAGGAATCTAGCTGCAGACTTAAAACAGTGTTATTTACTCATCTTAAAGACGGGCCTCCAAATAACTTGAATGCTTTCAAAAGCTATTTAAATATTTAAAACATATAGGGTGTAGCACTTTTGTGAGTGCTTTTGTGATTACCTCCTACTCTTTTGAGATAAATAAACTTGAGGACCTGGAAAATTTCAGTAACGTGTAATTACTAAATCAACCCTCTCCCTTTCTAGGTAACTGTTTAGAAAATGTGTTTTAAATAATGAAAATGCATTTAACTTGTATCATAAAGAAACTATTAAAGGTCTAAGATAATTCATTGTTGCGTTACCCACAGGCACAGAAACTCACCTGTGCTGGAAACCTGGGTGAAACAGCTATGGAACAACTTCAATCTCATTATTTTTGTCTGCCCTGAAACACGACAATCTGAAAAATTGTTTTGCCAACTAGTGGATGTGGGTACCTAGTAAAACTTACAATGAACTGTGAATTCTTCGTCCTTTCTCATCTCAGTATTATTTAGTTGAATATCTTTCATGTGACCTTAGCTTGCTTTTTATGATTTTGTTACAATATGTAATTCTTATTAAAAAATTAATACATATTACAAATAGGCTCTTCACCTACAGAACCAGAACAAACAGAAAAACTAGTTTCAAGTCTCTGCTTGTATGGCTGTCAGCCTTCTGTGAAAAACAGTGGTCAAGTTGGACTTTGTATTTCACCCTTTGGTAAAACCTTGGGTTTTGTCCTTTTTTTTATATTATTGATATTGTAGTATGGAGAAAGTGTGGAGACATTAAAATATAGCCATTGTTTTATTAACAATATACCCTCGGTTTTAGGAAAAAAAATATTTGTTATAAATCACTGTCATTATCATAGCAATGATGTACACTACTCATGAACCGACATCCCAAAAAACCTTAAAGAAAAACCTTAAAACTAAACATCTGGAACTACAAATTCAGTTTCACTTATATTCCTACAAACTGCACTCTCAAGGTTCTTGTGAATTATTTTTTTTTTTGTGTGATTGAATTACCTTTCATGGTGATTTTTTTGTGTATTTTTTTCCAATTAAAAAGAAAGGCATTATTACTTTCCTACCAGGAGCTGCCGTGTTGCTAAAAATGTTCCTCAACAGTGCAACCTACTGTTCAGTATTAGTACAACATAAGTGTCACTGATGCTTTCATGGTTTCTTTCTACTGTTAATACCAAGTATAAATCTAACTGAATTTAATTTTTGAGATAGAGGCCTAAGAACATAAGCTTTATTTTAGACTGGCAGCTGTAAAAAAGCAAAACAAAACCATAAATGGAGTTCTGGAGTCCTTAACATCACAACTATAAGGAAGGCTGTGAGGGAGCAATACAAACCAAGACAGAGTGTGGACCTCAGGAATAAAGGGCATTTATGTTAAAAAAAAAAGTGGTCTGAACCACTTTCTCCAATTTAACGCAATTCTTGCAAAAATCACCACTTTAAAACATGTTTAAAGAAATCATTAAGATACATAAAAATTTGCCAGAGCACCATTTTTCCTCCTCTTTGTGGCAAGGAGCCTGCTAGCCTAACCTAGAACATCCATCTTCGTTTTAAATGTAGAACTAAACCAGCACCTCGTGTGAGTCGTACCTGAGTTACCGTTACCACATTCTCTCTCTCCTAAAGGGACCATTCACTACTGCTGGCATTTTTGAGGGGTTTGAGGCTTTATTGTGCTTTTTTTTTTTTTTTTGCTGTTGCTACCATTTGCTTTAAAGCATAGCTCGTATAGAAGATGCCAAAAAGCGCCACACCCCAAACTAACTCCAACCCTCCGTGACATATCATGCCCCCTCTATGCACATCTAAGAGCAGTGACTAACAACGAACGCTGAGATTTTCCCTCCCAGAAACATGTGTGTTATGTCCTAGATCTTTGCTACAAAAAATACCATTTATAACTCCTATTTTTATGGATGAATGTACATCTGCTGCACTCAGGTGGCATATTTTTAAACAGGCACCTCTTATTTGAACTGTAAATATTTTTTTCAATTATACAAAATCTATAAGAACTTGGGGGGAGGGACCAGAAGCAGGAACTGTGATCTAGCTCTGCTTGCTGCCTGGCATTACGTTAATTCAATCGTGATTGATGCCTCTTGGTGTTTGTACAATTTAACTACAAAATAGTAACAGAGGAACTGGCTCCAAGCTCTTATTCCTTGTGGGTGGAAATACTGATTTGCATTCATGAAATGCCAAGATCTGGCCAGAAATAGTCTTGGGGGGAAAAAGAGAAAAGAAAAAAATGAGTTTTTTCCACCTGTAGGGATGGCGGCATTCCTCACCTTTTCCACGAGTATCCTGGCTGTCATACTTGACTCAGCTTCCTTCCTACAATGATTCATGTGAGGTACGATTAATTCTGCCACAAGTTTACATAACTCTCTCAAAATCTGACTTTTCCAAGTTTCATCCAAGCTCTTAATTGTCTCGAGTGTGCAAATAACACTTGGTGTACCGTTCAGGTGGCAGTGGATCTGTCGCAGCTCTACATCTCTCTGGTTACAGTGACCCCTCACTGATAACACTGGTGGTATTCTGTGAACAAGGGACATTTTCGTTGAGATTAAAAGAATAGCAGTATTAATGAGAAACCAGTAACAAAAATTCACTTTAGGCCCAGGTCATTTCTACCATCCTAACATAATGAATCACCACAGCATCTCATGTAACAGTTAAAGGTAATTCTGTGAAATTCATTAATGTAAAAAGTAAATGATACTTCAAACGTGTAGTTAAGCTGTACTGTAGATCTGACGTTCACAATCACCAGGCTAATGAGCACGCTCAGCTTAAGAAGCATTTCATTCATTACGAAATAAAATACTTGGGCATAAAATCCTTCCGTTCACGCTTTACAGAAGAAAATAGTATTTTATTGCAAAGCAGAGCATTTTAGGTCTCCTGACCCTCTGTTCCAGGGCAGGTGCGCTGACCGGGAGGCAGAGGCTCGCGCTGTGTATGCTGCATTATGACACACTGCAGATGTGCCCACGCAGGCCAACAGGAGCAAGTCCGCTGCCTCAGCTACACGCAGTGATTCAGACATCAGGTGATGGCACACGCAGCTCGGCTAGATTTGCTTCTGTAGCATCGTAAGGCCTCTCACGCCGCCAGGCTTCTGTCAGAACGCACAGCAGTGAAGGAAACGAGGCGAATGAGAAGCAAAGACCCTAAGTCTTGTGCTTTCTGCATTTATTTGCTCTGTGTTGTAATATATTTCTCTTTGCTCTCACCATTGGCCCGTGTACTGCAACATTTACAGGACTGCGTTGTGGGTTTCGTTTATGCTTCGCCTTATTTGTATTTTAATCTTGGTTAAAATCCTTTGGAACAAAAATAAAACTGATCTATCAGAAGCAGAATATTCATTGAATTGCTGTCACAAGGCTAGAGAAAAATGCTTACCGAGGGATAAATTACATTGAGCAGTAAGGAAATAAATTCCAGTCTCAACTCGGCTCTGCACACCTGTAGGGACAATTTCAAATCCTGACGCATTGAGAACAGTTTTCTTACCTGAGTTCTGCTCCACTCAACCTCAAAACATATTTTTGATACTGGGACACAGAAAAGCGGGTGGAATTCACGTTCCACGTCCGCTGGTCGAGAGCTCCTGTTCGTTCCTCCTGCTCTGGCCTCAACTGCTCAGTTCACAGGGAGAGCTGCGGTGTTAGAGAGCTGAATTCTGCTGTTTCCAGTAATTTAATTCTTAACATTTAAGTCAGTCATTTAGCACAGCCTGGTTTTCTGAGTGTTTGTTGTTTTTTTTTTAATGAAAAGGACTGATGTTTGTTCCAATTCATTGTGGTTTAAGTTTCTGTATTTATCCATCTGCCTGTGATTAGTTAATGTAGGAAAAAAATCAAAATCTCCAGAGAAAAAAAGGAAAACTATCATACTTGCAAGTTATTTATTACAAAAATATATTCTTAAAGACCCTACAAATTCTTTAAGTCCATTCTCTGGGAACTCAATCATGAAAAATAACATGGTGAAGTGAAAAAATGTCTAAAGCAGTATTTCACAGGAACAGAGATTCATGATCATCCACTTCTTTTACTTTACCATTCGTCTCACTCATACAGAGTACAACCCTACAACAGAACACACTCTCTATGCAGAACAGATAAATAGATTACTTGCATCAATCTAAAAGAAAATCCTCCCATCCAACACATGCTTAATTCTAATGAGTTTTTTTGGGTTTTCCCTCATTATACTTAATTTGCAAGGAAATGGGAAGGACCCTTTGGGTGCAGCTCTCTTCCCTTAGCTCAGATCGCACCACCAGGACAAACGGCAGGCAGCCTGACCTGACTGGAGGGTGATTTCTCCATAACAACGATGGCGATGCAGCTGAAAAGCAGTTGGACTTAACTATTTTTCTTAGAAAACCTTGAGGTTCAACTTGCATGTTACTTTTGCAGTGACAACCTACTCCGATTTCCATCCCATTTCCACCATCCATACTCCCAGGTAGATCAATGTACTAAAGTGCTCATTGTAATAACTGAAGTGACAAAGACAATAAGAGATCAAGTTTTTTAAGTGTTTTAATAATCTAAAACAAATCTTTCATATTTTCTTCTAAAGTTGAACCTCAGCTTTATATTAAATTTTATATTTACAAGACTAGTGGTGCTATCCTATATTTTACTAATAATTAGAGTGGAGCAATGTAATATTACAGGAGTAAAAACTCATGTGCACACACATTACACTGTTTAATAGCCCAACACTTCAGAAAACAAGAAAAACCCAGAAAGCACAGTATACTCCAAGAAAAGAATTAAGACACTGTATTGGTCACAGGTTGAGGAAACCGTGCCTTGGAAACACATGAGTTCGCAGTTTATCTGCTTTTCACCTAAGATTATATTTGAGTGTACTTTAATTATCAAAAGAAATTAACCCCCAGGTTCACAGCATTTCACTGATTTTAAAACTTCTAATGCCTATTAGGGCTTCTTAGAGTCATTCCTTTCAGATGGTTCCCTAGATGGCATCCAACTTGAAAGAAAATTCTGAAAAGATGCCAGTCTTCAAAATGCTGACAAGGTCAAGGAAATAGCCAGCTTTGACATCCCCTTACCTGCCTTAAATGTCATTAGAGAAGGGTAATGATGGCTGTACCTTAAGAGAGGCAAGCTTAAAAAACCCTGACATTAAAAACCCAGTGAATCTAAATTCAGCAGGACAAGTCTGCTGTAAGTTATGAAGTTCGACTATTGCCTGATTTACCATGGACTTAAGCACTTAAGGAAAGGGTAAATAGAAGGTTATACAACTATGTTTATGTAAAATAGTGTTCTTCTGTGGCAAACTAGTCATGGACCTTTACCTCAGGTGGGGGGGATTTTTGGGTACCTCGTTCCATTATCTCATCCAGACGCTTACTTCGATTGATTCTGCCAGACTCATTTCTCATGGAAAACACCTCTGCCAAAATATTTTACAAATCACTGATTTAATTCCTTCCCTCTTTACTCTTTTGGCACTTAATTTGGGGGGTGAGGTGAAAGGAAGAGCAGGTGGGAAGTGAAGGGAAAGGGAAGGTAAAGAAAAATGAAAGGAGAGAAAACAACCACTTCGCTATGAGCTTTTGCACAAAAAAAACCACGAAAAAATAATTACATCCAAAGACATGAGTTTCAGTGCACAGGACAGATGACATTTTAAAATAACTTTATTTTTGATCCTCTTTCAAAATTATGGTTTAACATCGTCAGAAACGAAATAAGAAACTTAACCAGCATATTTAGTTTTAAAAGCATTTAATGACATAGCATATATTTAACAGATAGGGTAAAAGTCTAGAGGTACAGTTCGATACAACTGAAAGCCAGTTCCAGTACTACTCTTGACTACAGGCCCAGTCATTGAAAGTTCATTCCTATTAAATGTAATTTTTGATTGTGCAGTAAGATGAAAAGTTTTCATTACAATAGTTACAGTGACAGAGAAATGCACACTATGTATCAAATAGCAAGGTAATGTAGCAAAATTATAACACACAGTGCTGCAGCTGACAAGCAAGTAACCATTTGAGTAACATTACTTTTCCAGTAAATGCTTCAGTTCCACTTTTACACTTATCAATGATTTTAAAGGGTTTATTATACATCTAGTCTTATTATACTTTGTACTAGAATTATCTGAAACATACAATATAATGTATTTCAGCAAAAAAAAAAAATTTGAAATTAGATTATTTAAAACCGTATCAGCCTGCTAATCCATCTCGTCCACCAACATTCTTGTCTGTCATACTCGATGCAGAAAAGCTTCAGGTTGTGTTAATAACCAATGCCAGGACATAAATGGTTTGCCTGTAAGTTAATGCATACTTGCACTCTGTTACAGCAAAGAGAATACACTATCATTTTAATAAATGTTAGAATTGTAATGGGAGGCTCTATTAATCAAGACTCAGCATAACAACCTTAAATGAAAGTGAACGTTTTTGAAAATTTGTACTTGGTTTTTGATGTGCACAGTAGATTCGAGAGCACTGCTGCCTTGCATACCAATAGCACTAGGAGTGGGTTATTTTCCAAGACAGCCTCACAAAATTGAGGAACAGTTTAAATAATAAGGTCTAATCTAGATTAACTTCATTTAAAAACAAAACAAAAACAAACCCCCAAAACCTGGTCCTCCCCCTCCTACAGAAGCTGCCCAATGCACCTCATACAATTGTAACTTTAGATTCTTTTTTGTTGTTGGCTTTTTATTTTAAAACGCTCTATAAATAAAAAAATGTCAATCACATTGAGGAACATGAGGCACAGAGAGTAACGTATTGGTTCTGAGCTCGCATGCTGGAATTCCACTGGAACGGTCAGAGAAGTGCAGTGTGTGGAGATGGAGTTCACTTCTTTTTGCCAAAAAGACTGAATCTTTTCTCTTTGTCCTTCTCTTTGTCTTTCTCCCGCTTGCCAGGGCTGGACTCGCTGGTTATTGTGACACTGGCAGGCAAGGTCTGGGCCCGGCTGGAGGCTGGAGTGCTCTGGGTGGTCGGGGACACTTCGATTTTGTCAGAAGAGATCGCTGATGTGATGGCCTGAATCCACGTGTTCATCTCCTCCTTCAAGAAGCCCCAAAAGCAGAGAGCTGTTACGATCCGCGTGCCACGCGCCCTCTCACTTAACATTGTGGAAAGGGGATGGAGGAAAGTGGGGAATGAAAAGAAACGCGGCCCTAACTCAACACCCAGCACTCCTCTGGTTCCGCGCCTGCAGCAGACGTCTCCTAGCAGCTGTACCTGAAAAGCCCTGCTCTCCCGGACAAGCCAGCGGGAGCTGCTGCAGCTACATGTTACTCACGCACACACACACGGGACTGATGACCAGGAAGCTTAAACGCACCCCCTGAGCTCTCAGCTGTTTTATCTTTCCTGTTGTACAACAGCACGGTAATGAGCATAAGCAATAAACGATAAGAAAAACAAACTTACATCATCTTTGGCTTGGAAGAGGTATTCGTTGCCATCGGTCAACCTGTAAAGAAAGCAACCATCGCACGTTTAGCTTAGGTGTAGCCTCACTGCTTACACGCCTGCTCGTTTAGCTATGGTACGTAATCAGACTGACACACAGAGGACAGTTATAACACTGATGTGTGCACAAATACACCCCAACAACCCAGGTCTGGGTGTCCTGCACTGCCACGCCAGGGCAGCCCCACACACAGGACGTTCCGGTCTGCAGACGTGTTCATGACAGCGGGCAGGCTCCAGTGTGCCCGGATGTGCAGCAGAGCTCGCCTTCTTCAGCATCTGATGGTAACTGTTTCAGTACTTGCTCTTTCAGGCAGATCTTTTCTTTTTTGCAAAAGACAGCACATAACTTTAGACAGCACATAACTTTACTCCCTTCTTTAAAAAGACCAAGGTCACACGCAACACCCAGAGTTTTCATGGATTCTGTAAAAACCTGGTGGGATTCTGCAGCTGCTCTGCTGTCGCTAACTACTGAGGTGGTGACTCAAGACACTGCACTGTCTATGACTTAGGAGTAGCTGCCTCGTCTCACAGCAAAGGCCAGAGTGTGCCTTCTCTCTTGCTTCCATGCTGATTTTACTCAGGTGGTTTAACCGGGTTACTCTGAACAATGTGTGTGAAGATATACATTCATTAAAAAGAAGACTGAATAACACCAGATCAGGCATGAGAATGAGTGGAAGGCAGGGTCTGTGGGAGCACTGTTGCAGGCTTCCTGCTCTTTCCCCACAAGAAGAAAGCATTTTATAATCTCCTCATGAAACAAAATTCAGTATTAAACAGTAAAATAAAGGTGAAGAGAGACAGACACTAGGAAGAATCTAATTACGCTTCGCTTTCTTCTTTAAAAAATAAAGAAAAATCATTTTTCTCTTGGCTTGGAGAGACAGCTTTGCTGTGACGAGCTGGTGAACTCTCTGGGGACTTTTCTAATGAGAATGACTCAAGGAAAGATGCTCCACGCAGTAACCCAAGAGCCCTGATGGAAGTGACAGGGTACTGTGAAAAGGACAATTGATTCTTATACCTGGGACAGCATATCCTTACTTTATAGGTTCAGAGATATTTAAAATAGTATAAGAGATGAATCACATAGCTGCAGGTTAAAGCTTTTCAAGAAAGCTACATTTCTCTAAGTATTTGCTATATACTTCCCCATATATTTGCTGTAAAGCACATTTCCCTAGGTATGGACTCCAGAATCAATATAAAATCCTACCCCTCCAAAAAACACCTCTGTTCTGGAATACGTGAACCAATCAGGGTATAAAGTGAGCCTCCTTTGACAGAATCACCTAGCAGCTATGCAATAATAAAATATTTTTAACTGTTGGCACTAAAAGGTTGATTGGTAAAAGAAATATACAATTTCAGATGTTTTTTTGAACCTTCGAACAGCAAGCACTTCACATACTTCAAAATGGAATCGTCTGTAACTGCATGTTCTAGGCCTGAAAATGTAACAGATGTCTTTGGTACTCTCCTACATTCATGCTGAAAAAATTAAACAAGAGGCTCAATTCTGAAAAGAGCAGAACCATGAGCATTCAGCTCTCTTCAAGCAATTCCCGAGGGAGCAGCTGAGAAGCCCAGCACTTTTAAATGCAGGCTCCAAACTTCAGGCAGACATGTCTAGTCTTGTCCCAGATGTAAATAAAGGTGCACAGATCACTTTGACACTGTTTTTTGCTTGCTACCTTTGATAAATACCCCACATTCAGTGCTGAGAAGAGCCTGTTTAGAAAAGCAGATACTGTAATTGACACTCATCATCAGTTCTTGGGCTGGACCCTCCCACAAATTCGCACAGGGAACATAGTCACCACAACTTATATGGCAAGACCCTTCAACAGGTTTACCTTAGCTTGAACACATGCTTTTTCTTTTTATAATCGACTGCTATTTCACAGACTGCTTCTTTCAAGCTGACGGGAATCTCGTTGTGGTAGGGGATGCCAGAAGCAGCAGCTTTCGAATCCTTGTAGAAGCCCATCTCTTGGTTGTTTATGACACAGTACACGTTATGCCATGATCTTCGAGACACGGGAAACAACAAAAGTATTTGTAAATTTAATGCTCTTACTGGTAGAACTGGAGAAACCACACACAATTATTTCTATAACATACTGGAGACCAGTTCAGTGTGAGGATGTGAACACAGCCTACACTGTCCTGTGCACTGCACACAGCCCATTCTCTCACAAAAGCACAGCTTTGAGACAAAAAGCACTGACTCAGAGCCAAACGGAATACAGATTTTCAGAGCGCTCTGTGACAGCACACAGGCATATCCTGACAGTTGGGGCACTGTTTGGCAGACTTGGCAGTTTGCGTACTCGGGAGAGAAACTGATTGACCTTTTAATGACTACGCTGGGTTGCAGGACTTCTCATTGTGCTGCAAACTAGCGAATGGGCAGCATGTGAAATTCTTGCTACAAATGGTCTCAGTGGCATCACGCCTCATTCTCTAACAGAGCTATAAAAACCAAGGATGACTAGAAATAAGAGTCCCTGGACATTAGCATTTATGGCTGTCATAGCGTCAAAGGAGCTCCCCATTGCAAACAAGTCTAGCTGAGCAAGAACCATGGTACTACTGTGCTCCTGTTGAGTACTTTGGCTCTCACCAAATCCCTCAGAGGTTGGTGTAGCTCAGCACATGCTAGTCAGCATTTTCCTTGTCAGCCAACTCTGGTTTCAAGATCTCTCATGAAGGAATCCGGTCTGCTTTTCCAGTGCAAATAGAAATCTCAGAAGTTTTGCCCATTTGAGAACCGCAGGACTGAGTCCTTAAGAATGGAATCATCTAAGGCACACAAATCATCTTCACTCGCTTTTCTCCTCTGAACAGATTACTGAGTAGGTGGAAAGCGTTAATGTGCAAACAGAAAACGTCAGAAGAATATGGACATCTCTATCCTCACACCTACGTGTTTTTCTTTTCTTGCAGTAATGTACAACCTGAGAGATCTGGAATCAAATCCCACTACTGCCACAAATTGACCATGCGAAGTGGGAAAGTCACAGTGTCTTTATGCCTGTTTTCCACCTTCCAAATATGGTTAACACTGCATTTTCTACCACGATTGCAACTTCTTCAAATGCACCGCTCAACGATGCATACACAGTTCCTACAACAACAGAAGCATGAGCCTGAGGGATCTCCAGGAGCTGTGAGAAGACAACAGCAGTGATGACACACCCCTTGGTGAGGTGCGATGCAATTACCTGCATTAAGCACTAGTACTTTACCTGCTCGAGGCTTTCTTGCTGTGTGTCTCCCACTCGTGCTTGCGGTGCAGGAAGCCCTCCACCTGAGCTGAAGGAATCTCCTGGGTTTTGGCAGGGAGGGTAGCAGCAGTCTGGGCCTGAACGGCGCTCTTGGCTTTGCGGTCTGCCGTTGGAGAAGGAACGGGACTAGACTCTTTCGAACTTGTCCTCTGTTCTGCAGCTCCATTGACCATTTCGTTCGTTTCCCCGGTTTCCGCCACCTGGGAACAGTGGACAAAGCGTTCAGGGAGAAGCCTCGCAGCACTGAGCTATCTTGCAGTTAATCTGCTTCCCTGCACAACGTGGCTGTGTATAAACTTTGCCTGGAGAATGACACAGGCCAGTAAGTACTTTCTCACACTCCATGGAGACTCAGAAGGCCAAGGAAATTAGAAGGTATGAATGGATTAGTACCCATTTTATAGGTGGAGAGACGGGAAAGTAAGAGGAGCTAAACGTCAGTGTGAATTTTACTGTGCTTTGCTGTGTCAGTCAATTCATATTCTTTTATATATTGTTATTCCTAAAATGAGAGCACTCAATTCCGTTGCTAAGTACTCAAATGTTTGGAACAGTAACAATCACACTTTCTGCAAACCTAGAGGAATAGTAGAAGTTATACACATCAGCCACCTTAAATACATCTATGGCATTACTGGGGTATCAGAAGTCCATAAAAGGTATTGACTATGAGTCAGCAGGAAGATACGTCAAAATCACCCAGGAGCGTTTACAAAAATCCGTGCAGTTTATTTGTTTCTGTAAAAGCTCCTTTCCCACTTTCTCCATTCCCCTAGTGACACAACAAAATCAAAACATGCAGAAATTAGAAAGATTACACCATGCATTTCATCTCCACCATCCCAGTTAGGATATTGGATCTTAGAGACAAGGGAAATGAGGAGGTCACATGTCAATTTTTCAAGGTCTTTTTCAGACTCGTGTTATTAGGTGTATTGGATTTTTGTTAAAGGAACTGAAAACCACCACAGTCACACAACATCACACAGCTATTTACCCCCAAACAAAGACAGAACCAAGGCCTTGCCCATCACTTGCTTTGTTGATCGCGTTGCCTGTCGCACTGTGATCGAGATAGCCTAGAGAGCAGCCGTGTTTCCAGCAGCTCTGACTGGTCAAGCTGTCGACGTCTTCAGGAGCCATTCATCCAAAAATCATTTAAATTGGAATCCTAATGGCTATAAGCTTTTGAAATGCAGCTTGGTCCCAGTTTTGGTTTTTTTTTCCTTGTACCGTTACTTTGACATGTAGAGCCATTGGTAGCAGCTCAGGAGTTACACAACCAGTGTGTAGTAGTATTATTATTAGCAAGTTACTAAAGCTCAGTGCTGCTAATGCTCTAGTAGATTATGAACATTCTGGACTGTTTTTATGCAGACAAGCAGGTATTTGCAAATGGCACAGTAATTAGACATTCCCACTTCTGCACATGGCCTGGACAATTCAAAAGCAGCCGAATTATTATGCAACGGACTGAATTTTGCCACCGTTTGCTAGAACTTCTTATACCTGCCAAGTATACATTATTGCGCCTCACACCTTTGTACCTCATACATTGACCTAGGAAGATCTAAGTGTCAGCTTGCTAGGAATATGGGAAGGATTGGTTAACTGCCTTTAAGCAATCTAAATCTCCAGAGTACAGACACTACACCGCCGAAACACGGAAGGAACCACCACTCACATTTCACTTTGGTTGTATCTATTTTACTCTGTCCCTAGAGACAGGCGGCCTTACTGCCTTGTTTATAAGAGGAAACATCTATCCTGCACTTTCATCCAGTGGAAGTACGAATCAGGCTGCTGCTTCACAACTAGGATAAATCTAAGCCATAAAACCTCACTATTTGTATCCAAATCACAAAACATAACAAAAATGTTACATTAAAGGGGGCAGAGGGTAAATAAATAATGAGGTTGAAGATTACCCAAACCCTGCCAGTACGGCCACTGTACCATCAGCAGTGAACTAAACAACCAGTGATTCACCAAGGAAAGCTCCACTAACCAACAACCGCCAGTGCTGCTGACCAGCAGCTGACAGATCACACTCAAGAAAAATGACAGCCCCCAGCACATCTTTCTGACCAGTGACAGTCACTGAACTTCAAACTCCCTGCTTTTCCACTGGCTGGATGCCTGCCTGAGATACATGGAGCCCTGAGGAGCAGTAAGGAATTACACAGACCGCAGTAACTTATCTCAACAACTTGCATCAACTACCCAGAACTACTTGCTACCTAAAGCGATGCTGAAAGCAGCACGTTTTCCGCAGCGATGCTGGCAAGATGCGAAAATACTCCTGGTTTTCGGGTGGGGTGCCTGTAACCACTAACCTGAAGTAAAAGAGACTGGTTTCAGAACAACAGCCGTCGCACAACTACCTAACATGTTTTTATGGGAACTCGCATGCAATTCAGTGCTGCAATCTGTAATCCTGTGGTTTTAAAAGGTAACTGCCAACTTTAATCACACAGTCAGACCTGTAACTTCTACTTAAAACACTACTGATTGTAAAAGGGCTATGAAAAGCTGTTCTGATGCTCTTTCAGGTTTTATTTCCTTTCCATGTGTTATCTACAATTAACAGAGAACAAGCAAAATAAATCTAAATCATCAACAGCTATGCGAAGGACGTGTCACGAAAATAGAGATAAAACAGGAGCTGAACAAACTTTAATGGAGACATGCACGGGGCATGCAGAGACAACGCAACAGAGGACAAACATTAATAGCAAACTGCACTGTTACAACAAAATGGTTATCACGTACATGAACAGTTTTCTTAATGGTGACTGGGAGGTTAGTTGCAAGTGCTTTAGTGGCTAAAGACTGCTCCTGAGATATTTAAACCAGGACTGTAACATGCAACGAGACAGCTGTGACAATGACTGGAGACATCTCTTTGGTTTTCACAGCACCTGAAGCAACTTTATATTCAAGTTCATCAGCTCACGTCTCTGCACCACAGCTTAAACAATAGAGACGTATTTGCCTTTGTCAGATGCAAACAGATGACAGCCTATGCGTTGTTCTGGCAGAAGTACCGTTTTCACGTTTTAAGCTGGTACCATAGGTGAAACGGGTGAAATCTTTACACTTCTAGTGCCTACAATGATGACCATAACTGATGACTTCATTATCTTCATCATAAAAGCATAGGTTTTATATATAAGTGTAATAATACAGGTATAAAGGTGTATCTGTATGAATTACTTTTACATACTGCTTTTTTAGCCAGAATACAGCTGAAGGCTTCCCAGATGGTGAGTGTGAAGCTACAGCTACACTGCTCTGAGAACTGTCATACTCCTACAGGCACAGAGAGCCAGCAGCACTGGTGCAGGTAAGTCACCAGGTCACCTGCATAAATTTATATAGATTTCTTAAAAGCATTAAGAAGCTGTATGTTTTTATCCTGACAAAAGAAAAAAAACAAACAAACATGCATCATGAAGTGGGAAGACAAGTTACAGCAAAAGTACAATTACTGAAGCACATCCTTTCAGTCACCTTTCTCATTCCACAAGCTCAACCAATACAGAACAATTCAGCGGCACTGCTCAGCTAGTTGTCAGAGGTCAAACTTCTGAACAACAGCAGCAGATCTTGCGCCTCAAATCAGAAACAATATAGCCATGTACATCTGATGTATTGTGGCACAAGATTCAATGAACTCAACTAAAAAGCTCTCATGAAAGACTGGAGTGCAGATGGTGAAGATTAACATGGAAATGCGTTACGTACCACAGTAACGAAATAAAAAAGAAGTAAACAGGTGATGTGTAAGGCTGCAGTAACCAAGAAGACGATGCTGATCTGGGATGTGCTTGCAGGCCACCTCATGTTCCTTGCCACAACTACATATAATTTCATAAACATTAGCATGTACAACAGACAGCTCACTTGATAATTTAATATTAAAGATGAACTGAAGGGCTTTATTTATAGAAAGAAAAAAGGTGTACCCCACAGCATTGAGAAGAGTCTGTGTGCACACCCAAAAATAACTGGGATGGGCTGCTTTAAAGATAAATTTTGCTGAAAGGTATTTCCTTCCAGAGTCCTAGTCTGGGACTGGCACTTCCAACACCCACCAACCTGAGCCTGCCAGAGCCTTGTCTGCACTAAGAACGCCCTCAGAGAGTGAGGTTAAAAAACAGAAGAAAAAGAAGTGTTGGTTTCCTCACCACTCAAAGCACTGAGTGAAACAAGTAGGCCTTGCAGGAAGGTGACTGAGACGTAAGCTGGTTTTCATCTGCTGTGCTGCGCAAACTGTATGTACATACTTACTGGTATTTTTATGGCTGCACACTAAGATTACCAGCATGCATCCCGACTCCACTGGGACATCCCCTATCAAGAAGGAATGAATACAGCATGGACCATTCAGCCTGCAGCTATGTAAAATAAAGAGCTGGGATCTCAGACCAATGTGTTTTATTCAGTTTTTCAAGTAAAGCATCACAACCTCTCCACAAAGATCTGCACCCTACCCTCATTTATACTGCTGTCCCTCCAATGTCAGTGGATTGAATCGCTGTCACATAAACTGGACAGGAGCGAGGCAAAACAGGGCACCAAATTAGCTATTGAGCAAGATCACAAGTCTTTGTGAGGACTAAATACCAAGATAAGTCTAGATACTATTTTTTTGTGGTTTATTTCATGTTTATTTTTATCTGCAGTCAATGAGTCCATTCTGCATGGAATGTTATACAACTAACCTTAAGGCTTTTATTTGTCAATAGTTACAACTCTTTCCCCCTCGCCCTCCCCTTTACTGCCAAGCTCACTTGCATGTATTATCTTTGGCCTTGTAAATAACTCATTTGCTAATGCAGCTGATTTAATAATGTCGCCGTGCTGAAACCTGTTAGTATAACTTGATGTGTCATACCTGTCAGATTCTAGTTCTCTTCTTCGTTATGATGTAATCTCATTAAATCTCAATTACTCATATAAAGGATGATTTAGCTGGAAAATCTTAATACTATTAGCGACATGAAAAACTCACAGTAAATAACATGAAATAAATGTGTCACCTTAAAGTAACTGAGTGTCAGTGGGGAGATTCAAATAAACAAGGATTAAAGTGAAGCAAATATATCTCCGAGGGACTGCTAATTAAATAGAAGTCAACTGATGGGAAGGAAGAGAAAAGCAGCAGGGAAATTTGAAGCCAAAAGATTAAACCAATACCAGTAAACCATACTGAAAAAAAAAGGCGTCTTTTGCTGCAAGTGATTCTGTGTATCACAGTCCAGACCATGACCGGTCATTGGCTGTCCGTCTGCTAATAAAGTTTTTGTAGTTTTGGTAGGTTTGGGAGCGGTAACTAACCCGTGGAGATTCCTGGTCTGATGGCAAACCATTCTGGGAAACCTGTTCTCCTTTTGTACCATCCCTGTTGGGAGAGAGGAAAAAGAAAATGTATTAAGTTCTTGAGAGTTTTCCTACTGAATACTGCACACTTCAGAAATTCAAGCACGTTTATAAAATCCTCGGGCCCAGCTGAATAAACCCAATGTTAAGTGAGATCAAAACAGTCTCCTGACAGCTCCCTTACAAATTAGCCAACTCCTATCACACAGGTGATTTTATAAATGTTAATGTTCAATGTACATATGGCTTGAAATGAATCTGTAACTGATGCTCATCAAAGAAGAAAGCCAAGATTGCTCAGCAACTTTAATTCCTAACATGGGGGGTGTAAAACCAGTGCTCTTACTTTAGGGCCAGGTACACCTCAGCAGTTGTAACAGTGGATCAGGACGAAAAATTGGAACATGCAACTTTGCAGTGAATTCAGGTCCTGTCCCCATAAACCACCTAGTCTCCTAAAAGGGGTCACATCACAAAACCATACAACCTCCAGACTCCCTCTCTAAAATGCACCTTCGGCCTCAGAATTCTGTCTGAAGAAACCATGTGAAGTCGGGAGTTCAGGTTTCTGCACCCTGACTGCTGTGTGCTCCCTCACCATTGCTGCTGGGAGTCTGCATCCTCAGCAACCTTCAGGCTGGACTCCGGAGTTGGCGGCTGTCTCTTCCTCTCCTCTTCCTCTTGTTGTCGACGTACTTCCAGCAGTTCCAACTGAGAAACGAAACATTTTGGGGCATTTAAAAACCACAAGGGCGTTGCTAGAAACTAAAAAGAGCTGGGAATTTTTCTGAAACATGACTGAAATGGAAGTTCTTTGCAATAAAATTTGAAGGCATCAGTCTTTAAAAGAATTAATCATGCAAAGTTTGTTGCACTGAATTTCTCAGCAAAAGTATATGGTAGCACACCCTGTAATATTGAGTGGAGTGCCTGGGCAACAGCTCACCACTCTTCCTTTCTCCTTCCTAATTTGTTCTACTATAACAAAAAACAAATGAACAAAAAAGCAGCCCAGGCTATTAAAATATTGAAAAATTACATCCTCTTGTCTGCTTGCCATGCATAGAAGTAAAGTCTTCCACACCCAAAGCCCTGAAATAAAGCATCCAAATGAAACCAGCCTGATTCCTGAAGATGCTGAGAAACTCCAATCTGTTTTGCCGGCAGCTGTCATGCTCAGCGTGTGTGAAAAACCAAGTCACTTCAATTTTAGTGTCTAAAGTAAAATTATTCTCCAAAGACAGTAACACGCTCTCCAAGTATTAACTACTGACATTGCAGCTGTATTCAGAATGCTTGGTTAGTTGGGGTTTTTTTTTTTGGCTTATTATGTCTTTCTAGGGGACAACACAGTCTTGTGCTGGAGCAGTCAAAAAACAACAAACATTTCTGTGGACCCCCCTCTCTCCATCACTGCCTCCTCACGCTGTTGTCTTTAACCAAAAACCATTTCAAGCAGGAACATGAAATTTCGGGCCCTGGGTGACCGGTCGAGGTTGATCAACAAATGGATCTACAAATGGATATTAGGTTGGTGGTGCTGGGAGTCATTCCGAACAATCAGCCAGCACCAAAATGAAGGGGAATAGCCAAGAGAGTATGTTCTCGCCCGTAGCACTCACCGTGGTCAGTCTTTCCAGTGCTGCAAATCTCTCATCCCAAGTAGCTGCAGATTTCTCAAATGCCTCATGTCGCTTAATTAATTTTTCCACTTCATCAACACTTTGACCTATTTCTCGACTGGATAGGTAGGGCTCCTGTCCCAGCAGCCAGGCCTCAGCCACACTTGCATCTCTTGAGAACTGGTGTACCTCCAAAACTGATCAAAGAATTAAAGGATATCAGCACAACTGACATCAAAAGCAGCATCATGAAGTCATCATCATCTTTTGAACTCACTTAAACAGAAACGAATCACTTAAACGACAGAAATCAATCCTGTTGGGCTTTGCTTTGCGGAAAAATAAAAGTTAAGGCCCACCTTCACTTCTTGTACAGCCTATTTAGTCCTCCATTTCGGTGTTTCCTTTTAGCTCTCATCTGCTGTAACCTACTAACTTTAAAATAGAAATTTCTATTTGGTTTTCTTCCTCTGACCGTCCTGTCTACCAAACAGCTAGACTGCAGGCTGTAGCTCCCTGCAGCAAGCAGTATTTCTGTACTTTATGCTTGTTTACAGTGCTACAGCTCCAGGTGTCCTTCCTTCTGTCTTCACAGCTGAAAAAAAAAGCTTCCACAGCTTTTGTGAGTGGGATCAAGCAATTTTGATGAATAATAAGGTGCAAACACCAAAGCTGAGAGACAACCGGCCGTACGGCTCTATTTCTCAAAGGCTGCTTTACAGGTGTAAGGTAGCAGGGCTTTATTTCTCCCTATTTTTCAGCAGGACTGGAATGTGACACCTGCAAAACATGGTAGGTCTACTTCACCTCGCTCCAAACTTGATCATATAGAGTAAGACCTTGGGTGTAGGTTTCTTGGCTTCAAATTCTCCATTATTTTACAACCAACAGGTGTGAATCTTACAGTTACGACAGTACAAAGACACTTCCAAGCAGCGCTAATACAAAAGCAAGGAGCTGCAGGGTTTTTTCAACACTCAGAAAGACACAGCACAGAGTTAGATATGGCCCTGCCCAGAAGAAATCCAAGGACATCCTTACTCAGTCTCAGCCACTCCCATCGGTCTTCCCATTTGTCAATCATTTCTTTCCTCTTTTCTGTCAGCTGCAGCAGCTTCTCCTTGATCTGGAGCAAAGAGAAGAACACAGGACTGTTACGCATGAGGCTCACCACACTGCACAAGCCATTACCCCCAGCAAAAGGCACTGATGAAATACGCTGTGCTAGATTGTCAGGAAGTGACTTAATTATGAATACAGTATAATTAAACATGACATTTGCTTTAAAATATCACATTTGCATAAGCATACAGTATCTGCTAAAAACAACAGCACTGAGAGCATTTGATTAAAAGAGTATGATGAACAAACAAATCTAAATGGTGTAACGGTGTATTATGTTTTCTGCCCTTTTTCTAGCAAATAATGCAAAATGTGCTGCTCGCGATAGTCACGAAAAGGCCACAGTGCTAACAACATGGACATGCCACTGTAAGCCCCATGTTATTCTCGGGGTTACACAGCGGGGTTAGCAACACCTCCCAGCGCTTGAGCAAACAATTCTCCAGGGATACTTCAACAGCACTTGTGTGTAATGCAGACACAGAATTTGTCTCCTCCCAGAGTTGACAGGATCTTACAACATCTTGCTATCCTCCCTCCACCAAAGGGAGGCAGGAAGAAACATTAAGTTAAGCCCCTATCCTCTGGCCTACACAAATCAGAAGATAAATAAACTGCCTTTAGCAGTTGGATATGCTTCTCTCCTAATATTCCCTGGACTTCCTCCTTGTGAGACAATTTTTTTCCTGCTCCTTCCCCTAGGAGGTCTCTTCACAGCACTCCCGTTCCCCTGTACAAAACTCAGGCTCATGGCTGCCTCTGCTCTTGCTCAAAGAAGTCACCTTTTCAATCCCAGAGCTTATTCTCTGCAGAACTCAATGCAAGAGCCTCTTCACATTTCCCAGACTGAAAACGGTACTTTAAACTTAGGTGCCACCCCTGCTACCCGATGAGAATTCACAGAGCTAAATTATACACTGATTTCACAATAACAAGGAAGTGCAACACCCCCTGAAGCAACAGGTGTCAATCCGAATATGCATCTTCCTAATGTGTAGATTACAGAACGCGAGTTTCTCTGGTTGAAACAAAATCTATAGGTCACCCGCACTGCAGCTGTTACACACTGAGTAAGCACTGTACCTCCTCTGACGCGTAGTGTTTTCTTGCCAAGAGAGATTTGCCGAGCTCAATGCAGGTAGTAAAGCTGTCATTTCGGGCATCGATTTCTGCTTTGATACCCTGGTGATTGTTCATTAGTAGTTCAACCGACGAAACATCCCTAAAATGATCAATCTGTGGTTCAGAAGCATGTATTCCAGATTTAACGGTTGTTACATTTTCAAACAAGTAACATCACCCACAACTGTACAATAAAAGAAAAATATTCCTGGATCGTCTTTGTAGTTCTGCAAGCAAGATTGCTAATGGCCTCTCCTTAGGAACGGCACCATTCTGATCTGAATCAGAGTTCAAATACACAAACATGGGGAACTTGATGTCTCAGCACACAATTTTACAGATTTTACACTGCAATTAGCCCAGTAGCCCTCAGCCTGTGCCAGGCAGCAATACCCAAGAGCAAGCTGCTACACCACCACCATATTTTGACAGCCTCTCTCTGAATTTCTGGCTGAGTGATATCGAGTCTCACAGATGTTCCTCAACTGACGTGCAGCCGTATCTTCTGCTAGAAAAGAGATACTCGACATTACCTTGGCTTTTCCTGGGCTTCTATCTGTCGGATGACGTCTTCCATCCAAAGCATGAGATCACGAACCATGCTGAAGAAACGGAATTTGTCTCCTGTATCCACCAGTCTCACCCTGCGGCCCTCGCAGGCATCCAGCAGCGCCTTCCACGCTTCTAGGACCTCGTTTTCCCTCTTCTGGATGTCGTCAGCTTTGTCTCCAGCATAGGCAGCCTGAAGGCGGGCGGCATCCTCCTGCAGCTGTCTCACCTGGTGTGGTTTTGTAAGAGAGAAATGCATCAGCGTTTGCACACTCTCTGAGTCACAAATATGGGAACATTTTAGCTGCTAATTCATCATTTGAATGGTTTTCTAAAATAACTGCAAATACAGCTGATCTGCCGATAGTATAAAGGTTTGTTCTGTTATTAAGCCAACAGGTCCCTCTGAGAATGGATCTCAGAGAAGATTGCTGGGTCAAGGGGCCCCAAAATAACAAAGATTTGTCACTGCCTAAACCTCCTGTAAAAGTGGGTGCTGATACAAAGTGACTGTTAAATGTCAGGACAAACGGGGACCACTTTCATCATCAAACTTTCAATGTCGCTCTGGAACTCCCATGGCAAAACTACTACTTTGTCAGAGTACAAAAAAGGTATTCTAATGATAGAAAGGCTTTTTTTTTCAAAAACCATAATGACTACAAACAGAAGAAAATTTGGAAATGCATATTCTTAGCAGCCTCTATTCCTTTCAAACACCATCTTAGGACATCAAGTGTTATTTCTCGATTGTTTCATGCTTTTTTGAGCCAGGAATCGTTCTATTAGATCAGGCCTGTCTCTGCTCTAGCTGTTCCACCTGAAAACTATCCTAAGTGTTTTCACCACAGCTCCATGCTGTGAGTACATACTCCTCCATTTAGGCTTCAATTATAATTACCTTTCTGAGAGACAAGGATTGGTGTTTTGTGAATGTCTCCCAATTTATGTACGTCTACAGTTTCAGAAAGTAAAACACTTGGGAAATCAAATGCTTGCTATAACCCCTTTATTCTAGTGTAAACAGTTACCTAAATTGCAACATAATGACAAACTGGCAGGCAGCTTGGCCATAAAAGCTATCTTTTCCAACCTACTGGGATAAATACGGTCAGCTGTAATTCCTCCACTCCTTAAGCAACTTGTCCTCTTTCGAAATTCTCCTTTTTGGCAGCTGAACGTTGTTTTTTGGTTTAGAACCTACTGTGTGCTGTGTGAGTGGCTGCTACCTTCTATTTAAGACACCTTGGCTCCAAAAGATTCGAAATTAGATCAAGTTTGGCCGCTTTTAAAAATCTTTGCCTGCACTATGTACTTTAAATCTTTTCAGATTGCTGTTAGGAAGCATCATAAGAAGCAATATGTAAGTCAGAATGCCCAGATTCATAACCAAGTCAGAAAGCCTCTATATAGATCTACAGATCACCTTTGCCTCTCAGAGGGGAAAAATAAAAACTACCTGGCAGAAGAGGGTTTGGTTGGGGATTTTTGGTCTTTTTTAAACAAACAAAAAAACCTCAACCAACCAAAAAAAACCCAACGAAGCTTACACATCCTTTCATATTTCCCTGTGTCCTCCAAGTATCCATTGGAATATCAACTCTTCCACGGAACAGGATAGTTGTGTCTTGTGTTCAGTGAGGTGAACATGGAGGAGCCGGCAAATCTAAAGTGGTTTCCAGCACAATTAGTGTAACACCCAGGAACGACGGTAAGGACAGAAAAATTTGAAACCTGTATTTCATATTACCTCTGGTACATTCAAGATTATTTAGATTTAGTATCTGTTCAATGTCTCTCAGAAATGTATTAAAGAGACAATAGCTAAAGTCAAATAAACCCTTTTTCCTTTGAGTGTAAGCCATTTTCCTATCCTACCACCCATACAGTGTGCTGCTGCTGGTGCTGCTGCTCCAGGCAGTCAGAGAAAGGTCCTCTGAGAAGCTCAAGTGTTTTACTCCCGCAGCTCTCCATCCACTCTACTCCTAAGCACACCGCGGGTTGAGACTGTCAGGAGCTGCTTTACTTCAAGTTAACACAGACGTTCTCCTCCTTTATGACTTCTTCTACCTGTATATTCAGAAATCTGTGTACTTATGGATTTTTATTTTAGATAATTAACATAATGCAATGACAGAGCATCACAGAATCATAGAGTGGCCTTGGGCTGAAAGGGACCTTAGAGATCATCTAATCCAACATCTCTGTCATGGGCAGGGACGCCTCTCTACTAGATCAGGTGACGCATGAGGACCAAATGAGAATCAAACCCGCGACCTTTGGTGTTTCAGCACCACGCTCAACTGACTGAGCTAAACCGGCCCTCAAACAGGAAAACATGTAAGAAAGTGATGTAAGTGAGGTTATTCCCGCAAAAATACATTTGGAAGGCAGCTGGCAGCACTCTGCCTCCCCGCCACAGAGGGGTCAAGAGCAGCAGCAGAGCTCTGCAGCCCAGGTTCTGACAGCCACAGACAGAGCTGTTCGCTTGCTACACACCTGGGTGCCAAGCGCCTGAATATCGTGCTCAAACGTTGTGTGCATTCTCTGTAGTGTTTCCACTGTGTTTTGGTCTCTACCGAGTTCTTCGGGCAGTTTCTTATGCTTGTCTTGAATACGTCCTAAGATCTCCTTGGCATCGTGGTAAAATTTGTGCAGTTCGTAAGAGGCTGCCAGGATTTGTGTTCTCGTGTCAATGAGCTCCAGGAGATCAGCCCAGGCCTCGTTGAGTCCGTCCTTCCACTCCGCAATTGTCGCAGCATCTGAATGTCCAGAGTTGATGAGCTCATCTGCCATGTGGTTAACAGTATCAACGCGCTCCTGTCCAATGTTTCCAGTGTCTCGGGCAAATTCTCGGAATCGCTCCTGTAGCATCTGAAACATGGAGAAACAGACTCATGCAGCGCCGTAATTACAAACTGACCCAAGCAAGCCAAGCAAGGCAGCCACCTAGAAAAGGAAGGTCAACCTGCAGCCGCATCCAAAGAACTTACCGTTACGTGTTCGTAATCCTGTCCCAGCTCGTGGGATCCTGCCACCACCTCCCTTTCAGCAATCCATTGCTCCAGGTCATCCACCTCGCGGTTCAGCTGGAACAGCCGGTGCCTCTCGTCCAGCTTGCCCCGTCTCTCCTCAGCTAGGTCCTTCAGACCTGCATACAGCTTGTCCACTTTGGACTGGCGCATGCTGATACGCTCACTGAAAAAGAACAGAGGAGCACTGAGTCCTCATCATCTTTTACAAATAATAAAAGTAAACAGGAAAAAAAACACCCTACAAGGAACAAAAATAACTTTTGGGGTATTAAATCCAAAGAATGCATGTCTGCTGCTTTCACGGATTTGACTCAGACACACTACACCAATCCCCTGCTGACACAGTTGACCGCACTAGTTGGAAAACTTCTCTGCCCTGTACATATAATCCCCCTGCCTTTAGAGACTGAAGCTGAGAATCAAGTTCTCCATTTGTTTGACCACAGATCAGTCTTCTTCCGAAACTACAGGCAGAATCTGAGCTGCTGAGGCAAGCAGCGTTTCACTTCCATTTAAATTCTGCTTTGAAGTTCAGAAGTACTCACTGGTTTCTTATTCTGTAAAGCTCAGCATTTCTAGAAGTGGTTAACAATTCTACTTGCTCTCTCTTTTACCTATATTTTGTCTGGGCCACACAGCCCTGTCAAATTGCCTTCCCTTGGCCTTGTAACATTGATGATGTTATTCCAGTAACTGGTCAAGTGCAGCCAGAAAGTTAAGTGTCAGGAATTCTCACGACCACAAGAGAGTGATTTAGAGTTAAATAATCTTTCACCAGAGGCACAGTGTCTTTCCTAAGATAATCCTACCATCCTCCCTACTTGCGAAGGCAGAGCAGTGAAATTGATCAGCCTTGCAGTCAAATCACCCTTGCATTCAGAGCGAACAGAGAATTCTGTTTGCTTAGCTGCACCTCTTGCAGCGAAAGAGTTCTTAAGCTTCCTGATCTCTCCCTCAGGGAAAGCCATTTATGACAGTGGAGAAAAATTCACCAAACCCAAGATGTTATTGTGCCCACGTTTAAAACATCAGATTCCAGTCTCTGATTTTACTGCAAAGCAAACAGGCAAATCTTGGGGAGCACCATGCTAAGACAGAAGGATAAATGACTGTGACCCTTCGGGCTGGACTTAAGAGTTGGTTGAAAGAATGAGTCTGGACCTCTGTCTCTCAGGGTCTCTCTGAGCTGCTATAGCTCTACAAGGTGCAGCAGCTCTGGCAGACCTGACACCTGCATAACTGATACAATAGACATTTACTGAAGGTGTCTGGTCCTATCCAGAAACCAGTAGCTCCAAATCCTGACCCTGCACAGGATCCTATCTCTGGCCAAATCAGGCTGGTCCAACACTCATCTTGGATTGAGTGAGGCTGAACTCCTCTTCCTCTGTACACGCTTCTAAGCTAACTACTCTTTGCTATAGTCTTTGTGTCTCAGAATGACCCAATGAAGTGACTGTACTAAAAGAATGCATAATTCAATTAAAACCGGCAGTTAATACCTTTCTGGGTGATTATCTGCCACCAAAGTTCTGCTGGTCTTCGAAAGCTGGTGCACAGTTTCAGCATAATCTTCTACAGCTTGTTCCAAAATCTGGTGTTTCTTCAGCATGGACACTGCACTCTGTTCATCCTGTAGTGGTGACAGAGAACAACAGTCAAGTCCCCTACTCCAGAGAAAGGCACCACACGGCAAGTTTGACTCGGTGTGTGAGCAGAAAGCGTAGCCAGCTATAAAGAACTGCTCCCAAGTACAGTTTGAAGACAAGTTGTTCTGACAATGGAGTATTAATAGTTGAGTTCACAGCAAATGGTACCCACAGAAAGCAAAATAACAAATGAAAGAGTGAATGCAACAACTCCGCTGGGACGCAGAACAAAATTACATCAGCTGTGCACTGAGCATGTTGAATTTCCTCTTCTGTGAAGCTCTTTGTGTGTTTACACAACACTGGTAATTGCGCAGGGCTCAGAAAAATGGAACAGTTTGAGGCACATCACTTGTCAGACTCTTCAGTGACAGCCTGGGTCAAAGGAAGAAATCCTGTGGAGCCTGTGCCAATGGATTCTCCACCAAAGTGCCTGGAGAAATTCAGATCAGAACTTTCTGTGCGTTAGGATTGAGAAAAACAACCCTCAACTCTCAGTGTTAACTGGTATTGTCAATAATCCTTTTCATTAAAATACTTTACCTGATGAACTGATTTGCATTAGTACTCCTTTTTATTTGCACTGCTTAGATAGAAAAAACAACAACTAACCCTTCTTCACTGAAGACTGAGCACCCACGGAATGTGTTATACTGATGCAATGCTGAGTTTTATTTTATCAGGGCAGTGAACACTGTGCATTTATGTAAATAACAAATAAGGTACAGCACACTAACACCTCCTTGTAGAAAGAGAAGTTCATGTACTCTTTGGTATGGTCTGATGCTGTTCAATTTCGCTTCATTGGCAGTAAAAGCTGACAACTAAAGGCATCAACTGAGTGACCATCAGGCCCTATTTCAGACAGGTGCATCGTGCTGTTCCCAGCGATTCAAAACTAACAGAGAACTTAACCTAACTGGACTGCATTTCTAACTGAGCTCACAGTAAAGGCAGGCCCATGGTTGCCATCCACAGCCTGAGGATGCTTCACTGATTCCGTACAGTAAGGCCTATCAGAGGTGTCACAACAGACAGAAGGGATGATCACCTGATGCTTCACAGGGGAATTATATTTGTTTATGTTACCATTACATTAGCGACATATTAAATTATGTCACCTGCCTCCCCCTAGCTAAGCAATCAAAATCAAACTAGTGTTGCTGTGGAGCTGCTCACCTTGGCTTTCTCTTCCGACATCATGTAGAGCTCCTGCTCACTCATCCAGGCCTCAGCCTCGGCGGCGTCGAAGTAATACTGCTGTGCTCTGTGGGACTCCTCCAGGCGGTTGTGGCGTTTCTCTGTCTCCTCAATCAGGAGGTTCCACAGCTGCTGCAAGTCTGCAAGTCTCTGCTGAATGGCTTCAGCGTTAGGGCTACTCTCCGTGATAATGTTTTGACTCCTCTCAAAAATGTCATCGATACGAGGCTGATGTCCCTGGATTTCTTTCTGAAGGGTCTACACAGGAGAAAAGCAGGCTGATGAGGCACTGCACCAAAGAGAAAAGAAATGCCTGCTCCCTGACCTGCCACCACCTGGTGGGCACCCTGCCCCTCTGTAGCACATCACCACTGAAGCACCCATCGTTTTACCCCAAGCCTTCCTGAATTAGTCAGCACTAAGAAGAAGCAACAGGTATGGAGCTCCAACAGCATCACCTTACCTGATTTTTCTTTATTAGTAGCTGCACAGTTTGGAGGTTGTGTCCGTGGTCCGTAGATGTAGCTATAGGCATCCTCTCTCCGACCCACAACTGAAAGTATGAGAAGAAGAGCAGGTATGATTTCACGGAACCCCAGATACAGTTAGGTACACACAAGACGCAAAAGTATCTCAAATATGCCATTGAGAGACATGACCAAAAGGTTTCTTCCCGTGATAGCTCTGTGACAGGTGTGACATTTTCCTCTTATCTGGGGAATAGGGTTTCTTTTGTACTCACAATTTCATCTTCCACATCCCGATTGAACTGGTGAATCTCTTTGGAGGCGAGCAGGTTTGCCTTTCTTTCATTCAAAGGTTCCAACAACTCCAAAAATTTCTTTTCTACAGTAAGGCGTTTGCCATCTACTTCATCTGTACTCTTCCCTTCTTGACTTAAAGCCCGTGCCTGGCTTTGCAGCTCCTCTATCTCCTTCTTCCGAACATCCATTTGATTCTCCAGCATCTAAACAGAAATACGGCAAAAAGGTCCTGAAAACCAGGGCAAAAGCAGTTGGTACAATCAGGGTACATCAATAGCCGCCTCCTAAGAAGAACAGACACTACTCAGTAAGGATTTTCCGCATCAACAATTATCATAGCATTCATATTGCAAGGAACGAGGCTTAAACACAGAGTCACAACTGCAGCCACCTGCTGAAACCCCTCAGCTACACCTGCTTGTGCAAATGGTGAATTTGGCCAATGGCACAGCTGAATCTCTTCTATCGGTTGTTCAGGTTACTCTCAATAACTCTGGAGTCCAGCTAACTGCATGCAAGAGCTTCATCGCTCCCTGCTCTGCTTGCTACTCCTTGATGCTTTTGCAGCAGGGAATCAGGGACCAACCAGTTTTGAACAAGTCTGCATCACAGGCAGGCAGCCATGCAGAGAGGGAATGACCAGTGACTGGAGGAGTAGAGCAGCAGACAGACCAGAGATACTCATGTGAGGAAGGAAGGCAGTGTAAGGCAGAGGTGGTATCAAGAAATTAACAGCTGATCTGTTTCACAGTGCATTTCCAGCTCTTCTTAAAGATACGTGAAATAACAGGAAGAAAAAAAATCAACCCATTCTAAAGTGAAACAATCCCCTGTTTGCTCCTTTTAAGTGCACGTATCTGTTGTCTGCCCGCTCTGCAATCTGCACTCCCTTTACCTGCTGCTTCTTCAACAGGATGTTGACACTGGTGAGATCTTTTCCGTAGTCGTCCGACTGAATTTGACTCTCTAAACCATTCAGCCACTTATCCAAATCAGCACAGCTCTGGGTGAAAAGCTCCGCCTTGTTTGCATCAAAGAGACGCTGAGCCTTGGTCTGCGTAGTAGATTCAAGCTCTTCCCACATCTGATGGAGACCCGTCAGCTTTTCCTTCACTACAGCTTCAGTCTCTGGTTTCTCTGCAATGAGCTGCATCCCCTCCTGCAAAGCAAAAAGCAACAAAATGGTACCTCCTCAGAAGCACTCACAGACCGTTAGCTAAATTATTCTGATTACAAAGCACTCAGGGTTCCCCATCAACCACTCATTTTCTGTCTCCAATTACCCAGTGACTCCTTCCAGAACATCAGCTCCCAGGTCCGCCTGTTGCCAGGAAGAGGGTTTCTTGGCAACGAGAAGGTCAAGCAGCATCTTTCACCTCCCCACCACATATATTCCTTTGTGGGAGCTCCTGGGGCCACTGCTCAGATGGGAGTGGAGCTGTGTGTGACACGGGTTATGTCATAGAATCATAGAATAGAAACACAGAATTGCTTGAGTTGGAAGGGACCTTAAAGATCATCTAGTTCCAGACCCCCCCGCCATGGGCAGGGACACCTCCCACTAGTCCAGGTTGCTGAAGGTCTCATCCAGCCTGGTCTTGAACACTGCCAGGGATAAGGTATCCACAGCTTCACTGGGCAACCCCTCCCAGTGTCAAATGGGTTAGAGCAACTACTGTGGGTCTAAGCTAATATGAGAGGAACACTCTTCCTTGGGAAGCAGGAACCCTGCACCCAGCACCACCAAAATACGTGGACTTGAGATATCTTTTTGCGTTTATGACTGCATTAGTTTTGGAAACATTTGTGTTATTCTAATTATACTTCTACCTCTGCATCCGGGAGGCACTGACAAGGGATGAAACCCTTTCATATGTTAACACTACTCAGAATCCAGCACATTTAATAGCTGTGACCACTGCTAGCATTAATACAGAGATTGCCAGCTGTGGCTCTGTACACAACTTTGGTACTTTGCTGCAATCTGATTTTTCAGAGGCAAAGGGTGAGGATATTAGCATCACTAAAAATGTACTTCAGTACTAAGAGCATCCTTCTAATTACCCCATTAAAGGGTATTGCTATTTGCAGATCACGGAAAAGCCTCTAATGGGATCCAGACTGCCAACCTGGGAGAGGAAATGAGCAATTAAGCTAACTTACGCTGAACAGAAACCCACTGTCAGAGCTAAGGACGAGACCTCCTCAGTGCTGCACATGGGAAACTCGGGGAGGAAAGTACAGCTCATCACAGCATATTAAAGCCTTCAAAGTAACTTGATACAGAACTGTGAATCTTAATTAATTACAAAACTGGCTGTACTTTATCTCATGCACTGATTTTGCATGGGGAAAGGAAGCGTGATTATAGTCTTGGATGAATGAATGATAACCAGCATGGTGGCACAGGAGTCTAAATTCAGTTATTCGCCCACATTCGGTTATTTCCCGGGAAACACTTCTACTTTATCATAGCCTTTTATGAGGACATAACAAGGTGGATAGATGATGGCAGAGCGGTGGATGTGGTCTACCTTGACTTCAGTAAAGCATTTGACACAGTCTCCCACAGCATCCTTGCTGCTAAACTGCAGAAGTGTGGTCTAGACTCTCGGGTAGTGAGGTGGACTGTGAACTGGCTGAGGGGAAGAAGCCAAAGAGTCGTGGTCAATGGGGCAGAGTCTGGTTGGAGACCTGTATCCAGTGGAGTGCCTCAAGGGTCGGTACTGGGACCAGTATTATTCAATATATTCATCGATGACTTGGATGAGGGACTAGAGAGTACTATCAGCAAATTTGCTGATGACACCAAGCTGGGAGGAGTGGCTGACACACCAGAAGGCTGTGCTGCCATCCAGCGAGACCTGGACAGGCTGGAGCGTTGGGCGGGGAAAAATTTAATGAAATATAACAAGGGTAAATGTAGGGTCTTGCATCTGGGTAGGAACAACCCCAGGTTCCAGTATAAGTTGGGGAATGACTTATTAGAGAGTAGTGTAGGGGAAAGGGACCTGGGAGTCTTGGTGGACAGCAGGATGACCATGAGCCAGCACTGTGCCCTTGTGGCCAGGAAGGCCAATGGCATCCTGGGGTGTATTAGAAGGGGGGTGGTTAGTAGGTCGAGAGAGGTTCTCCTTCCCCTCTACTCTGCCCTGGTGAGACCCCATCTGGAATACTGTGTCCAGTTCTGGGCCTCTCAGTTCAAGAAAGACAGGGAACTGCTGGAGAGAGTCCAGCACAGGGCAACTAGGATGATTAAGGGAGTGGAGCATCTCCCTTATGAGAAAAGACTGAAGGAGCTGGGGCTCTTTAGTTTGGAGAAGAGGAGGCTGAGGGGTGACCTCATTAATGTTTACAAATATATCAAGGGTGAGTGTCACGAGGATGGAGCCAGGCTCTTCTCGGTGACAACCACTGATAGGACAAGGGGTAATGGGCTGAAACTGGAACATAAGAGGTTCTGCTTAAACTCGAGAAGAAACTTCTTCTCAGTGAGGGTGACGGAGCCCTGGAACAGGCTGCCTAGAGAGGTTGTGGAGTCTCCTTCTCTGGAGACATTCAAGACCTGCCTGGACACGTTCCTGTGTGGCATAGTCTAGGCATTCCTGCTCTGGCAGGGGGATTGGACTTGATGATCTTTCGAGGTCCCTTCCAATCCCTAACATTCTATGATTCTATGATTCTATGATTAGTTCAAATCACAACATTTGCCCTTTTTTTTTTACCCTTTGGGTATGAAAACAACAGATAAGAAAGACAAGACAAAACTAAACTTGAAACTCAGCCAATGACTATTCTGTGAGAATGTCTCGGATAAAAATACATTTAACACCAGTGAGGAATAAAATGGGTTAGAAGAAGACACAACACAACAGACATTTATTCTACAGCAGTGGAATCTGCTTTTGCCTTAGCTGGAGAGATGATTCAAGAACTGATTCCACAGAGGGACAGATCACATCTCTGCACATAATCATCTTCAGCAAAGATGAGTGCATTTTTCAGGCATTCTTCAGTTACCTTTTTGATCTTCTCCAGCCATTCTTTGTTGGATGCAAGCTCTGCCATAAATGCCTGGTGCTTCAGCCATTTGCTGTGCAGGTTCCTTGCCTCATCGTAGGACATATCTTGGGCTGTAAGCATCTTCTCGTTGATCCAGAGCGAGAGCTGAAAAGGAGAATATGCAGCTGTTTCTGAAAACATCTGTAGTGTGAAACAATGCGAAGTATCAAAAATGCCTCCAGATCAAGGACAAAGAGGTGCCTCTACAGAAGAGTTGCATGAGATTCAGAGATGGTTCAGATAAGATGGTTCAACAGTTAAACATCTATCCCCAATATATAAATAGCCCATGACCCAAGCAGAAGGGTATCAACTCCACGATGAGCAAAAGTAAACATAAAGGTCTCGCCCACTTCAACAGCAAGAGAAACAGGGACACGTGTCCTACTTATTGGTCACAGTGCACTTCCATACCACTCTGCCCTTGCAAATTTACTCCATGTGCTACTCGGGAATTTGTTCACTTGCTCAATCTCCAGCAGGGTCTTGCTACTCAGGACCTTCCCTTTCCCATTACATAAAATGGGTAAAAAACACAATTCACAGGAACATTTATAGAATCTGAAAAAGATTCTTTTTCCACATGTTTAGAGTTGCCTACCCAAGCGGAAAATGCCAAAACAAATCTAAGCTTTGCTTCTAGAGCACCACTCCAGCGACACACGCTGACCTGCCAGGGAAGTGCCCTGACAAGAGGAGTAAGAGAGCATGGGCAAGACTTGCCACTTCTCCGCTGCGTACTCAGGCTACAGGGCAACAAACCTGTTTACCATTCATAAGCCTTTTTTAATTTGTCCCTTAAAGGCACTGTTAAGCTCCACAAGAAGGCAAAACCTATTAGTTTATGAATCGAAGAAACTCCTCATCTGATCTTGCTACCAACTCTGAAGAGAAAAATGCTCATGTTAATGAAGACCTCTGCAGGCAGCGAAGTTTACAGTTACAACCAGCTACTGGGCTGCTTTACAATGAAAGGCCACAGTAAGGATTACGGTATAACCCAGAATTAGTGATTTTACCCCTGCCTCTCTGGGCAGGAGACAGCTGCTATACTCTGAAAATTGCACTGCTTATCTTTCAGTGTTTGCTTTTACTCAGCCACAGCATTAAGTCTTCTGAGGATCTAAAAGAGCTTCCCCAGTAAAGGCAGTAGCGCTCACTTTAACAGGTGGGGGGAACCGAGCAGTACACAGCCAGGGGCTGTCAGGGTAAAACTGTCACTTTTGACTCTCACAATGTTGTTATGACCCTTCTGATAACACAGAACTGCAAGTGAAGCATTCACAGAATGATTAAAGCCTAGTTTTTCCTACAGTCACTGGAAGTCAGTATCTTCAGCGTGGAAGTAGACGTAAAACATAATACAATAATTCCCTAGAACAGTGACTCAAACTGGCAGTATTGGAGTACCTAGCTCTCCAGAAAAACCTTAAGTCTGCTGGTAACATGAGCCAAGCTAGCTAGCGGGTTTCCTCCCAACCTTCCCATCTACACTTGAAAATTTTGCTTGTGCTCTCAGCTCCCAGAAGCTGGGTAACCCTCTGCAACAAAAACCAGACACAAACTAAGTGGAATGCAGAGACAAAATCCTTGTAAACCTGGCAGAGCAACAAGGTGAGGTGAAAGAGCAGCAACTGCTGCCGCACTTCCCAGACACTGCAAACACCCAAGCTGACAAAACCTAGTGGTGGAAGGTTCCCAGACGTCTGCACTGCATGACAAAACCTGCCGGCACAGCCCATGAACAGGCAGAAAACTTCTGACACATGGAGTCTCGCCAAATGCTTTTGTTCTGGCATTCCTGAAGAAATTAGTCCAGACAGTGCTGGGACTTCTAAGCACTTACAAGGAAGGGTCAGCTTTAATCTCTTCGAAGGTGAGCTGTGAAAGCGCAGGAAGTCAAAGGAAACTAAATTTTTCCCATCTCCTCTTCTCAGGGTTTTCTGCTGTCACTCTTTATTTCTTCACTCCACAAACTTATTTAACATGTATTTATGAATGCAAGAAACAAGCCAAAAAAAAAAAAGCAACACCCCAGGATTAACCCTACTACTAACAACGAGAAAAATCTGCTGTGTTTTTTCTGTGCTGTGACCTGGAGGAAAGGTTTACCATTGTTGAGCTGTGGTTATTGTGGTTATCCTGCACCTCCTCGAGCTCTGGCCCAGCTCACTGCCTCGCTTGTGAGTCAGAGGCAGGAAGGAGGCAGGGGCAGGAGAGCACTCTCACAGTAAAGTTTCAGGTCGGAGCGGCCAACGAGGAAGTTGGCTGCCCTGGAGAAGGAGAAAACACTCTTCCTTTCCTCAAGTTACAGCCGGATGGGAAACCGTCCCTAAGGCAGTGGGCAGGAAGGCCCAAGGATCGCTGCCAGGTGAAACAGAGAGTGGTTCAAATCTGTTTTCTAACAATTCTCGTCTTCGCAGTCAGGACTGACAAAAAAAGCAACAGGCGAGGTATTCCCTTGGCTGTGTTTCACCCGGCAAGACAGTGCTGCCCCACCGCACAATCCCTCCAGCCTGACGGTGCTTTGTAATCATGCTAATACAAATTCTAAGTGTCATTATGGCTGTCTTCTCAGAAAACAACCGTTCACTTGTCGTCAAGGTTAATGTCCTCTCAAAAAGGATGGGAGAGATTTGTAACATGCAAGTATTGTAAGCTCTGCCTCTGAACTGAACAGTCGAGACATCCATGCTTTAGGGGCTGGAGAGCAACAATAGAGAGGCAAGGCACTCAGGCAGCCAGACACTAGAGCTTTTATGTTTTCCGTTCTCTTTCAACGATATAAGGGGAAAAAACAGATCCTCGGGAACACAACCACATTGACAAAGAGGCTACAAAAGCTCCAAGAGCGAGGGGGATTTTTATACCAGAGCTGTTACAGAGGAAGGAAGAAGCTGCTGCTAATAACAGCAGATTCTTTTTGCTCACCCCTGAAGTTTTTACTACCGAGGAAGGAGCAACTTAAGCCAAGTTCATGGCTGGCTTATGCAACGCAGGAAACCAGACTGCACCTAGGCAACCAAGCAGCAAACATCACTTGCCCAGTTTATCATCCTCATTTTGTTTGTTTCTTGTACAAAATCTCGGCTGTGGGCAATCCCGTTCAGACACACTGCTGTGACTTCCAGTCTCTTGTACCCAGCTAAGATGTGCTGCTGAGGTACCGACTCCTGAATTTAACAGCGTAGCTCTGTCACAGTGAGCTCTCCTGGGAAACTTCAGATAAGGGCAGCTAGTTTTCAACACGCCTTACAGGCAAGGCTCTTCAGTATCTGTCAGCACTGGACAAAATAACCTGAAAATTACTCGATTAATTCCTCATGCTAGGAACATGATTATTTCTAGCATTAAAATGTTGTCTTCAGTGTAGCTGGTCCATGTTAAGTCACTAGAAAATCTGGAAAGGATTTCTTTATTTTACATGTTACAGTACTTAAACACATGCAAACCATCAGATAAGTAACACATTAAAAATGATCCAGTTTAATCCTGCTCCCCTTTTATTCCTAAACTGCTCTTCTGACTAATATTTTGTAGAAACTACTCGAAATCTCCTGCACCAGGCCACATACATACATGCAGCTGTAGACAAAATTCTTAATGGGTTCAGTGCTAAGCCCACCACATTCCACTTGATTAATTTATACCACTACTTTTGGCAATTTTCCCTGTCTTTAGCTTAGATGACAAAAGGAAATTCAGCTCATGAGGAAGCAAACAAACAACACAAAAAGAAGCCATTAAAGTAGATTTTTTTTTATTTACTCCACACTAAATAATACGGGATGACCAGACTGCAAAATGCTGAATATTCCTGTCCTCATAAATTATGGGGTAAGAATGCTCTCCTACAGGATACAGCGACAGAAGCGACAGAAGTGACAGGATGTAATTTACCTCTTGGCAATCCTGAAGAAACTTTTGAAGATCCCTGTTATCTTTCAGTCTCATCAGCAGTTCACTGGCTGCTTCACGGTTCTTCCGATGTCTAGTGAAAAAAACAATAGCAGACATAAAAAGCCTTTGAAATAGGCAATTCAAGCAAAACCGTCATTTGTTTCTGTAGCCTCTCTGGGATACACAAATCAAAGGGCTATGTGGTGTGTGTGTTAGTACCTTTCAAACAAAGGGCATTTTGGAAGCTCAGAAACCTGCGTGTTTCTGCAAACAGAAGCTTTCTGCATGCTGGAATATATTTCTCAGAGCGTTTAAGAGTAGACAGAACAGAGTCTAAAAGCCCTATTTTTAATTCGGAACTGTTTGGCCCTTGAAGGACGAGTCACGCCAGCAGTCCCCAAGGTCCTGGTGGGTCCCTGAAACGGACACAGTGCCTGAAAACCGATTCCCAAGTGCCTCTGAAAATGTTTTTAACTAATGCTTGATTTGGAATAGTTATCCCTGTCCTTCAGTACTTTTATTATTCGTGACGCAATTCCGATGGAGGAGGCAAAGAAGATAATTTTTATTTACTGCTCATTGAATTAGATTTGCTCTCATTTCACTGTACAGGGTCTTAGAGTGAAATATTGCTGCCCTCTGCGATCATCTAAGATAAACAGTGACAGAGAGTTGGAAATTATTTTAAAGGGTGGCAATTTATAAGATCATCTCAGCACATACTGGCAATAGCTAAATAAATCCATGTTAGTGGAAATCTCCAGAAACTCACAATGTTCTAGAAGTCTATAAATTACATGTTGATGACAACAACTGGATTAAGATACCACTTTTCCTGATTTACAGTAAGTTAGCAGAGCAAGCTCTCATGCAAGAATTTAGGGGCTTCAGAAACACAAGGAATACTTTGGGATACACTTTACGTAAAAGAAAAATGTCTGTAGGCAGAGGAATAGGAGGAGAAAACCCTTTACAGGACTACAAATTGCTTCTCTTTTGTCTCAGCAGCTTCCTCTGAATAACCAGGCAAGCAGCATGTCTATAGCTGTAGGTCAAGAAAATTGATTTACAGATCAGATGGTGAGGAAGACATATGTAACTATCAAAGCAAGAGGCTGGAGTCCAAGCCCAGGTAATCTTGAAGTTTCGACAGGGGCTATCTGACAGAGCACAAAGGAAAGGACACAGAAATTGTGCCTCAGGAGAAATCTTTGCAGCATAGTTCACATCTCCGCGTTTGATTCCACTCTTTCTTGGCTGGTTTTTGTATGCCTGGGCAAACACAGTGCATTACTCAGGTTGCTAAAATGAAGCAAGGAATTGCTTGGGTGATTTCATCACGATGATTTCATAGCTTTAAGGCTAGATTATATTACAGATTCATGTATTCTGGAGATGACAAACATGAGGCTACAAGGAGACTTTTCGTGAGACGTATTTGAAGGGAGTTAAGAGTAAGTATAAAAGTCCTTATGTTAAGAAAACTTGAGTCTATAAAAACTACCAAAAATATCTCCCAGAGTGTTGGAAATACTAATTTCAACAACTTTGAAGGGAAATCACACAGTGATAGAAAAAACAGAAGACAACATAGCTTTTTTTCTTGTTTTTTTGTGTCTTCAGCATTAGAGCTATTTAATTGTAAAAGGTGGTTTAGCTGTCCAAGATGACCTGGAGTGAGACTGAAAGATGACTTGTAACAAGGTTTAAACTGGATACTTGAAGATGTAGTAGTAGTATTTTCAGGATGGACACTGCAGGAACAGGCAGGAATTCCTGTATTTTCATCACAGAATAGTTTTTATGGGATTAGGGGGCCTTAAGAAGTCATTCAGTCTGTTCTGCCCCAGATTGGCTATATCTAAACATTACTAATTCCTTGTTCATGTTTGCCTAAATTCTTTAAAAGCTCCAGTGACAGAGATTTTAGAATTTTCTGTGCATAATCACCCCTAACACGAGAAAGCTTCTCCCACCCTCTACGACCAGTATGTCAGAAGGGCTTCAGCTAGAATAAATAAAAAGGTAAACAGCCCAGAGAACAGAACCCTTTGTAAAACAAATTTTTAGGCTACAAGCACTCGACCATCAATAGGGGCTGGAGAAAAGCACAAAGCTTACTGTTCAACAGTTGACTGCAGTCATAATTCTTAAAATCCTGCTCTTCTGAGATGTGAACGGCAGAGAAGGGCCAGAAACTCAGTCCCTGTCACACTCAAGATTGTCATCAAGGGCTTCTTATTAATTTGCTGAGATAGTTTGTGGAAGCAGATCCCACACTTGCAGAGAATAGTTTGCTCTGCAGACTCTAGTTATTTTGAATGACTTTAAATTCATCTGCCTGTTCATGTAAATAATCATGTAGGTGACGTACACCACTGCAGTGTCTGGGGCTGCACTAAAAGGGGGCTCCCCTATGCACTTGCTGAAGAGGCAACCTCGGATCCAGATGTCCATGCTAAGACAGACCTACACGGTAAAAGAGGGGACAGTGAATGTCCTGCATTCAGTTAAAACATGAGAACAACTTCCTTCTGTGGCAGCATTATGAAGAATCTAAAACAGGAAAATGAGATGTGTTAAGCACAAGGAGGTGTCTGTCTCAAATAAACCCAAGAGCAGAGCACCAAAATTTGCCACAATGTTCCCAAGCTCTCTCCCCAGGGACCTCGAAGAAGCTAAAAATGCTGAAAACTGACAAAATCACTTGTGGTTTAACTGTAAGCCTCTGCGTTTCAAAGCCCATGCAGGAACAATAAATCTTACATGTAGCGTGAATGCAACTGCCTCCAAAGAATACTTGAGATATATGCAAGGCAGTTTTAGTTTCTCCAGTCATTCCAGCAAACAAGAGGTACTATCCTCTCTGAATGGGCAAGAACAAAAATGACTTCTGGTCTTTGTTGAGCAGAAAGTTGCACAAATACAAAAGCTGATGAAAACCAGACCCAGAACACAAACTGAGACAGATCTGCCCCTGCCTTTAAATTGAATCTCATTTGCAAAATCAGAGAGGCCATGCGTAGGCATGCAGGGCAGGTCAGCAGCGCCCTCACACTCTGAAGGAGAAAATACTCCCCCCTCCAGCTGGTAGAACCAGCAGCAAAAGTCACCAAAGCAGGGACAGATGCCCTGGAGAGACCAGCTTCTTTCCTAGCCAGCAACAGCTTTATTCAAACCCATCTTTTCCTTCCCTCACCCTTTTCTCCACATCCTTATTCCCAGTTATTCCTCCCTGTGAACTGCGCTAAAAGATCGTTTCATTGCACAGCTCCATTCTGCTTCTGCACTCTCCTCTCCTTCCTTACCCTGGTGCCTACCACAGTCATTTAGACGATAACTACCTCCGGGCAGGGTCTGTTTGCTGTACCAACAGACAGTGGGGTCTCCTCTGAAATAGACTGAATGCATGTAATACTAAAAACTACAAAGAGCTCCATATGGGAAGTATGGAGCTGCCACATGTATTTGTACTTGTTTGTTTTGGTTCTTTGTTATACATCCAGGTGGAGCTTGGTTGGGAGAGTGATTTTTTGTAAAAACCAAAGAGGCTTCCTTTGCTACCACTCCCACTACACCCAGCTCTAAGGCTTTGTTCTCAAAGTTTATCAGCCTTACAGACCCCGAGAACAATCCTGCGGATTTCCTGAATAGCAGCACACCGGATGGTTTTTGCAGCGCTCTGCATAAATAGCTTGGAATTGAGGAAACACGGTGGAAAAAAAGCAAACTTAAAAAAACCCTACAGTCTCCAGGACTTGCCTTGCTGTTCAGAGTAGGAACTTCAGCAGACGTTGCACAGGCAGAATGTCCCAGGTGGCCAGCTGGACCACAGGACATCTGGGACACAGAGAAGTAGCTGCATTGGGGTGAAAGGCTCAGCAGAACCCCACAGCCCGAACCTCTCTGCAGAGCTCCCAGGACACAGGGTGAAGCTGCCTCTCTCCCACTCTAGCCACCTCAGAAAGGGCCACAAGAAGCAGCAGACCAGACCACTCGTGGCTATATCCTTAGGTGCTGTCTTTTAATATTCCAAAAGTTGCAGAAAGAAGAAACCTAACCAGAAAGCCAGGATCAAACGCTCCTGTTTCCATAAGTGGATGGAAACACTTATAGCAGAGGACATTGAAAGTCAGAGAGGGTAAATAAGGAAAATTCATTTCCTAGCTTTTACCCTGATTGCTCTCAGATAATCTCTTCCTCCTGCTCTTTGCAGATTCTGTTTGGGATCTAAAGAGAGTCAGGCTGGTTAGAGAGAGAATGAAAACGTGAGGTGTTGTTGGGGTGAGGTTGTCAGAGGGCTCAGAGGCTCTCAGCAAGCTCTGCGAACGGGAAAATCCACACTTCTTGAAGCGATGAGCCACAGGTGAAGTGGGTGCATACACAGCAGGACACGTTTGCCAAAATGGGAAAGGCACGGTGACTTCTGAACTACTTCAGTTCAGTCTCTCCTTGGAGATAAGGGCACCTGGATAACTCCACGGTTACTGGCTGTGGGAGGACGCAAGTCTGACAGAAGGGTCATCAGTAATGACACAGAAGTTCTATATGAGCTTATTGCTGTGTTCTGATACTTGTGATTATTGAAAAGCGTCCTGAAAGACTCCACTATTAGTCAAACCAAAAGCAGGAAGAACCATGAATCATGGCCATCAACACTGAACATCCGGTTTACAAAGAAAAAAAAAGAAACTTTTAATGTTTTACAGCATCTGTGCCACAGTTAAGGAGGCAAAGCAAAAAGACTTGCTCTGGGATGAAAGACACATTTGTGCCACCGCTTCCTAATCTGATTTCAGAAGACCCAGACAAGTTGGAGAAGGCAATCAAAGCCAAGCGGGTGGGGTACATACAATGCCAATTATGCTCCTGAAGAGCCACATTCCTTCCTCAGAGGAAGGGCAGAAATACATTACTGTAATTAAATCAGCTAGGAGGCAGCAGAGGAAAGTAAGACTTGCGGAACCAGGTAAAGCTAGCTGCTACAGCTCCCACCACAATATACAGGCTGTTAATACTCCATGAATTACATAGGAACATTTGTATAGCCAAATTCTGGTAGTGAGCTCATTACCTAGCAAGTGTCTAGAAAATGGGAGAGGTAATATTTAATTAAGATTAGCCCAGCACATTTCTGAAACATTACAGTTCTTGTTTTTCCAGAGAGCAAAGAAAACAGTCTGCAACCGACATTTTCTAACATGTTATTCTGTCTTTGGAATCTGGTAAGAGTTCATCGCTTGGAGAACAGAATGAAACTATGAACATCGACATTCCGCCATCATTTGGACCTTACCTGTCATCAATGGAGTCCACTTTCTCCTGGATTTTATCAGAGTTAATGTTCCCGTCACTAACTAGCCTCCTGCCAGTCTCTACAACTGCATTGATCTTTTCTTCATTGGCATCCATCGTGGTCATGAAATCCTCCTGTTTTTTAATAGCAGCTTCTGCTCCTTCCAAGGTAGTGGGCATTTCCGTGTGTGCCAAAACGTACTCCTGGGATTAAAGCATAAATCAGAGAGGTCAAAGTATTAGATTCACCACACATGACAAGAAATGTCTCCCAACAACACTTACAAGTAAAACACAAAAAAGCAAATCAGAATTTAAAAAAAGGGCAATTTATCTGTTTGTAGCTCTCCTGTCAAATGATCTCATTTGTCAGCTGCCTGTAGTATATGGTGCCAATCTGCAGGAATGAAAGAAGGTCTTGACCACTTGCCTGGTTATTAAGAAATGCTTCTGCTTGCTTGGTATCTCTGAGGAACAGCTGGTAGGCATGAGACTGGGAAAGGAGATTTTGCCTGTTCTCCCACATTTTGTGAAGCTCATTCCATCCAGTGTCCAGAGCTTGCAGACGTTGGCGTAAGAACATGTACTGCGCGTCGGTTTGCCCTTGTGTCACCATCTCACCCATGTCCCTCATTTTCTGATAATCTTCTTCATAATTGTTGATTTCGTTCTTAATGTTCTCGTGTTGGGTGAGCAGCTTCTCAGCCTCTGTCAGCGTGTTTGGCATATCTTCGGATGCGATTGCAGTCTGCGTTCTGGATAGCCACGACTGGAAGTCATCCAGGTCTCTCAGGAACTGCTGCAGTTTGCTTGCCTCTCCAAGGGACTCCTCCCGGTTCTTGAGGGTGGTCTTCATTTCTTCCCACACATCGTTGATCTCTGCAAGCCGTGAAAGGATAGCCTGGGCCTGGTCAGGATGCTCCGATTCCAACTTTTCTGCCTCTTTTTGCAGGTCACTTAGTTTGGCTTCGATGGCTACCAGGTCCCGTTCCATGCCCGTGAGCTTTCTCTGCAGGGCCATCACTCCGGCGAGATCATTACCCAGATCCTGTGTGGATTCAATCACTTTGGTCTTTTCCCTGATCCAGGATTTGGTTTCATTACATTCAAGATGGTAGTTCTGGATACTCAGAGCAGAGAGCAGAGCATCCTTCTTCCTATCTACCAGTTCTCTGAACTGGCTCCATCTGAAATTCATGAGGAGAAAAAACAGCAGAGAAATTGAGATTTGTGTACAATAAGGGAAAAGGCAACACTGAGTCCTTAAAAGCATAATTTTTCCTCAAGGGAAAAATTGCTAGTTACAACTAATTTTCACACTAAACATACTCCCTTGGTTTATTCTGAAGCCAAAGAATGGGCGAGTTTACATGAAATCATATTGTTTTCTTTTTTATCGTAATAGTCATTACAGTAAATTTCCAGCTCTCAAATCGAGGTACTGATACACTCAGGAGCTGACTGAAGTCAATAGCAGAACTCTACCTGTTAAGCAAATATTTGAAAGACATGACTCTTCTTCCTTTTGAAGCTTTAAAGGCCTGCCTTGAAGATACTTCAGGTAACAGTATCAGAGTATCTTAAAAAACACATATAAGAAAGAGAAATGACCCCACTGTACTTGTTTCAGCCAGTGTCATGTTAATGAACACGCAGGCTCTGCTCACCTCGTGTTGAGTTTGTCTTGTTGGGCTTTGATCTCCTTCTCGCTCGGGTGGCCGCTGTGCATCAGCTGCCTGGCAATTTGGTTCACCACTGCAACGCGAGATGCCTGATTGTTCATTTCTGGTTCTAAGCTTTCAAATCTGGAATTGGGGGAAAAAACAAACAAACAAAAAGATCACATAGGCATTAGAGAATCTGAGCCACAGGCAAGCTGAGAAAGGTAGGTGGTGTAAAAAAACTTCCACTCAGTATTCCCCAAACTCCCCAGCAAAGGCTTTCTCACCTGTGCTGGATCACTTCCAGGTCCTCCAGCTTCTCTGGAATCTGCATATTATTCAGCCACTTCTCCTTTTCGTCAATCCAAAGCTCACAAGCATCCGCCTCACTGAACATCTTGTAAAGAGCAAGGGTATCCTGCAAGGCCTGTTTACGCAGTCGAGTCAGCTCAGCAACCTCTTTGTATCGCTCCTCTATTCCGGACAATCTGCCTTGCACATCTGGAGATCCGGCGTGTTCCTGCGGCAGAACCTTTGCTTGCTCGTGAAGCGTGTCAATGGTTGGCCGGTAGCTCGCAATCTCTTCAGCCACATCTTTGTGTTTCTTGACCAAGGACTGAGTGGAATATTCATCGTGGCCAACGTCACTGCTGGAGACAATTTTGAGGATGTCCAACATCCATGCATCAATGTCATCAGCATCAGCCTGGAACTGGTGAAGAAGAGAGGCCTCCTCCAGACGCTTCTTTCTAATGGCAGACAACTGTTCCAAATTAGCCCACTGCTCCCGGATATCCTTAATCCTTTCTCTGATTTTCTCAGACCCAAAATGCTCCTCCATGATCATGTCTTCACCTTCCTTAATCGCCTGCTGGAAGTGGCCGCTGCGACCGCTCATTTCGTCTTCAAATGCCTTATGTTTACTCAAGAGACGGACAACACTGGTGAGGTCCTTCCCATAGTCATCAGATGACAGTATCTGTTCCTTTTCCCTGATCCAACCCTCTTCTTCAGCCATTTCCCAGAAGAATTTCCAGAGACGCCGGGACTCCTCCAGGCGCGCCCGGCGCTCAGCCGCGAGCTGGCACAGCTCTTGGTAACAGAACTCCATGTGAGCGACGCGGTCCCTGATGACCTGCGGGTCACACGGTTTGTAACCTGTTCAGACAGAGAACGTACGTTACAACTCAGACGGATTCACTTCCATCACTACAGCTGGGTCATACACCAAGTTCTGAAGTCCTGTTTGCCCCATCTAAGAAGTTTACGTAAAATAACTCTTTGTTAGTCTCCTGGAAGTGAGGGTGAATTATTCAAGCTCCAACATACAACAACACAGATCAGAAAATACTGTTCTTTGCATACAGACAAACCAAAAAAAACCCAAAGGAAAGACAATCGTGACCTTTTTCAGTGAAACAAAATTCACTACTCCAGATTTACATCATACCTCAACTGCACAAAACAAACATCATTTACTCTCGTTAATGACACTGGCTTATTGAAATTGCTTTTACTTTGCACAAATTGGGACAATATCAGCCTGGGTCCAATAATCTATGTTTGCATTAAAAACACAGAATGGGGAATTAATAGTAACTACTAAAAAGTCACAGCAGTCGCTGGTCAGGAGCGTGACATCTCATGCAAAAAACAATGCCGCAAGGAATTCCTGAACAGTTATCTGAACAAATTCATCATTGATATGGGGAGTAAAGAAAAAACAAATGAAGCTGGATACTCTGATTCTGGTGCTGAGCGTAATCTAAAGTGTCTTGCAGAACAAAGGCTTACGGATAACCTCATACGTAATTAAGACAAAGAAGGCAGTGTTGGCTGCTAATTACCTTCTCCATCGGTGGCAAACTTCTGAGCAGATGCATTGACCCCTCTCACTCTCTCAGCCTGAATAGCAATGTCAGCTTCCACAAGAGCATGTTTCTGCAACAGGTCTTCAACTCCTAACAAATGTTTGCCGTAGTCTTGAGACAGCAGAAGCACCTGATCAAAATGTAAAAGACAAGTAAAATGAGACTCCAGGCACTATACTGTTCTCTGATATTACACTGGTTTAAGTCTAGAGAAACACCAGGCCTATAAGAGCCGTCTCAAATGTACAGAGACATGGCTGATAGGAATTTGAGCCAGTATTTTTAAAATCATTGGCAACCATGAAGAACCCAGCTGCTCTTTAACGCAGTTTTAGGCCTGGGACGGCGAGAAGCTATATTAGCTTGGCCCAGGTGCCACGAGCTGCCACCCACATCTTTCTCTCCTTCAACAGCTTCCAGGCTCTACTGGCTGACGGACAAGAAAGAAGTCACGTCACGGTCCTCTCCCTTCCCAGACCCCAGGAGAACAAGTAGGAAGCAATTTGTGCTTTTTAAAGCAGAGAGGTGAAGAGGTGACTCGTTCCCCATGTAAATTGTGATGATGAGAGAATACTTAAGTCCCTTTCAACAAAATCGTCATCCTTAGCCAAGCATTGTGACCAAAGCCTCTGGCCCTTTGGAGAGAGGCAGAAAGCTGAGAAGTAGCTAAAAAGTGAACTTGTTCTTTTTCCTTACTTGTTTTTAATCTTTATTTTTAAAAACTGTCATAAGGTGTAAGGAATTTGTTCACTGCTCTTGAATGTGGTTCTTCAGCATTTGCCTACTAAACCAGAGGGGCAAAATGCATCTTAAAAATTTACAAAAAACGGACATGTACACCTCTCCCGAACACTTGGTCTACATTCTCAAACGGTTAACACCTACCTTCATCTCGTCCATCCAGTCCATAATGTACAACATTTCCTGGAAAATCTTTTGTAAGCCAAGATTCATCTCCAGACGCTGCCTCCGTGCCCTGAGCAGCTCCAGGAGATACTCCCACAGGCGGATAACGTTGTCCTTTCTTGCAGTGATGCGTTTGATATCGTGGTAATTTTCAGTCTCAAGCTCCTTTGCAACCGCAACCACGGCCTGGACTCGTTCTTCATATGCTGCAATGTCTGTTTCTATGGCCTCATGCTTCTTTGTTGCGGCCTCTACTGCTGGAAGGTCAAAGCCAAAATTATCCTGTAAAGACAGAGATGCTTCCTCAGTAATGGCTGCTGAGGAGAAAAGCCCTACTGCTTGAACTCTAACAGAATTTCTGATTGCACAGAGTATGCTTGTTAGCAAATCTGAGGTCTCAAAATGCCCTGAGAAGTCTTCTTTAATATAAGAGGTACCTCTGATAACTAAAGAACCACTGACAAAAAAAGAGATATATCATTTACTACCTTATGGGGAAGGGGGCCACCAGGGTTAGGCTGGGGGTTTGGATTTTTTTAATAATCTCTAATATTAAAATATAAAATTAATTCATGGGCTAACTGCACTGAGTTGACCAAACTATTCAGATAAAGAAAGTCTTGACTGTAGGTAGGTATTTCCACATCAGTATCTTCTGAGTACAGGCTGACAGATTCAAGGATGGGCTATCCTAAATGCATTAAAGACAGGACATAGAGTACATACACATGTACACTAAATAGACATTTGAGCACACACACCATACAATATACATAGATTCAGTAAAATATGAGGCACAGAGGAGGAAATGTTCTCTTTGCAAGAACTGCAGCCTATAATTACTCATGGGAACCATTTTAGTCACACGGACAATCTCCGAAAGCAGCACCTGAGAAACAAGACGTTGATTTTCACTCAGCCAAGTTTCTCTCATAGCTGCCTTGCGATCAAATCTGCGTGCAAGTTGTTCCAGTTTCTCTTGTCTGATGAGCTCATTTCGCAGTGCCAGTTCTCTTTCATGTTCAGCTTTTTCCAGTCTTTCCCAGGCCTGGAGACGTGGAGGAAAAAAACATGTGTCTTCTAAACACACATTCTTACGGGATTATGATAAATTGCATCTTCTTTGCATGAAATCAAGACTGAAGTCAAGTCACTACAGTCAAGTTCACAAAACTGGCTTATTTATTTATATGCCAACAAATCTGGTTCACACTGGCCAGCCTTACACCTTGGATGCTATTACAAGTGCATGACTTAAAATTTGTTCCCAATTCATTTGTTTTCTGAGTAAGGGGTATAAGACCTGTTTATCTCAGATGCATTTTCTTGAATTTGTTTGTTTTTTGCCTCCAACACAGCCTAATCAAACCACCTGCCTTGGATGTGTAAGAGTGTATTTCTTTGAAACAAGCCTTGTCAGCGCTACTGCCAGAAGAAGGGGATTCTACCTTCCTCTTTTAGCAAATGAATTAAGAGATTCATGCACTCTCACCTCTAAAATCAGCATACAACTGTTCTTCGTTACATTCACTTAGGAAAAGAAAACAACTGCAGAATGTGGTCACTTTTGGTGCATACAAAAAATGCATGACATTAATGTTACAAAAATAAATAATGTTACAAAAAAATAAAAAGTCTTACAAGCATATTGAAAGTCAGCAAATCACCTTTCCGATTCTCTTACAAACAACAAAAACACCTGCAATTAACCGCACAACTACCTTAGATTCTTCTAAATCCTCACAGATAAGAAATTGCCTGAAACTGAAGGTATTTCAGGCATTTCAGGTGCACAGGGGCTTAGTGCAAACAGGAGAGCTGTGCACTTTACTGCTCTCTAGGATGCAGACTGAGGCCACAGACACCCACAACAGCTGCTCTGGGAATGCCAAGCATGATCAAACACACACGAGGAAAGCTCACAGGTTTTTTCTCCCCAGTATGCCCAAAGAGAGACTAAAAGAAACCAACAAAAATTCTGAGTGGCAGAGGAGGAGCTGGCTCAGTTTACCTTGTTAATGTCAGAGATGAGTTTGCCCTCCCTTGGCATGTATACTTTCTGATTGTTGGCTCTCATTTTGCTTTGGATGGTAAAAAGCAGCACTTCTAGGTTTCCTTTTTCTGTAAATCTGAACAAAATTTTGCAAAAGAATGGGAGTTACAATAAAGCTTTCATTGCCACTGAAGTATTATAAAGCACTTCTTTAAAATATTGACATTATGAATGGAGCATTCAGATAAACACCTTCATCTCAAGTGAAAGCTGGAAGCAATCGAAATAGCCCACACATCCCCTGGAACCCAACGTCAAACAGCAAAAGAAACTTCACAGAAGTCAGCTGTCTGTGTGTTTAGATTTAAACCCTCTTGGGGCACGGAAAGCTGCTTTTTTTAATTTATTTATTACGTGCGCTGTCCTAGTTTACTCTACTAACACAAGAAATGGAAGTTTTATTTAAAGCCCACTGCAATCAATAAACTCTTCCCACTGTTTTCCTTGAGCTGTACGCCTGGGAAATAAACAAGCTCCACAGGCACCAGGGAACCGACTGCAGTTTTAGAAGACGTCTGGACACTCCGTAACGCTTTGGACTGTGCCTATTGGCCGTTAGAACTTCTATCAGACAAAAATAATAAACAGATGTGATATCACAACGCTAAAAGAAATTTTCCAGAATTAAGTTGCATGTTTTGGTTATACTGGTTTCAGTAAGCATAGCTCTGATTTTCGAAGCCAGGCACACTTCCTCTTGGTTGTGGGACTCTCTGACTAGCAGTGTACTGGTATTATCCACTGCCAGCGAGCACCGTTGCTGAGATTACTACACTAGCCCGGAACGCTACCACTGCTCCCACTGTAAGGTGGGCACCTCAGCGAAGCAACAGCTTCCAGGACTCCGAGATCCTGCAGGCGACACACTTTTTATTGTTGTTATTATCTGCATGTGGAATAGCACAAAGCAAACGTAACAATGATGAGTGCCAATTAGAAACAGGATATCGAAGTTTGTTCGGAAAAATAAGTTCTTGAGCCAAGATTAAAGTTACTTGGATGTGTTTGTTTTAAAATAAAATAAATCAATGATTGCCTAAACAAAACAAGCCCACTGTTTTAAGCTAAGAATAAAATTACTTGGGCGGCTTCTCTACTGTGCGGTAAGTGTTGAACGCCTGTAGCTGCTGCTGCACGCCAACCAGCGAGTTGGCAAATTTGCGATTGTTGAGGATGATAATGGTTTGCTCAATCCACTCAAGAAGGTCGGAAGCCAACGATTCGTATTTTTCAATCATCTTCTCCGTTTCAATGGCGTTGTCAAGCACCTGCAACAGGCAGCACAACATAACATGAATAACGAGGGCCATGCTCTTCAGAGTCACTTGAATCCAACAAGCTACATAAAAGAAACTGTTGGGAGACTTGACTTATGAATCAGAGCGCTCACTCCCGAGCGCCACAGGGGCTGGGAGCCCTGAGGGACAAGGGCTTTGCATTTTTCAGCACTGAATTCCCATGATCCCACGGCAATAGAGGGGCAGAGCTGAGGCTCACAAAGGCGTTCGTGCTCAGTCTGCCAACTGCAAAGACTGGGCAGCTTCGCCAAAGGGCAGAGACTGACTGCACTTTTTTTAAATGAGGGACATTTCTGGGTTCCAGAAGAGGACCCAGAGGGTGAGGAGCAGTTAATGAGAAAGGAAAAGCAGCAGTGATGCAAAATTAACAAGAAAAGAGAAAACATTGGCCAAATGTTTTCTAATGTGAAGCAGCTGGAAATTAACTACTCCTCACAGTCATATGGGGATATATAAGATTCAAATTGCATTCAAAAGCAAAACTAAAAACACAGTGGACTCTGAAAAAGCTAACACCCAAGAAGACCAAAAAAAAAAAAAAAAAGAGAAATATTTCAACTGCTTTGTAAGAATTTACAATTCGAACTTGCAAACCTTTCCAATACGCTTTCCTTCAACAGCTAAAGCTTTCATCTTGGAGAAGTAGTGGTAGTAAGTCACCACATAGGTGATGATTGACTTCTCATCAGGATGATCAACACTGATATCTGCAAACCAAACAAGAGCTGTCTTAGCACACTGAGGGTGCACGGGTTAAAACAACAAAGCTAATAATGCAACAAGGATCGGTTTAAGACTCAGAGAGATGGGTTCTGTGGCTGTTCAGCTCCTAAGTTTTATGTACTGCTCTGAAATAAACTTGGTGGCTTTGGCATGGCTCTGGATTACTTGGTGATGGACTGTCACTAAGAAGTGCTGATTTACCTCACTGTCTCAGGGGTTAAAGCACTTGCCCATGGGCCTTACAGTCAGGTTCTAGACTTTGCCACGGCCAAATAACTTCTCTAAAGTCTCTTGACCGACCTACTGTTAACTGAGATCTTCAATGCCATATCAGCATTTGGAGAGAGGAATTGAAATCTAAGTGAATGTCTGACCAGACAAATCTTCAGAGAGATACAGATGGAAAACAAATTATTTCCTTTCCTGCAGCAATTCTGAGGCACTGGGAAGTAAGCAAGAAGAAACTCGCCCAAACACACAGCCTCTGTTTGCCCTGTGATGAGAAAGTGTCTTGTATCGAAGGGTTGTGATCCCACCTTCTAACACGCATGAGCATGCGCATTCTCGTGACAGCACAGGCTAGAATTCACTGGCAAGTCTGTGAAAGAAGCTGGTAACTATTTCCTGAAACTCACATCATTTTCCGTCCAGCTCACAAAAAGGTTTTCTCAGAGCAGATCAGAAAGATGCCTCTAACTGGAACAATTTTAAGTAAGCATGGCCAGATCTTGTCCGATGGGGGAAAATAAACACAGGATTAAGGGCCTTCATGCTACCGCTGCTCACTCTTATGCAGGAGACATCTTGCATTCTCTCCTGCCCTCCCTGGCTGTATCCCCAGGTGAGTCAGCGGCATCCAGCTGCTCTTTAGCACAAAAAGCCATCACAAAGCTGTGCCCCGCAACAAGGAGAGGTGGGAGAAAAGAGCCCACAAAGAGCCATAAAGTGCTGAAACTGCAGGAATTCTTACCCTCAGGGTCCAGGAGCTTAGTAAGACCAAGGTGTTGCTCTGCAAGGTTAAAAGCATTCTGCAGATTGTAGTGTGCATTTGATTTCTTCAGCTTGTCAAAATCAATCAGATCAGGCCTAGACAGGACAGAAAATTCTTTAGATCTCCCAAAGCATGGTGCAGCCACCCTCAAATGAACAAATGAACTAAAATCTGAAATCCTCAGAAAACCCAGTCCCTCGTGCTGCCACGGTTTTGCTTGCCCAGTAGCCCCATTTATTTAGACAGCAGGATTAAAAGCATGAAGCACTGCCTAGCACATGCCATGGCAGAACCTAGCCCATGGCAAAAGAAGTGGAGATAGGGATGATAAAGGTGACCCTGGAGATGAAAGGAACAAAGTTGTGGTCACGCAGTCTCTCCTGTCGCCCATCTAAGTGTGCATGCTGTCCCAGCAGCTTCACCTCAGCTTGCCAATGAGTAGCAGCCCCAGCCAGGTCAGTCTAGCACCTGATTTTGCCATCCCTGCACAGGGATTTCTTTCCCCTCCAGCCTGGTGTTGTGCGTCATGTCTCCCTCCCACCACCCGCCCTAATTCCTGCTGACTAGACCCCATCGTCAGTTACAACGTGGTACAAAAACTTTTCTTCCAACCTGGTCAGTCACAAACCAAAACAAGCACGTGGATAATTTATTCCCTTGAAACCAAACACAACCTGTTTTGACTTGTGACGCGAGAAGCTGTTGCGCAGATGAACTCATAGGGACTGCAAGAGCTCTAAAGCTCTCTGTTACAAACCTCTCGGCAATTCTTCATCTTTCTCCTCTCCACAGATTTGAAAACCAAGCTGCAAGGTAACTGCAAAACCCGTGGCACACTGCAACAGTCCAAGCTTTTCAAATCCGTAAAGACATTTACCCAGGCATACCTGTGCTTATGTATTAGTGCATTGAAAGCCATGCCATCCCTCCAGCTTGTTGTGAAGTTGTGGATGTTGACATTGGGGTAACTGGCAGGAAAAAAACCAAAGACAGCACAATTAATTTGTTGCAAACCTAAGGGTGGGATATTACCATTTCGTGACAGATGATCTTTCGTCATGACTGTGCTCTAATCAGACTGACGCTAGAGGTGAGAGCACCTCATTTATTCTTGCAAACCCCAGAGAAGTGATGCATTCCAAAGAAATGCTCTAAATGAACTCTGAAGTAATCTCTTGAAGCTATGACCTGCCCAACCTGCAGCCGGTGAGGTTTCAAATCCCTGCAAGTGTAAGGTCTGCTCCTAGTCCAGCTGCTGGTAAAGAATTATTTTCAGGTACTCAAAATACCAAGCTCAAGAGAAAAGCAGGAACAGCTGGAGTAACAGAGTAACCCTTTTCTAATGGCTGCAGGTGCCATCAGAGCAGCGATACCTTAAGTTTTCCTTGAAACTGTCTGCTGTCCCACAGCATCTTTAAGGACTGACCCTAGTCACTGCCTGACTTTTAAACAAAGCACATATGATAACCACCTTTGTGGTCCATGGGTACATGGGTGAAAAATTCACTGGTTTGGTGATCTGGTTCCAAGTCTCCAAGACTTTCAGGCTGCTCACAAACCACTTTAGTAAGAGTTCTTGGAAGCAGAAGATCAAGTATCACTAGAATACTGCTGAAGTGCCCCAAGTCATCAGAGAGACATCCAGACTTCGTGGGGGAAACATACTGAATTTCTACAAATGGATATTTAATTATGCAAGAAGGTTACTGTCAGAGAGAGACATTTTGGAAATATTTCCATATATCTGGAAAGAGGGAAAAATTCGTGGCAAACATAGGAAGCATTTCTTCAGAGTGGGGTGAAAAAGAGTCACCATATCACTACATATTCATGGATTATCAGATTGGTATGTTTATCACACAGTATTAACATAATACATTCAGAATTTTCTGTTTTGTAAACATCTCTTGGTTCAATCCACTTAAGGAGAAATATATGTTTGCCCATTTAAAATTATTTCAATGAAAACTCATAACACTGTAAGAGCTTTAGAGATAATCACTTAATCCACACTTACCCAGCTGTCTTCATCTGGCACCACAAAAGCAAAGCATCTTTAGCAGATTTCTTCTCCTTGTTGTCCTCAGTTTCAACACTGATATCTTGGATCTAAGATTTAACACAGAAGGATATTTCTCACTTAACAACACGAAAAATAACAGCACGTTAAATTTATTAAGTATTTATTACTGTGTTATTTATTATAAATTACGTATTTATTTTAAAAATTTGTTATCCTTTCTGCAGAAGGACTTTCCAGTCCTTTTTAATGGAGGGCAAAGACTAATGTGCAACTTGCTGGAAAACATGAAATCTCAGCCTTTAGCTGGGGGACTAGAACAACTGTGGGCACCCTTAATCCGCTGCAGTGCAAAGTCAGCCCAGTTGATGATAATCACCGCAGAGGTAAGGAACGGCTCCTCTGTCCGCAAGAGCGCACAGGTCTATGACTGGAGCTTCACATTTATTAGTAATTTTAAAATAAAACCATATGACTCTCCACACAGGAAACTGCCATCGGCTGCCTCTCCAGATCAGCAGCCCCAGGAAGACTAATTTATCCTCTCCCCTCAGCTCTGGAGTATGTCCTGCCAGATGCTAAACACCTTTCACTCGCAGCATCTGGCAGGACCTGGCGGCAATCCACTCCTAAAAAGCACAATATTACGAACCAGTATGGCACACTTTACCTGGAATCTTAGGATAATGGTCCAAATAAGACCAAGTGTCAGCCTGTGATTCCCATCCACAATATCATGAGATCCCATGTTTTCTAGGTGCACTCTTTGCTCTTTCAGGAACTGGAGGGCTTTATCAACATTCTCTAGGCAATGGATGCGCATCCTTCCCTTAGTTGGTTTCGGCTAGAAGGTAGAAGGAAGAGAAGAAAAAAGAAGTGCTTGTTAACTCTTCAGTTCAGGCAGGTGAGTCACCACGGTGTCCACTCCCAGACAGCAGTACTGCATGCATTTATTCTTCAAGTTCAATGGACTAAACTGCTCCTTGCACTTTTATATATAACAGAGTAACAGAAGAAGTTTATTTCGAACAATTTTTTCATAGGAAAAGAAAGTAAAAACAGGAATAAAAGATTTAGCTACACCAACGTAACACAATTTTATGAAGGCCCAGTGCAAACGAAAAGAGCCATGGGTATATTACCAGCATGTAGAAGTCCGCCTGAAAACTGATTAAAATTGAAACAGCTTGGTTCTGCAGATGAGGATGACAGCTGAACAGCCTGTTCAGTGCTCACCGAGATGTCACCAAAGGTACTCAGCCAAACTAGTCATTGACACAATTTCCTTGTTTTCTGCAGTGAACGTAATTAACCAGCCATGAAAAGAGCTCAGGCAAAATCCTTGCCTCAGACTGCATTCAAGGGGAAGAGTTTCAGCCGGAGCCATATTATGGACCCAAGAAAGAGCAGCCTGTGCAACAGCGTGTCATTGAGATGCTAGAAAGACGCCCTTCAGGACACGTAAAGGCCCGAGGTCATTAGTCTCACTTCAGCTTTCAGCTGGCGTAGTTCTCTTCCGGAAAGCGGGTAGCCAGGCAGAGAAAGTCAACCCACAACTCCCAGCAAGGGCGGAAATTTCCAGGAATCCATCACCACTTTTGAGTAGAAAAGCTCCTCCAAAGCGACACAAATTGCTTGTACCACACGCCCCAAACACGTCCAGCACACAGTGAGGAGTCGTACCGCAGGCGGGAGCAGAAGTGAGATTGCACAGTTGGCTAAAACTAAATGGAGATCCCTCCTTGCCAGCAAGGACAACCCAGGATCCATCCTTTTGCTGGTACCATCAGCCACCCAGGAGTACACTAAGCAGAAGCAAAAGTTGAATTTCATCTTGCAAAACAGGCTGTTCCCAGGGCGGGAGTGCCAGCTGCAGGGGAAGGTGGAGGCCCATGACTCGCTGCAGCCCGTTGCCACACATGAGAGCCTGAGACCAGCTTTAAAAGGTGCGCTCACTTCTGGAGTGATGGTCCCAAAACACCTGAATGACTGTGACTGTGGCCATTTCAAAGCAGCAGCAGCACACCTGAGTCTGTCCCCTCTGCCTTACCGCTGCCCTTCTCGCTCACCTAACCGCACTACCTCATGCCTCATGCTACTCAGTAGAAAAAGGCCTAAAAACCTCTTTTTCTGTTCTCAGAAGCTCCAGCACAAAGGTGAGAGCTGATACCATTCACGGTAGGTGTTTTATTTAGTTCCTGAGACTACCTGCTCCCAGCCACACTCAGTATGATGTCATACTCTCCCATCAAGAATACAGGAAACAAAACCTTCCAGCTATTGGCAGGACTTTTTCTCCCACAAAAGCAATGACTATACACAAACCAAGAGCACACCCAGCAAACCTGAACAGGACGCTGCTGCCTATAGAGCTGGGGGGGGGGGTGTGACATATTTTGCCAGTGCTCCAGCACAAGGTGCACTTTCTGGCTCAGAAATTCCCTTTTGGGGCTTAACAGCCACGTCACCCAGGGCTGTACAAACTATGCTTTATTAATGGTCCAAGGCGGCACTTGACATTTCTACATGGATGAGAACGACACTGCCACCTGGCCAAAAAAATTGCTGGGCACCCCAAGAAAACAGAACGTTCGATTTTTCTGTCCCTCCAGACTGGCAGGAGACACTATTTAACCCATCCTGCAACAAAGAGAGGAAGAGGCCTTGGAGTCTGGTTTGTACAAGGTGTGGCTGTGCCTGTCACGCTCTCCTGCACAGCCTCAGGACGAACATTGTGAGACCTTCCCTGGGCTAACAGAGATCCAGACATCAACGAGGGGGAAAGAAAGGAGGCTGAACTCAGCAGGCTGAACTCACCGTTTATTGTATTTACCTAAACTCACAGTCTTTGCATGCGTATTACCAGGAAAACATTTTACCTCAAGAATCTTCCCTTTTCCAACAGAAAACGTGGCAGAACTCACTACGGAGCATCTGCTGAAACAGTTTAACCTTTCAGCATCCAGGAATTGTAAGGAATTCAGTAATCCTTTATATAATTATGGAAGAAACTGAGCTAAATGCTTCATTTTATGCCGAAAACAATTCTCGGCTTTATTTTTCTGTTTGGGAGAAGCTGGTTAACTTTGTGTGCAAAAAAACTGACAACTGTCTTTTCATACTGGCTGGATTCTTTTCCACTTTGTTCAGTGACACTACTGCACGCTATCGCTTTCTTTCCAAATACCGTGCTGTACAGAGGACCTTATGGAGAGTAAGACCAGGACTAAACATCAAGCTGAGCAAAGGCAGGAAGATGTAGATGTTGCCCTTATTGGACACCCTCATTTTGTCTTTCACCAATACACCTCCAAGGACTCTGGGTTTTCATCCTCAAAAATCACAACAGCTTTTCAAAAACACAGGGTTTGTGTAAATGAGGCTGGAGGTCTTAGAGAGGGCAAAGATCACTCCTGCCTCCCTGATGAGTATCCTAAATCCCAGATTCAGCTCCACAATCCGAATCCCAGTTTCAGAAGTGACAAAACAATTCCTGTTTGCTCTACCACTTCAGTAAACACACCGCATTAAAACAATTATCTGTGCTAGTTTCTGTGCTTGTTTGATGCTTTCTTGACATTTGATGTTTCTTTTCTCGACTTTTAAGCTTTTTGTGTAAGATACTGCCTTTAGATTTCTGCTTGGGCGTCATGGAAATGTCAGAACCTAACCAACACCAGCTGAAATACATTCCGAAAGACTGGAGAACCCCGGCAAGTGGATGCTACTTGCCGATCCTCCTAGAATATTTTTGGTGTGTGTAATTGTCTCAAGGTTGCGTTATCTATATATTCTTGTTTGCAGAGGAAGGTGTAGTGGAATGTACTGTTCAAACAGAGACTGCTGTCATCCATCCTGAGATAACAAAGCTACCAAAGGAATTTGTGGCAGTGTGGGCAGCTGCCAACATGGCACGCAAGCGATCACGCAAGCGTGGACCCAGCAGTCTCATCGGGTGGCTTCTGCACCCTCCCCATCCGAGCGGCTGCTTAAGCTCTATTTGCGTTTTTCAAAACCTGGAGTGAAAACTGTAAATGAAATCACACAGCAAGAGCCACATGACTCGTCTGAGCTTCACCGCTGTTGTTTGACACCGGGAGTCAAACCTTGGCAGGCAGGTATGAAGATTTAAACAGAGGTCACACAGTTGCTGTCTGAATCCTCGAATAACTGGGCATGTGGGTCTCAGTTACTCCTGTATGAGTAACACTGCGACCTGCAGCAAACATGTCAAACCCAATACCTCACCAAAGGAAATTATTTAGCGCAGAGGGAAACATACTTTGTGCGAAATGCAGCTGACAAACATTGAGATCAGTTCGGTCCATCCACCCTACCATGCAGGGTACATATACGCACGTCGGGAGTTTCCTGACCCTCACAGATGCATTTGGAAATCTCCTTCTTTTGCCTTGCTGTGCAGACACTACGCTGTGGGCCATATGTTCAATTCATTAGCTGGAGTCTTAAGCCATGGAGCTTCCATTAATAGGAGTGCTTGATGACAAGCGATTACACAGTCACAACCTCATGTAGCCTTAGGTCTTAGCTAAAGACCCGTATTTCTTTGAAAAGATTGCTTTAAATTAGGTAGTTAAGAGCATAGCCATCATTTAAGGAACTAGAGGAAAAAGGGATAGCCTGCTATTGCCAGATACCCAGCCTTCCTGTCATGCGGCAGCATTTTTTGCTACAGGGATTTTCTTACTCGGCACTCCCTTGTGCCAGCATCAAGAAGGGGTCTCTCAGCATACCCAGAGAAAGAATTTGCCCCCGTTTATTTTGTTTCAGACATTCCTCTATCCAAAGCAAATCCAAGCCTTATCTCTCCTAGTAAAATCATGTATGCCCAGGAGCATTTCTGAGCAGCTGGGTGCGATTAACACCTTTTTAATACACAAAAGGTTTTTGTAGTGCTGAACCCTCAGCCCTCAGTTTTGTTGTACTGCATTTGAGCCAAGGAGTCACCAAAAACCACCCAAAACCAAACCAGAAAACCCACATGGATTATTAATAAATACTTACAAGTCTCTCTCCAGAAAGAACTTCCAGAAGTTTGATGAGCATCCTTCCATCGCGGAGATCAGTGTACAAATCTGTAATTCTGCACGATACACGAGCCAAGTGAGAATTAACCCACTTTGTGAAAGTCTTCTTCTGAACTGCCTCACGTTCATCTGTTAGGAAAACAACACAATGTTACTCAGAATACATCAGTGATCACATACCTACATGAATGTAGGATGTTCAAACATACCTGATATTAAATGAAAGGTACAGCTTGTCTTAGCACGATCATTGAAGCAACTGGGCCTTTCACTGAAAATCTACCTTCCTATTTTGTGACACTTTCTAATGTCAGTGGGAATTTTACTGAGTTACTATCTATGGAATGAACATGAATTATAGACTGTAGACTTGCTTGTCGCTCGGAGAAGCAGCTTTGTCAAGGTGTAAAGAGGTCTGTTGTAGAGCTACAATGTAAAAGCTGCTTTGGACTCATCAGACAGTGCAGTAACTTGATCAAGAGTTATTTTCCACTACTGGAAGAACAGGCCACCTCCTGCACTCAAACACAAATTCAGGCAAATCCACAACAGATCCCCTGGAATACCAGAAGTCACTTTGGATAAAGATAGGTATGAAAGAGAACAGAGACCAAAGCTTCCCATTTACTTTTTTCCCTTCTCATCAAAATATTTATTTGCAGATTCAACATTTGCAACTGTATTTACACAATGTCAAGATGAACTGTTCCATAACTGCGTGTTTGAAGTAGACTTGCATTTATTTAAAGCCGTAGAAAAAGCGCTTCTTTCCACCTTCCCAGAGCCTCTCACAGCTGTTTATACAGCAAAACATTGGCTACCAGAGCTCTGCTAATGCACAGGCTCACATGAATTCAAAAATGCCCACATGAATTCAAAAACTCCCAAACAGCTACGTGCCAAGCCGAGAACTCTCAGACAGAAAATATTATACATCCTTGTGGTCAAATTCTTTTGCCAAGAGCTTTGGATGAAACCCTCCCTTGTTAGCAAGAAGTCATTTCGCTGAGCTGGGAACTACTACAGACCAAATTTGTCAAAATACAGGTGCTCCAACTTGGATTCCAAAGTCCATAGTTAGAGATACAAATGAAAGTGGTCCGCTTTTGCAAGGAGGCGAGCCTCCCATCAGTCTCTTTAAAGTTGTTGGCATGTTCAGGAATACGATATGAAGACTGGTAAATTTTAAACTAAAATGCAACATGTCCAGCTCTGAAAACTCTGAGAACGTTGTTCGAAACCCAGAAAACGTTAATGACTGTGCACATCAACACAGAGTTTATATCTGACTATGCCAGGGTTTCAGTGAATGCAGTCCTTCAGAAGGAAGGACATGCCCTCTTCCACGGCGGTGGCGTGATCCCAGTGCTTTCAGAACCAGTTACAGCCTTCACACCTGCAGGACCTGGGGGACAGCAGCAAAATCCTCATCTTGTGACGAGGAATGACAAAGTAGATGAGGCAGAAGGTGAGACAAAAAGTTGGGCAACAAGTGAAAGAAACAAGACAGTAAGAAAATTAATCATACAGTAGAACAGTGGTAAGAAGGTGGAATCTGACAGGGAGCAGGCAGTACTTCAGTGGTGGTTTGCCCACTTACATAAACCCCACCCAAGGATTTCAGTTCCTCTCATGTATTTTTGAATTTCTCCTTGCGCCCCACATGGTAGGACGTGATCAAAGCCAATGCTCTGAAACTGTCCCATTTGTAACCGCTTTCACCTACCTGCAAGGTGTGAAAGTAAGAAAATGGGGCTTGGAAAGATGAAAAAAGTGGGGTTTGTGATAAAACAGCAATATGCCTTCAGTGAATTGACAAGTTCGAGTTACCCTCGTTCGCCCTTGCTCTGCACAAAGTAGGGGATTGCTGAGACATCGGAAGCAAACAGGAAATTTGCAATAACTGCAGTTTGCTTTCCACTGCACCCAGAGGGGCCGGCTGCAGTTTCTCAAAAGCAGCAGTGTCTGCCCCCCACCCCCAGCTGCCCAAACCTCAGCCCCCCGGGATGCATGTGTCCTTCTCAGCTAGAATGCCACAACCTCAGCAGCGCAAGGCTCTGCCGCACAGCGTCTGCAAGTGCTGCGCAAACAGGGCAACAGCCGGCTGGTTAGACAGCCCCAACCTCCTCACAGCCAGGCAATACTAGAAAAGTAAGTGTTTTAAGTATTATCTCTGACAACATTGCGATTCCTACCAGCAGCATAACAATGTAGCTTGCTCAATTTTGGATCAAAGGAGAAAAGAACACATGGGACTAGTGGGAATAGTCATCCATTCAAGTAATGATTTAAATACAGTGGGTACTAACCTTGACCTGCTGCACCACTACAGACACACACAGAAGTCTCTGTGGCTTGATGGGATCCACCCAAGGGTACTGAGGCAGCTGGCAAAGTGCTCACCAAACCCCTTTCCATCATTAAACCAGCAGTCCTGGCTGCCTGGGGAGGTCCTAGCAGACTGGATGTCAACAAAAGTGACAGCCATCTACAGGAAGGGCCAGAAGGGGGATCCAGGGAACTACAGGCCTACCAGCCTGACCTCAGTGCCACAGGAGGTCATGGAGCAGATCACCTTGAGTGCCATCATGCGGCACGTACAAGACAACCAGGCAGTCAGGTCCAGTCAGCAGGGGTTTACGAGGCAGGTCCTGCTTGACTAACCCGATCTTTTCTGACAAGGTGACCCACTCAGTTAGTGGATAAGGGAAAGGTTGTAGGGGTTGCCTGTCCAAACTTCAGTAAAGTCTTCGACAATGTCTCCCACAGCATTCTCCTGGAGACACTGGTTGCTCACAGCTTGGGCAGGTGAACACTTCACTGCATGAAAAACTGGCTGGATGGCTGGGCCCAAAGAACAGTGGTGAATGGAGTTAAACCCAGTTGGTGGGTGGTCACAACTGATGTTCCTCACAGCCCACTGCTGTTTAATATCTTTATCAACGATCTGGATGAGGGCGTCATGTGCACACTCAGCAAATGTGCAGATGACACCAAGCTGGGTGGGAGTGCTGATCTGCTTGAGGGTGGGGCGGCTCTGCAGAGGGATCTGGACAGGCTTGATCGATGGGCCGAGGTCAGCTGTACGAGGTTCAACAAGGCCAAGTGCCAGGTCTTGCCCCTGGGTCACAACAACCTCAAGCAACACTACAGGCTTGGGGAGCAGAGCCTGGAAAGCTGCCTTACCAAAACAACCTGGGGTTGTCGGCTGACAGCGGCTGAAGATGAGCCAGCAAGCGTGCCCAGGTGGCCAAGAAGACCAAGGGCATCCTGGCCTGGATCAGCACTAGTGTGGCCAGCAGGACTAGGACAGAGATTGTCCCCCAGCACTCAGCACTGGTGAGGCTGCACCTCAAATTCTGTGTTCAGTTTTGGGCCCCCGATTGCAAGAAAGATATGGAGGTGCTGGAGCATGTGTGAAAAAGAGCAACAAAGCTGGTGAAGGATCTGGAGAACAAGTCTTCAGAGCAGTTGCGAGACTTGAGGTTGTTCAGCCTGGAGAAAAGGAGGCTGAGGGGAGATCTTATCACACCCAACAGCCCTCTGAAAGTAGGTTGTAGCGAGCTGAGGTGGGTCTCTTCTCACAATCACAGAATGTTAGAGGTTGGAAGGGACCTCAAAGATCATCTAGTCCAACCCCCCTGCCAGAGCAGGATCACCTGCAGTAGGTCACACAGGAACATGTCCAGACGGGTTTTGAGTATCTCCAGAGAAGGAGACTCCACAACCTCCCTGGGCAGCCTGTGCCAGTGCTCTGTCACCCTCACTGTGAAAAATTTTTTCCTCATATTTTTATGGAACCTCCTATGTTCCAGTTTCCACCCATTGCCCCTTGTCCTGTCAATGGACGCCACTGAAAAGAGCCTGGCCCCGTCCTCCTGACACTCCCTCTTGACATATTTATGAACATTAATGAGGTCACCCCTCAGCCTCCTCTTCTCCAAGCTAAAGAGACCCAGCTCCTTCAGCCTTTCCCCGTAAGGGAGATGTTCCACTCCATCATCTTTGTGGCTCTGCGCTGGACTCTCTCAAGCAGTTCCCTGTCTCTCTTGAGCTGAGGGGCCCAGAACTGGACATAATATTCCAGATGCGGCCTCACCAGGGCAGAGTAGAGGGGCAGGAGGACCTCTCTTGACCTACTTGCTACTCCCTTTCTAATACACCCCAGGATGCCATTGGCCTTCTTGGCTACGAGGGCACATTGCTGGCTCATGGTCATCCTGCTGTCCACTAGAACCCCCCAGGTCCCTTTCCCCTGCACTGCTCTCCAGCAGGGCAGTCCCCAACCTATACTGGCACATGGGGTTATTCCTCCCCAAGTGCAAAACTCTACACATGCCCTTGCTGAACCACATAAGATTTCTCCCCGCCCAGCCCTCCAGCCTGTCCAGGTCTCTCCGAATGGCTGCACAGCCTTCTGGTGTGTCAACCACTCCTCCCAATTTCGTATCATCAGCAAACTTGCTGACAACATTCTCTAATCCCTCATCCAGATCATTGATAAATACACTGAACAGCACCGGCCCGAGCACTGACCCCTGAGGGACCCCACTAGACACAGGCATCCAGCCAGATTCTGCCCCATTGACCACAACTCTCTGACTTCTTCCCTTCAACCAGTTAGTGACCCACCTCACTACTTGGTCATCCAGACCACACTTCCTCAGTTTACCTATGAGGATGCTGTGGGAGACGGTGTCAAAGGCCTTCCTGATGTCCAGATAGACCACATTCACTGCACGGCCATCATCCATCCACCTGGTTATGTCTTCAAGCAACAAGTAACAGAACAAGAAGACAGGGCCTCAAGTTGTACCAGGGGAAGTTTAGATTGGGTATTAAGAAAAAATCTTCACCAGAAGGGTTGTCAGGCACTAGACCAAGCTGCCCAGGGAAGTGTCAGAGTCACCATCCCCTGGAGAGATTTAAAAGCTATGTAGATGTGGTGCTCAGGGACATGGTTTCATGGTGGACCTGGTAGCACTGCATTAACAGCTGGACTTGATGATCTTAAAGGTCTTTTCCAACCTGAATAGTTCTATGATTCTATGAAATACATATAAACTATTTACAACAAGTCCCTGGGAATGCTGTGTCTGCATATCTGCTTGTCTAGTAATCCATGCTTTCAGCGGAAATATTTTTTCGAAATGAGTCACAGAAGGAAAACTTTCAATAGTTGGTGCTTTGTAAAGAAAATTCCAGCAGAAATTACCACATGTCCCTTCATCAGCTTGAACAAGCCCCAAAACAGCTCAGCAATTTTATTTAATCACTACAGTCTCTATACAGAAGTGTAACACACAGAGATCCCTGTGGTTACATTCATTCTGAAGAGAAATATAGATGTATAGGATCCTATAAATAAAGTTGGATACAGAAAAAAACAACAAAACCATCAAATATCATCATGAAGCCATTCATTAAAAACTCTTTGGTTAATATTACTGTTAGCAACAATCTTCCCAATTTGGGATCATGATAAAAGTAATGGGTGGGAAAAGAACATCCACGTGGTTTTAGAAAAAGAAGATGAAGGGTCTGAGCCTAATTTTGAACATATTAAAGAAGTGATGTGGGAAACACAGTGATATGTCAAGTCAGGTCATAGAAACTTTGGTGTGGCTGTATTAATTGACACCAGCTTAGAATCTTCTGTTGCTGAAAGCAACCCTGAAGGTTTCCCCACCCCAGCATGATTGGTGGGTCAAGAAAAGGATGCGAATGCACATTCTTCAGGCAGTGGAGATTCAGCTGAAAAATACTTAGAAAGCTCCAGTGACGACTCTTCTTCTGTGTTGCCTCAGTATCCTTAAGAGTACAGAATTATTACGGAGGGAGAGGATGGCAACACAGCTGGCAGGCTCTCCCCATTTAGCAGGAGGCCCTCTGCACTTCAGTAGCCGATGCTCAGTGCTGTTACGCGTGTTTTCTTTAGTCTAGTTCAAACGCAGTTGCTGCCTCTCCCCTTCTGCCTTCCCGTTTCCTCTCTCGATCTCTGTGGTCCTCAATTTCCTGTTTACAGCAAAAGATTGAAGGGCTCAATTCGTTTTTCTGGCTCCTCGCCCTTGCACCCACTCTTGTCTTCTGGTCCCCACCCATGCTCTGTGGCACCAGCCTCCTCGCTGTTTGCCCCACCAGACAAAAAGAGCAGGAAAATCTCTAGAGCTGTGATGGTTTTAGTGCTACCTGCACATGCTGAGCCTACTGCCCACTCTTCACAGAAACTTCATCGCTGTAATCATTAACGGCTTTTCCTTCTCTTCCCTGTCCTCCTCTTTTGCTCCTTTCGCAGCAAAAACAGCCAAAAGCCAAAAGCAGCGAGATCCCTGTCTGCCCAGGGGCAGCTTCCAGCCTTGTGGGAAAACCAGCAGCACCGCAAAGAGCCAGGCCTCCACCTGCTCACTGCCAGCTTCTGGGGACAACCAGCAACTTACCTCAGAAAAAAAAACCACTGGGCAGACACAGCAGCTCTTTCAGTCTCCTAATGGGCCGGTGACCCAGGAAGGCTGCTCTTTATCATGCACTTGGCACCGGCGGACACTATTAACGACAGAAACAGCAGAAGGGAGAAGGCACAGCCGCTCTTACCCCTGCACCACTGAACTCCTGTTGCACTCCCACAACGTGGGAAAGCAGAACAAACCCATTTTGAAAGTTGTGTGACTGGGGCTGGTCATGTTAAAACCTCTCCTGGTTATTTCTACATGGTGTTTCACAATGACTGCAGGTTTCTGCAATGCTTGTATCAACCCTTTCAAACCGATAAACCATATTTTTTCTGCTCTGGGGTTTCAGGCTAAAACACAGGCAGAATTCAAACCAGTGAATTTTTGGGTGTATGTTTCAGAGAACAAAGAATTAAAAGCAATGAAGCTTGGTTATACATTTTCAGAGAAAGAAATAAGCATACAGAAAAGTGGCACTTAGAGCCCTGACAATTTGGCTAAGCACAGAACACAACTATGATTCTTTTAACATGCAGTGCTGTGTAAAAACCTACATATGAAGGGCCAGGTGCCTCCAGGATTGATGACACCAGGGATTTAACTTTAGCAACGGGCCTTGAAGCGCTATTTATGAATCTCATGTGATCGTTTTGACAAATGTCCTTCATGCTTTCAAAAACACTGTTTTAGATGTTAAAGATTAATTAAAACTAGAGGATATGGGTGGAGCTCCATGTGTCCTACCGCTTGCGAAAACATTTGTTTCCCAAGGGTAAAGAGAAATGCGCAACATGCAAAAGCATGCGCAGCAGGAAAACGGAAGCCGCTCTAACAGCAGTATTGATAATAGAGAATCCAACTTATCTTGAAGCAACACTGGGAAGGAAATTTCCTTTATGCGGAAACCCCCATGACAATACTACTAGCATAGAGCAGCCTGCGAATCGCAGCTCCATGACTGTGATAAATCAAGGATTGACTTTGTTTAGGAGTTTAGTAAATAAATGGGGGTTTGTACATTGAAATTGGAATAAACCAGGGTTGTTTGGGATGACAAGCAGGCATCGAGTCCCTTCCCTGCTTGAGGAAAATAATTTCTTTCTCTACTAACTGGACGAGAAAAACCCTCACGAAAACATAGTTACCTTTCTGCAAGACCAGAGCCAGAAGCATCAGCTGCTGAAACCCCAGAGCAGGACGGGGAGAGGAGGGGTCGCACACACCATCCTCCCGCTGCCAAACGCTCACTCTGCTGAGTGATCTCAATAGGGCTGTGCCAGAATAATGGAGAATTTGTCTTACTAACTGCCCTGGAAAACACATGGCTGCAAGAGCCGGCAGAGAGAAGCATGGGCCCCCAGGACCCCTTTGCTACTCCCAAATGCCAGAAAGCATTATCGGCCCCAGCCCTTCCGCATGACCGCAGCACTAACTGTGGCTGTGGCAAAGGTTACCTGCGCAGCCACCTGTTTTGTAAAAACAGCTTGAAGACGAGATCTGACTCTCCCCCATACCGGTCAAACCACATTTTCAACAAACTGACCTTGAATCTGTTTCAAACCGAATGGTAAATACGTTTGGCACGTGCTGCTGCCAGCCCAGCATGGGTAAAACTACTTTCGGCGTGCAACAGCTCCTGTCAGGCCCCAGACAGCAAAGGCCTTGGCACCAAGCAGTAAAACCAGTGAAGGGTGTGCTCCCAGAGGAGCTGAAATGCTACTGGAAAAAAACAGAGAAATTAAAGCAGGCAAGGGAAGGCAAAGGAGTGTCTAGGACACTTCAGAGGCACTGAAATCCTCCCTGCCATGCCCAGCTGGCCGGCAGCTCGCTCTCTGCATTATTGATGTTTGTGGGTCCCTGTAATACCTCCAGCAAGACAAATTAAGGATGAGGTTTAAGCCCTAACTCCAAAAGGTCTGTCTCCTGCAGGTTTACATCTTTTCCAGTTTCCACGCTGAAAGCAATTTTTCCAGGTTCAAATTATTATTTTTTCACTATAGCAACAAACACAGCCAGCACACATCCTACACAAAGCATTGCTAAACACCCTGACTCAGAGATCAGCTGAGCATTGCCCCAGGCACACACTGCATTTGCTGATATCCCACGTCCACAGCTTCCCAGAGCTCCACAGATCACAACGGAGGCTAACCCTGCCAAAGAGAAAACACAGCTTCCTTTCACAGCACAACAGTCCCATTACTGTATGTTTTCAGGGTGCAGGATATCACTCTGTGTTTTCTCATAGATGCAAAGATATTGAATTAAATAGCCACTAATACTCAGTTTCATGAACTCCAGCCATGCTTGGAAGCTTTTCAGTTGAGAAAAGATGCCTGAGAGAATGGCAGATCACCTACTGGGACCAGAATGTGGTGATCAAGCAAGATTTTATCAGGAAACAAGGTGAATGCACATACTGCGATAATTTTCATCAGTAAGATTTAACAGAAGACGGATACTGAACATGAAATAATTCTAATACAGGTCTAACCTCTGCTGTTTCTGGCAGGCTTGAGCACCCAGAGGGAAAAAAATCACCTCTGTGTATCCATACTGGAGGCTGAGGAAAGAAACATCCGTACAGCTGAGGAGAGAACATCTGCCTGGGTAACTCCTCATAAAGCGATGGTCCCAGCACATGCTATATTCTAGTCCGTGTGACAATAAGAAGTCCAGAGCATGCACAGTCAAGCACAGAGAGTCTAAGTTAAAATGGATTAGAATCGAACACCAGGGAAGAAAGTGATGGAAGGAGGATCACCCAGTCAGGAGGAGGACTATTAGGTGCTGGTAGAGGAAAGGAAATTAGTTTCTCTTAACATGTAAGTGTTCTATGATTATCTCCCTTTTAGTAGTAAGGCAATAAAACCGAACAGCAGGTGCTGCTTTTCTCCAGCTGCAGGTAATGGGCCAGGACTGAAAACAAGGATTGATGAAAACAGAAAAAAATAGTTGAAAGTAAAAGACCATAATACACATTTCAGAAACAAGCAACAACCTAGAATGAAATATACAGGATATCAAACTTTGACACATCTCATACATGATGGACTTGATACATGTGGGTCCAACGCTTAGAAACAAGAGGTGAACCTTAAAAAAAAAAAAGGCACATTCTTCTTCATTTCAATCTTGCAGACAGTTTAACACGGAGGAATGACTGCGGCTGATGGCTTTGATGCAAGTAGGAGGTATTTGTTATGGTTATTTAATAGCACAAAGTAACCTGTGGGGCGACTTCCCCATCAAAAACAGTGAGATTACGCCAAAGCTTTTACATGCTTGAACATGACTTAGACAAGAACTTGAATGCAAATGTAAAGATGACAACGCAGCAAGGTGTTCATGCTGTGTTTAGCTGGTGTTTTTCATTAGAGGCAAAACCCTTGCTGCTTTCCTGACTCTGCCACACAGAGACTATTGTTCAGGAGTCTGGGGCGTGTCCAGCAATCCATTCTCTTTTACTAGGAAGCACCAACCAGCTTCTAAATCCTATTAAATATCTACCCTTCTCTACTAAATGTTACAGCATGTGACTACTTTCACTGCTGAAAATGCTCTGCAGAGAAAAAAGGGAAAGCTACATAATGCAGCATGTGGAAAAAACAATTCTGCTGCTTTCTCTCTTTGATGTGGCTAAACCTCACTCACACAATAAAATGATGCACCGAACAATGTCCAGTAGTCAGCCAAGCATTACGGGGTGTGGAAGGGCAGGTCCCTTCATTGTCTTTATTTTTACACAGAGTTTATGGCATTTTGGTGTCAGCAATACAAAAATAGACCTCCTGAAAGCCAGCTTCGGATTCATGTAGAAGAATGATTATGTTCATCTGCAAAAAGTCCCTGTAAACTCTCCCACAGTAAATAAATGAAACATAAAAGTCATCAGGTTTAACAGATTAAGCTGGGGAAGAACTCAGAATTATTTTTTTTTTAAATCAGAAGACATATATTAAGTAGAGACAATAGTGCAAGCTACATGAACTGCTCGTTTATTGTCAGGAAAATTGGAATGCATAATTGTGTAAATATCTCCTGCAGCATGACCAGCTCCCTGTGATGCAAAAGACCCTGTCACACAGACCATTTCATAAATATTAACCATTCAGGCTTTTTTTCCCCCTAGTACTCTAGGATACCAGCTGACTTCTTGTGTACGAAATGCAAAGCAGCTAGAGAAATGTAACCTTTCTAGTGGATGATTAAAATGGTTTAACACTTTTAGGTGCTGCTCTTGGAAATACCTACACACATCTTTGTCTGCCCTGGTTTCAATATAACCACTCACCTTATTGAAGTCCATGATGAAAAAAACGAGGACCAAGGCCTCAACTCCAGAAATGTATTTGGAGAAAAATGTTTTTTACAGCAAAATAGCCAAAGTACAGGTGAATAAAGAAATTACTTTATGGCCTGTGGTACAGACTTTAAATTGACATCCTTCTCAAAACAGCATAAAAAAATACCTCAGTGTTGTCAGCTTTTAACATAAAAGGACATAAATGCCTTACAGCTGACTGGATGTTAGTGGTTTACACCTGTTGCCATTTTTTCCCTTTGTGTAATCACTTCACGAAAAGGAGCATGGAAAAAGCATCGGCCTGTCCCAGGACACTGACTGTGAAATTTCCACAGCAGAACAGTGACCTCAGTACACACACTCTTGTGGGGTCTTTGCAGTTTCCTTTAAAAAACATTAAGAGCATAATGCAGGGAAGTGCCAGGGTTTTTTTAGAGGGGGGGGCAGAGCTGCTGTTTGCCATACTTGCCCAGACCCCTGTCTGATCAACAGTTTTAGCAAGGGTTAGAGCAAGGCTCGGCACTGGCACAGAACAGGCCAGGCACTTCACCACATAAAGTCATTTCTTCCCGTGTTCAACAAACCAGCAGAATGAAAGCTTTTACAGTGGACTCCCACTTGTCTACAGGGAGGAAAAACAAGGGTGGAAAGGAGAAGGGTGTTCCGTTGTGGTTTTTATGATTTCTGTTGTTCTCTCTTCCTCTCAGCACTCCTCCCTCTTCTCCGCAGCTGCAGGTAGTGTAACAGTTCACACACAAGCCTACCAGCAATCTGCTGTTTCTACTGTCCCACGATGTGGCGAGACTGGGATCCTCCTTAGCCAGGTATTCAGAAACATGAAATTCTAACTGCTAACCAGAGATGAGTCAGCAAGGGATGGGCATCAGGAGTCAGCGTTCACTATGAAGACAGAATAATGGATGCTGAAACCCATCTTTCAAAGTGCGAAGCCAGGCACCACAGACAGAAGCTCCCAGCAACACACAACCACCCTGGAGGCAGGAGACCTGTGGGTGCTGCAAGACTGGACGTGGCAAAGCAACGGAAATTCTGGCGGGGTATCAAGAAGGGTGTCCCCGTGAGGGTGTTCAGACACTGGATCCCCGCACAGGCTGTGGGGTCTCCAACCTTAGGGCTATTCGCATCTCAGCAGGACAAATCTCTAAGCAAGCTGATCTACCATTGAAGTCGACCCTGCTTTGAACAGGTGTGCTGAACGAAATACGCTCCTCTTCCAATTTAAAGTGTTCTGTGACTTGATGGATTTTAGCAAGCTTAAACAACAGCCCAGAAGACTGAACTGCTGGTAGCTCAACTACAGAATCCCACTGAGGGATTTCAGAGAGCTGTGGGATCTTTTCTTTCATCTGAGGCACAAGTTGAGACACTACATGGAGAGGAAAGTCAAAGCTGCGGTATGTTTTGACAATTCTCCTTTAAAAACTCACTGCAATCGGAAAGAAGAATAGATGGAAGAAATGCCAAACCTTTGTTGGTTTCATGTTTAAATCTAATTTCACTCTAATGACAGAAATGCATGAATAGAAAATAAATAAATCTATGATGAAGGCATTTAATCCTTTCACAATATTGAATCTCGGTGCTAAGAGATGTTACCATTATAATTAATTGCTGTTAAATTATAATTTTCATTATCACAGAAATATTTTAAATGGAATAATGTGTATTTACACACATGTATTTCAGCAACCACTGTGTTGATCAGGGATTAATAATAGCTGACTTCGTAGCTTTGCTGAACAACATGTTTAGTTCCTCTAGTTTCCATGGTCACACAATAATTTATTACTGCTAATTGCATGCTGTACTGTAGAGTCAGATGCACTATGCTGCACTGACAGGCTGCTGAATAAAAGCAGTAACACCACAGGTAAGCCAGATCATGGCTTAGCAAGCCCAAGATCTAATGTAAATCTCAAAGGTGAAAGCTGAAGGAATAACAGCATTAAAAATATTGCTGATTATAATAAAAATTACTTGTGTAACTGAGGAAACCACGGTATTTATGCAGTTATTTCTAAGGAGTTTTAAAAACGAATGTATTTTAATGAGATTTCAAACAACTGCTAATAAGAAGCATTAGAGGAAAAATCCCTAATCTGCAAACTCATCATGCAGAGCTCCAGCTGAAGTCCTGGAGTTGTCTTGAGTCTGGCAGAATTGATGCTTTCACCTGTTAGCTTGCTCAAGAAAAGCTCCAGAAAACTGAACCACAATGTAAACTTTAACTCACACATTCTAATCACTCTGTATATTCAAGTTCCTTTTTAAGAAACCCATGTGGTAATAAAAAACTCTACCTAAATAAATATTCCTTTCCATGCCATGCCTGCTTTCTCGGGGCTTGTGAGGAACAAACAAGTTGCACATACGTTCTAATTCCTCACCTCAAAATTTTCCTGCTTATCTGTTTGATTCCAATCCAAAGGTCATTTACTGATTTGCTTTAGTGGGACAATGCAGCATGTTTAAGCAAATTTTTTCTGGCCTTTGGAGTTATGAAGGGGGGGGGGGGGCAAGATACTCTTCCAGCACAGTATTTCCTGCCCATGTAATAACTCTTCAAAGCAGTACCAGAAAAAAGGCAGCTCTTTGTTTGAAACCCTCAAAGATCTCTCTGAGATTTAAAAGGTAACACAAATTTGAAGGAATTAGCTAGGTAAAATCATACTTTGAACACCTTCAATGTGTATCTTCATCCAGAAACATCACTTGCTTTTCTAGCCAAAGCAGACTTCTGAGTTGTACTGACTGCGTAATGCCTTGGCTACACAAACCGAAAAGCTCTACATGGGTACAAAGGTGCGGCCTCTGTTGAGGTTGTCCATGAGAACTCCCATGTGAAAGCTAAGTGACTGATTAATGCTCCCAAACACCTGTCAATGTGATATTAATGCCATCAAAAACCAGTTCAGGTATTGGTTAAGCACAGAACTACTGCACATCTTTCTTACCTATGTGAAGAGGCTCTTTGGACTAAGACTACTTGTGTGCTTATACCCAGCTCGCACATCTTTGCAGCCAAATTGCACAGATGCACCTGTGTACACAGGCACGAAAATGCATTTATGACATCTTACACAGATCACGTGCGCCTGACGCCTGAGACAACTCAGTGATTCTCAGGTCTCCAAACTTATGGGCCTATTTCAGCCTAACTCAAATACACAAAATGTTTACACAGAAGAAAAAGCCTAATGAATACACTTCAAAATATGAAGTCCACAGTGACCCGCAGCTGGTGCCAAGGAAATGTTTTCAAACGTGGCAACACGAGCTAACCAGAAAGGAGAGCTGACTGATGTATCACAGAAAACAAAAGGTCTCCTGGCATTCAGTAGCTCACAAACAGGCACTTGGAAACTCTGCTAGGAACTGGTTGGACCGGGCCATGCTTGGGGAGACTGGAGGAGGAGAGGTAGGGGACAGCCCACGAGGTGCTGCTAAAGATCACACTGTCCCATCTGGCCATTTCAGAAGTGCAGGGAAAACAGGGGGAAAAGCCTCCTCCCTCTCAGCTGCTGTTTTAATGTGTGTTGCCGCAGCCGGTAGACGCTGGTGCCCACCCTGCCATACCCAGCCCAGGGAGAGCGGCTCTCCTGGAGCTGGTGCAGGACTACACTCCATCCCTGCCACTGCCAGGACACGCTGCACAGCTTAGGATTTTACATTATTAGGGGTCCTTAATGGTTGTCTGTTCTCCAGGACAAATTGCAGCTGCTTTTTAGAACAAAAGTATCTGCAGCAAGGAACTGGCTGGAACATGGCTGGCCCCAGGCACAGGGGTACCTAACCATCTTTCAAGTGGCACAGAGCATCATTAGCATCAATATGCTGGCAAATATCAGTGCAACCTGCCTGTTACAAGCAAACGGCCCTGCAGATAGCTATTTATATCATGGGGATTTTATAATATACCCTATCAGGCATCATTATTAACATATTTTGGGGGGAGAAGAAACAGAAAGAGTAGCATTTAATACATGAAGGGCAATGGGTTTATGGAAAAAAACATGTCATAACTTCTGCATCTCGCTCTGTGAAATCCTTCTGTAAGGACTTGGGACAACAGCTATAAACAATCACGTCCAGATGCAATCAGCACATAAACTGCTATTAGAGGCTGGTGGCTTATCAGCACACCTGCAGAAGTGACAGTGGCCAGGACATCACCTAGAGAACAGCCAGGAAATTGTCTACGGGCATTGCAATTCTCTGAAATTACTTCCTTGAGGTAGAAGTGAAACACTTCTTCCTGTTACCAGGTGAGGCCATGAGGACAAAATGCAGCTGGCACCCCACAGGGTGAACGAAGCCTCTGAAGAGACAGTGAGGGGATGGGCTACAATTCACCTCTAAGAAAGGAAATACAGTTCCCACAGTCATAGAGAAAATAGTTCTCCATACGCTTTCCTTCTCCTCTGGGCTCAAGATCAGAGCCTTGATCCAATTAGACTTCATCCACTTAAAGAACCGCCACATACCTCGTGACTTGCGTCAGCACCTCCAGCCCCAGGGTGCTGGGGCACAGCACAGCCCCCCTGACATGGGGGGGGAGAAGTGGGTGCACCTACCTGCACTGGGGGTGCAGCCACCACCACCCTGAGGAATTACTTCTCCTTAAACAACATGAGACTGAGCATTTAGAGGTAGGGTTAACCTGAATTACTGAACTCCCCATGCATGAGAAGAACATTAAAGTTTGGAAGTTCAGAACGCAGCCAATATCTGATGCTTCTAGACACCTCCCCTATTTATCCAGAGCCTTAGTCAACTGCTGCTCCATAATGGCTATTACTCATGTTAAATTGCAATCAAAGTACAGACACATCTGCAATTTCAGAGCAGTCTCTTTCGTTATATTGGCAAACAATCTGGAAAAGTTGAAAAGAGGAACACACCCGGGGGGGGGGAAAAAAAAAAAGGTCTCTCCACTACCCGAGTAAGTCTAGTTTCCCTGGAAATAACTGTGGAAAGATACTAAACTAGCTGCAGAACTATTACCCAAAGCAAACTATAGGGAGTTGACTAAAGATGAGACACTCATGTTTTCACTTTCCTTTTTTTCCTGGAACGAAATCATAATCGGATCACATTTTCACATATTGGAAACACCACCTTGACAAAATGAGCATTAACTACTGGAATTTGGGTCCTTTTTTTTGGAATGGAAAGGCTGAACCCAACATACGGTATCAGTGTGGAGAAGGTGAAACCAGAGTGGAGCTGTTATTTGAGAATAATGAAGGAGCAGGTCTGGATTTGAGAGAAAATCCCACAGGTGAGTCCCTTGGCGTGGTACTGTTGTGCAGTTTCATTGCCTTTCACAGGGCTGCCTTGGTTTAGATTAGCTGAGAAGTGGGCTCTGCGTATCGGCTGATTTTCTGAAGAGCTTGCCAAGCCATTCAGTTCAAGCCAGGCACCTTTATTAAACCATCAGGGTTTTGTCCTAAGAAAAATCTGAGTAGCCAGCATTTATTTTGTTCAGATAAACTCTTAAATCTCTTTGTAACAGCTCATTGTTTTGTTTAATCTTTGCAGGCATAAGGCCACCCCTTGCTTGTGATTAGAGTGCTGTGGAAATACTGATAATTGTTGTACCTTACCACCACACTTTCTCCTCTCTCTCTCTGGTACATAATTCTTGCGTTATTTTACCTGAAAACTCAGTTCTGACAGACAAGAAACCTTAAAGAAACCAACCCCGAAACCAAACTAGACACATGCCTGGTCATTTTGACAATATCCATGGCAGAGATATTTGGAGTCTCTGTAAGAGAGAAAAAATCAGATTCTTGTGCAGTGCCATCTGGAGCGATATTTCTTCTGTTTGCTACCACAAGAAGCAAACAGAAGCAAACCTGTAAACGAGAAATCATATTTACAGCCTCCTGCTCCCGCCAACATCCTTACTATGGTTTAACTGAAAACAGTGCAGGATTTTGCCATCTACCAACTGTCAAACAGAAAACTGACCCTATCTGGTGTAAGCTTGTCATGTACGTGTAACTGGGCCCGTGCTTCCAAGAGTTCCAGCTCCTTTTTCTGAACAAACCGAACTTGACTGAACATGGAATTATCATTGTTTCCAGTTATCTGATGAAAAAGCCACTTGGTAATGCCAGATCTTTCACAAGACCTTTGAAAAGCCACAAATGTGGCCGCCAGACCATGTCACAGTGACTGCCTGTGCGTCTGCTTCACTGCACTGCTCCCCTCCAAAACTGAAGGGCCTTTTTCTTTAAGCTTCTTTCTCAGTGAAACAGTGGGGCATTCAGCACCGCTACGAGACTGGGTAATATTAGTTTGGCTACAGTAGTTCTCTTTCAACAAAGGAGGCTCTCAGCCCAGGATACCCTCATTCCAGCAGCAAGTGTACTAGGTCTTTTGTGTTAATGTGGGCTCTCCCAGCCACCACGACCTTAGGCTCCACATCAAAAGTCACAAGCATTGTGTGGTCACCATCCCTCATCTTTTCTCCTCAGAAAGAAATGCAAGGACTCAGCTACATGCGTTTTTAGGAGCAGAAACCAATTTTGAGCTCCCATGCCCTCCTTAATTACATGGAGGCTATCACAGAGGACAGTAGGGCCAGTATTACTTTGGGTGTGACTATGGTCAGTGTGTGAAAGACATCAACCTTGAGTTAAGAGTAAAGCACCCCTGCTCCCAAGGGCTGGGGAACACACAGGTTATCCTCTGTCTCTGCATGTCATGCCAGCACCTTTCTCTTTTACCGAATTTCAGAACTGCTGAACACCCGGTAATCCATGAGTTTCTGACTTTCTCCACAAATGACTTTCCAAAAAGACTAATTTTGAGTTGGGAGGGGAGTTGTTTACCTAATAGTTATTAAACAATTTTCATCTTTGGAGTCGTTACATCACTTCACTTAGATAAAGACACCAGGAAAAGGACCATCACCTGCCAGCCCCGGGTACAGATTTCCAAACAAAATTACAGATTTGATTTCTTGTGGGAAAAAAGCAAAGCAGATTCTAAGCCACCTTATCTATTTTATTCTATCTCCTTCATCACAGCTTTTGAAGTTAACGAAGACTAATTCCCAATATTCGGCTTAACGGCTTTCCCAAACTTGTCCACTCAACAAAGATAATTCATCTTCACATAAGGAAAAAATACGTTACTATCAGACCCTGCACTACGTAACAGTTGATACTTAATACTTCTCAATTTAACTTAAACAAGAACAAAAAGACTTTTGGAGCTGTTAGTAATCAAATACTCTTTCAGTGAATTCCTACATGAAATTCATACTCTGTGCAGAAGGGGTGCACCTACCAAATCCCACATCCTGCTCTGGGCTATCACAGAAGAGTACTCCAGTACAGGGAATAGGCAATGAGGTTTGTGTGAATCATACTGCAAATCTGTAATTTGATTTTCTTCACCATTTCTACTAAAAGTCAAAGCATGCACCCAACAGAAAACAGAAAAACGAAGAAGAGGAGGAAATCACAAAACAGATTCGAGAAAGAACTCAGGAATGAAAGCCTACCATTGTTCTGGCTTTTTATCACCACTTTCATCTCTTTCCAAGGCCTTTTTTTATTGCCCCACTTTCCACAGAAGTTAATGACAAAACCCACAATCGATTTAAATAGGGCTCTTGGATAGGAAAAGTATCTGGAATAGGAGCCCGAACTCGTGTGTGGTTATACCGTGCCTATGAAATGCGAGGATGATCTGTGACATTCAGCATATTTGAGACATCCAATGCAGAAACTCGAAAGGGCCAGTTCCTGTCCTTGCACAAACGGCTGCATTTCCAGATGCACAGAGCTACAGGGATTTACACCAGTTAGGAACATCACACAAATCGTTTTACTGTTCTAACTCCAGCAACACATTACCCCCAGGGCGTTCCAAATACCTCACTGTCCCATGTGAAAATATCTGCTTACAAGCTTTGTTTACTTCACAATTTCAGAGCCACAAAAAGTGCACCAGAGCTGCCCTTTTTTAAACAAAATTATGCTCCAGGGCCTCAAGATTTCTGTTTGTTTTGAAATTAAGTTTCTTATACACACAGTTATAAAACAAGTATCACAAACATAATGTAAACAGAAACTGAAGAGAACAGACTACAAAAAAACCTGAAGCAACAGCTCATAGTTGTAAATTTTCAGTTATTTCAGTGAGGAGCCAAATCCAATTTAAATGCTTACTTTTCCAACTGTATCAACACTGACCATATTATCAGAAATACTTTATCCTGTGCTCTTTTAACTTGCCTCCTGGGTCCCCCTAAGTACCAAAACCCATAATTAGAAAAGGTAAATTTCTGGAAATTTTGAAAACATAAAAGAAACTTTAGAGCTTTTTGAAACAGAAAACAAAAATTTGGGACAAAATGTTGTCTTCAGTAGCTATGGGATTATCAAAATCTGGTTTATTTCTCTAATAAAGAGAAATTTTTAGTCCTTAAACCATAGTAACAGTTTATCTAGCAGAGAAGATGAAGCTGCCATACTGCCCTAAATAGCCCTTTAAAACAGGGGAAATGCCAAATAATGTTGGACTTCATTTCTCACTCTACATTCTGAAAGAGGGTCTTTCACAAGAACTCTCTGTTAAGTTTTCCACAAAACTAAATATGAGATTTCGAGGAAGTTTTGTAATATCAGGATTGGGAAAAAAAATAGGAGTGAAATGTTTGAATGCTTTTTTAGGGTGTTTGTCCATTTTAATGAAGAACCTGGACATGTCAGCTACAACACTTACCCAGTCATTTCCTCCAAGCTAAAATCCTAAATTATATATTTAATAAGCTAGCAAGATCGCTTTTATAACTTGCCCATTTGAACTATTTCTAGACAGAGAGGACTTTCACCAATATTCAGCTACCACCTTTGTTTCAGATGGCTAAAATGCCCTAAAACCAAGTCTAGGATTCAAACACGTAAGGGTCCAGCTATGACGGAAATGCACATTCAAATCACTGTGTTTGAGATCACTTTAAAACTCTGCAAATCTGACATGGCATGTGTTCACCAAAACCAGAAGACTAAAGTATGTTGTGACACATGCAGGTTTTGCAACGTTTACAGACAGCAGAAAATCAAGCAAAATTTGCCACTGGAATGTAACTGCAACTTCAGCCGCAGTTCTCAGGGTGAGAAAAGAAAAAACTCACACCATGTAAACCTGACACAATTCATCTGGAATGAAATTCAACCTTCCCGAATTTCACCTGCAGCAGAAATTACCATGACAAGAAATGCCAATGACCAATTTGGTAGACAAAGTAGGATGTCCTTCAGTTGGGTAATCACTGCCTGTAGCTATGCAGGTCACTGCTTGCAAGAGACTGAAATCCTTCAAAAGGTGAATCTTGCGACAAGGAAGCGGGCTGTTGAAACTCTTTTCAGAGAGCACCCACTTAACTTCAGAGGATCCTGGGTGTAGCAGAAGATCTCACCACTCTAGCGCAGGACAGCACTTTGGCAACTTCTACAGATCTGCCAGTTAGCAGTGAGAGCTCCCTAATTATCCTGGGGCATAGGAAGGTATTTGGGGATAAATTGTTCTTCCAGGAAAAGCTGCAGAGAAGCCTGTCTTCAGAATCCAAAAAGAAACAAAAATTTTCCTGCTGTTCTGCAGCCTGGATGAGAACCAATCTACGCATACAGGCCCCTGTATCATCAAAGTCGACTGCCACTGACCACTTGAAAACAAACAAACAGTTTGTCACTCTTTTTATGTCAAACTGGAGCCCAGATCAGACCTACTTGGGTCATAGCAGATCAAAGGATAATACAGACAGGGAGCTCCCCTGCTGCAGGGCACTGCGGTCAGAGCAAGGATTTTGCCCCAGACACCCATACAATTGCAAGATACTCAGCATTTTGTTTTCTGGTGCAAGTAGTGCTGTGCAGCCACAGTCATTCTTCCCCAATGAAACAAGCGTTTAGATACTACATTAGATGTCAAGGTTTTCAAACCATACTAGCACAGCTCAAAAAGTGCTTCCCATCCTGGTCACCAAACACTAAAAACGATCAGTTTCCAATCTGCAATGCAACATTAAAAGAAGAAACAAAATCAAAATGCACCATCCAGCAGAGTACATCAGGGAGCTCCTTTGAAAGCTGGCTTTCCTCTGGGGATTTATCAGGAGAACAAATCTAGCTCAGCCCCATCCCCCAGGATTTTACATTTGTAATTACCACTGGAAATGTCACACCTAGGGGACAGCCCTGGAGCCAAGACCCAACTTTCCAACTGTGCTGTGGGAGCTGATAAAGTCACCAAGCTACTAAATGCCAGAAATGTTAATATCATGCTGTCCTGTTAACCAGGTGGGAAGGAGCCCAGGAGCAGCAATGATAGCTGCTTCCCCACAGCACTGATGCTCACTGCCTTGACCAAGGAAGGTGATGCAGCTGCAGGGATCTCTTTCCAAATTCCTGACTTGCATTAACCTCTTCCTGCCAACTCCTACAGCGATGGAAACCAATCCACAGGGTACTGCCACTTTACTTATGACAGGTGACAGCCATGGTTTGTAACATACCTGGTTTGCTTTTAATTCCTAACTCAGCAGGCCAAATTTTCCCCACAGACGTATCCTGCACAAACTACACAGCAACAAGTTTTCCACAAACAAGTTTGGGGTCTTGTCTCTACTCAGAGAGAGCTAGCTACTCCAGCCCTGCAACGCGATCCCTTCCTACCACACAAGTGGCCACAAGAATTAAAACTCCACACCAAGGTTTAAGACGATAGCAACTCACTTACCACTCCAGGACTGGGCAAAACGACTATAGTAAGGACTTACTGAAACCTAATAAAGGAAACAGAACTTGCTACAGCACTTCTCTCAGCACACCTGCGCTGGCACTTTCACAAGCATGAGGACTGAGTATGCTGAATTTCTTGATTATCACGCGCAGGACTTCTGACATAAAGATAGCCTCAATTTGCTCCTGGCAGCGCCTGCTGCCCCATCCTGCTTCTCTCCAGCCCATCAAGGCAAATGGGAGCTGGGATCTCCTCCAAAGGTGACCCTTCCCAGGTGCAGAAGGAGCCAGTCTGGTCCCTTCCACGTAGTCCCACACTTCGCACCAGCTTCACACCCCAGTGGGACAGAGCTGGAAAACCTGCTTTAAACACTCCACAATCATCAAGTCAAACAACTGAGTTTCCTTACAATCATCACTTCAAGGCATTTAAAACAGGTGGAATGTGGGAGTGCCAAGGTGATCACTTATGATCTGAACTTGCTTTGTCCCTAGCATTTTGGAGCAGAACGAGGTTGGCTCCTCTCCTCATCTCATGTGAAGCCGCCAGTGTCAAATCTGACATACTGTCTACCTTAGGAAAGAGGAGCTCAGAGAGAGTTGTCCTCTACTCACTGCTGATTCACACTTCTTCATACAGGGTCTGAGCACTTGCTCTTTGCTATTTTAGTCAACAAAATAAATATGCTCCTGAGCGCATTTTTTCATAAAAACTTCCAACCTTCACTAGATCTGAAGAGGACCTCGCTATAATCTCGCACAAATCTTGGGGTGTGAGTCTGGATGCACTGAGCAATGCCTAGTGCCACAGAACACCCGATGTTTTCACCAGAACCTTCTAGCCAGAGGACACAATCACTTGAAAATTTTACAACTACAAATGAATGTTTTTTCAGATATTCTTCAAACAAAGAGCCATTAATTCAATGAAAGACACCTTCTGTGTCAGCAGAGTTAAGCCACTCCCTTTACAGTACACAATATTTTGCATGGTTATTTAGCATTTCATGGAGTATCTAGTGCATAATTTAAAACATTTCCTGTACCTAAGCTCCACCCTGAACATGATCACTGGCAGCACTACTTTTCAAGCCTCTCTCCTTTCTCTGCAAGGTGAGTAAACAGCTACAGGATGTCTAGTGCAAAATCCCTCCTTACAATTACAGAACTCACTGCATTTTATCTCTTTTGTTAGAGGAAACTGCAGTACATTTAGAGAGAATACTGTAAATTTTATTTTTAATTTTTTTTTCAAGTCAAGACAGTGCATTCCACTGAAGGGAAAACTCACTTTCTGTGCTTTCAACACTTCGGTCTGCTTTCCTCTTTCAATGTGATGTAAACACACAGATAATGGATTCCTGAAGCAGTGACCCTGAAAATGATAAAATCTGCCTTCTTTAGACTGCTAACCTAACCAGCAAAGAAAGAGGCGTGAGCCAGTATTTTTTTTCTCCCCGTGCCACAAATTTGCCTCATTCTTTTTAAAGCAAATACCACAGCCTAAGATCTGACAGATGTCCAAGATGAAGCCTCTAACGCATTCCCTCACATCCAAGTTCAGAGCCTGGATTTTCCATGCCTTGCTTGAGGAATGTCTATGTTGCCAGTGTTAAGATGCTGTCATTTTACCTTTTTATATTCAGTACGCAGCCATTACTGTGAGCCAGGTTACAAGACAAACAAAGTACTATGAATGAAAGACTTTTTTTTTTCCCTCCTTCCTTTAAGCCAACAAATAGAAACATTATTTGCACTAACCAGGCTCTTCCTCCCTCTCTGAAAGGAACCACAGGACCACACTTGTGGCACAGACCAGAGTAAAGTAAGAAACATGCACAGAAGGGCTGAACTTTGCTGTGCTTGGGCTGCTCAGGGATTATTTACAGAGTCACATGGATGTAGAGGAGAAGGTTTGGTTCTGGTCATGAATTCTTTTTATTTTGGAACTGCAGTACTAGAGTTCATTCATCCCTGGGACATGCCTTACAGACAGAAAGAGCAGAACTTGTGTTACTCTGTCTGAGGCAGAGAGATGCTGGGCACAATCCTTCTCCACCGCACTGCCTATAGTCTGGGTTTCCAGCCCACGTCAGAGGCTTACCCTTCAGAGAGCACACTACCACTCCCCAAAAGAAACACCTGTTTTCTCAGGCAGAGAGACAATTTAATGCAGGAAGACATTAAAGGACATTCTGCCCGTCTAGAAGTAGAGTAACACAAAACGAAGAAAACTGGGAATGTTAAAGTACATGAATCTTTCCTCAGAAATCTTCTACGACATGAGCAAATTAATTTGTTTGGAAATTATGCAACTATTCTTCAGATTAAGAAGTTGAGCCACTCGTCTTTACAGGAGATACAGAGATAGAAAGAGCTCCTGTACTGCAAACTGCACCCAAACAAAGCTAGGATTTTTAAGATTAATTTTCAAAGTTACAACTGTGTTTTATTTAAGGACAAAACAAATAGAAAGACGACTTCCTGGCTCTCCCTCTTACTGTTCTAAGTGACTTGGTCTGGGTTAGTCCTGATTTGTAATGCTAAGTGGCTCGGAGGTTGGATATGGACCTTAACGCTGTAAGACTGAGCACAGCTTCAAAGAGATACAAGCCACATGGTATGGCTTAAAGGAACACAAAGGTTTTTCCAAAAGCACCACTTTTGGCCAATCTCATTAACACCTCGATGCAAAGAGAACAAGCCCAGACTAAAGTGTTTATGGGGATCATATCACAGCAACACCTACAAAAAAAAAAACAGCATGGGCTTACCTTGTAACTGCTTGAATCTTCCTTCTAACTGATTATAGTTATACGGCACCTGAGCTGCGTATCCTGGGGACAACGGGCCAGGCATACTGGTTGATTTTTGTAATTCCATTTACAGATAACACAGGGAAACGATGAACTGCAGCATAAAGGAACCACAGGTTTCTCCACCGTACATCCAAGTAAATCCCAGCTTGCTCAGTAGTTTGGCTTCAGTCCCTAGAGAAAATGCTCTCACTGAGCCCTAAGCAAATAACAGCTTTGGTTCAAAATCCAGCAGGGTGGGTTGGCGGTAAGTTGTCTGTAACAGATTCAAACTCAAAGCACCATGAAGGTTTTTTTCTGGTGCAGGTTTGGTTTTGTTTGTTTTTTTCTTTCTCCACTACAGGCAACTCAAGTGCTCAAATTTGGTTGCAAATCCTTGCCTGGCTCTGATGAAACTAAATTTAAAAAAAAAGCAAGCCTGCGATTCAGCCCAAAGCAAAAGCAGCATGGAGCCACGCGCTGCCGTCCTTGCCAGCGCTCCCAGGAGCCGTGCACACCTCAGACCTTTCTGCCGGTTTGTAATATAATCAGCAACCGCCCGGGTGCGGGCTGATGTCACTTGATTACCATAAAGCATGGTGGAGGAAACGAAGGCTGTACCAAGGGCAAAGGGGCGGCGGAGCAAAAGGAAGAGCGAGATGGCTCATGAAACGCCGCAGTGAGTTCTTCCGCCGGGTGCAGCCCTCGCCACCCTGGGGGACAAGGTAGCAGCGGGGTCCCCGGCCCTCTGCTCCCAGCATGCCGCCACGGTCACAGCAGATGGTGGTATCTTCCTGAGGAAAGCTGGTGGAATTACAATCTTTTGTTAACAGCCTCATGTAACGGAAAAGTCTCAGATTACTATCACATGAAAAGGAGGGCACTTTATTTATCTGAGAGACCGTTCACTTGAAAAAGTAACACACACAGAAGCGCTCATTCAGTATTTAGCAACGGGCAACGAGGGGACGCAGAAAGATGTACGCTCCAGCACACTGGAAACAAACGAAAGCTTTGTGAAAAGGTTCGTTAAACAGCCAGTTGCTGTCGCTTCATTTTATGTTACTTGTCAATATCGAGGATTTTGACATCTCCTACGTCCCCTTTATCAGCGTGCTGGGTATTACTGCAAGATTAATGGTTGTCTGGGCTGTGTACTGGAGGGGGAGGGATGTAATGTAAATAAGGACGCCTTGCCTCTGATTGGCACCCTAATACCCTGCTGTAATATGAATGTGCACAACAGCAGCAGCAGGGCTAGGTACTAGAAGCCAGTTCCTGCAGATGGTATTAGACAGAGGATGTCGGTTTTCCCTCAGGGGCATGAGCTCCTTGCCCTCACTTACTCATAAGTGAAATTAAAAGGTCAATCCCGCCTTCGTATTCTCAGTATGTAGCATTTGACTGTTCACTTTTAAAACTGCTGATAAGGTTCACATAAATGTTCTCTTTTTTTTTTTTTGGTTTCTCGTATTTCCAAATTCCTTTCCAATGGAATCCACGTCCTCTACTCCTCCCACTCTGTCCCCTCATTAAACATTTCGAAATGTTGCCTTTGTTTTGATACTGTTGTTTCACAAGTTTTTAGTCATATAATAATTTACTTGAGGACAATTTCTGTGGGGAAGCTCAGTCCACTCCCACTGACTCGCTCCAGCCCTAGCTCAGCCTAAGGTGAACAAACGCGCAAGAAGTCCAATCATGAGTGCTGCCAATTTATGGAGAAGTGATGGAAGTCAACAGTTGACAACTGAAGCTGGGGTTTCCAAAAACACAGGGACTGTTGAAAATGCCTGGCACGTTGCTCCCAAGGGCATAAATACACTTAAAATATTTATGGCTGTGAACTATACTCTTTTACTTAAACCAACACCATAGCCCTAGTCCAGAGTTGCTTATTATATTGATACAGAAGGGTTTTTAGTAGTGCATTTCAGTGAACCCCTTTATATCAATATAGCTGTATTTACACAAGGCTTTTGGTACTACAGCAGACCTCAAGTAGAGCCTAAAACATTTCTGAAAGTTGGCCTTCAGTCTTTTCAGAACTACTACCCATGCTTGGCCACCACAGATTATTCAGCTGCCCGAGTCAGACTTTACAGTGTCAGGACAGAAAACGATCGTCCACAGGGGCAGCTAAAACACTCCCTTAAGGGGGATGAAGGTTCTGCAGGCTTGGGCCCCAAGAGCACGTTTGCAGGAGGAAGAGGGGATCCGAGGAAGCACCTGCACTTGTCCCTGGGGCCAGCAGGATGCTGCTCTCCAGAGAACAATGCTCAGCCTTCCCCTGACACTCTTTATACAGCCAGCTGTTCCCCTGGCACTCAGAGACACACACGCTGCGCTTGCAGCCACAGGATTTCCAGGCTGAGGTGGGAGTGAAGAAGGGCAACACAAAAACACAAAAGGCACTACAAATTTGCAGGGACAGAGCTCAGTAAACTTAGACATTAATACACAAATGCAAACTCCCTCCAAGCTCAAGGAGCACATTTTACCCAGCACACAAGTACAGGCTTATTTCCATCACCATTTTTTTTTCCTGCAGCTTTCTACCAACAGCAGCTACGCCTGCAGTGCCTGACCTATGCTATAATTAAGCAAAACCCTTCCCCTCAAGAGCAGGCAGGCAGCCAGGCCCTACCTGCAGGCATATCAGCTCACTACTGTCCCACCTTGAGCAAACAGGTGTTGCTATGCGAGCTCAGAAGGTAAAGCTAAAGTCCAAGTGACTGACGGGAGAGCTGGAACATTTTTAACACCATCAAGGCTGTGAATCAGGAGCCAGGAACTTTTCCCCAGCTGAAAGCTTTCCCAACACCTTTGGCAGGCAACACACTAAGGCACAAGGCCATTATTAAAAAATATTAAAAAGTAATCTTGCAAAAGCAAAACACCTAAAACTAAAAATAAGCATTTGGCTTTGACCCATATAAAAACACTGCAGGGGTGGGCTCTTCTCACCCCGTCACAAAAACATTAACACCACACAGGAATTTGCAGTGCAGATTGTCTTCTGTGGGACAACTGAATCTGGTAAGCTTTAGATTCCCAAGAAACACTGAACGCAAGGCGGGGTTTGAGATTTTTTTGTCTCAGTCCGCTCTCTGTCCCCCCAGCTCTGTACTGCCCACTCACACTAAATACTATTTTAAAAGAGAAGGAATTGCAGCAGGGGTGGAGCAGTGCAGGCTACACAGTGAGTAGGGGGAAAGCTAAAGGGAGAGTCTGTGTTCACACCACGCTTATTTTGTTCAAGGTTTGGAAAACAGAGACACGATACCCTAACAGCTTGTGGAGAATTGTGACTTCATTTTAGCTGCCATCCAGGTTGGCATTTGGTCTGAACAATAGGTCCCCGAGCAACAGATGTGACAGACTTTGTCAGTGATGGTACCAGCTCCCAGGGCGGTGCTGATGACGAGGTGCTGCTGAACTCATTTGCCAGAGCATCATGGCTGCTTCACGGGGCCCCTGGCGCACATTTCAAAGGCTCTGCTTCCCAGGTTGGTGGTAATTCAGTAGAAAGAGCAAAGTAAAATGGGGATGTGTCTGTAACCGTGAAATGTCACACCTTATGTAGCAAGGCTTCTTCAAAACGAGCATCCTCCTAGTTCCCGGTTTCATCTGAGTCACATCAATACCAACATGTTTGTTTGCCATTGACTCCAGATCAGCAAACCCTGAGACCTGCTTGCTGCCACTAGATAGCAACACATCAAACTGACCACAAGACCCTGTTTTATACCCAGTTTCTACTTGTTTTCTGTTTCTCTTTAATTGATTAAGCCCTTGAAAATACTAAGATAGTACATTAAGGAGGGAAATTAATGCTTTAAAGGCCACAGCTAACTTATAGTACAGCTGCAGGTGTAACTTAGCAAGTCAACCCAGCTTGAAATTGTCCATGTAACGGTGTAATTCATCACTGATTATAGTGCTGGAGAAAAATAAGAGTCAAATCATATATTAAGTTTGGTACATCAGTGAGGGAGGGTTTTGTTCTCCCATAGCTGTGCAACAATTTTTGCTTGCATTCTGTGAATCGTACCTCTCCCATAGTACTTGCCTAGTAATGATGGCTTGCATTATTTGTGTACTTGTTAAGAGTAAATAAAACCGCAAATTAGTATCCACTTAACCATAATGCAATGTGTGACTTAGTTAACATGATCAGAGTTTTGCAAACCCTCAAGGAGAACAAGAGGTTGATTGCAATAATATTATGAATGTACACCTAACATCTGGAGGCAGGTGCTCACCCCAGAACAGAAAAAGATCTGTCCTGGGATCTGTCTTCACATAGTTCTGAAAATTGCTGCCGAAGTGAATGGGTTCCTACCACAAGGGGAAAAAACCCTAACGTTTCTAAGGAAGAAATTAATGTTAGATCTAGCAAATTTACCATCCAAATTCCTCATTATTAATGATTCTACAATTGAACAAAACTATCTGTTTTCTCAGCCAAAAGAAATAAGAAAAACTCTAATACACCCTCAAAAAAAAGAGAAAAGAAGTATAGACCAAAAACCAAGAGAGTTTGTAACTCTCTTGTAGAGAATAACCAGTAAGTGTGCAGCATTAATATCACTCACGCAGTCTCACTAGAATTGGAATAGCTAGAAACTCCTCATCAAACTACACTATCTTCCACCTATAAAATCAACCAGCACTGGCTGGCTTTACTGGGTCAACAAGGAGTACGTGAGGCAGACTCAACGTCTGAAACAGGCTCACCCTCAAAATACACTCATTTAAGGGATACATGAAAAACCAAGAAAGCAATGCACAGAATGTTCCCCGGGTACCATAAAACAAATGCATGCTTTGTACTGCTGTGTTCTGAAAGAAAGACACGATTTTACAACTCCACGGAAGACAATTATCTTTCTAATGGGGAGTAGAATGCACACCAGAGCTTAAAATAATTATGAATCTGGTTAATCATCACCCTTGTCTTTCCTCTTTACTCTTACTTGCTCTTGTAAATTCTCTAGCTGGTGACTAACCAGAAAAAAATTACAGGATAAAAAGGATGATTTATTAATCTAAAATGCCACTCTTCTGAAAGAGGATAAAGTTCTTGCACATCCCCTCACCACAACAGTTAAGAACTGAAAATTCAATTCATGTTTGCCTTCCTTGACTTCTCTGCTGATATCCTCTCATCTATACACTAAAACCAGAATCTCTTCCTATATATGCAATAAAGGTAAGACATTTCTTGCTGTGGATTGTTCTAGAATGTAAGAGGAAATAGTTGAGTTTAACATATTTGACAATTTGCCTAACATTAGTCCTGAAGAGTTAGCTATCTCCCTTCCAGTTTGTATCTAAGGTGCTGGAACACAGAGAGAAGCAGCCCACACACTGAGCAGAAATTAGTGTGCCAATTTAATTACCTCTTCTGCAGGTATTAGTGGGAAAAGAACCATTCATCTCATAAACCTGCCATTTCCTGCAATACTTGGCAACTGTCTGAGAAGGTGAAATAAGCACAAACAAAACAAGAAATCTCCTAAATAACATTTCCATTTCAGAAAGCATTTCAATTTTCTTGCTTAAAGAAGCTTTTAGGTCAGCAGTATATAATGAAAGCATTTGGTCCTCCAAGTCCCTTCCAGAAAGATTCTGAGTGACTCATGTGGGCTTAGGAAAGCCAATGCAATCAGAAGGCAAAGAAAAGCGGCAGATCAGAAAACCAAGGGAGAAGAGGTTTTATTACACAAGGGTCTGCCCACACGTTTTCCTTCTGTCGTGTCCAGGCCTGCCTCCCCGTGGCTCCACCCCAAGTCCCAGGCACAAACCAGCTCCGGCCTCCCAATGCACCTGTAGGTTGTGACATCTGAGACCAAGAGCAGCACGAGACCTTTGGGAATCTTTTCACAAATCAGGCCTGAATATCAACTTATTACTCAAACTGAGACAGTTCCACCTGGTTTCGGGTTTCAGTTTACACAAGTCCCAGATTAACAGGAAAGCTGACATGACTTTTGTAACAGCGTGTCATTGGTGGCTGCACCAGCGGAACACTTGCCAGCTGACCCGCAGAAAAGCGCTACGGTAGCCACTCCTGTTCAGGAGAAATCATCGTTTGCATTGGTTTGTAGTCCAGTCCAAATGGTTCTTCTGAACTGTGCTGCTTCCCACAGCTCAGGAACTCATCGAAGCAGGGAAGCCATCCCCGAAAAACTGTTAACAACTACGTCTGTGGGTTTTGGTTGGGGCCCATGGTTTTGCTCCCTGACTTAGATGAATAACCCTTAAAAAGTCTAGTAAAACCAAGCATGCTGCACAGGTACGCACTGATCATACTCACTTTCTGTGAAATTTTGACATGAAACAATTCATAACATTCATTTCAATGGATTTCAATGTGCTTTTTTATAAACTGGAATTATTTTCATTTCCCCCGCCTCTTTTCCTCCTCCAACTGAATTTCATCTACGTTTATATGTAGGAGAAAGGGAGAGATTCTCACCTTCCTTCTTTTCTTCCTTTTTACACCATTTTTTCCCCAATTTGACCATGAGCACAGAACTGTTGCTACACCATAATCACTCAGGCATGAACATTCAATCTCCTGCTACTCCTGAGCAAGATGGAAATTGGGTGAAAACAACAAGCAGAACACACTGATCTTTACAAATCTCCACAAGCCAGAGTCTTTATTTCTACTATTTTCTTCACATAGCTAGAACAGAAAGCATATAAACTACACTCATGTTCACAAACATGTCCCAATTGTGACCAGCCACATTCACATGTGGTCAGTTCAGGGGAGAGGAATAAAAAAGTACCTCTCCATTTTGCCAGTTCCGAAACTGGAGGAGCTTAAGACCCTTAATTAGAAACATCTTAAGTTAATTGGACTCCCTGCAGAATTTTAGATCTTTTATACCTAAGCAACAAAGTTCCAGAAAAGCCGAGACAGTACAGGTTTGTGCTGCTTCTCTTGTTCAATTAAAATGAAAGAGAATGAAAATGTTAGGAAAAAAAAACATTGGAAGTTTGCATTTTGTTTTGTTTTCCTAAGCAAAACAAAACATACTAGATGCAGAAACATGAGCTGAAATCCTCATTTTTAAAGCCAACCTAAGAGAGACATCACTTTGGTTTTTCTCCCGAAACCTTCTTCATGAAATTTCACTCACAAAACTGCCCCATCTGGGAATTGCCTCTCTCTGCATAAAAGCTTTGTGATCAATTGAGAAGCACTAACTGCCTGAAAGCTGTTATTCCAGAGCAAATCGCCTTTCACTTTTACATAACGTATAGAGTAAGCATAATAATATATTACACTTACATCTACAAACACTGTCCACATCTGACACCCATCCGCCTTAAAGGCTTAACAACATTCAAAGGATGCAAAACTTTAAAAAATCATCATACAATATACACATGCAGATGGGTTGGCAAGGAAATAGCGAGGTTTGCGTCACTCACTAGAAGAGTTCAAAATTGTTAGGAAGAATGCCAGAAGCCAGAAAAGTGGAACTTGGAAGTGGCTTTTCACCATCCTTCTCTACTTGCCTGGTCCTCATCCCTGTTTCTGAGCTTGTTTTTTCTCTTCCCCATCAAGGCAACTCGTCTGAAGGCAATCTGGATTTCCATCTCTCCAGGATATTACCTCACGATAAGAATCAAAGCTCTGATCTGAGAGAATGATTTCATCGTTAATCCTTCCCCACTAGAAAAGCTCCAAGGTTAAGAGAAATTAGTACATGTTTTTTAATTCTGTATTGGATTTTGCTTTGCAGTATGCTCTGCCAGACATTATACTTCAGGGAGTGCTTTCGTGCAATATCCAAGCAACAAATAGAAGGAAAAATGCAAGGCACATTACAGATTTGGCTGAATAAATAAAATAAGTACAGAAACATTGCTAGTTAGATGCTAAAGACATCAGATGAGAACATTCTCTTCCGCATACGCATTTTTGGTGGAAAGACTTCTTTTAAATTACAGGCTCATGACTAGGTTTTGAAATGCATCCACAGGCAAGCTCACCCCTAATAAAAGTCATAATTTCAAAATTAAAATAAAATGATGTCATTATTGGCATGTAGTTTCTATAAACAAGAAACCCTTTCCATTAAAGATGACTCAGCAAAGTATCTAAAAAAAAATTATCTCGCCATTTCTATGACGGGTCCCATGGTTTCTCCATTTGAAATATCCCTAAAATATTGATTCCAACAGCAAAGAACATTACAGACTTTTCAGTTTCCCGGTTGGGCCACTACAGGTCAGATTCTCAGCTGATGGAACTCAGCATGGTCTCACAGAAGCCAGGGGAGAATGTCAAGTAACATGAGTTGACTATCTGGCTGGTAGATCTCTCAAATCATCAACTTCATGATTTTATCCCAGCTCTACTACGGTGCCTGGCTCAGCTCTCACTAACTACATGGAGGGTATCTCGTGGTGAGTATTCTTCCTTTCCTTGAGCAGCTGGTGCAGCCAGAGCGTTTTACTCCTCTTCACAAATCCTGCACTGCCTCTCCCTGCGTCAGCTGCTGCAGAACGCTGCAGCTCACTCATCCCAGCACTGTGGGCAGCCAAAAAGCATGTCCCCCGGTGCTTTTACGCCTGCCCGATGCCATGGTGATAAATGGATGATGAAAAATAAAACAGACAGGAGAGAGCTGTGCTGTGCCAGTCTGGGAATGAAGAGATAGTTCTCACCTAAAATCAGCACAAGTAAGGAAGGGCACTATGGAAGTTAGCACGGGGGCAATGTGTCTAACACCCAGGTATGATAAAGCAGATTTACCTGCTTTCAGGATTACCCTCACAGGTATTTCATTAGTAATATCCTAAAAGCAAATATGCGCATACACACACAGAGTCAGCATACAGGTATTAGTTTCCCCTTTCTCTAGGTACAGACATCTTTTTATAATTAATCACTTAACTACAGTATAGAATTATCTTGTACCTTATTTTGTTGAAGTACTGAACTGCTCTCCAAACTTGTGAGACATACTGGTGTATGTCTGGAGCTCTCCACAAGAAACTGAGAAGCAGATAAGTACCTGTATTCCAGCCCAGGAGCTTAATGCACAGGAATTCAAAGATGTAAAAGATGGATCAATATGGGCTCATTTGCTGGCAAGATGCTGGGCTCTCCCACATACATGTCCAACTCAATAATGCTTAGTCTTGAAAGAATTTAATCAGAGAGGTAAAATGACGGCAGCTCTCAGACTTTCCAGAGTGGGGCTCCCAGCAACTGTTCCTGTCCTGCTCCCTCCACAGAGAAGCAAAAAGCCTATTTTTCCAGCTCCACTCATCCTGCCTGAGCAACGTGTGCCGGACTACATTTACTCACCAGGACACAATCGCACTCATGCATCACTCCGTTACTAAACAATCATAAATACTAGTCATGAGGCAGATAAGCATGCATGACTCCAGAAAGCTCCAAATTATACTAAGCAGTGCTTTTTTTCAGAAGCTTGGCTCTATACTTGAGAAGCTACATTGGACCATGGATCCGGTATTTAATCAGACTACAAAGAATCTGACTTACACCTCCACGTAGTTTGCACACTACTTGTTTGATTCTAAAGAGAGCAAGCAAACCCCCAAACTAGGCGTATTTGATACCAAAAGTCATGTTACTATAGCAATGACATAAAAATGACCTCCGTAACAAATGACACTTTTGATGGGACATCGTTGAAGACAAGTTGTTCATGTTCACTTGGAAGTTATTTTATGTACCGCAAACATACAGTGACACCTCTTTTGGAGTCAGTCTGTTGAGGATCTTTAAAAACAAAAATGCTAAGAAGAAAATATTATTTATTGTCAGGTTTTATCTATTTGCTTTAGAAACAGTTGTCCATCAGCAACTTTAAAAGCTAACACATAAATCAGGAGTGATGGGTGGGCTAACCTTTCCCTTGTCTTCTGATAAGAGCATAGCGCTCACCAGACGTCACAGCCAGCACTGCACGTGGCATGGGTAAGTACAGCAGCTTCGCCACTGCTGTGCTCTCTCCCTTGATGCCTGCATGACATAGAACATGCAAAATGATACTCCTGTTTTTAATACCAGCCTCCTACAGACTCTGGTTAGATACTGCAGCTTAGAAACTATGCTGAGCAATTGTTCCAGAAGTAAAATTCAAAAGGAAATCATTGGTGAGGTCAACATTTGCAAAAGCTTTTGCTGAAATCATTCCATCAGCTTTTACCTGAGCAAAGCAGGATTTTTCAAAGTAAGCCCTTTCATGCTCATCTGAGCAAGTCTGCATTAGGCCTCTGCCTTCTAAACAAAATCACAGACTAATAGCCAGCACCACCACGTCAGTGCTAAGCAGATGCCTCAACAGATTCATTGCTGTAAGGTTTTTACTTCTATTTAGTGTCAAGTGAATTCTTCACATGCCCTTCAAATCTGATTTACAAGCATCAATATACCATTGAGTTCTCTTCCCTTAACCACTTGCTGTTACTAAAACTAGTGCACTGATTTGCAAGTCCCAGATAGCTCATGTACTGGATACTCATGAAACGTACTGCAAAAGATTATTCTCAATATTCTCTTTCAAAGCCAAGAATAAAACCAAAGTTTTATTCTCTTAAACTCTAAATCATTGTATTTTGTCCTTTTTATTGACTCGAGACCTGAAACTCCCTGACTATGCAGATTTTTTCTATCTTTAGCATATACTCTGAGCAAAACAACAGAAACATGCTAGCTATGAGAGATACAGCAGGGACAAGCAGGTGCATGACATCTGAAGAGTATTACAAGCAGGATCTCTCTTTTCCCTTTTTTTGAGGGGTTGTTTTGCTGCCTTTTGTATTGGGGTTATGGGGGAATGGTTTGAATAATTAGGGCCAAAAGGACTAATTAGCACCACACATGGTACCCAGCACTTTTCCATTGCCAGTTTTCTCTCTTTTTTATCCTTAAGAACCAGGTATTCCGCTATACTAAAAACTTTTCAATAGTACAACTTCCGTTACAATTTGAGTGATTTTCCCTTTTACTTCTGGAAGAATTTAAGCTACTAGTGTGAATTACAAGCCTCGTTTCTTTTTGTGCACCAGGGACAACTAAGGAAAGCTGTATGACAAATGCAGTCTCTTTACCTGTATTCCCCTGTAAGGTTCATGAACACCGTGATGTGCAACACTAGCAAATGTCCTGACGTATGCACAATCACTTGGGTGGAGCCAAGAAAAGAATGTACAGCTTCATCTGCCCTGCGCCAGGAAGATATGTCTCTGTTATTTCATCAACTTTGAAACTCTTTAATCCCTACGCCAGCCAGCTCAGTCACAGACCTCCCAGTCATTTGCCTGAACCCAGAGGACAAAAGGGCAAAATACAAATGAGCAGAAAAGCGAGTAACTTTAGCCAAGCATTTTTAAATATTGAATTAGGTAACTGAAGAAATGGAAGATTTTGGATGTGACAATTCTCACACTACGTGAAACCAGCATCTGAAGTGGTGAGCATGGCACTTCTGAATGTCACAGTCCCAGACTGAGTGTGAAGAATTCTCCTGAACAACTGAACTGCTTCTTAAGGCTTTTATAAGAGCTTGATGCACCAAGGTGCTGCACAGCAAATCTTGTTAGCTAATGGTCCTTAACAGACGAAATCCAACACCTGAAGATTTGTGAACGAAGAATTTTGCACAAACATGATATCTTTTTGGCTTCTACAGAGCAGGTAGAGTTACCTGGTCGTCTAGCAAGACCTTCCAAAGAACCACAGAAAACAAGGACAGGTGAAAGACAATTTCCTGCAGTGGGATATCTTACTTTGCAAAGTGGGGATCAGTTACCTTCTTCTCATATCGGTTGCAGAGTGAGTTAGTTCAACATGCATGGTAACCAATCTGATTGCATACCCCTTCAAATCTGGATTCTGATTGAAAGCCGAGTTCCCAGACACTTTACTTGTATTTAACTGAAACAATTGTTTACATTCTGGTTTTCATGGTATGCACACCAATTCAGTAACAGCAGTTACCAGCGGCTGTGCTGACTACAGTGCTTTTCTACTATTATATCATACCTGGGTTTTTTTCTCCCTTAAATTGTCTGTTCTGATCACAGATTATTCTGCTCTTAAAATATTTAACATCCTGCTGGAACACAGAGCTATTACAATTCTTTCTAGACCAGAACATCAGACTCCAGCTCCAGAACTGACTTCTTACCTACTCACGTTCTACCTTTCTTTGCCTTGAAGGAAATAAGTTTAATTTAAATTACAGTAAACTAGAATCAATCCAAGATGAAAGTTTCACAGAAGAGGCCCTTCACAACTGGTGGAAGAACGTGGACAGAACATACTTGCACCAACAGAAAGTTTCACATTGAGTATATCACCATTAGTCAAGCAGCATAAAACGCCTACAGTTGTTCTACTTTTGAATGCAACAGCTTGCATCTTAAGAGACGGGGAATAAAAAACCCAGTACCTGGTCTGTTCATTTTGAACTGTTTGATACCAGGGCAAGGAGGCAATGGTGCAAATGCATTTCATAAACTGCAAGATGTTGATAGTCTTTTGGTTTATCTTGTCACTTCAATGAAAAGCAGACATACTCAAAGAGCTGGATATCCACAGGCACTCTTTGGATACAACTAATCTAGAACCTCTGCAAAGAAAAACGCAGTTGTCAGAAGATGGTCAGTCTTGGAGATGTGGGAAGATGTTCATGCCTGCAAAGAGCCAGTGCCCAACTCAGTCTGAATGTTTATTCAGTAAACCTGGGCCCTATGGGTGATGCACAACCACTTCTGCTTGAGAGAGCAATGAAATTCACCCTGCACAACAGGCAGTCAAACTGATCAGCTTTAGAGCCCAGAAGAGCCTCCTGACATGACCGAGCAGGGCTCTGTGTGCACCACCAACCATTGGCTTTCACACAGCAATTATTGTGTCTGATCCTGTGACAAGCAGCTGAATTAAGAGTACACCTTTCCAGAAAGAGCCTGTTCTTGATTTAGAAGTACAATGACAGCTTATTGCTATCCCAGCTCCAGGCTGTAACTGTTAAAAACCTCAAAGTGCCTTTCTGGGGAGATGCAAGGGAGATTACCCACCAGACAGCATATGCAAAAACACACACTGAACGGTGCCTGGAGTACCATGGCTCAGCTTCTAACTATAACCCTCCATTTGCAACACAAACCTCGCTTCGTTCCTCTCTCCCTGCATCACGATTAGGCTTTCAAGCAGTGCAGTGGCAGTGCAGTATGCTAAGCCAAGTTCTGGCAGCGAAATTCTCCACACTAACAGTAGAGAGTTACAGGTACGAAACATATCAAATCAAAATAACCATGAGTAATGCTTAGTAAGGAAAAAAAATAAATACATCATACTCCCAAGAAAATGTTTAAATATGCCTCAGAACAGAATCTTCAGCAAAATTATTTGCTTTGACATTGGTCTTTGTTTTACGCTATCTAAATAATTCAAGTACTTTCCTTACATTACTCCCCTTGAAATAAGAGTTTCATGTTTATTATTCATTACTCAGGTGGAGAGCTCTACTTGCCATAAAAGTAAGTGGACCAACCAACTGCAGTAAAGGCTAGCTCTGGAACCCAAACGTGGTTAATAAGCTTTGTAGTAAAAGCACTTCCTGTTAAAGGAGTAGAATATAGTCTACAACCACCAATGTGGCAGAAGTAAAACACAATTTCTTTCCCAAACAAGATCAAATTATAAAAAAAAATTTTTAAAAAGTCAACATTCTCTTCTACCACCACAGGCATCAGTCAGGTTGCTTCTGACCCAGTACCAGGTCAGGCATTTTAACTCTAATTTCAAATGCACGTGGTGATGAGAACTGCTGTAATTAAAAGTCTTCTAAAGATAGAAAAATTTAACACACATCTTCTGTGAGCAGTCTCATTAAGTTGATGCGCTTACTATCCTCGGTAAGAGTTATATGATCTGCTCCCTGCCCACCTCTGTGAACTTCTTTATTTCCCTGTTGCTCAGCTCCAAACCTGATCCTGCCCTGTGCCTGGCACACAGAGGTGTTCTGCATCTAATCCTATCCCACAGCCAGCATCAAGAGGAGAAAGGGCTCCAGAGTCAGTCTCATCAGAATCACAAATTAAACAGATGATACCTTTTTGTCTCACTGTGGTTCATTTAATAAACCTGCCTCAACATGTTATAAAGCGTTGAGTTTAACACTGTTCCTGTAACTAAAATTTCACTAGCAGAAAGCTCAGCTGTTTTCTGTGCTTACAGTGTGTCCCACACTACTAAGGCATTTTGTTCAGAGGTCAGGAATTCGGGCATGCTACCATAACAGTCAGGAAATGATTTACAGAATGCCTAAAAATTGCTTTGCAGGGCAATGCCTCAGAGCTGAGAGGACATGAGATAATCTCCTTGCTGCATAAACAAATTTGGTTAACATACAGCCTTAATAAGCGATCACCACACGTGTGGGTTTTTTTAAAAAGACTCAGTCAAATTACCTTTCTCTGCTGATAGGAGTATAATTCAGCAGAAGACAGTATGTATTTCAGAAGCTCTGCTTCAGAAAAATTTGTAGTTTCAGCACTATTTACTAAAGGACAACTGTCTTCATCTATCACATTCCTCCCTTTGAGGCCATGTGAGAAGGTCTGAACACCTCCAAATACCGAAGCAGAATTTCGTTATCCCTCTGATTTTTTTTTCTGTATTTCAGAGCGAACATCATTGCCAACCACAGACACCCACTGAAAACAATTAGAATACACAGACAAAATGGTCAGTATCTGATGAGACTGCTGAGGTGAGTCAGTACAACCTTCAGAAAAAAAAACCAAAAAACAAAAAAAAACAAACCACAGAAATCTCTGCTCTCCTGTGCTTACACCAAACAAGTCTTCACAGTAGAACTCAACAGCCAAGTGTTTGCAAAATGTCACATATGTGCACATCCTGCAAAGCAACATGAGATCACCACCAAAGTCAACGGACAAAACAATCTCAAAAATTGTTCTGTCAAACTGCACTTGACCTCAGGAAAATTTCGGCTCAAGCTTATCAACCAGGTGCAGGTGCTGAAGAGAGACAGTATCCTGGACTATCACATACATGTGCTCACGTGATGAGTGCTTACCAGCTAAGGCCTTGATGCGGGATCGTTCAAACAGTCGAGCAGAACTATTTTCATTGTCCCAGTCATCAACATCCCAGCGGTTGTTGACATCGCTGTACTGCTGTTGGATTTCAATGTTGTCATAATCTGTTGCTACTGTCGTCGTCATCCTGAGTCTTCTTAACCTATTCTCACCATCAGATTCTTCTTACAAAACCTCTGTAAAAGAAAAATATGTAATAATTTAGACAACATACATATTTTGAAACAAGGTAGTAAATTTCCAGATTTCAGGTTTCAAATATCAATGACTTTTACTCAAATTCTGGGCACAAGCTCAAGAGCAGCTTAGATAAGAACCAGTACTTCAGAAAGCAAGCAAATGATCAAGCTATCTTAAACAAATCAAATACTTCACAAAAGCAAAGTTTCCAGGCAGCATTTTTGCTGCACACACATATATAGAATTGTCATGTTCAACTCCACATGAAGTGGAACACAGGTGAAGTGGTGCAGTAAGATACTTCCCCAATTGTTACTTTTCAAAAGTAGCCTGCCAGCTTTATAAATCTGTGAATGTTGACTAAAACATATGGAGTTGTGGATAACTTAGCTAAGAAAAAACAGAATTGCAAAGGAGACCTCAACATCTTTCCAAAATGGTGCAAACACTGATGAAAAAATGGCAAATGATTTCAAAATCACATAAGCTTCTGAACAGCAGAAACCTTTTAACACAGATCTGAAAAAACATTTCTCTCTTCACATGCAAATGCTGACTTTGGGACTGGTCCTGGTAATTTATTTATGAACTAACCCAGATAAAAACACCTACCCAGAGCACCGCTTTGAACTCTCTCTAGCAACAAAATGGTAGCCCACCGACACAACCCTTTATGTGAGGTTTCTCCTCTTTCAGGTAGTCAGATGCTGTTAGTGTATCCGTACCGCTTTCCAATCAGAATTTGCATGTACTTATCAGCGCTAAATATAAAAGAGCCTAACACCTTCTCTGGGGGAAGAAGAGGAGGAGGGAGGTTATAAACGGCTGCTAAACTCGAGGCTGTGAACCCACAGGAACAGCCACCAGCCTCGGAGATTTTCCCCACTGCTGGAGACACATCTTCCACGGCCCATCCCCTCCAAATTCAGCACCCAGAGACACCCAACGGCTGACCCTTATGAGCGCACGCACAAATTGACCTTTATAAAAAAGTAATAGTTACTAAAAAAACCCAAAACTGCAGCTAAACTTTTGGGAAAGGGGGTATGACTAGGTTTTAATAGGAATGGTCGTATCACAGGAGAATATGTGAGAAAAACCTTTGATTTTGTCTCCCTCTGCCTGTTCCCTGGTGAGCGCTCTCTCCTTCAAGCTCCTCCTGCTTAAAAAAGGCGGGAGGGACACGCCAGGGCCTGACGCTCCCTCACGGGTGCCGCCACTTGTACCTCAGCGCCGAGATGCGGCCGGAGCCGGGCCCGGCCCTTCGCCGGCGCCGCAAAGACCCCGGCCCCGCCGCTTCCATCCCCGCAGCCGGACCCACGGCGGCGGCAGGTGAACGGGCAGGTTCCCGGTTCTCACCGGCGAGCCCGGGCAGGGCGGACCGGGAGCCAAGAGGCGAGAAGGCCGCGGTGCCGCCGTCCCTCCTGCCTGGCCCGGCCTCCTGGCGCCACCCGCCGGCGCGGAGGCGCGGGGCAAGGCACGGCCTCAGCATCTCCCGCTGCCGCGGCCCTCAGGGTCTGGAGAAAACCCACCACGGTCCGTTCGCCCTAAACCAAAAAAAAACCCGACAGACCCCTCCCAAAAAACCAAATCCACCAAAACTCGTGGATATTCCGCGGCTGGCATCGATCCAGCTCACGGAGGGAGGTAAAAAAACAACGCATCTGCTATCACCACCAGGCACATCTAAGAGGAATTAATTTTCCAGATGGTCCCAGGGATTTAAAAAAAAAAAAAAAAGTCCGGTTTGATTTTTTTTTTTTCCTATAGCCCCCAGCGCGGATGAGAAGGTCCCTCATAATATATTTGCTCGGGAAATAATCCTCACACTTTGCACAGAAATGGGGAACGAGGTGTGCTCAAGGCTGTTGCATAAGGGGAAGATGCTACTGAAGCCCGTTCTACCTTCACAAAAGGTGGGAAGAAATCATTTTAGTTATGGTAAGCTGCAAAGAGAATGGAGGAATATGGAAGGAAAAAAAAAAAAACAAACAAAAAAACCACACCACAGTTGCTCTGGGAAAGGTCTTTAAAATTCTATTCCTCCACTGCACACATCTAGTCTGACATTTTCCAGAGGGAGCTTTGTAGATGGATGGACCCATCCTCGCACAGACAGATTCTGCCACTATGCAGAAACAAAAGGATGGAGCAAAGATGGGGGAAGAGGATTAAATCCCAGTGGAAGCATTTCTGCACAGCATTCACCAGATGATCCTCATCTGGTGTCAAGCCTGGACAAAAGCCTCCCATTGATTCCTGTGTGCAGCCAGAAATCGGGGTTAATTCCAATTAAATCCATGGAGTAACGTGGTATAAACAATGAGTGGAAACAGACAGTTCTACAGCATCAGCTTCAATCCCTTCAGCTTTCTGTATTCATCAGAGCCCAACGAGGAGGAGGAGATATGCCACTGGAAAAGCAGCAGCTCAAACTACAGAAATAAAAGCAGTGACCCCAAAAACTAGGATGCAGTGACATGCTAATTCAGTATAGATGCTACAAGGCAACAGATTTTTATTTATTTTTGCACCACCTGCATTTAGACGCATACATAACTGGATCCAGAATAAATCCAACTATAACTTGCACTTTACCACTTCTCTTACCCTTCCCGAGCATCACACAAGCAAAATCTATCCCAGATAAAGCTAAATTGAGCATGAAAGGGGCCTGTTATCCTGCACCTATAGGGCTAGAAAACTCGCATCCTTCTGATTCTGCAGAGGTGCTAAAAATAAAAGTGGTGCCTCTTTCACTGGCTGCCATCAAGCTCCCTTTCCCAGAAGGCAGCTCAGCGACACGGGGACAAGGAGAGAGGGGCAGCAGACACCCATCGCAGTGACAAAAATAAGCACCTTGCGGTAAAGCACTTCTGTGGTGAGACAAGGGTAACGATTCAATCCGAACTGAAATAATCTATCCTGCCTCCTTCCAAAGAGAAAACCCAACTACATCATGTGCAGGAACTACCTTAAGCCTCTGCTGAAAAACTTTTGCTTAGGAGCCCTGCTGCAGCTCTGGTCCAGCACAACCCTCCAGCGCCTCCAGGAACAGGTAAGGAAGATAAACACCAGCTCCAGCAGAAACCTCCAGGCTTCTTACTACAGAAACGGAGGTTCTGCTCATAGGCTAAGCAACATACAACTGCAAATCTTGTTTCTCAGTTACAGGTGTCCCTATCTGACAAACAGTAACACCAGCACTGGCTGCAACTGCCCAGAGAGTAATGGGGAAAAACAGTTTGGAATTTTCCTGGAGCTGTTAATGCTCACTATTAATGACTTTAGTGTAATCTGTCATCCATAAAATTAGCCCTGCACTTGAAAGACATACACTGAATAAACCGTGCATGTATACAACATACACATACATGTAATGCATATTTACATATCTATTTTAAGCCTGGCATGTTACTTGCACTAACTGAGGCTCAATATGGTAATTTTATTCGGTCAGACCTCCACTGCTGGATGATTTTGACAAGTACTTTGTGAGCACAGATTTGTTTTATTGCCCGTGCAGTCAGCACAAAGCAGGAGACAGTTGCATTGTGCACCATTAGCTTACTGCAGCACTCTCCACTCATGCGCAAAGCACCCACTAACACCCTTGCAAGAAATCACTATAGAATATGTAGCACAAGCAGAAAGCACAGCGACAGAAGAAAGCCTGTACTCTAGCAGGAACAACCTCTGTAATTTAAACGTCCTGGCCCAGCTTTAAGCTGAAAAACCGGTCTAATAAAGGAACAATGTTTTCTGTGGAGAGTCACATGGGCTACGCGGCCTTTACGTAGGGCTTAAAAAGAGAGAAAACAGTCATTGAGATTTATCAGCTAGTCCATGTACCCCTAAACCTCCATGCCAGTGCTTTCTGTGTGCACCTCAGCCATGGAGATATTAGCAGGCAGTCACAGGGATGAATTAAGCAAGCAGCGGATGAATTAATAAACAGCACATAACTGCTCCAGTCCCCAAAATACGCAGCACAGACCTGCCACGACAAGCAAACAAAGGTTCTGCAAATGTGAAAACTTCTGTCTTCATCGATAAAAATGCCTTCTGCAGTTGATACAATACTAGAAGACCTCATAAGATTAAAGAGATCAAACCATTTCAAAGCATTCTTTAAAATACATTGCATAATTTGAGGGCGGAGCTGGAGGGTTGGCATTATCTTCAAAAATAAGAAACGGCTTCAAGAAAGAATCAGCTACCAGGAAGAGCATTTTCTCAGACAATTTTCAAAGGCAATACCCAGGGGTCAGACCTTTTGTATTTACTTTCATAAATAAACCAGATTCTGCTCTGTTTGTTTCCCAGATAATAGAAAATAAACAGTTTTATTCAGACCATCTGAAGAACAAATTCATTTTAAAAAAATCCATTGGCCACTTTTAAATGCAATAATATAATTCACTGAACAGGCTAAGGCTATAATCACTAAAATTCTGCCATAACCACACATCTGGAATTACTTCCTAATAGTTACATTTATCTGTAAAGTAAACATTTTTTCAAGAGTTACTATTCTTCCATGGAACATTCTAAGCTGTAGTCAGTTTCATGTTATTCTTACTATCTAAGGATTGTCAAGAGGTTTTTATGGTGGTGTGATTGAAGAAAATATATTTTGAAGAGCAATCCCCAAACGGTCTCATTACCTATGTAAATAGACAATTCCCTGGCTAACACACGGTTCAGCCTAGTACCGCTTTTCTGACAGTTAAGATAAACTGTCTATGACTGAATGGCTTAGAGGACTGAAAATGGGATACAGACGTTTCCATCTCTAGGTTACTAGACCACAGGGGTCCAGTAACAACTACAAGCACAACCTATTGGCTAGGTACATCAAAGAAACAAAAATTACAAACCGCCTCCTTCCTGGTAGCCCTCTCAACCCAAGGGTGGACAAGCACTGATCAATTCAATTACCCTTTTTGCAGGACTTCCACCTCTGTATATCTGTACTGCTCTCCTACTCACAACTGGGACCAAGGTAATCAGACTCTTTAGGAACAAAGTCATTTCAGAGTAATTACTATTATTAAACGGAGGAAATTCTAATTACGATGTAACTGAACTTTGCATTTATTCTGAGTAATATCCAGCTCCCTCCTAACAGTAGCACATCAGCCATTTAGTATTTTTTAAACGCATTTTAAACCCACATTTAAGCTGTAGAATGGAAATTCTTTTGAACTCCCAGCATGCAGCCACATATTGTCTCCCCATTAGGGTGAGATTCTCACCTTAGCTTCACCAGAAGAGAAACTGGCCTGACCACAGGTCAATAGGGACACATTCGGAGAAGCTCAAGGCTGTATGCAAAATAGCATATGTGTTCAAACACCCCATACATCAAATTCTGCAAGTATTTAAAAAATACTAGTTAGAAACCCAGAGCTCTACAGAACACCTGAACTGAAAAAGTGAAGTCCTGTGTGTAAAGTTCAGGAAGACTAGAAAACGCGTGTCTCAATTCCAACCACTTCTAAACCCGAAGCCCAATGAGCTGGTTTCCAGGCTGTTTCCATGCTCGGCTCAGAGACCACTGCTTCATGTTACATCAACTGCAACACAGTCTTTGAAGAAAGAAGCTTCCCCTGTCCAGACAGAGCAGCACAGCCAACACAACTGCTTACATCTTGACTTGTTGTTTCAGCTGCTAAACGAATTGTAAAATAATAAAAGTACTAATACAGCAAGGCTTTAACTCCCTTGACCTCCAATATCCTCCCTTCCTCTCTCTCCTGCGCGCAGGGCCTGGCTCCCAGTCCTGTCTTCCCTTCGACAAAGAGAACCACACTGCTTCTACGTTTTCCACCCCAAGAGTGCTCCACGTATTTTGTCCCACCTGTTTCCCGATTCAACCCACTCTCGGTGCTGACTCCTCAGGCTGTCCAGGATGTGGAGGCTGAGAGCTGAAAATGCCCTGAAAGGTCACAGACAGGCTGTGTTACCGGGAAGACAAATGGCACAATCGGCATGTAGGGCACAGACACTTCAGGAATGCACAAACAAAGCAAGACTGAAGCCTCTTTATTCCCAATACAGGCTGGAAAAGTGTGCAAAGGTCATTAAAATAACGAAGCCCGTCCTTCACAAGTGAGGCCTGCTTCCGCATCTCAGATAACTTGTCATTTGAAAGCCAGCAGCCAGGGAGTTAAGAGTGGGGTTTACAGGCTCTTATTTTTCTTCTGAGGTCCCCAGGACATGGTGGTCTAGCTGGGAGACTGGTACATATTACATAAGCACTGAAACAACTTCAAAAAGTGTTTGCGCTCTTCACTATAAACAAAAATACAGCTCCCTGTACTGGAAACCTGAGTGTCTTCAGCAGGGGTGGCTGTTATACGCCCACGACGAACATGTGCAACACACAGGACGAAGATTCACACTGGTTCAGCAAATGCAAGCCTTCACAACAAAGCACCCAGAGTCCCAGCCAAGAGCATGGAGGAACTAGTAACAACTCAATAAATGTTATTAGCAGACCTGAACTGAAACTATTTCAAACTTTCCAGTTCCAGCAAGGATCACTAAGGTCTACTGTAGGTGGTCCTGCTCTGGCAGGGGGGTTGGACTAGATGATCTCTGAGGTCCCTTCCAACCTCTAACATTCTGTGATTCTGTGATTCTAGTCCGAGTCTCTCCACATTTAAAGCTACAAAATTTCACCTAGTTTCTCATGCATTATCCAGTAAACCTAAATTCCAGCAGTTTTTCCTGAAGGTTCTAGAATAAATTAATCGGTGTACGGGGTCCAAATTTGTCCTCTGTAACCTGAGGTAGCTCCACCCAGATGAGGATGCAACCCATACTGTGCCAACGTCATTTGAAGAGTCTCCTAAAACTAGAAAGGGGATGGCAGGGTTTCACTGAAGATCAGAGGTGTAACGGGAGTTGTGAGGTGAGACTCTCTAGGTTTCTACATTTTCCTGGGGAGCATCCCAGACTAGGTATTGCCCCTGAATTGTTCTTAGAAAAGCCCATGCCCTTCCACCAACTACTAACTACGAAAAGACTAAACCAGAAGAAAACTGCAACAATTTAGGTAGAAAGCAGCAGGTTTTCAAAATAAGTTAATAACGAGTGCAAAAATCAAGAACTGAACATTACCACACATAACACTTATGGGTGGAGTAAGCACCAAATCCCTTCTGGGACTGCCCTTCCTTTTCCCCTCATCACTTGAAGAATGCAAAACACATTTTGCCAAGCTGCTAAGGAGGGAGGGGGCGGGGACGGCTCTGGTAACCAGCCATCAGCATGCTTCTGCGAGGGTTATTCTTCCATCTCTACTGAAAGGGAAAGTCCACGGAAATCCAGAGACTGGATGGTGGCACAGCCTGCACTGAGTTACACACAGAGGCACGTAGCGTGTGAGGATTGTGTTAATAAAACTCCACACACTGAGTGCTAGCCCCAGGTTTAAGGAATGCAGCCTCCTTATTCAGTTTTTAAACAAAACAGAGTACTCAACCTCTTTCCTCATATATTTATGGTTTTCCTTCAATGACTGCTGCTGGGCAAGGTTTACACAAGGCGAGTCGGGGCTAAACACAGTTTAGTAGTTCTGTAAGAGCAAGGTTCAGCTGAAGTACATCGCAACCTAGTCCTTGGCTGCTCAAGTGAGATCCAGGGGTTAGATACAGCTTCACTCAATCTCACGAGCCATCTTTATATGCAAAGCGGCCAGGAGAGACGTAACTCAGCATCCAAAAACTGTCTTGTGAAACATCAACTGGGCATTTTCTAAAGCCCTCCATTCTACTTCCTGCTTCTAATTAAGTCAACAAATTCTCATAGATTTCAATTCATGAAGCTCTAAGTCAGTATCGATCACTTTTAAAAAACACTTTCATCACCTTCACCGGGTCTTTCCTAAGTCAGTGAAAGGTAGCCTCTTGAAAAAGTAGGATATCTGGGAGTGTCCTACTATGTAAACAGGTTAATTGGAAAAAACCTGGGGGACCAGCTCATCAGCTCTGCCCAAAGTTTCTCTCCCCACCTCCATATTCTTGCATCTATCATTTGTCAACTTCTATATCCCAGTTAACAGATCTGTCACCCACTTTCAGGAAAAGCTGCATTTCTGTGTGGGGTAACCCATCCAGAAGGCACCTTTTGCAAAGCCTAGACTCAAAGGAAATATTCCCATGAAGTAAAATTCAAGTGCCGATTCTTAAGTTTTAAAAAAATCTGCCAAATATGCTACTCAAACTTTGAAGACTTGTTCTGGTGCTTGACCATCCAAAACCAAATGCAGCTGGTCTCTTTGAAAGTGAAAAGTGAAAAAAGAGTAGCAAAATCAAGGACTATATTTTTGACAGTGACCAGAATAGCAGCCTGAATGTTGTAAGGGCTTTACAAGACAAGGAACACGTGTTTGTGCATTTGTGCGCACTGATCTGTGGGGTCATCTGCAATGAACAGTTGGCATGCCAATACTTTTCCTGAGGAATATGATTGATAGCAGGCCAACATAACTTCAATTTTTACAGCCCATGTACTTATTTTACTATAAAACACCTGCAGAGAAAATTTTGACCATGGAATTGCCTGAACTTTCTGATTAAAAAAAATAACGTAATAGCAAAACCTTTCGATGGTGGTAAGTTAATATGAAGCAATTAAAAATACGAGTAGGTTGGATTAACAGTATGTTTGTCACATATACCAAAAAGAGTGAGCATAATTGTAAGTCAAATGAAATCAACATGAAGAAATTAATTGGAGCTGGAATCAAAAAGGCTCCAGGGACAGCTCAGTCCCTTCTGGAATTAGAGGAAGAACCTTTTTACATAGACTCCCACTGCCAAGGTAACATCCACTCTGATACACACTTGGGCTTTAGCACAATTTCAGTGTTTTCACAGTTGCAAAAGAAGAAACAAGGAAGTGAAAATACAGTTTTGTCTGGATTTATGAATAGACACCTACCCTGGCAGATTTCTACAGGGACGTGCCACGGACATGGGACCTTTTTTCAAGGCTGTTTTTCCAACAACCTTGTAATGTTGTTAATAAGCCTCTGCATTTGGTGCTTCTCAATCCCAGTCACAGAGCAAGGCAAAGGTACGCTTTCCAAACACCTCTGAAGAATACAGCTGAAAGAACTCATGGGTGAACACGCTAGGTCTCTGAACTGGTGGAGGGAAATTTTGCCTCACAGTCTGGCAGCAAGGCAAGCTGACGTATTTCAAGTTATCAACTGGCTTCTAGAGAAACTACCAAAAAAATTCCTTCCATAGTCACTGAGAATTTAAAGGACATTATTTAGTATTACCATGTTCTAGAGGCTATCTGTGGGTTGACCTTCACCAGAGGAATTTGAAAATATAGGGCAATTGTCTATAGTGGTATTTTCCTTCAGTGGAACAAAACAAAAAGTCTTTTTAATTTTTATTTTTCAAGTGCTCATGCAGACATGAGTTCCAATGAAAACCAGTTACCCTTGGAAAGGAGCTTCCCATTTTCTACTCTCTCATGACCCAGCTTACAAGAAACAGAGCACCGAGCTTTGGAAACCAGCTGCATGTCAGTAAAGGACTGAAAACCAAGACATTCTCACTGCGTGAAGCCTGTCAGACACTTGGCTCTTCTTTGGATGAAGGCACCACTGTCTGTGCTTGTAGAAGAGCAGAAAAAACTTAACATCTTGAGCCTAGACATGTCCCAAACTTTGCAAGAAACCCCAAACCATCCCTCAGTGACACAACTGGTTATTTTGACAGGACTCTGACGAAGTGGCAGTGCCAGGTGGCACCAGCCCATCGCAGGTACCAAGAGACATCACAGAAGCAGTGCTGGCTGAAGAGTCTAGCTAGCCTGGAATCTAAAATGAAATATTCCTTAGGAAAAAATGTAAAACTCAGAAGTCATTTGATCGCTCAATAGATGCTGTGACTGCCTAAGTGCGACTGTGTAATTTGTAGCTCTAAGTTTACATCTGTTGTATTAATTCAAATGCAGAGTGCTACAGCCAAGTTTCCAGGGACAGAAGAGGGACTAGAGGTGCTGGTGCAACGTGTCTTCATCAATCAAAGCCAGAATCAGAGGTTCCTGCCTCACTTCTCACTCCTACCAAGAGCGTCTTATAAAGAAGCAACAGCCATGAATTACATTTACAGTGAGAGAACATCTACAGTAAAAGGACAATGGAGCCTGCCCTTGCAATGCATGACTGCAAAAGCTAACTCAAAGCTGGCTACAGCGGATCGACACATGTAGAGCATACTCCTCCTGCGGTCTCCCTCCGGGAACCTGAGATGTGATAGTTCTGATCTCCTTACAGGAGGAGGGCTGCCAAGTAAACAGGCCTGAGGATTCAACCAGCCAGCCGCGGTCTCTCTTGCACTTCTATTTCCTCTCTCCATTTCCACACCCCACCTTTCTTAGCCTTGTTATTAATCTTTCAACTTATTTGACAGTTAATGAATGTGCACAGTCAACTCTGAGACTGGAACCACTGAAGGTCAGGAGCACGAGCTGAGAATATGGTCTGCATGGAGAATACAAAACGCTGTTTCCCAGGCCTATTGCCCAGCTACTCAAATGCTCTAAGCTAACAGGCACAGAACAAAAAACAAACAAACAAACAAACAAACAAACCAACCAAAAAAAAAAAAGGGACATAGCAAAGAATTATTTTTTGGTCAAGGCAACATTTCAAGCACGACACGTGTTTGATAAACCGGAACCAAACAAGAATGAAGTAGGGTCTAACTGCTGCTCCAACCTACAGAAAGAAAGAAGCCTATGGGATCCAGCTACCACGCTCTAAGAGATTTAGATGTACATCTAGGGCTTACTTGCTGGGGAGAGACAGGGCAATGCTGAGTTAAGCCAGAACAAGGTGCGGCCTTGGGAGGTTGAGCACACTCATGGCTTGGCCATTCAGGTGTGCCTATGAGGAAGAGGACACAAAACCAGGGAGTAATCTCAAGACTGCTGATTTACACCCAGACAAGCCTCCTTGGTGCTGGGAGCTTTTTGTTTAAGGGCAGGGAAAGGCTCTCAGCCAAGGAGGAGAAATTCAGGCAAGACAGCCTGTGTGCAGGTGGCCTCCTCCCTCCTCAGATGTGCCGGCTGGGGGAGGCCACCTGATGACAACTTCCAGGGCAGGAAGAATAAAACTGAGCTATTTCAGCTCTGCCTCCAAATTGCAGAGCAGCGGTGGGAAACCGCACCCAGGGAGCCGCCTAGGGAGAAAAGGATGTTTTGTTGTGTAGGCTTTTGTTCTGGGCTTTGTTTATTAGCAATATTTCACAGCCAGGCAGGCAGAGCATGGAAGCAATTTAAAAGGGCCAGCCTGGAAGAAATAACCTGCTACACAGTCAGCAAACAAACAACAAAACCCAGATTTTGGGGATGGGAGTAGGGAAAGATTTGCTAACACACTTCAGGAGGTAACAGCAGGCAACACAGTTGAAGCAGCAGCCGGTTTCAGCAGCACACTAAGCTCCACCCGCAACTCACGAAGGAGCAACCCCAAGTCCAAATAGTCAGAAACTCTCATTAAGAAAAGATGCAAGACAGCACAAGCTACTCCATGGCAATGCCAGGATGATCTACCTCCTCTCATACCAGCATTTGGTCCATGTACCAGAGATTCCCGAGACCTCTCTAGCTGAGCTAGCTCTGCTTTAACCAGATTTGGTTAATCAGCTCAGCAAGGTCTGGATAAAGAATTGGTCTAGTAAAGAATTAGGTTTTGGACAGGGCAGTGATGCTGGAGAAGACTCCTCAAAGACGGCTCCAGAATGAGCATTTCCTTCAGATGTTGAAACCTAAGTCACAGCCAAGAACATGAGATCATGCAAAGCTGTTTCTCGATGGCCAAACTTAGTGCAGCACTGGAGTATGTTACAGGTACCATATGAATTGTAGCTGTTATTTCTCTAACGAAAATAAAACCAGAATGACAAACAGAATGAGACAACCTTTGCTTTCGCGAGATTATGTGAAGAGAGCACTTAACTGTTGGTTGGGGAATGTTGGTGTTTCTCTGAGCTCAGAACCTGTTGGAAAGTGAACGGAGAAATAGAGCCGAGGAGTTTGGTATTAAATACTCCAGTTGAAAAAAGGCATTTAAATAATTGTTCTGCAAATTAGCACAAACCACAACCGTTTCGATACAACTTTTTACACTTGGGTTGACAAGTGTCCCCAGCAAGGCCTTGGACAAGGAGGGACCACGCCAACATCATCACCATGTTTTCACTGGCACGACATCAATGCGCATGCACAAAGCCCTGCAAGCACGATTCCGACAGCTGCAGTGGCACCGAGCGCAGGATTCCGTTTCAACTCCTCAACCATCTCCCCACTGAAGGATGAGGTCCTCTCTGCACATCTTTTGACCGTGCAAAACCAGAAACGTGGCTGAAAGCTATTTGAAAAAAGATCCTTGCCCACCAAGGGGAGAAAATGTCAGCAGTCACCCAAGTTAATCACTAAGTTACATAGTTACAGCAAAATTCTACCAGCCCAAAAAGATTTCTGGTTCAAGTAACTGAACACGGCTTGAGCCACTCGTTCCCAAAGAAGAGGAAATGTGTCTCAACCTCCCCAGAGAAAACAAAATATACATCATCTGCTCATTAGCCTCTTGGCAGAAGAATTAAGAGCACTGAATTCAAAACGGTCTCCTCACTTTTCAACTAACCTTCAGTGGGTACTAACCAGAGGAAGAAGACAGGTAAAACCAAGCACATTGCCTGCATCTACCCACACTGAAGTTTTAAATGGACACCAGCTGTTAATTCCTTTCTACATTCTTCGCATTTTTTTGGCCAACTCCCAACAGAACTAATAGAAACCTTTTCCCTTAAAACTTTCATCTGATGCATAGATAAAATAGTCAGGCATTTTCTTTTTCCCTTGCCTGAAAATAGCATTATTGCCTTAATTTAAATGCATGCCTGTAGGTCTTCAGTGCATCCCTGCCCTTTGAAATGGGTTAAAGAGCCTTAATGCCATCTAAATTAAGTCAATTTGTTATTCAAGGCACTTGTGACCAAACAATTTGAGATGCATCCTGGGAGAAAAAAGCATGAAGGCCAGAACTTAAAACCCTGGGAAATAATAGATAGGGAGCAAAGGCCCAGAAGAGCTACATCTTAAATAACTTGGGTCATTATTCTGGTCCTCTGATGTCCCAACTATGGTTAAGTCTTTTTTTTTTTTTTTGGTAGGTATTTTAGTGCACATCCTTACATGCTACTTCGTAATTCCATAATTTTATATGATATAGCAATGACTCATCCCAGATTTCTCCTATCAGCTTGCTAATACTCAGTGTAGTGTCTTGTACGCTCCTGCACTTTCTGTGGCCTGGCACCCCTGCAATTACTTAAGTTGCCTTTTCTGCTTCAAAAGGACCACCACAATATCCTTCTCCAGAACTTCACGGCAATACTTGTACTCAGGAACAGCACTAGAAAAGCCTGGTAAATACTCCCATAAAAAAAAGGGAAGGAGGTTTTCCAGACATGAGGGTCGGGAGAGGGCCTCTCTGGCAGCCTCTCCTTCCTGGGGCCACGCACACACAGAGAGCAGTGTGCGTTATTCACAGTTCTAAACGCTCTCAATAAAACAGGCAAATAATCAAACCAATGACATTTAGCTCTTTCCAAATATCTACCTATTGTTATTGGCACTTTGTTATAAACAGCTTCTGGCAACAGGTAAATATGGGTTCAGTTGCATAGAGTGGCTTAGCAAGCTTCGTACACCCAGGGAATGGAAATGGCTTCCCAGCAGCAGAAAAAAAATAACAATCATTTGGTCCAAGACCTTTATGGTTTTTTACATTGACCTCACAGGGAAAGAGTACTATTGTACAGAGCATTTTCACATTGAGGTCTTAAACCCTATCTTGGGAAGCACTCAGGGGGAAAAAAAAACAAAACAAAACAAAAAAAAAAAAACAAAAACAAAAAACCCCACAAGCAAATCACATCACATTTCTTCTGCAATCACTCCATTTTAACTTGTTACCAGGTGCAAAGCCCAAAAACCTGCCTATGAGTCCCAGAGTCACACCACGCAGCAGCAGAAGCTGAACAAAACCCCCATAAAGCAATGACATGCAAAATATCTCATTATTATTTCGTTCCGATTTAAGTTTTTTTTTGTCCGAAGAGTAGATCCTCAGTTGGCACATAACCAACTCAACAGCTGCATTGCTTTTCTACTTCCACAAACACTCTAAAAGTTAGCCAAAACCCTGTTTGTGCTGGCAAACACCCAAGATTTTATTACTATGTACTATTAGTTCATAGTGAGAAATGTGCACCACAGGAAAAAAAATACAGAGAAGCTAAATAATTGGATACAGATGTTAAAGATTTATGAAGCTCTCCCCACTCGACAGTATCTTACATATTGTTTCTATCACCTGTTTGCTTTCTGAGGTTTTAATAAGATAACTATGCATGCTATCCTTCAAGAACATTCTAGAATTCCTCCTCCAAAAAGCAATAACTTTTGATCTCCGCTTGTCTCCTCTCAACAACAATCTGCCTTCATAGCTCCATAAATGCCACTTGATATTCATTTCATATTTAAATCAGATCTTGACTGTTGTTTTCATTATCTGGCAACTTTCAAATGCCATCAGACTATTTCACTCTTACTTCTCATCCCAAAAACTAAACCTGACACATTATGCCAAATCCCCAGCATTTAAAATTCATGATAAAGTATCTCATCATTCCAAAGATGCTGCTCTAAATACCAAATAATTTTCACCTTTTCTGATTTCCCTATTTTCTGGGAAACAACATCTGCTCGGCATCTTTGCAGACTGTTGCCTCCTCAGTATCATACAGATACCCAAACCTCAGTGAGGCCAATACTCAGGTTAAGCTGCCTACAAAAGTAACCCAGTTCCATCCAGATTTCTGAACCCTCGTTCATTAAATTTATCCTACAAAATATCTGGAATGTGCAAAGTACTGCAGCTGACAGCAAATATTATCAAAGTAAAAACACTAGAAAATCACTGGCATTTTTCATAACTGATGTGTAATAATTTTACCATTTCAATTTACATCACGAGAGCTTTCTTTCTGCCAGCATAAAATGGCAAAACAAGGTACGTTCACTTGTTTGTTGGGGTTTTTTTTTCCCCCCAAGAACTTACTAAAAAGGATAAATCGCTGAAAAAGGTTGTGTTTCTGCAAACCAATGCATGTGACCACTGACATTTCTGCTCCAGCACTGTCAAGCAAGAACCATCTGGGCTCCTTCCCATCCTCGCCCAAAGTACACCTTGACTTGGTCAGACAACCTGACATTTCCCTTTGCCTTTCCCACACGCAACAGCTGCTGGTAAACTCTTCCTGAAAAATTATTTCATCCTTTCCAGTGATGTGGCTTAGACAACACAGATTGTATGAAGGTCGTGGCCTCATTATTGATTTAGACACCCGGTTTGCGTCTGAAAAAAAAAGGTAATCTGGTAAAACCTGGTAAATTAGGGAGGCTCTAAAAATGGAGACTAAGCTTTTCCTATAGTTCTGGAATAGACTTTACTGGTCACAATTGTACTTTTAGTTCAAAAAAAAGTTTTTAAAAAACATGGGAATTGAGATGGCAAAAACTTACATTAAAATATACTGAGTACAGAAAAGTTCCATTTTACATCGTGAAGCGTTCTGCCACGGATGGCAAGCCACCATTTGCTGCTTCAGAAAATGGCTGCCCATTCTCTCACCTGCTTTGTCAATAAATACAGTGAGGGAACATTTCCTCTACATTCTGACTCCATTCCTCAAACAGTTTTTGAGCTGGCTTCTACTGTTTCCAACAGATGGACTGATGGTCTGAAATCCTCAGGCAGCTGAGTTTCTTTCAAGTGCATAAGAAGTGGCTCAGAAGCTGTGGAGAAAGGGTGCTGCTTCCCTCAGGATCTACACAGACCATCCAAATTCACTCCGAATTCCAACCAGAAGCATGGAAGTAGAATTGCACTGAATTTGTCAGGGGGTGTGGGGAGTACTTGTTTTACTTGGGTTTTGTTTTGCTTTTACCATCAGATTTGAATCTGACCAGCTGCCTCCAAGGACAAAAATGCTGCAGTCCAGTCTTCATGGCTAGGAGTATCCAGCTTCACTACATCCCTGGTTTCTTCATTCACACTCCCTGCATTCAGGGCTTCCTGTGGGAAACCTCCACCTTTTCCCTGAAATTTTGAAGACCTATTTGTCTTGGTTTACGGAGGCACGTGAAGCAATTCCCAGGAAGGAACTAAAAGGGACATCCCTTCACCTGGCATTGATCATTTGCCTTGGATACTGAACACACTGATCCTTATGTCAGTATTATCTAATTTCATGTACCTGCAGTAAAAATAAAAGCATTATATAAGAAGAATAATGTACAGCCAGTTTGCAGGCCACACAGAGTGTTCAGCCACAATAAACCAATTTCTGTTCCTTGACTGCCTCAAGATAGATGTGATCAAATGAAGAAGAAAGAATCCCAGACTATTTCTTGTTGCTTAGGGCAACAGCTTAGGGCCTATCCAGAACAAGATAATCATCATACCACTTTCTGGAATTAATGATGAGAAGCAAAACCAAACCAACCAAACAAACAAAAAACAACACAGAAACTAAATGGTAACCCTGAGGAAGGGTTATATCCCAAAGATACCAGCAGGGAGACGTAGAATCTGGCTAGTTACAAGGTACAAATAAAAAGTCCAGTGAGTGGCAAGCAAACGGTTCCAGAGCACAGCTCACTGTTCTCAAGCTGAGCCATCACATCCACGTTTAAAATAGCTACACTCATCCAAGATAACCCAGGCAGTAACTCACAAAGTCACACAAACTCACAAAGTTACACCAGACATCCAAGTACAGGACTTGGCATTGCAAATGCAATTTCATGAATTATCATGTAAAACAGCAGTACTGTCCCTCACATAACAAGAAAAAAATAAAAATCAAGAACCAGGCTCTGGAACGGTTTAGAAAATAACAACGGCAGATGGTTTTCATTTTTCTCTGGGTCTTTTAAGTACAACAGGGTGATACAGTCATGAAGGAACGCTTGCAGACAAGTGGCAGAACCTTATTTATATTTTAGAAGTAAAAGCTGTGATTCTCACATATTCAAGATTTACACCTGCAGATCTACAGAAAAAAAAAAAAAAACAAACAAACCACAACAAACAAATACACAGCCCTGAAGCAATTTAGGAAGTGCAAATCCTGATCATTTTCCCTCTAATGACTGTTTACTATACAGTCCTTTTGAATGCTTGGCAGCTCTCCAGATTTTCTTGCTTTTTCTTTCTCCTACACATCACTCCAGCCAGCCATCTTGGGTGAGGAAAAGTCTCCAGAGGAGAAGGCTCTCTGCGGTCTTTTCAGGCTCTAAAAGCTTTGTTTCCCCAGGGAAATCCTAAGCATTGTTTCACTTTCAAGGCAAAAATCAAATCTTCAACCTTTAAAAGCATTGCCAAGTACAGAGAAGATCTCAGAAAAGTTCTGTTTTGAAGGATTTAAAAACCATCACTGGTTTTCCAGTTTTAAAGGCAGTGAAACTAGTTCTATTATTCCTACCAGGAGCAAATTTTAACATAATGCTAAGATATGCCCCATCGCTTGTTTCACATGGTCTTCACTGCCATTTGGCATCTTTTGAAATGGAACAATTATTTGTGGTGAAACAACCTTACTCTCCCCACTACCAGACCAGCTGTGCTTTCACAGTACCGCTGCAGACTGCATGCATCTGGAGAAAGCCCAATGCTCCTCATGACCAAAAATGCAGCATAACAGTTCATCAGGGAAAGCGCAACACACCTGCAGGCTTCCAGAGACCTCACAAGCTGCACTGGCATTGCTGCTTGTAATGGCCCCAGATGCCTCCTGGAGCCCCAACGACCGTTTTCCCTGCCACAACGCAGAACTCAAGAGTCCGCCACCAACAGCAGAAGCAAGAAGCAGCACGTAAAAGTACAAGGAGTGTTTTCTCTGAGAAAACCAGGTGGGTCCTGTGTCCCTTTGCGACGGGAAGGGTGGGAACAGGCATAAGAGAGGCAGACAGCCACAGCGCCAGATGTTTAGGGGCACCAAGTATCTCAAATACAGAACAGCTTCCACGTGGCTTGCCTGAAAACATAGTGCACGTGAAGTTTTACACATGCTGTTACCGATTTGGAATTTTAAACCGTATCAAAAAGCAGTGCAATCTATCCTTCACTGGCACAACTAAAATGTCTATGTGCAGTAATTTCTGTAGAAATACAGGGTGATGTAACAACAGGGCCAACTTCTCCTCGTATGAGGTGCAGCATGCTCAGTATTCTGCAGTACCAGACAAAGCCTCTCATTAACAGCACGGCAGCTAAACAGCAGATAGACAGAAATAAACGGGACCCACGCTGAGGTCCTGGTGTGGGCAATCTCCCTCCTCCTAAAGCGTGTGTTAAAGTTCTTTTTCTCTGGGCATCACAGAGAAAGTGAGATCTAAACTCACAGACTTGAGTGAGGCTGGTAGCTGTTAGAGAGGAGTAATGCAAAAATATGACCAACCCAATGCACCGCAATCAATATTTTAAATTAAATCAGTCAAGCCCATATTCAAATCGGGTCAACAGTAATTAAGGCATCCACATTTAGAATAGTAAAACCAGAAAACGCCTGGATCAGTACATTTCTCAAAGTGAATATATTAATGGGAGTGTTTTGAAACGCATGATGCACTAGTAAGAGGCTTTAATATAAACCTCAGGATTATACCACGCTAGCTTTTCCATTATATTATCTCCATGAATAAACATGCGCTGTGAAGACAGCAAGAGGTTAACATAGACCTACGATCATCACTCAGCCTTTTCTTTTCCCAAGGATTCTGCTGTTTTTTTCTACCTGTGCAAGACCTGACACTACAGCCAACCAGAATGAATCACTGAAGGTGAAATTTTACATAAAACATTTCCACTAGTGATGGAATCAATGTCAACACAACATACAGAAAGAGGCCCCATGCTTCAAGAGTAAACGCAAAATTGCCCTTTCCTATTTCCAGAACGATCTGCTTGGTTGACTCCATCTTAACGCGCTGCCTTGGCACACATTCAATTCAGCCATTTTAATTCCTGAACGACTAGAATTTGCTTTCCCTTCAGCATGGCACTGCACATCAGGATCAGCTGTCTGGAGAGCAGGAATCTCTTCTCATAAAGCACATGCGAGTGAAGGTGAAAAAGAAAAAAAAAAAGCGAGGCTAGGGCTAGGGAAGGGTGGTGAGAGCTAAAGTGCAGTAATGGGATTCAATAAGTAAAAATGCAGAGTTTTTAGATTGTCCCTGGTTTCTTTTTCCAAACAGGCATCTCAGGAAAAACTCTGCAATCTGGTTCTCTTGAGAGGGTAATGATGATCGTAGACTGTATCTATGCCGCCTTCAGTAAGAGCCCCGGAGAGAAAACTCAAGTTCTAAAGCAGTAGGAGTGAGCTGGCACACACCAGAATGAAGGCTGGGTGTGCAGACACTCGTAGGCAACGCAGATGTGGCCCGGGAGCGGCAGAGCTGGAGTGTAAAGCCGACAGCTTTCCAACGTGACGACCCACGAGCCATGTAGATGCAGGAGCCACACTCCCGCCCTGAGCATCCCTCCTGCAGGTTTAGCCTGCACGGCTCAAGGGGCAGGGACTGTGACCCAGGAGATATTTCCAAATCCTGAAGATTTCATCGTTCTCTGCCTAAAAGCTGGCCACACCTATGTGCAGAAGATGGAGGCAGAATGCATCAAACGACGCCAGAGTGCTGGATTTGTGTTAATGCTCACAGAGCCAGCATCGCGTGAATTGGAGCTTCCGTCGCTCAAACAGGAGCTGCCAGCGGAGCAACAGTCACGTTGGCATCTTTTGTAATCCATGAGGACATGTGTCACTGCGTCAGCGTGATTATGGGAAGATATCAAAAGAAAAGGTTACCTGCAAAATTCAGGGTTTATTTTTGTCCTACTGCAATACTATTACTTGCACTCCTCCGGCATTTCGAAGGAACAGCGTAGAGCTCACACAGGCTGGCAAAATGAGATAGAAATGGAACAGTCAGCTCTTTGAAATATTCGTTTCTGACATTCCACAAAACTAATGCAAGTTCCAGGCAAACAGAATGAAGCCTTCCCAGGGCAGCAGCGGATCAACAGAAAACAAGTTCTAGGCAGCAGACGAAGCTACACTACCATTTTGGTGCTTAATACCCTGCAAGTGCCTGAAGTACAATCCTGTCATTCAGGTATTTCACATTAATACTTGTTTTGGTTTGGTACTTGGTAACCGCTGAGAAGATGCTGTAGCTGTAAAAACATTCTGACCAACCACAACAAAAATATATGTGCTGACTATATATGTGCTGCAACTTGGGAAAAAATAACCCCATGTGCCAGTATAGGTTGGGGACTGCCCTGCTGGAGAGCAGCACAGGGGAAAGGGACCTGGGGGTTCTAGTGGACAGCAGGATGACCATGAGCCAGCAATGTGCCCGCGTGGCCAAGAAGGCCAATGGCATCCTGGGGTGTATTAGAAGGGGAGTAGCAAGTAGGTCAAGAGAGGTCCTCCTGCCCCTCTACTCTGCCCTGGTGAGGCCACATCTGGAATATTGTGTCCAGTTCTGGGCCCCTCAGTTCAAGAAGGACAGGGAGCTGCTTGAGAGAGTCCAGCGTAGAGCCACAAAGATGGTGAAGGGAGTGGAGCATCTCCCTTATGAGGAAAGGCTGAAGGAGCTGGGTCTCTTTAGCTTGGAGAAGAGGAGGCTGAGGGGTGACCTCATTAATGTTTATAAATATGTCAAGGGGGAATGTCAGGAGGACGGAGCCAGGCTCTTTTCAGCGGCGTCCACTGACAAGACAAGGGGCAATGGGTGGAAGCTGGAACACAGGAGGTTCCAGAAAAATATGAGGAAAAACTTTTTCACTGTGAGGGTGACCGAGCACTGGAACAGGCTGCCCAGGGAGGTTGTGGAATCTCCTTCTCTTGAGACATTCAAAACCCGCCTGGACGCGTTCCTGTGCGCTCTACTGTAGGTGATCCTGCTCTGGCAGGGGGGTTGGACTAGATGATCTTTAAGGTCCCTTCCAACCTTTAACATTCTGTGATTCTGTGATTCTGTGACTACCACATTCTTGTTTACCCAATATGTTATAGAACTAGCACAAAAATCATGTTATTACTCAAGTTACAAATGTGAAGAGAAAAATATTCATTGACCAGAAATTTTATCTTAATCTATCCACAACAGACTATAGAAGGACAGATCCAAACAAGCCATATTTGACACAAATAGATTAGACAGATGGCACAGTATGGTATAAAGGGGATTTGTGCTTGCTTGACTTCGACATTGTTGAATTACTTATTAATTGCAGACAGAGAAGAGTTATGCTGGATATTTTACAAAGATTTAATGCCTGTTAAAACTTCATACCATTCAAAAGTATCGTATGTTCTGTACAACCAAATAGGGATTGTTTTGCAACTCAATTCTCTCGCACTCTTTCCAGAGCCTGTCACGATGCATTTCAACATAAAGTGGATATAAGCAGCATGAATACCAGTGCTATATTGTTCCAGAATCTTTTTGCAACCCGTGAATCCATGTAAGAACAGGGAAATTAACCGAGAGATGAACAGAAATCCCGATTTAAAATAAAACCTCTAAATTCCTGCAGGCTGTCGAAAGCCTCCAATTTCAAAACAGAGGCACTGGGCACAAGAGCCCTCTGTTTTCACCTGCTCACTTCACCGATGCCTGTCGCCAGATTGTCTCAAGACCCTGGCAAAGCACAAAATAATTACTGCAGGGAATACAGGGCGGGGTGAATCTCAGAAATCACTATCACATTTCTGGGGTCTACCCAATCCCAAGTTAACACTGGGAGCCTATACATATGGCAGTAACTGAAATACTGAACACGGATGCTGGTTTAAAACAGGTCACTTCCCCTGAAGCTTATTATACCTTGAAATAAGCATTTCTGGCACCTCCTATAAACCTCATGGGTCAGTGTGACTCTACGGCCTTAAGCAGACTCATATCTGGATGGATTTGTTGCATTAAGAGAGCTGCAGTGTCAAACCACTGCACCAGATGCAGCAAAGTAAGGCATTTCTCCCAACTGGCCAGCACCAGGACAAAGCAGCTTATGGGTGTGGGCTGCAGAGCAGGAAATTACAGAGAGCCTCAGACATTCTCTGCAACGCAACGGCTGCCAGCTATCGCCTCACCTCTGAGATGCGGCCAACTAGATACCAGGACTGTCATCTCATGGAGCGAAAATGACTCCTTACTCACAGTCTCCTCCTGAGGTCAAAGGAGGAAACAATGATACCATCTCATCAACCAGCATAAGGGGAGGATCTAAACTCTTACATACAGGTGTAATCCAACGGCAGAAAAGTTATTTGCTAAGAAAGAGCAGTCATCAACTGTCCATAACGAGATGCAGTTGTTTACGGGAGTAAATAAGCAAACACCATCACAGACCGTGGATCTGTGGAAACGGATACTCCTGCTTTCATTTTACCTCTCTGTTCGTGTAAAACCTTTCTCTACTGACTTTTGTCATCATATGGTACACCTGTTTCCTCTCGATAACAGGAGGCACGACTGCTGGGGACCAAGTGTCCCTCTGGCATGCACACTCTTGGAACTGTCAAGAGTATCTGGGGAGCACAGCATCTGGGGAGAGACAGTGGCAACTGCACAGGGAGCACAAGAGCAGAAACAACTAATTAATTAACCATTTCAGCTGATGAGTTAAAGATCGGCCTCACCATCACCCCTTTAGCAGCAACAGAGCTGGCAGAAAATATCAAAAGGAATGCTTTTACCCCCCAAAGTAACAATCTCTGTAATTCTCCATACACCTCATTTGAAACAAACCAGTCAGCACTGAGATTCAAAACCCAAGTAACTTTCTTACCTGCAGCATAACGCTAAAAGTTCAAATTTTATGTGTGCTGGGCACCAACAGGCCCCAGCAAAAAGAACTAGTTCTCCAATGCTCCAGGCCTAAGGCAGAACTGTCGTCTCTCTGCTTTAATCAACCCCAACAGGAGAGCTTACCACAGCCATGTCTCTAGCACAGGGATTTCAGGACCCTTCACACCCTGTCAAGGCTTTCTGAAGCTCACAGGGTCAGAGTTGGCAGAAGGGGGTTGTTACCTTTTCTGCAAGTCCAGGTAATATGCACAAAGATTTTAACCATGAAAAAATTACACCCATCAGTATTTTCCATTTTCTGCGAGTTCGACAGTAAGGCAGACACACTTGCAGCCAGGACACAAAACATCCCCAGGAGAAGAGGAGCCCTACGAGCATCAGGCTGTCACAGGGCTCTGCAAGAACTCTCTAGCCCCATGAATGCTGCTAGGGCTTTTTTGTGTTTTTTCCCCTGTTTAGGGCTTTCCCCCCAGATCACATGGCACCTAGGCACACGTGAGCCCACGCTGGCCCAGGCTGCAAGACACAGCCAGCGCCCCAAACCTGCTCCGCAGCTCTGTGTGCTGGGAACTTGATTTCCCACCATAACCCTGACTTCCTTCCTCCGATTGACAAGCGAAGGCACAGATAAAACTTTCCTTCAGACACTCATGCAAAGATGAGGAGAAAAGAGGTCCTGAATCAGCAAGAACTAGGGCCATTTTAGAAGTTCTATCGGAATTGCAGCTTGGAATTGCCTGCTCCTCTGGCAGACTTTCCTTCTTGAAGACCAGCATAGGTCCCTCTGCCGCCTCCCACGGAATCTGCCATTAACTTAATCAAGGGTGGTTTATGAGCACCTTGAGGACATGGGATCTGCAATTTAACCCCACTGAGAACAGTCAGACATAAGTCTAAACTTCTTTCCCCTCCAGAAAAACTATCAGCATTCTTATCCACATAATTTTCAATTTCACTCACTATTTGAAAAAGTCAAATTCGTTGCAGTCGCAAAAATCAAGTTATTTAGTGTGAAGGCCATTATTTCCACCCTTCAAGTACATCACTGTTAATCTGGTGAGTATTAGATTGCCTTAGTGCAGAGGCTGTACCAAGTTAAACCAGTATTTTACCAATACTTAAAATTTTAGAGAACAAGTGAGGCTATTTCAGAACGGCAAAACGCCCTACCAAAACGACCTTCACAAGAGCGTTTCAAGGCAGTCACATAGGTTGCAGTAAGAAAAAATGGGGAGACAGAAGAATAGCTTAGATCCAGGACACAGTGAAATAGGGCTGAAGTGCATGCTGTTCAGGAGCCCAGGGAGAGGAGGCCTTGTTTCAAACACAGCGGTTTCTAAATAACTGGCGTTTTGTCAGTGAAAAACGAGCACCGAAGCCAATGTCCCTTGAGCTATTTCAGATACTTTTACTTTTGTATACATTAAAAGCCACTATAAAAAAAATATCAAGACACTGCTGCAGCAACTTAGGCAAATACTGGCAGGCTCAGGAGGCTCACTGCTTGCTTGTAGAGACCAAGTGCCACCACATACTTTTCCAAACAGCATTTAGAAATGAAAATATAACAAACAAAACTGAATTAGAAAAAAAAGGTGCTAGGTATGTCAGACAGACAACAGTGATGCTGGTACCTGACCAGAGGTAGGTACCTGAGTGAAGGGGGAAGTGCCATCACGCACTCTTGGATATACACACCCTGCAAACATGCACCACCCAGCACTCATACTGCCCAGCCATCTTCTTTTTCCATGGTAACTAAAACGTAACACGAAGGAGAATAAAAATTAACTGATTTGAGAGGGCAGCCCTGTGGTTACAGCCTACGAACACAATGCCAGTGACCCGAATTTAATCTCTTCAGTATGTTACTGAATTAAAATAATGTACTTAGCCGCTTGCCCAAGGATGCACTAACATGGCATTAAGAGTACGTCAACATCTTTGTGTCTAAAGTGGTTAACAGGACTCATAAAGACATCATAAGGGGATACGAACGGCCTGCAGGTAGGTTCATTGCACGGCACGCTGCGCACAAAACAGTGACGTAGACTTGACACACACTAGTGTTACCTTCTAAAGACAAGCTACTAAATTCTATCTTCATTACTAAAGGAAGGGTAACTAATAACAAGTTAGTTTCTGCATATATTCAAGCTAAGAAAGTGACCTTTAGCATGAGTGCAGGCACAAGCATTAGATTTGAGGGATCTAATACAAATCTAATGCAACTTGCAATGCTTAAATAATACCAGCTCCGTGTACATCAACAGGTGATCTGGTCAAGAGAAAAATCATCAACTAATTTAGAGACCCTGAACCAGTAACCAGAGGCCACTGTAAAACAGGACTAAATCGTGTGGGCTGCTTGTATGACCAGCCGGGACACCTCCTCCCTTTTTAATAGTGTGGGGGGGTTTTCCTGACTGAAATTCAGCTTGGTCACGCCCCTTTGGGTTTACATGCTTCGGGCTTTATTTTGTTAAGAGAGCAAGTTTGGCAAGTATAAAGCTGTGACCAGAGAAGTCTGGCTTGGTGCCAGGACAGGTGGGAGAATACAGCGGCATTCCCTTTCTTGGAGTACTTCCTAAAGACAAGGCCACTCCGAAGCCAGCTGCCCAGCAGAGTGGGAGAGCATTAGCACTGCTGAAGCACTGCGACTGCCCTGTGATGCGGCCCGACAGGCTGACGACATGGAGATTTACCGTGCTTCTTCGCTTACCCATGGCAGTCAATCTGACAGCACTTGTCACCCAGCCCAAAACAGCGTTTCTCCTTGGGTAAATCCAGGACAAGCCCACTATGCCTGGCAGAACAGTGTCAGCCATCAAAATCATGCCGGTTTTTCCATCACCCACCTGGATCAATGGGATAATACAGATAAATTAAATTTTCTTTTACAGTAGATGACAATTCAACCACTTATTTTGGCTAAACAGCATTGAAAGCTTTTCTGGACTTTGTTTCCATGATAAAAGGTGTATGTTGTTTTCTCCCTTTCTTGCCTCATAATATCCTTAAGATGACAGTCAAGCCACATGCCAAGTACTTTTCTTTCCCCCTCCCATTAAATATACAACGGTCATTTCTGTTTGTTTGTCCTTTATTTCACCCTAGAGGAAATTCTCACTTCTAATACATCTTTTGCTGGTGGCAAATTTAAGGAAATTATTTTGCCGAAATGGTATTTTGATGTGCAATTTTACATTAGTTAATGCCCAATGACATTTGGAAGAAAAAACAAACACCTGCCTTTCATTTGTGCATTGTTACCGCGTGTAGGCTGAGGATATCGGCACTCAGTTGGTGCACACACTTGAACTTGCCAAGCCCTTGATCTTCCCACCCAGCTCAATCATTCAGGCTGCACCCACCCTTGTAAGTGGCCTCCCAAAAGGCAATTAGTGGCTTGTTGCAATTTTCAGTCCTCCCACCACAAACATACAGGGTTGAACCCACAGCCTCTGGAGAGGAGGCAGGTCTTACACCCTCTGCCAACCCAACAGGGTGCTCGAGTCACAGTTACATGCCCACTTGCATCAAAACCAGGACCAGAGCTTTGTCCTGATGAAATTCTGTGAATGTGGTTTTCCGATGTAAATTGTTATTTTTACTTTTGCATTCCTTCTAGTCTGTTATTTCCTCCATTTGATTTTAGATCCTCTTCACTTTCTTTTGATTCGTCTCCTGCTTCTTTCTTTCTCCCACCCACTTGTACTCTTCATTCAACAACAACAGATGAGAGTTGAAGAAACAGAGGTGAAGCAGCCTCAGCTCAACTCCTACGTAGCTCCAGCCTTGGGAGTGAACCTCTGACACGCTAAATATTTAACTTCTCTGGTAAGACTAATGAAAGAATTTCTCTATTCACAGCTATTTCAAACAATGTAGAGAAGGCTTAATATTTCAATATTGGAATCACGGTTGCAAAAGGAATGGCCTGTTTTAAGCAATGCACTGGCTTTATGGATGACTTACAATCATGACAAGAAGCCTTTTTGTGCACAAAGCTTGCACCTTCCACACCATTTCGGATTCTGCACAGAAACAGAGTTGGGGAAACTTATCACCATCTCCAACAGAAACCACCATGCAGTAAAAGCATAAAGTTAGTAATTACGACAGCTTCTCAACACATCCAGCTGCTAAAACTGAGCAGGTGCTACCTCAGGCTGCAGTTAAAAACAGGGTAAGGAGATTGGCGCACACCAGTGGCTCTGGCTGGGACAATAGCTCCTTTCTTCCTCGTCCCCTAATAGTCCTTGAAATTAAAAATAAATTATAAAAAACAGAGCAAAAAAAAAAAAAAAACCACAAAACCAACCCAAATTCCACTGCTAAAATTAACAATAGGCTTGTATAAAAATCCCCTCAGCTGCACTCCTTCTGTTTGTTTGGTTTCTTTTTGCTATGATACTCAAATTACAAAGCCTCCTTCCCCTTTTTGTTGACGCTGCACAGATAGCCTGTAGCCTTCATTCTGAAACCAGCAACTGGGGAAGAAGCCCAGAGAGTTTTATTTGGCTGGCTTTCCCCCAGAAAACACAACTTTTAAACAATATGCTGTCAAACACAATGCTAACATTAACTATGCTATTGACCATTTCAATCAATCCCATTCTACTTCCTGGAGGTTCCCGTAGATCGCGTGGCTGTCAGCCTGCCAGTGAAATAATCCAGCGAAATAACTCCGTACCAAAAGACCAAGGATAATTCTTCATTGTCAAAGAGACCTAGGTCCCCCAGCAATAAATCAACACCAAAATATATTAAGTGCAAGTCATCCAAATACAACGACTGCATCACTTCCCCAAACATGCCACTTTTTTCTGGAAACTGGCTCATCAGTCTTTGTGTGAGAAGCTCAGATCCCAGGTAAGGTTTACTTGGTCCTTCTACTGATACACACTTGGACATGAGGCTTTAACCTCTAAGATCACATCTTCTGAAAGCGCCACTTAACAGAAGAGTATTGTTCAGACGTAAAAGCTAACAGTCATTACCTTGAACAGAAGAATCCTGGCAAGCAGACATTCACACATGTTCCTCTGCTGTGACCCCACACTTGTGCGGCTCTGAATGCGTAAAAACCAAAAGCAGAAGCCTCTCAAATCCACCAAAATCCCCCCCACACTCAGAAACCAGCACCCCAGGGAACAGGGTGCTCGCTCTAGCAAGTCACATCACATCTCCAAGATGGTTCACTGACTTCTGAGAGCAGTACCAAAGGCTTTTCTAAGGTGCTATATTCAAGGACCATCAGTACAAAAAATGTCAGCATTTAGCACCAAAAAAAACCAGCATCCACCTAGCCTCTGATTTCTGATACACGCTAAAGCTTTAAAAACTGCACTCTGCCCAGAGAACTAAAGTGAATGCTGCAATTTTTTCCTGGCACTTAGGTCTGAAAGGCAGCAGATCGGGAAGTGCTAAAACAACAGTCACTGCAATTTCAGCACCCACCAATCTTCCACCTGGCAGTTCCCAAAGGTGACCTGTGCCCTTCAGATTGACTGCAGAAAAGATTTCCAGCACTCTGAAGAGAAAGACTCCCATTTCCAAGGCAGCAGTTGGTGAAACTCAAAACCAGAACAGACAGATTTTTAGAACAGACAGATTTTTAAAAGCAACAAGAATTTATTGCTCCTGACAACAAAAATGGGAAGCTTACTTTTAACAACGTAATCAAGGAAGGAAAATATGTACAAAACATTCTGGTCCACTGAGGCCAACTCAGAGAAAAAGAAATTAAGTAGCATATTTCACCAAGGCAAAATATCTTTTCCTACACAGGTAACTTAAGTACTTTCTGTTTTGGGAAAACAAGATTATCATTTAGAATGCTGGAACAAAAGAACTGAGTTGGCTATCTGCAAGAGCAACTCGACCAAAACCTTTGGGAACACTCACTGCAAATGCTTCTGACCAGCACGTGAACCACTGTGAGGCAAGAAGCAATTTCAAAATATGGATTGTTGTTACAGTAATATTTGCATAATACTTATTGGTATGTATTGTAAGCACAATTTCAGGACAGTTGGCCCAAGGTGAATCGCCCTCTCCTTAATCTTAAATAACATGCCTGGAATGCAATTTGGAAATTTCCCTCCGATAAAGTAGTCACACTGTCTGCATAGTGACTGTTTCTCAGCATTTGTTACCATCAAACATTTTAGTTTGCTTTAAAACGGCAGCATTTTGATCAATCCACAAAAGAGAACATTAAAAATACATGCACAGTTATTTCTGTCCTTGTTTTACATATCTGTGTGACCTACTATTTCTCTTTAAAGCATCAAGTGCTAGTACAGCTCAGCTACGGAGTACCAGAGAGAACATGCATTTATATCAAAACACGCATAAAACTTTTAATGGCAGGGAGGCTATAGGCGCCAATCTAATCGAGTTTGGCAAAAAATAATTTCAGGCCCAAAGCTCTTCCACAACTCCTTGGCCTCCTGCCACAGCTTATGACAACCAGGATTTAAAAGCAGAAGCAGCCACACTACCGTTAAGGGCACCTCGGAGTAACGTGGATGACCCATTCTGCAAACTGTCCTTCAGGTGACATGTAAGCCCATCACCTCACACCAGCAACCCAAGGAACTGTGTGACTCTCCCAATTCTTGTAGCAAACCGAGCCACTGCAGCCCCAAGCAATTCGTATTATTTTCTTCTCGTCAGCAACAGCTGTAGAAACATCTCCAGAATGGCTGGCGTGCCCTCCACCAACTCCGTGCTCCACCTACCCCTGGTATGGCCATGTGGTCCTCACCCCTCAGCTCTGCTTCGGCAAACACGTCATTGTTAGGTCTTCGCGGTGCTTCTTTTCTACTTGTTTAGAGGGAGATCCTAGCTGAAGCAATCAAACTTTTGGTTTACCTCAGCCTATCGGCAATAAATGCCTAAACAAGCATCTCTAGATGCTGCTATACCACTACAGCACATCCAAACACTGATCTTTGTTACACACACTCCAGCAGCATAATCTCACTCAGGATTTACTACCCGATTAGGATTACTTGGACTAAAAACACAGATAAGAGCTGTGTGCTTCCTATTACTCACACCTGCCCACAAAGGGGGCACTGTCATCCTTGACCCCTAGAGCTACTTACCAACATTTTGTGTCTTTTCACGGTTTTTTTTAAAAGCCTTATGTTTCTATCACGTAACTGAGCAAGATAAAATTATCTCCAGTAAGTTATTCTGCATATTTTTACATGAAGATGATTTAAAACCTCAAGCCACAGACTGTGATGATGTAAATCAGTAGAGCTTCACATGCTGGGATGTAGCTATGTCACCTGGCACTACTGGGGATCCAGATCCTTCATTCCTAAGTGTCACAGAGAAAGGAGAATCATAATATTGCAATAAGAACAAGCACTGAAGTTCTCCTCTTTCTTAGCAAACCAAGTGAGAAATGCAACTGAGAGTTTCATTACTAATCTGGCAGATACTATAGATCATCACTGCACTATGGTTACTTTGATACTTGTCTGGGAAAAATATCTTTAATTCTTTGTGGTATATGTTTAACTCAAAGTCATCTTATTCTTGTTTGTCTAGCATACAATGGGAATAGATGTCTAAAAATAACCCACTCGCCCCATCTCTCAGCTCCTCAGGGCAGTCTAGTGTATTATTAGCCATTATTCACATCTCTGACGTAAACTGCAATTTCTGGGAATTTTTCTGCCTCCTAATACATAGAGATAATCTGAAGGTGTGCAAGACTTAAAAAAACAAAGCTCAAGGCTCAGGGAAACTCATTCAGAGTGCCTTTTTTTTTCTTTCCTTTTACCTGTATTTACTTTTAACCTGTGTTTTATGTGAGCATCGCTCTTCGGAGCCAGATCCTGACCAGCAACAAAGCTACTTTAAACACTCCAGTGACAGAAAGCTGCAAAGCTGGCTTAATGGGCCAGCTGGGGTCAGGGAATTCCCCCGTGGTACAGAGCGGGTGTATCTCCTATGCCACATCCTCTCTCAAACTCTGGAGCACAACCACTGTGCTCCACACTTCACCCTCAGCTGGCACCAGAGCCTTTCTTTCCCCACATATTGTAAGGCAGAATCACAGAAGCAGCTTCACAGCTGCTGCTGCTGTACAGCAGGTTAAGTAAGTCTCCTCCCCACAGAGAAGCCCAGGAGCTGTGGCACACAGGACGTAAAACTGAGCTTCTCCAAGCACAGGCCATGTGGACCGAATACCTGCGGCCAGAGATTGCAGTTTTGATACAGGCACCGATGGGAGAGTTACATCTTGCAGTCCTCAAGAGTTAAACCGATCCCAAGCACACAGTCCAGAGCAGAGGCTGACGGGTATTCTTCCATGAACCAAGTAATAATCCATTTGCCTTTTAAAAAGTGCAGCTCATGTCCGTCCTGAAATCCGCACACACAAAGAGGTCGTGACTTACAGTACGCCAGACTTTTTGTTCCAAATCTCACTATTCCATGACATTTCCACTTTGATTCTTCCTTTTACCGAGTTCCTTGTGCGGGTTCCAGCAGCAACGCAAACGCACATCCAGGGAGCAGTTATTTCAAGCTGTACTTTCCTACAGCAGAGTCACATCAGGACTAAACGCATCCACCTGCTGACTCAGGATATTGCAGCCTTGCTCCAAACCATCAAACCATCCCAGCCCCCACACTTTCCTCACGCTATCCCATTTAGAAGCTAACTCATCCTCTTTCCGTAAGAAACTAATTTAGGCATCACAGGTTTTAAGTTTAAATGGCTTATGTTCCAATGACTAAAGCTGCACAATCAGATTCTTCTGTCAGCAAAATTGACATGGGGGCAAAAAATCAAATTTGCTTACTTTTACCCTTAAACAAAACCATATACGGTCTGCAGCAGTAAACCACTGTTCATTTCAATATCCAAATACTGACTGCTAGCCTGCAGCGTCTTGTGCCAAATCCCGTCACCAACAACCAGACCAGGCATGTCTGAAGCCACTGAACTGATTTATCTCTGCCTTGATACTTCCATCTCAAGACAAATTTGACACTACTACTAACCTAGGCCGAGATAAAAATCCATTTCATTTGTCATTCAGGTAACCATGAAGATTACATAAACAGCTTTCCCTAAGCTGGGACTGCACGGTTTGTGCTTCCCCTGTCACAGTTTTAATACAGCTTTTTCATTCTTACCTGCCCTTCAGCTGAACACTTGAGAGTGGACTAAACACTCATAAAATGCAAATAGAATGTATTACCAAAAAAACAAAAAAATCCCCTGAACTCTCAGTCAATAATCCATTTTTAGGAAAGAATTTGTGCTAAAATGAGGTAAGTGATAACTTTCCAGCTCTCCTGTTATCCAGAGTACTATTTCAGGGAGAGTGTGACTGCATTCGCGCTTGTCGCATAGTCCTGCTTCCAACCTCCTGGCAAAGCCCCAGCACATTCCAGTATTTAATGCACAACGCTTGTTGGGATGCAGTCCCACTTATCTCCCAGACACATTGGCTAAGACTTTCCCACATAAACCGACCCACCCTTCAGTAGCCAGAGGTCACTCAGTACAATCAGCCTTCAAATGAGAAAAACAATCAGGAAAAGCTTCTCTGATGCCAAAATCGCAAAGAGAACGAAATACAACAGGCTCCAGTGTTTGTTTAATCAAAATTTGAAGACTGAAAGACAGATTTTTCTCAACTGGTGCAAACCAGTGTAGCTCCAACAAAGTCAACCAGATTTTTTTCAGGTTTAGGATCTGGCTTCCTAAAAGCGTTTAAATTACAGTAAGAACACTTTACTCTCAAAAAAAAAAAAAGTTAAAATCAAAACATTAGCAATTAATCCATTCACCTTTGACTACCATGAAACTGTAGAGAACACAGAAAAATGTCACAATATTTCAAGTTAGAAAAATAAAGCTGATGTTAAACTAACCAGACTACCTGTACCCCATTTGAACAAGGAAGACCTGCTCACTTGAGGTGAACTGCGGCATGGTCTTTTTTTAAAGCCCATTTTTTTTCCCCCAACTCATCATCTCCAAGTCAGACTGACTAAAGGACTGTTCAAATTTCAAGAGACACGGATCCCACACTTTTTGAATGTTCAGGCACCCAGTGCCAGTCTGCGCTGCTCAACTCCCTCGCTTTCGTATTTCAAGTAGTGTAAGTGGCAGAAAGGGAAATACCATCCCCAGCTTTCCTCACTTCCACACCAGACCCTCGTATGATACAGGGTCTAATAAAAGGTGCTCCACTGGATGATCCTCTTACATCAGAACACCCACTGACAGATTCAGGCCTGAAGTACTCTTCCAACAGCACACTAATTTGCGGGTGCGAGGCAAAAACTGCTTTCTCCAAGCACAGACCAGAACGATCAGCTTCGTGCTGCATTCCAGTGCTATAAACATCTATGCCACTAGCACAGCGGAGCCACAAGCTACCCACCACTGCAAAACTCTCCATCTGTGGAGACTGGCTATAGATCAACCTTAAACACTTAATTAAATATTTATTTACTAAGAGAAAAGTCAGTGAAAACCCTTGGGAATTAAATCTCCTAATTAGTTTAGCTACCAACGAAAGCAAACACTTTCAAACTCAAATGCCCAAACTAAAACCTGTGGGTGTTAAAATAAATTTATCTACATTAAGCTAATTTAGATACAGCAGGCAGCACCTTCTTCCTTCTAAGCCAGAACAAAAACAGAGGAGCTACTTGCTATAATTAGCTGGAGTATTTGTGGTGTCTCAGCACTAAGCAAAAATGATTTCAGAAGTGGAAAAAAAGCAGCATTTGGTCATACTGCCCAATATCATATTTTCTGCTCTGTGTTACTGGCTGCAGTAACCACAAACCAGCTCTGCTGTAAGCCAGGCTCTAGACCTGCCCAGTCAGCCAGCACCCCCCGTGCCATAAGAGACAATCTACACTGGCAGCTTTCTTGCCCGTACAAACACAAGGCTCCCTTCCATCACACAAACTAAAGAGTCAAAAGCAGATATTCCACGCCACTCTATCATAAATGAGTAAACAGAACAACACGATTAATTTGGGATCAAATGGCAGTAACTTACAAAACCAAAACATGCAGATCCGGATTAGTACTTGATGGCAGGAAATCCCCACGACACCTTGTAGAAGACCTTGACAAAATACTTGGGACTGTAACACTACTGGATCCCGCAGTGAAGATTAAAGACCTCCCAAAGATGCCTGTTGGTCTGGCCTGAGAGAAATTTCTGCCCGGTATCAAATTTGGCAGGCAACATAACCTTAAAACGTCAGGGCCAGGCTTCCAAGAAGAGCCTCTCCGTCACCTCAGAGCACCTCCCACCCAGCTCACTCCTCACCCCAGCCAGCCCCCAGCCACTAACGCCTCTGAGAGAGTCGAAAAACAGGCAATAAAATCTGAGGTGGACAGTGATCTTTCCTGACCACTACAGGCACCCAACCGAAGCCCCGAATTGTGAGATTTAGCACAATCGCTATCTCGACGTGATGCTGTGTTTTAATAACCTCACAGTAAGCTTACAAAAAAGACAGGACTAAAGGCCCAGAAAGGGTCCAACCACCATTTAGCCACTTTCTGCAGTGGTACTCAGCAGATAATGCATAAACACTTTATTCCTTGAGTGGACTGCTCAAACACATTAACCTGTGTGCCATTCATTCAGGTGGGCGATGAAGCAGCATGTAAAAGCTTGGTTTGTTTGCTTTAGGTCTGCACATCTTCATCTCCGATTACACCTTCCACCAGCCATACCAGAACTTTTTAACTATTCATACAACTATAGATCTTCAGAGAACCAATACATGGCTTATATCCTCCTCTCAGAACCACTGACCGGGAGGACAAGCAACTGCCCGCCCCAATTGAAGCCCATCTCAGGGACCGTTATTCCACATCCTCACAACCATGTTGAGTCACAATAAATAAAACCAAACCCAGTGGTCACTCAAATAAAACTAAGAAAGGAATAGGGATTGGCCGACAGCTCAGTAATAAACAAACAAAACCCCCCACCATTTGCTACTTCTTGCAAGTCACAGAATCACAGAATCACTGAGGCTGGAAAAGACCTCTCAGATCATCACGTCCAGTCTATGACTGAACAGCACTGCAATGGCTAGACCATGGCACTAAGTGCCACATCCAGCCTTTCCCTAAATACCTCCAGGGACAGTGACTCCACCACTTCCCTGCGCAGTGGATCCCAGTGCCTGAGCACCCTCTCCGTGAGGAAGTGTTTCCTGAGATCTAACCTAAACCTTCCCTGACACAGTTTCAGGCCGTATCCTCTCGTCCTGTCACTGGTTGCCCGGGAGAAGAGCCCGACCCCCACTTGACTACAACTTCCCTTCAGGTAGTTGTAGAGAGCGATAAGGTCTCCCCTGAGTCTCCTCCAGTCTTTTTCAATGGCAAGTCCACAGTTTCTCTAAGTACTTGCAGAAGCGTTCTTGTTTCGTATTCTTACAACCACGCTAACTTCAAGCAGTATGACTCTAGTAGAGGAGGAGAAATGGTTTCCTTTTGCCTGCAGCTGTGGATATGTGAACTAAACCAGCAGACTAAATTCAAGAACAGCCTTCCTGAACGTGTTCCACAGATCACAGGCAAACTGCTCAGCAGGTGCAACTTCAGGCTCTGACCGTTCCTTCCGAAAAGAGAACAGCTCACGTTTGGAACCAAAGCAAACAGAAAAACTACTTGATTTGGAGCACGTACCTGTGAACAGTTCCACAGCAGGATCTCTTTAGGTCTACGAACAGAGTATTAATGGCACGCCTCTCCTGTTCCAATGGCATGACTGGTATGACCAGCTAGTCTATTCGTAGCATCTAACAGGTGTGTGTTTGCATCTGTTGGCACAAGATTTTCACACTCTTGTGTTCAGTTCTTGCTGCCCTCTTGATATGAGGGGCTGCTGAACAGAACAAACGTATACACCCTTTCTTTTTGAAGTTCTAATGCTTAGCACATTCCAAAGATTGTGACATAAAAATGACTGCACACCAGCACAACATGTTTCTCTGGTGGTAGTGGTGACAGGCCAGAGAGATTCCTCGTGTGCCAAAAAACACGCAGCTTCAGGAAAAAAAAAACCCTCTAGGTTTGTGCAACATATAGAGAGAATAGCAGGTGCAAAGTGAAAAAGTAAGAACATCCTAAAATTTTCACTGTTCAGTGAGGAAAAAAACCTTACATAGAATAGGCGGAGAAAAATGTTCATGGTGTTAAAAGACAACTGCCCAAGATGCTCCTCAACCTTAACCTGTCCTTGGCCATAGGAAGATGTACACAATCCCCAAGTACAAAGATTCCAGATTGGTATGTACCTTTTCCTAACCACATACATTTTACTGCAAGCAGAAATAACAATTTCAGACACAATCACGCCCTCCACAGCCACATTTCTGAAAAAAAATTGCAAAAACTGCTATGAATTCAATCATCAACTAAAAATAGACAGGAAAGTTTTTTTCCATGCAAAACTAGGCACTTTGATGAAGAATGGTCAGTAAAAGAAATGTCTGAGATTAACAATACATGGAAAAGAAATAAAGCTATACAAAATAGGAAAAAAAAAGCTGCCTGCTTCAATATATTGAATTGATCTGTATCACTCTGTTAAAACTGTTGAGTAAGTTGAGATCTACCAGGCACAAGAAAAATTCCTTACATGCAGTATCTGTGTAATCCTTTTTTCATTAAAGAAAAGCAAAGCCTCCAGAGGTCCAGCTGTAACTGCTGCAGCATTGTACTCATGTTCATTAGAAAAACAAATTCACAACAGATCATTTTAAGAGTAATAATAAAAATCTGACAAATGAAAACCACATGTGGAGAAAAAAAAAAACCAACAACAACATGGTGGGGAAAGCAATCTTCACTGCAGGCTCTCTGCAGAATCCTGATTACACCTCGGTGCCATTTGATGGTACATGCATTTCAGCTCCAACACTTGCTTCACCAGGTGGGTGTTATTTGGTGATAACAACCAAACACAAGATGATTTCTAAGGTGTAAACACACTAGAGAGCAAGAGGAGATAACTAGACTTTCACATTTAATACCCCTAGGTCAGACTCCCGCTGGCCTCACTTGGGAAAGCTGCCACAAGCTTAGGCAGAGGTAAGGGTCCAGCATTCTGGCAAACTCCCCAGCTGCACCCATAGGGAACTGGAGCAAGCCCACGGCACGAGCTTGTATGTAAAAAAAGCCCCGTAAGGCTCCACACAGCTGACATCACAGAGCACATCATGGAAATATCATCAGAAGTTTCCATGGCATGGTGTGCAAACAGCCCACACCCCTCTTCTTCGCAACCTCTCGTCCAGCCAAGAGGTGACAAGATCCGAGGGCCTGCTGGTGGCTCCTCGCTCTGACGTAAGGTCATCATCCAGCTCCCGGAGCGCGAGCACCATGGTTTGCAAAGGTTTCTACTAGAACCGTGAAATGGCGAGCGGGAGGCCTGTGGTCAGATAGCAGCAGCCTGGACTGGATTTAGGAGCTGACTCACGGGTAATGGGCAACGATAAACTATTGTACCGGTTCTTAACGTGTGCCCTGATCGGATGACTAAGGAATTTGGGTGCCTATTGAGATGAACTGCCTAAATAACTTTTCAGTCCGAGACTTAAAAATCTGCATAAACACACCTTCTTGTCTGTGTTCCAAAAAATATGTCCACGCACTCCTCGCTAATGAAATACGACGCTTATTTTACAAGCGATCCGAACACAAATATCAAATCCTGTAACTGACCCATGTTAAAAATAAATCCTGAGTCAGGTGACGTAATATAAATGAGCGTCACAGGCCCACTCGATAAAGGGGCTTTAGCCGATTAAATTTTATATATGTTGAAGGAAAAACAAAGCATCTGTCATCAAATGGCTCGGTACGCCCACTTCAAAGCAGATGCCCCAGAGACATGCAGCAGCGTTCTGCTCTCCATACATGCAGCATGAGTGTTTGCCCCCTCTCTGTTCCACTTCTCTGTGCAGGCAGAGCTCAGTAACGCACAGCAATTCCAAAAGCTGCAGGATCCATGCCACCGTTAGAGACAAAACAGCATCTGTAACGCCTTTTGGCACAGAGCTGCTGCAAGCTCCTATTTCATCCAAAAAATGCTGCATCCTGCTTCAGCAAATATCCTCTACTGTACTTAACCTGCATTACAGAAAAATGTAAAGCGGGCTCACCATTCCATAACCTGCTCTCTTTTTAAATACCAAGCTTATGCTGCTGCACAAGGCAATAAAATTTTCCCTATTTTATTTATTGCCTATCTAGTGCTGGTTGTGACACATCAGCAAGCCCGCTAGCCCATCCCCACAGCCCTATAACCACTGCTAAGTCATGGAGGCATTGCAACAGCCATCACTGTTCTACTGAGAAAGGGCAGGAAAAAAGAATGACAACGGATAACAACAATTCTTTAGAAATCACACCAAGCTGGCATCACCCACCCTTTATGGCTCCTTATTCCACAGCGTTTTCATCTCCCACCTCTCCCTCCTGAGGCGTCTGTATATCTGCAAGTCCTTCCTCCAGCAGAGATTTCCTGCAATGGCCTGAGGAGTCACAGTCTCCCTTGGCATTTTCACATGGCTGATATCTCCCTGAATAAATTACATGACCTGCCCCTACAACCCTCAGCCCGGGGAGCTTTGTTCCCCAAGATGTCTTTCAGCACAGCGTATTCACGGGGCTGAGAAAACAACAGTATTTTTTCTGAACTGCCTTAGACAGCTCAATAAGCAGGTTTCATAATACTTCTATCTTGTCAATAAAGGTCACAGGCTGTACTGAATGCTCCGCATCTTGATAGCTTACCTTCATTTCTCTCATACAAGAATCCTGCTTCTGATCTTCCACATTTAGCATTTGTACCCACGGACAATGTTAAGTCAGTACAATCCAGAGACACAGCTCGCTACACATTCTCATTTAAAGACAGTGAAATTTTACTCACAATTCAGGTATCAAAATTACAAATCCAATTGCTCCCTGCAGCTTTGTATTAACACTCCAAGAGCAAAAGAGCCAGCCTTAAGAGAGGGCTATCTAAGTCAAACATCAGACCCTGGTGCCACGAACGAGGATTTCTGAGCTGCTGCAGTCCTACAGTCCCGGCAGCAGCCTGCCATGTTTTTTTTCTGTTCAATCAGGCCTGTACCCATCTAACGGCGAGAGTCAGCCCAACGAGATAATGAAAGCGAGTCCGCGCATCGTGCCTTTGAGCCGCGCGTACGAGAGCGCCCGAGAGCGGCGGCGGGCGCGGAGCGGGGGGAGCCCCTCCCGCAGCACAAAGCGCCGCAGCGGCACCCACCTGGCACCGGCCGCAACGCCCCCGGGGGGCAGCGAGGCCGGGGGGTGGGGGGTCGTGTGTGAGCGTGTGTGTGCGCGGTGTGGGGGGGGGTGTTTGTGAGTCCCACCCCCGCACTGCCTCCCCACCGGGGCCCGCACCCCGCCGCGCCCCCCTCCCCCCCACACGCCCAGCAAAAAAAAAAAAATCTAAAAAAATAAGATATATAAGGAAAAAAATAAATAAGAATGGAGTACTATGGGCGGCGAGGCGCCGCTCTCCGCACCGCGGCGAGGCGTGAGGCTGCGCGGCACCGGCGGGGAAGGCGGCGGTGGAGGAGGAGGAGGAGGGCGGGCAGGCAGGCAGGCAGGCAGGGGCGGTGGCCGCGGCCCCCGGGGAGAGGCCGGGCCGAGCCCGGGCCGCCGCAGGGCGGGGCAGGGAGGCTCCGCGCCCTGACAGCCCGCCGGGGGGGTGCGCAGACCCACGCCGGGGCGGAGGACGGAGAGATGGGGGGGGTAAGGCCGCACCCGGGCCGGGCCGCGCCGCTGCGGGGCCGCCGCTCCCCCGTCCGCCCTGCCTGCCTGCCTGCCTGCCTGCCGCCGGTGCGGCGGGGCTGCGGTCCCCGCCTCGGCACAGACACACAGGCACGCTGGGGGAAGGCGAAGCGGACCCGGTCCGATCGCCCCTACCTCTCTCTCTGGTGCCCGCCCGGCGGTTCTCGTCGCTCGGCGGCTGCGGCGGGGAGTGACCGGCGGCTCCCGCAGCCCCCGCGGCGCTGCGCTGCGCTGCGCTCCGCCCGCCCGGCCGCCGCGGCTGCGAGGGGCGAGGGGCGGGGACAGCGCGGCGGGGCGGGGGCCAAGCCCAGTTCCCCCCCCTCCTCCCCTCTCCCTCCACCCGCCCCCCGGCCCTGCGGAGGCGGCCGCCGCCCTGTGGAGCGGGGAGGGGAGCAGCGGGGCAGGTGTCGGCGCCCCCACCTCGCCCGGGGCAGCGGTGAGAGCGCGGCGGTGGTTCCCGGGGGGCTCTGCCTCACCTGGTGCTGCCGGCGGGAGCTCTCGCTTCGCCGCCCGCCCGCCTCCCCCGGATCTCGCCCCTCTGTGCGGCGGGCTGCCCGCAGCCTCCCTTGGATGTTACCCCGGCGGTCCTTGCCGTGCCTCACATTTATTTGGTTATTGGGTCTCTCCAGGCTCCACGCTCCTCCTCCTCCTCCGACACCCTCTCCTCCTATCGCACAGACAATGTTGGCTCACCCCCAGCATCCATTTCCTCTGCCGCTGCTCTGTCATTCCGAGTGGAAACCCCATCCTGGGTTTGACTTCCTCCACTGTGGAGTCATCCTCTGCTCTGACACCTTCCTACGCAGACGGCACCCTTTGCCAGTGACACCCAGCCCCCCGAAACTCAACCTGGCTGCCCTTCTGCCGCGTGTCACCCCTTCTTCTCGAGGCAGGATTTTGCTTCAGTCTTTCTAGACAGAATTGCTAACACACAACCTTGCCTCCTTCCCTCACACTACTCTGTGCTGTCCGAGCCCAGAGGCAGACATTTCTGCTTCAGGCTTCCTTTGCTAATCTTGTCCCTTCTGGTTGTGCCCATGCCCCCATCCTCTTCATGTCCATCTTTGTTCTGTCCTGTTCTGCTACCCCATGCAATACAGCTACGGACTAGTGTTATCCACCTTTAAAAAAAAAAAAAACACCACAAACAAGAAAACAAAAGAAACCATCATTGATTTCATTTGTCTCGTTCTCTCCTCTCCTGCTTTTCATCCCCACGCTCACTCCTAACACACTACTGAACTGCTCTCTGGAGTTTCTTTCCTCTGCTCCTATCTTAAAATTCCTCTTACGTGGCTCCTGCACCTTCACACTCAGCTGCTCTGCCAAAGTTTCTAATGTCCACTTCCTGGCATAATCTCTGGAATATTGCTTCATTTCCATCCTGTCAAAATTATCAGCCTAGCCCTTTTTGGTATTTTGTTCCCCTTTGGTTTCCGAGACTGCCCTCACCCCAAGACACCTCCTTACTGCTCCTTCAGCGTATCCTCCTCATACTCCCAATTTCCAGCAGGAATCCAAGTGGGACGCTTAATCTGTCCTTTCCTCTGTGCTTACTGTTAGTGAACCCATCTCATAAAATATAAGCATGTAACACAGCCATTCAGTAACAGCCTCTTCGTGAGCTACCTCCTCTCTATTTCCAGGCTTCTTATCTTACCCAAATCAAAGCCTCATCCCGCCCTTTTGGCACCCACAGGATGGCTTGACACATACAAAAGAGCTCCTAAAACACAACCAAACAGGCCAGTAACTTAGCTGCTACCTCCAGTCTCACCACAGCAGCCGGTATCACCACCCTGCCCATGATTCAGGTCTTGGTCTGGACACCGTTCTTAGCTGGACACGGCTCCTTTCTCTTTATCCAGGCTAGGCTTGCCATTTGGAACAAGACGTCCTTTCCTCCATACGTTTCCAGCAGTGTCGCTTCCTGGATCAGGCATAAACTGGTAATCAGCAATTGCAGCTGCCCCAGTACGGCATTCAGCATCAGCATTCACCTACCTTTGACCTGTCCAAGATATGAGACAAGTAACCTTGTGCTTTCTCCTATTCTGAAGTCCCTCAAACTTTCCCAAGTTCCTCAGGCAATCAGAAAGCTTCTTCAGAATGATCCGTCACCATAAAGCTTTGACAAGAGTTAAGTGTGTACCTCCATGTTTGTCATCCTTGGTGGTGCATATCCAGTACTTGGGATGCAGTAAAAATAAAATAGCTAAGGGTTCACCTTGTCCCTCTCCTCCTTTTCTTCCTCCTCTCTTGAACAGGTTCTGATGCTCCACTGATCAGCAACATGAGAAGAGTTCTCCGCCGGCTCAGCAAGCCAAACTGGCTTTCAGCAGCAAACTGCTGGAGATCATCTCAATGGCCTCGCCTAACTGCACTCTGAGATGCTAAAATATCTGAAATGGTCCATCTTTGCATTCTTTATTTGTACAGCAACTTGTACGTACAATAAGAGCCCATGATTAGGATTTCCAGATAGACACTAAGAAGGTACTTGCTTCTAGGTAATGTAAATGGTCGTACTGAAGAGCAGTTTGTTGTTATTTTTAACAACAATAGTAATTCCAAGCAAAACCCTTCTTAACCATTACTGTAACAAAGGGCAAGTCAATCACTTCAATGGCTTTAAGCCGTTTAAGTTACATACACTGAGAAAAGAAAAATAAATTAAACCAATTCTTCCAGCCTTCCTCAACTCCCCCAGACAGTGGTACTGAAATGAGCTGGGATATCTGCAAGATTAAGAGACTGCTGCTGCTCAACAGGTTCACTAAATCTGGCCCAAATAAAGTGAAAAGTTCTAAAGTTTCTTTATTATGTGCACTATATGTTAAAATATTTTACAAAACCGCTTCTCTTAGCCCAGCTAGAGTTTTGCTCTTAGAATAATTTGGCTCTGAACAATAAAAGCTAGTAAGTGCCTTTGTATGTGTAACCCACTCCTGTTTCAGGCTCTGAAGGATAAAACTTCTCAGATTTTTGATCCAGCACAAATGTTGCTTTTACTTTAGCCATCAGTAGTAGGAATTCAGAGAGCTTAATGATGTATATGTGTGTGTATATATAAAACAATTTAAAAATCAAACATTAGGATGTTAAGAAACATCAGGGGAAGAAAAAGAATCATCCTTCACTCAACTGTTAATATCCCTCAAGCAAGTAGTCAGGAAAAAAAAAAAAGGTTGTAATATATAGGAGTGAGCAACAGCATCCAGCGTATTTTAAGATTCTGTCTGTCTCAACCCACACAGCTCAAAGATGGATGGGCCATCGATTATCATGGAAATAACTGGGTAGGAAGGAGTGCCTGAAGAAGCAAGAACCAGAATAGCAGGGGCATTGTGGGCTCTAACCAGTTATCCCAGTTACCAACAGTAGCTTTCTTTTTAAAGAGCCCACATTTTGTTAAGAACGGGGCAGGTACAAATATTTTGGTGCCAATAGCAAAAAACCAGCATCTTCAGGTTTGGACAGAGAGGATACCATTTGCATTTTAAAAAATTACTGCAAATATTTGTTAGTATTTTCGGCAGGAACCTTTGACTCGCGGAGTCAGAAAGCCAAAACCTGCAACTTTGTGACAATTAAGCTGGGGAATACTCACAAGTGAAAATTAGCACTGCCTACTACCAGCAAGTAAACCCAGTTAGACAAACAGGTCGTTCACTCTGATGGCCACATTCCCACTCCTTTAATCAAACTGAAAGGAGCACAATGACTGGCCATGTTAGAAACTGTTGTTAAATGAAGTGGAAAGGGTCAGCAAAATGTTCCACCAAATCACTCCCCTTCTGCCCATTACTTTGTAGTTAGCTTTGGCTTGGAAATCCCAAGGTTTTTTTAGGTCTCCACATATTTTGTCCATGCTGCCATGGATTTCTTACAATTAAAGGAATATTTAATCTCTTTTTTTCTTTTCTTTTGAAAATATGTTTAATAATAGTGTCTAAGCCACTGTGCTCTATATTATTGTCTGGGCCTCATTCCACAGGACTATACCCACGTGCATGTTAACACCTTCACCATGAGGAAAACACTACGTAGGTGTGTAAAGTTAAACACATCCCAAAACCTCTGAAAGATCACTTAAAAATTAATTATAGTTTAAATAACCCAATGCATTTTTCAAAACAGAATGACAGGATTTAGTGTAGAGTTCTATCCCCGGGATCTAGGGCACTTCAGCCATCTTTGTGTGATTTGTGCAATTTCAGTAATTTCAAGAGGGTGTTTCCAAACAGAAACAAGAGCAGTGTATCTAGATTGGAAAAGGATGGTGGTGATTTCCAGAAAGACAGAAGAAATGCACACAAAGAAATTCATCATGCAATATTGCAACAAAAAGCTTCCACTGGACTGAAAAAGCCTTATGTTATCAGAAAGTTCCAGTTACACAGGTTCACAGCATGACTGAGCTGGGAGATAGGTCCCTCCCACCAGACACACCTTTCCTCCACTCACAACACCTAGTTTTAAACACGCAGTGAGGCTCAAAGGCACAAATTGAGATTAGAGCTTTGTCTCACAGCAGACTTGGCCAAGATCTTGAGAGGAAAATCACAGACGGGCAATAATCTGCCCAAAGGAAAAGCTCCCAGCTTCCTCACTATGTGCACAACTTGACTGGAAGCACAATGGCTTCTCTATCACAAGCATTCCTTCCCCACATAACTCTGTTTCCTCTCGTCATCTTACGAACACCCAGCTCTGTGCTACACCCTCACCTTGTAGCAATGCCTTCCCTGCAATTTGCTTACAAGTGTGTCTCTGTTTCCCAACAGCTATTGCAAACAGAAACACGTTAGACCCTCACTCCTTGGATACTCCACTCTCCACAAGCACCTCGTGAAGGTGACTACCCCAGAGTTCTGCATCAGGAAATAAAACACGTTCCCAGGGTATCTCCACGTCGAGTACTTTGCCGTAACCCAGCCATGGGTACAAAAACCACGTGTGACAGAGGCAGGGTCTCTCCTGGTAAGAAACAGCAGAAGCTTGGAGACTCTTAGCAGCTCTACTCTCTGGTAGCATATCAGAAGCCTAGGAACAGTCTCTTGCTGCAAAATTCCTGTTTCTGTTAACCTGAATGCTCCCCAAACACCTCTACTAGTTTGCACCCACGGTGTTTGTTCTCAGCTGTGTTCTCAACTCCCACGAGCTTAGGGCCTACCTCTCCACGTGCCCAACATCCCCAAACCCTGGAAAATCACTAAAGCACAGGGCACTTACAAAAGCCTTTGCCTTGGCCTTTGCCAGTTGCCGTCTCCTTCCCACGCCACCAGAGTCAGCAGTGGAAACGCTGACAGCGTGAAGAGAAGATAGCTTTCCCGCTCTCCATGCCAACACCACGGCAATCTTCAGCATTCAGGAGGAGTCCTGGCAGGAGTCCTGGTGCCGGGCGTGCAGCGCTGTGGAGGGACAGGAAGCATTAGCGAGAACTGGTAGAGGCACAGGGCCAGCGTACTGCAACGTCCCTCGCAGACGTTTCCATTGTCTTCAAAGTCAGTACATTAAAAAATAAAACAAGTGTCTTGGGACCTACTTGCATGTCCTGCAGCATCCATGCGAAAGAAACCCTGGCGCTAAGGATGGCTGCAGCTGCAGGCAAAGGTACGCCTGGAGCAGTGCAGATAGACACAAAGCAGTCTTACCCCAGCGAGCTCGCACACTGATAAATAGCTCAGCTGCAGCAGCGGAGGCCCAAGGGCGGCTGCAGAAAACCACCCTGGAAAGTAGAGGAACACTGGCATCACACCGAGCTGTGCACTCCCGAGGCCACCTGGCTGCCAGCAAACTCCTGCCGGCTGCAGGATTGCACGTACAGGTGGAGAGGTGTGTTTCACAGCAGACTACACTTTCCCTAAAAGGACTGAGGTTGAGTAAGGAACACCTAGCAGGCAGGTGTAAGCTTCTGGCCCCTTCACAACATCCTTTGTGGTGCAGCAGCCCGAAGATCGGTGCCCTGCATTAAAGATTTCCTTGCACGCACCGAAAGAGAAGCTGACTAAAAGCCTCAGCATATACCTGACCTAGGAAAATCTGCGTTTTTCTCTTTGAAAAAAAGCTTGCCCCCTTGTTACCAAATGTTTGTCTCTAGTCTCTTTTCTCTTTCCTGATGCTTAACTGTAATTTTATTCCTCCATTTCCCCTAGGTGCATTAGACAAATAGACATTAGCCAGTCTGTGTAACTGGACAGAACAACATTGTAATGTGTATCTGGATGGGTTGTAAAGACTTAGTGGGACAAAAATGTCTTTAACACCCAAACTTGGATTTTTTAATTAAAAAACAAACAAAAGCACACAACAAAACCAAGAAACAAGAAGAAATGCAGACACAGAAAAACAAAAATGGCTGAAGAAATCAACAGCAAAGTAGCCTCTTTTACTAGTGTCGCAGGAAAATCTCCAGGGCAGATACAACAGAGAAAAAAGCGAACTCCAGTGAACCTAATTTAGGTATCTTTGTCAAGTGACATACAAGACGGGGAAAAAAAAGTTGAATTATTCGCTCCTCCCCCAGATTTTATTCCCTTTTCTGACTTACTTTTCCTATAGAAACTACAGCTGGGTAAAGGTCAAGTTAAGACATCAGCACCTACTCCAGAAACCCATCAGCTTCAACAAGCTAGAAAAGGTGAAGCGTTTTTAAATGATTTCAGTGGTCATCATCTTGCTCAGATAATGTCCAGGTTTCAGGTTTCAGGTTGAGGTTGTGATTCCTTGTTCAGTTCCAGGCAGGCAGACCATGTTTGCCATGTCTGGGCCTATAACATCTGCCTTCTAAATTATGAACTCAGCAAAGAAGGTCAAGAATAATGAGTTTAAGTGTAGTTCTAACTCTATCAGTCTGTCCAGTGTGCTTGAGGCTGCGCCAATGGCAGAGAATTTCTAGATTATGTCTTAGAAGGGATCTGGGGGGGGGGGAGAGGGGAAAAGCCAAAAGCAGACAAGCATAGCAAATTTTAAGGACTTCAGGCACAGACTATGGGATTTCTTCAAAATTCCACCCAGCAAGCCATCCTTTCATAAAATTTTTGTTTCAAACTGCAGTCAAAAGTTTTTGAGTGTCTTAGAAGCCCCAAGTCTCACTTCCCAAAGTGTCACCAGCATTTTGCCTGCGTGCAGGCAGAGTCCACACTCCCTGCTCACTCTCGAAGGGAGACTGGGGATGCTGCACACGCATTTGCTAAATAGGAACGTAAATCTATTGTTGAATACAATTTTATCACCCCCCCCACCGATGCCTAGCCACATGTCCACAAACCACCAGCAATGTTCATCAGAACAACGAGGGAATCATGAAACTGCAGTTTGGAAAATTCTGGTGTAGAAGGGCAAATGTATGCTCATCTATTTATAAATGAAGTCTGAAGCTAGCTTCACTGATCATCCTATAAATAGTGACTTGCATGAAATCCAAAGGAGCGGACCTGATATTTCATACATTCTTGCTCCTTCTAGAGCAGCAGTTCTCTGCAAACTGGTGCTTCCCCCTTGTTGCTTTTAAAAAGCTTTTTGAAGCTTATTCCTAAGCGCTTGAATTGAAGGTCCAGACATCTTTTGTATGTCAGAGGAAAGAAAATACAATGGTACTACCTAGTTCTTTGCAGAAGGGATAGGAAAGGAAGCTGTCTTCCTCCAAGGCTGTAGGCAGCAATATTTACTTAACCATTTTCACTACTTCCTGGAACAGTCACTTTTGCAGAATTATGCAGTCACATATCAAACTGTTGCGAACCTTGCCTATAGTCTGAGCGAGGATTGCCGCCTCGTTAGCAACTAGATAACGTAGGAAGAAGTTTGAAATGCCTGCTAACATTCCGATATGAACAGTTCACCAGCACTGATAGGATCCAAACCATCTGTTGGAAATGTCTTCATAAAGTAGAATTAGCGGACAACTGAGGAGAATGTTGAATTGCAGAACTAAATCTGAATTGTCGGCCTGTTTCCTTAGCTTTTACTTTTATCTTTATTATAAATTAGCCATAGTCCACAATGCTTTATTCCTGTCTTTTAGAGTGCATGATATTACCAAAACTGCCAAAGCTTAGAACAAGTTAGAAGGCTATTGTTTAATACATTCATCCTCCAGAAACAAAAACAAAATCAGAAAAAAAACCCAAACAAACAGTGCAAAACTTACACAGCGGGCGATACTTCTTGCATCCTTCCTCTCCAGGAATCCTGTCTCCTGCAAGGCAGCTTTACTTCCAGTTAACTCAGTAGTCACCTCGTCTTCAAAGGTTATGACTTTTTATCCTTTTTTTTTTAAAGGAGCTGTTGACATTAGTGGAAAAATGTTAATGTAAATTTTACATAGTCAAACAAATTGTGATGGGCCGTAGGAACATCAGCTGATGGAAAATCCCCAACTACCCTGTCAAGACAGATTGGATCATCTGAGTGTCAGAAATTACGTGCCATTTTTTGTCCCTGGGAGCAGTAGCTGCACAAGGATGTACTTGGCACAACTGCTCTTACTTATCTGGAAAACTCCACGTTGTGCTCCGGTCCTGGATAAGCAAAAGCTCCAAACCCACATGGGATCCTCTACAGCAAACCCAAGCTTTGGATTTCATGAAAAAATCCAGAGGTTTCAAAATTTGCAGGCAATCCAGTTTCTTATAAAAGGCTTTTATTTGGGGGGAAACCCAAAATGGCTATTAGGAAAGCAGGACAGCTGATGGCAAGGAGAGGCCCTGTAAAATCACAGCCTGCCTATATTGTTTTGCTCAGTCCTCAAGTGCTTTTAGAGCCTTGGTGCTACCCATGGAAAATGTAACACAAAACCTGGTGACAGCACAGTGATTTTCTCAGTCAAGAGATGCACTTTTTTATTTTTTAAGCATCTGACAGACCAGAATTTGATTTTTTCCCTGCATTCACACTCAAGATATCACAAAGCACTTTACAAATCAATGCATTACGGTGGTTCGATTGTCGCTAGCAAATGGAAGCCTAGAATAGAAAAATGGCCTCTAATATATGGTGAAAGAGTCTGATGCCAGAATTTCAAAATGAAATATATAGAGTGGTAAAGATTTGTGATTGCACCTTACCTCTCAAATGCCTGGAACTCACCGGAAAATGTATATAGTTATTCAAAATACATATTGCTATGACAATGGCCTAAATTCACAACGTTTGGATCTAATTTTGGAGATTCTGAGGATACAAGAACGCTTAGATCCAGGGGCTAGGTACAACGTTGGCTAAAACCAAAAGCCATGGGCTACATAAAATAAGTTCTGTGGTACAAGTAACCATAATTGGCACAATTCACATAAGAAGAATGTCCGAAAAAAGTATACTGAGCTGGGTAGAAGTGTTTTTAAACATGTGCATACACACAGAATACAACTTTCTTAGCAGAACCCTGTAGAAGCCCGGGTAGGTACCCAGCCCAGAGACTGCAGGGAACTATTTTCAGCTCAGGCCCACTGGTGGGTATGAGGCAGCATCACTGAGTAAATGGTGTAACTGAGATTAGAATCTGACCAAAAGTTTTTAGAGAAAATAAATGGGAGGATTTTTTGCAAAGCATACACCACACTACATTATGGTTCTTCCCCAACCTTATAAACAGAGCTAAAGGCTACAGAAACAAACAGTAGCTATGTTTACACTGGAGGAAGTTGTAGCTTGTCAGGATACAGTTGTATAAATAATTTAAAAAATAATTCAGTACAGACTGCATGTCCTTTCAAAAAGGAAAATAATAGAATGGAAAGTTCTATTTTCCCACCATGCACAGAAAGTCATTCTCATGTCTGTGAGACACAGGCCCGCGCTAACGCCTGTTGACAGTTTCCTTTCTTGAGCTTTGGATCAGGCCCATGGTGAAAACAGAAAGTGATCTACACCTTTCCAATTAATGGAATACACATCTAGACACACAGCAGTTACGTTTTTATAATGCACTGTATGAAAGGAAACTACGAGTTAAATTTAACAAGGAAAACAGTATGAAAATGCAGTCATTTTTTGTGATCTTGAGCTATTGCTGTTTCATTTTAGAATGAGATTCACAGGGACCTAACAGAAAAAAAATAAGTGAAAAACCCCAATGGTAATAACGGTACATGCAGACTTGTATATCCTGCTTCTGCTTGAGTAGAAGCTATAGGGGTTATTTTCCACTCTCATGAGAAGAGTGCAAGTCAACAATAGAAATATACGTCACAGAGCTATTTGGTATCGGTGTTTTGTTTGCAAAGCCCTTTCACCAAACATGCCAGTTAGGTCCAAGCAACTAATAGGTTTGGGGATGAGAAATACCTTTCACAGCTTTTCACCCTTCAGATTCTAATCTATCAGAGTCAGAAGGAGAGAGGTATTGCTTCCAGCCAGGACTTTTTATGGCCACACAACACTCCCCATCAGCCAGGTACTCATAACAGACTATGATCATTGACAGTAACTAAAGCACGTGTAAGTGGTCCCAGCAGGAAGGCCAGGGAATGACTGACTTTCTTGCTTCAGCAAAGATATCCCCAGAGCCGGACTAAGGCATATTAATAAAAGCACACAGGAAAAAAAATTTAAAAAAAATCTCTTACTCCCTGATGCCTCACAAGCCCAGACATGCTCTGTTATCACAGTCCTTCAGCTAATGAAACAACCCACACCACCAGATGTTTGTCCTGTAGGTCCAGGGTGTTTTTTCAGTGAAGCTAAAATAGAATCTGTGGTCCTTTTAGGATGCATGTCTTCCTGGACCTCTGAGGGCCGGGGCGGGGGCAGGAAGCAAATATACTCAGGCAGTTGTTTTGCCCTAAGACAGTAGCCAGTGATAATGCTGTGTTGTTACTGCTGGCTCCCAGGCTCTCCTGCTGCTTCAGGAGACAAAACCCTTGACAGATTTGTACAATAGGTAGTCTGCACCCAGAAGACTTAGGAAGCACGCTGGGGTAGGCAGCTCACCCCCAGACCCACTTCACCTCATTTTTTTCTCTACCTTGCACTAGAGCGGCTTCATAAATGTACTTTATTTTCTGATATGCTCCATGGAATCCAGAAACATAATGCAAATGACAAGCTGGGCCTCAGCTCTCAAACAAAAATCAGTCCCACAGTAAGGGACAGCTCATGCTGAGATAACACAGACTCGTTATTTAATTAACAGGGATTCTCTTTTGCCATCTTCTATGGCTTGAAGTTTGGGTCCTTTCAGAGACATCTCATTTAGATACGTGCATCCCACGTGAAAAAACCACTTTGCCTTTGATCTTCATTCCCTTGAAGAACCTGGTTGGCACAATCTTTGTGTTTTTTTTTTTTTTCTTCCATAACATTTTACTATTTTGCTTTTGACTGATCGATCTTAGGTCAGAGGAGCAGAGAAAGACACCTGAGCTTTTCATATTCCAAGTCTGGAAAGTGTGGAAGTTGCTTTGTTTTTTTACTCAGAAGGCTCTCCTATGAATCATATCCATACTGATTTCTATCCTAGGATAGAACTAAGTATTTTATCACTAGAGGCTCAACTCAAGGTTAACATAAAGATCACTGAAATCAATGGAAATGTGTTGATCTGTTTCATTAGTCGTTTTCTTATAGCTTTAGGTAGAAGAAGTATGAGTAATGTAAAATTTTACATGTTCAGTAATCTTCGTAACTGACTTTGACAGGATGACAAGGGAAGAATCTGGGTCAACTCCCTCTCCTACTCTCCTTTGTTTTCCAGCAGAAAAGGATGACATTACTTCTGCCATTAATCCAAATGCTGCTGGAATGCTACACCTGCTTTTGAGGGCTACTCTTCAGGAAAAAATATTTAAAAGAGGGAAAGAATTAGAAGAAAATATAAAATTATCTGAGAAGTAAAAAGCATGCTATTTATCAAATCTACATATTAATTCTAATTTATCAAGCAGAGGACAAGAAATTACCTAGTCAGTTTTGTACATACTGAATAGAGAACACACTTCAGACTTGAATCCATTAGGGAAATACAAGATTCATCTGCTGAAGATAATGGCAGATAACTTCACTACAAATAAAGTGCAAATTTCTCCACCCATGTGAGTAATTAACTATCAGAACCATTCACGTGGGGTTGTACTGAGACGTCGTGAACTCTCTAGCAAACACTCAAATAAAGTGCATCTCTGAAAGCAATCCTGGGTCTTCAATGGAACTTCTAGATAGATGAAGAAATTACTGATTGAGCTTTGATGACTTGCACCATGGAAACCATACTAGATAATCATGATGGTTCCTTCTAGCCGTAAAGAAAAAAAAAAAGTACATACGCTTCATCTGCTTCACTTTTGACACCTACAGAGTCACCCATTGACAAGTTAATGCAAATAAAGACCTAATTTCATGTCTAAGTAGAACAGCTGAATTCTGTGTAAGTTATTCTTCCTAAAGTCCTTAGCAAAAAAAATCCCTCAGAGAACCTAGGCAGGAGGAATGAGTGAAAGGATCAGAAGATTTATTAGGGGGAAAAAGTGCAAATGTTCAAATCCAACTCTGCTCTCTCTGACCTCCTATTTTTAGGAATGTCGTAAGAAGTTAATTATTGTTGAAAATTCTCCCTTTCCAGTCAAATGTTGCTGACTTTGGCTAGCAGCCCCAAAAGATGTTGAGGAAGAGGAGAACATCGACGTGTAATTCCATGTGAAAGCTGGCTAAAAATCACCATTAAATAGGACAGGTTTGTTGTTGCTCTTTTTCCCTGCTTTTCAGTGGAGCTGAACTAAAATCTGAGTTACGGAAGGAAGCTGTAGAAGTCTTCTCTGACTCCATGTACCCCTGGGTACTTATCCAACTCCTTCAAAGCGTTAATGAAAAGGCTTCTTCACATCCCTTAGTATAGAGACTGTAATGTCATAGCCTGCTTCTTTAACTCACTGCTGAAAGTTTGTGATAAGAAAAAACAGGAAACAATTTTACAAATAAACAAAGACATGTTCAGGGTGGATCCACATCCACCTAAAAATGGAGACTTTCCGTTATGGAATGTACCTAGTAATAATCCCTATCTGCTTTTCACAATAAAGGCATATTCATTCAATATATTTTTATACTCTAGGTTCAACAAAGTCTCCAGTCAGATCTTTTCTTCAGAAAAACCAGTGGCAAGAATGGTAACTTCAGTTCCCAATCCATGGCTGTTGTTTGGAAATATCTTACTATTAACTGAAATAAAATGAAAGTACGACAAATACACTTTCACTGTGGACATAAGGACAACAGATAAGGACATCATCCTTAAGAACCTCTGTCGCCTACCAGAAGCCTCTGTCTTTCAAGGTATTTACATTTTTTTTTGGTATCTATGAAAGTTATAAAAAAGCTATTTGTTTGCTGCTTGCCACTCGATCTTAGAAACAATTACTTATAGTTAAAAAATTTAAAACACTAATTAAAAGGCTCAATCTCTTCTGTCCTTGTAGCACCTTTGTCTAGCTGGCAAGACTGTAAGGAATGGGGACAGTTTTCTTTAAAAGGCAGGCAGATAGTAATATGCTTGAAAAGATAGATTTCTACTAACTATTCCATGCCATAAGTAGCTCACTGTGGGCCCAGGCCCCATGCAAACCAACTGCTGCGTGGGTTTGATTTGCTCCCCACACACAGGGCCCCCCAGCAGAGCTGGGAGCCTGCAGAGGCCAAGCAACCCAACCCAAAACAATATTTAGCAACTTATTAGTGCAGCAGACTCCAGCAGCTACTCCCCCAACAAGCCAGAGACTGGTTTGGGGGTTGAGGTAATCTGCCACCAACAAAACACTCACGAGTCTCACGATCTGTGCGGGAAACCCATGAAAACACACCAGCTCTGGGGACGATTCCCTTCCTTTCCGCGATGAACGAGGCTGCGAAGGCTCTGAAAGGCAGCATTGCCCCAAACAAAGCATTTTTGGAACTAGGAGGAGCATTTCTGAGCGAGGTTGGCATCACGCCGCCCACGACTCGAGCTGAGGCATCGGCAGCTGCTCCCGCTTCCCTCACCCACGGGCAGCCTGTTCCCAGGATTTGCCACCAGGTGCTTACAGGAGACGAATGGGAAGGAACTGGGCTTTGCAAGGCCCTGCTTTCCAACAAAATACAGCCTCTTGAATATCTTATTACGGTTCAGTTTTCCAGTTGTCTCATTGTAAAGAGTTATAGCAGCACGGTTTTGGGCAAGAGCTGAGGGACTAGAGAGAAATTGCATTAATTAAAAAGAAGAGCAACAGCAGCTCTCTTCTGGTGAGGACATCGATCTGGGAAGAGGCTGCCATGCACGCACTGAACTCTGGCTCTTGCTCCAGCCAATAAAATTACGGGCATGGTATCACGCAGCCATCTTTTCCTGACAGAGCTGGTAGAGAAGCTGTATTGCTAGCACTTATATTTTTATCAGGAACTGTAAGACATTTAGTATTTTTTTCTGAAGATTCTGCTACTGGAGTGATTGTGCAAGAATACTGGATCTTTTTACAGGTCAAGCAGTTCTACCCATCAAAGAAAAAGTAAGTTTATTTTCATTTTCAGCTGTTGAAAAATGTTTTAAAATGCATCCAAGACCTCTGAAACCTGAAAATCTTAAAAGGGAAATACAAAAAGTTCACTGGCCTTCCTTTTTCCTTCAATCTCGTGAGATTCAAGTCTACCTCCTTTTCAGGAGGATTTAGTTTGGGCAGTTTGGAACTTCAAGACTAGCAACAACAGCAGTGAAATGAGTGGGTGATCCAAGTGAAGAAGAGGAGATCCACATCACATAAAGCTCTCTTCTCATCTCATTACAGACAGAAATCAACAGAACTTCAGCGAGTCCAGGGAGAAATCCACTAGTCTAAGTTGCAAAATGCCTGGGGTTATGTAGGTACTTAGGCTTTTGGAAACATGATCTTCACATGGACATCCAAAGTAGAAAACAAAACAGGCTCTGCCACAGACAAAATTCTTGTCAGATGAACCCTTCAGGCGATGGATGAAGCAAATAGGAGGGTGAAGAGGCCACAAAGCCAGTCCTGAGACGGCATATGCACTATGCAAAAACAGAGAGCTTCAGTTCCTGGTTCCGTACTTCGGATTTTCCATAAGGCACCCATTTAATTTTAAAATATTAATTTACGTAACTAGTACATTTTGTGCAAAACTAGATAACTCTAGGCCCTCAAAATACTGTGAACTTCCCAGCATATAAATCCCAGACCTTGACATCTAAAGAATGCTTGGCAGATCCAAAAAGAAACACAGCCAAGTTAGATGTCAAAGGTATTTGTTAGGTTTCCAGTCAGCCAAGAATATTAACACCTTGCACCTACTTAAAAGGGATAAGATTTTTGTGGCACTGGGCATAGTGCATGAAGAAACAATTACAGGACAGTTTTTATGTGTTCTGCAAAAAGTTTGTGTGCTTGGTTGGCTTTGAACGCATGTGTCACGGAGAGATGGCTCCAAGATCTGCACATACGAGATCAGAGTGCTGGCTGGACTAGGTAACCTCATCCAATTTCTTTAGGACAGAATCTTTTCTGTGTGTGTACATAGATGGCATTATCTGGAATCCAAAATAGTTGAAAGGGAGGGAGATTTTCTCAGGTGGCAGCCTGCCACTTCTCAGCTGCTTTTCACTTTATATCTCTTCAGCAAAATTCCATTGTCAGAAAGAAAAAAAAAAGAGAATCTGCTTTTCCAGTGCCTTGAACTCAGAGAGAAAAATAGGAGTGGAAGGGATCGCAGAGGACTGCTTCGCCTATCTATCCCCAATTTTTCACTTCCTACCTGTTTACGTAGTCAGGCTCCAATGAAATCTCTCAGTCTCATTCATGCTGAGTTACCAAATTCCACTCTGCCAGCCCTTGCCCTGATATATCCCTGAAAGGTCTGTTCCCTCTCTCCTCTGTTAGAGTCAGAGCACCTTGCCTTTCCAACTGCCTTGACTGGCTACTCACTGTCCTTCATGAATATCAGATACCCGAGAACAGCCTGTGCAGCAGCAGGTGGTCAGAAAATGTCCATGCAGCCTCAGTTTGGCTTTCTAAGCCACCCCTCATCCCTGTGACAAGCCAATCCCTGCTAAGTGCTCAAGCAGTCTTGGAGCTTTTACTCAGAGAGTTACCCAAGACCTGTTTTCATCACACACCACCCAAACCTTGAACTGTACCCAGGACAACACATATTCCAGTACCTCCCCTACACCAGTTGTGAGTACTCACAGACACAAGGTGTGCCATGGTATCCCGGGAAAAGCTTTCAGTAGCAGCGGCTGCAGCATGGGAAGACTGCTATGCCTTTTCCTCCAGTTGAGCCTCGAGCTGGAGAGGGAGTCACCCACCGCCATGGACTTCGCACGTACTGCATGATGGCACAGCGGCGCCAAGACTCGGGACCACACAGTTCTGTGGGGAGAGCATTTAAATGTTTTTTTAGATGCTCCCTCCCCTGGTTCTTTTCAACATAACTTCTCTCCTGCCTTTCTCTGTCCCAGTCTCAGATTCTTCCCCGTGATCATCTTTAAGCTGCTGATTTTACAGCAGCCATCTCTGCACCCAGCTGGGTCACATCTTGGTCTCTTACCTACTTCTCTGATTAGATCTCCTTCCCTCCTTATTTCCATCTTGCAATGAAGATTAGTCCACTTTCTCTTTTTACTCCCTGCAGCTGGTGTAAGAGCTGGGGAATCAGTGAGAGGACAGGAAATGGTGTTTGCCTGCACTTCATAACTCATATCTTTTGTCCATCAGCAGGAAGAATTGCCACAATGGTCTGCTCAGAGGTGGGCCTGTGCCAGAATGTTTTCACTGCTGACAGACTCTTCCTGACTTCAGCTGACAAAGTCTAACAAGTCTCTCCTTGGTAGATGGTGCTACAGGTTTTCTGAGGGTTTATAATGACTAAATTTGGGCTACTTTCACAGAAACAGCAAACCACACATCTGTGGTAACCACCCTCCTGAACAGCAAGTCAATAACGTTTAACCAGTCCATTAAAAAAATCATGTAACATGGGACACACTTTGTTGTGAGAAAGAGCTGAAGTGCTTTAGCTGAAAGTTGAAAAACCCACAGCAAAAGCAAGTTCAACTTGAACCTGACACACAGGGCAAGACACTTCAGTATGAAGAGTTCAAATCTGACATCTGCAAGCTACTGGAAAAGGGAAACTGGAAGTCTCAGACAAGGTATCTGTGTCATTTATTAGCACAGCCATCTGAACTTTCTATAATTGTTTTCTTAGCAACTGAAGCTCTTTGGGACATAACACTGCCTTAAGATAGCCTCTGCCTGTGGCTTTTCTTTTGATTTTTTTTTGAGATGCTTTACCAGTTACATTTTTTGGTGAAAAAAACCCCACCTTTTCCCACCCTTCTGATCTCTGCTCTGCTGCAGCCGTTCACATTCAGCCATCAGAAAAATTACAGGCAATTAATTCCACCAGATGCTCTCCTCTCTTGCAGCTCTGTTTAGGAAATGTTAAGCCATGTCAAGCTCTTCTGGGTATTTTTCCACCACTCAAAGCCAGGCCCTGTGGCTCTCATATCAAACAGCTCTTTTGCCCTCCCCCCCAGTGATGCTAGAAAGAGTTTCCCTTAACCAAACCCAAACATCTTGCCTTCCCTTCTTCTGAAAAGAACCAATGTAAATTGAGTGCTAGGCCTGAAAGGCTGTCACTGACACTTCCTAGGACAAGATATCTTCTGAGATACACAGCTCAGCTCTGCAAACAGCAAACACTTCTGAGCAAGCTAATAAACCTGCAATTAATATCCAAGAATTGTCTAATGGAGAAGACTCAGTTACTCTTACAGTAACAGGAAAGAGTAATGAGCATAAATGATACTTAAGAGCAGCCAGCTGAACAAAAAAAAAACCTATGACTGTTCTAAGAAACAGCAAAGTTGGTGAAAAACAGCCTAGCAATTTAAAGCAGGCCTTTGGTTCAGAATTTAATGGTGGAACAATGTGTGGACCCAAGCAGTGTGAATGTCCTCTGGACCTATCGGTGATTTCTTCTAGCCTCATGTGTTGCTGTTGTGGAATCCAGAGCTCTGAGGGTCTGTACCCTCCCCTCAGGTTTAGGTACAATAAATCATGCAGTCATGGTCAGGCACCAAATGCCGAGGAAATGGTGATGAGATCTCCACACCCTACCCTCTCCATCCCTCTCCTGACTGCTTGAAGCCTCCCAAATCCCTCCAAAGTAATTCCAGTAAGATGTCCTGTTGTCACACAGAAATACTGCACTTGTACGTTACGCTCCTGCAGCGCTTCTGCACTGACTTGCAGAGGGAGTACCATGGCAGCAGCGCACAGTTGCTCACAGGCCCCACAGCATTTTTCAGTGGTGAAGCGACTCCTTACTCATCAGAAATAGTAACATTGGTCTATAGGCTTCGAAGGTTATGGATGTTGGTATGAATATCCAGCTCCTTTGAGACTGGTGAAGCCTAGCCAAATGTTGAAAAGTAATTTGCTTACAATTAGCAGTAAGCCACAGTAATCAACCTATCTCAATTTCATAAAGTTTTGCCAATCTTAACATTCCCACTCCTTGCATGGGAATCCCCACTCACTGCTAATGAAGCCTGATATTCAGCACAGACCTGTCATTTAAGCAAAACTACTCAAACTATGATCAAGACGTATTTTTCAAATACGTGGCAGATAAAACTAACACCAGAGGCAATGTAGGCCCACTGATGAATGAGGTGGGTGCCTTGGTGACACATGATACAGAGAAGGCAGAGTTACTGAATGCCTTCTTTGCCTCTGTCTACTCTGCCGGAGGCTGTCCTGAGGAGCCCCGTTCCCCTGAGGCCCCAGAGGAAGTCAGGGCAGTGGAAGAGTTTGCTTTAGTCGATGAGGACGGGGTTAGGGACCAATTAAGCAATCTGGACATCCATAAATCCATGGGTCCAGACGGGATGCATCCACGGGTGCTGAGGGAGCTGGCTGATGTCATTGCTAGACCACTCTCCATCATCTTTGCCAAGTCTTGGGAGACGGGAGAGGTGCCTGAGGACTGGAGGGAAGCAAATGTCACTCCAGTCTTCAAAAAGGGCAAGAAGGAGGACCCGGGAAACTACAGACCGGTCAGCCTCACCTCCATCCCTGGGAAAGTGATGGAACGACTTATCCTTGGTGCCATCTCAAGGCATATCAGGGATAAGAGGGTCATTAGAGACAGTCAACATGGCTTCACCAAAGGGAAGTCGTGCTTGACTAACTTCATAGCCTTTTATGAGGATATAACAAGGTGGATAGATGATGGCAGAGCGGTGGATGTGGTCTACCTTGACTTCAGTAAAGCATTTGACACAGTCTCCCACAGCATCCTTGCTGCTAAACTGAGGAAGTGTGGTCTAGACTCTCGGGTAGTGAGGTGGACTGTGAACTGGCTGAGGGGAAGAAGCCAAAGAGTTTTGGTCAATGGGGCAGAGTCTGGTTGGAGACCTGTATCCAGTGGAGTGCCTCAAGGGTCGGTACTGGGACCAGTATTATTCAATATATTCATCGATGACTTGGATGAGGGACTAGAGAGTACTATCAGCAAATTTGTTGATGACACCAAGCTGGGAGGAGTGGCTGACACACCAGAAGGCTGTGCTGCCATCCAGCGAGACCTGGACAGGCTGGAGTGTTGGGCGGGGAAAAATTTAATGAAATATAACAAGGGTAAATGTAGGGTCTTGCATCTGGGTAGGAACAACCTCGGGTTCCAGTATAAGTTGGGGAATGACTTATTAGAGAGTAGTGTAGGGGAAAGGGACCTGGGAGTCTTGGTGGACAGCAGGATGACCATGAGCCAGCACTGTGCCCTTGTGGCCAGGAAGGCCAATGGCATCCTGGGGTGTATTAGAAGGGGGGTGGTTAGTAGGTCGAGAGAGGTTCTCCTTCCCCTCCACTCTGCCCTGGTGAGACCCCATCTGGAATACTGTGTCCAGTTCTGGGCCCCTCAGTTCAAGAAAGACAGGGAACTGCTGGAAAGAGTCCAGCACAGGGCAACTAGGATGATTAAGGGAGTGGAGCATCTCCCTTATGAGAAAAGACTGAAGGAGCTGGGGCTCTTTAGTTTGGAGAAGAGGAGGCTGAGGGGTGACCTCATTAATGTTTACAAATACATCAAGGGTGAGTGTCAGGAGGATGGAGCCAGGCTCTTCTCGGTGACAACCACTGATAGGACAAGGGGTAATGGGCTGAAACTGGAACATAAGAGGTTCCGCTTAAACTCGAGAAGAAACTTCTTCTCAGTGAGGGTGACGGAGCCCTGGAACAGGCTGCCCAGAGAGGTTGTGGAGTCTCCTTCTCTGGAGACATTCAAGACCTGCCTGGACACGTTCCTGTGTGGCATAGTCTAGGCATTCCTGCTCTGGCAGGGGGATTGGACTTGATGATCTTTCGAGGTCCCTTCCAATCCCTAACATTCTATGATTCTATGATAAGACAGATGCTCCTTTAGTGTGGCACCAGGGGCTGTACTGCTGAGATTGCCACACACGCACATTTTACTGCACTTGCTTTCAGGTGGCAAAAGAGATAACGTATGTGGAGACTAGAGAACAGGGCAAAGCATCAGGGTTGTCAGTGCTTAGCACCTCCGAGGCTTCACAGCTCTGAAGATAAAGTTTTCTAGGGCCTTGTATAAGACTGTGATTTTTAATTGTCACAGAAAGAGCTTAGCACAGAGACATATGCCTTCAGATCTGTCATTTTGTTCCTACTGCCCAGATATCATCAATACTGCCATAAGAGAGCTGTGAACCTGAAGAGCAACATGGATATATATTGAAATGGAAATGAGTATACAATCATTTCACTTGGCTCTAGGATCTATTACTTATCCTCACTGACTTTTGAACTGTCAGAGGGCTTAACAAAGCAGGGCATAAGCACTCAATTATTACGGACATGTGTTTACCCTGCAGATGCATCTGGATGGCCTGGCAACTTGTGTTGTAGGAAGGATATGGGATAATTTATGATAACAAAGTCAAGTATGTGTTGTTCCTCTAAACCCTGCCTATTGGCCTCAGATTCTTTTCTCCTTGACACTCAAGAGCGGTGCCTTGCAGATGCTGAAGTGCCTTGAACTCAGCTGGCATTGTGGGAAACCTCAAGAACAGGAGGCTTCTTGGAATGAAAAACACTCCTTGGGCAAGTAGAGATGCTCTCACTTGGGCCCTGGAAAATAATTTGTGCTAAACTGGACCAGCCTCTGCACAAGTCTGAACAGCTTCAGTTCCTGCTGAAGTCCATGTGAGTCACTTGCACTTATTTCACATTTGAGTTTGTCTCAGTGTCTTTGCTCCCAGGAATGCACTCTCCTTTTCTGCATGTTTCACTCTCTTCACTCGCTTTGATTAGTTGCAATGCTGCTCAGAGTTTCAGATTCACCACTGCCTGTGTTCAGCCCTGCACTCACAGTCTTCGCTTCCCTGTCCCTCCCTCCCAGCTGCACTCTACCACAGGGATCTCACGGTCCTCATCTCTGGCTGAGACGGTGACATACATCTTGTGGACATGACCTCACCATAATCCAGCACCACTGAATGCTAATGAAAAGACTCTCAGTGACTTCGTGATTTTCTTTAAGGTCTAAGAAAACTGTCAGCCCCTTTCACTGCTGGAAGTCCGTACCACAGTTTTTACCCCTTGTTGAATTCAAACCAGAGTGCACTCTGATCAGTGGTTCATTCCCAGCCATATTCATCTTTGCTTTGATTGATAAGGCCTCACATCACTGTAATCCATGTGAAGCTGCTCAAGAGATGGATCCATTCCATGGAGGCTTTTCTTTTAATTTACCCAAATGCCCTTTGATCCTGTGAATCTCAGTATTTAATTACAGGAGTTGAATGAACTTCACATATCTCCTTCTGCTCTTTGCTCAGATCTCTCTTTTTGGTTTGAGGGAGGAGAGTGCAATTCTTGGAAGCACAGCCCTTTAATTTTAATATGCTACAAGTGCAAGAGTAAGCTCACCTTCAGTTGCTCCTTGTTGTTGATGGATGAATAAACAACTGGCAGGGGATGGAAAACATTATGAAAAAGTACTTCTAGATTAATAGATTCGCCAGCCATAAAGGCCCTCAGTGATTTCCTCAGGCGCAAAGGCCCTGGTGGTTCTGCTCTGCCACTTGCAATCCGCATGAATGTAGTACTTTACCATTCTTCTTGACTGCTGAAAAATAATGCAAAAATAAAAACAAGACAGAATTACAAGGAACTAAAAAGTCTACACTGCACCCCAGTCCAGAGCATGGAAGGAAAACTGATGTTTTGCAGTAAACAAAACAGGTAGAGGAGTGTGTTACAACAGAGGGAGAAATTCCTCTTATTGAACTTCTCTCTCTTTGTCTGGCTTGACTGAGAGTTTGACCTAGGACCACTTTCAGATGGTCTGGTTTTAATCCCTGCTGGCAGGGAACTGAGCCTTTAAAGGGCTCTGGAATGGGCCGACTGAAACATCCTGTATGTAGCAGCTCATACTTGCCAACAGCTCTCAGCTGGGATTCAAGCACCAGGAGGACCACTTCTACCTGTGCCCAGGTCTTTGAGCCACCACTGAACAACGCACTTCTTGTGTCATCCTAACTCACAGCAGCTATTTACATGCTTCCCTAAAGCATAAACCCAAAATCTGTATCTAAAATCAAGTTTCTACATTAGTTATGCATGGTATAGCTCATTAAAAATGGATAGTCCTTTCAAGCTCTGACACATAAGTAGGGAAATATATTGCTCAATATGCACAAAGCGCTGAAATAAAATATCCATTATCTGGCACATCCCTGTTTCAGCAGAGTACTATGGAATGCCATGGTGACTAAAACAGCGAGACTTCGCTGTTCTGCCACAGACTGTTCCTGTTGTTGGGTTACGTGTACAAAGCTATTAGGAACGTGAAGGAAGTGAGGTCAGCAAAGCGGCTGACCGTCCCGTGGCACACCCAGTCTCACGCTGCAGGAACAGACTTTTGTACAACGGAACAATCTAACTTTGACTGTTTCTCCTTTGAAGGTCACATGGAACAGGAGTGTGGGAGCACTGGAAAGCAGCCAGCCTCAGAGTTCCCACAGCAAGCATGAAACAGTTATAGGTTTTACTGCAGACTCTCTGGAATAATGAACTCACCACCTTGCTTTGCCCCAGGTGACCAGCAGTACCGCAAGGCTGCCGCAGAGCCCTGTCCCACAACCCTGAAGGCAGGGGGGTTCTCACACCAAGAGCTCTCCTCAGAGCCGAATATTTCTTGAAAGGGCAGCTTTATGAACTAGGCCCCACTAGCCAAACGTGGCCCTTACACATTTCCTTCCTGATGAAGCAAGGGGGCTGCTGTTCTCTTTCTGAACATAGTCTTACAGAGAAAGCAATGCCTAGTTTTGTTGGTATATGTTTCGTCTAGTCCAAATCTTTGCTGCATGCTAAGTGCAAGAGGAGAAATCATAGCCAAATATTTTGGCAAACTATCCCCCTCTGTGTGACAGTTTGTAAACTGGTAATAAAACGAGGCACAGATGAAGTGCATTGGAAGTCCCACTGATAAAGACTGCAAAACATTATACTCACTTATCTGTTGTGGATCTACACTTTTTTTTTAGACTAGACAAACTGCTTACAAACGTGTTTCTTAATATCTGTGAATAGTGCACAAACCAGCATTATTGAAAGAAAAACAAAGAAGATGATACCTTATGTGCTGGATAGGATTAAACTGTTTTTCAGGCTCAATTAGCTGACTCACAATGTTAACCTGCTACCAAGAAAGCATCAAAGCAATTCATGGGATATACGGCAAATGCCTGCTCTACTCACAGGATGAATTCTGCAGCATATAAAGATATAGGCATGTGCATGACATGTGCACTAATCAAGCAAATTTGGTTTCTCTAGAAGATTTGCTTTGTACCAATGTTTGGGTCACAGAAAAGACAGGATTTACTGAATACAGCTCTTACAGTAATCCTGCAGCCTGAGTCTCCTCTTCAGAGTAACTCACTAGACAATAGGTCTGTGTGAACAAACATGGGAATCTTTATTAGACCTTTATTAAATCCTCTGTATACACACCCAACTGTCTGCTCTCACTGAACTCTTTACAAAATCTCTTAAGCTGTAATTGCTATGCTCTAGTCTTATCCGCATCATCCTTGGTGCTGCAGACTCATTGACCAATTAGTGGCATAAGCTCCTGTAACCTAGATCAGGAGGCAGTATTTTAGATGGGCGTTAGAATATCCAGAGACGTTTCCTGAGATTTGGATTTTGTCTTCGTTTAACATTTTACCACATCAGCAGATTTACAGCACAGCTAATTAAAGCTAGGCACAGCTGGCACAGTTGAACTAGAATTATTGCCACCATTATTATAGTGCCTCAGTACCTTAAATTCATTATAAGCTTTCAAGATTTCTGCAAAGTAGGAGAGTATCATCCCTACAGAGAAAGCACTGATGCTCAAAAGTTGACTAGCTCACAGTCACTGTGTGGGTGGAGGAGCTCAGAGCTAGGAAATAAACATGGATCTTCTGAATGATGCCCATCATTCTGTTCCAGCAAATTTCTTCTGCCATGTCTCCTAGGAAGAACGAAAGCTTACCAAACCATTTGATTCCAATCATTCAATCTAGAGATACAGGTCATGATTATACTGTCAAGAGTATCTTGCCTTTGCAATGTTAATACGTAAGGTTAATATAAATCATGTAAGGACATGGTATATTGAACCATTTCAATGACAGGAATAGCAATCGCTGGGTGAAAATGGTTTATGGTTCTGTAAAGCATCCCAAATATGCAAAAAGCATCCTAAAATCATTCGCTATTAATTATTTTAAAAAAATTCTTTTTCTGTAATGTTGTACAGCTGGAGCTACTTTGATGCTTCGGCTAAAAAGTGAACAAGTCTACAAGTTCACAATAAAGAGTCTGGAAGCACTTTTTATTTAAATGAACAAAGCTTATACCTGCCACTCCATTACCATAAACTACCACTGTGAGCACACACTGTACCAGCATGTAGCAATGTCACAGGGAGAGGCCTTAGTTTTTGTTGATTAGATGTCCTGCCATGTGGCAGGACTTATTGCAGTAATGCAAGAATCCTAGACAATGAACCAATAAACATCTGAAGGTAATTTAGCTGTCTATGTGATAAGACTCTTGAGCATGATGCAAAACAAAGTCAAGCAAAGCCATTCCACTAACAGCAGTTCTGTTAGATCAGCCAAATGCTTAGGCTGGGCTAAGCTATGCTGCCCAAGCCAAATGTCTTCAGTTCAGATCAATATCCATTGTTTATTGCAGAGAGCGATTCCAAGAGACATTTTCTGTGTGCGTTATGATCACTTCACACAGGGCTGAAAGGAGCTTGCTGGAGTTTTGGCAGATTCAAAACCAAAAGGAAGGTAACGAGACACTTTTCTTATCAAGCATCCATGGAGCAGTGGGATGAATGCTGCCTGAATTGCCCACAATCTAACTTATTGTTTTATTAATGTTTTAATTGAGATTTGCAGTGAATGGGTGTTTTCTCTGTATTGTTCTCTGCACAAGCATAATCACAGAACAGCTGAGACCAGTGTGTGTGTTGCGCATATTACCTTCAGAGACATTCCACTGTCTAGAGCTGTTCCCAGGCAGTCTAGTCAAGGGAGGAAGGAACAGAGAAAGATTAAAGAGAACAGAAATTAGAAGATCAGTGCCAAACCTGTGTGCAGCACTCGCCTTCCCTGCGCACCAGGTGGCTTCTTAACTGCTTCTTGGCATCAGCAAACTCCACGTGCTTCTGAGATGCTAAAAATTAAACAAATATAGATTAGTACTTTTGAATGACCCCATTGCTCCCACATCTTCTCTCAGGTACTGACAAATAGGTTTCACACTGAAAAATGTCCTTCTTGCAGGACAAGCGGAGGGGGACTGGAGGCAGAGGGAACACCACAGGCACAGTCGCATTGTGCTGTGCTACACTGGGGTTCTAGACCACCCCTAGAGTGCCCAGTTAATGTCTCTCTTCGAGTACTGTTAAATTTAAATTAAATCTTGGTCGGGACAGTAATCAGGACACCAGCACTTACTCAACAGGATGGTTTTGTAGAGTAAACTTCACACACGTTTTACATTACCCGTTACATTTGGTGTTTACTCACTTCATATCAGATATTGCCCACTTTCACCCTTGGTTAGAACCGCAGTGTTTCACAGACACAAACCACTTCGCCTCCCACATGCAGCGACAGCAGTTGTATTCATGGGTCACAGCTTAATCCCCATTGTTTTGTGCCAAAGAAATGCACCGACAGGGCTGCGCCCTTTTTCAACGACTGCAGTTTTGTCCTGCTCCCATCACTTACTACAAATGGGAAATGCGTGTTAAACTCCAGCTCCATTCCTTTGTTAGGCTGGAACCGCTGACTTTGCAAATTCATTAACTTGAGACTAGATGAAAGACACAGTCCTCTGAGACAATTAAAGTGCCATTACAGGGCTGGATCCAACTACTGTTAAAGCCTACAACAGCGTTTCCACTGACTTTAACCCCACCCTAAAACTAAAGATTGACTGGAAAAGGCTTAATAGTACCTTACAAGTTATTCCGATTCTAAACTGTATTCTGTTCCTACCGGTAGCTGCTGCTTTATCAAACATGCTGACCATCCACTGCCACAATGCACACAGATAATGCCACATGTCACAGAAATATGAGGGTATTACCGTTTAAGCTGGCATGTGACATGACAGTACGACGTAACGCTTGAATACTGCTCTCTCAGGCTGCTTCACTGCTCTTCACAAGTAGCCACGCACAAAAGAGAGGGAAGCTCTACCAGTGGACGCAAATAGCAGCCAGCCCACCTTGGAAACGAGCCTCAGTGGTGAGGTTTTGCAAGTGAAAGCCCAGGCCAGGATACCATTCCCAACCTAGGACTGGCCATAGAGTCTGGTAATAAGCCATAACGTCACGTATTTCAGCTATTTTGGCATTCGTGTTATGGAAAGGTAGACGTGATTAACTTGCAGAGGTTGGTCATGAAGAGAGGAGGGTGGAAGTAACAAGTGCAGCCACCAATTCCCCTCTGTCCCAGCACTTTTTTGACATTGTTCAGTACATATATCAGATTTAGACAGCTATAATTCTCCAGATCCAAGCAGACACACAAATGTTCTCACACAGAAGTAACAATAAAGGCCTGGCAAATGAAAGACTAGACAGCGCAGCAGAGTGAGAACTGCATGCCAGGCCAACACTTGCTGACTTCTTCCTTCATTGTGTCTCGTGAAAGCAGCGCAAGACAAGCCCAGACTCCACTCATACCCCGGGGAGAACTGCAGTGGGGACACTGACCTCTCCTGTGAATGAATTCTCTCACCCAATGGTAGAAGCTGCCTGTTTTGCCCCCAGGTGATAATCTGCATCTCCTGACCACATGAGTGTGGGTGATTGTAAGCTGGGTTGGTGACCTGTGAGAATGCAAGAACTGCCTTTATCCTCTCATTGTTGTGCTGAAGGATGTTCTAGCTCACAGATCAATGACAGACACACTGGGTAGCATAGCTTCTAAAGAAATTCCTCATGACTGAGCTCCTAACAATAAACCCAAATGTCACAAAAAGTCAGTAAACACTCTGAAGACTCAAGCGCACATTCTGGACAGCAATACTGGGCACTTCCGGCTTTAGTATCCATTACAAAATGTCCCAAAATGTCAACACATTTCAAAGATTTTACCATATTATTTTAGTCTTGTCGCGGCTCACAAAATCTCTGATTAAAAAAATCCACTACAAACCAAAACAAAAAACAAACTGAAACAAACCAGAACAAAACACAAAGCAAAAAAATCCAAACCCACTACAAAACAAAACAAAAAAACCAAAACACCACCAAGAAAAAGAGATAGCTAAACCAAGACGTATTTCTTCCACATTGCATCTATCTCCTCATAATAGCCCGCACTCACACCGAAATCTTTGAGAGGAGGCTTAGGAGCCTTTTGCTAGAGCTCTCTTGCAAAATTCATCCCTTCCAGCTTCATTCTGGACTGAAATTTGCCACCTGGGAATAACCCATGAAGACTGTTTCCAAGACTCAAGGAACAGAACAGCTCACCAGGGATGCACAAGGAGCAAATACCTTGATTTATGGCCAACTTCTATGCAGTCTTCTGTCAAACCCAGCATGGTGACCACCTCAGAGCAGTAAGCTCCGCTGTTCCAACACGAGCAGAGCCCCATATGACAACGAGAGGTCCCGGGCACCACAGAGTACAGGAGTTTAGCCTAAGTTGTATATATCTGAAGAGACAGATGGAACAAGACAGGATGAGGAAGACTTATCCCAGATTTTTTTCCCTTTGTGACGTGAAGGTTGATAATGTATTTTGTAACAAGTTTGAATTAAATGGAACTGTGATTTCTCCACATGTATGATGACTAATGAAATACTTCCACTAGTGCTTGATGAAAACAAAAAGTGTCACCAGTGAAACAACAAATCTGTTAAAGTAACAAGCTTAGAAAGCAGAGAAGATAAACATATTTAGATAATCAATCTTCCAGAGTGCACAGCAGAGGGGCACAATCAAAGAGCCAGCACAGTTACTGCAACTTCACCAGAGAAGCTCAGAATAAATGAAATATCTTCAAAAACCAGATCTGATATAGAGGAAAAGTCATCAAAAAGATTAAAGTGTAGGTATGCTGGTCTGGTATGGGCAGAACAAGCATTGCACTGTGTATTTATAGCCTGATTAACAGATGAATTAAACCATACATGAAATAAACCACACAACACGGAATACTTTTAGGGAATGTTAATCAGAACTTGGAAACATTTACTCATGTAAGCCATGAGTGGCAGTGTTATTCACGAGCAGAAACCAGTCCCACGAGTAACGATTTAGGCAGTCTGACCATTTCTACTGGAATATGAACAGTAATAACAGCAAATATTAATTTAAAAAGTATTAGCATTGCAATGAAAGAAACTTAACTTTGAGCTTGTCCATGGCACCTGCTGATTCTTTAGACGATTTTTAAATTGAAGAATGCACGTTCCCTCAGACTCCGTCTTTGCTGACATAGGTTAACAGACCAACTTCTTTTTCAGGTGACACTGACCTGCCTTTGACTTTAATGAGCACCATTATACTGCCTTAGTACAACTGAATAATATACATGCCTAACGGTTGTCCCGCAGCAATAAATTTTCTGATTTAATTTGTCATGTACCTGCCCTCTTATCCTGTAATAGACACTTCTTCATTATTTAAAATAATAATACCTTCTAATTATATTTGCTCTACTTGGAGAATAGAGAATTAATTTACTCGGGAAGGTGAGCTGGCATTGAGAGAGCCTCCAAGTAACTCCACATGGGAGAGAAAGAAAATCATATAGTATTATTTGGAAAATGCAGTTGATATGTACTACATGCTGCTTGCATAGGCCTGCAAATCAGACAGTCCAGGATCAAGGTGCAGGTGCTTCTGAAGAGATAAAATTGAAACTGGTTCGTGAAGATGCTCTGGGCAGCCATGAGACAGAAAAGGCATTAGATGCAATGGCAAAACCTTCTGGTCTTTCATCGATTTTAATTTTGGAGTTCTATTTTTCTAAGACATCTCGTCTAAAATTGTACTTCGCAAAACTTACCAATAAATTAACACTGTTTGGGGGTCTGTGTGTGTGTTATATAAATATCCAATTAAATGATGCTTATTGATTTAATGATTTTACCCTCTCTTCTACTCCCACTCCTCACACTTTGTCATGCTGCCTGAAAAACTTACAGCTCATGAGAAATGAGAGGTCGCAATGCACAGCATCAGGAAAATCCCACTATACTACAGTAGAAACAGTTCTGATCGCTTTGGTAAGACCTGTATCTACAAATGTCAACTTATTATTAATATGGCAGTGATGGTAGAAACCGAAGAGGTGCAGCTAGTAAACTCATGCAGTTTTCACTGATACCAATGGAAGGTGAGTCTGTACAACAGAAGGCTAAATCAGAGCAGTTCCGTGCATTTTTCTGTTAACTGGGAAAAAAACGAAGAATTATCACATGTTGTACAGGGGCGTGTTTTTGTTTCGGTTATGACACAGGATCTAAAGCACTAAGTAAATAGCATCTCAAATAATTTTCCCCCAAATGTTGAAGAATTATTTTCCCATTTTGCCACTGTTTTTTTGAGAGAAAAACTTACAAAATGTGTAACTTTAGTAGGATTATATATAGTTATGACAAGTGTGTCTTGAAGTAGAAAGTTGACAGTTGATTTTTCATTACTCTCGCTGCAGCAAAGTGCATACGTAAACTCCTCTAGCATGTAAGAGGGGTCAGTTTGAGTACTGCAGCTATTAAGTTGCTCTTGTCTGCTTTATGGAAACCTGCAGGTAAAACTTTTGAGTTAAAACATTGAGTCTCTTTGACATAAGAATACAGGGGAAAATCTGATGGGAATACCAGTGAAAAGTACAGAGAAAAATACTGGAGGAATATTGTTAAAAAAACCGTCCTTCAGTTTCTCGAACAACTGTTTTCTTGTAGTGCAGAGGAAAGGCCTCAAGCAAATTAGCTGTTTTCTTGTTTAATGTGCTCTAACATGAAAAAAAAATTACAGACTTAAATCTTATGCAGAAGCATTCTCTTCTCCTGAAAAGGGCTTGCTCTGAGGGTTTGTCTTCATTAGCTGTAGAGAGCAGTGACATATTAGTTTTGCATTCCTGTGGACTGCAGCAAATTGTCCCTCTTGGCTGTCATTGTTTCCTACGGAAGCAACAATGGCTCCCATTTATCACAAGCTGACACCACATGGCATGCAAAATTACGTTTCACACTGCAGCATCCAAAAAGATGGTGTAAATAAAACCCATTTACATAAAATACCTAGCAACCAGCAAAAAGATAAAAGGAAAAATCCAGCTGGTTTGAAAAAGGAAGTATCTTCAGATGAATCATAGTGACTTCTACTAACCAGCAGCTCTGAAAGCGTTAACTAACTTAAAAACCATCTTACAGAATGTATAGGAAGAATCAAGAGGCTGATGCTCCAGGGAAAGCAGTAAGATTTCAGCATTAAAAAAGGTTCTGATCAACATATAGTTGTCTAGAGACATCAAAGCATGGTGCAGCTGTTAGTATGTCAAAGAAGCATTGTGTTCCCTCCAACAATTCCCTGGTGTCAGCTTGTGTTTGGTGGCATTGATATTAGAATGAGCAAAAGCACCAACCAAACAGCGATGCTGGGGTCCTTCTATTTCAGTTACTGGTGATGGTATCAGCATCTGTGAGTTTCTCTGTAGAGTGGGTAACCCCCCGCACTCCTCTCATGAAGGCCATTTCATCTTAGGACATAAAGGGCTCCTCCCCAGCAGGGCAGCCAATATCAACTTCAAATGCCTGAGAAATGCCTGAACTTTTGTGCCCTCTTGCAGGAATTCTGGGGTATGCCTTGGCTTTTTCTCTGACGTCTGGTTTTGATAAGCGATTTTCAGAGCCTACTGTCTCCTAGGGATTCTGCAGGAAGAGACCGGGTGAGGTCATTTGGCTTTTCACTGAGTTTCCTTTCTCTGTTTTTGGCCGTTCTAGTGAACATGACCCTCTAGCACTCAGGAATGTTTCTGGTCCCTTAGGAACTATCGACCACTTGCTGGTTTTATCTCTGCACATACAAAAGCTCCATGTCGCTGGAAGGGGAAACAAGGTTGACACTAACCAGGGGAACATAAGCAGCTCGTAGATGCAGCTGTGGGTTGAGCTCATTTATTAGCTCAAGTGCTGGCAAAGCTTACGCTTGTTTCTCGGTCTCTCCACCGGCCACTGGCCTAGGTCTGAATAGCTGAAGGCAATGGAATAATAGCTGGCTTGTCAGCCCATTTTATTCATGAAATGGGGCACGGCAGGAATACTTGGAAAGAAGCAACAAGTAAAAGAAAGTGCATCTTATTTTCCCCGGTTCACAACCACTCAGCCTCAGAGCGTGTGTGACTAGCATACAGCTCTTCTGTACGAGGCTATTCATATCAGATTTCATCTCTTGCTACATGGGTTGCTATGGATACAATTCTGAACTGCTGCTTTTGCAGGCCAGGAGATTTATGACTGCGTCCCAAATGATTTTGCTCATCAGAGTCACACAAGATTTCTTTAATTTTTATTTTTTAAATAAACGGAAGTGGAACAAACATACCCTGCATTTCTCAAAATATTTGTCACAACAGAATCCTGTATTTTGGATTTTCTTGAAGTCTATCAGAGTCTGTGGATCAGTCCCCTCTTTACATCAAGTTACTGATCTATAAGAAGTACATAACCATAGAAACTCCTGAGAGCCAAGGCCTGGCAAAAGTTAAGGGTCGGTATCAAAACAAAACCTTATGCATCAGCCCTTGTTCCAGTCTTACTCATTCCAGCTTTTCACAAGCAAAGATAGTTGGGTTCAGTGAAGTCACACCATAAACAGACGCTTTAGAAATCCAAATCATGTGATTTATGATTAGGTTATTGTTTAGCAAAACCACAGGAAGCCTGGGTGCTACAGTATACACATGAACACAAAATGGAAGCACGGACAAGTGATACAAAAGAGCATGTGATTAATATTAACTGTTGGTGATTCTAAATCATTTGACAACAAATCTTCATACTAAACAGACAGTCGGAAGTTCTGGGATAAACATACTCCTCCACCTTCCTGGATGCTATTAATTATACAGGATGCACATTGTCTTACCTTTCCTCGGCCGGGTTCATTAGCAGAGTCTCTGGCATTGAACCGACGGCTGAAGGAGGTCTGTTCCTGTACGGTCTCTGGAAGACCTTCTGGTGGAAGACCTTCTGGGGCTCTGGGAGCTGCAAGTGGAATCAAAAAACAGTGTTAGGGAGTACTTGTACTACATAAGCCAAGGTGGCCACACAAACATGCTACATGCTGCACAAAAAGAGAAGTGATAGCTGCTGGTCTTGAACAGCTCAAGTTACCTTGCCAGGCAAGTGCAAGCATAACAACCACCACAGGGGAAGCAGGCACTGCCCGTCGGATACTTGGCTGCGCTTGCACATGTCACAACAGTCCAGGGGCAGCATCGCTGAGGGGGTCAGAGCACTGGTTTCACTGGGGACAGGATGAAGGCCAGACTGGCAGATTTTGGAAAAGCATTCCAGCGTGATCATTTTTAAAGTGCAGGGCAGAAAAGGCCTGTCGGACCACTGGGCACGTGTGCATGAATACTTCTTAATGGTATCTTTCTTCGTCTTTTCCCATGGACATTTCACCTCGTCACATTATCCAGCCCCACTGCAGAACAGTTTAGGAACTGCAGCATCAACAATTCAGTACCAGTCGCCACTACACCTTCATCAACAGTCTTCCATCCATTAACACAACAGTATTGCTCTCTAAATGAACGTGAATAATTTTCATGGTTAATATTTAATGAAACACAGACTGACCCATTACTCTGAACCATGACACACCTGGGCACAAGAAGAAGAAAATGAACGTCAAGCACAATTTAAAGACTCTACATCAAATTCTGCACAATGACCAGCAATCTTGAATTTTCAGCTTGAGACATGGCATAGGACCGTATCCACTGGTGGACAAGCACTCGGAGCTTTCTGAAAAGCCAGGCTGCTTAAAGCGTTTCAAGTGGGTCAGGCTGTGCCACTAATCACTGTTGAAATGTAGGCCACTGCACTTCCACTTGCACAGTGGTAGCACAGCTAAGTTGTTAGAGTCACTAGGACACAAAACCCTCAGACAAACCCCGAGTGTGGCAGCAGAGCTGGAACAGAGTAGATTTACAGTTGGCATCCCTATGATAAAACTAGCAGCATGTGAACAGATGCTTATTATTACTATGCCATTATCGGACCAAGACCTGTATCCTACCCTTGTTGAAAAATATATATGACAATAATGATATTTCATTAATATGTTGAGGTGTATCCATTATTACCCAAGTAGCTAGAAAATAAACTTCAAAACCACACATTTTATCAAAAAAACTCATAAAAGAATTGTGATTGGCTCTATGAAGCTCTCAGCTGCTACAGCCAGGCTGCTCCTAGTAACTGAACCAGCTAATTTAAGGACATTTATTTTGGTAACATGCACCATCATACAGAAATAGTGGCCCGTGCCCCCGCATAGCAGTAAAGGCCAGATCAGGTACGTAAGTCTAAACTTGATAATCAAAAGTCCTTTGTAAGAATAATAGCAGAGGAAACCAGATAGGGAAACAGAGGTCACCAGTATGAGTTCCTCAAGGTCAGCACAAAACAGCCTGTGCTCCAGCGCTCAGCTGCCAGGCGGAAGGAGCTAAGTGGGAACACCTCTGCAGACCACAAAGTGAAACGAATCTTGGTCTTCTTGCAAACTGGTCCCCTCAGTGAGGATGCAATTAACATGGAGCAGCTTGCTAGATGAGCATACGGCTAGTATTGAGAAATATATTGGAGATCGTTAATACGCTGGAAGTGCTTAATTAGCACTAACGTGATTCTGAAGATAGATCAGATCCCCACTCAAGCACAGCGCTAGCAGCTTTAGGCCCGGCATCTTCTACTTGGCAATTCTCGAGCAAACCTGGACGATGACACATAGAAGCTCACCCCTTGGTTTCACTAGCTACAGAAGAACAGTAATACAGTTTGGAGGTGCAAAAGTAACTTTGGAAGTCCCTACAAAAGTGCACACACATATAGATTTGTTGCTGTTCATGGAACCCTACAAGCTTGAATCATGCCTGAAGCTAGCTACAAAGCTCTGTGCAGGAGCGATGCACATTTAGAATTGACACTCCTTTATTTGTATAGAGAAGGAAGTGTTTGTTCTGGTAGATTAAAATTGCCTATCTGATTCCTGATGACAGTGTTTAATACATGAATCTACATATGCAACTGAGGAAGACCTTATAAGTGAAAAACAAAACTAGATGGCAATTCTAGTTCCCAATTTTCATACTGGAATACAGAGGTAAGAAGTATATTCATATCAGCCATGGTCCTAGCTGCATGTACAACATTGTTACCAATTCCACAGACTCTGCTTTCCCTACATGGAAAATACCATTCTTTAGAGACAAGGTAGAGGAATCTGAATTGCTCGAAACCACATGTGAATAATGCCACTCTTGACAGTTTGAGTGTGCATGTGGTTTGCATAAAAGTAGTGAGGATTTTCTCCTCTGTATCTGAACACATGCACAGAAGATCAGAAGTGTTTTCTTAATAAATTACTCACAAAGTAAGTTTCGTTAGCTTCGAAATACATTATCTATTTGAATACATTTCAGCACATTAGTTTTGCAAATTAATCTATAAAAAGACATTCGTTCACTCCTCTCAGTGGAATTTTAGGCATCAGAAATCTATTCATAACATATTATGTAAATATTCCAGTAGAGAATCTTAATAAGTTAATATTTCCAATAAATAACAACAAAAAAACCCCAAACCCAAACACATGCACATGACTGAAGAGAAGGAAACCAGATTTGTCACTCTCCTTTCACAACACTACAAGTCGTCTGAGGAAGAAACATGCATCCTCGTCTCTCAGTATTCTGACGTTGCATTCCATGCATGATGAGGGTGATAAGGGTGGTCAATACACATCCCCAGGACAACCCAATAATATCACGGCAAACATTTCTAGACTTAAAATGCTAATCCTGTAATTTCCCTGAATTTAACGTGTGTGTGTTGACGAGTGATTTGATATGTTCATTATTCTCAGCTAGAGGAATTAGCATTGCTGCAGTGATTTGAATGGTTCTGCCCGCTGTGTCCCACAGTGGCAAAGGTTTTTTGGCTGTAGAATTAAAAGCTTGACAGTTGCTTATAATTTAGGAAGTGAAAGAATGCATTTTTTAGAATTCCATACTGAGATTATCCAGAAGTACTGGCCTGCTCATGGCACAGAAAGAAGCCTATCTGTCTCTAACAACCTGCCTGTGTGTTTTTCAAATGGAGTCACACACACGGGCAACATCCGCGGCAGGTTTTGTATTGCTGGTGCAGACACTTCAGGAAGGATCCTGCACTGGTTGGATCACCAGCAGGCAGCTTTGTTCCAGTGCTGGTGGTTCAGGGAGCTGTAGATAGCTGGAGAATTTGCAGAATATTTTAAATTGGTGTCATCTTCATATGTAAAAAATACGCTCTTCCAACAGTCCTTAACTTATCACCTCCCTGAGATACACACCTCTGCTAGCAGGGCCTTGGCATGGAGGAATTTCATTGCTGAGGGTTGAAAATTTTACTAATCTATTTGTGCAGCAATATGCAACTAGTTTGACACTAAACAAAAATAACAACAAAACCCACAAAATCCAAACCCAAGAACAACAAAAACCTGAACAGATGGGTTTGGTAGGTGCAGAGCATCTCTAAAAATCTGCTCAAAGAGCTTCCATTCCAGCTAAGCAACTTAACACAACTAGATCTAGCTGTTAAAACACCTCTAAGGAGTTGGGTTAAAAAGAGGCGGAATCCTTATAAGCCTCAGCAAGCACTAGCCTATGCAGCTAAGTTAGCACATAAACCAGCACCAGCTATTGTTTTATTGGATTCCTTTGGAGGGGAAAGGGGAGATGCTTTGCAGGAAGGAATTTTTATGCATATATGCATACACAAAAGGACTATTTTTTCATCTATGTGAAGTCAAAACATACTGGAACCATAAATTACATCTTGGATAAGTGTTCAGAGTTTATATCCTTTTAAGGAATACAGCCTAAAGTTAGCACCCCACTTCCAAGGTATAATCTTCCATCACTGTCAGATGCTGCTGCCCGATCACAGCCAGACAACTGGCTCAACACCAAGATCACAAATGTGCCAACATATGGAAACAATTGCTTTCCTTTTGATTGGAAATGACATGTTCTGGGTGTGTGCACAACATCCCCCATCAATCATCCAAAATGGTTCATTATTCGGACTTAAACTTGTTATCCAATAGAAGATCTCTAGAGTAGGAAAGATATTTGTACACCCCAGAAAGCAAAAGAGCCTCTGCACGGTGATAGCTTGTCCAAGCCACAGAATTTCCTGACAGAGTTGGATTCCTTCTCTGTACAAGGCTGTGTTTCACACACCAGCACTGATGTTGCTCAAGCCTAAATGCAAAAGCAACTAAATCTTGAAGTTATAACTGCCTGGTAAGGCTGTGCTGGCTGCTGATCACTCCTGGGACCACAGAAAATCCTGCCATTGGCAGTCTAAGCAAGAGAAGTGAGGGGAAAGGTTTAATAGTGAATATTTTACCATGGATTACCTACCTTTACACCAGTAACAGCTTATCTGTCTCAATGAAGTTGCAATGGCAGAAGGCCTGCAACACAAGGAAAAAATCAGGAGGATTTTAGTTGAGCCCACGTGGCTAATCTGGAGATAGAGAGATCGGGAAGGCAAATTCCTGCTGAGGATACAAGGAAAGTCTCGTTCAAACAGTTTTCTGGGCTCATACAGCAAAGAATAGTGAAGGGAAACAAAGGCAAATACCTTCCTAAAGAGCTACCGGTGTAAGTGAAAAGACAGGGGAGCTCTGTATTTTTAAATCAGTAAATACTGGTCATGGTGGTGCTGTTGAAGTTGCTCCGGGCAGAGGCATTATGCATCACAGGAACAGGCCCACAAACTGCAAATGAAGACGTAGCTCAACAGAGATGAACTTGTACTTTCCCTTTGCTTTCAACAAAGCCAGGGGTTCACGTGACTGTTAGAAGTCTACAGGTGATGGGACTGACTATTTCATGTTAATGAAAATTCTGAAATGAGTTATTCTATGGATTATAGAAAGATAGAGGCATTCATATTGAGGACAAGTAGGCAGAAGCACATCCAGCTGTAATGTACAACAGATAGAAACCATCAGTGAGGCTTTTCAGCAAGAGGAAGCCTGCTATGATGATTAAGGTCCTATATGGGCAAACAAGGGAAATAGATTCGATCCCTGCCTCCGCATGGCCTTCCTGCAAGAACAGACCCGAGTCTCTCAAAGGCAGATTTTTCATCTGTATTTAGGCACTTGAAGACGCGGACAAGCACCACGCAGGATTTACAAATGCAGCTAAGCAGGCTAGATGTTTACCAGCACCTGTTTGTGTCCTTTGGGTCCCCTATCTGCAAGAAGATTACAGACGTCATTTATTCAGATCACAGCCAAATTCTACCTTCAGTCGTACACCCAACATTTCCATGTAAGTGAAAGAGAGGAGTGAGCTCATATCTAAGGATGGGACTCAGCCCCAAGTAGAATAGGAAAAAGGATTTGCTGCGCGACAAAAATAGGCCAAGTGCCTTGTCACATCTGACAAATGCCTCAGATAGTATTGCACAGATTTGTGGTGGTGCTTTTAAAATAGATTATATTTCCATTGAATAAACGTATTTCTTCTCACAGGTAGGCACTTTCTCACTGGCAATGAAAATGCATCTCAACATCAGTGGCTATCAGGGATCTAACCTTTACACCGTTTTGAGAATTCATTCCTAATGCATCCCCTCAACTGCCATTTGCCGATGAGCTCTTCCCGGCTGGATTCCACAAGCCATAGAGTTCCTTAGCCACACTTACTCACAAGAGCTGCTCAAATGAAAGAAGAAAAAAATATTTCCAGTCATTTTGAGCATAGGTTGCCAAATCAGGCCCTTTTTGCTATAAGCACAGTGTGATGATCTGCCTGGGCTTGGATGTTTTGAATCATATAAAACTAGGTCAGACCCTCAACTAATACATGTTCAGAAAGTCAACAGCCCCTGCTGCAGACAAGGATCTATGTAGTAGCTCTGATCCATTGCTGCTGCCTGCTAACTAGTAGTTAATTCGTGTTCCTTTACAGTCCTTCTGCATTTACCTTTTGTAAACACAAAGGCCATATTAACAAGTAACACTCAAGGAATCATGTTTTAGTAGTGAATATAAACTGTGATGAGTCACACAAAACCCACAAGACAGATGATGAGAAACCAGTTTGCTTTTCCTGTAATGAAAGCTGACTGTCTGGATGAAAAGACCACGGCCCCTAACTCATTTTGATTTAGAAAACCAGAAGTGGGCAATTATGTTTTCCAGCAGATACTGCTCTGGCGCAGGAGAAATATATGTCGATCTGACTCTAGCTGGCAGGCAAGCAGTTGTTGGGTTTGTACCACACAAAGAATACTTTCATTTTTTGGCATGGTACAGCATTGCTGAAATACCAAAGACCATGGCTAATTAAGTGGAGTGACGGAACAGAATGATTTGATGATAAGACTTAATTGGTAGGAACATTCTGATAGACAAGTTATTGTATCTGTCTGAGAGGGCCAGATGTTGGGCTGTGTTAAGCGTTGCTCAACTGGAGCTGAGGGGGTAAAGGGCACAAGGATGTCCTCTACTCGCTCCCAGTCCTGGGACTGCTCAGCGGTTGGGTCATAGGGTGCAATTTCAAGTAGGGTGTACCCGTCTTCAGCCTGCTGTCGCAGCAGCCGAATGTCACCAGGACCAGACACAAACCCTTGCCCTTGCTATACCCCTGCCCCGATGGCTGGGGACTGGAGTTACACAGGAGCTGCTCCAGCAAACTCATGCTGCCCAGAGACCGTGGCCGTGAAGAGAAGAACTGCTCAAGCTGCTTCACCCCAACAGACAGAGCACAGACCAGGATCCAACCATTAGCTGTGTAAATGCTTTCAGGTGACAATTTTGATTCCTTCCTAATAAAGCTGATTATCTTAACCTTTTCAATGGGAAACAGCACTTGGAGAAGCCACTCAGAGTTTAACAGAGGGATAATTGTTGCAGTTTGGCTGACATCAATACAGAAGGTTCTTTCCAGTATTCTCTCTTTGCACCTCCACAGAAGCTTCTCACAAGTCTCCTATTTGAGGCTCCAGACTGTACTGAATGCTAGTGCTGCAGTCTCCAGGAATACAAATAAAGTCTATTTAAGGGCTCTCACAAGGCCAAAAGTTGCCGATCAAAGTCATGGAGCAATGACCAGGGTCATGTTAGGACCAGTGAACTGGTATTGCCAAGGGGAAGGGCTTGCGTTGCAGAGCATTCTCCTTCCTTGGACACGGGAGGCTGGGTGCAGCATTCTGCTGCAGGTCGCTTCCATCTGCCTTGACACATGGCCAACATCATACAGGCAAGAGAGCCAAGATCTTTCCTACAAGAGCCCGGAAGATTTCTGTGACAATCGTACATGTTATGTGTTTTCAGCACGTGGCTAGGTCACCACGTCAGGCAACACTACACATGGAGGAGTGTCACAGGCTTCAGGATCCTTCAGGTAGAGGCAGACATAACCACCACACTCAAAAGTCATTCTAAATTTCACTGCAACAGCTCTAACTTGCTCCAGAAAGAATGAGAAAACTGAAAGTAATTCCCTAATTATCTCCTTTGTCCTTCTTCTCAGTATTCAGCAAAAGCTGTCATGATTTCAAATGTGGCTTTTTATCTTCCACTACACAGGCTTAGTTGTGCACAGTAAATCTTAAAACACTGTTTCATAACTCACATTTGGCTACGGATTTGATGCAAAATGATCTACATAACTAAAAAACTTGCAGCAGTTAGTTTATAACAACAGCCAACTGACCTCTTTATATATCAAAAAGCATACGTATCAGTTAACCATTGTCTCTCATTTTCACTTTGATATGCTAACACTTGGACAGAGACCTCCTGAAGTTTAAGCAGTACCGATCTGCTGAAAGATTTTTGTCTATCTGCATCATGACATTCTTTTTTTTCTATGTTCTTCTCCTCCACTAGCAAAGAAAAAGGGCCAAGAACTGTCCTCATTTCCCTCCCACCTCAGAGCAAAGAAAGCCAGCGCACGCACATGTCAGTGTCTGCTGTAATGTAAACCACTCCAGTTTTCTCTGAGTGCCTTTGTCCTTCCCTTGGTGCCAGAGACCTCAGGAGCTCCAAAATCCACCCTGTCAGGATTACCTTTGCTTCTGGGTTTGTGATGTCTTGCAGAATGAATCTGCTTCATCAATTACTAAAGAGAAAGAGCCCTGAGCAAGTAGCCCCTCCCCTCCTTAAGCCAGGGCAGACGAGAAGGAAATATCTCCCCTTCTTCCTCTCTCTCTTAATTGCTATAATTGCCAAGGTTTTTGGAAAGATTTTAGCACTGCATAATTTCTGCCCTATTCCTTTCACATCTCAGATTGCTCTGAAATTACCATCTAGAGAGCCCCTCTCTCCAGACTTGAAAATCTAAGCTTCCTGTCACTTGAACTGAGCATCCCAGAGCATCAGAGTAGTATTAAACTCATTTCAAGTATATCAGGCTCTGATAGTTGAGAAAATACATTGGGTTCTTAAAGAGAGTATAATTTATCGTGTTCCAGAGTGTTTTCTTGGCATTGAAATAGTTCAGCCCTAGCACTCTCATCTTCAAGAGTGCTGCTACACGCTCGCCACGATGCCCTTTTGGAATACCCTTTGGTGACAGCGGCAGGCTCTAGTGATCCTCCTGGCATCGGCAGCGAGGGTGTTGGTTCATCAACCAGTTGCCCCAGAATAAATATGCACCGAGTCGAGGAATGCAGAATTGCAGCTGCTCTCCAGCAAACTCTTCTTAGAAAATTAAGGGATGAAAATCACAGCAGCAGCAGTTTGAGTTAACTTGCAATACAGGCACATGAAGAGACACATTTAACCAGTTACTGCTTTTGCAGTCAGTCAGCTCACTTGTTATGGATGTGTTTTTGATGAGTCTTTTCCCCTCACATAAGTCTGACTTGACAGAAGATTTAGATCCCCAAAGGCCCTACTTGCAGAGAATAAAATGCCAGTCGTTAATGCTGACAAAACACAGCAAGAGGGAGAGAGCCTGTCTGAGCAGTTTTATGAAAATTGGTCTAGACTTGCTCTCATTAATTTGCTTTAGAGACAGCTGGGGAAAAGGACAAGAGAATGTATCCTGCCTGCCTGGAGCCCAGGTGAGAGAACCCCTCACTAGCACTGTGTTAGTCTGTGCTGCGAAGGGCAGGGCAGCAGCTAGAAGCAAGCACACAGGTGTGAGGATGTTCAGCAAAGGCAGACACTGCAATCAACTGTCCTCTGACAGCAGAATCCAGTCAAGCTCTCTCAAAAATAGGATCTGGTATCTATATGCTAAAATAGCTGAAGGAATCTTAAAACTCACAGATGGGTATTTTTTAAACAGAAATACCTCCTCACGTGATAACACAGAAAGCTGTGTTTTTTACATGCCAGAGGAACAGTTGTTACTAATTCAGACTTATTTAATAGGAGAACTCTGTTAGCAGAGGCATTCAGCTTTATAGTCATTTACTCAAGAGGGCAGATAGTCAGAAGATAACTCCTCAGGTGATACCAACAGGGCTATTCTTAACACATCCTTATATGGAGACAAAAATCGTATCTGCAGACAGTTGCTTCCCATAAAGTGTAGTTTGAAAAATGTGCATTATTTGCTATTTCTAAGGAAATAAATTAATGTGGCTACATGAAGTCCAACCTCATTTTAAATCTTAATTATGGGTTGCTCTGAAGTTAATGGTCTCATTCAGGTGTTTATAATTATTTTACTCTGGTTATTTCATGCCACATATGTATCTACTATAATACTGAAAGAGGAAGCACAAATTGTTCAATACCTGTTTTATCTTGGTGTCTTTTGGTCCCATGGTGTATATTGGCTCATTTAGCAACCTTACATTGGTGCTAAGTAATCTTGTGTAAAGTGGTTGGGAATTACTGTGCCACTGTGGAACATGAGCAGTGTTTACTTGGGAGAAATACAAAGTGTCTGTTGAGAATTCTTGTGCATAGTTCTGGCATGCTGATAGACAAATATAGACAACAAAGACATTTTTTACACCAATACATATACTCTACTCATTGTTAAATATGTTTACACCAAGCAAACCACAAAAGTGCATTGGTTAATAAGTGAGTAGGCCCTAGATGATGGTATGCATTGATCTGAAACCAGAACAATGTTTCAGTGCGGTTATTCTAGTATATTCTGGGTTTAAGTCTCAGCAAATACTGTTTGTCTGATTCGGCCTGCTTGGCAGTTTCCTTCCATTTATCCTAGTAATCTTTCCCAGAATCTCCCAATCACCTGACTCTTCCCAGATATTCTCTTTTTACTCTCTTACTCCTTTTTCTTTGTGCTGCCCCATAATGACACCTCTGATCATACTACTGACACATATGCAGTTATCATTGTCTCTTCATCTCTTCCATCCTTTCCTCTGTACTCTTGATCTGACCCTCCTTTTCAACAGAAACCAATTATAAGCAATTAAGGACTTGGGTTACAAAAGGATATAGTTCTCTATCACAAAACATTCACCCAGCTAGTTCGGTCATTTCAAAGAAATAGCAAACTGCACTTTTTGATACATGCAGTTAATGTTTTTTTAAAAGAAATGCTCTCCATCAAGACCAAACATACTTTTCTGATAAGTTTTATGTATGCTGTAACTTAAAGTCATAGATGAGAAACCAGCTTCACAGATCAACACATCAGTTTCTTGTCGCAGAATATTCAGCTGATACAGGGCCAATAAAAATTCACACTGTTAAGTTTCCAACAGCACGCTTTCATACTGAAACATAAAAGTAACCATTGGCCTTATTGCTGTGCCTGAAGGACGTTCATATAAACTGGGCCCTATGTCACCAAGTATGCAAATACAGAGTGGAGAGGCAGTCTTTCACCTAAAAGTGTCATCTAGCACTCAGAGAAGTAATTTCTTCCATTGTCGTTTCAGCTCTCTGAAGTTTCCAGTCTAGTCTTATTTTACATACCAACTCCACTTTATTAACAGATTTCCTTCAGTGACTTCCTGACATGGAGCTACAGCAGCGTGTGTCAGCTCAGGGTTGCTTACTGGGCACTTGTGTTTGTAAGCTAGCCGGGCTCCTACCTAGTTTTATTTATGTAGGCAATACATAACAGCGTCTCAGGAACAGAATGTTCATAGGACACCCTGGTCATTCCAAAACACCTGCTATTGCAGGCAGCTCTGCCATATGATTCCTTTTATGTATTCATTAACAATCCTAATAACAATTCAGATTTTGCCCATTACTCCTAATCTTGTTGTGCCAGAGCCTCATTGCTCAGAAAGTCTAAAACCACCTCATTTTCAGAGTTAGATTTCTTGGGCCAAAAAAAGCCCTGTCCTTTTTTTGAAACCCATTCAAAAAGAAACGGAAGTATTAGATAATGTCACTGGTATTTCTACTTATGTTATAGGGGTAAGCAGTCAGGGGGACAGCAGAAAAAAAAAAAAGTTTTATTTCATTTTGAATGAGTTTTAAAAAATACAGGTTCTTTGTTTCCTCTCCTAAATTTGGTTCTTCCATCCTATGATGGATGATTATCGTACTCACCCCAACTGAACCTGCTCCAGTTCAACTTCTTGAACATCTTGTGCGTTCTCCAGCGTCAGGCTGCACACAGTACAATAGCATTACACTTCTCTAGCTCTTCTGGAAAGATCCCATGAGGTGCTCCAAAGGAGCAGATATTTTACTACTGTAGTCTTTCAGATCATTCAGCTCTTTCTGTTCATCAGCCTGACACTCCTCCAAATTTTGTCTCTTAAATAAGCACGTTTTCATTTGATCCCAATGTTAATATTGAACATATACACACATATGCATGTGCACGAGTCCAGGAAGACTGAATTTGATGAACTTTCCAGTTACCTGACATACAACTCACTGTCTCTGTTCACCAGCTCCTTATCCACTTCCCAGTTTTTGAACCAGGGCTCATCTTACTGGTATGTTCTCATGTCACCCAGGAATTACTGCATCAGTAGCTTGTAAATCAATTTTGATTTGCACTGACAAGTTTTTCCTGTCTACAAAATAAGATATATTAAAAAATTATCAGAAAGCCCATGTTAACTATTATTCTTTTTTTCTCATTTGTTCTAGAGTCCTAAATGAAATAATGAAATCTCTATTAAGTGGGAAACTTGTAAGAATGTTAGACTCTGACCAGCATTTTCTTAGACACGGACAAGAAAAATGATCCTTTAACTGGAATTCAGACATTTTTATAACAGGAATTCTACACTTCCATTTGAGGCACAAAGCTTTTTTTTTTTCTTTTCTTCTGCATGTTTTGTCACTGCTGAGGGTGATCCCTTGGATCCTAAGTTCTCAGCACTTATCAACATTTTCTACATGGTCCATATTTCTGAGGCTGCTAAACCTTACATATTCCAATTTCTATACCTCTTGCACACAGGTACCCGATTTGATAGAAATGAGTATTCACATTCTTGTCATCTTATTCCTGGCAGTATTTTTAGCTTTTTCTTTTTTTTTTTTTTGTTCACTTGCAGCTCAACTGGAGACTGGAGGAGGCAAAGCAGGAAGTGTGGAACAGTATTAGGTTAACTGTTATTCAAGAGCATAGGAGAGATTCACCTTTCTTTTGGTTTTCAGTTAGCTGTTCTCCCTGCCTTTCCCCTCATGAATTCTGGACACGCACAGAAGTCTCCACAGTGGTCTGTGGCAAGAGAAAACACTACCGTAACAGTGGCAATGCACTTTCAGAGATGACCGAGTAGAAGCTTTTCCCTGCATGCAGTTATTACACGTGTGATATGACCGAGGTCCAGCCCACAGGCTGGAGAATTCAGCCCTCCTTTGTCGACTCCCTTCTGCTCCCTGGTAAATCACTGGGATTGCAGCAATGACTTCTGGGGAAGGCAGACATAGTGAAGTGGAAAAAACCTGGCCAATAATCTTCTTATTAATCTCCCAGCAGATGTTTTTGCTTTTCAACCTGATACTCATCTCCCTGCCTGTCTGCTGAAGAACAGTTTTATTATGAAGCAATCTCATTCTACAGTTGTATATAAACATAGAAGAGGGCAAAAGAGATCACTGCCCTTACGCCAACTTCAAGCCCACAGGGTCAGGGCAATTTGTTGCACTTTCCCTCTTCAGGATCCTCCACTGGCCCCACACTGGAAAATCTTGACATAAAAGCATTTCCAGAGGACCCAGGGCTCACCTGTGGATGCTACTTGCCAGACTTGGGGACTCAACAGGCCCAACTTTCCAATAAAAGTTAAATCCCCTCTCAAAATATCAGTATTAGAAGTGGCAGGTAAGACTTCAGAAGGCCAAAACAGAGTTATTCTGCAAGACCTAGACTGACTTGAATTGAATGAAATTAATCTGCTATACCATCCTGGATATTTTGAACTATGCTTAGTATATCATAGTAAAAAAGTGAAAAAGGAGGATTTCCTATCATTTCGAAGGAAAGATTTTCCTAGCCAAAGTTTCCAAATGTAGCTGATTAGTGTGAAGTAATTAGCATTATTAACATTTATGCTTCTGCCCGAAGAGGTGAGACCCGTGGTACTTAGAAAAACACATAAAAGGTCTTACGAAAACCTAATTTGTAGAAGAAATGAGGGAGGAAGGAGCTTAGCTTTTAATCCTGTAATGAGGGACTCGCTAATGAAAAAGAAATTCCTTTAGAAGGCTTTCCTAGGAAAATACCTCGGTTCATAAGATTAATTAATTCGTATAATGCCCCCATCTTTTGGATATTGAAAACTCTTTGTTTATCCAGTGTGAGTATGCAAATAACAACAACAAAAAAGCTGCTAGAAAATAGCTCAGCTCCTAGTTGAACAGTAAGCTTCATGGAACAAATGCTTCCTCTCCCCTCCCTTCCCTTCCCTCCCCTCTCCTCCCTCTCCTCCTCTATTCCTCTTCAGGTTTTTTGTTTACAAACTGCCTAGCCCACCAGTGCCCCAGTTTCATGCCCAGAACCTACAAATTCTTTCACAGTTTGCATAAGAAAAGCTGCTGTGACAGGTATTTTCCTGTATTCTGATGGTTGTCAAAGACGAAGTTACAGCTTCTCCAAGACCTGTTGCAATACCCACAACCCAAGAAGCAAAACACCCAGGTGAAGGCAGGCTGCAACCCCGCGTCCCAGCACACGGTACCATACAGGCACAGCCAAGCTCAACTTCCAGAAGCACTGCAGTGCTCACAGCCTGGACCGTCTTCCCTGTTTTTCAAGAGGGCTAAATAATCTGTTATGGAGACGACACTTTGTAAAACTGCTCTGCACACACACACTACTGTTTCATTGGAACATTGTGCCCAGTTCTGGGCCCCTGAGCTCAAGAGGGACAGGGAACTGCTTGAGAGAGTCCAGCGCAGAGCCACAGAGATCATGGAGAGGAGCATCTCCCTTGTGAGGAAAGGCTGAAGGAGCTGGGTCTCTTTAGCTTGGAGAGGAGGAGGCTGAGGGGTGACCTCATTCATGTTTATAAATGTCAAGGGGGAGTGTCAGGAGGACGGAGCCAGGCTCTTTTCAGTGATGTCCAATGACAAGACAAGGGGCAATGGATACAAGCTGGAACATACGAGGTTCCACAAAAATATTAGAAAAAACTTTTTCACAGTGAGGGTGACAGAGCACTGGCACAGGCTGCCCAGGGAGGTTGTGGAGTCTCCTTCTCTGGAGATACTCAAAACCCGTCTGGACATGTTCCTGTGTGACCTACTGCAGGTGATCCTGCTCTGGCAGGGGGTTGGACTAGGTAGGTGATCTTTCAAGGTCCCTTCCAATCCCTAACATTCTGTGATTCTGTGATTTTAGATCCAGGCCTGGTGGGTGGGAAACCTCATCAGTCCACTTTGCTCCTGAGAGATTACAGCTGCGACCCTGCACAGGGAAGAGCACTCAAGGCAGGCAGGAACATATCCTCCCTCCCTCTTGTGGAGCACGCACATCTCCAGAGCATCAGACAAGGCACCTGCAAAGACCCAGAGCAGGTTTGCGAGTTGAAGGAGAGGTGGGCTGAGGGCTCTGAGGACAGCGAGTGCTGTGTCTATACCTCCCCAGCCCGGCTGTTTAGTGCACTGCTGCCAGCAAATCCCATCCAGGGAGCGTGAGGCAGCAAGACCTGAAGGGGACCGAGCCTTGAGGAAAGCAGAACACGGCGGCGCCCGTGCTGGCTCTGCTGACAAAACCCAGCCTGCTCCCCAGGGCACCTCCTCCTTGCCCTCCCGCTCACTCATGTAGGCAGTTTGTTCATATCCCCGCTCCTTGCCCTGGCCTGACACGCATCAGCAATTAGCACAGAACCGGAGACGGGCTCAACTGGGAGCACTAAGCACAGGCTGGGCTGGCTGCGTGGCTGTGAGGAAACCATTTGCTGAAAGGGGACTGCTCGTGCAGACTGCTGCGATTGCGGGGAGTGAAGGAACACATATTGATTGATAAAAATGGCCTCGATAGATTGTTTCTCTGCCTTCAGCAGCTAGGGATGAAATCTAGGATAATACATGTTTCTTGATCTGACGTATGCTGAGTTGTCTGCCCTCACCATTTTCAGTTTCTTGGGCTGGTTAGCTGCACCACTACTTTGCAAGGAAGTCAGGGAGGTCACCTGCCTGCACTCTGCTCAGCATCTCCATCTAGTTGTTTAGACGCTTCCTAAGTAGGATGTGGGTGCTCACAGCCTCGAAAAAGCAACCTATACAGAATAGTTGTTCTATAATTCCAATTTATGTCAAAAGACACCTTGCTACCATTAAAAAATGAAAAATACATCTGCCAGTGCAATGTTTCTACAGTCAGATCTAACTTACAATTCCTGATCAAATGTTTAACTGTGGCATGGACCATGACACTCAACCACTGCCAGTTTGCATTATCCTTCTGGAGGCTAACTCTCTTGTGACTGGACAACCGCAGTCAGTACTTCCTTCAGAACCCTTGTTTAGTCCTGAAAAATAACTTATCTGGAAAGGAGTGGGCAATATGGTCAAGAGAAAAACAGAATCTATTGATTTCGTTAAGAGCTCACCTGCAGGCAAAAGATCTTCCTGGCAAATTTTCTCAATGTAGACAAGGCCACAAGCTCAAATTTTCCCATCCACTCCTTCCCACAAACACATTTTAAAGAAAATACAAGCATAGCCTACGGGGTGTGTGAGGGTTTGGACTTTTAAACTTAAAGCTGAAGAAAATGGCCCTTCACGTGTCACTGGAGTCACTTACCTGACCACAGCTGGATTTAAGTTCTCCCGATGACAGGACTGTTCCCCCCCAAGGCAAAATCACAAGTGGGTGCACTGCAGAAATCAGCACTGTGTATAAAGCATGGGAAAAAGCATGTGCTGTATCTGTATTGAGAGTTAAAAATAAAATAACTTTCTAAGTTTGGTATCTTGTGGAAGGATTTAGTCACTCTGGTTTCCTGAAGAGAAGGCAGAATAGTAATGAGGTGGCACACTGGGCGTCCACTTGTTTGCTGGTAAGCCAATTGCCTCTGAAGGGATTGTAGGGTGTGTTCAAAGAGGGATTTAGTGGGGGCTTTGGAGAAGGAGCTAGAGGAGGTTAGGGAGGACAGCTAAATTTCAGGCCCCTAATGACACTATTTACAGTAAAGTGGATTGAAAAAGAAATGAGTGATTCATGTAATTTTGTTTTCTCAGATTAAACTTACTCAACTCTGACCTCAAACTGACTGGTCAGCTCTGAGATTCAATCTCCATAAGCCAGTACATACTTGACTTGACCTTTTTAATATTAAAATTTTCTTTGTAACAAAAGAAAGAGCAATTTGAGCACATGAAAGTCCAGTAGTGTGCAGCTCTAGCTGTACCTCTGGCTTGTATTTTTCTACTCCTTTGTTTATTTTATTAGGCCAGACAGGCACTTTCTCTTTTCTGCATGCCTGAGTAATGCAATCCCCAGTGGTGTTACGCTGTCAGGAATTATCACCCCCCAGTAGCCAATGGAGTGTGGCTGTTGAGGTAGGACCTCTGAGAGAGACTGTAACTACAGCACAGGCAGGAGCCGAAGCCATTAGCGATCACTATCGGCTAAAATGGAATAGCTAGAGGAGAGGAATGAGGAGAGGGGGAATATAAGGCTGTAACACAGGGAGCTCTGTCAATGGTGAGAGCCTGAAATAAAATGGAAAGGCAAATCCCAGAGGGGCAGAGGAGAGCTACAAAGGTTTCTGGGAGTTTGTTGACTATAAAACTCTAGCTGACCTCAGACTCAGGGGAACTAAAAAAAAAAAAAAAAAAAAAAATTGTCTAGAGGCGAGTGTCTTGAAGCGAGTGTCTTGAAATTAGCTGTTAGAACGTAATGACTCTAATGTGAAACAACAAAGGACTGGGGAAAAAAAAGGAACCAGACGCAGCACAGTGTAGAAAAGCCTGTATATTGTGCTTACGTTTCATGTTGCAGCTACTGCGTCAAGACGCAGTTCAGCAGCCACTTCAGAAGACTCCCAGAACTGTTTAAGGTGCTTCAATTTTTTAAGTTGCTCTGCTTGGAATTTTAGGTTGTCAATATCATACATCGAAATATATAGGTCTTGGGTAAAGGAAAATGGTAACTAGGAAACAGAAGTCTGAAATTCCATCTTGGACTAAGAATAAACATTTCTGTCACAAACAGATGGATCACAGCTCATGTTCAAAACATGAAAAAAAGATGTTCGAGGAAAAATAAATTAGTGGGGAAGTGTGAAGCAGTAAATTGGTAGGATTTCTCTCATTGAGCCCAGCACTCTCTTTACCAGAAGCACAACCAAATAGTCCATGACCATTGAGCAGGAAGTATTACATGTACTAATCAAGATAAAAGATACCCTGATACTAGGGGTGGCAGCATGAGCAAAGAGGTTTGCTTCGAAAGATCCTTCTTTCTAAATACTTGTTTCAATTGCGTTACTTTAGTGGTTGCTTTAGGTTACTTTTAATTAGGTCACTCTCTCAAGTATTCTTCTGATAGCTGTGGGTCTTTGATTTGTGGTTGTGTTGTTTACTGTCTGAATTAAAGCGTATTTTTAAAACTCAAAAGTGTATTTTCCCCTGCTTCTCTTATCAGACGCACCAGGCTTTTGATGCTAAATAATGTACACCTAACGTCTTGTCTTTTTTATTTCAGTGAATAAGGAGCATCTGCCTCCTAGTTTCCAGAAGCTAATGCCTCCTATATTGCAGTAGCAGCAGAGAGAAAAATCCGTTTTTTCTCTTTCACTTTGAAGCAATGGTGGCAAAGACAATACATTATTGCTAACGTTCATCAGAACTGATATTTCTGTAGCATTTTTAGCGGAATGGCCCTGGTTCCACAAACTGCCTCCTTTAGACCACTTGAAAACCTTACGCTACAGGCTCGGTACAAAGCAAAACAACCTCTCCGGGCTTTTCCCCTAGGACTGAGCAGAGGTTGGATTTCCATGGTGATTTGCTTTAAGGCAAATCTGTATTGAGCATATCAAATCACACTAATTACCACAGCCACGTCCTATCCACTACAACTTTCAGTGTCTCCATTCCCCCACAGCCACTTTTTATAAAATGCAAGTAAGTCCTGGCCATGGCTTTTAGAGAAAAATGAAACAGGACATTAAAAAAAGATATCGCAGCTTTCCCATGTGATTTCACTCTACATTTCATAATTACTATCTGAGAAGTTAAAAAAACAATCAGTGAGTGAAGAACGCTACCCGGAGGTAAGCAGCTGCCGCTCAGCAGATCTGCCAGATAGGAAGGTGATTTGTACTGGGCTTTGTTTTCCCTTTCTCACTAATTTCTTGCTACCGGGGTAAAAAGGGTGGTCTGTGCGTGACTTGGAGGAAACCAGTTGGGGCTGGGCAGAAGGGAAAGTACATCACTTCGAAACGGAAGGTGAAATTTTGCACTGCTGACTTAAGAGGAGTTCCTGAGGTGTACAACATAATTCTTCCCATGCTCTTTAACCCAACACTACATGTGCAGATGCAGCACTGAGGCGATTAACTGGCCTTTGCATCCGGCGCTCCAAGAGCTCCCAGCACTCAGCTGTATCACAGTCTGGCCGAAAGGTCAAGAGCAGCTGCTACAATCCACCCCGCATGTGTACGTAAAACACTTTGCTAATGTACTTCAGTATTAGTGTAAGGAGTAAATTAAACACTGCAGGCCTTATTCATTAGGATCTGCCCCTTCCGAGACAAAGATTTTACTTTATTCTGTTCATAAGGAGAACTCTCATATTGGTATTTGCAGAACAATTAAGAGTTCATTTGGGACATCGCGTATGCATTTTAAAGGGACCTTGACTAAGCCAAAAATTTCAAAAGTTGTGGCTGACTCTGTCCCTTCTTTTTCTTCCCAAAATATTACAGAATTCCCACTGAAGAAAAGGGCAGCTCTGAAGTGCACCCAAAGAATGTATTTCATGACTAGGTCAGAATAAAATTGTTATTTCATACATAGTAATTTCTACAAATAACTGTGTGCAGAGCTGTAATGGTCTACTCACAAGAATCTCAAGAACGAGTATTAACGTCATAAAAATGAACTATTATTTATTCCACAGGACAAAGACTGGTCACGTAGATAGGAACTGGAAGTGCACCCATGCACTGCTGGCTATTTAAAAAGAGATATGAGCATCACCAACATCCTACCTGTATGGAGCAACATAATTCTATATCCATTAAGTATAAATACACAATGGTTCACTCCACTTCCTGCATAAAAAGGTGCTATGCTCTATTCCTAACCTGCACCTTTGTGCTGAGCGAGCTTCACAATCCCGAAGTTTAGGAGTTGCTTTAAGGGTTGCAAAGGTGTAAAGATCCCTTTTTACAGCCGAAATGACGATCTAAACTAAAACTTTTAACCTTCCTTTGCCTCAGCTTCCACATGTCTGGCAAATCACACTTCCTACCTTTGATAAAGTAGTTCTGTGACTGGAAGCTGAAAGGCACTAAGTATTTTTATTCATCTGGTGGTTCTAGGCAGGAAGGCTTTGGGAAGGCGTTTATCACAAAACACTGTGTGCTTATCTGGATCCAGCAAATGCGAAGAGCTAAGAGTCTAGAGGAATCAGAAAGCACATTTCTCAGTTTGAGAAACCTCAGCTTGAGACTCAGTTAAATGCCATGATGTAACGGAAAGAGCAAAGTTAGAAAACGGTTCCTTCATCAGTGGTGGTGAATTTCACAGTTCTTCCAAATACTTTAAAACAGCAGAATGTAAGAATTCAGTGGGTTTACTGGACTTTGCTTCAGACAAAAGCGTTGTTAAATATGTTAGCACCGTATCTCGGAATTAAGAGAAAGCATAATCTCGTCAATCACTCTGTGCCTACAATTCAGTTTTAAACGATAGAAATAGGTTCTTCCTTCTCACAGGCACGTTACTGACTGCTAGATTATAGTGTCTGCATAATGAATGTAAGTAATCAGCATTATGGTATTCAGGCTATGGCTTAACTGTGCTAAATAGCGCCTAAATCCTATTCATCTTGGTATATCACTCATCCTTTGGAGTACACATTACTATTTAGTCATCATTTTGTTTTGAAAGTGTCAGCAAACTTAGATAACTGAAAAGGTTTTTTCCCTCTGAGCCATATAGCAGGTCATTAATTACTTTTAACTTGGTCTGCAAATTTTTTGTCTGCCTATTTCCTGACTGCAGACATGGTCACTCCCGATAAGAGATCTTACTGTTACAGCCCCTCCCTTATCTGGAGATACACATCACAATCCATGTGTATTCTCCTATCTGGTACTCAGATTTCTCGCCCCAACTGAACTAAGCCACTCAGCACTACACTCGTTGTACAGTTCAGTGTATGTACAGTATATGCAATAGAAATTTTATGAGGCTAGTTGTTTTTAACAGGGGGGAAAAATACAAAACATCAGCAGGAGTTGTACAAGACTCACAGTAAGCCTTGAATGCAGTTGATACACTATTCTGACCTCTCTTTTCATGCTCCAAACATATCTCCTGAGCTTTTGCTCTTGAATGCCTTCTCAAGCTCAAGAACTCCTTCAAGACAGAACCTCTTCTGCTGAGACCCTCTTCCCCAGCTAGACCTTTTCTGTTTATGCTGCTCACCAAGAACTAGTTTCCAGTGATGTCACTGACTGCAGCTTCACATAAACAACTTCAGGTAAATTTCTGTGCTGAGTTGTTTAAAAGTCCAGTTCCTGCACTCCTTCTGCTCTATTTACCACCTTTATGCCTCAGCTGGAATTTTATTGTTACTATTATTAATGCTTTGCAGGGTTATACGTATCCACTTACCTCTGCTCCCACTCTTTGCAGGACATACTTGTAATTACAAACTGGTAATTACTTTTTTGCTTGGGGTAGCACAGTATCTGGCATGTTTTCAAGTGGTGAACTTCAAGCAAGAAAGTTCAGGCTTTTATAATGTTCCTGAAGCCACAGCGATACCTCTTTAAGTAGGAAAAAACAAAGGCAGCACCAAGAAAGTGACTTAGTGGCTTTATCTTATCTACCACTTCTCAAACACTGTCCCATTAATAATGCATTTCCTTGCTTGGTAGCGTTCCTCCAGTTGCATGACCAATTACTGTTCTCACTGAAGTTCATGGCAGCATTCCAACAGAACAGAAGTTAGTGCCTCTGAGGACAGAACTTGTGTCTCTCCATTGTTTATTTTATCTCCCTGCCAAATAGGAGTGAATGCCACGTTACCTTTCTGGAGAAACCTAGGGATTCTCGGTATATTTCTAATTCAGCCTGGGTGTAGTGTGCCATGCATATCAGATCCAGAAAAGAATCGGTCTCAAAAAGCCTGAAGGGTATTGTCCCCTTTCTTCTGGAACAGACACCACTGCATGGTTATGATGGACAACATTTACCTCTTGACACTGATTAAATGCCTGCGAATCAAAACCACGCTCCAAGGCTTTTTTTATTTCTTTCTGTATGTATAATATATAAATAGACAACGGTTCATTTTCCTTAATGTAGCTAAATATATTTTATGATTAAGTTATCTGGAGAATGCTTTTCTAAGTCAGCAAGTACTCTTATAGCCAGTGAAGGAAATCTTTTAAGAATGGTCCTTTAAAGTACTCTAATTATCAAAGTAGCCAATTATGGAAGTTAAAATCAGTTTTCATGCTGCCAAGAGATTGGTTTTTAGACACGATCCACACTTTGCACCTGTTTAGAAGTGAAAATGCAGGCTCCAAGCCTTTTGTCCACACTGGGGAACAACTGAAATGCAAGGAGAAATGTTACAAGACTTCCCTATTTCTCAAAAACAGGAATCACAGGTGCTAGTTAACACCAAGAAGCTATTTGCACAGCTACAAAGAGCCCACGGCACCTTTACTAACAGCAGCTCTCTTCTCTGACGAGTGAAACTTCTCACACTCTTCCATTAATGCTGCTCGGACTGTAATTCTTCATGCTACTACCTTGATATAAAGGCAATTACATTTCACAACTGATTTATGAAATGATTAATCAGAATAGATTTTTATATATTATATTTGTACTTATATTAACTATTATAGTAACATCATCTAATTGTGGAAGACAACTAGTATCCTCATATTTACTTAAAACCATTCTTGAATTTTGAGGAGCGAAACCTTTCAATCCACTTCTGCAGCCCTTTTAACTAAAAGCGAGGTTGCTCCTCCTCTGATCTTCCATTTCAGCACATGAAACGAATCGGGGCAATTGTGTTTATTTTAAGTCTGTGCAATGTCTTTTGGTTTTGAATGCAGAAATAACTTCTGACTCTAATACTGGTACTCATAACCCACCACATAGGCTACTGTGAGGAGCCTTGAAGAACGATCAATAGCACAGAAATTCCAATTTACAGTATTGACACTGTATAAACATACTTTTTAAAAAAAATTATAGCCTACACCACTTTTTGCCCTCATCATCTTTCATTACAGCGTTCGCTTCACATTAGAGTACTTTCAGCAGGTAGTAGTATGTAGCTATGCATTAATCAGTAAGCTCTCTTGAGTAATCCAGTTCATTCTGTCTAGTAAGAGGATTCCAGCAGCAAACATGCATACAGTTTTCTAAGAAAGCAAGCCAAGAAAGGCAGCTCCAGAGGATATCAAGAAAATAAGAAGTGACAGATTGGTGTCACGTAAGAGAAAGTATGGCAGGAGGTACCATCATGCTTTTCTCTGTAGGAAGGCTCAGGAATTAGTAGGTATAGCGACATATTCCGATTCTGCATTACAATGTTGTAAATATTAAGAGTAAATAGCATAATATGAGATCCCACCATTACTGATGAGGTAGAATACTCTCATTATGTTTACTGCTTAAGGAAGATTTATTTTTTTTTATTCTTCAATAAAATACAAACAAACCCATACATGTTTTTTAATTGTCTGGCCATTTAGGAATTAAGCTCTAATTTCAATTAACACATCTGGTCTTGAGGTTTAATGATGTGAACTTTCTTAAATTACGGTAGAGTACAGGTCAGGCAAAAAAATTTCCTTCAAGGAAGCGAGCATTGCCCAGAATGCAGGAATAACTTGGAAATAGCAGGAACCCACTCTTGGAAGTCTCAACCGTTTTTAGATAGGTGGAAACTATTTCCACTACAGCAAGAATGGACTGGCCTACACATCATTTATTCTTGCTGAACAGCATTTTCAAGAAAGACGTCAAAATAAAATTAAAGGATATCTATAGTTACAAATGAGTGACATTAGGATGTAGTAAAAAAAAGAGAAAGGTATCAGCTTAGTTTTGATGTCTAATTAGCCAACTTGTCATTTTTTTCTATCTTACCATTGGAATTCTTTGGCTCCTCAAAATCAATGACGTTTTCAGAAAGTCTAGAGATGTTGCTCTGATGTTCTGCACACACTGTATTTCCACATACTGGATGATTTTGGACTCAAGATACTTTAACAGAATCTGAGGATTAAATAAAATGAGACGATTAATGCATGCCGTGCAAGACAACACTTAAGCAGTTGCAGTGACACAGCAACATGTGCCTTGCAGCATGGAAAAATTCTTCCAGAGCAACCAAACCCTAGAGGGCTCAAATCTCCCCACACGTGAAGGTGCCTTGCCTAGACTCATCCAATCCCTCTGAGTAGCTCTTCACCCACCTTCAGAACCCCTGAATTCACTAGCACAGAGGCCAGCCTCGCTAGCCTACCTGGGAGGTTGACCAATGGAAGTTACCACTCTCTCCCACCATGCTACAGGCTCACTGCTAAGCCTTGACCTGCCTGGACTGGAGGACTGCATCCTGCCTCGAGCTGAAGGATCATTTAGACAGTGAACAGAAGTGACTTTGAACAGTCTTCAGATACCAGTCTTGGAAAAAATTCACCCAAGTTATTAAAGACAGACTGATATCTGTTCACTTATAATAGCCTTTTCAGGAGAGTAACAATGACACACTGTCTTCTAGACTACTTTCCAATGTGCTTTTGACAACAAAAGCTACTTACAAACTTCAGTCTATTCTCTTCCTTGCAGTCAGTACAAGTCTCCGTTTTGTGTGCAGCATATAGAACCACAGAATCATAAAGGTTGGAAAGGACCCTCAGATCATCAAGTCCAACCTACAGCCCTACATCACCCTAACACTAAACCATCTCCTGAAGTGCCACGTCCAGCCATTTCTTACACACGTCCATGGATGGTGACTCCACTGCCTCCATGGGCAACCCATTCCAATGCTTCACCACCCTTTCAGTCAAGAAGTTTTTCCTAATATCTAAACTTCCCGCGGTGCAACCTGAACCTGTTCCCTCTTGTTCTATTGCTATTCACCAGGAGGAAGCGGCCAACACATGTCTCACTACAGCTGCCTTTCAGGTAGTTGTAGAGAGCAATAAGGTCTCCCCTCAGCCTCCTCTTCTCCAGGCTGAGCAGCCCCAGCTCCCTAAGCCTCTCTTCATAAGACTTACCCTCTAGTCCCCTAATCATTCTGGTTGCCCTTCTCTGCACCTTCTCCAGCACCTCGACGTCCTTCCTGTACTGTGGAGCCCAGAACTGCACATGGGACTCAAGGTGCAGCCTCACCAGTGCCAAGTACAGGGGCACAATCACTTACCTGGTCCTGCTGGCCACACTATTCCTAATACAGGCCAGGATGCCATTGGCCTTCTTGGCCACCTGGGCACACTGCTGGCTCATGTTCAGATCCTCAAGGAGATGCAGGAGTATCTGCTTATTGCTGATGATCACCTGGGCAAGAGTCCTACAAGCTTGCATTTACCCACAAGCAAGGCCGATGCCACTTTGTGCAAACCGACCATCTCCCCAGGCATAAAACATGTCAGGTCTCAAGCTGGCTAAATACCTCAACAAATACAGGATCCTGACTGTACTGCAGGCATTTGCATGACAAAAACATAGCTATGCAACAACAGTTAAGAAAAGCTATAGTGCATTAAAATCTGATTTCAATGCAATGCAAAAATAAACTAAAAATGTCTGCGAAGGTGTTGCCGAGGGCCAGGCATCAGGATGCCAGCAGCACTCAGTAAGTCTAGTATTAATTCTTGAGCTTATTAACAGACAGGCTTTGGCCTCAGAAACCCCCATATTCACAGAGACATCCTTTTTTTCCTGGTTATGTATTATTACTCTTATCACCATCTTGGGTCTCCACCTTCAGCTAGGATGAGGAAGTGTAATGGAAGAGAGATCCTTTTGCCCCCCTGGAACTCCATTCACCTCAGGAAACTCTACATGAATTTACTCCAGAAGTACAAGTGGTTATAAGACTTCCCAAAACTTTGGAAGTATGGCATTTAATATTTATTACCTTTTCTTCTTCCCCTGAAAACCCTTCCTATGGCTTCTGGGAAACACTGACACACCTTATTTACTCAGCAAAACCTTAACTTCTCTAAGAATGAAAAGCATCCTATGTGCAATTTGCTCTGCACTGTTAAATACATTATGGCACAACACAAACTATATATACTGTAGTTTTGAATGTCAAAACCACTCAGAGCTAAACTCACTAGAGAACTTGCATTAATTTTTTGCCTCTTGTCATATCACTGATGTAAGGGAAGTGGATGTTGAAAATAGAAAACATCAGTATTGCTGACTCACAAACCAAGAGGAAGGTGATAGATGTATTCCAGAATCAAGCTTTTTATCACGTAGGCTCAAAGCAAGCACAAAAGCAGAGGCTGAGTGTTATCGCACAGACATAAGAGAAAACCCGTGTGACAGACTCAACAAGAGATACGGTCTATGGTATACAGGCTAGATTACAGGAATTATATTTGCTTATCACCGTATTAGAAACAACTTCTGCCAAAGTACTCCTTTGTTAGGAAAAGTATTCTGAAGTCCTTGGTGCAGTGCTCATATCAGGACTTGCCAGCATTTTTTCGGTTTTCGATATGTGCGAAGTTACATGTATATTTCTTCATCTTTCAACTTCCTTAAAAGTTCTCTACCTCCATGTTTTCTTCCCCATAAAGCGAGCACTTTAAATGGCTTCTTCCCTCTTTCCAAGCCTTGCATTTCTAGTGGAGCTGAAGTAAAACTGAGTCCTTGTGAGCATCCAGCTCCACCCATGCCAACACATCAAACCAACAATTTCATCTCTGGCTCCTCTTCCTGTGTATCTAACGGCCCATTTGTTTTCTGCCTTCCTCTGTCATTGTTGCTCAAAATATGAATAAGGCAACTTGGCTGGAAATGCTTTTGGCTGAGGGGTTATCTTCTGCCAGGTAGCTTCAAGGAAAATGGAAACTACTTCTGTTTGGCAGGATGCAGTTTTCAGAGAGGATGTAACAGCTACTGGACTACCGCTAAACTTGAACTTTGCCATTTACAATTTGAGTTGAACAAGAGTTATTGACAATGACTTCAACAAAGGATGCTTGTGTATAATTGCAGAGGTCAAGTGCGGTTTCTGAACTACAACAATTTAGAAATAACTCCTGCAAATTCTAGAAAGGAGATTCAACAAAGGCCCAGTGAAAATAAATCTAGTAATGAGCAGAAATACCATTCTATGCAGACCGTGCTCCGCGCAGATGAAAGTGCAGTGCTGAAGTTATGAAATGTCCTTTCCTGAAGTTAAAAAAAAAAAAATTAACTGCAAATTTGGTGCTGTTGCCTAAACTGACACTAGCCTCCCTTAGAGGAGGTACAGACCAGCCAGTGGAAATACCACCTTATGTATCCTCGTGGAAAAGGAATTGTGGAGGACAGAGCCCAGACAGATGACAGTAGGCTGTGCCTGTGCTCGGAGCCAAGGCAAGGCCCTGTGACCATGTCGCTGCAGTACTGCTGCGCTTTATGTACCACAGCTTCTCACAGGCACTTGCAGCGGGAGCCTCCGTCTCGGCACGATCACACCAGTCTTCACTAAGAGAGTGCTGCCAGGTCCCGCGGGTGCCTGCTTGGATAGGTCCAACATCTAACCAAAGCCTTCCAGTATGTACTAATCCTGACACAGAAGTACTTTAGGAGTGAGGATATAGGTCTGTTCCAGCCCTGATAGACTCCCTGGTGCCTATATGAGAATTACATCCACGGCTGCAAAGACTTATCCAATGGTTATTGCACGCACATAACTTCAGTTTCTTATGACCTTTCACGTACTTGATGTGATGTATACATGTGGGTGTTATAATGCTGAATCACGTTCCAACATACATTAACTAAGGAGCAAATACACGTAAAGAAAATAACCAAAATCTTCAATTTCAGAAAGAACATCAAAAAAATATCCTTTATAGTGAGTATGGTTGCAAGCTGTAGGTAGACAAGGAAAAAAGAGTGTGAAGCGACGCATGATTAAAATGATCTCTAAGGTCCCTTCCAGCCCAGGCCATTCTACGATGATAATGATGATGATGATTTCACCATCTTGATTCAAGACTTATCTGCATTATTATAGAGAATTTTAAACCAGGGTTGGTTAGATAATCTTAGTTTGAGGCAACATATATTTATTTTAAATTACCACTATATCAAACTAATTTATCACAGATAACATGACTTATAATGTAGATCTGTTAGAATAGATCTGTCATTGTTCCAGTTCTGTAGTTAAATATTCTTGGTGATACTGCAAATGGCAGAAGATAAATTTATTAGTTTGCATCTAAAATATGAATCACAGTGTAAATATTCAGTTCCTCATAGTTACACATAACAAATCTCACTGTGTACAAAGAATTACTGACACTTTTAGCCATCTATCTAGCTTTCAAGAAGCAATAAATTGGATATTGGCATTTTAGATACTAGATATTAATGTCTGTGGCTTAATATGTCTAATATGGCAATTAAGAATTCTTACTTCATGTGAACAGGGACCATTTATATTTAGTACAGAGAGCATCCAAATGCTTGTGACATTTTACGGAGGCACAGAAAATATCATGCAGCAGAAACATCATAGTTTTGTGCTTAGCAATGGTTTTCTTCTATTAGTATCTAGTGCTAAATCCTGAGAAGTCAAGCTTGGAAATCTCCTTTTCGTTGGAAAAACTCGTTCGATCTATGCGAGAACTTGGGCTTCCAACTTTACTCAGCCAGGACTTCCTGCAAGAAAAGTAAGAGAAAGTTAGCATATAAAGAACTGCACACGTGGGTTTTATTCTCCTGTCATGCCTTCCAAATATGCCCAGTTCTTTTCAGGATACTTCCCTTTCTCCTTTAAAAGCAAACTATTTAAAAGGTATCAGTATTTTAAGAAGTATTACACAATACTGCACGAAAATACATCTGACAAAAGGCTAGAGGAGATTTACTGTAATGATCCCTTTTAAGTGCTTATTAATAGCACTAAAATAAGTATATATTGCCTTTGCAGATTCAAGGACCTAAAAAATACTCATAATTTTAAAATATTGTGAAGAGAGAATTCTAACATTTTCTGGCAAATAAAGGAAATCGAAACTGAAATGCAAATTAATAAATTCAAAACCAGCAAAAAGACATAAACCAAACAAAAATCAAAACTATGTCAAAGCAGTATCAAATTGTAACAAATACTGGATTTTACACAGGCATTCATAAGTGACAATTTTGCATGTATTTGCGTTATGATCCAATCTCTAATTATGCTGGGGCTTGCCTTCCACAGCACACCAGATAACAGTAATGAACACAAATTACCATAAAGTAATCAAGGCTGGGAGCTGACTGTGCGATGGCTGCTCCTACACACATGCCCACTTTATTCCTATCCTGCAGCAATCTGCTAATTCACAGTAGTGCTAAACTATTGTGTGAATAAAGGAGGTGCACAAATACTTGAAGCGCAGACAATGCTGCTTACAGAGAGGTTTATTGACAAAAAAAAAACCTTCTCAGTGTTTTCTGTTGCACTGAAAGCTCAGTAATAGGAAAAAGAAAGTATTTCAGTGTACCACATTTAAGGAGGAAGTATTTCCACACAATTATTTTTTATAATTTAGATGGTGCATGAACTGGTATAGATACATAACTATGATTAGTATTAAAAATACATCATTATTCATTTAAATTCCAATTTGAAGAGTATAAAAGTTATGTCTTACTAACAGGAATGATAGTTAAACCATTGAAAAAAATCTCACTGAATATCTTGAGCCAGCAAATAAAACACACCTGAGGTATAGAAATGTATCTTGTTAGAGAACCTACGTGATAAGATTTTTTTTAGACTATTTGTGGTGTTACACTGAGTCAGAGATCATCTCAAATGTTTGACCATTAAACTAGAGGCTCTATATGGAAAGACTGCACAGAAAACACAAACCAGATACAGGTATCTCACATTCAAAGCTTGACAAGACTTAATTTAGTATATAGCAATTGAAAATAAATATTTCTGTCAGATGTTAACACATCTTCACACTTTTGCCTTTGTGTTGTGAACAACCTCCCTTCTCATCTGTTTTTGATGGAGAAGCCTTTCCAGCAAGGAATATAACCGAGGTATAGGAGTCCACGAGTGAAACAGAAGAACCCAACTTTCCACTCTGTGAAGAAGCCCTAAAGGCAGACCAGATATTTCAGCAGCAGGAAAAAATCCAAAAGGTCTCTTATTTAAAAGTCTAAAATAGTTGAATGTCCTTGAATGAAGAAAAATAGTATGTATTTGAAATACTGAATTAAGAAAATCCATCCTATTTTTAGAAGGTTAATGTGATATTCACAAGTCAGACTATTCCCTTCTCATTTTAGATATGAGCTTGTCCTGGACAAAACCAAATTAAATACATTCCTTGCCCAGCCTTTACAACTGTATATCAGAACAAAATTCAGCCGTGGCTGCTCCCAACTCCCAAGTTCCACTGCATGAAGAAAGTAATTTTGCAAACCTAGCAGAGAGCAAACTTTATTTAGTCTCAGCTACATATGCTCTCACTTGAATAAGGATAAAGCACAAATTACGACAATCCTGTTAAACCAATCCAGCTCCATGGAAACTCTTTACAGGATGCATGCATTTTATTCCTTATTTAATGCAAGAGGTCAGCAAGGAAATAACAGAAACACTCTCTAGCTGGGATGTGCGTGACCAAGGGGCTCAGTAGTTCACCAAGATGCAAATATTCTGCAATAGGACCTTCTTCATTGATCTTGCTTCATTTTGTTCATTTATCTACAGAAAAATGTCAACTCCAACACCTTTGGCAAGGGGAATATTTTTAAAATGGTTAACTTTCATTAGCATCCAGATCAGCAGACCTGAGCTAAGAAAAGGTTCTGTATCCTTGTCTTGTCACACTCAGCCTTGATTTTCTGTCATGTGTCACAAATTTCAGATCACCCAACGTGTGCAAGAGATCAGCTACAATTACTAACATTTGGAGTTTTAGCTTGCCATTTATAGCATCCATTTTAAAATTCACTGCTGCTACCCACTTCCCTCCAGGAGTGAGAAAGACAGCCTCCACCTCGCTTATCATATGGGGTAGGTCTGAATCAAACAAGGACATTGCTTTAATCTGCCACAGGGCAGTACAGAGCTTACTCTTGGCATTTTAACGGATATATTTTTCGAAAGCTACATTGCTTCAGTGAGTCTGGAACAAGAGCTAATCTCCAAATAGCCATTTCCTACCGCACTTGATCTCTCAGGTACCACATATGCCCACACAATCGCTCTTGGCCACACTCCAATCTCACCACCGCTCAAAGCCAAATTGGCAATGTGGGGACTAGACTGATTCCCTTTAATCGCAGATTTATCAGTTATACACCATCCCCCACCAGGGGACAGCCCAGGCAGGCTGGTGCCCTGGGTTCTCCCCATAGTAGAGCTCCAGGCACCTCCCTCCTTCTGGAAGCCTCTCCCCTCACAGCCAGGAACCAGCCCCAGAAGTCCCCTGCAACCTGGTCCCATCCACCCCAACTACTGTGTCTGAGCAGTGCTGCTCCCCAGAATACCCCAAACCAGACCTAGACCGCATTCCTGAGTGCATTCGGCACTCCAGGCATTGTTTGCGAAGCCACTGGGAGCACATGTTCTCACTGTCCTGGATTTTATTCCCTCAGCCCGGTTAGGACAGCCGGCCTGACACAACCTCCCGGCCAAACCGAAACACACGCTTTTCGCCATCCCCACAGTCATGGTGGCTCACTCCTAGGAGCTTAAAACAGCGGGATCCATCACTCCCTTTTATCATTTCATTAACTAAGAAGAACCTTTGCTAAGTGACTCTTGGCTTGTTACCTAGGCAACCCGGCTCTTTCCATTCAAGGTATTCTTGGAAACCATCATCTGAAGAGCTGGCTTTGCACTGTCCCACTTCAGATCCTCACAGCAACAGCAGGGCTGTGTGCAGCTTTCCAAGCAGGACTCAAAAGGAACCCCAAGGTGGGAGAAAGCCGGCTTTGCTGCAACTTCACGCAGCAGGCATGCCAAACCAGTGTGTAAATGAACAACGTAGTCCTTCCTGTGCTAGGCTTTGTATCAAACCCCCGGTGCACACAGGATCCTTCCACAATAGTTCATTATTTATATGCAAAAAGCCAAACTATTCTATCTTGAGACCAGAGCAATTTACAGTGTATAGTGCTAGAAACAGACCTGACAATGACCTACAGCATTAGTTCTCGGTGAGACAGGCACAATTTAGGAATATGTTTTTCTCTTCACCTTAACCACAGTGTCACAGTGGAACAAGAAAAACGTGTGCTTGTATTTAGAGGGAGAGAAAATAAAGGCGCTGGCTTGTTTACACTTTATTTCCCTTTGTTTGGAATAAAATACTAGACAGAATGTTGCTTTTTGAAGATTGTATTTACATCTGTGACAGCATATAGACTAGAACTGCAAATATTTATAAAATACCTCCAAAATGATGTTGTATTCTGCACCAGAACTGCCAAGTTTTTGTAAATCCTGGTATTTAAATGTTTGCAGAAGAAATGTGCAATTGCTTTCCACTGCTATCTGGTTTCTGAGCTTTTGGGAAGAACTTTAGCCATGGTTTAAGCTTTTCTCTACAAACATAAAGGCTAGGAACATTTTACTTAAAACCTTTGTTTTTATAGGCCTGAAATTCACATCTAGGTAAAGCCTCTAGTAGCCTGTAAAGACATCTCACAGCTTACTGTAGAACCACTCCCATCATCCCTACTCCTCTGCTCCTGCTGCCAGAGTCTAAGAGTAAAATAGGAATCTGGAAAGAAAATTTATAGGGTTCGATGTTGTTGCAAGAAAACTAGCAGGAAGGATACAATCCTTGGTAACTGAAGTGTTTAAAACCAGTTTTGTTTGGCGTGATTTGAATCATAGCGTAGCCTGAAAAACAACACATTTGGCATTTTAACTTGTAGCACAAGCAATCAACGCCTTAGTAAGGTGGAAAAAAGGGATTCTGAAGAAAATACATAAGGAATTCTGGAGAGAATTACTAAGATTTTGGTGTAGGGTAAGGCCAAGAGGACTCAAGCAACATGTACAGTCAAATTTCCCCTACTGGCCTTTATCCTCTGGTTCTAGTAATTTTTTCAGCTCTCAGAATTAGGCTTGGGGTAACAACCTGAAGCCACCTGATCCAGAAAGCTGCCCGTCTCAAGAGCTCTGCTCAAGGGGCCTCTGTGCTGCCATGGAAACTGCTGCAACTCCCCAGGCAAAGGGTATCGGCTGGTTTTTAAGACTTGTGCCTGCTGCTGCCTGACACAGCACCAAAACCAGGGCTGGCAGTAGCCCACGCTAGGTCAGGATCGAATGTCTGCACTTAATTGCATGTCTGAGACCTCTGCATTTAAATACCTGCAAAAGAAAGGAATAGCAGAGGGAGAACAATGCAAAATCTAAGGGAGGGGAATTTTAGCACATTTGTTATGAGCCCATAACAGTCAGAGCCAAGTGACAGGTTACTTTGGAGGATTAAAACAAAACAAACCAAAAAAACCTCAACAGAAAAAGAAAGCTAGCAGGAGGCTAAGGATAGAGTCCAAGAAGTGGGTGGCCTAGAAATGAAGCAACTTGCCCAGGCGTAGGCTGGGTGCCCCAGAATAGAGCTGGAGCCCGTGGGTGTGGGGGAGGACTGCACTGCCGCTGCCTGCTCACTGCCCGCTCCAGGCATGCCCACAACAGGAATGTCTTGGTCCTTTGGATATTTAGCAGAAGTTCTGGAACTGTTTTAGAGAGCAGAGAAAGCGATATTGTACCAAACCTAGTGTTTGGTTTTGTATTTTTAAACACAGCTGTCAGATGCATGTTGTTAATTTGTTTGTATTTCTTCCTTCTCTGTCAAACCCTGCTGCACTCAAGGCCAGCGTTTCTCTAGAGAATACATGATGAGCTTTTCTTCGAGGTACTATTTGAAAGTCATGTCAACAAGCAAGGGCACATTAGCAGAACCTCATGTATTAAAGATACTGTGTGACACAATACTGAATAAGCTTCAAATAACATATTTTTGTAAACATTTCTATTTATAAACCCGAGAAAAATGACTTGTATATTAATGTTCATCACATTCTGTGTGCTACTGATAAGATTTTTCTAATGTAAAATTGATCATTACTAGCTTGTATTAGCACAGAATTTGTCTCTACGTACCTAAGCTTTACTTTGTTATTCATATCTGATCTGTGTTAAACGTCTTCGCCTCTTAATTGAAAGGAGTTTTCTCAAAAGGAATGAAACCAAGCCTACAGTTGTTTTTTTCTCGTATACAATGCAGAGACCTGTTGTGCATTTTCCTACTAATGATTTTGGTAAACTTCAAGCAAAACCTAATTATTTACTTAAACATGGGATCATAAGATGTGTATTTTTATTAAAAAGTTACCAGACTACTGCTTTGTTTAAATCAAGCTAACCAAGTCACATTTTGCTTCTTTTGCAGATCTTATCGGAAAAAAACTAAGCAATTTGTTCTGACAAGGAAGGGTAAAGAAGGAAATGAAAAGTAAAACCAAATTCAGCCACTTCAGTAACTCAAAACAGCTTTTATGTCCACACTGACCTACAGAAAGTACAAGACAAAAGAGAATTTCCCGTTAAGCTTGTGTCCTATCTTTCCAAGGCAGTAAACGTATCAGAGAGCCAGAAGCAGCAAAAAGGCCTATTGTATTTTCCCCTTGTAATCTGTCTGTCTCCACAGGGTACGATTTGGCTCACAAGGCAGACTAGGAATCTTGGCTAACCCCGCTCTGCTGCACAGAATGCAACTGAAACTTATTTCTCATTCCAGATCTATTAAACCTAAGGCCACAGGAAGCCTAAATGAGGAGGAACTGTTGCCGTTTGTGTACCAGTTCAGGCTTGTGGAAACAGAGGAGCCGGTTCTAATGCTTAGAAGCTGATTAGCACTCATCACCCACAGGAACTGTATTTAAAACCAATGGCTGTACTACAGGCTTGAACAAAGAATAAAGTACTATTGCCTCTGACCACCAATTTTATAGCTACGAATCTTAATTAACCCCTTACCTTGTGCCACTTCAAAGCAACCCTGTTGGAAGATGCTAAGGAATCTTCACACTTTGGCCAATTCAGTTTTCCTTAAAAATCCATTTCATTATACAGCCTGCTACAAACAAAACAGTCACTACAGTAAGGAGAGCCCAGTTATGGCCAACCAGTTGGAGAAGTCACATTGAACCAATGTGCACTCACAGTCCAGGGAAGCATTCAAATAAGAGAGAAAACTGCAGATGACAAATGCAATCAGGAATTCGAAAGACAACCCTTTTCTATTCTTCGGTAATGAGGTTCAGCAAGGAAGGCAGCCATAAAAGCCACATGAGGACCAGCTCCCACATTACCATGCTTCCTGTATCCCCTGTGTAATTCTCAGAAGACAGATTTACACAGAATAATACAGATTAATTTATTATGCAAGAACTAAAAATAATGCCAGAACAAAACAGAGTGAATTCCTGCAAGCACCACTGGGATTCTTGTGATTTTCTTCAAAAGCTTGCTTTACTTTACAAGCACTTAGGATAGCTAAGACCAAAAACCGAGAAGACTCACTGAGAGTTACAAACTGGCCCTTTCCAATTTAAAAACAATGGAGATCTTAGACGAGAAGCACGACAAGCATTATGTTATAGAGCCCTGAGCAAGCCCAAGTGAGAACATGTAACATTTCCAGTGCTGCAGTGACTGTACGTGAACTTCCCTTTTCCTGGAACACCACTCTTTGAACACTTCAGGAGCTGACAAGTTGGCTCACTTCAACACACGCAAGTGACTGTTTTTATCAAAGTACCTTATACAAGCATCTGCACACAAGAGCAGATTGAGTAGCCTGTTGTCCAGCTGTTCCTCCTGCTGAAGTGAGTGTACAATTGCATTCATACGCACAAAACATCTGCCTGCCCTCTTTTACAGTAAAAAAACCCACAAAGCACCTCTCCGATTGTCACAAAAATCTCAGTCACAACAATTTTAAGCTGAAATTCTTACTTTGGATATGCTGGCATTTCACATACACTAATCAGCTGGCCTAGTAGTAAGAAAGTGTATGCTGGGACTTACAAATTACCTTTAAAGAAAAGGTAACTGCAACACATGTGGTGTCTAGCCCCCATATAAGTGGATACTGTTGACAAAAATATGTAACAACTGAGAATTTCATTTTTCCTTTTACCTATACCTTGCAAAAGTGTTTTGAAATTTTCTTATTAAGCATTCAGTTAGCTCAGCTCCATTTTTTCCACTGACTTTACAATACGTGATTTAATTTGGTAATTTAAATTGCACACTTTCAAAGTAAGCAGTTGACACCCATCTTTTTCACCTGCAAACTCAAGGAGCTTTTCTTAAAGCAATTGTGTCATAAAATAGTACACATTTTAGTATATGAATTGAAAGACCAGGAAAATGTTTTAATAATGTTACATTAGAGAGCACAACTGTTCAGAAAAACACCAAGTAGATTACACTAGCTAATAGTCTGCTTAAATTTTATACAAGAAAACGTGGGCTTTGTTAAGGCTTACACTTTTATAATGCTGTATTCTTTTTGCATTATAAATATAGCTACAGTAAGGAGGAAGCAAAAGATTAACATAAGGATACAGCACAGCTTTTATGTTCTTTATTCAACAAGAGCTATTTGTGGTTTCCAGCACACCAGAACACGCTCTTGAGGTGAGCTGAGTATGGTGTGTTCACAGGGAAGGTAACAGCGCAGCCACGGTATACAAGATGTGTATATAATATTCCCTGGAAACCCCACTTGCAACTGATTAGATTTGCTACCAAGAACTAGGATTTGTTCATATGTACTATTTATTGTTTCCATAAATAACAGAAATGGATCTTGTATTTCAAAACAGTCATATACTTCCCAAGGACTAGGCTGTCTCCTCTGCCTTGAAAACCTCCAGGCCCAGAAAACCTCAGGCAGCGGAGGCACAAAAGCGAGAAGTGCCAAAGCTCTGGCATGCTGTCCCTTATGCACGGGCAGACAGACCTTAGGGAAGTGACTACATCTCTCACACTGCCACATCCCAAAGAGTTGCATCTTGTTTACAACAAGAAAATTATTTTCATTCTTTAACATACTGCTTCTTTATGTTTTTCTTATGACTTTACAGACGTTAAAAATCCCATTCCTGAAAATCCTAATATAAAAGATTGTTCTTCTCTACTGGCTTTGTAAGTTGCATAAATTCATCATTTCACTTGTGGGTGCTTGGGTTTTAAGTTCATAAGATGACGCAGGTCACCTTTCCAGGTAGGTTTAAACACTTCAACCGAAACAGCTTTTCAAGTCATGATCCCAAACTACTCCAACAGGAGGTAATCTTGGGTATATCAGCTGAGATCTCAAATAAGAGACAACAGTAACTCAACTGTAAGCTACTTGATTACCTATTTTCATACATTACTCAAATCAGCTTTGTAACAGCTCTAATTGTTAGGAATTATACTTTTATTAATATCACAAAAAGCTTGATTTAGAAAGATAAGAGCTACAACAGTGCTGCAAGTATGCCAATGGCAAAGTCCACTCCTGCGGTCTATAAACTGTCAATATGAATATACTCTCTTGGTCAAAATAAACACACTTAACATCAAAGCTCTAAGCTATTTGAGGAAGCTATCAGACCATGAACGTGTATCTTGGTTCAACGCTTTTTTGTATAAGAAAATTGCTATTTTTAAGAAGGCTTTTAATGTTGACTGGCCTATACTATTTTCAGGTATTCCTTCCAAGTAGATGTTAACTGTTAACGAGCATCTTGTCTTGCACAATGAAAAATCTTCGTTTTGTCACTTAACGCTTCATGCGATGTAAGCCGTGAGAGCAGAAATGTGCATCAGACAGATTATAACAGCTCACAAAGAGTAATATGGTGTAATTTCCTAATACACAACAGGTTTAAATACTGTGAAATGCTCAGTAAAACCAGGATTTCTGGCAAGATATATGTTCCTAAACTCGTGAGTCTTCCCATTTTTTCATCTTTCCCTCAGGCTTCAGGGGTTGTCAAAAAGTATCAAACATCTCATTTGTTTTCTGTAATTTATGCCATTTCTTTCCTTCCCTTCCCCTTTTTTTAAATTTTATTCTGTGTGGACAGTTAAAGCAGGCAGATCTGTTTCTGAGCACTTTCACACTGGAGATTGCTGCAGGGACTACAGAGGTTTTGTACTGTGAACTGAGAACTACAAAAATAAAATCCTAGAAAACCAGTAACTTCACTAGCAGCTAGTTTTGATGACATTTTTTATACACAAATATTTAATTATGCTTGACGAACTTAGGTTTTGTAGCTAATTGCCCGTGCCTCCTTAACACAAGAAAGGATGATTACAGAATGCACCCAGGCAAGTCATGACTCACGACTGAAACAATTTTTTTCATCACAAAGCTTGCAAGCACCCCACAGAAAGGGCTTTCGAACAGAATTCATGGAACTGGGATAATTTACTGCTACAGTCACAGACACTCTGCTGTGTTAGGTCTTTCCTGACTCAGAGCTGCCTGTGTTGGTTACAGTATGGTGATCACCTGTGTGCAGGTTTTGGCCCTTGTTAACTGTAACATCCCCGACTCAGCTGTGCCAACATGCACATTAAGAAGGGATTCAGGATTATAGTCCAAAGTTACTACTGTCTTAAAGTGGTGAAATAACTAACTTAACTCTTTAAAATAGCTCATTTCGAAGAACCAATTTCAAAACAAACTCTGAGTTACTTTGTGCTTTCAGTGACAAGGATTTCCAAAGGCAGAGAGTTGAACCGCTGGCACTGAAGACTGGCAGGTTTCCTAGAATATAACCTCTCAAAAGGCACACATTTGCGGCTCGTTGAATTTGCTCATGGAGGTCTATTTGGCCATTTATAAGTGCTTAGAGAATAAAAGATGTTTTCCTTTTTTGCAACACCAAGACCTTCAAAGCAAAACAACAAAACTAATAATTTAGGAGGAAATCATAAAAGCTTACAGACATTACCAGTGTAGGATTTGGAGGAGCAGTTCTCAAATGATAATTTCACAAAATTAATGCCAGAACAGTTCAGGTCATCGTGCACTTTATAAAAACAAGAGTATGCTTCAGCTTCCTTGTCATCCAGAAAAAAAAAATAGTCCAAACACTACATAAATCATATCAGTTAAATATGAATTTAACTTTACAACAGCTGTAATGCAATTCAGGATATAGTAGACATCAGATGAAAAGGGTGGCTAGACCACAGATTTGGCTCCAGATAAAGACATTAAAATCCCTGAGGAATTCAAATGTCCATTCTGAGAAAACCAAGGTCTGATTTCTAAGAATATTTACGACTATATGACAAGTTTTGCCACCAAACAGATGTAACTGACATCAGGAAGGAGCTCAGTGTGCACCATTTCTGCAAGTCATGTTCCAGGGTCTCAAACCAGGTACCAGTAAAAGGAGAACAGATGACGTACGAAAAGCCTAGTCTCAATTACTTGACTGGTACAATGAAACCCACGGCAGAAGTAGAGAAATGCCCACCTTTCCGCACATGGAATAACTGCACCTCCGTACAAGTCCTCTGCTACTCCACCTATAATAGATAATGCACTCTTATTTGTCTTTTACTACTTGTCATTCCTTTTGGGAGCAATGCTGCTTTCAGTGAAGGGAAAGAGCCATGCCAGAGCACTCTCTGTACAAGAGGAAACCAATTGTGCGAAATTCTCATCCTGCAGAAACCCGTGAAGTCATTCCAACATCACAGAACTAGAATTTCAACTCCAAAAAGCAGGCGTGACCGCCATTTCATTCAACATATTACAGAAATACAGGAAGTGTAAAGTAAAACTTTTATTTCTGATGCCATATTGAATCGTTCTCCTGTATTTGGAGAAATTAGCAGCTTAGTGTTCTTGGAGAACTTTCATTAGAAGAACAAAGAACTGAAGTAACGCCTGAAGTAACACAATTGCTACTCCTGTGTAAATGGAGGGGTAAACCTTGCACTATATACATAGTGTAGACAAGAATATATAAAGACCTAGGTCCTTACTGTGACACTTCTAGATGGAACATATTCTCACATACATGTAGGTTTCAAATTCAGAAAGCCTGCATTTTCAAAGATCAGGGTCAGTCGAAACACACCTCAAACACTCAAATACCAATGCTATCTTAATGACCAGAGCACATTTCTTCTTGGACACACATATCAAACCACATGCCAAATTATTTAGGAACACCAAACAAATCCAGAAGACTGGAAACCCTGGTACTCACAAGTCAACAGATATCAAAATCCAGTCACCAAGGACTTCATTAGACAACTCAATAGATAGTGGACACTGGTAATGCTGATTCTAAGAAATAAAACATATACAATGTCATAAACAATCTACTATACAGTTGTTGACTCAGTTTTCATTGCAATGCAGGGAACTTAGCCACAGAACTTTCATTAAAATTATGTAAACCACATGTCTAACTCTCCTGCACTTTGAAATCCTCAGCATACACACAGCGTGTTGCATCAACAAAGCAGCAACACTGCACCTACTGCAGGTTAAAAGTTCCCACATTTAACTGGGCTCTCCTGTTCCTTCATTACATAACGCAAAACCAGAATTTCAAGTGTAAGAGCTGTAAGAGTTATTATGAAGGTTCCTGCAAATAAAAATGTATCTCTACTCTCATTAGAGAACAACTTTTTCTCTTATAATACACAGCAGCTAAAAGGGTTTTCATTTAATTAAAACAGTACATCCATTTTGGTTTTAAACTTAATACAGGATGTTACAGTCTTGCCTACATATTTTTTGGCTTACTTAAACAATGGAAACAAGAGTTCATAACTTGAGTATCGACAGATTTTTTTTTACTACTATGGTACAAATAATTCTGTTTGTTTCATTCTCCCTTGCTTTCATGTAAGAAACAACCTTTATGCCTTTATGTAATTTCGCTTATTTGTCCACATATTCTGATATTGTATGTAGAACTTTTTCAAGAACACTTTTTATAATTTTTTATCCTCCCCAAATAGATAAAAGTCTGGATTTCAGCTTTAAAAATAATTATTTCTACCCCATTTTTGGCTGAGTTGTTGAAAATTCATGATTTAGCTTTCTAAAACCAGAAAACAAACCCCCAGAGTTAATAAGAAATGTACCCTTCACTATTTATTTCAGCTGTTAACAGTGCTTCATCGTCAAGGCATGTTAAGAATCAGTTCAGTGAAGTCTACGAAAGCTAACCACCCACTTCAATAGTTTCCTATTCAGGATATCCACTTAATTTTTTATCCCAAGAGCCTGATTCATTACCAATATACCCAAATAACCAGTAAGCATCTTGATGTAACTAACTCCATGACAAAATATATTAGTCTGAAATCTGGATTTAGCTTCTTAGACAAAGAAATCCAGTACGAACTTAAAGAGGCAAAACTCTTTTTAATCCAGACAACAAGCACTGTGATGACAATTGAGATTTGAAATATTTATTTAAATGTCAATATCTACTGCTTTGCCTTGCTCTTACAGCAGCAGTAAAATGATAAAAACAAGGCCAAAAAAAAGCCTACCCAACTAATCAAATTGTAATTGATGGCTGAGGAAAAAAAGACTTTAGACTCCTCATCGTATGCTCAAACCTGAATTACAGTGTTCTGGGCCCACTGACTGCTCCTCTGCTGGGCCTGGAGACGGAGACAGCCCACTCCAAACTACTACAGCGGCTTCTCTCCAAAACCACAGCAGTGATGTAGCCAAAAGGTTGGATGGCATCCAAGAACTGGATGAAAGGAAGATGGTTACTTACCTTTCACAAAATGCAAAACAATGATTGGGAAAGAAAGTCATGCATTTTCCCCAGCTATATGACTGATACGTCAGGGTTACGACCAGCAAATACCAACTAGGAAAAAGCCAAAACCCTGAAGCAATCAGGCATTTGGAAGATAATAAAACTGTTTTCTTTTACCTAAACATGTACACAACCCTTACTCACAAATACAGTGGGAGAAAAAAAAAAATGTATCAGAGAGGACCCTAAGGAGAACAAACTACCAGAACACAAAACTATGCATAAACAATTCAGGCCTTGGTCTCTACATGTAGTTTTAATACAATTACATTTACTATGAGCACATGGGACAAAAATGGTTACATGACTGCAGTTTTAACACAAACCATAAATGTTTCAAAGTTGCTATATTTAAACAGAACAGCCACACAATTTTGAGAGAAACATCGCTGGACACCAGACCCAAACATAGACACAGATGCTAAAGGGGGTGGCAAAGAGCACCTAATTCAGAATAATGGGTAGCTTTTCTATTCATTCTTACGTGGAAAAATCTTTTTGTCTCCTTCAGTTCTTCCTCCATCTCTTTAATACTGTTACTCCCAAAAATCAGGGCTACTTTGTCACAGATACACGTTGCACGACTTGAGCACTGTGAACATGGCTCTCAGTCAGAAATCTCAGGTCCTTGCTAGTGCATCAAGGACACAGTTGGCACATGTTTCCTTATGAACTATTGGTACTTAAGACAGAAGAGAGAATACACATCAGCAAAAAGGACAGAGGAAAAATGAGAAGTTTTTTTAAGCAGAATTAAACATGGCAAAGAGAGAACAAGTACGAACATGAATGGTGTGCCTCAATGTGTACAGTTAAAGAGAACCCTGCTTTGACAGAGGGTTGGACTAGATGATCTTTTGAGGTCCCTTGAACCTCTAACACACTGTGATTCTGTGATATTACCACAGCACTCTGCAACACAGCAGCATTCACATCCTCCGCTCTTCATCATTACACTCACAAGAACCACAACTGGTACGAACACTGGCAGAAAAGCCAGTGAGAATGAGGACATCATCTTAAACCTCCCAATGCGGATCACTGGGTTGAGTTTGTAGATGGCAAGAATAAAGGATGAACAGCAAATTCTCACACGAGGGGTACAAGCTGAGAGAGGACATCTCTGGTGAACAATGGGAGATCAAGCAACGGGTGAGGATGAACAAGCCTTCACTTTGATCCATACATCCAAATGGAGAAACAAGAGAAATAAAACCATGTACACTTTCAAATAAGGATATATACAAACTGACTTACTCACATGCTTCTACAGAAAACACTTTTTGTTGCTCCAAAGTGTGTAAAATTTTAGAAATACCCACGTCTCAGTTATATGATGCTACATTTAAACGGCACTATTTCCTGATGCGTTTTTGAAGTAAATTCAGTTTTAAAGAAAAAACCAAGTCCCAAGCAATTGCTTATTATTTACTGTTGTTCAGAGCACCTCAGTGAATTCTGGAAGAGGTTGTGTTTGCTAATGAATGCAAAACAGTTCCCTTATGGCAAAATTCTTTCAGATAATGAAACTGTTACATGATAGAAGATGGCTAGAGGACACAAACCATTACAGCTGATCAAAGGAATTTCTTTGAAGCAAATTATTTTTCATTAATTATTACTTTATGTACATTTGCCACTTTTAATAGGTATTTGAGACAAATCTATGTCAAAATAATACACATTCAATAGCTGTTTTTATCAGCAGTATCCAGTGAACACCACCCAAGCGACTGTACACTCAGGCCGTAGGTTAGAAAGAGTTCTCAGCTCAGCAGCGGCTGACAAAGTTTTTAACAAGGTTGGTACCAGTCAGCTACAAAGTAATAGTAACAGCTCCCTGCAGTTCATTCTCTGGGAATAGTGACTCTGTGTTTCCTCTTCAGCTGGTATTAGGTCTTTTGAAATAACACAAAATAAACGAAGTATAACTACAAAGCCCACATCAAACCATACACCTTCGGGGAATCTCTAGTCAAAAAAACAGGACAAGTAAACCAGCTAAAAATCCCAAACCAAGCAATTTCTATTTTAAAGAAGTTCAAAAGTAGTTTGAGATACCAAGTAGAATTAGGTATCAAAAGAACCCTTTAATATTATAGAACTGAAATCCTAAAATACTTCATTTTTTAATAAAATACTTCTGCACAATAGTTCCAGTCTCAGAATTTCAGTTGTACCTGGCTGTCCTGGGCATCACTACAAATGCCTTCCTTGGCTTAAAACTGCCAAGGTGAAGTTCTCGCTTCTCCTCCCAGCCAGCCAGCGCTCGCATCTGGTTACAGTTACGCCCTTGTAAGGCTGGCTCAGAGCACCTGTAATGCTGTCACATGGGAGTATTTTAAGCATCCAACCTTGTCTTTCCAAATTGTAAAGCTGGCAAGGCAGCATCAGTTGGACAGCATTACAGGTCTTCAAATCACCCCACCAAGATACTACATACAGATATTCCACGATGCAGAGACTGGATCCAGTCTGACTATCTGATTACCGATGTATTTACTGAAAGTCTGATTGCCCTTCATTGTAACATAAGATAATGCAAGATGCTGCCACTCAGTTGAGACCACACTGCACTCCGAACTTAAAATTCAATTAATCTTTTTATTTCACTCCGTAACCATACAGCACTCTACTGTGAGCTAAAAAGGTTTTGACCTGGCAAGAAAAAAAAACCACATTAATTAAGAATTTAAAGCTAATTGAGTTCTTCAAGAAATTCAGGTCCATCTCACTCTTCATCTGCAATTAACTTCATAATGAAGAAGTACAAATTCTTCAAGCCTCCGCATATTTCAATTTTTCAAATGGGCAATGTGAAGAAATGTCATATAAATTGCTGCTGAGGTTTATTATGTAAATATGTGAAGCAGCATGGCCTGTCTCTCGGCAGTGGGCCCTGCCTTGCCTTCACACTCATTCTTTCGAGGCTTCGCCGTGTCAGCGTATGGAGGCAGCGATCACCCAGACAACTCTCTGCCATCTCAAACCCAGCACGAACACAAAGCCAGCTCCAACTGTGCACTGGTTGCTCACACATGAGAAGATGCAAACTAAATGAAAATCCAGTTTAACTAACTACGATGCCCTGCCTGGCTTTTCTGTTTTGCTGCCATGTTGAATATATTGTTCCACTTTTTGAACTGATGCCTAAACAATATGAGATTTTTTATATATATATCAGATCTCCAAATCACTAGGAACACTGGCCAGCTTTGGTTCTTCAATGACATTTGGATTTTTCAATATCTTAATTTTTTTAAAGAAATAGGAAAATCTTGAAAAACAACTGTATTAATGACAAGGTATTGATATGTACTAAAAAAATTTGAAAAATCATAGGATGTTCAGTTTTTACCCAAACAAAGTGCTGAAAGCTTTGAAGAATTCAGTAGTTAATGGTATCAGTTAGAATGCAATTATGAAGTATATTAAACTCAAAAGCACATGAACTTCCAGTCATTTATTCAAACATACAAAAATACTGACTCTGGTCCAAACATGTATGGACATGCAAAAACCAATGTAATGCTTCTCTAAGAAGCCTTTTACCTACATTGCTATACCACTACTAATGCACCCAAATTATACCAAGACTCCTGCATGATGTTAAGGGCAGGATTACTATAGTTCGAATGCTTTAACCTGACAGAAAGAGTAGAACGCAAGACATTTTCATGGTAGAAATAATTTCTTAGATTATTTCCAACTAGGGTCAAGTTCATCTTAATTATTAAAACACATTTAAAACACTGCTTGACTAGAATCAAAAACCCCAATTTTCTGAACACTGAAGTTTAAGCTGGGACATGTTGCCATCAGTAGAGGCACTTCAGGAACGTGGTGACCATACCTTAGAGATGCCAGAGGGTGCTCCAGCCCCTCGGACAGGCCTTCCTGCCCCTGGAAAAACTCCACAAGCCATTTACAAAAGGTAACTCTAGTTCTGGGAGCCAGCCAGGATCAGGATGGCAGAGATAACAAAGCATAATAACAACAGTCTCATATCAAATCAGATTTACTTTCGTAAAAAAAAAAAAAAAAAAAAAAGAAAAGAAAAAGAAAAAGCAAGTTGTTAGAGCAATTAGCTATTTTAGGGGTACCTAAAAATGTACTGGGCTGTTTTTTTTCAGAGGAGGCAGACAAGGTCTGCCACAAAACTGGAGCTGTAACACAGTGAAAGAGGTTAACATAATGAGGAAGGGAGATACCTTGCTACAACCATTATTACTCGCTCTATGATTTTGCCAGTGGCATTCGTAGCAGTAATTAGTTTCATTTACAAACAGATGCTTGGAGTAAGACACCAAAGGTATGCAGAAAAAACAGTGGGAGTCAGAGGCTTCTACCTGTACTGCTGCCAGTCGCAAAGGGTTTTCAATCGTCTTGGTGGCCCTGCAATGTCAAGGTGGGAAACGCTTTTGTAAACAGCACTTAAGTACACAAACAGGCTAACGAGAAACACTGAGGTTACACCCGTATTAGCCAGGGGCACAGACCAGCAAGAACAGGTTTACAGAGTACAAGGGTTGGTGCCAAGGACCTGACTTCCACAAACTGTTACAGAGACAGCTTCTTTCTCCCCTGTGATTTCTTGAATTAGAGCAGGAGAAAAAAATAAATAAAGAGGAGATCAGTAGAAGCAGGATATAATAGAAAAACTATTAAAACTGATTTCTTTGAAGTGGTTCTGTCCTTCCTAATACTCATACCTTTTTGAAAGTTGTAGTACTTAATCACTGAAAAATTTCAGGATTCCTTCGGAGGTAAGTATCTCAGTCAGTTGCATACACCTCCATAACATTCATCCATAAATGTTAGCACAGACTTGCATCCCCTGGAGTGTAGGTGAATACCATGTTAAATGGACTTCAAATGCCTCTTGACATGTCTGCCATTGCAAGCCTAAAATTGTATGGTATTGTACAAGCACACCACAATATATCACAATGTTCCTCCTTTAATTCAAAGATCTTCTCATTTCAATAACAATGGTATTTGAAAAGAGGGAAAGAGATTAAGAAATAAGTACTGAAACAACTTTCTCTGCATTTTTATGAATTATACATTTTTATATACAAGACAACAAACAAGATTAATTGTATGTATGTTTATAATCAATGTTTTCAGACTTCCAAATGTTTCATAGTCAGGTTTCCCTCCCATATTAACTGTTACAATGGCAGTGTTCCTAATAATTTTAATTTGGTTCATTTTATATCCCTCAACACACTGCCTGCTACAAGAATAAAGCAGAACAGAGGTGGGGTGACATAAGCACACACCTGATTCCCCCTAGCTTAGCATTCATATTTCTGCAGCCTGTTTCCTGGGAACTTAGAATTTCTTCATGCAAATAGAAGTTTTACACAGCCAACAAGAGATCAGTCACACAAATGTTCAGCCATTTTACTAAACTCAGTACCTACAATCTTGCAATAGCAAGAAACAGCTATCAACAAATATTAATAGGTATACTAAATTCCTGTTCAGCAGTTAGAAAAAAATATTTCTGCCTATGCCATTCCAACTTCTGCTTCCACAGTGTTGAAACTTCATTTTCTACTAAAGCTGTCAACCAGCTTTGTTTAAATCAAAGACTCTAATTACACTTGGCAATCCCAAAACTGTTGTCTTATTTGGAAGAAGTGTTCTTCAATATTAGCTACCAAAAGAAAATTGATATATAAATTCATCCCTTTTCTCATGGCATTGATTCCCCTGCAAAGTAGGTGGAAAACAGGATTCTGCTGCTACAGTTGATGAAAGAAATATCCAGAAGGTAAAAAATAGACAGCAACTTCTACATTGCAAGTAGATCGACATCTAGTGTAAAAACACCGAACTACAAAGCCTATACTGCATATCAACAAAGATAAATTTAAAATAAGTAAAATAATACATATTTGTTTTAGTAACAAGAGAACAACATCCTCCAAATGCAAGCACCTTTAAGTCTTCTTTCTTCACATTGTTACACATAACCAAAAACATTATAGCAGTGACTACAGAGGTGTAGCTTCTAAAAGGGAAGAAATGTTACTAGTGAATCTTAACAAACCATTAACAAGATCAGGAAAACCTCAGACAGAAAGACTGTGAAGGAGAGAAGCACAAACTAGCTGGTCAAGCAGAAGTTCTTCCTCCAGCCTTGGATAAGGTGAATTAGAAGTTAAGAGACAGAGGCAGAACGACTGCATGATTTGTTTTGGAGTTTATGACTGAAAAAGAGCTTTAATACCTTCATTTCTGTGACGCAGGCCTAAAGACTGACGAGAAATCGTGGAAGTAGCCTCTAGATAAGCAGGTTCTCTAGCACAACGCATATAGTCACAGAAGACACAGTCTGTATGTTGTGGAATAGTTAAAAGGCTTTTCATAGTTACTCCACTAAAAACTGAACCCTAGTCTCAACATCATTATCCTACAGTTTAGCTTATTAAATACCTTTGGACAAAGATTTTTTAATTCCTGCAATGTAATCTCAAAAGTGTTTGTCACCTTTTTATTCTTAGCAGCATCGTGTCAAAATTCACTGTAGCATTGGCAGATATTTTGGACCTAAACACACTTTCCTGGTAGTTTCAGTCATTTCAACCCATTTTTACCTTCTTCTCTGTAGTAATTTTGTGAAAGCAGTATCTAAAAAAAAAAAAAGTATCTTAAAAATCTAACAGAAGTGCATTTACACTACAACTCCCAACTAATTTATAACTCATTTACTACAACAGTATTAGGATATCTCTTTTGGCCCCTGCCAAAATATTCTCAAGATTATTCATTTCATACCTGTGTGTTTAGATATTAGAAGTTTCCTAGAAACTAACAGTTCCAGCCTACTACTAATATTCGTGTGATTGCCCTTGTCCATACAGCCTCCCTCCTAGTGTCAGTGTTGAAACACAGCTTTTAACAGAGCACACCCTTTCAGCCAAAAACAAGTTTACAGGCCTCCTACTAAATAGGAGTGGAATTATCCAGCAGCAGCTGGAGCTGTTTGAGATGCCATCCACATCTACATTCCCACTCCAGATATTTAGAGGTGACACTCACAGCCTGTCCACCCCCATCCTTATGCTCAGTATATGAATACACTAGACAGATCATAAACATTGCTATCTCATTTCCCCCTCAAGCACAGAATTCCGAAATTGAAAAGCCTTTGGAAAGGCACTGAGGCATAGGGGCAGGAGCATGGAAATAATTATGCACAGAGACAATGCAACCTAAAGATACTGATAAGAAATTTTCCTTTACATATGTAACTGTCCACGTTCACACAGGGAAGCCCTCAAGCCACACAGAGTATTTTCTTACTTTGCATTTAGCGTCGCCTAATATTACCAAACTGATATTAAGGTGTAGTCAACAGTAAAGACATACTACATATTGGCATCTAAAATAAAAATTCTACTCTTAGTTTCTATATTTCCCACTATTGCCCCTCTACTCTTACATTTTTTTCTTCCTGTTGTCTCTAATCCAAAAGCACTGATGCCGGAACATTGTGTGCTGATAACTCACTGTCCTGAATTACAGTTAATTGTCAAAATTCTTTTTCTGGAGTAAATAGGATTCCTTAGCTTCACGTAGACTCAATACGTAAATCATTAAAAAACTGAGCGTTTCTGGTGTTCTAGATATGAGCAAAGGCCTTTTTTTTAACTCAAGAAAACTTAGGACTCACGGGAAACTCCCCATGATGATTCAGGAGTTAGTGATGACCTCAGAATAATCTCTGGAAATGGTGAATACATCTGGAAAAATGAAATAAATGGCTGCTCACTGTGTCATTTTTGCAAGGACATGGAAAACTGTAAACTTACACACCGAAGCAAAACTTTCCTGACAGTAACTATACTGTACACATCAAGTCAACCAGAAAATAGTTTCTTGGCATCATTTAAATCCTACAGAGTTCTAAAGGGAAAGATAAAAAGAATTTGCTTGATACCAAAGACCTTGCCAATCTCAAATCTATCCAGTTTTGCTCCTCAAGCTAAGGATTTTCAGAAACTGAAAACAAGCAGACCCCGAGGAAAAAGTCTGTATCTTGCCAATTTTTGGTCTGTGCTAGTAAGTCAACAACTGAAGCTAACTGGAGAAATGCCTGAGAAAGATCCACTACTGCACGTCTACTCCAGAAACATACTGAAAGCAAATGAAAATTAGATATTTTTTTTTTAATAAACAGCTTAACTTTCGTTTTCCTTGAGTATCTGACAGATCTAGGGAGTAAGTTTCTTTATACTTACTTGAATCCATTCACCAATCTCAGGCATTAGACATGCAACATGATGTTACTTTTAAAGTTTAGTCCTACCAAAAGCAGTTTGTGTCTCATCTCTTCACACTAATCCCAACACCAAAAGTACTCCTCTAGCAGCCCTGCTCTGTGCACGTGTACTTTTTACTGGACACAGGCCGTTTAAAGAGCACCCCAATTTAAGTGTATTAAATCAAGAGATTTTGTGTGCAACTACAGGAAGAAAAACCCAACACAAACCACAAATTAAATATATTTCCCCACATCCTAAGACATAAAAACTCCATAGTTCAAAGAAAGACTGCAGGAGATGGAGAAAGGAATACCGAATGGATTAAAGAAGTGAACACATCCAGAAGCAACACGAGATCTCCACTGTGGAGAATCTCTAATTACGAAGCAGTCGATAGTTCGTACCACACTTTATTGCTTCCTCAGCTATACACACCACATTACATTCTAACTTTGTTGTGAGGCTGAGAAATTCAAGGCTCCCTCTGTGGCTTCAGATAAAGCTCTAGCTGATCATTTCCTACAAAAATAATTCAGAATTCAGTTGAGCCAATGTCAAATGTGGATTCAGGACCTGCTTTTTCTTATTTGTCATTAGTGTTTCACTGGGCCTGTTTAAAGAAATAGAAGACTTAAACATTGTAAAAAAATAAAAGACTTAAACATATTGTGGTATTACTTGAACATGATTGGTTTTTCACCACTCTTCTTCTTCATTCAGGCAAACTAGATATGAGAACAATGAAATGTGCAATGAACCTGAACAGGTATGGCACAGAACAAGAAATACCTGGAAACTATTCATAATACTCTTAGTATCTCCTTTTTACTAAAGATTAGTAATAATCCCACATGTTCAGATTCACTAATCAAGTGCCAGAAAATCATGAGACCAGATGAAATCTTACGAGATCTTCAAAATAAAATCCAGGTTTTTTTGCTTGCCTTTGGGGTTTGGTGTTACCCCAATGGTGCCAACTTTTTCTCTGCAATATGCAAAACTGGAAACCTTCATTTAAAACAGAACTTCAATTCCTACATAATAGTCTTGTAGCAAGCATTAGGGCTTTAAGAAGAAAACATCAAGTATTGTCATCAAAATCTTCAGTTAGCAATGCAGTCAATCAAGATGTAATCAATGAGTCATTAGTGAACTGAATATTATCAGTGTGCCTGAAGACAGGCTTCATAAAACTAAATGTTGCTGTTTTCCACAGAGTTAATTAACCAAATCATAATCTCCCTTTGTAGTCATTTTATTCACCAACTAAAACACTTCAGTAGTTATCTGCTAGAGAAATAGCCTTATTTGCCTAATTTCTTAAGTTAGGAATTAAATTTTTCACTTTTCTTACAAAATAGACTGTTTCATCAGGATTCATATTCTTTGTAAATCCTTTTATGGGGCAGATTTATTTTTAATTTATCACTAGACTGTGTAAGTTTCATCAAGGCAGATTTTTTTTTGTCATCCAGTGACTTTCTCCCACTGCAGTGGTATAAAAGTAGCCAAAACTTCAACTTAAATTGTCACAAGAGGAATTTGTTTGCTGTCAAGCTACAGCAGAGCCAGAACAACTGGGAGAGCAAAAGCACTCATGAATTTCAATGTCTGCTGGCCTCAAGGCAGTTGCTCTTCTTTCTGTAGAAGAGTAATAGAATCAAGGATGAAAAAAAATAATTCATGAAGTACTTGATTCTCCTGTCCATCCTAGTCTTTCCTCGTTGAGCTGGTTACAGAACCAGAACTAACACTTTACGTCAGAGTACTTCATCTTATACCTTTCTCTTAAGTGAACTCCATGCCATTGCCCTCACCAACTCCAAAGCTAAGAAAAAGGTCTCATTGCTTGCAGTATCAACATTCACGTACCCTCAGCAGAGACCAGGCCCACAAGGTCCTGTTTGAAATACTGTCTACAGTGATAACAATGCACAAGTTACAAGAAATGTGGTAAATTTTTCTCACATACTAATTACTTAAACATAAATGCTTGTTTTAAAGGTAAGAGGCTTATGTTACACTGCCACGGACTACAATTTTGTTCTCCTTATAAATACATAGCAACTTGTAAAAAATACTAATCTCACAAATACTCATCCTGCATTTAGACAGGCCTTTGAGATAAATTCCAAGAGCTGCTGGCATGTTCCTGCTGATCCACTTTAAGAGCAGGGAGGCAGTCTGAGGGGAGAAAAGGGTTACCAACCACAATGCTCTAAACAAGTGGCATCAACATTCACTTGAAATGGACTGCGTGTTCCACCCTCAGGCAAGCCCATGTCACCTCTGTTCGTGCTCATTTCACCACTGCTAACTTTTGTTTGTGGATTTGCCTAATCTTGTGACCAGCTGAACATGACAATTCTGGATTTTATTTTAGGAGCTGTAGATCACAGAATTTATTCCTACCTAAAGGCAGCTGTTTAAAATTAACACTTGCTACATACCAAATACACTCTGACATCAATGCATTATTGAAACTACTATAAATTCTCTGTCCTTTCCCACTTCGTCCTTTGAGTTTTTTTCCTAACAATAGCAACAATAATCAAGCACCTACCGGGGAAACCACCACTGCAAACACTTTGCTATTCTGGAACACTGACTCACATTAACCAAAGAGAGTATATATTTACTGCCTTTGGTGCTCCAACATTTCTGTTTCTTTTCTTCACTAAGAAATACTAGGTTAGATAGACCATATCACCTGGCAGAGAATAAGAAAATGTGTTATTTCTGTCAAGCGCCCCATATCTCAAAGCACAGGCTGTGTGTCCAAACAGGCAACAGAGTGGAGGCAAGGCAAATGTTTCCCATAACACGTGTCATGATGCACGCAGGGAGATATGCACAGGCAGACCCCTGCACCAATGGAGTCTCACTAAAGACACCTGGGCTCCATATTCGTACAGAAGCTATCCATTTCAAGATTAATGTCATAACTTTCAACAGCCACACTAGCTGGAAAAACATTTAGAGCATTTTAGTAAGTTCTGTTTTCAAGCCCACATGGTAACACAGATCTCTTATGCCTTTGTATGGGGAGTCATGTTCTCAGTGATGTGGTCCCCTCCGGAGAAGACAAATTTCCATGCAAGACTCCAGATAAAGCCATCAGCTTCCTTTTTCACCTCCACTTGGGAGGACAGTTAAAGCACAGTCTGGAAGAGGCCAGCCAGGCTTCCCTAGGGGCACTGTTCTCAGGGTAAGGCATCAGGCAGGTCTCTAGTGGGACCTGCACAGGTCACACCGCTGTCCCACAAGCTCTAGCATCCTCTCCCACATCAATCCCCCACAGCAACAGGACGTTTTAACCCACTGGGCAAGGCAACCGCTGGCACCTACCCCATCAACACACCCAGGTCTCCTATGTGCTTCATACTTTGCAGTTTCCATTTGTCTTTAGCAGGCGCACCTTACGTATCAGACAACTAGAAAACCCAAGATGGTTTCAAGTCTATTAGGTCGCTCCCAACACAAGCAAAATATTCAGCATTCCTCAGACTGTGGGGAGTTCAGTATTTACGATGTCAGCCTTCTGGTTGGGAATAACAGGAACATGTCTCTTGACATTAACTAAAATAGTAAACCAGACACCAAGCTGAATAGATTTTTGTTAGCTTAAATTCACTGAATAATTGTGACTAAACTCAGGCAAAAGAACAGCTTTCAGGAGATGAAAATAACACGCAGTTTTAATAAAAGACTATAGGTCTGTTTATTTAAATGGTTATCTGCGGGCCTGCAAGAACCAAGAAATCTGCTGCATCTACTCAAACAGCATGGCAGAGAGAAATCCTGCCTGTTCTTCTGGTCCTACACCAAAACCCTTTAAAAGGATAATGAAGACAGCATCACACTTCATAAGAGATTTCCTGAATGCCTGCTGAGCTGACCTTGTTTACAAGTACACACTGAAACGATTAATTGCTCGTATGTTCCACTCCACACTGCTACAGTTCAGAAATTTCTGCCTATACTATTCATATGGACATGAGCCAGAAAGAAAATTTCTGTGTAATTATCCAATTAATTATTATTGATGCTAACATTTAACAAAAAAATGCCGGCTGGCATACATAACAATCACTTCGTTTCTGTTGTGCAGGAATATAAGAGGCATGAGGCATTTTTCTTATTAATAGCTATAAAATACAGACAAAATAACTACAGGATCAGCAGCACAAAGAGAATAGAGTGAAGGACTGGACTGGGAGTAAAGACAACTTGAATTCATAGTCTGAAACAAAATTCCTGTGTGACTAAGCCAATCAGTTCATCTCTGAGCTACAGGTTGTCATGTGTAAATCAATGCTTTCTCATTCTCTGCTTCTATTTCTTAAGTTCACTATCTGCTCTTTGGTAGTAGAAATCTCTTGTAAAATGTTAATTAAGCAGAAGGGGGTCCTGACTGATTACAGCCTGCACTTTTTTTTCTTTGCACTGTTTAACATCAAGGGGATTTTGAGATTAGAAAGATAAATTTTGTTCTGAATCTAGCAGAAACTAACTGCTCCAGCTGGCCCAGAGAAATCAGCTGATCCAATAATACAACGTTATATCTTGAAACAGTCCAAATGCAGATTTGCTGTATGACCATACTGATGCCTTTCTATGCCCTGGTTCCTCTACACGCAGCATGGGAATAATCCACATGTAGCTACTCAACTGAATTGTTTTCAGTTTTAATTCACATCTGTGCTAGGAATTTAAAGACAAGGTGTTTACCAGAATTTGCCTCAGCCCTCATTCCAAATATACATAGTTCCATCATGGGTATCAATTTTTTAGCTCCACTGCAATACCAAAAAGTAAACACGAACTGTCTGTTTTTTCAAGTCACACTATATTGCTAGTGATACATTTGTGACATCACGTACTACAATAACAGCATCAGACACCACCTGGACTGGGTAACAGTAGGTCCTGACAGCTGAACTCCACATAAAACCATTGACATGTGAACTGGACAATTCAGAAATCCACTAGATCTCGATCTTCAGAGGATCGCAACAGATATTCTGACATCCCTGACACTTAGCATACAAAGCACTTCAATCCAAACCCAAGCAGAGATGTATCTCATTTCACTCACGCTAATATTCAGTGCCTTTTCCCTTAACTGAGAGGATATAACCATTAGGAAAGCTGGAAACACAAACACACCTGTGCTAGCAGGGTTCATCACCAGGACAGCCAGCATTCAATCAGCTTTGCTCTCCCTAGCAGGTCTCGCACAACACATTGTGGGGATTACTGCTGAGTGTTCGTTAGGGCAGCAGGATAATACAGCAATTCATGCTCTAGCAAAACGATCTGGAAATGCAGGCAAACAGCAGTCATTTTGCAAGGCATCGTGGGAGACCTGTTTGCCTGAACTTGTGCAAAGCTGACCACATCCTAACCATGATTTTTTTAAAACGTAAGTAGATATCACAAGTGACGTTTGTGACACACAGCAGGGAACAGCAAATGTGTTTTCCGATTGCTGGAGCTGAGTAACACTGCCCAAGCAGTAAACTGCAGCAGCACAAATAAAAATTCTATTGCTATATATACTCAATGGATAGGTTACAGGTGTGATTAACTGGAAAACAGACAGTTGACTGCAGAGTTGAAACATTCATCTCCGAAAGGAACAGCATTTTCACTCTAACAAAGTGGTTTTTTGTTGGAATATGCTGCCAGTTTGCCTATGAGGCTGCTGGGAAATCTGAGCTTTCAAAGTTCCCAGCTCCAAGATAGCTGTGCTACGCAGACTTGCTCAAGACCAATCCTTCTAACACTTGTGGCTCTGCAACAGCCTCTGCAGAGCTTCCTCACAGCCCCTGAGAAGGAAGATCTCTGCTTCCAGGCTCCAGCTTCTGGATCCAGTCAGCAAACACAGGGCAGAGCAGGGTAGGCCAGGGAGATCTCAGGCTGGCAGCAGGCAGCTGCTGTTTTTTTTCCCTCCTAGAATACAGAGCCAAATCATTTCTTTTTCCTAAACTCTGTAAAATCTCCTCTTCAGAACATTGAGCCATTTAAATTTAAAGATCATTTTAAACCTACACAGACTGACTATAGGGTATAGCTGTGCTGTCTGACAAGTTTCCTAGTACTGACCTTGAAATCTAATTTCAAGGAATGGCTTATATTATACAACGAGCAGATCCAGAGACTCAGGATTAGCGTTTGTACAGCATAACAGGATTTCAGGTGAGTTCCTATATGGTAGACAAAACCTGCTCAGATGCAAAAATATGACTGAAATCTCATTAAATGATTGCTGGGAGATTTGTGAGCTAAAATAGATTGGGCTTGTTGCTCCAGATGGTTTGTTTTCTAGTAAATATTAAAATGTTATGGTTTAAGAGTCAAAAAACAGAAGGAAAACTATTTGTGCAGGACCCTCGGCCATCAGAACCGTCATTGGGAGTTCAAGGAATCTTTTTTTCCAAACATAGTATCAGCTGCCCATTGTAAAACCTGCCTCTCTCTCATTAAGTTCTGAGTATTTTCCAGACTTTGTTCCTTTAGCAGCAGAGAAACAAGGAAGAGCCCGCAGCATCACAACATAGGAGCACAAGTCTGAACACCAGTGGAAAGCATTTAAGGTACACAAGCAGATTATTCATTACAGATTAAAACAACCAGCTGTTTCACCCCAACTACAGAAGAAAACACCACAGAGAGTACCAGCTTTGAAAAGAAAGCTTCTAATCCAGTAACACAGTGACTATAGTAAATCAACTCCAGAGCAAAAGGATGTCAGACCAAACCTAGTGTCTTCTCCAAGTTTATGTAAGGCATTCTCCATAAAGAGATCTCAGTATTCTCTTCAGAGGGGCCACATAAAACAAAGGCAAAGATACAAAAAATAATGTTAACTCTGCAGGGTAGCTGCTAACATCCTGCATAGTTCAAGGGAAAAATCTTAGGGCACCATGTTAAGCAAATAAACATTGTATTTCCCTGGTGTGTAAGGTACGGGAGTAGAGGGAAGAGCTGGGAAAAAAAGAACAAGGTAAAATTGAGTTATACATTACATAATGAAGTTACCCAGCAATACCTTTTTTTTTTTCCCCTAGTGTTGCAATGCACTAGGCATGGCAGAGGGAAGAGCACCTCCAGAAGCAAAGCAATTTTGATTTTTTTTTCTCCTGTTGGCAAAGGGCATATCTAAGCGTGAAACACACTCATCTTCTATAAAAATATGGTAAATAAACTGAACACACTTGCCCATGAATCAAATCACTACTACAGCAATTTGTGGAATAAACCAAACAAGTCTCCCAGCAACGTAAAAAAGCTTCAGTTCTTTGCCTGTAAAACAAGCTCTAACTAGCTTCCTCTTCCTTTCTGGTTATCTGTGCAGTGTAGCATAAGTAATAAATATTTCACTTAAAGTCCTAGATTCACCTACCTAATTAAGTGCTTAAATCCCAGAGAGATGATGCTTTTCCAAGTCTGCATTTTTACCAGATTGTTGGTGAGATCAGTAATAGCAAGATTCAGAGGAAACGTGCATAACTACACCAGTGATTTCAGAACTAAATTGAATCCATCCACTCGAGGCAGGATTCATGGCTAACCACCTGCTCCCTCCTTTGTACACCGCCCCCTTGGACTAAATACTCTTTGCATTCCTATGGCAGAGTCCTTGCATCTGGTACTATACACTTGATGTAATACATGGGAAAAACATTCCCTCCTCATTTCTCACCAGAAGCGAGGACTACTACTAGCTCAATGCTGAATCAGTTTGCCTAGTTTACAACACTTGTTCTGGGGGCAGCAGCAGCATTTTTGCAGAGGTCTTTTCATCTTTTCATTATGCAACATTAATATTAGTTTAATGTTGCCTTCTTTTGTGGATTATAAACACAAATCTCTAGACCTGAATAACACCCTTCATCCCTCTTAAGATAGAAAAGTGGTCACAACAGGCTTGTTCCCTACTTACCAGACTATTATCTTCAAATATAAACAGCACACAAGAGCAAACAAACCCATTCAGCCATCAAGTGGGAAGATCAGAGAACAAATCGGACCTTATAGCGCACTGTAGTACAACTGATTTCTAGTCTATCCGGATTTCTGAATGCTTGGCTTTACAATTTCAGATGATCTTTTAACACTCCTATGCACCTACAATCTCCAGTTTTAAACCAGTTAGCTGATTTTTCTTCTTTCTAAGTAAGCTTCTGTAGGTTACAACATCAAGTGGATACCCTTTTCGAATTGTATTAACAGTGTTAGTTACCCTTTCAGCATACAGAAGATTTGTTTATTCTTATGCCTTGCACTTCTCAGAAGACAAAGATCCACTACAACATCCTGCTACAGTCTAGGTATCTCTGGCTATTTCATGGTTCATGCAAATGTCAGTTAGTACCTATCCAAGATGAAATCTCAGAAATCACATGACACTAAACCAAAAGTTTCATACCAGAATTTAGGCCACACTTTTGACACGGCCTCCTGGACAATACTGAAAAGTCACAACTATCCTAGCGCAATCTTTGTGCCTAATGTGCTAAAACACATTAGCCTTAAGCAAAGTAGTTTAAAAAAAAATCTTCAAATGCCTCAATTTATTTCAGAAGAAAAACTCCGTCAGAATCCGAGGTCAAAGAGAATGTGTTTGAATAATTAAAAAAAAAGCAAAATATAGTTACATTTCTGAAGTTGTTCTTTAAGAACCACATTAGCTGGTTTTTATTTTCAGAACTTGCGTCAAACACCATGTGTAAACTGTGGCCAAGATGCCTGTACATAAACTCACTGGATTTTATATACAGTTTCATGTGTGTAATCCATGCACATGAATAAACTCAGTCTCACTCTGATCAGTAGTGTCCGAGTCTTTTCTACACAGGAAATTATAACAAGTCTCTCAATTTCCTTCCCATGTTTATGCAATTCGATATAGGCAAACATGAGCAAGCTCTACCACATGCTAAGACAACTCGAAGCCATGGAGTACCACTGGTGAAACACTAAGCTCAAGCTAGAAAACCCTGTTGAGAAGCAAAGTACAGCAGCTTAGGTTCACTGCTGTGAAAACAGAGTCCCACAGCTCTGGGCTGTTTCAACAGGGGCAACTGAAAACTGTGCCTTCAGAAGGCAACATGGACATTGTCTCAGCAGCCTTGACAAAGTCAGCCATACTCAACAGGACAAACATCTAGAACCTAACATATCGCTCAAGTACTACTTTATTTTACGCTGCAAGAACCCTGGCAGCTTTGTCAACTACAGAATCTGGAACAGGTTCCAAAAAAACCCTACACTAAGTACGTGCTTTCATTGGTAATTGCCAGTTTGTTGCCAGAAGTCTAATTTTAACTATGTGCACACAGTTATTCCCCTTAATAAACTAGAGTACAAAAGCCTCCTTTAAAAATACTAGTTTAAACTGAACTTTTACTCATTAGTGTTTCTGTAAATGTTGTGTTGGAGCATTTAGAACGCTTTCTTCAGCCCCAAAAGCCAGAATAATGGCATTGAACTGTACCACATCCTACTGTATCAGTAATAAAAGAATACCTTTGCTCTGAAAATATCAAATCATTGCACATGGTCCCAATCATATCAACTACAAAAAATGTATAAATGCTTGAAATACTTAAATGAATAAAAGGCTTCCACAGAAATATTCACACAGAAATATTCACGTAAATGAATAAAAGGCTTCCACTCCACCATGAGATAGTGTAGTTCAGGATCTTGTGCGGTAGGAATAGAATATTCTGCGGTAGGAACAGAATACCAAGCAGAATCAAAACTCTGGACTTCAGCAGGGCCAACTTTGGCCTTTTCAAGCAATTGCTAGGGGAAAGCCCACAGGACAGGGTACCAGAAGGCAAAGGGGTCCAAGACAGTAGGTCAGTATTCAAGGACCGCTTCTTCCATGCTCAAGATCAGTGCATCCCACCAGGTAGGAAACCAAGAAAGAGAACCATGAGACCTGCATGGTTAACCAGGGAACTGTAGGGCAAACTCAAGTGGAAGAAGAGAGTCTGTAGATCATGGAAGGAGGGGCTAGCCACTTGGGCAGGGTATAGGACTGTTGTCAGAGGATGTAGGGAGACAATTAGGAAAGCTAAGGTCTCCTTGGAAGTAAACCTTATGAGGGAGGTCAAGGACAAGAGAAAGGGCTTCTTCAAATACATGGCCGACAAAACTACCACTACAGGCAATGTAGGCCCTCTGGTGAATGAAGTGGGTGCCCTGGAGACACAGAATACAAAGGCGGCAGAGTTACTGAATGCCTTCTTTGCCTCTGTCTACACTGTTGGAGACTGTCCACAGGAGCCTCAGTCCCATGAGGCCCTGGAGGAAGTCAAGATAAAGGAGGAGTTTGCCCGGCTTGAGGAGGAGTGGGTTAAGGATCAATTAGGACACTTGAATATCCATAAACGCATGGGCCCTGATGGGGCCCATGGTACTGAAGGAGCTGGCGAAGTCATTGCTAGGCCACTCTCCATCATCTTCGGTAAGTCATGGGCAACAGGTGAGGTGTCTGAAGACTGGAGGAAAGCGAATGTCACTCCAGTCTTCAAAAAGGGCAGGAAGGATGACTCAGGTAACTACAGAGTGGTCAGCCTCATCTCCATCCCTGGAAAGGTGATGGAACAACTTATCCTCGGTGCTGTCTCTGGGCATATCAAGGATAAGAGGATCAATAGGAGCAGTCAGCATGGCTTTGCCAAGAGGAAGTCATGTCTGACCAACCTGACGGCCTTTTATGAAGACATAACCAGGTGGATGGATGGTGGCCATGCTATAGACGTTTATCTGTATTTTAGTAAAGTATTTGGCACCATCTCCCATGGCATCCTCATAGGTAAACTGAGGAAGTGTGGTCTGGATGATCGAGAAGTGAGTCGCTAACTGGTTGAAAGGAAGAAGCCTGAGAGTTGTGATCAATGGGGCAGAGTCGAGTTGGAGGCCTGTGTCTAGTGGAGTCCCTCAGGGGTCAGTACTGGGGCCGGTGTTGTTCAATATATTAATCAATGACCTGGATGAGGGATTAGAGAGCACTGTCAGCAAGTTTGCTGATGACACAAGTCTGGGAGGACTGGTTGACACATCAGAAGGCTGTGCAGCCATTCAGAGAGACCTAGACAGGCTAGAGGGTTGGGCAGGGAGAAATCTTATGAAGTTCAGCAAGGGCAAGTGTAGAGTTTTGCACTTGGGAAAGAATAATCCCATGTGCCAGTATAGGTTGAGGACTGCCCTTCTGGAGAGCAGCACAGAGGAAAGGGACCTGGGGGTTCTAGTGGACAGCAGGATGACCATGAGCCAGCAATGTGCCCGCGTGGCCAAGAAGGCCAATGGCATCCTGGGGTGTATTAGAATGAGTAGCAAGTAGGTCAAGAGAGGTCCTCCTGCCCCTCTACTCTGCCCTGGTGAGGCCACATCTGGAATATTGTGTCCAGTTCTGGGCCCCTCAGTTCAAGAACGACAGGGAACTGCTTGACAGAGTCCAGTGCAGAGCCACAAAGATGATTAAGGGAGTGGAACATCCCCCCCTAATGGGGAAAGGCTGGAGGAGCTGGGTCTCTTTACCTTGGAAAAGGAGGCTGAGGGGTGACCTCATTCATGTTTATAAATATGTCAAGAGGGAGTGTCAGGAGGATGGAGCCAGCCTCTTTTCAGTGATGTCCAATGACAGGACAAGGGGCAATGGGTGCAAGTTGGAACACAGGAGGTTCCACAAAAACATTAGAAAAAACTTTTTCCCTGTGAGAGTGATAGAGCACTCGAACAGGCTGCTCAGGGAGGTTGTGGAGTCTCCTTCTCTGGAGACATTCAAAACCCGTCTGGACGCGTCCTGTGTGACCTACTGTAGGTGATCCTGCTCTGGCAGGGGGTTGGACTAGATGATCTTTCAAGGTCCCTTCCAACCCCTAACATTCTGTGATTATTTGAAAATAGTCTCCCAAAAAGTTCAAGCAATCTTGCATAGAGTTGCTGTAAGTTACTGTGGTTAAATTAAAATAATTTAGAGTCAAAATAACTTTGTCTTTTTAGTGCAGATGAAAGAAAGGCATATCACCCTTCTAATTATGCAGGAAAAGGCCTAAACAGTGTTCGAACAACAGTTCCACTTACCTGGGTTTATAGTACAATCCAATACAACCTTGCAATCCTACTTGCTTCCAACTGTGCAAGGGATATTTGAAAATTGAATGGTATCATAAATAGTCATCAGCTAAGCAAATTAAAGTCTGGAATTCCATAGCAAATTAGGAGTTCGAGTACTAACACTGTCAAAGGACTCTGAAGCATTAATGCAACATCCCTGTGGAATCACCACTTCCAAAGAAGTCAAAAGAGAGACCTAGCTAAGAAGAAAAAAGTTAAGCAACTTGCCCAAGATCATATGCTGAGTTTTCCAAGATACTGTGTAGATTAACACTTCTTATTTCAGAGGCACAATTCCAGAAGTTCAGTCCTGTTTAAATGCAGGAAGAACACCTGGTAGATGTTCTATAAACATAAAAGGAAAGCAGCCTTGTGTCTTCTCCATGTCTACCATCTGAACAAATATTGATACGCCCACTAGTAATAAGCACAGCAGACAGGTGTGTACGAGAGGCCTGCAGCAACTTTTTTTGTTTCCTGTTTACAGAGACCTACAAACATGCAAAGTGTGGAATACCTTAAAATTTTAACGAACAAATGGAGTCATATAGCTCCCAGTAAAGCAAACGGACATTCCTGGCAGCTTCAGAGGAAGCTGGAAGGAAGAGACATTCTTCACTGAATGAATTCAAGCATCAAAATACCATAAGCTGTTGAGATGTGGCCCCCTCCTTCCAACAAATGAAAAAGTCTCAACGATTTATATTTATGATATGAGACTAAACTACAACATGTATTTTAGAAGAGCTGTGAGAATTAAACACTGTCCTTAGTAACCTTAAATGTCAATGTGATCTTCAACAGAAACTTGTTTTATCCTCAAAACTGCCTAAACTACTTAGACTGCACTCCTTCAAAAAATCTGGTACTTGAAAGGTGAAGAAAACACGAGGATTAAGCTCTAACAATACAGTATTTAGTTAATCCTAATTAACTATTTGCATTATAAGACGACATTTAGCATAATTTGTTAAACTAGAACAATTTTTTTTAATCAAAATATACCACTATGAACACTTCAGTGATCAAAAATGGAAGCAGATACTTTTTTTAAGGAATTCCAGTTCCACTCAGCTACTGCAAATTCACAGCAACTGTAAAAATCATTAGACAAAAAAAATAATCTACAAGGTCGTACAAGACAGCTATCTTTATACCTCAGCAGAAGAAACGGAGGTGTGGAAAACATTTTTTTGCACTATTTCATATCCAGAAAGATATAACCGTAGTTAAAAGCTTTTGTGGTTTATGGCACCTCAAAATAAAGAACAGTGACAATCCAGCACAGTCCAAAGGATGGGAACCTGTGCCAGGGGTTCAGTTCTATTTCTGGCTGTCACTGGTGGGCTGACTGACCTTCAGCAGAGAACTACACCTCTCTTCCATCAACCACTCCTGGGCCACAGGGAGGGAGCTACCTTTTGCTGTGCCTCCAGTGACAAATGAGAGGGGACTTCACCCAGGGGCAGTGGGCACTGCTGGAGGATACAAAATGGCAAGGGCAGAACAAAGGTAAGGCACTGAAGTTTTGTGTTGAAAGTGGGAAGCTCTCTCCTTCAGCTGAGTTTCTTGTTGGTTTTATTCTCAGAAACAAGCCACAAAAAACTACATCTTCTGATTTACCTGACCAACCCCTTTTCTTTGCAAGCAGAGTACAGTTGCTACGACAAACTGTAACTAGTTCTTCATTTATCTAGTTTCGAACTGCTAAAACCCCAGAAGAACATGGTTTAATTCCACTCTTCCCCAGGTCATCATCAGTAACATTTAGCAAATTTAATTTACAGGACCAAGCTCTGAGCCTGCATAATTTAAACAGTTCACAATTTAGCCTGGAAATTTTGAGCAATAAAATAATAATCACAGATACGAAATTAATTCTTCCAACATTCCGTATGAAGAGAGGTGGTCACATTTACTGTTATACTAGCCACAGAGATGATAGTTTAACATAACGTAATGTTCCAGTATAGGTTAATTTTACCTTTAAACAAATAAAATTAAAATCGAGCAAAAAATCCTGAGCTTATTATATTTGGACCCACATTGAACTATAAAAATCCCAATCTGACTGCCAGAGTCTCTGAAATACCATAAATCACCTTCAGCAGTGATTTATGTAAAAACTCTCTCTCATTACAATCATAAATGAGAACACATTGTAGCCCTTTTTCGTATTTCACATTTTAGTGAAAAAAGAAAGCTTAAAGAATGTAATTTTAATTATCCCCTCCTTTTTCCTTCAAAATATATCAGTCAGTTTCCCAAGAAGAGCACATCGAGGAAGTATTTCAGCCATACTCTTAATGTCTCATAGATGCCTCACTGACAAGGCACGAGGTAAACGTTAAATGCTCTGCAGATGTATGCTTATAGAAAATAAACACGGCAAAAGGTATTAGTTCTCACAATTTTGTAACTGTTTTCTGTAACACTGAAGCATATAATGAGCAGTCATAATGACTGTATATTAATTTCTACCGTTATGCCTAGGTTCATGTACAAAGAAGCATTAGCTTCCCTTCCTAAACAACACTTAGATTGAGCTGAAAATGTTTAAAAAAATCTCCATCTATTTTTTAAAATATCTCCATTTAAAATGGAGAAAAATCTTAAAATATAGATTAAAATCTGTTCATTTTATATCTCAACATAAATTAGGTCTTAAGACCTAGTCATAGTCTAAACATGAAGGGTTTTTTTACTAGCATTTAGTTCCATTTCATGTCATCAGGGCTATTTTCTGCAAACAAGTAAAAAATTTATATTGAGGCAGAAAGTATTTATTCAAGGCCAATTGGTACAGGCAGGAATTGTGGATACACTTGACTAATGAACAAGACAGAATGACAGTTGCAAAATTAACTAATGCAGAGTTCCCTTCTCCTCTTTTACATGGTAAAAATCTAGATTGTTAAGCAGATACATAGATCATCTTCAAGTCTTATGGCATCTATATATTTAAAATTAATCCTTAACTGACATTAAGCAAAACATTCAAATTACATTAGCGTTACTTTACTAATTAAAAACGATTTTCAAGACAAGTAATCTGTATTTAATAGCATGCCTTTCTATAAAGGCCTGAAGAACACTTACTATGGGGCTATATACCACTCGTGTCTAGACAAATATCGTAAGATTTTACATTTTAAAGTGTTAGCCTGATTTGAAATCTTAAATTTTTTGAATAAATTCTGAACTGGGCAAACTACAAGAGTCTTATCTTCCTTTTTTTAATGAATAACTGTTATACCATCATTCAAAGTTCAAAAATTCTCATAGGAAAGCAATTTCTAGCCTGTGAATGCAAGTTGCTATGGCAACAACCACCATGACTACAAGGGTTCTAACCTTATTTAATGAATAAAATGGAAAAATATCACAAGATACTCTAATGAAAAACCCTGTACTATAAATCTTCCTGAAAAAAAACCCCAAAACACCAAAGAACTACCTCCTCGACACCATTTAATATCTGGGGCTGGAAAAGAAAAAAAAAGCCTTCATTTTATCATAAAATCTTATGTCATTATGTTTTAGAAATGCTGTGACTTCACTTTCCTTGTGACTTTAGTATTCTTTGGCTTGCAGACGGGTAGAAGACTGAAAATGAGCTTTTAGTACCTCAAGATAATGGGTGTTATCTATGCGGAACAGTAGCACCAAACACAACAGGGATATAAAACACAGTAGGGAAAAACGTAGTGAAGAAAAAGATGGATTCTATCACAAGAGTCTAAAAATAGATTCGCTTCAAAGGAAGCATGTGTAGTTCAAAGCATCTACAGAACAAATAGCTCCATCTAGAGGCTAAAAAGCAAGGGATATTAACGCAAACTTAAGAGGTTCTCCAGACTTCTTAAAATACCCTCTAAAATGGTCTGCAAGATGTCCCAATTAACATGAAAAACTGGCTTCAAAATACATTGAGTTAAAGTCACCTGATCTTCGAGAATCTAAAAGTTTTTCATTACAAACAGACTGAAGACAAATCTTACAATGAAAGTATCTAAAAATCAAAACCTGCTCCTTCCTACCTTAAGCTTCCAGGATTTCAGTGACTTGCACAACAAAAATCAAGCCTCAGGAAAGCCAGCAAATTTTGCCAGTGTTCAGCGTTACCAAGATTTCACCATCACAGAATGTCAATCAAAGACGTCAGCCTTCCAGCATCACTCCAGTAAAAATTTATACCCATGTTCAACACTAAGTGAATGGCCCAATAAGAAATGAAGCTTCTTGCACACGCAACACTTTCCAGGCCTCAATTCTTCATACTTACCCACTATTTTCCACTTATTTCCAGAAGAGTCAGATGCCCCTGCTAAGTCGCTGCACGCTCCAGAGCATACTATTTTGCATGTCAACTTTCCAAGTAATTTATCATAAACATATTTTATATCTGCAGGGAAACAATTATTTCCACATTTTAGGACAAAACCCAAGCTTCAGCACACTGCACCAGGCTCAGGCAAATGAGGCCAGTTTTCCCTGGCAGGATGCTTCCTAGCTGTGCTTCACAATGCAAGTAATGACAGAAAATAGAATGAAAAGGGTCAGAAAATCAGGGGCAAAGGACTGCTGCTGGAAAACCGTTTGGTTAGAGGTCTGCCACATTACTGCTCCAGAACAAAGGCAGGCTTTGTAATTCACTCCATGCTTCTGATAACACTGAACTGCCACATGATGTTTTTCCCACATTTTTTCTTCTTACTCTTTCCCTGTCTTTATCCTCCTCTCAAACTCATATTCCTCTTTTCCTCCCTCCCGTATGGCTCTTCCTGTTTATCTGTTCTAGAACCGTACTTTATAATGGCATTCCTACTCTTTCTAGTTATGCTCTTGACTTTATTTAGCATCATGAAAATATAAACATTATTCATGATAAACCACAACACCCCTTCCATCCTCCCCTAAAAAACAGTATCATGAACAAGCCAAGCAAGAACCAGCGAAGCAACTGACAAATCATTTTATTACCATTAACACGTGATTTTACAAGTCCAAGTGCAGCATCTCTGAAAATCAGGCTACTCTGTGCCTAAAGTTTAATCTGGAAACTTATGCAAGTGTGAAAACACCAATCTAAAAGACACTGCACAAACTGCTTTTGAAATATTTCTACAAGATAACACATTGTTCCAGTATTTGCAATGGCACTTACCAGGAACCCTTCTTGAAATATCTTACAATATTGATTTATGTACTGTATTTCTCTGAAAAGCGTTCGATTTCGCTGAACATAGGAGATATCCAAGTATCTATGTGTCATACACACATGGTCTCTTTTAGGTTCTGAGCTTGCACAGGAAGCTGGTACCAGAATTTGGTCCCGATTATTGATCATAGTTTGAATACAAATGTATGTTTAGGATTATGGGTTTATATTAAATTGCCATAGCAGAAGCAAGCCTCATTTTGTTTTTATTTAATATGGCATTTTCAATAACCCTTGAATCTAAAACACAGTATTATGAATTCCTAGGAAGCACGACCGAACATTACAAAAAATGCTGTATGCTCTGGAAAAAACTTTAAGAACTCAAGACTATTTTGATCTCCTTCAAGTACATATACCAGCAGAGAAAAATAAGGGCCTTTAAAGTAGCTATTCATATACAGTCACTTCCTTTTCATGTGCAAGTTCACCAATTTAATATCAAAAATAAACTCACTACCTTTTGGTACCTCAGAGCACATGCAGGGAGCAAGGCAAAGTGAATTGTTTCTCTTTCAGCATTCTACTCTAGAATCTGCAATTTAACAAGCCGTATCTCAATGCAAACCTCAAAATCATAATTCAACTTGAGCACTGCAGTTCCCACATTAGAGTGAAAACATTGACTGCCAGTACAACATGAAGAAGCGGCAACTTAAAACAACTTTTTATTTGCTCTGAGTACCAAATACAACATATCATCAAAAGTTTCAACATTTTTTTTGGTCAAAATCCAGCTTGCTGACCCGATTTAAAATTGTATAACAATGTAAATAGGAACTGAATTGGGCTTTGTGTTTTTCCAGGCATCATTTCCTCAGTGATAGCTGTAAGCATTTGGAAATTGGAAGTTTAATACAGAAAAATCGTAACTATTCATTTAAAGAGGCCAAAGCACTTAAAAATTTATTTCCAGATGGCAGAGATTACAGGCCTCTGCTGAAATATGTACTAATGTTTTGTTTTGTTTTTAAATCAGGGGAAAGAAAATCCTATTTAAATCCAGTTTCCTTTAAGCACAGGGTGAGCAAGCATTTAAAAAAGTTCTTCAGTCTGTTTTTTTATAGAGATGTTTTGAAGAATTAAAAACCAGATCTGTACTCACATGTATGAGAAAAGGTTTTTTCTTTATAAGAAAAGAGTACTTTAGGGAAACACACTGACAAACTGTGTGAGACTAGAAATTAAAACTGTCTGATGCTACACACTGCTTTTAAAGCCTAAAGACTTTTTTTTACAGCTTAAAAAAGAATACATCCCTCAAAAGTTAAACTGATTATTGGAAGCACTGTTACATTACTGACACATAAATCTATATGTCACTTTGCATTAAAAATGCTTCTTAGACTTTAGGACTAAGAAAAAATAAAAACATACTTACATTGCATTTACTTTATCTTCTGGGCCCTGAACTTGTCCCGTTACAGTTCCTTGACTGGTATTTTTAACCCATCCAACCACTCCTAATTTCCTAGCTTCCTCTTCCGTGTACTAATTTGAAAAATAACGAAAGAGGACAATCAGAGTCAGCATATACAACACATTAGTACCACTTAAAACCCCACTTTCACAGCTTTAAGCCCTACACTTATGAAAAATAAATTTCCATGTACAATGCCCACACTCAAGCATTAAGATATTGTCATCTCTGAAGTTGCAGCAGAAACAGCCAATTTTTGAACAAGAATGAGATTTTACATATACATAACAAATGCATAAGAATTTTCACTTTTGTTTTCACAGCTTTTAATACTTTTCTTCAAAAAGTACACATATGGCTCCCACGAAGACATTACACTGCTTGTAAAAAAAGTCATCTTTCTCTTTGCTTTATCATACGTACATGCATAGAAACCTTGTAATTTTTTTTCCACCATCACAGGGAGGCTGAAGACTTGCTCTCTCCATTTCAGGAAATTTTAACACAGTTTTGATCATAAAGGACTCTACTGATCCCATGCCACTCTCTTGTATCAACTCTATTCCTTTCTATAGCTCCTATCACTGCTCATTTGCTTCTTCAACAATCGGTGTCTGAGTTCATTAAATTTGCTATATCTACAAACTTTACAGTTCCTTTTCTCCACTTTTATTTCCTTTCCACCTGACTTTCACCCTTTAAATTCCACCCCCAGCTGCTGCATTACAACTAACAAACAGCAGCAAAGGTCATAATCTAATTATACTTTTTTTCCTATTATTTTCACAATACTACAAGAAATTATGGTTTCCCAGCTATTCACTTCTTGTAATGAAATCAGAAACTTCCAAGTACCCTATTTTCTGAGGTTTTGTTGAGGGTTTTTTAAGCTTTCTCCTTTTCTCTTTCCTGTACATCTGAAATATATGCATGGTTTTCATAATTTGTCTCTGAACACTGAAGCAGCAGGGAATAGAAAGCCTGTTTTGCAGAAATCCATCAAATTTTTCTTCCATGTTTAGTCCAGACAGAGTACTTCATCTCGTTAATAGCAAATTAATGAAATGCCACAGACTGTGTGTTTGTAGCACATTGTTACAAGGAAACACAATAAGCTTCTTGAAATACAGGTACTATAACCATCATTAAAAAAAATAAACTGGAACACACCGTTTCAGAAGCCAGTATCAAGAACTTCAAATCTGACCTTTCTAAAGATTAACACGTTACTTGTGGCTGCTTTATCACAAGCAATCCAAACACAATGTTTGGATACTATACAAACAAGCAGTAAATTCTAAGCTTTTAAAAGTCCGGTTTAATACAACAGTAATACAAAACAAATACATTCTTCCTTTCGAAACCACTTGCAATATTTAATCGTCTAACCTAGAACTCAAAGTTCAGGCTGGCTATGGTTACAGACCTGCTGCTGTATTTTTAGCACTGGAAACACTACACTGTAAAGTAGAAGTGGTAAATCAGATACTGCCTTACCATCCTGAAACAAACACCTAGAAAAGAAAAGAAAACACATTAAAGTAATCAAAAACCCAGCACTTCCAGGAATTTCACTTAATATAAAATTACACTAAACTGCAGACAAGTAATCTGTGGCCTTTCCTTATGGAAATTTCAGAGAGTAGTTATGAGACTTCAACACTGAGCAAGCTCTACAGAATCACAGAATGGCCTGGGCTGGAAAGGACCTTAGAGATCATTTTAATACAACCTCCCTGTTGTGGGCAGGGACGCCACCTCTCGACTAGGTCAGAATGTGGGTACAAAGCGTCCTTGAACCGTCCCCTCAACAAACGATTATTTCCACTAACGCAGGCAGCACACACGTCGCCACTTTTAGCGAAGACGCTGCAGGACGGGAGCTGCCTTTGACTTAAAGTTTTGCTGCCGCCGGTGAGCGGGGGTGCACTCTCACAGAACCGCCCTGACACAACACGCAACCATACACGCGGGCAACGAAAAAAGCCCTCGACAGAACAGCCTGTGCTCTCTAGGGATCCGCATGAGCTTTACAGTGGGGGGCATATTTACAACTTATTTTTAAATACTTTTTTTTTATTTAGCTTTTTTTAACGCTGTTGAGGACGAGGAGGCTACTGCAGCCGCTTGCGCTCCCTCACGTGCCCCTTCCCACTTCACCTGTCCCCGCGCGCATGCGCGAGCCGCCACGACCCCCCCCCGTCCCCCGCCGCCTCAGCCCGCCGCCCCTCGCCTCTGATCGCAGGGTTTGGGTTTCCTTACCTTGCACTCGTCCGAACACTTCGTAATCCACCGACTTGAGCGCGCCGGAGGCCTTGGCCAGGACGGACATGGCGGCGAAGGGCCGAGCCGCGGCAGCGCAGGGCGCTGCTGCTCTCCGGGCCTCGGCCAAGCGGGGCCGCCGCCGCCTTCCCTCGGCGAGCGGGCACGGACGGAAGCGCGCGAGGCTCAAGCTTGCCGCCTTAGCGGCCGCCTCAGGCGGAGGCGGGAAAGAGCGCCGGCCGTGCCGCAGCCCGCCGCGAGGGACGCGGCCCTTCACCGCCTCACGCGGGACACCGGCGACAGCTGCAGCCGGCGGCGTGTCGTGAGGCACTTACTGAGCCGACGTAAAGGCGTTGTTCCCTCTTCGTGTTTAAGGTGAGAAACAAATTAAAAGAGAAAAGGTCTGAACGGGGCTGTCTCCTCTGTCAGGGCGGGTGCCGCAGGTGCACGTGCCCAGCTGGGTTTCCCACCTGGAGCATCCAGCATGCAGGTAACCAGCATTAGCCTTTTCCAGCGATTTGCAGGAATTACTGAAACAAAAGAATTTTCCATACGTGGCTGAACTGAGGTAATTTTGACTGATGAGGTGGAAAGCTAAGTGGTTCAAAGCTAGAATGTATCAAAAAAAACCTTCCTAAGTTTATCATGGACACCCTCATGGAAAGGCAGCATGACTGGGCTTTCTTACATCTCCACATCACTTAAGCTTTCACCGAGACTTTGGAGATTTCTCTTACCCATTCAGCCAATGTGCTGAGGCAAATACCAAAGCCAGCAAGGGGCTGGACTCCTCAGCTAGAGTAGTGGGCCTTGCAGAGGGACTATTCATCAAAATTTTGGTGCTGTCTATTAGTGCATTAGCAAACCTTTCCAGAAATATTGGCCTGTAATTTCTTCTATGTAGATGCTACACATGCGAAAACACAGGCCAGAAACTAGTTAAGTAGGCCGAGTCTCCAGCCAAACACCACAAAGGCCTTTCTCTGGAGTGTTCCATATCTGCTTGCCATCCCATATTTGGGTTTTCTAAAAAATCAAAGTGTCTTCAGGCAGAATTCTACAAGAGAAACAACATTTAACTAACCAAAAAAGATGAACTTAACTTCTCTTATCAACAGACATAGGCAAGTTAACTGTGACTTTACAATAAAAAACCAAAGCAATCATTTTATTTGCTCTCTCCATTAGGCAATTCCCCTCAACATACCGCTTCATGTCCTAGCAGTAATACAGTATAAAATAAGTTGTTTACATGTTTGGATCTCAAGACTAGAGGGAGGTTAAAAATAGATCAAGGCTGAGAAAGAAAAATAAAATTTCTATTTAAAGACACATCAGTTAACTAGAGTAACAACTGTTCAGTTCAGAACAACAGTATTCATGGAATCAGAAAACTTCCACTATCACAGGGAACAGGAACACAATGGACAAAACTTCATCATTTGCTTTGACTATATGTTAAATCGAACACTTGCCTTTTACAGGGATCATATAGTTCACAAGGGTGGAATCAGCACCATTTTGTTTTGAAAGAGGATTCTATAGAAAGAGGAGCAGAATGCAATATGGACTGAAGATCTATTGTCATTTGCTGCCATCTATCAGCAGTGAAGAGCAAGACAGGAAAAAAAAAAGTACAGTAGCAGCCTACTTACATTGTAAAGCCTTGTAACTCAAGCCTTGAAACCAAATCTTATTCTGGTAGTGATTACACTCTGCTGTCTGCACATTCTAGTACTGGCAATGGCAACCTTTATTCTATCAAGAGAATCTTTGACCTTTCAAGAGAATTTTCTTGACTCACTCAGGTCTCCTCATATCTGCACCGGCTGGTTCTCATGATGGAGTCAATTCCTGTCACTGTCCTGGAAAGCTTCCTCACTCAGAGACTGTTGTCTTTTTATTGGAAAAGTCAGATTAAGATTTTTTTTTATTATTTCTCACAAGAACATCTTGCCGCTCTTTCCCTACACAAGTCTGAGTTTCTCATTATTTCATGGCAAGTAGTAGAGTTACCATACAGGGCCTGAAGAGCTCCAGAAGATACTACCATGAAACATAGTATTTTACAGTCCAAGTATTTAATATCAATAATCAAACAGTATTCAAATACATTAATTAGTGTGAGAAGTTTAACATACATGATCAAGAAATTTAGCCTGTATGAAATCAGTGAAATTCTGATTTCCCCCCCCACTTTTGGCTCTTTATTCTAGGGCACTGATGTTGGCCTAAGAAGAATCAGCTTGATTGCACTTCCTAAAGCTACAGCCAGTTGTAAAAAAAATGCTGAACATGCATATCTGTTAAGGCATAAGATATATTCCTTGATTATACTGCACAGGAATTCAAATTATTATGAACATTTCTGCAATGAACAAGTTTTTGCACCTTTAGGATGAGCTTAAGAATGAATAGAAAGTGTAATGCCGTAACACCTGCAGATAAAACACAGAGCCTTTCATACTGCTGCCAACTTAGCTATTACCATATGTTGGATTCAGTTTGCTACTCACTAAATAAGGGTGACCTTTTTCATTACTAAAAAAAAGCAGCAACAGTCACAATTAATATCTGAGTGAGAAATTCCAGTCTGCAGTGAATTCCAAGGATGACCATTATGATGCGAGTTTGCCCAGGGCTTTCCCATACTCACAGCAGTTGCTTTTTTAATACTCATCTCCTGTCTCACCATATTAATTTCACTTACTGTTTTCTCATCACTACATTTCCTCGTTAATTCATGTATGTGCTAGCCAGCTTTTATTTCTCTGTCTCTCTCAGAAGATACTATTTTGCATTCTCACTTGTGATATACAGATTGACTTTCACTCCCAGCACGGTTTTATCTAGTAACAACTATTATTGCAACTAAGCTTGTACAGAAGAGCTTCTTTATTCTGAAAGGTGCTTTACTTGGCAAGCTTTTCGCTGGCAGTGAAGACTATATTGCAGATAGGTCTAGTTTTGTCACTAGGTCATCTGCCTCTCTTCTGAACAATAAGCCTTTAAAAATACTTTGAGCACAGTGAAATTCTCCCACTACCCCATTTTTAATCACAGCATAAAGAAAGGGTAAAGAATGTAATTATTGAAAAACACCTGTCCATGATTGCATTTCTGCTTTCCTGCTATCTTTTTACAGAGTTTCTTGAACAATCTACAACCTATTAACATTTCTGAATTTTCTGTGGAATTTGGCCCTCTCTCTTAGCCATCAGCTTGCTAGCTGATATCCTTAGCTATGCATTTTCTTTAGAATTTTTAATATTTGTGCATCTGTTTTATCACTCTCTTTATCTGAACTAAACACTAAAACTGATTCACTTGCAAACAGTCCCCAGCTGATCTGGGTGAGTGGTTTCCCAAAGGATACCAAAGCCTCTAGATAAAAAAAGCTGTTGCTGCTGTTGCCTGGTTATTACTGTTACCTAGGGAGCACCAAGTACCCAGGAAGAGGTTTAGAATCTGTGTAAGTTTAGTTTTTCTTTTTTAGCTTCTTTTTTTTTTCTTTTTTTTTTCCCAAATGCATATGTATATCAGATTTATGTACGTGCAATGCATATCAGTCTCTCCTATCTTTTAAAATACTGCTCTGCCCTTCTTTTGTGTTAATTTTTCAAGCAAAATCAAAAACTTACTTCCTTTTTCAGTGGCTTTCCTCTTTTCCTTGTTCCTTTATCACATTTTCTTCTTCTAAATTGTATTTGCTCTCATTGCTTTATTTCTCAATAAAAATGGGGTTTCCAACTTTATAGACTTTACTTCAAAATTGTGCAAGCTTATTTTGGATCTTTATTTTGCTGTTCTTACTTACATCATATCTAGATAGACCAGAAACTCTTTGAAGGCTTGATATTGACCAACTATGGTGAGATGGGCTCTCTTCATTGCATTTTTTTCCTCTTTTCTGTAGTTCCATGGCATCTGGATATAAGTTAACAAGCCAAAACCAAAGTAATGTCTGGCAAAAATGAAATTGTATGTTAAAATAAAACAATGTAAGAGGGAACTGTTTTCTTTAGCTGCATCAAAAATGAAAAATTATTCTGTACTGCAAAACTTGGAATTTAAGCATATAAATTCCATAAAATCTTTGGGAATGATCTACCTGGTTAGTAATATTGTGATTATTACTGTGTAAACTAGAGAAAGAGGTACTGCATTCAGCTTTGAAAGATTGTTGAAGTAATAACACATGGACACAAATAACAATTGCAAAAACGTTTACTTGGTGACTGACTGATTGAATATATTACAGATGAATCTACAGTAAACCCACAGCACAGGCAGGTTACAACATTCATCTCCTGATCCATTTCTAATGCAAGATCCAAATGCAGCAATCTGACCTGTGTGGGAGGACCTGCACACCTGTGCAGAGGCCCACTCAAGCAAGTGGGGTGTTGTGCAGAGGAAGAGTCATGCCTACACAGATCAGATTGCAGGACTGCAGCCAAACTTTGTGTGGATGGGACCTAAATTTGTCCCTCTCGGGCTCTAAAATCACAGGCTGCTTACATAAAGTAACCCAAGTTTTATGGTGACAGGGACAAAATTGCGAACCCATCATTTTATTGTGCCTAGTGTATTGGGTAGGTTTTGTGTTACTTTTTGCTTTTTCAAACAATTATTCTGAGAGAGCTTATGTGTAGAAGAACCATGTTGTTGTACAGCAAATTGCACTGAAGACTTTTTGTTTTATTAGAGCCCTAATTCACTACAATCTGTTTCCATCTCGGGTACGAAGACCTATCAACTGTGGGTTTTTTCCAAAATGAGCTTTTATTTTGTAAATCAAAGCAGTAAGCCCCAAAGTTCTTTTGCTTGTGATCCTATACACAACTTGATACTTTTGTGTGATGTCATATATAGATATAAATATTTGATGAAACTAAACTTCCACTTTTCAACTTTTTTTTTGTTGCTGTGTCAAAGTCCTTAGTTTGCTTAACACTCCTCCACATAAAGATCTGAAGCAATGAACGACTAAACCTTCACCAACATAACCACATAAAAATAAAATTCAAATTTTTCATTCCAAATTAAGCTTTAAAAAGTGTTTTCACTGATATGTAAAAACAAAGAATCTTAAGGTAAGTCAGGTCTACTTAGTAGTAATAAAAACTTTAATCTGAAAACATAATGAAGAATTAAACTACGAGGTAAAAATAAATGCTTAGTGTGAGGAAATCAGTCCTGAAGACTTGTATTATCATTTCAGAGTTCTCTTAAATCATGAAGTGCTGGTAAATAAAACATGAGAATAGCAAAAAAAAAATCACCATAAACAAATGATGGTTATACCATTGAGTTCTAAAGCGTAAGAATCAGAGAATATAATTTGAGGTTAAGTTTGTCAGTCCTGTGCTGGCATGATGGATCAACTAAGTCTTGACTTGATTATTAAATCTAAACCCACCTACTATAATGGATTTAAGTTCATTGGGTATAATTTCATTACAGAAGAGAAGTAGCACTTGACATTACAAGCAGTTTGTGAACAAAGGAATAATTTAACCATACTATTTTAATTTTATGAATCCAGACCCAAGAGTTTTATGCAAATTAGATTAGATCCTAAACGAACAAGCGCATAAAAGCAACATTATTTAGGAGAAAGTCTATTCTTCATGCAACAGAATGTTAAAACTCTTCAGGCTGCTCTTTTGATTTGTCCTGGCAGTCTGTGTTTTACCTGGATTATTGTTTAACAATTTGAAGCATCATGCTTCCTGAGGCTTTCCTGGGGACATCCAAAGAGATAAAGTGCAAAAGGATTGAGGCTTGGTGAAGAAGGGGAGGCCAGGCTGTCCTCATGATTAGAAGGAGCGTGTTAGAAGTCTTAGTCACATGGTTTGATGTAAAAGCAGAAGGAGATCTATCTGACGTTTGATTTATGAAATATCCGTTCACAGGAAAGACATTAAAATCTTGGGAAAACATTGAGATGCTACTGGTGGTTATATCTTCTCTTCTTACACAACATGCTGAGGAGAGGGAGATGTGGTCATTTAAGGCAGTTAGTTCTTTATTTCCATTGAAATATGGGAAATTTAAGCATGACTCTTCCCACAGCCACTAGAACAATGATGTCAGATTTTGTGGAGGATTTTTAGGGCTCTATAAAAGATCTAAGAAAGCACAAAAGAGCGTGGGTTAGTAAAGGAATGGTTTATAATGGAGGTGGGTTGACAGCTATTACATTTTGCAGCTCTGTGAAACTATTTGATTCATTCTCATTAACTGCCTTAGCCCACTATTCTCAAAAGCAACAAAGAGAAACCCTAATTATTGTTTCAGAATCTCTAAATGTAATAGTGTAGCCTGTGTCACCAGGTATTTCAGTTAAGTCTCACTGAATTGTTTACTGCTTCAATTCTTGGAACTAGATAACTTCAAAAGCTTAATTTAGAATTTGTGTTGCCTGGACACATTCCTATGTAGCGTAATCTAGGCATTCCTGCTCTGGCAGGGGGATTGGACTTGATGATCTTTCGAGGTCCCTTCCAATCCCTAACATTCTATGATTCTATGATTAAATGAGCTGTCTGCTATTATTACAGGGATATCTGAAAACCAGTGATGGCCAAGTAACTGGCATTGATGGAGTGAGGGGTTGGAGTAGCTTCTTAGATTTAGCAATAAATATCGTCATGTTGCATTTTAATACATACATTCTCTGGGAAAGGGAATAGTCTGTTTCAACCATTTGCTACAAGTTCCTGCTAGAAAAATATATGGTAAATTAGTCGTAACAATGAAAACATGTTGATATGCTCATTTTGCCGAGATAAGAGAGAAAGCATGAAAGGCAGTAAGTTTATAGGTACTGTATATTGTAACACGTGAGCACTCTCAGATGGATTCTGGTGGTCCTTCTGTTCCTTAGTCATAGTTCCCTGGTACAGGACCTTGTATTGGTAAAAGTAGGTGGATAAAACTAACAGTTTTTTCCTGAAGAAGCAATGTTTATGCACTCACTGCATCCATCTGCCTGATGACCTCCCATATCTCTCTCCAAGGTCAAATCTGCTGGCCAACTCCAATCAAATGAGGGGCATATACTTCAAAAACATTAAATTGTGACAAATTTGGTGAAGATCAGCATTCTGGATGAAGGAAGCCACTCTCTTGCCTCTGAAAGGTGGGATGAAGCTATAGATACCACATTATCTAGATGCAGCAGGCAAGATGTAGTGCATACCAAAGGTAATGAAACACCTCTGCACTGGGGCCTTGTGTGCCCCTTCTCTTTGTCCAGATTTGACAGGATTTATGCTGAGATAAAAAGGTTGCTGCTGTCAGACCCAAACTTCCATCCGTTCTTACGCTATTTTGATGCCAGCTTCCCCACCTAGGAAGAACATAGGTCGTTCTGACAAAATGGGAGGAATCTGCTTGACTTCTGTAGCAAGAATTCATGTTTCAAATCAACTTGAATGCTTTAAAAAATTGGTGATTACATGGCAATGGGTGATCTGGTTGATACAGTGTTTCGGGATTTTTAAAATGCTTTTGACAAAATCCTGTGTTAGATTACTCTGGGCAGCAAAAGCAAGTGATGCTGCAATGAGGTCCAGAAGTATCTCATTACACTAAATGAGTGGGCATTAAAAAGGATAAATTCAGTGCTATTAAACAAAGCAATGTGCAAGAGCAAAAGCACACCAAACTGTGCAAGCACAGCCATAGTTTCTGGATGAGCCATTTATTCAAGAAAGAGATTCTGGAGTTACTGTGAATAGTTTTATGAGAACATCAGTGTAATGCTCAGTGGCTGTCAAGAAAAGCTCTCAAGAAAAGAACGTTAACAGAGAGCCAAACAGAAAGTACCCTCAGGTCACTGTGCAAACCCTGGCTGTACCAAATATCCTGTTCTAGCTGTTCCTCATCTCAAAAACAGCAAAAAAGGCAACAGACAAAACCAGTAAGGATAATTTGAAGCCTGGAACAGCTTCATATGAAGAAAGACTAAACAGACTAATATTATCCATTGTCTTGTTGAGAAAGAAGAATATTAGTCTGTCTAGGGGATACTACACAGGTCTGTATAATCATAAATGGTGAACAGGCCTAATTATTTTTAATGTATGAAAACTTGTGAACGTCAAACAAAATTACAGGGTAACAAGTTTATGATAAAAGGGAGCAACTTTTCGCACCGTTCATGGATCGGAAATTGTGGCTGCCGAACATTGATGCCAGAACTTAATGAGCTTAAAAAGCAGATGAGTGAGGGAATGAAAAAAAATAATTTAGCACTATTAAAAACAATGAAATAGCCTGTGACTCAGGATGTCTATTTGTGAACTGAAGAAAATGGAAAGTATGCAGAGGGGAAGTAAAATTGGATGCATGCCCAGTTCTTAGTCTTTAGTTCTTAGTTTTAGTCTTGTCACAGGAAACTGTTCTTGCACATTTCCGCAGCAAAGACTAAGCAAAAACTGAGGTCAGTCTTAAAGAAACTGAAAGCTTTCTTGTGTGTGGGGAAAAAAAAAAAAAAAAGGTTTGTATGGCCTGGAGACAGAAAAAAGGGCACAGAGCCCAGGAATCTAATGAGAAAAGAGGTGAATGTCTAAGTTTGAAAGAATCAAAATAAAGCAACCAGAGGGAGATACTAAACAAAGCAACCCAGATGGTATCAACCATTCTCTGAAGAGCCCCTGGAGAGCTGGGGGATGCTATCCCGCATTGTGAGCAGAGGCACAAGAGTATTAGGTACCATTCCAGATGCTGATGACCAATCGCTTAGTCTCTCTTTCTGAGGCTAAGAGGACTGGAATTATCAAGGACAACCATTTTTTCCAAACATGTCTCATCAGACCTTTGGGTGAGCGGATTAATTCATAGCATGGTTATGGGTTTGAGCATGCATTTGACAAAGCCAGGCATGAATCATATTTTGTATTCATCCATTGCAATGTTACTGAAAAAGAAAACACATGGGGATTGTAGATAGTGGTATCACTGTCTGAGGAAATAACAGTTAACGCCTACTGCAATTGTCCTGCAGAGCTCTCTTTTGAGATTACAAGCTATCTTTTTTGCTCTTTTTGGTCAAGACAGATTCTCCTTCTTTCCTGAGGTTTTTAAACCTCTTTGGTTCTTTCACATAGATCTTGGTACTTTGCCCAGCAGAAGGGCAGCTTCTGGCTTTATACTAAATATGGCTCAGTCTTCCACTGGGCTTAGCCTTTAAGTTACAATATACCAATGTGACAAAAAGAACTTTCTGGTCTCCCTGGGGTTTCTCTGAATTTACAGTCCTACTATGTTCCTTAATTAGAGCATTCCTTCTACCCTAAATGGCGTTTTTGGCAGTTAGGTTTCCAAGGTTGTTATGAAGTGTTAATTTACACTCCTTGTTTCACCTTGAGCTCTTCTTAAGAGGACACCTGACACAATAATAAACCCCTCCCCAATTTACAGTCCTCGAATCCCAGTTTTAGTCAGCAGGACCTGTACTGCCATAATCATGCCTCTGACACAATTATTATCCCCATGTTACTAGGATATAAGCATAAACAACTTGTCACGTTAAACCAAATGATTGCTAGATAGCTCTGAGCTATCTATTCATGTGATCCTCTCAAAGGTTTGTTAATCTACTGGATGTCTCCATAATAGCTTGTGAGAGAACCTGCTGTTTTAGAAATCTGCCAAAAAGTCTGCCATGCACATTCAGTGCATGAAACCACATCTCCAGAAGCAAAGTATAAACAATTCTTTAGCAGGAGAGAAAGGATTGGTTGCTTAATAGAATATTTAAGTGAGCTTGCCTCTTCCAGAGTTCATAAATACTTAAATATTTCTGATCCACCTGTCAAAACAGTGAACACACAATCCACCCAAAGAGTTAAAGCCTCAACAACCACTTGAACTATGGCTGTGATGAACACAGCAATTATTTGTCCTGAATGCTGCTTGAAACAAGGTTGAAAACCTGAAAAAAGATTTTTCATTGTTATTTATCCTGGGTTGAGAAAATAGACTTTATACTTCTTCTTTTTTTAAAAAAAAACATTGCCAATTTCTTTCTCCTAACTGCAACAACATGGAAGACCTTACATTTTCAGCTAATGCCTAATTCGAAAGAGGACAGACAGCAGATATTTTAGGATGAAGAGTACCTGTCCACAATTTTCATCCCTCAGTGATATCTAAATGGGTTCTGAAGAATTCTCTTTTAGAAAATGTTTATAATCTTCTAGTGTGAAGAAACACGCTACTGTGTGTGATAAAGTCAACAGGACTATTTGTGAAGTAGGATACCATCAAACAAGTTGGCATTTCACAATTTTTTCCTATTTCAAAAGAAAAGTCCTTCCCAGAATATTTATATATAGTTGCCGTTTTGCTAATCTAAGAATTGGACAGAGACTGAAATAAGAGAAATTAACAAACTGGAGAACTGAGAACTACATATGAAGATGCAATAGATGCATTTACCGTTACTACTCAGGCACTTGGAATAAGGTCTGTCACAATTCTGCTTTGGCAGACGCAGAGTAGCTGTATGAAACTGCAAGGTCTATAATGAGCAGCTTCTATGCAAGTGACTGCAGGCTGCCAAGGGGACTGTGTTTCCTTCATTTCCTAGAACAGCAGAATCGCTAGAACTGACCTTTGCGAGTTCTCTGTCATCACATGCTCCTCTGCAGCTGATTTCTGTTTGGCAAGACAGCCAGAAAAATCCATCTCAGTGCCTCCAGAGGAACGCGTGCAAACTTGGCTGCATTGATTTCATATCCAAAGAATTGTTATTTATTTCAAATAGCTATGAGTATTTTGGAATGAAATCAGCAGTAAACTCCTATAATGAGAGTTATGTCTATTACTTTTTCTCCCTGCGGGCACAATAGTTTCCAGGGATAACTTTGGGAGTTTCAGATATGTAGAGGAAACAGACTGTCAAAGCCAGATCCTCTTGTGTGGATTTGAGACAATTTTGCTTTCCAAATCTTAGACAATAAGGTACTTGAAGAGAAAAATCCAGGAGTGGAGAGGGAAAGCCCATTTTTCTATAAATGGATTTATTTAACCAAGAATGATTTTGGTCCTATTTTTGTACAGTGACTGTCCATCCTTGTAAGAACAGAGAACAGTAACCCACTAACTTTAGCTGGGCAAGAGATGAGGACAAATAATATCTTGTGGATTGATATAATTGAGGATGGATTTAACTGCCCGAACTCTTAAACAGAACCACCAAGAATGCAATGTGAAGGACAGCAATGTTGCACATGTTTGGTCAACCTTGCCTATGTGGTAAAGTTTTACAAATTACACAGGTGCTCACATTAACACTTTAACCCCTTCACACGTGGCTTTTATTTCTCTTCAATATAGGCTAGACTGAGAAATGTTCCACTTTGAACGTGTGTATCTAAGCAGGCATTATAGAAACAGAACAGTATAAGCATTCAGTGCGTGTGCCTGAGGTGATACTGAACTCGTCTCCCCACCCAGTTTGAAACATGAAATAGTATTTAGACAGCCTTAGTTTAGGCAACTAAAATTAGCTACTCTGAATCATGTTTTAGAAGAACCTATTTTTGTCCCATACTATACAGGAAGCTTAAGTTCCTTGGCACCTCATTCAGATGCTGTAATTATTCTTGCCCCCATCTTCCAAATATATAAATTTTCTGTAAAATAGAACTTTATGCAATAGGTATGCCTCTAAGTTGTATTTTTCTGGTTCATGGAAATTTTCTCTATATTTAGCTAGAACTGTGTTTCTATTTTTATTTTTTTTTTAAGGAAGGCAAAGGAGGTTACATGTCTCCAGATGAGACCTTTCTAGCTACAAACCAGCATAGAATCATAGAATCATAGAACAGTTCAGGCTGGAAAAGACCCTTGGGATCATCGAGTCCAATCATTAACCCTGCACTACAAGTTTGCCCCTAAACCATATCACCCAACACCACATCTAAGCGACACTTAAACACATCCAGGGATGGCGACTTAACCACCTCCCTAGGCAGTCTGTTCCAGTGTCTGACCACTGCTTCTGTGAAGAATTTCTTCCTAATGTCCAGCCTAAACCTACCCTGTTGCAACTTGAAACCATTCTCACTGGTTCTGTCCCTAATTACCTGTGAGAATAGACCAGCACCAACCTCTCTACAATGTCCTTTCAAGTAATTGTAGAGCATGATGAGGTCCCCACTCAGCCTCCTCTTCCTTAAACTGAATAGTCCCAGCTCCCTCAATCGCTCCTTGTAAGGTCTGTTCTCCAGGCCCTTCACCACCTTCGTTGCCCTCTTCTGCACTCGCTCCAACACCTCGATATCTCTCTTATACTGAGGTGCCCAAAACTGAACACAATACTCAAGGTGCGGCCTCACCAGTGCTGAGTACAGGGGGACAATCACTTCCCTATTTCTGCTGGTCACACAATTTCTAATACAAGCCCAGATGCTGTTGGCTTTCCTGGCCACCTGGGCACACTGCTGGCTCATATTCAGCCGGCTGTCCATTAGAACACCCAGGTCCTTTTCCATCAGACAGCCTTCCAGCCACCCTTCCCCAAGCCTGTAGCGTTGCATGGGGTTGCCGTGACCAAAATGCAGGACCCTACACTTGGCTCTATTGAAATGCATACAGTTGACCTGGGTCCATCGATCCAGTCTGTCCAGGTCCCTCTGTAGAGCCTTTCTACCCTCCAGCAGATCGACACTCCCTCCCAGCTTGGTGTCATCTGCAAACTTGCTGAGGGTGCACTTAATCCCCTCATCAAGATCATTGATGAAGATGTTAAACAGGAGTGGCCCCAGCACCGAGCCCTGAGGGACACCACTCGTGACTTGGCGCCAGCTGGATTTAACTCCACTGACCACAACTCTTTGGGCCCAGCCATCCAGCCAGTGTTTCACCCAGCAGAGTATGTGCCCATCCAAGCCATGGGCAGCCAACTTGGCCATAAGGATGTTGTGGGGGACAGTGTCAAAGGCCTTGCTGAAGTCCAGGTACACTGCATCAACAGCCTTTCTCTCATCCACTAAGCAGGTCACCTTGTTATAGAGTGAGATTAGATTTGTCAAGCAGGATCTGCCCTTCATGAATCCATGCTGACTGGGCCCAATCTCCCTGTTGGCTTTTAATTGTTCTGTGATGGCTCTTGAGATTAATCGTTCCATCACCTTTCCCGGCACTGAGGTAAGACTGACAGGTCTGTAGCTACCAGGATCCTCCCTCTTGCCCTTCTTGAAGATGAGCGTTACATTTGCCAGCCTCCAGTCCACTGGGACATCCCCAGTTAACCAGGACTGCTGAAAGATGATGGAGAGTGGCTTGGCAACCACATCTGCCAGCTCCCTCAGCACTCTAGGGTGTGATCCATCAGGCCCCATAGATTTATGAGGATTCAGCTTATGAAGCAGGTCCATAACCATTTCCTCATGGATTACGTATGTCCTATTCTGTTCCTCGTCCCTTTCTTCCAGCTCAGGGGACTGTGTGCCTAGAGAACAACTGATCTTACTGTTGAAGACTGAGGCAAAGAAGGCATTAAGCAGCTCAGCTTTTTTCATATCCGTGGTCACTGTGTTTCCCTCTGCATCCAACAAAGGATGGAGATTTTCCTTACACCACCTCTTACTGTTAATGTATTTCTAGAAACTTTTCTTGTTATTCTTCACCACAGTGGCCATGTTTAGCTCTAGATGGGCTTTGGCCTTTCTAATTTTCTCCCTGCACAGCTTCACTTCTTGTTTGTAATCCTCATAATTTGCCTGCCCCCTCTTCCATAGACCATAAGCTCTTCTTTTGTTCCTAAGTTCCAGCCAAAGCTCTCTGTTCAGCCAGGCTGGTCTCCTTCCCTGTCGGCTCATCTTTCATGACTTAGGTATAGTCAGTTCCTGCACCTTTAAAATTAATTCCTTAAAGTATGCCCAGCCTTCCTGGGCTCCCAACCCCTCCAGAACAGCCTCCCAAGGAACTCTCTTAACCATGAACCTGAAGAGACCAAAGTCAGCCCTCCAGAAATCCAAGGTGGCAATTATGCTGACCCCTCTCCTTACCTCGCCAAAAATGGAGAACTCTAGCATTACATTATCACTTTGTCCAAGATAGCCTCCAACAATTACATCCCCCACAAGACCTTCTCTATTAACAAGCAGCAAGTCCAGGAGTGCACTTCCCCTCATGGGTTCCCTCACAATCTGTGTCAGGAAGTTGTCTCGCACATACTTCAGGAACCTCCTGGACTGATCCCTCTCTGCTGCATAGATACATTGTTTTTAAAAATCAGTATTTCTGTTTCTTTGACTTGAAACTAGTGATTTAAATCGCATTCATGCACTTCGGAAGATTGGTTAGACTGATTAACGCTACTGCCATCTCACTCCTTTCTCAAGAAAGTAATAAATGCAGTTGTGTTCCTAGGGACAGGAGGGGAGACAAGCAGCTGTAATTACTACTCTTCACTGTTTTGTGTCAGGCAAGGAACTGCTACTACCCAAAATCATTAGAGCAATTCGATTTCCTGGGGGCAGCGGATTAAACACTTTCACAGCAGGCTGTAATTACAGGCTCTCCTCATGCCCTCATCCTGAAGGGATGGATCAGCTCCTTGCAATAAAAATGCCCTTGTTAGTCTAAAGACTTGCAGCTAGTAATCACAGCTGCTACTTTTTGGAAAAAGTAAATTACTACCATCTTGTCTGGAAGTTGGTGAGCTGAACGGCAGAGCTTCTTGACTCTCTTTGGTATCTTTTGGTGCCTACTTTGGACAACTGACTAGTTTAGAAACCCAGGAATGAAAGTGTGGGGATCCTCATCACTGACAACATCAAAAAGCAATCTATTTCTCTTTATTTTTCTAATGAGGCTCTTTGACATATCAGGGGCCAGGTAATACAAAGCTTCTACTGGATTTTTCCAAATTGTAAAATGTATAGAAGCCTGTTACTCAAAAACTGTTTAACTTGCGTCGGAAGAGACAGATGGGTCACTAAGCAAAATGCCTGTATACAAAAAGCAGTTGCTTGAGACCTGAGACAGTAGAAACCAGGGCTGAGGCTGAGTGACAAGTTTCCTAAATACCGATGACAGTGCTGGTGTGAGTTGACCCAAGGCAGCAAGCCATCCAACAAGGGAATATGTGAACAATGTGCAACGTGACTTGAGCCACTGTCAACAGTTGAAATTTCTCATGAATGGAAAGACTGTATTTTTTTTTTTCACAACTACAACACTTGGATTCATCAGTTCTTGAGATTTAGTGCCAAGAACAACAGACGGCAGCCATATTTGCATTGCTCTCAATTGATATTCCTCCTACTTAATAAGAGAGAAAAAAAAAGCTGTTGATGCAAGTAGCACAGACGGGTTCCTTGTTATGAAAGCTAGTCCTTCATCATATGACTCTGGAACCAAATGTGCTTTTACACACTGCTGCAGCCAAAACATATTGCAAACTTGAAGAACAAATTTATTTTTGACTCACTTGGCAAAATGTCTCTTTTTTTTTTTCTTTTTAAATAGTAGAATCCCAGCATACTGGGAGGAAAGGATTACTTTTCTAATGATTAGTAAATGTAATTAGTAAATTAATCAATATGCAGAAAATACTTTGAAAATGGAAGTATTCTTACTGTTGCAATTGCGAATGGACCCAGAATTTCTTTCTTCCTTGTTTCAGGCTGTGAAAACAGGAATTGTGTTTCTGAGACCAAGGAGGTCAAATCAGCCCAATGACTGTCTGGGGTGCAGACTTCACACGTTTTTTTCCTCGAAAGGTAAGTGAGTAATTCTGGTGGAAGGCACTTGTGTGTCTGAGGTACAATGGTTACAGATGAGGATGCTTGCTGGTTGGGATAAAATGGGCTCCCTGAGGTCAGAGGTGCTTATTCACATTGCAAAATACTTAGAAATGTGGGAAAAATCAAGCTTCAGGTATAACTTGGGTTAGAAAGGGCAGAAACTACAGGAATTTTTTTTTGGTGATAACATAGCTATGAAGCAGCAGAATGCAGCTTTGAAGTTCCTTATGTACCTGCCAACTTCAATTTCAGGAAATTGGACTGTAATTTTCTGTCTTTTTTTTTTTTTTCCCCCCCCCTCCAAGTCCAAACGAACTCTGCATGCTTCAAATTTAATAAACACATTCCCACACTGGAAACGGCTGTTTGGACAAACCACTATTGCAATTAAGTAGAAAAGAAGACTTGCTTGTGACAGAAAGTAATTTTAGGCTTTTCAGTTTAAAAGGCACATATATTTTCACTTATCCTTAAACATGGGTGTATTTTTATTACAGCTTCTGGGTGGGTTATACTATTTATCCTTCTCTGAATTGCTGATAAAACTATTAATCTTATGGTGTTTAGCTATACCTTTTGCTTATTTATTCTTGTTTTCTCCAAGAAAACACTAAACCAAGATGTAATAATGTAAAGGTTGATACACATAATCTACAAGATTATGTGATACAAATGGGAATGAGTGGAAGGAGTGGAGTATTTCAAAATCATAGAACACTAAACAAAATCATTGTGCTGCTTAGGAAGGTAAGAAAAGGTAGAACTTGTTTCTTTGTTACCTGCTTGAAAATGCTCTGCCTCTGTAGCAGTTTTCAGTCAAGAGAAATGTGGAACATATCTATTTTATCCTAGTCTCATCCCAGAATCCAGAAAAATTACTGTCACTGAAATTTCAGGAAAAGGAGCTGTTTGGTGCACTTGAAGTGATTATACTCTTTAACTTTCCCAAGATACTACAGGAAAAATACCTGATGGGAAAGCGATGAAGCAGGTTCGAGCCTCCCTTGGGGACCTGGGAAAACCTTATTTATATAACACTGATTTATTAGGACTCTTTGTCAGAAGAAACCTACAGCGCTAGGGCTGATTATCTTTATGGTGACTGTAAATCAAAGCAGTGGGACTGCTCACACAGGCCTAGGTGAATATGACACACAGGATTGTTTGGTCTTGCAGGGGACTGGAAATACAAATAATAGCTGATACAAAAGACATATAAGATGGTAGAAATGCTCTCTCCCAGAAAACGCTATGAGAATATCTGAGCATTATGGCCTTTGCTTATCAAACCTAGGTTTTCTGTGGTATTTCTCCTCTTCATATAACGTGTTTCAGCATTTAATTAGCTTTTCTTTTTTTAATAATTTTAAACAGAGCTAGTTTGAGCATAAAGATCAGGAAGGAGGATTTGCCCTTGTCAGTAGCTTTAAATCTAATCAGTTTGCAGCTGTTGTATGGTCACGATGTAATTCTTGAGGGGGAAATTCAATTAACAATTATATTTAGGAGACAGCTGGAGATAAGAGCTATCATTAGGACTGGCGTAGTTATCACATATCCATCGGAAGCTTGATCCCACACCCGCAGGCCAGTGGCGGGACCAGGCACTACCTCCGAGTTCTGCTTCACTGACTAGCGTTATTATTTCAAATAAGCCTCTTAGACGGCCGCACAACCTCCTGTGAGGCTCCGTGGCCAGTTCTCTCCATCGCGCAGCCCAGCCGCAGCTCACGCTAGTCCGTTCTTCTGGGTGAAGGCCCAGCGTTCCACATTCTTCCCAACTCCCGCTCTCCAGAACGGCTGGAAGGACGAAATGTTTTTATCCCGGCAGCTTTACCGAAAGGGCTTTTTTTTTTTTTTTTTTCTTCAATCAACAGCAGAGCGCGAACTCTGAACGCGACGAGGAGTCGCCGCCTTCCCGCTTCCCTCGCCTCGGCACAGCCCGCCCTTTCCCCTCACCTCCCCGGGGCGACCCCACCTCCCCGCGGGGGCTCGGGGTCCCTCAGCCCGGCCCCGCGGGGCTTCTCCTTTGGGGAGACGCGCGGTTCGAGCGGAAGCGGTGGCGGGGGTGTGTGTGTGTGTGTGTGTGTGTGTGTGTGTGTGTCTATCTCCGCGCGCTACCCGGCACCCAGGACGCTTGCCCTCAGCCCCTGCCTTCCGCCGCCGCGCCGGAAGTGAGCGAGGTGGGGCGCCCGTTCGTTCTCTCTCTCCGCCCTCCGTCCCTCTCGCCGGCCGTCCCCCCGGTGTGTCGTCACGGCGCGCCGCAGGGTGAGCGCCGGCGGTCGGGGCGGTGGCGGGTTGGGGAGCAGCCCAGCGCCGGCCATGGCAGAGCCGCCGCCAGCATCGCCGCAGAAGGAGATCGTTTATAACAAGTTACTGCCCTACGGGGAGCGCCTGGAGGCTGAGGCCGCCCGTTTCCTCTCTCAGATCAAAGACAACCTGGCCCGGGCCGTGCAGCTCCGGGAGCTGTGGCCCGGGGGGCTCTTCTGGACCAGGAAGCTTTCGACGTGAGTGCCTGAAACGGTCTTCCCCCCCTTCCCCTTTTCTTTTTCCTCGGGGCTTGTTGAGGCTTCGTCCCCACCGGGGTGAAGACGGCTCGGAGTGGGGCCTGGGGGGTGAAGAGGGCGCGCCGGATTCGTCCCTTCCCCCTGGGAAGAGCGGTGGAAGGCAGGCTCGTCTCATAACGGTTCCTCCCTGCGACGCTCGGTGAGACCGAGCAGGTACCGGCTGCCCCGTGCCCGGCCCGGCCCAGGGTAGGCCGACCGGCGCCGGCGAACCCCGGGCGGGAGCTCGGCGTCAGCCCGTGTCTTGCACAAGGCCTGCGAGTACTTCCACTTAGGAAATGGGGACAAAGGTGGCTTCGCTTCCAAGAGCTCGCCTGTCGTCTCGGAAACTTTACGAATCATTGGTTTGTTTTGTGGAGGTGTTCTGTTATTTTGGTTTTATTTTGTTTTTAATGCATACATGCCCACCTGTTTCACCTCTCTCCTTTTTAATCAAGTTGTGCAAGCTGCCACCTCTGTGTAACGTCTGCTGTAGGAACGCGATTTTTTTCTGAAGACAGGCTGTTTCGTTAGTTCAGTGCTAGCAGGATTAAATTCTGGCTTAATGCTATGTAAACACCGTTTGGTGCCCTTGGTATCTTGCCTGTACTATGGCACGGTGTAGTTTATGCTGACGTTGGCTCTGCTGTGCCTGCTGGCAAGGTGTTTTTAATACAGATAAAACCACAGCGGTTTCATAGATAGTATCGGGTAGAACACAGCTTTCTCCCAGTGAATTTTACAAAGCATGCTTAACCCTTTTTTCTTTTGGGCACATTGATGTTGAAAATGGCATCTTACAACAGTGACTCCTGTAGCTTTAGTCAGTAAACCGTATTCCTGTGGGTGCTTATTGTGGGGTTTTTTTGGCTGAATGCTCTGTCTGCCTTCATAAATGGTGTTTCCTGTGTACTAGAAATTATGAAATATGTACGTTCTGAACAATTTCAAGATCTTTACTTAAAATATTCCTCTTCACACAAGTATTTTTTAATATTATTTAAGAATTCAACATATATTTGACAGTCAAATCTATTTGATATGCATATATTGAAGCTGTCATTATATTTGCCAAATCAAATCTATTTGATACACGTGTATTTAAGTGTCTTTATATTCACCAAGAGGCATTCTTAGACGGAATTACACTGATGGTTGCAAAACGACTCTCACGTTTGTGTTATGTGACAGTCTGAACCTGCTTGGAACCAGTTCAATGTTGTTTCCCTTCTTGCCTTCCACCAGCTGTCTGCTGGCTCCTACTGGTGTCAGTGGTACCTGTTGCCTTTGTACCTGTGGTAGAACTTCATATACTAATCAAATTGAAATAAACAGTAACGGTTCTTGCTACGAGAATGATCAGCATTAGCTAAATAAGATGAATGTGGCACATCGGTCCTTTGAAAAGGTGCAGGATTGGAAGAGAATCACCCTATTACTCATTGTAAATTGCAATTACTGTTACTGCTTTAGGCTTCAGGGCAGTGAATTTAGCCTGTTGAGAGCTGCTGCTGTGCTACTTTATGAATCACAGAAAGGTCAGGAGGCTCTAATTTGTGGTTTTCCACCTACTCTTTGAAGCCTGAATTTATTGTGTGTGTTTGCAACTTGACTGATGCCTGTTAGTACCAAGATATTTTTTTTTTTGTGGCATATTATATGCAGTAAGACTGTAAATGTGTTTGGATGCAGGCAGGGAAGGAAACAGTGAACTTGGTTTAAAGATAAGCTAGTGTGCTTAACATGAGATATGTTTTGCTTCTTAGTTTAATGTGACAAAATACTCTGCAGGATAAAGTACATTAATAAAAGTTTAAGCCTAGATGAAGCACTTCCAACTCTATGGTGTTGTGATGTCCTGCCTAAGTCAAATGATAAGATAATGACAGTAAAGCAATAAACAATATTGCTGGCCAGATATAATAAGTAGCACAGTTCTGTGACAAAAAAAGTGCCCGGAATCTTCGTTAATGGTTTGATCACTCTTTAGCTTTGTTCCAAGTGTCTGTATTATAAAAGCAGTTTTCACAGTATTCTGCAAACTAAATAATTTATAATTTAGAACTGTGGCTGACATGTCACAGAATCACGTCTTTGTTTCTTGTACAAATACAAGTATTAACACATTGGTGTATATACATAAGTGTGAGTAAAGAAAAAAGCTGCATGCAGGTTGTGTACTTGTATAGTTACACCTCATCAGGTACTCGCAACTATATATGGCCTGCATAAACCTTTTAGAGTATGAAGAATGAAAGTGAAACTCAGGTTTGTTTCTGAACCTCAGATCTTGTATTTCTTATACTCCCAACAGCTGAAGACATGACTTGCACATAGTTATCTTAAAAGCAGCTGTTTCAGCTCTGTGATGTCACAAACTGAGGGGAAAAAAAAGGCAAAATTGGAGCTTATCAGCTATAATGTCTGTAAGCTGATTTGCATAATTCTTTTACGTGTAATTTTCAGTGATGTGAACTGTTTCCTTGGTTGGGTTGCATGTGCAGAGTGTGGTGGGAGAACTTTCTCTCTTGTGAAAACAGGAATAGTGCAGGTAATTTAGTAACTTAGGACTTGATGGGACTTATTATGCAAGTAAAACCGCTTGCCTCAAAGATTGGCATTTAAATCTGTAATCATTACCTCAAGATTCCTCCAACTTTAGCTAGTAAAATCTGTATCTTATAACATTCTAAGGTAGTTGTGAAAGACTGAATCTCAGTTGTATCACTTGATACAGTATGTGTGTGGAAAAAGCGGGTTGCATCAAGATCATTTGCATAAATGGACTTGTGTCATACTTCTTTATGGTCTCTAGGTCAAAAATAGGCCGCCGTGTTAATTTTTTCCTCTTTCATGTATTGCATAGAATCTATGTATAGCTTATTTTTAAAGAATATTTTTCTTTAAAACATAGCCTGTAAGTGACTATATTCATATAATACGAACATTCAATGGTTACTGTATGTGTAGTTGACACTGCAGCCTGGAAAACACACAAATATCTTTCTGTGCTTTCCACTTCAGTAGGCCAAGTTAGAGTTTTTGGAGCTGAGGAACACAGTTTCTGTTCCTGACAGTGTTATTTTATGTGCTTGTCAGGTATAGGCTTATTATAAAATGACATTTAACTGTCTTGCTGTAAGGTTGGGAAAAAATGAAGCTCAATTGTTTTGAATTAGAATGACGGTATGCAAAATTACCATGAGGATGAAAACATCTCAGCGGGACTTTGCCTGGAGTATTTCAATCGCTACTTTGTATAAATATTGTTTTATGTCTATTTCACTTTCTATGAGAAAAAATACAAGCTTTCCTTCTGGATGCGTAAGGTGGGGGTGTGTATACATGTACATGTGTATTGAATAGTCTTGTTGAGCATGATTAATTGCTTTTTCAAAGAATTTTTCAAAACTTAAGCTTTAGACTAAGCATAATACTGTCCTGGGTGTTAGAAATTGAAAATAGATAGCTGGGAATTTAGGAGAGTGCTTTATTCAGCTTCGTAAGTGAAGGCAATTTTTAAATGTAGCGGAGCAGCCAACTTTCTAGGGCAGTTTAGGATGTCCACTTGATACGATAGTACATTTTCTAAAAATAGATCTATTGTAATTGTGGTGTGAGAGATTGGATACCTAATACTTTTCTAAAAGGAAATTGCTTTTGTTGGTTCTATTTCCGCCCCCCCCCTCCCCATCTCCAGAGACCCTGTACCTCGTGCAGAGATGATGGAGCTGTAAACAGGATTTTCACTTCCTAATTGTGTTTTTAGGGGTGGATTTAGTTGTGGTTTTTCTGCCAGTGGACCAGGACAATGAAGAATTTATTTATCCTTTTGCAGATGACTGGTAGAGGGTGAGAGCTCCTAAAACCTTTTACGGTTTTCTTAAAGGAATCAAAAGGGCAGTGGAATTAAAATTTCAAGAATCATCTCAATGTAGTATTGCCTAACTTCATATAAGAAGTCTTACTTTTTGTTTTGTGGCAATGTAGTTTTAGAATTATTTATTTTTTTCCCCAGTGACCCAGTTAATTTTTTGTTGTCGTGAAGAGCCACCATTTATATGGTAAACATGTATCAGTGAGATTGGCCCCTAGGCATCCTTCATGATTCATAAAGTTGTGCCTTTATTCTTTTATTTACAAATGGTGGTGCATCATCCTTTGTGAGGGGATATTGTGAAAAGATTGCCATTCCCTCTGTTACATTTTGCACATTTAATCTTAAGGAAAAGGTGATTAACCCCTTTCTAAAATTAATTCGTTCTGTCATTGTCTTAATGCACAGCTGGATTAAGACAAATAATTGATAGTTTTAAAATCTGTCTCCCTCACCTACATAAGGTAGTTGTAAATATGTGAGCAATTTGGCTTTTAGTTCTGCTGCTTGGGCATAGTTACACCTTTGTGTTCTGTAGGTTTCTGTGTACTTTACTTCTTCTTCTGTCTCTTTAACAAACAGCATTTTGCATAATAGAACTGCTGTTAGAAGATGTCAAGAAAGGTAACCAGCCGAACATCTTATTTTTGGTTGTATAAAGCAGTGCTGATAGATCAATTTGATCTCTCGTGTCGTGTTTTTTTGGAGTTAAAAAAAAAAAAAAAAGGTTAAACTTCACTTCAGAACTCTCTGTTCCACAGTGGAATGAGCACTTGATGTTGCTGTTTAGCTGGTGTTTTCCTTCCCAGATGTGTACTGTCATGGAAAGTACAAACATTCCTGTAGACAGACTCCTTTCAAGTTTGGACATTGCATCAAACACTGTTTTTATCAACCAGTAAGAGAGAACTAAGGGAAATGGCAAAGAGGGAATGACTGGACTGTGTGACTGGTCTTCTCACATGGTCACATGAAAAGGCTCTGATTTGCCTGTAAGGTTAGCAGGCTTTTTTTCAAGGCATGTGCTTTTCCTTTGAGAATCTGGGAATAGCTCTTCTGTCAGATTATGACATTTCTGTGTTATCCTAATTATGACACCATTTGAAAAAGCTTCCAGACTTTTGTATTTGGTTCTTTCCATAAAGTATACAAGCAATGTATGCTTTCAGAAGGTAAAATATTGCAATTAAAATTACAGAATCACAGAGTGTTAGAGGTTGGAAGGGACCTCAGAGATCATCTAGTCCAACCCCCTGCCAGAGCAGGATCACCTACAGTAGATCGCACAGGAACGCGTCCAGGCGGGTTTTGTATGTCTCCAGAGAAGGAGACTCCACAACCTCCCTGGGCATCCTGTTCCAGTGCTCTGTCACCCTCACAGGGAAAAAGTTTTTTCTAGTATTTTTATGGAACCTCCTATGTTCCAACTTGCACCCATTGCCCCTTGTCCTGTCAGTGGACGCCGCTGAAAAGAGGCTGGCTCCATCCTCCTGACACTCCCTCTTGACATATTTATAAACATGAATGAGGTCACCCCTCAGCCTCCTCTTCTCCAAGCTAAAGAGACCCAGCTCCTTCAGCCTTTCCCCGTAAGGGAGATGTTCCACTCCATCATATCTGTGGTCTGTGCTGGACTCTCTCAAGCAATTCCTTGTCCCTCTTGAGCTGAGGGGCCCAGAACTGGACACAATATTCCAGATGGGGCCTCACCAGGGCAGAGCAGAGGGGCAGGAGGACCTCTGTCGACCTACTTGCTACTCCCCTTCTAATACACCCCAGGATGCCATTGGCCTTCTTGGCTACGAGGGCACATTGCTGGCTCATGGTCATCCTGCTGTCCACTAGAACCCCCAGGTCCCTTTCCCCTGCACTGCTCTCCAGCAGGACAGTCCCCAATCTATACTGGCACATGGGGTTATTCTTTCCCAAGTGCAAAACTCTACACTTGCCCTTGTTGAACAGCATAAGATTTCTCCCTGTCCAGCCCTCCAGCCTGTTCAGGCTCACTAAAATTAGTATGATTTAAACTATATACTTCTGTTAGTCCTCACAAAATCAGGCATTACCCATTTATTTGTCTGAGGATTCTTTTTGCATGTCCATTTATGCACGTGAAAAGTTCAGCTGTTGTAGGTAGATAATATTTCTGGCCAATTCAGATAATTTGGGTTCTTTTTATAGAAGAGTAGATTATCTTGTATTTCCTTTGCTTTCTTATGTGTTTGAAATAAGTAAAAAATGTCAAAATGAGCATTAGTGAAAATACTGCCCATCAAATGGAAAAATCTCTCTTTGAAATCAGTGGGGAAAGGAAAAAGCAAGTGGAAAGAAGTGCTGTGGAGCTGGTTGGTTTTTATTATGATGATGATGGGTTTGCCAGAGCCCTGCATCTGTTCCACTGTGTTTTCAAAGGAAACTGGAGGGAGAACATTGGAAAAAAATCTCATGAGGAAAGAGCAAGGGGTCTTGAGTATATGTATGTTTAAGGAAACTAAATCCTTTTGGTAAAATTACTACCTGTGGGTGATCCTGAAACTTCAGAGATAATTTTGTTTTAAATTGAGGAACGAGGATGTGGGTAAGTAGGAAAAAAAAGTACTTAAACAGTTGAGTCCAATTCCCACGTGCACTTGTGTCACTGTGTGAGGTGTGCTTCCTGTAAGTGTGTTTTATTAAGGGATCTGCATTTTGGTTCTCAGACAGTCAACTCTCCCACAGGCAGTTCTGCAAAGAATAAAAGTTTACAGAGGAGTGTGAAGCATTTGAAACTAAACCAGATGTTTACTATTAAACTCCTCAGTGTTGCAGGGGTCGTTTCAGAAACCAAATTCAGGAATTGAGACAGTGTGTTTACATTGTTAGATTGGTCATTGCTAATGTTTGCCCCTTTAAAATTACCTGACCTCCATTACTTTCAAGAAGGAGTCCTTCAGAGATGTTTCCTTCCTAATCTTTTCACGTGGTGGTTCCAGGGTAGCATTCTGCAGTGTGTGCTGCCCTGCATACCAAATAGGCACTGTGAGATTTGGCATTCTTCACGGTACCAGAGCAAGCCTTGGTGCTCCGCTGGTCTATATTTAGCAACAAATCAATCCAACCTCTGCAAAATCTTAAACAAAAGCAATGAGTAGGCTTCTCAAAAAAATTTATAAGGGGTTCATATCTTGCCTTGTCTAACTGATACTTGGAGAACAGAGTATTATTAAGTTTTCTTATGAAACTTTAAAAATAGCAATAAAAAGGAAAGTGTGCTTCTCAGGTGAGCAGTAGTTTGCAATTGTGTGACGTGTGAAATGCTGCACTAGAATCTTATATAGGTTTTGCTGGAGCAAATTATCTTTTAAGAATTTACTCCATCTAAACTTGAAAAATAGAAAACACTTCTTCCGGAGCTAGTTCTAATGGATCTACGTTTTCTTAAAACAGTAAATATAAGGAATAGCAGAGGTACACACCACCAGCAAAGCTTGAAGTCTAGACCAGTTGTTCAGCCTTGCTGGAAGTTATCAGATTTGGACTTTACTTGAAACTTGGGGGATTATTTTATTAGTTTATAGATTGTGTCCTGTCTCCTGCTTAAAGTGCCCCAGCTGAAAAGGATAGAGTAAGGATGCTTGTGACAGTTGGGGTTTGTGTGTGTTTGGTTTTTTTAAGAGCATTAAATACTTGAGGATATGGAACTACTAAATTTAATGACTAGTACATTTGTGAGTTGAGGTGAAAGAATGCAATCCTTGTTTTGTGATATCTGGTGTGAGCATGAAGTTATTTTATTTGTAGAATTCTAGAAGACTGTAAACTCTTCAGTCATTCTTTGTCGTCCTATAGGTAGTTTCAGTTGACAAACTTCCTTTGCTATATATCTTTTCAGGTTTTTATTTGTTGGACTTGTGAACCAGGTTTTATTTTCGTTTCATTAAACAGCAAGTCTAATGGAGTCTGTCTTATGTCTTAGATAAAATGGAAGTGTTTCAAAATATTGCTGGCTCACCTTGTGTTTTGCTTGTAGATACATCCGACTATATGGGAGAAAATTCAGCAGAGAAGATCACGTGCTTTTTATCAAATTGTTGTATGAGTTGGTAACAATTCCAAAACTAGAGATCAGCATGATGCAAGGATTTGCACGCCTGTTGATAAACCTGTTAAAGTAAGTACAGATTTCTGCTGACTACTGGAACTTTCATCTCTAAGTAATTGATCATTTACTTAATGTTGTTATATGCTTTAATGTAGTAGTATGTTCTCTAACTGGTTACTTCACTTAATCCCTGCTTTACAGATGAGGCTGGTTAAAAAGAGTTCTCATTGTGTGAACACCTTGTCCCTTTCAAGTCTTTAGGAGTGGTGCTCAAAGTGAAAGGATGTCAGGTTTTTTTCTTGTATTGGGAAAACATCTCGTAGAGCCAAGTGTTAAAGTTGAATCTCAATTAGGGAGAGGATGAAGACAGTCTCACAACTTGATAGTGTTTATTTCACTTAGTCACACTTCTGAAGGTCTTGACAGCATCTGTTCATGCAGAAGTGCTGCAAGTGGCTCACTTTTTTTTCTTGCCTGACCTTCCTGCAGTTTGTGCCAAGTGCTGGAGATGAGCATAATTCGGAGCACTGATGTGGGGTGTTCTGATGTGCAGTGTGTTGGTGTAAATGTTTAATCCTGAAGTGTTCACTGGTTTTTGTGTTGTGTTTTTTTTTTCTATTAGGAAAAAAGAACTGCTTTCCAGGGATGATCTAGAATTACCATGGAGACCACTTTATGAGATGTTGGAAAGGATATTATACTCCAAAACAGAACATCTTGGATTAAATTGGTTCCCCAAGTAAGTTCGTCATTTAAATCATTTGACAGGTTCTAAGTACCTGTAATACTTGGAAGTACTTTGTAATTTCCTTTTAGTATCTGAAATTTGATACGGTAACTTTGATACAGTAAATTTGGTTACAGTAACACTGCTAATCCCTCCCCATCAGCTTTCCAAAATCACAGTTTTCCTCATCATTCCAATTAGAGAAGGTCCTGCTCTATAACATACAGGTTATAAAAGAAATTGCATGGATAACGCATGATACTTATTTGAATTGAAACTTCATGTAAAGAAATGCAGCTGAAAATACTTGATTTGCTTTAAAAAAAGTAGTTTTCTGTCCAGGGATATTGAAGTACTACTGCTGATTCCTTTTATTGAGTAGAAGATCTGTTGCTGATAAGTGACGTGAGCAGAAAACGTTTGTAGCCTCATAACTCTTTATTGAGGATTTTATGCTGAATTTCTCATAGCTACATAGCTGAAAAAAAAGCTAAATTGCATTGTTTTGCTAATAGTAGATAATACATGTAAGTGAAAATCCAAATGAGCAGAGCCTTTTTTAGTTGGTTTGTTCTATGCACCTACTGAAACTCTGCGTCCTTTGCTATGTGGGGATGTCGTCGAGTCACTTTTCATTTACTGTGTGAGAAACTTGCATAGTGGGGAAGGGGGCTTGCCAAGAAGGAAGAGGAGGTTAGGCTGGCAGGAAGATGTCAGTTGTGATGAGCTGTCTGAAATGTTTAGCTTTTATTAACTGTCAGGTATCAAACACTCCGTCTTAATATGCAGTGCGATTTCTTCTCATATGGTGATTGGTTTTTTTTTGAACTTCAATTTTTAGAGGTATCTTTTTGGTGGAAGATTTGGAAAGCTGATTAATTTGATTTATAGCTGTTAATTTGACTACTGTTAATTTTTTTTATTTTTATTTTTTTTTACATTCAGTTCATATCGACCAGGCTTGTCTTCACCTAAAACATTTGTGCTTAATGTATTACATAGGTGGTAAGAATGAATTTTTGTTCTGTTCAGCTCTGGCCGATGTGTAATCTTCTGCATGTTCTGTTAGATTGTAACACTTGTCACACAGGTGTAATTTTCTGCCTAAATGATTGTATTGGAAAACCAGTGTTAACATTACACCACTGTTTATGAGAATGTCGCACTGTATGTAAACTTTTCTAATTGGGAAACAAGGTAGCCTGTGTGAAGTGGCTGATAAAGTATGCTAACTAATTTAACCAGCATATATATATATATTTCAAGGGTCAAATGAAAGGTGGAATTTGTTTGAATAATTGTTTTGTCTGAATAGGGACGAAATCAGTATTGGTGTAGGAGTACATGTTACTGAGTAAGTGTATCTTACTATTAAAAACGATGAAATCATGGAAAGTGCTTTAGCGGTGAGGTAATAGGTTCTGGAAAATACACCCGGCAACAACCTTGGAGCTGTGAAGTGTGAAACAGAGTTTCTGTGTTGGAAGAGGTTACTGTGAATTTTTGCAGTGAAAACTGTATCAGGAGTTTTGATGTATATATAAATTCAGGAAACTGATATAAGTGGAATTGGAGTGGTTTTTTGCTTTGTTTGGGGCTTTTTAGGAAGAAATTTCTAGTTGTACTAATCCAGTGAGAGACTGATACTTAGCTCACCATAGTTAGAAATTCACTAAAATAACGTGTGAAACCATAGCTGGTCGCTCTTTTCATTGTCTTAATTTAAACTCTTTTAATGGAGTGTTTGCTGCAGGGCTAGAGTTTCACTTAAGACCTGAATCTGTTTTGAAAATTGTGCTTTTACTGCTTTTTGATAACATAAGAGTCAACAGGGTCAGTTTATAGCTTATTTTTTTTAACTGAAACGTGGTTTTCTTTGAAAATGCAGGGGAGGGAAAACCAGATTTACAAATTATAGTCATGTCCTTTCCAGAAGAGGACTATGATCATGTAGCACTGAAATGATGACTGGTGATAGGAGTTAATAATATTGTTACATGTTTTTTAATATATGCTTGTGACAAGAGGTAATAATAATAATACTTATAATAATACTAATAATACTTCAGGTAATAAGGAGGAGTTAAAAGCAAAGAGAACTGAATGGGATGAGAAATTTTCCTCTCTTTAAATCATAGAGTCATAGAATCATAGAATGGCTTGTGTTGGAAGGGACCTTTACAGATCATCTAGTTGTTTCAGTAATTAATAGGAGTTGCCTTCCAGTGTAATTGGCTTCATTATCTCTTCATTACGAAGGTTTTAATCTTACCTGAACAGTCAGCACTAACCACCGCAGCAAGAACAGGAGCACAAACTACAGCAGGCTGATGGTGTGCTTTATGTATGTAGCTGTTTGCGGTTGTGCTCTGTTAATCCATGACTAAGTTTACTGGTAGAGTAGCATACAGTAGGTGATTGTGGTAACTATAGATATTCTTGAGCAATTCTGTAGTAATGAGTATGCAGAAAGTCCAGCTGAAAGAGAGCAGAAGCCACTGCTAAAAGCTCGAGAGAGTTTGTTCAAAATGATAATGAAAACAGTAACCAGCAGTCTCTTGTTCTCACCACCTGTATTGTCCTGTCCTCTAACTACTAGTCATCACATGGGAACCTTACAAGATGCCTCTGTAGCTGAACTGTGTCTTAAATGGAGGTTTCCTTATGTACAAAATTGCTGGTTTGTTTTTTTCTTTCCTTTCTAGCTTCCATTCTAAATTTGTGATCAGAAGATGGGAGGGGACTTCCCTTCCAATCTTTCTCCTTTGCTCTCTTCTACTAACAATGCTGAGGTCTGACTGAAAACTTGTGAATTTGAGAGACTTGTTAATCTCTGGCATCAATGTTTCTTAAAATGCCTCTGTCATTCACGTTCTCCTGAAGTTGGCTTCAGTGGAGTGTGACAGTATGGGGATAGCTCTTTCTGTTTCTTTTATCACAAATACTTTTCATGTTATCTTTAATGCTCTTGAGGAATGTTGCTGGTTCATGCTTTATTTATCTACTCTTGGAACTACTGTGGTTTATTTCCTAACTCTTTCAAGAACAATTTTCACTTTAACCCAGATTCTTTATGAGCTTCTTATAGAGTTTGATCTTGTGTTTGTTAATGAATGGTTAGCCTTGCCTCTTGAAATTCTAGGAGCTGTCAGTCAGCTCTGAATTTTGATTCTGGGTGAATGGACTGACTTTGTCACTGTTGCATAAAATGTACAGGATTTTGCATCTTCTAGAGCTCTGCTTGAACTGAAGTAGTGTTATGGTGAGCTTTTGCTGTCTTGCCATGAATGTTGAGGCTTTAAAGGGAAATAGTTGTTTACCCATTTCGTATTTCTCTTAGCTTGTATGGGATGAGTTTATCTGTGTAGGATTAGAGTGTGTGCATGCTCAATATTTGTGTCTCAAAATTAATTGACCTAAACTGATCTTTAGTAAAATTCTAATGATGATACGCATATTTTCTGTTAAGAGTACAGAAGTTACAAGTAAAAGGTACAGGAAGTTCTTCCACTACTACTTTTTTTTTCCCCCAGAAAATGTGTGGTGTTTGTTGGGTTTTTTTTGGTAAAAGTGAAATGTAAGTGAAATGTAGTCTTGAGCTCATCTTGTAATGAGCAGAAGATTTGAGGACATGACAATTTACTATCTTTATGGTTCCATTGATCAATCTCTCTCTCCTTCCCTCCTTTCAATTCTTTGAACTTATTTAGAAGATTAGTCTTTTTAAAGTGGTTTGGCATCTGGTGACAATTTGTGTTATAATGATTTCTCAGATAAATTTTCTTGCTATTAATGAGAACACTTTTAAAATCTGCTGTTAATTGTGAGGGAAGATAATGGAATAACCATTGATTTTCAGATGGTTAACTTCTCTTTCTTACAATTTGTGTTATAATGATTTCTCAGATAAATTTTCTTGCTATTAATGAGAACACTTTTAAAATCTGCTGTTAATTGTGAGGGAAGATAATGGAATAACCATTGATTTTTCAGATGGTTAACTTCTCTTTCTTACAACCACTGGACAAAAACCAAAACCAGATTGAAAAGGACAGATATAGTTTGTTTGGAGTCTAATAACTTTTTGAAGTCTGTTGCCATTATTTATCTTACAAATATTTATGAAGTCCATAAACCCATTTTTTCTGTTTGTGTTTTCAACTTCCCCAAAAAGTTACCTTGCTCTTCTGGTTGTTCATGGATAAGATGCAGGATGTTACTTAGAAGAAATGATAGTAATTCTTGGCTCTTGACTCAAATGCAATAAATACTAGAGTGATATATGAAAAGTAGAACCATCAGTTTAGCAGAGCAATTTTAATGATTATGATGTGGTCTGTGTTGAAGGCAATTAGCTACTGCATGTTCACAGGAGATGTCTAATTGCATCACATTATCTTAAGCTCTAGAGGGGAAAAAATCAGCAAAGAGTTTTTTTATGCTGTTGTTTGAATCTGGTTAATATACTGTCCCTAATGCTTCCTTTCTTGTTTCAGTTCTGTAGAAAGTGTTCTGAAAACACTTGTGAAGAGCTGCAGACCGTAAGTGTTTATTGGGTTTTTTTTAAAGCCTGTATCATTAGCATATTATGGGGGGGGGGAAAGGATTTTAAAGAAAACCCAATCCACTTGACTAATTGTTTTATGGCTGATGTTGTCCCAACTCATTTAAAAAGTTTGGGATAGAGAGTAGATGTTTTTCTCTGTCTGCCGAATGATCAATACCTCAGGTTCATAGGAAGCTTCAAATAAAAACAAAATGACGGGCTTGTTCTGTGTTATAATATTTAAACAAAGTGTAAGGCTGTTGTTTGGGGAGGGGTTATTATTATTTTTGTTTTAACAGCCTTGGTTGAAAATTTAATAGTTAAGCAGAATGTCATTAAATAAGGCTACCATTGCTTTTTGCTCTTTTGTTGCTGTTGTGCTCACTTGGGAATGTGTGTGCCTGAACCAGTCTTGCTCTCTGCACTGACTTGCTTTGTGAGCAGCTTGACATACTGCAAAGATGCAGAGGAGAGACTTCTCTCTTATTTACTGTTGATACGGCTGTTTGTAGTTATCATCTGCTTTTGTGGGAGCAATTGTTTCACATACTGGTGTTACTCTGTTGAGCATTCTAATAGGAGATGCTAGTTCTAAACACATTACTGTTAGCATGAGGGCAGAAAGATAAGACAGCCTTATACTTCTTCCAGTTATGTCTGGTTGTGTAGCTAAATAAACCCCCTTAGTTTTCAATGTTGATTTTTCTAGTATCTGTTATGAATACAAGAGTCACTGAAGCAGAGTGTTTTAAAAATGAAGATGTGATATTTGTCTCTTGAAAATTCTGGACTGAAGCACTAATAATGTTACTTCCAGTCAGCCCCATATCAACTGCAATAGTTATGTTGTACAAACAGCTGTATTGGTAGCATTTTAAATAGTGTTTGCTGTGGGCATTTAATTTCTTTAAAAAGGAATTAAATGACCAGTGTTCTTGTAATGTTATGATAAATGATTACTTGAGGCACAAGAAACCTTTTCTATGTTGTATCAAATGTGAATAGTAGTTGTTTGATTTTGACCAGCCTTCACAACAGAATACTTTTGCATTTTACGCAACTTTTCTGGTTCAACAAACAAGAATCTTCTTGTGGTCTTAAAATTATGTACCTCCGATGTCCCTTCATCTTAACTCTTGCTTTGTGAAGGTTAACTTGAGTTGAGGACTGCTTGTCTATTGCCCTGGGATACACGGTCTTACTGTATAAAACTAAGATTTATATCAAATTGTAGGTAGTTTTAAATATGTTTTTGCAAGACCCAAACTTTCAAGCAAGCCTTCACATGTTCAGTTCGTGTTGTTGTTTTCAGATATTTTCCAGAAGATGCCACTGCAGAGATGCTAGATGAGTGGAGACCTTAATGTGCCCTTTCGATGTCACCATGCAAAAGGCTATTACCTACTTTGAAATTGTTTCTACTACTACCCTTCCCCCTGAAACTTCACCAGAAAGGGTTTCAGGTAAGTATAATGGAATGTCTGTTGGTTTAGTATTCTGTTGCAGATGAAAGCAGTATCTTTTACAGGATGACATGAAGTCAACCAGCAAATAGAGTGGTGGCTTTCAAGGGCATTTTTGGAATGAGTTGAAGACAGGATTCTGTCAGCATTCTGCTTTTGTGAAAGTAACTGGGGTGAATCTTTAGTAACCTGTTCACTATGAGTTCTGCCTGCTCTAGGGTAAAGCATGCAGTATACAACACAACAGCTAAATTGAATGCAGTGCACTTCAATTCTGAAGGAATATTCTCAAAATAAAAATCATTAACCATAGCATAGCTTCAAGACCTATTTGGGTAATTTGGGGTAGCTTATGATGAGTCCTTCATGTAGGTTAGAGTACAGCTGTTACTACAAGTATGGAGTTGTTGCTTTCGCAACATTAAGCCTATTTTGATTCTGTTCTCTTGCAGGCTTTGGTTGACGAATTTATAGCCTTTGGGTTGTCAGTTCAAAATCTTCCCCAATGGGAAGGGGTACGTGTTTACTTTTCACCTACACTAGAAGACATCCATTCCTGCAGGTGTGATTGCCAAGCATTAAAGTCAAACAGTGATGTAGTGGATTTTTTTTTTTCCCTTCTGTTTTAACCAGTGCAAGCAAGAGACAATAAATTGCATGATCATTAGAGGCAATTGTTGGCTGGATAAATGAGACTGCAGTTGTGCTTGGTGAAACATTGTTTAATAGCTAGCTCAGGCAGCTTTTCTTTCCAGCTTTGGGAATGTTGGTATTTTCCAGACTGCCTGCTAATGCTTACAGTGATGCAAAGTGATGTTGTGATTGCTGTAAATTCTAATTCTGTCAAGTCCTGTCTTTTCTATTTTAATGCATCTTTTGTGATACCTACTTTTGAGTAGTAATGCTTTGCCTTGACTGCAAATGGGTTGTCTTCATCTTTTAGATACAGAACCTGTACTCCCCTTGGCCAAAAGTACCATTGGGCTCTGGCTTTCAGAAAATAGTCTACTGTGTACCTTTCTACTTTTTTGTCTCTCATATGACTAGATACAAACTTGAGAAATAAAATAAAATCTCATTCTTGGGACACCACCTCAAGCAGTTTAGGTCTGTCGTTTGCTGACTTGTGCCCTTGGCCTTACTACAGTGAAGCTTGGCATGCTACCAGATTTTTTTCCATACTCGGTTGGTATGGACGTAAGCTCCTTGACCATCTGGCTCCTTTTACTAATCTCATTCCTATATACACCAGGAGGACTTCTCGGTGTCTTTGGAGAAAGCTGACTATCCAAACATGACTGAATTCTATCTTTGTAGCACATTCCATTTGTTGGCAGTTTCTTTGTGAAAGGCTTGTGTGTATGTTCTTTCTGGTTTGGTTAAATTCCGTCCACAAATAGAGGAAAGCAGTCTTTGCTCCAACAGTCGGCAGTTGTCCAGATTTGAACAGGGGTGATTGCCAAAGTTTTATTTGAGATTGTCTGTAGGCGCTTACTCATCTTTCTGATGGCTATCTGAAAAAAATCAATTTTACCTACTCTTTCTGACAGAAAGATGATAGGTTGCACTTGAATACCATGATTTGGTTTGTTTCTGTCAAATGGTCTAACATAGTATCATCAGCACCCTTTCCTAAGTTATCTCTGATATTTTTTTCCCCTCTTCCACTGTATTCCGACAGTTTGCTCGAAGGGTCCAAACAATTTTTTTTTTTCAAAAACTTTGACTTCTTGTTTCCTTTGCTGTCTTGTCCACTTCTTAAGGACAGGTTTCTGAATTTCATCAGGCTTGAAATACGGAGAGCAGAGACATATGGGTTCTGACTGTACAGTCCAATTTAAGCCAGCCTCTGTACATGACCAGCTTTTTCTCAGCTGGCTTTGGCAGCAGTTAGACTTTGCTGTTTGAAGGGGAGCTATGTAATCAATTCACTTTGTGCATGTTAAGGGTTTTTCTGAGTATGTATTGCTAGTATCAAACAAAAGAGGTAGATTATGTAAGAAAACATAATGCTTGTTTTCAGGCTGTGTCAGATATGACTATCCTGATATTGAATTTGTGGGCTCTCCAAGTTCCATGTCCTTCAGACTGAGAGGTGAACTGTTCTTCTGTAATATCTGTCTCTGAATTAGGCAGGATTATTACAAGCCCTTCTGGCTTTGTTGTAGCCTCAAGATATGGATAGAGACATGAAGGTTCTTGGAGACCTGATGGGTATCTCCCTGTTTGGACAAGCTCATAAAAAGAATGTTGGTGGATTACGGCTTTCTCACGATTGGGATATAAGAGTGAGACTTCACCTCCTTTTTTGTTTAGTCCTGATAACTCTTTCCTGAGGACATCTTTCGGTTCCCATTTGGACTCATGAGACTGTCTTCCGGCGACAGGGTATCTAATTCTTCATAGATAGTCATGCACTCCCGTCCTGTGTGACAGCTAATGCCTGTGGCCTTTACAAGCCACAGATGTGTATAAACCAAAGCTTAGAAATGTGACAGCCATCAGCACAGGCAAGTGCACTGGAAGTAGGATGGATCCTGCAGAAGCTAAATAGTCCTTCAGGATGTGTTGGTTGATTTTTCTTCAATGTCTATATGTAGATGCTGTTTCAGGCCAATATCCACATCCAGCTCAAACAAGAGCGCTGTGCTGGTGAGGAAGCACCATGAGATGAGTTGACAATCACAGGCGCTTTTTAAGCTGCTCCAGCGCAGTTACTGTGGGATGTGTATGTGGCGTGTCACTTTCTGATCAAAGTTGTCAAGAACTAGAATGATGCGTTGGCAGCCAAAGGAGATAGCACAGGGCCCTCTCCCTTGCCAAAAAATCGTTTGTCTTTGGGTACGTGTTTATTCTCTTCTCAAACCTCCTACCTTCTACGGAGCCTGTCTGTTTTATTCTTGCATGTAAGAGGATTCCTGATGTGTTTATTGATAGGGTCATATCCTTCAGAATATTCCTTAGAACATTTTCCAATCCAAATAGGCTACTGGCCTATTAAGTAGCAGGTTTATGTTAGAGAAGTCAGTGAAATCCCCAAGCTAGAGCCTATTCCGTTAATGAGATTTTTGCTTTGCCTAAGCTCTGTTGTAGATTTGCTAGGAAATCTCTCTTCTAACTGTCAGCTGGAGTTTGTTCCAAACCTTTGGTATAGAGGTGAATATTCTGCTACATCCAGCTGGTAGAAGGGTGGTAGAATTTGAGGGACTCTGAAGCCTAGTGCAGGTGTCTTTCTGTAAGCTACTGCCAGGAGTCTTCTGCTCCGTGGAAGCTGTGCAAAGACGGGAGAAAAAGTTCAAAGCTGCTCAAAAGGGGAACAAGTATCTCTTAGCCAAAGCTGAAGTCTTTAACATCATATAGCTCAAGTGTAAGGTTGTGCATTTACTGATCTTCAGAGTTGTTCTAACGGTAAATGGTTGAAAATTAAAACAGTAGTGAATGCATTCTGCCTTTCATGATAATTTGCATGGGGAGAGGGAGAGTGTGAGTATACCTTCTAAAAGTAATATTACTTTACATTAAAAATAAAAATAAAAATTGGAGAGATAGGGGTGTAAGTTCTGACAGGCTGGCTCTCCCAGAACTTAGATCACCATTACCTGTTTTGTAAGTGCTCAGATGAGAAACGAGTTGGGCTCCTGGAAGCAGGAATTCACATGCGTTATGAAAGATGGTTTTGGTGACTTCTGGGAGAGTGAGATCTCCCTTTGCAAGTGCTTTAGTGCCATAGTAGCTTTTTTTTTTTGGATCTGTAGATTGAGGGGCTTGTGCATCTTTTATTACAGTCTAGTGAATGGTTTTTTTTTCTTTTATGATTGTTTTCAGCATCTAGTAAATCTTTTTGCTCGCTTGGCCACTGACAACATTGGGTACATAGACTGGGATCCGTATGTACCAAAGGTAATATTTCTTATTTGATGAAATTATTTTGTTGGCTTTGAGGTAAGCCTTCAGTGTTACTATGGTAAGAATAATTCATATTCTGTGCTGTCTTATATGGCAGTGGCCCAATTTCTCAAATCAGGTGCGCTCATTTAGACCTAAATCTAACTTCGAAAATTTGAGCTGTCGTTTTGTAACAACCTTGAAGTTGTTACTGCTATCATCCGAGTCAAAACTAAACCAAAGCAAAAATGTACCTTTACTTTACAAGTGCTGTCTGACTCTGTCATTAATCCCCTGTTCTTGGGCAAATGGCCTTTAATGATATTATTTTGATAAATAGTATATAAGAGCTTTGAATCTTTCAGCTTGTGGTTTTTTTAAAGTTTTTTGTAGCACTTTTTTTGATTAAAAAACCCAAAACAAAACCACCAAACACCTTTTAATTTATGACAGTTTAAAAATGTAAATTAATAAATTTATGTCATTTTTTCCCCTTTTTTCAGATTTTTACCAGAATTTTGAGGAGTTTAAATCTTCCAGTGGGAAGTAATCAAGTTGTTGTTCCAAGATTCTTAACGAATGCTTATGATGTAGGACATGCAGTAATGTGGATCACAGCCATGATGGTTAGTAACTTTTTCAAAGTGAAACAAAAAAACAATAGAAAGCTTTAGGCCAGTATGTATTTAAAAATATTTGTTCCGTTTAACTCACTGCAGAAACGTATTTTTAGGCTATCTTTTGCCCAGCGTTTGTTTTAAAGTAAATCATTTCACTGTCAGTTCGGAATATGGATGGAAAAGCTTATTTCACAGTCACTGTCCGTGGCATTCTGGAAATGAAGTTAGCTCCAAGTGCTGCTGTGGACACACACGTGGGATGTGCGGAACAACTGAATTGGTCTTTTAGGGTCAACCTCATCGGATCAGAGGGCAAGAGCTTACTGATTAGTGCTGAGCTAAGGGTGGGCAAGGGAGGGAATTTGCAGATGTGATTTGTTGCTTTGAGATGTTGGAGTGAGTGCAAGTGCTTGCTTGTACCTCGTACTCCTGTGTTACCAGTTCAGTGTAATACAATTTACTGGTTTATTTTTTACAGGGTGGACCAAGTAAACTGGTACAGAAGCACTTGTCTGGTTTGTTCAATAGCATTGCCTCTTTTTATCATCCTTCAAATAATGGGCGCTGGCTGGTGAGTTTCTTGCATGTCAGGTCAATAACTTTGACTGTAATTTCAACAGTCAAACTTGTCAAATCAAACATGTTGATAGATGCAGTATGTGCTCCAACAGCCAGATTATCTGTTGGTTGTATAATATTTTGAAACTTGTCATTTTAATTTACATGATTGTACTGTTATGCAAATCCATACTTCAATCCTTATGTCAAGACCACAGCAAATGGGAGTATTCTTCAAAGATTAACCCAAGTGCAGTTTAGAAGTCCAAAAGTTTCATATATAGTTAGGAGAAAGGAGCACTTTAAAAGAGGGTGGTAAGACAACACCAGTCTTACTTGTGTGACATAGCCCTTGTATTGCTGACCTGCTGTCTCCAAGTTAGCAAAAATTTAGCTTTGATTAACCAAAGCAAAAAAGATTTTTAATTCATATTTAGTTCAATGGAGTGTAACTTTCTGATGTAGCTGGTGGAGTCTTCTGCTAGAGTGTGAGAGTTTCCCTGTGATAGCTGGCACAAAGTACAGGTTAAAATAGTGAGGCTGGTCAAAGCAGTGCCAAAGGAGCTGGCTTGTTCTAGAATAGGATATTTGCTTACATGTGAATGTGCAGAGAGCTTTCAAAGACGTCCTAATTACTGGTAAGTAATCTTGATTCTAGACTGTAGCCTTTGTATCTATTTTTCAAGATTTTATTCAAATCATAAGGCATAGTGCTTGCAGCGTAATTGCTAATATTTTGGGAGCTGAAGATAAATGACAAATTGTGAACATTGTATTTTAGAGCTCTTCTGAGGTTTGTGGCGTTTTCTTATTGCATTTTTGTAATTTCAAGATATTGACTCACTAATTGTCTGTTGTACACTTAGCAGGTCTGATTCTGCTACTGCCAAGTAATTTAATAGCATTTCTTGTATATTCAACAGAATAAGCTGATGAAACTACTTCAGAGGTTACCCAGTGGTGTTGTCAGAAGGCTGCATCGTGAGCGCTACAAGAAAGTGACTTGGTTAACTCCTGTGCCTGATAGTCATAAACTTACTGATCAGGATGTAACAGACTTTGTAGGATGCATTATTCAACCTGTTCTTCTGGCTATGTTTAGTAAAACTGGAAGCCTGGAGGCTGCCCAAGCCCTGCAGAACCTTGCACTGATGCGTCCTGAATTAGTAATTCCACCCGTACTTGAGAAGTAAGTTCTGCAGAAACATTACAACTTCCCTGTTCCCCTCCCAACACATAAATACGCAAAGCAGTCGTGTTAAAGGATAAACAGTTTCCTTGCTTTGAATGCAGGGAGAGGAGCTGCTAATGCATGCCACTGAGCAGTCACCTGAGCCAGGACAGACAGTGAGGGAGGGGATTTTATTTGTTTTATTTGTTCTGCTTTGTTTTTTTAAACACCTGGCATATAGAACAGTTCTGGGAGCTGTTCATAGCTTGCGCAATATAGGGTAGTCCTCGGATGGTCTGTATTTGGTAGTGTTTTTAGCAGGTAGTGGGTGAATCAGTTGAAAAAGCAGCTTTACCTTTTATTCAGGAGCCACCTTGTGCCTTCTCACTAACTCTCCATTGTGCCAAATGTAAAGGTGGTATTGTGTGTTACTGTAGTAATAAGTGTTTTATATTTGTTTTTTGTTGGCGTATGCTACAGTTACAGACTGTTTAAAATTAGTCATTGCTTCTGTCTTCATAAGCAAATCACTAAGTACTTGCCCATGTGAAGTACTTAGTTTGTATTAGTACTAATGCCTTAGTGCCTGAAATCCCAAAAGAAAAATGTAACTCCTTCCTGACCCAATGAAAAACTTTTTTCCTAGTCCCTGTCTCTGTTCCCCCTCCGATGCAGTCTTTATACTTAACAACTTGCATGGTAAAAACAGTGGAAAAAATAGGTTGTCTTGAAGAGCACCTACTGAGTTCCATACCTTACTGACTCAACTGTTTTGTAAAAACCTGATAAATCTGCTCATACATGAAAACATTTTGAGCTTAACAATGCTAAGAAGGACAGCAGTGGACGCCCACTTTGAGTATGACAACTTCTTCTGTTTCAAGAGCAGACTGAATGACTGCTGAGTAGTTCAAACTGTCACTGGCATGTTTGCGTTGACTGCAGTTCCAAATCCATTTTGTTGAGTAGATGTAGATCCTTTGTGCTTTGGATGATATAGGGCAGGGGATAGCACTATGACTCTTGTTTGACATGTAGGTTGTTGATAACTGTAGGAAGTTATGCTAAAAAGTTATGGAGTTTGCTATAGAGTATTTATTGTAGTAAAAAAAAAATCGTAGTAACTTAACAGGTTTTTCCCTTATCTATTTAGAGCAGTCAAGGCAAGTTTTCATGCTTGCCACAAGAGCCTCACACTTTTAATTACATAGCTTGAGTTAGCTTAAAGTTCAGTCATGAAAACAATCACAGCTTTAAATCTAGGAGCGTGTGCAGTTGTTAATTCCTGTGCTGCAGCTGCTCACAAATTATTTGATCCTGAACTTGTTGTGCATAGGACTGATCAAATGAAAAGAACATCTCCTAATAACGCGTTGCTAAGTCTGTTAGAAAATATTTAAAAAAAAATGGAGTCATTGGTTAGCTTGAATTTGTCTTGCGGAAATTTTCTATTCTTTCTGTGAAAAATAACATGTGCAATCCACTTTTATTTTCTTTGAAGACTTGACGAAACATTAGATTTTTCTAATATGACTGCTCTTAAACTTCATAGAACATATCCTGCACTTGAGACATTGACAGAACCTCATCAGCTCACAGCTACTTTAAGCTGTGTCATTGGTGTAGCTCGCAGCCTCGTGTCTGGGGGGAAGTGGTTTCCTGAAGGTCCAACACACATGCTACCTCTGCTGATGAGAGCGTTGCCTGGGGTGGATCCAAATGACTTCAGCAAATGCATGGTGAGTGTATGCAAGTGTCTAAATCTTGCTGGTTTTTTTTTTCCTAGAAGGTCACTAGCTAACTAGTTCTCTCTGAAAGCGATTTTTTTAAAAATATGTATTTGTTTGAAAAGAAGTAACTCGTGTTTCCAGAAACTCTAAAGTAGATTTTATTCCTGCACAGTTTTATTTGTAAAAAGATAATATTGCAAATCTCTAACTTATCATAATGCTTTTGGCCTGTCAGACAATACAAAGTGAATCTTTAACACCAGATTGTGATAAATGTTGTACTGACTCTTGGGGCAGCTCTGAAAAACAAGATAAAATAGATGTTCCAAAGCTGCTGGCAAATACTTCTCGTCTTTAAAGATGAGTAAGACAACCTTTATTGCTAGTTTTTCAGTAAAGTATGTTCTAAAAGCCTCCATCTTCAGGAATTTGTGTTATTTTATTCAAACAATGTAAACCTTACAAGGTTTTTATAACTTTGAACTTCAGCACAAAGTGTTACTTTACTCAGCAAGTCACAGTGCTGACTGGTAAGTTTTATACACAAAGTGAGAAGTAACTATTTAAATGTTGGGGTGGAAGAATTAGGCTCTGGAGTTGTGGGTTGTTTGTTTGGGTTTTTTTTAATGTTGTGTTTTGCTTTAGCTCCCATACCTTAATTGCAAAAGCTTTTTAATGTGTATAACACAGTAACACTTCCTAAAGAGCTGTTTGCAACTCTCAACAGATTACATTCCAGTTCATTGCAACGTTTTCTACTTTGGTGCCTTTAGTAGATTGTTCATCTGTATTGCAAGAAAGAGATGATCTTTCAGAGGTAAGAGTACTGTGCAGTTCATAAAAATAAAACTATAACCTAGTTTTTAGTTGAACTTCTAGCCATATAACAGTCTCTTCAGAGCTGTAGCAAGTTTACTGCTCTCTCGTATTTGTAAAACTATGCTAAAAAAAAATGAAACAAAACCCACGAGGATTATATTTGGTTCTGGTAAGTGTGGTAGAGCTGGTGTCAGCGGGCAAATTGACCATGTATTTTTAGCGTTCTTCTTGGTCATAGATTGTTGTAATGTTAAATTTAAAAGGGTGGGGGTTTTTTTTATGTTAAAACTTAGCTGCACAAGGCCCTGCGTAGTGCCATTTGACCCTTAGCTTGCCTTGCTTTGAGCAGGAGGCTGGACTACGTGGTCTCCAGAGGTCCCTTGCCATTTACATTTTTTTCCTGCATCGGGTGAAGTACCAGCTTTGTTACCATTAAAGTTTTGCAACTTCTTGTCACTGTAAAACATTAAGATAATAATGAAAACGAAAAAAAGCGATTGACTACAATGTTTCTGTAACCTGCATTTATGTCATTTCTAAACCAAAACTAGTCCAGCTTAGAGTGAGATAAAAGGTAACTGTCTGGAAGGAATTTGGTCTCCTGGTTTTGAAAACTTTGTATATAATTTAAAACACACAAACCCTGCCCCCCTACCCCCCATCTGTTTGTAGTTGTTTTTCAAAAAGCTAATGCACTCCGTTAATGTTTCAGGGCACTATGGGATATAATTTCTAAACACTCACACCTCTTTAAAGATTTCCTGCAGTCATGCTTCTCCTTTCTGATCAGGATTCTATTGCTTTCTCCTCAGCTGCTTGTCACTCTCTTCCAAACATCATTAGCCAGTGACTGTCTTCTCCCCCTTCTGTGTTTTATCCTTTGTTGCCCTTTTGCTATGAGATGCGATTACCCCAGCTGTTTGCTGCTTTGGGGTAACTAAATGAGGAGTTTGTACGCTGAATGCTTAATGTAAATATGTCAGCGGAGCCAAGTCTGCCACAACGGCTGGCACTCGCTGACCTGCTGGAAGGGAGGATGAGTAGTACTGCCAGAGCCTGTATCCATGGAGGCAGACCCGGTTTCATTCGAAGAGATGGTTTGACTAAACATCAAAGCCAGGAAATCGGACAGGATGGTGTAAAGAAACTGGAATAATAGTTTCATGTAGTGTATTTAAGAGTGTACAAGCTTTGAGAAATGCACTGTAGTGTATATAATTTAAAACTATTGAAGTAGTTAATGTAAGAAATAAAGTTTATGTTATGTTTCCTTAAGAAAAGCCAACCTTTTGTGGTTTTTTATTTGCATTGGAAAACCATAGGTGGAAAGAGAATTGTGCTCTGCAACTGCTGAATTTGAGGATTTTGTACTGCAGTTTATGGATAGGTAAGTAAGCTAAGGGTAGGTTGAAAGTTTGGCATGAAGAACTTAAAACTTCTAGGTTCCACCTACTAAAATTGTATTTATGTATTTGTGTAGATGCTTTGGACTTATAGAGAGCAGCACACTAGAACAAACCAGAGAGGAGACTGAAACTGAGAAAATGACTCATCTAGAGAGTCTGGTGGAATTAGGTCTTTCTTCTACCTTCAGTACAATCCTTACTCAGTGTTCAAAGGACATCTTTAAGGTATGTAGAATATGGGCTTTTCATTTAACTCGAAGAGGCTTAATTTTCTGTCGTGAATGACTGGTGCATTCAGATGCTTCCTTCCTTCCTGGCCTTGTTGTGAACATCCATGTTTAACCAAGGAAGGGACTGCAAGAGGGAAGTTTAGAACTATGTTAATTTGCTTTATGATACTATGTACACCAACACAGAGCTCTTTGGTTCTTGATGCTCTTTTAAGAGAAATCATTCTAACAGCTTAGTTAATTGCTTTAACATTTTAGACTGTGATTTTCCATGTCTTTTGATAGTAATCCTAACCTACCCAAACATCTGCTTTCCTTTTCTCTTTCTCTCTCTGCAATTTATTCAACTGAGCAAAAGAAAGCTGTTCAAGGAGCCACGTGGCTAATGGGATCAGAAAAAATGTCTGGATTAAAATAACTCTGAGGAAAGGACGTAGAGAATCCATGCTGTGACATGGACAGATTCTTTCCTTGTAGGCTGAGTTAACATCTGTTAACGTTACATTACGCACATATTTGGAGATGCTAGGTTTTGCATGTTTTGAGGCATCACATTGGACACTGTGATTTTGTCTGGAATCTTTTGGTTAATGTAAGACTTAAGTTAGTTCTTCATTGTAATTAAGTATTTAATGTGTATTTTCCCTGGTTGTGTCCCGTTGTGTCACCAGTTAAAGCACTCAGTGTGTTTTGTTTCTAAACTCTGAGAGGGAAGAGGGGAATATAGACTTTCCTATATTATAATGATAGTGGATGCTGTCATCAAACATTTTATTATACCTATTTATTTATTGTTTTAAAAAAGTAACCTCCATCTTTTTGTACTCGTTTTTAGGTTGCCTTGGAGAAAGTTTTTAACTTTGCTGTTTCAAACATATTTGAGACAAGAGTTGCTGGTCGAATGGTTGCTGATATGTGCCGAGCTGCGGTAAAAGTGAGAGAAAATGTTCTGACTTCACTTGATTTTTAGCTTAAAAAAAGAAAGCCAGTACTGCTGCTTTTTCTTACATAAGGTGTTTAATTTTTTGTGTAAATACAGGTGGTTCTTAATATTATATCTTCTAAAATTGAATTGTCATGTATAGCAATATTTCAAGAGGTTAATTCACAAAGTATTTTTCTTGCATTTATGTTAAATTTAGGTTTTGCTGAGTGTTTAAAAACAGTGAAGTCAGGCTGACTGTAGATTGAATTGGAGCTAAGATACAATCTAGTCTTCTTTGTTCAATAATGCTGTTAGAAGATTTTTATCAATGTGTGCACTGAGTTCCATAAGGTGTCTCTTGTTAAAATGGGCTATTTATGATGCTGTTTCCAGTGCCGCCCCGAGGAATCCTTGAAGCTGTTTGTACCACATTGCTGCAATGTTATAACTCACCTCACAGTCAGTAAGTCTAGAAGATTTCTGGCGTTATTTGCTCCGTTTTGATTGGCTTTTGTTAAACACGAAATAATATTTAAAACTTCTGTGTGTTTTCCACGTCTTCATTTCAATATTGGGAAATTACTGCTGTCCATTATTGTGTCAAAAAAAACCAAACCAGCGACCATTTATCCATAATTTCAAGACCAAGCTATAGGAGCACGCTTCCTTAAAAACGTGGCAGTTTAAACTGTTTCCGGACATTCCTCAGTTTCTCAGAAAGCATTCAAGATGTTAAATTGGCTAAAGTCACTTCCAGCTGGACATGGGTGCAGTGTGAATTTGAAGGTTGCTTTAGATGGGTTGGGACTGAACTTCTGGGATGCAAGCAAGCGTCTAGTTTATGATGTAGCTTGTTTGGAAAACATGACCGCAGTATCATTACAGCAGTGCTTATCACTTGTTCCTCCAGATGAGGATGTATTGCATGATGAAGAACTTGATAAGGAGCTACTTTGGAATCTTCAGCTTTTGTCAGAGGTATTGCAGAGTGTTCTTCCCATGCATGTTTATTATTGAATCCTGTTTGCCCCCAAAAGAAGAAAATAAATTTCTTCTGTCAGAATAAAGTGAACGTTGCATAAATGACACTGCATAACTTCTTTTTCTTATCTGCCTTTAAATGGGACAGAAGTGGGTGCTGCTTGCAAAATACAGACCTACGGTGTCTATGTGGAATAAAATTAAGGCATTTAATACAATTAAATGAGGGATAGAGAAGGAAGAGGGATCAATGCAGGGGAAAACATAAGATACATTTGGTAAAGATAAATCTTTCAGAATGAATTTCAAAATATGTATGAATATTGCTAGAAAATCTTGAACGGAGTCAAGAAGCAACATGTATCACAGTTCATATGTTACTTAAACTTTTTTCCAACAGCAGTAGGAGCAGAAGTTCACCTCCAAGTCCAGGCTTTCCTTCGAATTCAGCGTGACATACAGAATGAAACTTGGTGCAGGATCATCTGAGCGGTGTTATCGTCTCTTTAGCCCTCTAGAGCAAAACCAGTTACGTTTACCTTTGAAATGTTTGTCTTTTCCATTAGATCACTCGAGTGGATGGAAAGAAGTTGCTACCGTACAGGGAGCAGCTTGGGAAGATACTGCAGCGAACCCTACATTTAACCTGTAAGCAGGGTTACATTCTGTCTTGTAACCTACTGCACCATCTTCTTCGTTCTGCTACACTTATCTACCCCACAGAGTACTGCAGTGTGCCAGGTGGCTTTGACAAGCCTCTTTCTGAATACTTTCCTATCAAGGCAAGGATTTTCATTTATTTAGGATTAGAGGATTTGACTTTCTTTTTTAAAAGAAAACATACACTATGTTACTTGTCTTTATTTGGAGATTTCTGAATGTAGGTAGTGGCAATGGAAAGTGTAATTGAAAGATGCTTTGGGCTTTGAAATGTATAGTGAATTAGAAGTTAATTTTTTTCTATAAATATAATTTTAATTAAATCTGACTTGTTTTAAGTAATTTTATAGCATGGCGTTAGTGTTTTATGATGTGTTTTACAATGGTTGCATGACTACGGTAAGACAGTACAAACCAAGAGCACCTGCTCATGTTTCTTAATCTTTTAATGTATGTTGTATTTAATGGAGACCCAGCTATTGCGAAGTACAGTGGTATAAACAGTTAAGTTTGGAGTTCAGCACAAGAATTCTGCTGTTTGCTTTAACTTAAATATCCGGTCAGAGGAAGCATTGTTGCACTGAGATAAACTTGGTCTTTCATCTGCTTTTGTGGGTGAGAGCTGCAGCATTTTCTTGTTCCTCTTCATATAAATGTGGTTGTCAACTAGAACAGGCAATGGGGAGTGCATGGAAAAACGAGTACCTCAGTGCAAAATAATTGCAAGAAAGGAGGCAGGAAATGGAAAGTGAGGACTGCAAAGGCTTTTCTATTAATTAATATTGTCCTAAGCATGGGCTTCCCGTTTGAATATGAATTAGGAATAAATACTGACTTTTTTCTTCCAAGTACTCAAGTGGTGTGAAGTCTATAACCAGTCTGAGTTCTTTGTAAGCCAGAACGTAAAAGGTTGTCTTTGTTTATGGGATGACCTAGCCTTGTATAGAAAATCCAACTTAAAATTTAGCTTTCTTCTTTAATTTTAAAATGAAAGTTACTAAGCTTCTTGATGGTGATTCAAAACTGAAAAGAAGTAATAATGCTCTAGCTACTTTGTGTTCTCTAGAGGAGTATCAAAAGTGTTGTTGTACTTGAGAATATTTCTCAATTTGTATATAGCCAAAGGAATAGTAAAGTTATATTTTATCTATAGGTCAGTACACTTCTTTTAATCCTCTCAGGTATATGTTATTTTCCAGGGGCATGTAGACATTATGGAATGTTTGGGATTTGTATTTGATTTTATTGTTTGTTGTTTTATTTTTTTCCCCTGGAATTGTCAGGATAACTACTGCAGTAGCTAGTTCATGTGTTTGAGTTTTTTTAGTAGCATTACATTTTATTATTTTTTTAAGTCGGTTTGCTTCATGGTTTAATTAATGAGAAATGTCTTTATTTACTATAGGACTGGGGTAAACCAGGTGACTTGTGGAACTTGGACATCCGGTGGCATGTTCCTTCATCTGAGGAAATAAACTTTGCTTTTTATTTGCTGGATACTTTTCTTCAGCCTGAGCTCACCCGACTGGAGCACTATGCAGCTGGAAAACTAGAAATGTCCAGGTTAGTGATGATACATAATATGGAGAAGGTAAATTTATCCACTTGTCTGTTTTAAGTAGTTAATGTCAATCATAATTGCACTACAAAAATTAAGAAGTAAAATACTATAACCTTACACAGTCTTTGGTATTATTCCAGGATTTTTAACCTTAAGAGTACATGTAGCTTGGAAATACATTTCAAAAAATGGATAGCTTTATTTTGAACACAAATGCTCTTTAACAAAACCTAGAAACTTAAGACACCTCCAGATTTTTTTAAATACATACCACAAGTTGTGTTTCCATTTCACTGCAGTTGGCAATAAAAAACCTCTTCCTCGAGACTCTTGTCTTGTTATTTTGGCACAGCCATTTGTGTTCCTAAGCTGTGAAGCGGAACGCAGAACTGATTAGGCTTGGAAATCTGCCTCTCTCTGCTTCCTTCCTACGAGTAAATGGATTCGGTACATAGCATGTCCCTGCAAAAAGTGGCAGTGCTGAGCCCAGGGAGGTAACGCTGAGTCAGTGGCGTAAGAGGTAGGAGTAGAGGCAAGAATTCTGTTGCCCAGTCTTGTTAAGACTCTGTTAGTGTGAAACCATGGCTTCGTAAGGACAGTTTCCTAAGCCCGAGATAATCATGAGTTTAGTATGTGCTAAAGCATTTGCAAGGATCACATAGCTAAAGCTGTTGACAAGTATTGAATCTCGAATATTCTTTATTTCTCATGTTGAACTTTCACGTCCTTGGAGCTCTATATACTTCAGTTGATGTTCGTAGCATGCGATGTCATACCTCGTGCTACAAAATGCAGCCCGTTGTGCAACAGGGTGTGGTGTATCAGACTCCTGAATACTTTTCTGTCTGACCAAGTTGCCACATTCTTTTAATCTGAGAAAGACAGTGTACCCGTGACAAATCAATGCCACCAAGCTGTGATCAGAAAGTATATTTGGACTAAAAGCAGAAAGGATATACTACGTATTTAAGTCTTTGTCTTGTTTATTTCATTGTTTTGTTTTGTTTTTTTCTTTGACACCTTGTAAAGCTGCTCTTCACTGTGTTACCTAACAGAAATAAATGGTGGCAATTTGGGAGAATGCAGCTAAGTGCATGAATTGTGAATTAAATTGAATGGCAAGATAGCAAAGCTGCAAGAGTAGAGAATATTGTTAGTTGCTGAGGAAGTAACAGGTGTGAATAAATGAAATACTAGATGAGACTATTGCTTTCAATTGCAGTATTCCTGGAGCTTGAGTTCTTGCCCATTTTCCCCTCAATATTGCACTAAATAATAACTGGAAATGAAACATTTTAGAAAAATCTAGGAGCTTCAGGGTAAGATTTTCTATTACAAAACATTAAATGAAAAATTCTAATAGCCTTTGTTGAACACATGCATTTAGAGTGTTGATAAGTAATGTGTGAGTACTAAGAATTATTTAACCTCTCAAGAGGGTTGAAAGGAGTTATTTTGCAAATCAAAGCAGTTTACCACAAAGACAGAAACAAAAGGCAAAATTTCTAACTATATACTAATTGCCTACTGCTTTAGAAGAGGTGGCTTTAAAAAGAAATCCTCAGTTCTCTAAAGTAACCAAGAAAGAAGTTGTTCATATTATTCACAGCTTCAGAATATAAAATCTCTAAACAAAGCTGAATGTTGGAGTTCTGTAGTAGAATTATGTTGGAACAAAAATGCACAGCTTGATTTCTGTAGTGCTCCCTTTTGCATTTGGAACTGATGCAGGCAAAGAAAAAAGCTTTTATAAAACTTAACCAAAAAACAAATGGTTTGTCATTTGTATATTTTCAAGCATTTAACAGATAACTAACCAGATTTTCTTCTTTATTTAAGAGATGATGTGCAGCAGTGTCTTACTATAGTGCACAACTGCTTGATTGGTTCTGGGAACGTTCTGCCTCCTCTAAAAGGAGAAAGGGTAGCTCATCTGTAAGTAATACTAATTTTTAGCAATTACATTGCTTCATATTGGATTTTAGTGGTGTCTTATTGCTATTATCACAACTGCTTCTAGAGGCCATCCTTAAGAAACTCTCATACTAGTAATAAAGATACTGAAATTTGAAATAGCGACTTACAGAAACAATGTGAGAATGTAAAATGTGGAAGAATGTCAAGTGCTTTGTTTTGTACAAGACTCTGAAAATGTTTTAAAAAGGTAGGTGATGGCACTGCGTAGCTGATGCTGCGTTATGTAAAGGAGATGTACTCACGTGTTTCCCTTCCTGTAAAAGAAGCCTTCAAACCATACTGCACTGCCATCTTACCAACGTTCCTGTTACCCTGAATGAGTAAAGTCAAAAATATTCTGAACTTCTTGCCAGCTGTCCTCTTATATTAGAACAGGAAATGAGTCCTGTTTGAGTGCTCGCACCCCAGTGAGTAATGTCACAGCAGAACCTGGCTAGTGGTGCCAGCACACAGGAGAAGTCTAGCGAAACCACTTGAGTAAACTTTCATTTTGGAAGTAATACAAACTTTCTGTTGCATTACAGTAGGTCAGGCTTTTTCAGTAGATAGGATTGCTGCTGTAACATTAGAGGTAATTGTGAGTTTGAACATTGGAGGCAGTTAGGAGTTTGATCTCTATTCCTGTTGCTATGTATCTTGTTGAAAATGTAGAGGGTTTCAGCAAAGCTTATCACTGCAGTCTGTATTTAGTGACTATACAGTTGTTGCTGAGATTTCCCACCCCCTAAGTGCCAGCTACTAAAAGAGCACTGGCACAGTCTCAAGCGTATTCAGGTGCATAGGTTCTGTGAGTTTCTTGTGCAGTGGGAGAGGCTTCTCTTGAGTGTATACTAGAACAGTTGTTAAGCCGGTGAGCTTTGTAGAGGTTACTTTGTACTGCTGACTATGTAAGAAATTCAGGGAAATAATCTTGTGGTCTCACAATCACAGGCCCTGGTTCTGGTGGTGGATTTTAACTTCCCTGATATTTGCTGGAAGGACAACTCAACCAGCCAGCCACAGTCCAAAAGGTTCCTCCAGTGCATCGATGATAATTTTCTGATGCAAATGGTGGAGGAGCTGACTAGGAGAGGAGCACTGCTGGACCTCGTGTTCACCAACAAGGAGGATCTGGTTGAAGCAGTAAAGGTTGAGGGCTGCCTTGGCTGCAGTGACCATGAAATGGTGGAGTTCAGGATCTCATGTAGCAGAAACAAAATAGCAAGCAGAATTGCAACCCTGGACTTCACCAAGGCAAACTTTGGATTTTTCAAACAATTACTCGAGAAAATCCCATGGGCAAGGCTGTTTGAAGGTAAAGGGGCCCAAGATAGGTGGTTAGCGTTCAGGGACTGCTTCTACCGTGCTCAAGATCAGAGCATCCCGACACGTAGGAAGTCAAGGAAGGGAGCCAGGAGACCTGCGTGGCTAAACAGGGATCTGCTGGGTAAGCTCAAGTGCAAGAGGAGAATTTACAGCTCTTGGAAGGCAGGGCTGGCCACTTGGGAAGAATATAAGGCTGTTGTCTGAGGATGTAGGGAGGCAACTAGGAAAGCAGAGGCCTCCCTAGAATTAAACCTGGCGAAGAGGGGTCAAGGAAAACCAGGAAGAGCTTTTTCAAATACGTGGCAGCTAAAACTAACACCAGAGGCAATGTAGGCCCACTGATGAATGAGGTGGGTGCCTTGGTGACAGAAGATACAGAGAAGGCAGAGTTACTGAATGCCTTCTTTGCCTCTGTCTACTCTGCCGGAGGCTGTCCTGAGGAGCCCTGTTCCCCTGAGGCCCCAGAGGAAGTCAGGGCAGTGGAGGAGTTTGCTTTAGTCGATGAGGACTGAGTTAGGGACCAATTAAGCAATCTGGACATCCATAAATCCATGGGTCCAGACGGGATGCATCCACGGGTGCTGAGGGAGCTGGCTGATGTCATTGCTAGACCACTCTCCATCATCTTTGCCAAGTCTTGGGAGACGGGAGAGGTGCCTGAGGACTGGAGGGAAGCAAATGTCACTCCAGTCTTCAAAAAGGGCAAGAAGGAGGACCCCGGAAACTATAGACCGGTCAGCCTCACCTCCATCCCTGGGAAAGTGATGGAACGACTTATCCTTGGTGCCATCTCAAGGCATATCAGGGATAAGAGGGTCATTAGAGACAGTCAACATGGCTTCACCAAAGGGAAGTCGTGCTTGACTAACCTCATAGCCTTTTATGAGGATATAACAAGGTGGATAGATGATGGCCGAGCGGTGGATGTGGTCTACCTTGACTTCAGTAAAGCATTTGACACAGTCTCCCACAGCATCCTTGCTGCTAAACTGCAGAAGTGTGGTCTAGACTCTCGGGTAGTGAGGTGGACTGTGAACTGGCTAAGGGGAAGAAGCCAATGAGTCGTGGTCAATGGGGCGGAGTCTGGTTGGAGGCCTGTATCCAGTGGAGTGCCTCAAGGGTCGGTACTGGGACCAGTATTATTCAATATATTCATCAATGACTTGGATGAGGGACTAGAGAGTACTATCAGCAAGTTTGCTGATGACACCAAGCTGGGAGGAGTGGCTGACACGCCAGAAGGCTGTGCTGCCCTTCAGCGAGATCTGGACAGGCTGGAGAGTTGGGCGGGGAAAAATTTAATGAAATATAACAAGGGAAAGTGTAGAGTCTTGCATCTGGGTAAGAACAACCCCAGGTTCCAGTATAAGTTGGGGAATGACTTATTAGAGAGCAGTGTAGGGGAAAGGGACCTGAGAGTCTTGGTGGACAGCAGGATGACCGTGAGCCAGCACTGTGCCCTTGTGGCCAGGAAAGCCAATGGCATCCTGGGGTGTATTAGAAGGGGGGTGGTTAGTAGGTCGAGAGAGGTTCTCCTTCCCCTCTACTCTGCCCTGGTGAGACCCCATCTGGAATATTGTGTCCGGTTCTGGGCCCCTCAGTTCAAGAAAGACAGGGAACTGCTGGAGAGAGTCCAGCACAGGGCAACTAGGATGATGAAGGGAGTGGAGCATCTCCGTTATGAGGAAAGGCTGAGGGAGCTGGGGCTCTTTAGTTTGGAGAAGAGGAGACTGAGGGGTGACCTCATTAATGTTTACAAATATATCAAGGGTGAGTGTCAGGAGGATGGAGCCAGGCTCTTCTCGGTGACAACCACTGATAGGACAAGGGGTAATGGGCTGAAACTGGAACATAAGAGGTTCCGCTTAAACTCGAGAAGAAACTTCTTCTCAGTGAGGGTGACGGAGCCCTGGAACAGGCTGCCCATGGAGGTTGTGGAGTCTCCTTCTCTGGAGACACTCAAGACCCGCCTGGACACATTCCTATGTAGCATTATCTAGGTGGCAGGGGGATTGGACTTGATGATCTTTCGAGGTCCCTTCCAATCCCTAACATTCTGTGATTCTGTGTAGTTAAAGAGGCACTGCAAGGCATTCAGGCTGATTCTAAAAGACCCAGCACCTTTCAAGAGGCATTGACTATTCCTGTACCAGCAATGTGCTGCTGGTTCATATTGGGAAAATGTGGGAGCGTTGCTTCTTGATCCAGTTTGAGTCTTGCCCTGGCGTCTGTTAAGCAGTGAGCGCTGGGTGCTTGCCACCTGTGTGCCTCACGGGTTCACAGACAAGAGTTTCTGGTGTTGGCACTTCAAAGGAGAAGCACTTTTTCTTCTTGGGTGCCTTGAACTTCAAAATACAAGGCTGTCTTGGCCCAAAAAGGCTTTAGCACCACCACAAAAAAAAAAAAGGAAAAAAATCTGTTGTAGCTATAGTAATCTGTTCATTAAGAAGAAACAACAATGTAAGAGTAAGCAGCTTTGTACCCTTGTTCCAGATTCTATGATTGTCCCTAACTGAAGTTGCAGTTGGTTGGAGAGAGATCCTCACCACATGTGCGGAAGACTGAATTGCAGCTGTCCTTAGAACGTGTGTTTGGACACTGTCTCTGGTTTGGTTGGGGGTGTTTAGAATCATCTTTTTTGTGTTGTTGGGCAAGGTCTGTAAATTCTTAATGCACGGTTTAGGACATTAGTCTACAGTGAACTTATAAATTACTTGTATGCTTCATTCTGTTAGTTGTCTGTGTGCTGCTTTATTAAATACAGCTAATTTACGTAAGAACATGCTGAGATCCATTTGTTACTAAAATCAAAATCAGACTTCTTTCACATAATCTGAATTTTGGAACTCCGTTCTACTAAATGCTTATAGAGCTTCAGAATCCACCATTTGTTCTGGACAGACTTTACACATGTTGATGAAACAACTTCTGCCCACTGTGAGCAGGTCTTATGTGCTGCAAGCTTTATGGTTACATTAAAGCTTTTTGAAAGCATAGTTAAGGCAATTTATCTTTTCAGCAACAATTTATCTTTTCAGTCAACAGGACTCTGGAATTTCCTCGCCGAAGTTGAATTAATTTTGTTTAATTAAGCTTTAGTTCTTATTCTTTGTATGATTTGAATTATCAGAAATGGAACATGGAGTTTCAATGAAGGAGACAATCTGAGGGAAAAGTAGAGTGTGTTTGTGCAGAGTGGATTGTGCTTTGGCCTACTAAGGTGAACTGAATACTTCAGCAGATACTGCTGTGCTTCATATCAAATAAATCAGTTTATTCAACTCGCCAAGAGCGGTTATTAAGGTCAGTATCAGTTTGGCATCTGAGAGGGGGAGGTTCAACCATCCAGGACCGATGGTGTTCCTTCTAGTGAGGCTTCTTCTGAAACATATCTCCTGGTTTAATGGGTTATTGTATGTCAGCAAGGGTCACAGAAGGGAATTGTACCAAGAATTGTAGAACAATTCAGGTTGGAAAAGACCCTTAGGATCATTGAGTCCAACCATTAACCCTACACTACAAGTTCACCCCTAAACCATATCGCCTAACACTACATCTAAGCGACACTTAAACACATCCAGGGATGGCCAAGAAGGAAGATGTCTTCTTTGCTGCCTTACTTCCTCTTCTTCTTCCCCCAAGAAAAAACTGGAATATTTGCAGTGAGTGAGATATATTTTGATTTTAAAAAGCAGTATGAAACAGCTTCCTGGGAGTACTGTTTTCAGTCCTGTATGTCTGTAAAACTATATCCAGGGTGGGAGGTGTCATTTGATGAACTTGCTGTTAAAACAGTGAAAAGGTTTCATTTTAATTGTTACTGTATTGTGAGTTTCTGAGTTATTTTGTGATACAATAGCAGTTTGTGTTCCCAAGCCTGTTCCTGTTATATACAGTGGGAATGTACATAAAGCACTCAGATTGGAAACTGCAGGGCTTTTAGTAACATAACTCGCTTACCCTCATTTCAAGTGAAGACACCCTCATTTTAAGTGCTATATATTCACAGTGGGTATGTACCACTAGTGATGATATTCACTGTCCTAAAGTGCAGGAATATTTTTGAATGCCGGTATTGGTAAATGGCTTGATACATTTAAGTTTAAAAAAAAATAAAATTCTACATTTATACATGTAAAACAAACTGGCACATGAGATTTCTTGTCAGATACCTCCTACACCACTTGACTCCGATGAACCTAGCTGATCACACACCATCTAGTACTGTGCTGTTATTTGTGCTGGTGGTAAAGTAGATCTGAGTAGGTATAACCGTTTCGTTTTGGTGGTTGAAGATTCCTGGAAATTCTTGCCCAGAAAGACAAGAAACACAGAACAGTATTTGTTCTGTACCTGTTTTGATTGTTAATTTAAGTGACTCAGTCATACCTGTGACTAGTACGAAGGAAGATGCTTGGCTGGGGGAGAAGTAGGATTTTTTTGTTTAAGTAACAGGGAAAGCTAATTATGAGAATCATGTATTGAGGTATGCCACAGATGTCACAAGCTAGCCAAATGCTTGTTTCATTGTTGCTTGTCATATTTGGCCTGGGCATTAGATGTGAGGTTTGCAGGGGTTTGGATAGTTGAATTTTAAATTGCAGTATTGCATAAATGTGGTAGTCTTTTAGAGGGCTGAGAATATAACAAAAGTGAAGAGCACTGTTTTGGGAGAGGAAAATGAGTGAATCTAGATGGAAGTTCTAAGATTTTCTGCTTTAAAATAAATTGCAGACATGAATACCTGAACTGCTTCCCACTAACATGGTAGCTATTTGCTGCTTGGTGCTTTGTTGTTGCTGTAATTCTTCTGAAGCTTCTTCTACAGTAGGAATAGAGCTTCTACAAATGTAAGACCTCTCCACTAGCATGGAGACTACTGCACTTTATTGTAGTAGTACTTTGCACTGCTTTGTTTGCCTGTAGTCAGTGTATTACAATTCATCAACATTGTTTTATGGAAATAGTGTTTAAAAGTCTGTTGCACTTTTCACTTATGGAAACTTTTGACCTTGAAAAGTTTTGCGGAAAGTTACCTGATCTGTTTCTGTGGGCATTTACAGGTTTTTTTGTTAGTCAGTGTCAAACACCTGTATCCAATAATTTCAAAATGTCTTTCTTCATCTCTGCTTGTTAAGAATAGTCTGGTTTATGTCTTGGCAGTTTGTTTTATTTGTTAGCTGTTGAAAATAGGTGTGCTCTTTTAGAATTTAATATACAAAGTTATTCTGTTGTTTCTTTCTTTTTAAAGATAAAAATAAATAAAATTCCCCAGTGCTGGTCTGGTATGGTCTCCTTAGACAGAATCAAATTGTGCCTGTATTTTTATGGGTAAAGGTTTCAGAACTTCTGTTTTACCTACAGGTGTGTAAAATGGCATGAGCCTTCCTGAATCTCCTGCCGATCTAAGTTAATGTTTTCATATAGAGTCATTAGTTTCTCTTGCTTCTCTTTTGTTTTTTTTTTTTTAAATCTTTTGATGACTTAGGTAGTTTCTGAACTGAAAAGTGATGAGCACTTGCCTTGGGTATGCTCAGAGCACATGACTGTACACAGACACACACTTGGCATATGCATCAGCATAGCTCGTGCAACCTACTTGAAGAGTGAGTTCCTTGTTCAGTGTACTGGAGCATAAATGGTTTCATAATGATACAGCTCTCTTGGAGACTGAGCAGTTCTTTACATTTAGTTCAGTAGGAATTAGAACTTTTATATATGTCAGATATTGTTGACCTATTTTTTTGCCTGTAAGTAGCAAGGAATTTAAACTTCATCTGTCTTGGAGTATGAATGAATTCTCTTCTGAATCACCATGCATAACAATAGAAAACTATATCATGACTCGGTAGTGTGTCTTTATATTATTACTCCCCATAGTGTTCTTCATCTTTAATAGAGATGCCATTGATTTCAGGTGTGTTCTGTGCGTTATTTTTTATTGCAAAACGGATAGTTAAAAGGGGAAGGTAAAACAGGAGTGGAGGTGAGGAGCAATTCTTATGACAGCAGTAGCTTTCTGTGGCCGAATTAAGGTGTTCAAAGCCACAGAGACACAGTTGCGGTGAATTATCCTGACATAGCTGGGGCGAAACAAATACGTGGGGTTTTTTCCGCATGCAGAAACAATGTAATGATTGCTCTGCCACACTAGACGAGTGTGGGTATAGTATAAGTAACGTTTTTGGGCACACAGCCTACCCTTCTCCTTAAGGGGCTGCTGCAATTGCAAATTATATCAATGTCCTTGTGTTATGACTTTCAGTGGTGTGCAAATAAAGATTATTTCCAATTCAGACAGTATTAAGCTGTCTAAGGTTAAGTCTTTCACTGACGTTGAGTTCCCCTTGGCTTCTCTTCCTTGCAGCCTACTTATTAATGGGGTAACACTGAGGTTGTTGATTTACGGAAGCAAAACTAGGATTTCTCAGAGAACATCCATTTTCTGTCTCCCTCTCAAGTATAGCCTGGTTAGTTAGGATGTGGTGCTGCTCAGCTCTTGCTACAGATCTTGGGAGGAGCTTTCCTAATGTCCTTTCACTGAAGGTCAAGGTTAAGACCACTTCTTTTCAATGTGTAAGGATGTGATACCGTATGCTGAGGGGCAGGGCTAGCTAACCTCTCTTGGCATCTCCAGGAAACTTCCCAGCTCTGCTGGGGGAGCTGCACACAGGAAAGGAAACAGTTACTCCTCCACGGTGAGTAACCCTGTTTTCTGCTTGTTCACCTTCCGACTGTTGTCTCTTAATCTCTGGTGTCAAAGTAGGCCTATGCAGCCCTTGATCTAGTCCTTAATGTGGCCTGGGATGCTCTTTTTTTTTTCCCAATTAGAAAAATTTTCTCTGCAATTGTTTCACTGGAGTGATGCTAAAAGTTTTTTGTTTCTGGAAAGCTGTATCAGATTGCTGAACTATACTTATATACTGAGGAATATATACACAGAGCTCTGTAAAATGTCTGGTAGTTGAAAACCACAGTGCATCATTTTTTCTCATAGATGTTGTAGTTTTTGTACTGTTGCAAATAAGGGAATGAATTCCTCAAAGTTCTGTTTAATTGTGATTTCTGTTCCAGCTCTGATTTTTGCTTGTAAGTTTTCATGGCAATTTGCATTGGAAACTGTTGACACAGAATGAAGCACAGTGTTGCTTATACATTGCATGAAGCATTGTGCTGTGAGTCTTGCTATCAGTATTGCCTGGAAGTATAAAACCCTTTTATTTCTCTTCCTTTTGTGTGGCCAAAGTAAAACATAGTTCTCTCTGGCTGAGTGGCTGACACTTAAAACGCTGAATATTACTAGCATGAGTCTTAGTCTGTAGGCCTGCTAGAAAACCTCACTGCACTTTGAATATTGTGATTCTGTGATAATGTTTTCATCCTGTCAGTAGCCTTGTTGAAATAAGTGGTTCTACCTGCAGAGCAGTGTCATGGTGTAAGGACTATACCAGGCTAGTTCTTGGTTACTGGATGCTACATGTTGAGTTGTTACTCCTGGTTTGCTCAGGAACTTGGAGTCTTGGTTTTCCTTTGTTTTGAGTACTAGAGAATTAGTTTGGAACTTGGCTGGCTGGACAAGAACAGTTGAATGCGTTTTGCTGTGAGTGGGCAAGAAGCACAAAGATTTGGAATCTCTCTGTAGATTACCCAAGGGAAAACTGAGAAATCACCCTTTTAATTTTCCTTGCCTCATAGGTAGGGAAATCTTACGTGAACTTGATTTGTGTATTTATATCAGGGGAAACCGTTTAAGTAGAAAAACACTGTAGAAAAAATTACTGCTCTGAGCTAATTTTTCTATCAATGTATCCAGCATACTGTACCCCCCCAAAAAACTAATTGCTTAAGTGTCTAACTGCCTGAGATTCATTACTTTCTTTTTTTAAAGAAGTGTTAGTGTTTGGGTTGGGAAGATTCACTCTTTTTGTTCGCAGACATTAATTTCAGAAACATCCCCTTTTTTTATCTTCCCAACTGGAAAGATCTGGTCTTGGAGAAATAAATAGCCAACACTTTCAAAGTCATTCATGTAGATGATTCTAAAAGAGCAAGTGTATGAGACCATAAAAACTTATTTATTCAGGACAAAGGTATTGGATTGATGTTGGATATTTTGGAAACTATATTAGTGGCCAAGTTGTACCTTAAAGCACTGGTGCCAGTGCTGAGTTTTTTTGGGGAAAAAAAAAGTGTGAAGACTTTTGAAATGGCTTCTTTTCATGTTAACCAGGCGCTACCAGAAATACAGTGAGGAAAATGAAATTACAACTTTGCTTCTTGATGCCTAAATCAATTAAGAAAAAGGTGTTTCATTTTGACTTTTGTTGGTGCAGATGGGACTGCTAGCAAGTCAGTTTATCTGTTTTCTCGTTCAAGTTTTTTTTCCTTCATCTCCTCAGCACAATAATTGTAGCGCTCATGTTGGAATGTGTTCACTTTTACAGGAGAAACATGATGCTCTTTTCTGGTTTTACAAATAGAAGCTTGTCGTCAACTGAAATCTAAAAGTTCATTTTTGTATCTCATGGTGCGTGCTTGACTACAGACTCTGTAGTGTTTTCTGGTGTGTTACTTAGCGTTTGTAACAGGAGTAGATTCACCTTGTTTCACTTAGCTTTCTTCTGAATATACTGTCAATGCAATTTTATGTGAAAATTATTTTTATAGGGATTAGTTGCTGCTATCATTTGTTTAATAAAATACACTGGTGTATTTTGTCCTTGAAAGCTTAAATTTGTCTGCCTTAATGTTTTAGGGAGTGAGATTGTAGGGTTAAGAAAAAACAACCAAAACCAATCCCCCCCCAAATATGCAAGTGCACGTAGGATACATTCTTCTGTCTCTGAAACTCATTGGATTGTGGTATGTGAGACTGTATTTTTTTTTGTGTGGTAATATAAAAGCAAATCCTCAAGGATTAAGAATTCACTTAAAAAAAAAATATTTTGGATAGGTAAGTTTGACCCAAATCCTGGAAGAAAGATGGCTTTATTTTTTGCTATGGTTATTAATAGTGAACTTCATACAGCAGTAGGTAGGCCTTCCGTTGATAATGGGTACGTTTCTTTATAGAAACAGGACCAAAGTCAGAACTGTCCTTCCTAGACTAAGATGAGTAGGAGCTGTGCTTGTTTTGATGAGTGTGGTCATAGGTTTTACAGTGAGACCAAACCTGCTGTTTAACAGAACTGATGAGGTTCTGTTAAATGAGAAATCAGGATTCTGGGTGCAAGATGTTGTCCTTGTCTCTTACAAACATGTTGGTTGATCTATAAACATTACCAGGGAAGCATACTGTTGGTGAATCCAAACATCTTTGACACTACTTCATGAAACTTAACTTGTTAAAGTTGATTAAATGTCAGTAAAATTTGCATGGTCAATAATTTCTGTAATGTGTAGTAAACCTTGGTTTATTTTCACACAGGGTCCCAAGCCTGGTGTCTTTGGAAGAGACCAAACTATACACGGGTGTCGAATATGGTAAGTGGGCCTAGTTCTCTTCAGACGCGTTGTTGTTTTCATTATTTTTTTTAATTTTTTTTTTCTTCTGTAAAAACAGTAGACTGTAATTTTGATTCTTCTGTTTAATATAAATGAGCCTTTTTGGCCAACACAGAAGTTCTTGCATACACCTCGTTTCATTCTGGTGGCGGCACACAAGATGCGGATCCGCTGCAGTGATGTGGCTGGGTGTGGGAGCTCAGGGCCAGCCCAGGTCAGAATGGTTGGAGTCTTGTGCTTGCACACAGATGAGAGGGGCAGGCAGCCACAGCCATCTCCCTTCCCAAGGAGACTCTTTGCACCATTGGGGCTTCTTTCTTCTGGCTTTTGTTGTTGCTTAGATTGGGATTGTCTGTTGCCCTCTGTATATTGAAGGCAAGTAAGTCCCCAGCCTTTTACTGGGGTGATCGCCCAATACAGAAAATCTATTGATTTTCTTTTTTACCCTGCTTAATGTGTTGCTCAGTTTTCACATGCTGAATAATCTGCTTCAATCTGTGGTTAGAAATTAAGCCAACTGTCAAGGCAGATGACGATGATTATGCACCAATAAAAAAACATTGACTTGGTAAACAACAGAAGGCCCTAGGAGAGTGGTGTCCTTAGATACCACAAGGTGGTTATTTTCATGAGTCTGTGCTGCATTTCTGAATAGTCTGCTCTGGTTTTCCACTGGTTTACTTATCTGTAAATTGCTTTTTCTGCTATTGTGTAGTAAAGTGAAAATGTTGGGGTTTTTTGTAGATTTATCAAGAGAGAATTATCGGGAAACAATCGCAAGGGTTACAAGGAAATTGCTGCGTAAGTTTAACCACTCCTTTATCTAAAAACTCCTGTGTTGTGGGCTTGAGTATGGTGTTATAGGTGAGAAAATTGTTCTGTTTGCTTTGACTATAACTCTTAAATTGGAGCTTTGTAGAAATAAAACTATTGTTAATTTTAAAAGCTCTTTTCCTGTCTGATAACAAATTATTTTTCTTCCAATTGCAGGCTATATACTTGATAACTCAGAAGATGATACCAAGTCTTTATTTCTAATAATAAAGGTATGCTTATAGTTTTGTAATACTTAAGATTATTTGTTTTGCAAAGTAATTACTCTGTTGTCTTTTTCTTTCTACAGATTATTAGTGATGTTTTACAGTTCCAAGGATCTCACAAGCATGAGTTTGATTCACGATGGAAAAGCTTTAATCTAGTGAAAAAATCAATGGAGAACAGGGTCAGTGATTTTCTTCTTTGTAAAGCTTAGGAACTATTTCCATCCCTCACCTAATGTTCATAAAGATGTTTTTTATATTTTTGTTACTTTCCTAATCAGTCATCATAAGTTTGAAATCTAATTCCTTGATAAGAATATTGTTTTGCAGTGTTTTTGTAGCTTTTATTTGGAAATCTTACCCGGAAGTAGCTTAACACTTCTGAATTGTAGTAACCCTCAGTTTGCTGAAAGCCTTGAATTTGGCTTGATGCTCCCTTCTGAGAAATTTCTGGGACCAGAGTTCCCTTTTGCTTACAGGGGAACAGGCAACTACAAAACTTTACCAGGGCCCAAAAAATGAGGCTGTCTGCCAAGAATAATTTCTACGTGAATTTCTACATGAACTTCTACATGAATTTACCTGTGTCTAGAAGAGTACCTGAGTTCAGTCAGTACACATTGCTGACATGAATACAGCTGTCTAAACTCAAATTATGTATTTGTTTACAGCTTCAAGGGAAAAAACAACATATCAGAGCTTTGCTGATAGACAGAGTTATGTTGCAGCATGAGGTAATACTTTCACTTCAGTCTTCACTAACTACTACTTGGAAAGCTGATTTGTTGTATTCTCACTGAGCAAAAGATACAATAATCATGCACTAATGTTTTTCTTACATGTGTGGAATGTAAAGACAATCTGTCCTTTACTGGTATTTTTCTGTAATTTAGCTGAGAACACTAACGATGGAAGGTTGTGAATATAGAACTTCCCACCAGGAGATGATCAGAGATCTTTTGTGTTTGTCCACAAGTTCATATGGTCAGGTAAGGAACAGTCCCTTTTAAACTGAAATACATGAATGTTTTCATTGATCTTCCAAATTATATTTTCAGGATCTTAATTTTTCAATTTATTTCCATGGCAACATGAAATATTTACCAGCACTAGTTGCTGGTTTTGATGTAGTTTTTGCTTTATTTGACAAAGAATGGGCTTAAAGAACTTAATTGGGTGGAGAGGCTGCCAACTTAGGTTGCAGATTTTAAATTTTTTGAGGGACTTAACTCTAGGCTTCTACAAACAATAATGCAATTAAAAAATTTAATGAAAATATATCAGGTTGAGGTTTTTAGATGTGATCGTATGATTTGTTACACAACACATTTTGTTTCTGTGCACAAATGTGTCATTTTTACTCTATGCATAAGTAACAGAAATGGGTAAGGTTTTTATTTTGTATAGTGTATTTTTTGTTCAGAAGACTTCCTATTAATGTCACTCTTCCCACAGGTCAGAAGCAAAGCTCAGCAAGCATTCTTCACAGCTCTGGGAACGTACAATTTTTGTTGCAGAGATATCATTCCCTTGGTTTTGGAATTCTTGCGTCCAGACCGGCAAGATGTCACGCAAAAGCAATTTAAAGTACTGTCTCGTTAATTTTGTTTAATGTCTGGCTTTTGAAAGTGGTTTTTACAGGACGATTTTTAATGGTGAAAGTGGGAGTTGCTTGTTTATCAGCGTGGCTCATAGCTTATGCGTGACTAGCATAAGGAATTACTTGGGTTAGATAAGTCGTCAAGAGAAATTTAGTGTTTATACGTGTTTCTCATTTCACTGTATGTTTGGGTATTACAAAAATTAATAGCTATTTTGAAATTACGAAATGGAAGTTAAGAAGCTGCAGTCCAAGGTGGTAAAACTCATTAGGCAGTTCTGTCAGCTGTAGCAGGCTAAGAAAATAGCATGAACTGGTCAAAAGTTGATCAAAAAGTTACATTAAATCAAGTGGGTTTTGTTATCAAGCACCATCTATCTGTCTGGGCGTTCGAAAACATCATGCACTCCTGTCCTACAGTCAGAACAGCAGCTGTGGCTTCCTATCCTGCTCCAGCTGCCTGATATCGTTTGTGTGTGAAAAATGCTTTAACTTTCTAAAATTACATCTTTCATTTTCCAGGGTGCCTTATATTGTCTTCTTGGAAATCACAGTGGAGTGTGCCTGGCAAATCTTCACGACTGGGATTGCATTGTGCAGACGTGGCCGGCCATTGTTTCTTCTGGGCTCAGCAAAGCAATGTCCTTGGAAAAACCATCCATCGTTAGACTCTTTGACGACCTAGCAGAAAAAATCCACAGGCAGTATGAAACGATTGGATTGGATTTTGCAGTAAGTGACGGATTGCTTGGCGTTCATGTCTCAGATTCTGAGAGCATTTGTCATGGGTTAGGGCTGGGCTGGCCACTAAACCTGGACAGACGCTCGCTAACCCCCTCTTCCCCCCACCCCAAACGGGAAGGAAAAGGAAATGAGGCAGAGAGACTTATGGATTAGAGAAGAAAAACTAGAACAACTTTAATGAAATAGTGGAAATAATAGTGAAATGATAAAAATAAAGAACTGTATACAACTATATGTAAGCCCAATATCAAACCTGACTCCCTCCCCCGATAACAATGACCACTGATGCTTCAGAGCAGGTGGCACTGGGGAATAGGGAGCTGGATTCTGGAACTCAGGATCCGGATCAAAAGCAGGAGATCAGACAGAGTCCTCCCTGGACACCAGCCATTGCAGAAAAGGGAAAAGAAGGAAAAAGTGACAAAAGGGCCGAAACTCTTGTGATCACTCAATTTATACTAAATATGACATATATGGAATGGAATACTCTCGTTGGTCACCTGTCCTGTCTATTACCCCCCGGAGGTGCAACCTTTTACTTCCTTGTGACCCCTCTTACTATCCAGCACCCCTAGTGTGGCACACAAGAGCCAGCAGTGGCCTTGGTCCCTATAGGAATAAGTATAAGCAACAGCCTTTCTGCATCCCAGTTCCAGGCAGTGACTGTAAACATCAGGTGTCGTCACTACTGGTAGCACACACTGTCTGCGAAAACACGCTGCTAGCCTCAGAAAGTGCAGCCTTTTAGAAGAGATTAAACTGGAAAGTAAAAATCACTAAAGAGAATTGGGGTTTTTAGCTAAAACCAGGACAGTGTTTGATTCCGTAAATGCTGGAGAGTCATGTACATTATTTCAGTCAGTGTTCTCGAGTTGATCATGCAGACGTGCATTTTTGAGACTGAAGTAATAGAGCTTCCCATAACATCATTGGAATTCGTAATTTTTTTGTTAACCTCTAAGGAAACCTGTTACAGAAAGAAAGCTTAAGTTGCCTTTCGTTGTCAATTAGCACGAGTCTTGCTGCTCAGGTGTGAAGATGCACGTCAGTGGGACAGGATCACCAAATTAACACTGTCAGTGGAGTGGTGTCCCGCAGCGCGAACACACAGCGCTCGCTCCACAGCTGCCTCTTGCCCAAGCAGTGGAATGAATGGCATGGTACTTCTTGTAAAAAATTAGTGCCAACTAACAAGAATCTTCTATAAACATCTTTTATGCTTAATGAAATACTAAAGCTTGTCTTTACCTGTATTTTAAAATAGAATAAAACGTACTTGGAGAAATAATTCTGCTGTGTGACCACAAAAGCTCTCTTCCTTACTTCCTCAAGGATTTTGTCATATGTGGACAGGAAGTTCTGCACTCCACTTAATTCAAAACAGAAACAAACATTAAAAACTTGAGTTGCTGCTCAGTCACAAATCCTTGTGTTCTCTGTCAATAGGTTCCAGAGAAATGCATTGAGATAGCCATTATGCTGCAAAAATCAGAACATCCAAGTTCAAGCTTCACAGGTCTTCGTTCAGAAGAAATTCAGTTAGGAATTCAGCGACAGAAAGAAAAGAATGCTGAGGCTCTGCAGTAAGTTAAACTTCCCTTAACACCAGCTTATACCTCCTAATATTTACTATATATTAAATATCCAAAGTAATAACCTAAAATTGCTAAATTACATCTTAAGCTTGACAAATTCAGAATGCTCCAGGGTTGTTGTAATGTATTTTCTCTCTTGACTTGGCAGCCTCTCTCCTCAGTGTGCGTATTTCCTTCTTTCATCTTCTCTGTCATCCCCGTTGGCGCTCTGTTTACTGCATTGCCTTTTGTGGAGCAATTTTTGTTCTATTTTTGAATGCTTCTCTCAGAATCGTCTGGTTGACGATTCCCTCTTTTTTCCCTCAGAAACTACGAAAATTTGGTCAACATGCTGCTAGACTGTGTGGAACAAAGAAATCTGTAAGTCTCCTTTTCTGTGCATGAGAATTTTTTGAGGGGTGGATTGGAATTGGCTACAGGAATAAATACCAATTGCAACATTAACTGAACGTTTGGTTGCATTTGTGTGTTTCCCTAAATTACAGTCAAGCTCATTGGCTGTAGCAGTGGCATAGAATGTTACTTATGCTACTGCAAACATATTTACATAATCTTAATATATATACTAATGTCTGTGTAAAAGCAGTACATGCAACTATGCTACTTATTGTCTGTTTTGAATGGTTTTAATTTTTTTTTCTCAGTCCCTGGAAGTTTGAGCACATAAGCATTGGTTTTCTGTCTCTGCTCCTGAGGGATGATAGGATACTGCCTGCCCGTGCCATAAAGTTTTTCGTGCAATGTCTCAACCATGATGCAATTGTAGTTCGTAAGGTAAAAGCAGTATAATGTTATCTTTGTGTTTTGCAGCTCATTGGGGTTTAGATCAATCAGTTATGGTGTTTTACTGTGACAAAGCACAAACACAGAGGTGTATGTTCCTCCCCACCCTCCCAGCCGTGTATCGGTGCAAAATTTCCTACTCCAAGAAGATGACAGTCTTGGCAGTGCTGTAGCCGTGACATACGATGTAGTCTGTAAACTGTGAAAATCTGGAACATACCTACTCATTCTTACTTAGCTCAGAATTCTTTGCAGAATTTCTTCTGCACATGTGGGGTTTTTTCCATCTGCACCTTACTACTTACAGGAGCTGTCTTGGTGTTATGTTTGTACCTTTTGTTCTGCTTGTTCCTTCAGTGAGGCTTGAAACTAACAGCTACCTCCTTTTCTTTCCTGTAAGTGATTAGTGGAGAGGTTTCTCTGGGCTATGAGAGTGACATTTAAGTCGTGTCCTATATCCCCCAAAATGGCTGAGATTACTTCTTTATGGAAAATATTGGGGTGACAAAGTTAACTTAATGTTCACTGGCTTGTTAGAGTGCCAAGTAAGTGGCTTAAAATTCGTCTGTGATGAGATGCATCCTTCTGGAGGGAAGTGGATGGAAGGGACACATTAATAATGCCCATTTCTTTCCTTCTTTCTTCCTTTCAGGTGGCTATCTCGGCTGTGGCTGGTGTTCTTAAGCAACTTAAGAGAACACACAAGAAAGTGCCCATCTGCCCTTATGAAATAAGTAGGTTTTTTTAATGTAAGAAATGTCGTACTAATATTTATCCTTAATGTTTTTTTAAAGTGTATTTTTCTAGTTAAATTGAACATAGAATCACAAGCCTTACATTTTTCATTTATCTCTGGTTGCTCGTGTCCTGAGCAAACCAAACAGGCAACACAAGCGGTCGTTTTTCAGTTGCGGTTTGTGGTTTTTTAAAACGGTAATAAGCTGGTCATTTATTTGAAATGTGTTAAAACTTCAGAGATACAGTCATTCTCCTTTCAGAAAGCCTTGTAATCTGTGAGAATCATTTGTGTATTTCTTTACGCTTTTTTTAAATAATTCCAAATGGCACATTTAGATAAATTACTAAAGGAGTCTTTTCGGTCTTTTCAACCTGCTAAAGCAAATTTCTGTACAGATTTGATTGGGACGAGGGAGACACAAAAGCTCTTTAGAATCTTTTAATGACAGGTGTAACAAGTTTTCATAGAGTACAAATTTCCTCTTTAACCAGGCGGAAACCCTAAGCCTTCCAACATTCAGGCTGGCGACAGGCCGGATAACCAGTGGCTGCACTATGACAGTCAGAGCTTACCAAAGACGAAGGAGGCATGGGAGGCGTGTTGTTTTGTGGAGAAAACGCACTGGGGGTATTATACCTGGCCTCGGTGAGTGTTATTGAGCATTGAGATACAATCAGGAGAGTGAGCAGAAAATACCCTGCAAGAAATTAAATTACGCTTGTTAGGTTTCATTCTTTTTTAATTTTTATTGAGACAAAAAAATACAATTTGTATTCCTTGCTTGTTTTACCACTTCTGAGTTTTTGGGGGGGGGATTTGGTTGGCTTTTTAAAATTTATTTTCTGCCTGTTTCTCTTTGGATTTTGTGGGTGGTGTAGACACGTACTCAATATGGCTATTTAACTGCTGGTTTCAAAATGGAGTATGCACATTTGAAAATTATAGTTGTGCAATGTGTGGAGTATTCTAGTATCACTGGCAATTCTGGACTGTTTGCTGCAGCAAGACTTTTTTGTTGTTGTTGTAAAATTTCTTTTGCTCTTTTGGAGTTGATGATAAATCCTTTCTAATACTGAGAATATAGAAAATAACCATAAGATTCATTTTACTTTTAAAATGTATTACTATATTTTTTTTTACTATTCAGAACTATGACAGTTTATGCTCCAGCTGAGCATCAACCAAAGCTTGGACGAAGGAGAGATGAGCTGACAGAGGTAAGGGTTTCAGTTGGTTTCAGTTTTGTGGGGTTTTTTTATACTACTTCTCCCTACTTTTTTTTAGTACTGTCCACAGATTACTGTAAAGATAATGTGAGAATAAATTCCCCTCTTCTCTTTTAACCTAAATATTGCTTGCCATTTAGAGAGTGCTTACACAAATTACGTGCAAACAGGATTGTTTTGCTCGACTGCAAACCAGGATGGAAATTGGTTTCATGGCTGTTTGGTTACAGTTACATTTTTAAAAGTAATAGGTGGTAATTGTTGGGAAATCTAGATTCCCACAAAATATTTTTAATTGTATTTTTCTCATTTGTTTTCATACTCACTGTGTTAGCATACAAGAAGAAATTATTATTTTAATGTATTGCAGCTGTCAGTGATCAGGGAATAATTGTATTAACAAGCACTTTCTTGTTGCTGTTCAAATCTCTTACTAGACTTTAGAACAAGGTGATTAATGACAGTGGGAATGACTATTTCAGACAGGTTTTGCTATTGGAAGGAAAGACAATCCGAAGTCATTAATGAAACTAAAAATCAGGAGTCTTGCAAAACATTACCCAGTACTCCCTATAAAAAGGGGGAAAAGGGAAAACTAAGGCACGTTTTTCATCAAAAATAGAATCAAAATTGAAAATGGAACTTCAAAAGACTGGGATATCATGGTGACAATCAAACTAATCCTTTTTTTTTTTCCCTGTTGCAGGCAGAACAAATTATATATGATCACTTTTCTGATCCCAAGTTTGTTGAGCAGTTAATAAAATTTTTGTCTTTAGAAGACAGAAAAGGAAAAGACAAATTTAATCCTCGCAGATTTTGCCTCTTCAAGGTAACTAGATTTAGTAATTAATCATAGAATCATAGGATGGCCTAGGCTGGAAGGGACCTTAGAGATCATCTAATCCAACCTCCCTGTCATGGGCAGGGACGCCTCTCAACTAGATCAGGCTACTGAAGGCCCTGTCCAACTTGGCCTTGAACACATCCAGGAAGGGGGCTTCTGTTTTGTAGATTTGTAGTTTTCTTTGCTTCTGTTTTGTAGATAATGTTCAAAGCATGGAAAAACCATACATTACTTGGCTTACACTGTTGCAAAATGTTGATTTTTAAAGGCATGGTCTCTTCTGATGAAATACGTAGGGAAACATTTAGAGTAATGTAAAAGTGAATGTAATTCTGTTACAAAGGCAAATTAATTTTACTTTTGACATATTGAAATCTCAAGCACTGTGCTCTCTTAGGTTGTTCTTTTAAAGACAATGGTTTAGATGAGAAAGTGTCTCCAGAAATCATCCATCTTGTTTTCCAGGGCCTTTTCAGAAACTTTGATGATGCCTTCTTGCCAATTCTTCAGCCTCATTTAGAACAGCTTGTGGCAGACTCCCACGAAAGCACACAGCGATGTTTAGCCGAAATTATAGCTGGCTTAATAAGAGGTTCTAAACACTGGACATTTGAGAAGGTGCTGAAGTTGTATTTTTGAGTGATTCTTGGAATTTTATGAATAAGTTTGAATTATTGAACAGATTACACATATGAAGTTTAATGTGTCGCCTATGTCTGGGAAAGGACTGGAAAATGTTGCAGCACTTCATTGCCAATTTTGAGCACAATTCATAGCTTTGCTTCGTGCTTATATAATACAAGGTGTTACTAATATGCTTCAAGATTAAAATTAAGACCAGTTTGCTGTTAAGGAGGTAGCTAAGCTGATGCGGCTTGTTGTGGTGGAGTAAGTGGTTATGTACACCTTGGGCTATTGCATCTTTAAATAGTCTAGACCTAGCTGTCTGGATTATCTTTAAATGAATTTCTATGCTGAAAGTGGCTTAATAAAAAATTAAAAAATAAAATTTAAAATTGGGACGGTAAAGTCCTTGGGGTGTACAAGACTTCAATCCTACCAAAAGCAAAGTGTATGCAGTCTCTGATACAATTGTACTTAAATCACCATGAAAATATTTTCCTATTATTTGAAAAGACAGATGGATTTGTGTTCACAGAGGTTAGATGACCATTTTGTCCTTAAATCCTGTATTTTGCCTTTTTGCTGAGCAGGTGGAAAAACTTTGGAAGCTTCTCTGTCCTTTGCTTCGAACAGCTTTATCCAACATTACAGTGGAAACCTATAACGATTGGGGCACGTGCATAGCAACCTCATGTGTAAGTACTCCTAGGTTCAGTCCTGTAAAGCTATAGCCACATGATCAGGTTTCACAGATAATGCATAAATCAGAGCTTTATGCACAGAGCTATTTGGATATATTTTCTCAGCTAAAACTGGGAACTCTAAATACAGTGTAAAACTAACATCCATTTAAAATTTCATTGTGAAAAGTTATTTAATTTTACACTTGCTTACTGGAGTAAACCCAAGGGTTGCAAAAAATAGTTCTGTCAAATCTTTCCTTGTTTGTACATTATTTACATTTAAAAAAAAATCTCCAATTTGCTTATTTCTCTGATGCCTGTTTATTTTCAGGAGAGCAGAGATCCTAGGAAACTGCACTGGCTGTTTGAATTGCTGTTGGAATCTCCATTGAATGGTGAAGGAGGATCATTTGTAGATGCGTGGTAAAATTAATTTTAACTGTTTTATTGTGGCTGAATAAAGAAAGCAAGCAAGCATGGATAAAATGTATTGAGAGTGTGTTGTACCAGCTAGTCTGTAGAAGCAGGAAACAAAAGCACTGCTTTCCAATTAACTTTCCCCACACAATGGCAGTTTCTTCATTATTTTTTTTTTTTAAGGTAATTAAATCTAGTTAACAGAATGTGAAGTTTTGGAACTGGCACAGCAGCAGTACCCTTGTTTCTTTCTGTCATTTTTACCCATCTTTGCAAGGAAGTCGCACAAAACCATTTCTGTGCTCTGACATGCACAAAGCATTCCAAAACAGGGCTCGGAGGGGGTTGGGGAAGGAAGGAACGATTTTATGTGACTAAAGATAAGCTGTTTTGATTCCCAGCCGACTCTATGTGCTGCAAGGTGGCCTCGCCCAGCAGGAGTGGAGAGTGCCTGAGCTGTTGCACAGACTGCTCAAGTACTTGGAACCCAAACTCACGCAGGTTTACAAAAACGTCCGAGAGAGAATAGGAAGGTCAGTGTTCTCTTCTGCATTTCTTGGGTTTTTTCCTTTTCATTTTATGTGGGTAACTGAGTATCTAGGTAATTACACTTAAGTGGTGACTCTGCTGATCTCTGTGCGTTAATACCAGTAACAGAAATTAGGTAAATTATTGTTAACAGACTTGCATCAGAGACTTCAGGTGACTTGTCTGTTCTTGTCTTTCATTGTATGTGGCCTGTTATGTTTATATATGATACCTTAAAAAACAAAAAAAAAAAGGTCAAAAAAACCCCAACCAACCCATCCTCTCTTAACCCCCACAGTACTTCCCCCCCAAACAACACTACAACCCTAAGTTACTGTGTCTCATCACTAGTGAGACAAATGTACAAGGAATCCTTTAGAGAGCATTTTAGAGACTTAAAAGACTAGCTGCAGATCTCTTCAGAGGAGAGGAGAGTTACAGCTTAGTGATTGTTTAACCCTGCTTGATTCAAGTATCGACAAAGAGGGTATTTGAAAAACATTTGGTTTTGAGTAACTTTGAAGTGAAGATAAAACATCCTATAAGTCTTAAACTTCCAAGTTCAACAAATAGATCACTTTTATCTGTGTTCTCTAGACATAGAAAACTATGCTAACTGTACGTTTTTGGTTGCTTTGCCTTTTTTTTAGTGTTTTGACCTACATATTCATGATAGATGTTTCCTTGCCAAATACTGCTGTGACTAAATCTCCTCGCATCCATGAATTTACTGCCCGGATACTTGAAAATCTTAAACCCCTCATGGAGGCAGATGAAGAGATTCAGAATCATGTTATGGAAGAGAATGGAGTTGGTGAACAAGACGAGAGAACTCAGGGCATTAAACTCTTGAAAACTAGTGAGTTCTTAAATGAGGTTAAGGAACGGAGGTATGTTACGATGTGATGATTAGGTCTGCAAATCATTCAGTTGCAACACACAGTTTTTCTTCTCAGATCTGTGCTGCAACAAGGTATCTGTGGTCTCAGGATTGAAGTTTATAAAGTTCCCTTTGTGGGGTCAGACTTAACTCCCAGTATAGGTCCACTGTAACGCGTGAAAATCTCACAGGGGAGTCGTGCAATAAATTCGGTCTGTAACTTGCTTTGTGATTATTACTGGGATTTATCTTATTAATCAGGGATCATTTCTCTTTACAAAACAGTTCTAAAGTGGTTGATGGCAAGTGCGGGACGGTCCTTCTCTACAGCTGTCACAGAGCAACTCCAGCTTTTACCCTTATTTTTCAAGGTATGTGCTTTAATTGCTCCTTTATTACTCATGTTCGTTTAAAAAGGGATTCTAAGTATAAACTACAATTATAAAGGACTCTTATAAATAAAAACAAAACCTGTAATGGTAATAAGAACACGTGTACAGAAGAGGTCCGTATTTTTATGCTCAGGGATTTTGCAGCTGATAATCTAGCCTGTTAAATGATTTCCTCACAGTAAGGATTTGTAGGTGAATGCACTGTACATAGAATCATAGAATCATAGAATGTTAGGGATTGGAAGGGACCTCGAAAGATCATCAAGTCCAATCCCCCTGCCAGAACAGGAATGGCTAGACTATGCCCCACAGGAACATGTGTAACTTGGGGGAGAAAAAGTGGTTAATTCATGAATGAATAAGCCTAACTTTTTTTCCCCCCCCTCTCTTTTGTCTCATACTGTAGATTGCACCAGTAGAAAATGACAATAGCTATGATGAGCTCAAAAGAGATGCTAAGATGTGTTTGTCGTTAATGTCTCAGGGTTTGCTGTATCCTCAGCAAGTGCCTTTGGTACTTCAGGTGCTAAAACAAGTAAGTATGGTTGAAATAGCTTAAAGCTTTTGTTACCAAGTGCACTCTGTGGGGTTTTTTAAGATTATACAGTACTTATGACTTAAAGAGAATCAAATACTGATTTTCTTAGAAGTGAAGGGAGTTTATCAGAAGTGTTCCCTAGAAACAGTAAATATATTTTACTTTTTTGGCTCATTCTGTATGCAGTTTGTGATGCAAGAGATGCTGCTTTTTTTTTTTTTTCCCCTCCAGTCATTCAAGACTGACCTACAGCAGTAAAACTACCTATTGCAAAATGTTGGTGTAAGCTGTACACACAACCAGAATAGTAACTGCTGTGTTGCAATCCAGGCTGCACCCACGCCTGAGGCTTTCGGTACTTTGGAGTTCCATAAGCACGTGGAGATCCAAGTAAAGGAACTTGAAAAAAACTTGGCTTTCAAAATCCATTTTGTAGAATATATATACTTAAGCAGAACGGAATTTCTGGTTTATTTATATCTGCCCTGTGACTCATGTCAGGAGTGAATCAGAGAGACACTTGCCTACTTAGTCTTTTGTAGTATTAGGTATCTGTTAAATAGCAGTGGTAGTTAAGTGTGTAATGAATTATTGTCTAAATAATAGTTGCGTGCTTTGGAAATCAAAGACCGTATGAACCAAGAATATCTGAATAAGGAAAGTTATTTACAAAGTAGGATTTGCTTGACGTCAGGTAGCTGCTTTCTCATACTTATTTATTTATACTCACAGACAGCAAGAAGCAATTCTTGGCATGCTAGGTATACAATATTAACCTACCTCCAGACCATGGTGTTCTACAATCTCTTTATCTTTCTCAACAATGAAGAAGCTGTCAATGACATTAGATGGCTGGTTATAAAACTTCTGGAAGATGAACAGCTTGAGGCAAGTAATACCTTTACCTAAATGCTTTGCTTCACATGGCTGGTTTCTTGCCCTTTTATGAAAAAGCTGCTGGTTGTAAATTAATATAGCAAGTATTTCTAGCTTTGCTTTATTCCTACTTTGAAAATATAACTAGCTTTATAGGATTTATTTATTTTGTATCCCATTTTTCCTTTTAATATTCCATTCCAGGAAAACAGCTGTTTAGAAGATTCTTCACTAGTGATTTTTAAAAGTTCTGTTGTTTTCAATTTTTCAACAGAGTGAGATATGGCTTTGTTTCATTCTTGATTTAAGTATAGCTGAAATAGGAATTTTATCATTTTCCTATACATATTGGCAAAGATGTTGGTAGAAAGTTCAGCTTCCAACAGGGTAGAATGCCATCCTGTGAGAACTCTGTAAAACTAATATTCATTACCCTATAGGTCTGTTTCCCATTTAATTGTATCAGTGTATTAATAACAAAAATACTTTTTCTTTTTTTCTTACATCCAGCTCACTGCAGAAGTATTTCTGTAGTTATCAGTAGATTTTTTTCCTTAGCTCTGTGCAAGATGCACATATAATAGGACAGGATTTGCCTAGCAGATGCTGTTGCTGATGGTGTTACGTGATTCAAAAAGGTAATAGTTTGTCAGCTTGCTTGTCAGTCTGACGAGGTTTTGTGCGTCTCTTGAGCTAGTGATACTTCAGTATATACGAGTGGAAGGAGACAAAATCCAAAATCTTGGCTGTGGTAGATGTGTACTGTCAAAGATACATGTATGAATGAGCACTATGTTCTTAGAAGTGCTTTCAGGATCATAAGCTTACTCTTGAAGGGGGAAAAAAATAAAGGTGCCTGCTGTGAATCATTGAGTCTTGCTTGTCAGGCTTCCAAAAGCTGGGGAAAAATCGCATTTATACAGTATCACGAATTCACAGAACTGCAGCCTTGTGCGAAGTATGATTGATCATGTTCAAGTCAAGTGAAAACTTTAGTGTTAACCTCTGCTCTGTTCCATTTCCCCTGTGCCATCAATTTTGCTGATTTCTGTGCTGTTGGCAAGCATAAGTGTAACTCTGCTTGTAGGTGCCTGGGTGTTTTTCTTCTAGAAAGAGAGGATTCTGAAGTGTGACACCGTTCTGCCACAGCAAAGAATCCTGGTTTAGGGCTTTCTGAAGCTACATTTAAAACACAAGTTATACCCGAGATGTGATATACCTGAGATGTGAAGCGTGCTTTTGCAAACAGTGAATTGGAAATAATTTGAATATACACATTAAAATTTCTGGCTTAAAAGGTTTAGTATTACAATCTCTATAAGTGCACGCAATGCTTGATGAACAGCACTTGGACTCCTCACCTGGCCGTGTTGGTTTCAGCACGCAGATGAGCTCTCTTGTGTCTGTCGTGTCAGTATTTGTTAGTGAGCTGAAAAGCTACAGCTTGCAATCCCGGAGAAGTGGTTTCCCACACCAGTCAGAACATTTATCTCATCTCGCATTTACCTAGTTACAAAATGTACAAAATTATTACTTTGCACTACAGAGATGCAAATCAAAGAAGCTTATCTATGTTCATCACCACTTAAGTGTTATTACCATGGAAGCTTTCACTTTTCTTTGAAAAATATCCTTGTTCATTCTTGATAATGATTGGCAAGATGCAGTATCTGGCAGAGTAATTCCTATGTATTTTTTGAATGCTGGATTTTTAAGATGAGCATCCCTGGCTCTAACTAGTATTTAGTGTCTTTACCATGTAGAACTGAGGTTTTGGTTCTTGGATTTAAAGATACTTTTCTTCTTTTTTTTTTTTTTGTTTTGCTTATTTTGATACACGTTTTTAATGGGTGCCAGACCTAATGATCCAGTCCATCTTCCTCCTTGTTTCACTATACACTTGACTCTTCTAATATTGCTAGAATTACTGTTCTCAAGCTTCCAGGTGATTTCATATTTTTTCGTAAAATTATTGGGCAAATGACAGTCTCGTATGATGAGGGTGAATGCCAAATAGCAATGTGACTGGAGTAGAGAGTGAGCATGGCTCGTGGGGAAGCCTAGCTTCTGTCCAATTCAAGTTTTGTGCATCCAATTTTAAGCACAGGCCTCTGGAAGTGGAGAAGGCTGTGGGAGATTCTCCAGTGGAAAGTCAGAGGAGTCAGAGAGCTGGTGGAGTACTGTGAATGTAAGAGCTAATGGGACCCTGCAGCTGATAAAGGGGCAAAGTCCTGAAAAATAACGTCTGTGTGCAGTCGCATAACCACCATTGAAAATCATTTCTAATTTTCATGTCATACAGGCAGTTGGAGGCAGGTGCAGGAGTGATTTGAGTTTGAGAAAGCATGTATTCTGCTAATTAATTCTCTTTACTGGGAAGTAGAGGCAGAGTGAAAAGGACTGTGTTCAATTTGGTTAAAGCAATAGCCTAGTTAATCTGAAAGCATCTTTCTCACAGTTTTCTCAACCATAATTTGATCTAGGAAGCTATCTGGGTAGGTGCTCTGTATGTTAATATTTATATAAATCACTGTACTGAATACATAGCACTTGTCTCGATAAACATTTTTCATGTTACACTGCGAGATTACAGTTATGGGAATATTTTCTCTTCATATAAGTAGCCCCTTGCAAGTACTGCAGTTAGGTTTTGCTTTTGCCGTTGAGTTTTGGTGGGTTTTTTTTTGTCCTGATGTTATTAAACTTTTGTAGAGCTTGTTCAGTCAGTTCCTACAAAAAAACACAGCAAACCCCGTTCTTGACTGACACAGTATTCCTCTGCTGCTACTGCATAGTTTTTATAAGCCATGGTGTGAATATGATGATGTGTAGATCGTTTAGTGTCAGACGTGATGAATGATTTGCTTGTTCATGGATGATTTTAAAGGCTTTGCTTCTCAGTGCTTCTTGCAACAAAGTGTTCCTTTTAGTTAGATTATTAAGTTAGAAATGGAAGTGGATTTAATACAGCGACTAGTGAGGCAAAAGAGTACAGTTCACTTGGGAGCTTGCTCACTTTACAGCCAAGCTGCTTTCTATGACAAGGCCTTCATTAGCACATTGTGTTTCATTAAACAGCTTAGTTCTTAAGAGGCTCACAAATTGCTGATAAACAATACCAGCAGACTTCAACTTCATACTTCTTTCTGCTGTTAACAAGTAGATCACATTTGAATAATATATTATAGAAATGTAAATGGAATGAAGTCTCAAGAGCTTGTTGTTAACTTACTGTGTTTAATTATTGCAGCACTTGCAGCTATACTTATTGCTTTGTGGAGGTTCAGAACATTATGTTCAAGGATGTAATTTATTTTAATCTGCTGCATTGGATTCAGAGCGTTGGTAGGTGTTTGTACTCCAGATAGACAAATGTTCTGTTTACAGCTACATGTAACAGTATGTACTTACCAAAATCTGACAACTGCTGTCAGTGTTTCAACAAGTTGATTTATTTTTCAGGTTTGTAAATGTTGGGAGGTTTTTGTCAGCCTGCAATTATTGGAAGTGGAAGTGAGTTTTGGAGGGACTCCCAATTTATACGTGGTTTTCTGGTTCTAGAGCATTATGGTTTTAGGAGATTTGAGTAGATGAGATAAATTAGTAATAGTCGTGAGTTCTTCTTGCATTTAAAAGTGAGGTACTGAGTTGTCTACTTGTAATCCACTAACTGTTTTAAATCCACTGGCTGTTTTAAAAGGAATGGAAAGATCTGTGTTTTGAATTGTTTGGCAATTAAATGAGAACTTACTTTAGGTCTTGATCTTTTGGGGTCTCTGTGTTACTGAAGAGTACTTTTCCAACCTGGAATTCTGTGGGGGTGTTTTGGTTTGTTTTTTTCCTGTAGTGATAGGAACTGGTACTTAGGGGACAGCAGAGCTAATAATGCTCGAGTGTTATAGAATTGAATTATTAACCATAAACCACTGAAGTTAGTTGTCATTGCTTATTAATCCTGCATCTGTTGTATCTCCCAAAGAATTCTTGTGCTACATCTGGAACGGAGTCAGCTTGGTCTCATGAAACATACCTTTTACCTTCTCCTGGAAAAACTCTTCTGTTTTTGTCAATTGTGATGTCTCCGTGTACGTTTGAGGGGGAAAACTAAATGCTTTTGAGTAAATTACACTTTTTTTCATGCCAAAACTAATGTTAATACAGAGGCTACAGATTTTGTAAAGCACACAGATTATTTGGGGTGGTGCGTCTTGTTCTCATTCAAAGTCTGCTTTTAAACTTTCTAAACCTAGTCTATTACCTATATATCTTGTCAATGGAGTTGCATTATTTGCTTGGTGGGTCATTTCACGACAAGTTATGTAAAGGTGATTCTGTATTACAGTAAAATGGTTTATTAATTTGTAAAGAACTATATAGTTAAACTAGTAGTAGTTTGATATATGAGATAACAAGATAATGTTTTAGAGACTTTTCTTAGGCAGAGTTCGGTAACTTGGCCTAGCTGGATGTGCTTAAAGGATATATACATAAATACCTGTTTCTAGCTGTGCATGTGTGCTTCAGTAATCGTGGTATGTGCTATCTCTGCTCATAGGTGAGAGAAATGGCTGCCACAACATTAAGCGGTTTGCTGCAGTGCAATTTTCTTACCATGGATGGGCCCATGCAGACCCATTTTGAGCAGCTGTGCAAGATGAGGTTACCAAAAAAACGCAAGCGAGACCTGGGTGCAGCGGTGGATACAATTCCTTCTGGTGGTAAGGAAATGGTTTTGGAGACTAAAACCATGCATCTAGGTAGCAGGTTAGGAAGAAATAAGTATTTTGTGCTGCACTTACATGCTCATTCTGCAGGCTCTCCAGATGAAATAGAATTTGTCCTGTGGTGAAACAGTGTTTAGAAATTAACTTATACCCAGAGAAAGTAAGGTCTGTTGCCCGTGCAAATGTTTTTCCTTCCTAAGCTTTCACAAGCCATTAATGGCAAATGACTTGTCCTTATGTACCTTATTGTCTGTTTCTGTCTATGTAATGTAGATCTTAGTCCTTGTTAAGTACTTCAGGAATTCAATTTACAGTATAATAGTTAATTAGAATACACTACTACCAAAGATAGCAATTTTATGAAATATTTGTATGTTAAACTAATTTACTACTTTTCAAGAATTAACACTAAAGAGATTTCCAGTGGGCACAGTTCACGTAGTGAAGAGTGCGGATGATGAGGGATAGCTGTTTCCTCAGTAAATAAACTTGCTTAGCTGCCACAACATCATTTCACTCCTTACCTACCTTACCTTCTACTTTTGAGCAGTGCGGATTTTTTATTCTAAAAAAAACCCCAACCTAACACATGCACAGAAAAATACCACCTGAAATTCACATGGAGCAAAATATCCCTTAGTTAACTTCAGGAGCTTTGGCTTCTGATCAAACACTTAGTGTGTGTGAGTTGTGTTCATTTGACCCAGAAGGGCTGAGTTGCCATGGTGTCAAATAGTTCTGGTCCTTCAGAAAACATCTTGAATGCAGAAAGAGGGAAAGCTGGGAATGCAGTTCACGAGCTATTTACTGAGTAGAGAGAAAGATTCTTTGAGAAGAGGAAGTGCATTTGAAGTGTTTATAAAGTGTACAGCAGTTGCAGATTAATTTTTTTTACATTCTTCCATTGGAAATCAAAGATCTATTCAGAGAATGAATCTATGATGCTCTGTAAGAAAGCAGAAGCAATTTGGAGGTCTATACACTTGCACAAATGTATTTGACTATGTGGTCTGTAGAACTGTCTGGGTTTCTGTGGAAGCTAGACATCTCTCTACTGTGGCAGGCATCTTGATGGTGGTTTTTTTGTGTTTTTTAAATCAGGGTCAATACTCCTTATCAGTATGTTGTTCTAACTAGATCACCACTGTCTTCCGTCATTCCCATCAGTTAAAAACAGCCTTATTTTCACTGATCACCACTTCTAAGTTTGGCTGTGATGTTGAAGAATATCTTGTACAAGATGGTTGCACCCTGCCACATGGAGATTAATACTTTGCCTTTGCAGACTTGGTGAAGCGCCATGCTGGTGTGCTGGGACTGAGCGCATGTATTTTGTCAAGTCCATACGATGTACCCACGTGGATGCCACAGCTCTTGATGGATCTCAGTGCCCACCTTAATGATCCACAGCCTATCGAGGTAAAAGCTGAAATCTGAAAGAGTTATATCTATAATGAGGAAACAGTGGGTTTAATTTAAAAAGTCACTTTGGTGCATGCCATTCTAGAAAATACCAACCTGAACCAAAAAAATCACTCTGAAGTTTTTAGAACAAGGTTTTATAAGCAGCCCTAGAAACAAGTTTTTAATGAAATAGTTATCTTTCACACTGTTTTTTTTGCCCTGTCTCTTCAGTTGTGTTGACCTTTGCTGTTTTAACCAGAGTAGTGAGTTTATGGCTGAAGAATTCTTTAGATTTAACAGACTTTGCTATAGTAGGTTTGACTGAATCAAGAAACTGAACTGATAGGACTTTCCTTTTTTTACTTTATTAATAGTCTGAATTATTTTAATAACAGAAAATAATGTTTCTCTGACTTGTTTCTTCCATGCACCATAAGTGATTTATCACACTATAAGTGATTCATCAGCTCTTTCTCATGTTTTGACCCAAACCGTTGACTTGAAATAGCCAAGAAAAGGGGAAAAGCATTTCGCTTATACTTTATGAGAATGTAGTAATTCTTTTTCAAGCTCAGAATCCTTTTAGTAAGTATGTTAGAGTTGTGACACTAGTCAAAAGACTAACGAGAACCATAAAAATTAAGATATTTGAGAGCTGGGCTGGATTCCTCGGAGCCCTTCTGACTTTTGCAACTGCTCAGACACTTTGCTCTACTTGGCAGTTGTTTTTGTTGCTTACAATGTCCATTTTGTTACGGAGCATAAATCTGTAACTGATACAGATCAATACTGATTGTCTGCTCTGCAGATGACTGTGAAAAAAACTCTGTCGAATTTCCGGAGGACCCACCACGACAACTGGCAGGAGCATAAGCAGCAGTTCACAGATGACCAGCTCCTAGTGCTTACTGACCTCCTGGTTTCACCATGCTATTATGCATAGATAGGTAAGATTGTTTGTTTTGACATAAAGTGACAGAAACATCAGACTCATTGAAGTCTACTCCAGCTCTCCAGTCTAGCACGGAGAACAGGGGGAAATGCCACAGCACAGGGAAAATGCTACAACTAAGTGTAAATCCTGTGTACCTCCAGGGACCTGTTCAAGATCAGATTTATTCTGGTGAAATATTGTCCATCTTTTTGTGTGTCCCTGTATCACACTAGTGTTTTTCCAAGACACAACTGTTTTTTTTTAATATTGATATTCCCTTTTTCCATTTTCTGCCAGTTGACTGCTTTTAAATGCCTGGCAGTTTCACTGAAGGCAAGGTGTTTGCTGCTTTGCACTTCTGATGCCTCTGAGGACTTGAGCCTACCACCCAATCCAATATATTTTCTAAATCTTAGGATGGGGAATGTCTTTTAACAAACTGTTTGCTTTTCTGCCTAATGGCTTTGCGTACCAGCCCTCTCCACACAGGCATGTCCCCAAAGAATGAATCCATTCCTTGGGTTTCTTTTTGTTACCCTAGAAGAATCTGATCCCTGTTGTATTGTGATGCTTTGTGACAGTTTTCCAAAAGAAATTTTAATTTATATTTTCATTTTGTTCTGTGGTAGCAGCATGAAACAATAATCATGGAATCATAGGATGGCCTAGGCTGGAAGGGACCTCAGAGATCATCTGATCCAACCTCCCTGTCATGGGCAGGGATGCCTCTCAACTAGATCAGGCTACTCAAGGCTCTGTCCAACTTGGCCTTGAACACCTCCAGGGAGGGGGCAGCCACAACGTCTCTGGGCAATGTATTCCAAAGTCTTGCCACCCTTGTACTGAAGAATTTCTTCCTAAGATCTAATCTAAATCTATTCTCCTTCAACTTAAACCCATTTCCCCTTGTCCTGTGAGTGGACACTCCTGTAAAAAGTCCCTCCCCAGCTTTCCTGTAGGTTCCCTTCCGGTATTGGAAGGCAGCTCTTAGGTCCCCCCAAAGTCTTCTCTTTTCAAGACTGAACAATCCCAGCTCCTGCAGCCTGTCCTCGTAGCAGAGGTGCTCCAGCCCCTGGATCATCTTTGTGGCCTCCTCTGAAGGCACTCCAACAAATCTATGTCCCTCTTATGGTGGGGACACCAGAACTGGATGGAGTATTCGAGGTGGGGTCTCACAAGAGCAGAGTAAAGGGGGAGAATCACCTCTCTTGACCTGCTGGCTACACACCTCCTGATACATCCCAGGATGCGGTTGGCCTTCTGGGCTGCATGAGCGCCCTGCTGGCTCATAATCTTATTTTGAATTCTTTCTTTCTTTCTTTTTTTAGGTTTCTTCTGGAAAGACAAGACTGTAGGAACCTTTTATGTGAAATAAAGGAAACTCAAACTTATCACGTAGAAAAAAAACTTTGTGTTGGAAATCCTGATGCCTAATCAAAACCACTTTTAAATATGAACATAAAGACCTGGTCCTATTAAAAAAGAATTTCACCTCCCCAGGGAGCAGCCGTGGGAGCCCCACAGCCTCTTTGTCACTGTGTTTGCAGGGCCCGATCATGAGTTTGTTGCTGACCCTTCTCACCGGCCTGCATTACACACCTGACTTGTTTCTGTTTGCTTGCACCCAGTGACTTACACTGCACATTTCTTACCCTCTTTTTCTGACCCTTCTTCCCAGCTGTTTCCGACATCAAAGATATGCAGAATCAGAGAAAGCTGCAAAACACAGCATTCTCAGCGAAGCTCTCCAGTCCTCCTGATGCAACTTCTTACCTGGTCAGCATACAATACCGGGAACCTACCTTTCTCAGAGTTTATTTTTCACTACTTGGATTTGAGTGCCCCTCAGGTGACAGGCTCTATATTGTTCAGTCCACCTCAGGGCAGGATTACCTTTTTATACCTTCCTTGTCCAAATGTAAATAGCTGCTCTCCTCTATGCAGTATAGATGGTGGCAGGACAAAATGTGGGGAGTGAAAGCTCTTACTGCCTGGCCAGGTCTTCATAGATAGCTTGACCATGTGTGGAATAAAAATCTATGATTATCTGCCTGTTTTTAAGGGCGGCAGACTATGGGTCTTTTCGTGTAATTAAAGCTCACAGATAGGAAATTATAGACTATTGAGTGGTGGTTGAAGTCACAGAATGAAATGTATGCACGGTGTGGAAAGGCGCTGACTATTTTTAACAGTATATTCTCATAAAGATTGTCACTGTTGGAGCAAGCATATCTTTGTTGGAAGATAGTAGAAGCTCTGTTTTTTTGCCTGCAGAGACTGGTACCTATTGGCTATTTAACAACATGTTTAATATGTGTTACATAGTTGTAAAGGACTGTATAAATTGTAGAGGCATTGCATTGATGAAACATTGTACAGTTTGCAACCTTTTACATAACACCATTGTGAGATTAATTTGTAAAGATTCATACTTAGATGTTAATACGGTAGTAGTTCTGGCTTTTGTATCAAATCAAATGCCATTATTAGTTTTTTAAATTATTTTCTTTAACAGAATATCTCTTCATGTCTGAAAGGCAGAGGTTTTGTTTTGGTTTTCTCATATCTCATTATTACTATGTCTCATTCGGATTTTAATGCGACACTTGTGGCCATCTCTAAACGCTGGCATCACATAACTGGTGTGAGAAACTCATAGAATGTGAGGTATATTGAAATAATTCATAAACTGGTGTGTGTTTGAATCTTCATGCAGCCCTCTGGCAGCACTGATACATTTTGAGTGATCTACCTGCTGAGCGTGTGACTCATTCCAAACTTCAAAGCACAGCAGTGTTCCTAGTGCAGTATTTAATGAGTGTCAGCACACAGGTGTAACCACTGTATAGCTTAGTGCCAAAATTATGATTTCAATTGTGTACGTAGTTTAAGACCCAATAAATGGACTATTTGTAACATCTGCAATTTTTTGTATTTCTGAAATGGAAGTTTCTTATTTTGAGAGTCTGACTTAAGGTTGTTTACTGTGCTTTTGAGCTTTTTGCACAAGGTATATGTTGGTTTGGGGTTTTTTGTGGGATCTGGCAGCAAGTTAAGGAATAATTAAAGATCTGGTTCTCATGGTTGGGGGAACCAGCTTTTATGTTTAGGTGAAAATACCTTGTACCTGGTGAGGCTTGCCCAAAAACTTCTGAGAAGTATGCTTAAAATTGGAGAAACTAGTCTGAAATGGAGGAGTGTTTGCTGATAGAATTAGAACTGTAGAAAGAATGCAAAGTAATTGCTGCAGAGGATCATCTTTAAAGTATGTGTTGACCGATTCACTGGTGGAGCAGATACTGTGTGTGCTGTTGTGCCTACACTGGGGGCCACTAATTCTATAGGATCCAACTCTGCTGCTTTCCACTGTGGTTGGAAGTTTCTTTTCTTAGGTGTCTATAGTCAAAGTGTAGCTGCATGTTGAGTATTCAGTGCTGCTTAGAGAATCATTCTGTAGTCAGAGCTGTGATGGCAAATAAATAAGTGGTATTAACTCACAATGTCTGTATGTAAATCAGCAGTAGATTACTTGATCTAAACAGATCGCCCAGAAAATAGAGTACCATTCTATAGGGCAAAACATACCTGTGGTATTGTGAACAAACTTGTACTAAGTGATTTTTTGTGGGTGAAAGATTAAATGTTAGTCTCTTATTCTGAGAACATAGGAACAGTTTTGAGTTTTTCATCAAATACCACCACTCCATTGCTACTTTTATTCCCTACATTTCTCTGGGCGATATACACACATAATGACTTCTGAGCTTTCCATCATTTTGATGTCTTATGCTATCTCTTTCCTAAAGCCTTCAAAATGAAAAAAAGCAGTGCCTCAGTTTGGAGAGGGAGCCAGTTCTAGTGTGAGAAGAGAGGATTTTTCTCCTTGAACAGTAAGGGAGACAGAACAAGATCTTGGAGTGGTAGCCTTTGTAGCCATAGTGATCCTGTGTCAGTCCAGAGCTAAGCTCAGTGACTACCACTGTTTGAAGCACCAATGAATGGCAGTCATGTAAGGCAGAATTATTTTGTTGGGGTTTGGGTGTTGGTTTGGGTTTGTTGGTTTTTGGGGTCTTTTTTGCTCAAGTTGCAGTGACTTGGTGCGTAGTGACTATCTGGCTAGAGTATTAAGTGGAGTGAGCTCCCACATTTCTGTAAATAAGTGGGGATATTTGTGCATGTGAAAACTTGCTTAAGTCACAGCAGAGGCGTGATGCTTATTTTGATAAAACTGTAAGAAAATTATCAAGTAGGCAAATAAGACTTTAGCTTGTGCTTTCAGGTGGCACCACAGACTTGACATTGGTGGATTGTGTTACTAACAAGTTGAGCTAATCTGTGTATGGATTTTATGGATTTTTTTCAAAATGGAAGAGGAAAAGGTATGAAGGTCATTATCTCTGATGCTGTATGTTATGACTGTATTCCTTTTACATCCAGGTATCTGCCCTCTCATCCTTTTACTTCTGTAGCAGGCTGCTGGGAGTCCTGTGCTTGGTACACACGGGTGATGTGTCCTGTCAGTTTTTCTGACAGGAGCACCCCCAGCATCCCATGCTCTGTTCAGTCTTGCGCTTTCTTCCGCAGCTTCAGACTTCCTGGAATTCTGCAGCAGAGACTCTACCTTCCTTTTCCCCTGTGCTGTGGAAAACACAATCATCTGGTAAGATGCAGGGAGTGTGGGGGAGGAACAACAAGACCCAACACTAGGAATTTTTACCAGCTGTTGTACTTGCAAGATTTTATCTTTAACCCTGCTGTGAACTGCAGCTAATTGTGCAGTAACTAGAAGGCATAGGCTCTGTAGAATGCGATTTTCAGTAAGAGGGGAGGAATTTCACCTGAACCTGACCTAACTTCCAGGTTGTCTACAGGCTAGAGATAACCATGCTCCAGGGAAGGGGGTTGTGGTGGTGAATGCAAGGGGGTACCCGGGGCACTAGGGCAGCAGTAACTTGACAGTCTGCTGCAAGGAATTGGAGGGTTGATTACAGAAGGAAATTAAACTGTGTGGAAGATGAAGAATATTGCTAAGTTGTTGAAAGCAACGCACACAAATTACAAGCAAATTATAACTGCTTTGTGCTGAGGGTTTTTTCTTTCTCTTAGCCAACCGGTACTTCTCAGAGCTATTAAGAGGTATTGAGAAGGGAAATTCCAATGAGGTGAGAGGAAAAAAGTTAGTGTTCTGTTGGAAGGAGAAGTAACTCTTAGTAAAGCAGTCTTGAATCAAGGGTTCTTTAAGCTGAGATAAAAGCTTAGACTGTTGCCTATGAAGATTATTAGCCCAGTTATCTTTGATTTCTGAAGCACAGTGTTCAGAGCAATTTGCTGCACCCTAACAAGGCAGACTTCTTCAAAGGGTGAAAAGGAGGGGGAGCCTTGCTGGCTTGATCCTTTTTCTAACTCTAGAATAAGTTACTTTTTTCCACAGAAGGCTTGTGGAAGTGTGGCCTATTTTCCCTGCTTGGATTCTTTGCACCCTCACTGCGGCAGAAATTTTCTAGAAGTTCCCTGAGCAGATTTTGCTGCTGGAGATAGAGCTGGACGCCTGCTTCCCTTGGGGAATAGCGAAGGGTACTGGGAAATAATGAGGTGCAATCATTTCCAGTTGGCATACTTAAGAAAAACAGCAGTAAGCCGTTTTAGCAATCGTAGCCAGACTAACAGTAAGTCTAGGTAGAAGCCTAGGTGAGTTCACCCAGAAAGGGTTCTGCTAAGAATATGAATTACAAGCTTTTATTTCTATTTTTCTGGGTTAATTTCTCCTACTATTCCAGCTTCTTTCCCTTAAAATTGTTTTGTTAAAATCATGAGGTACTGTTCTTAGGCTGAGATGGTGACAGGTTTCCACAACTAAAAGTAGTTTCCAGTTTCTTTGTGGTAAATACTTGCAAAACTTAACACTTGTAAAAATGTCTTGCAAACACAATTTCTCCCTGTGCAGTAGGGAGACTGAATGGTATTTGAGAAGCTTGATAGTACTAGAAAGTGATGGGTTTTTTAAAGAATTAGTTTAAGGAACGGCTTAAGAGCACTGCAAAGACAAGAGTTAATATCCAGGTACTTTGTGCAAGGTGCCACAAAAGTTGTTGCACTTGTGATTCCTGCCTTGCAAAATGGATTTCTTCCACTTCTCCCCTGCCCCAAACTTTGGCAGTTCTTTTTTAAAAGGGGTAGGCCAGTGAGAGGCTTTGCTGTGCCAGTGTTTTGTGTTCCCATGGAGATCCTTTTTGCTTCAGCTCATCCCCTCGAGTACCAGTACCAGTACTGTGCTCAATGACCTTCTCTCATGCTTGCCGCCTCCTGCAGTGCTCACAGCTTTCTGCCGAATGCCTGTGGCCGTCCGCAGCGTTTCTCAACGTGCATTGCCAAATGTTATCCAGCTTGTGCTTTTCTGCTGAATTACTTGAGGAACACCTTTTACTTACTTTCAAACTACTGTTAATAACTATAGAGGGGTAAAACATCTTAAAAAACCCAACCATTGCTCCCCATGGGCCAGCTAAACACTACATTGATGAAATGAGTGACAATCTAAACCTCTCACTAATAGAAAAATGCAGACTTTTATAACTAGTTGTAAAATAGCTAACTTTGTGTAAGCTTCACAGGTTTTACTCCTAAATCCCGTTTCTCAGGTTTCAAAAGCACGTAAGAGATCAGAGTCTCAGTCTCGCTAACTCCTTCAGACCCTTTGGGTTTGTTAAAAACAGCCTTGTTAGGCATGTGCAGCCTTATTTCTGTATGTGTGCTTCCACCTGCTGATCTAATAACTATGGGAAATTAGGGACTCAACCCTGGTCATCCAAGGCTGAGCATTTTCCAGACAACACCTGGAATTATGTAGACCTTCCTGATGTTTTAAAGGGCTCTTGTTTTGCAAAATGTGATATTGCTACTATGTTTCTGGTAAGTGACACCACAGAAATTGTGGTAGCCTAACTTGGGCTCAGGCATCTGACACAGCATGAAACTGAGGTCAGGTTTTGCGCACTGTGTTGCTTACAATTGAAGTGCGGTGCTTTACTTGCTCTGAAGGAGCGTGGATATTGCATGTGCGTTAGGCTCTAGTGAAGAGAACAATCATTGCCATTTCCTCAGCATTAATCACTTTGAAGTAATTCACTCTTGTGTTAGGCTGACATTTTGTCAGTCTTCTTTAATCATGCAGTTCAGAGCTCTCTGATGTTTATAAATAAGAAAATTCAAGGAGGGAGCTCCCAGCTTGTCAAGAAAAAAACAGCTCGTGCTCAAGAGGGCCGAGATTAACCCACAGAATTCAAATTAACCATGACTGGAGAACAAAAATATAAGTAAGAGTGGAAAAAAAAAGTGATAGCCAAGCTGAGAGAGAACATAGCTTGAAGCCACAGGAAACCATGGGCATCATGTTTTGCTTTTGGGACCTTTTCTCTCCTCCTGTATGAAACTATTTTTAAAACAAGGCCAAATGGTCTAGGTGCCCAGATTGCAAGGCACTGTTGCAGCCTGCTCTGGGGGCTGCTGGTATTTCCCTGCCACAGACCTTGATAACAAATCTTGCACTGATTGCCAGCAGGAAGTGTGTTGAGCATGCAAGGCTCGTAGGCCAGGCTGCTGTTGAGAAACATAGGTTTACTAAAAAGCTCTTAGTTTTAGAAAGAAATGTGTTGAAAAATAAATGAGCAGGAAGTACTGACAAGCTTTCAGTTGTGAATCTAGCACTCTTGCTGTCTTGATGGTTCTGCAAAGCACCACTGTGCTTCTGTGTGATTGCTGGGTGTAGTGGGAGATTGTTAAAACAATATGCAGATTTATATAGAGTATATGCAGAAATGTACAGTATAAGACAGGTGCCCAGGTATAAGGCAGAAATACCAGGTCTCCTGTATTTTCATGGCACTTTGTGCCTTGCCTGGCTGAACTTTGATCTCTTCCAACTGCATTTCCAGTGCCTGACATTGAGGTCCCTCAGTTGTGTCTGCCTGGGACAGCCTGTGCTGGCTTGGAAAACGTGCACTGAGCGTTTCCTCGTCGTCAAGCCCACATAAGTATTTCAAAAAGATCCGTTTAAATGCTCAGACATCCACTGCTCTCTATCACTTCAAATAGCAACTACTGTAGTTCTGCTAGTAGTAGTTTGTGGTAGCAGTGGTTGTTTCCCCCCCCAGCCCCTACAGGAATACAGAAGATCCTTTGCCTTAGATCATGGAGTCATTTAGGTTGGAAAAGACCTTTGAGTCCAGCACTGCCACGTCCACCACTAGATCCTGTGCCTGTGGGTGTGGACAAGCAAACAGCAAGCGCAGCCCCAGCTGCGTGACTTTGCTGGGGAAAGCAATATGGGAGTGCAACCAGGACCTGCCATGTGTGAAACCCTGCCTTGAAGTTTGATGACCAATGGGTTTTGATTTGGGGCGGGTGCTTTGTTGGTGTTAAGTCAACGTGGAGGGACCTCAGAGCCTGGAGTGGCCAGCTCTCGCCTTGGTCAGGACATGGCTGTGTCGTGACTCATAGCAAAACCGCCGGCTGCCTCTCACCCGACTTCTCTGCTTCACGAAAGCTTCAGGGCTAAGCCCCTGCAGCGTCCCTGGCCCCGCAGCCAGCTTTGCCCTGGACAAGGGCTCCTGAAGGGTACTTGTGGCCAGGCCGCGGGATGATTCCACAGCTGACACAGGCTTGGTGGGAGCTCTAGGAAGGATCGAAACCTGTGATCTTAAAAAGGCCTTTTCCAACCTCACCGAATCTTACGATCAGCGCAGCCGAGCGCAAGTGGAAGCCGGGGTTTGTGCCGCGGCTGGAAAAGGCAGATGCAGCCGCGGGGCGCGGATCTCGGAAGCCCGGGGGCTGAGCCCCTCACCGCCGCGCCGCCTGCCCCGGCACAAACCCCGCTCCCTTCGGGGCCTGGCGCTGGGCGCGGAGAGGCGTCCCTGTCCCCGCAGCCGCCCCTCGGCCGTGCCTCCGGCCGTCCCCGCCGGCGCCGCTGCGGTGGCAGTGGCCCGGGAGGGGCCGGCGGGGAGAGGCGGGAGCCGGGCCGGGCGGCGCCATGTCGGGGGCATCCCTGAGGGAACGGCGGCGGCGGCGCGGCCGCGTGTGCGTGGCGCGGGGCGGCGGGCGGGCCGCCCCCGCCGCGGGCCCGTCTCGGCCGCAGCCGCGTCGAGGCGGCGGGAGGAGATGAACGGGACCGGGAGGCTGCCGGCGGGGGGCGAGGAGGAGCCCCCCCGGCGCCTCGCTGGCGCCGCTGCTGCCGCTGGGAGGGAGCGGCAGCGGCGGGGAGCTGCGGGAGGAGACCCACGGGGCCACGCTGGCGGCCTGTGCTTGCCTGCTGGCCCTCGTCTTCTGCCTGGGCTCCTACGGCAACCTCATTGTGCTGCTGTCCTTCTTCGACCCGGCCCTCAGGAAATTCAGGACCAACTTCGACTTCATGATCCTCAACCTCTCCTTCTGCGACCTTTTCATCTGCGGCGTGGCAGCCCCCATGTTCGCCTTCGTGCTCTTCTTCAACTCGTCTCAAGGCGTCCCTGGTGCCTTCTGCTTCACCTTCCACCTCACCAGCTCCGGCTTCATTATCATGTCGCTCAAGACAGTGGCGGTCATCGCTCTGCACCGGCTGCGCATGGTGCTGGGCCGGCAGCCGCACCGCACCGCCTCCTTCCCCTGCACCCTCCTGCTCACCCTGCTCCTGTGGGCCACCAGTTTCACCCTGGCCACCCTGGCCACCTTGAAAACCCACGGCTCCCACCTCTGTCTGCCCATGTCTGGCTTTGCCAGTGGCGAAGGGAAGGCCATTCTCTACCTGTATGTCACCGACTTCGTCTGCTGCGTGGCCGTGGTCTCCGTCTCCTATGTCATGATTGCCCAAGCCCTGCGCAGGAACGCCCAGGTGAGGAAGTGTCCGCCCATGGTGGCTGTGGACGCCTCTAGACCGCAGCCCTTTGTGGGACTCAGGGAGGGGGTACAGAGCTCTGTGCACGCCTTGTACAGGAACCAGAGCTACGGCAAGCAGCAGCACGTCCAGACGCATGGCTACACCAGCCAGCTCAGCCAGCCGGCAGCCACTGCTGCTGCCCAGCTCCAGCTCGTGTCAGCGGTCAACCTGTCCACAGCCAAAGACTCCAGGGCTGTGGTGACGTGCATCGTCATTGTGCTCTCTGTCTTGGTTTGCTGCCTGCCACTGGGCATCTCGTTGGTGCAGGACATGCTGTCCAGCCGTGGTGGCTTTGTTCTCTACCAGTTTGAGCTGTGTGGCTTTACTCTCATTTTTTTCAAATCTGGTTTAAATCCTTTTATATATTCTCGCAACAGCGCCGGACTTCGGAGACGAGTCCTCTGGTGCCTACAGTACATAGCCCTTGTCTTTTTCTGCTGTAAGCAGAAGACGAGGCTTCGGGCCATGGGCAAAGGCAGCCTGGAAGTCAACAGGAACAAGTCCTCGCACCACGAGACCAATTCAGCGTGCATGCTGTCTCCAAAACCTCAGAAAAAGTTTGTGGACCAAGCCTGTGGCCCAAGTCACTCCAAGGAAAGTGCGCTGAGTCCCAAGGCTTCTGTTGGACATCAGCACTACGCACAGAGCAGCTCGACTCCCATGAACACCCGGATCGAGCCCTATTACAGTATCTATAACAGCAGCCCTTCCCAGGAGGTGAGCACCCCAAATAGCTTGCAGCCAGTGAACTCCGCTTTTGGGTTTGCCAAATCCTGCATCGCCATGCACTACCACACCACCAACAACTTGGTGCGGGACTGTGACAGTACTTCGACTAAGCAGATACCAGTGCCCTCGGTGTAACCTTGGGAAAGGGTTCTGATCTAGCTCAGCCAGCAGGTGCCCTCCTTTGCTTTGGTTCCTGGTTATTCTGAACTGAACGATAAAGTACTGCTGCTAGTTAAGAAAAACACCACTGCTGTTAATATCCAGCTATTTGCATTTGAAGTGAATACTGCGATATTACTTACGTGACGCTTACTGGAATTTTTGCACGAAGTCAGAAAGGGGGATATGTTAGACTTGTATTTGGTATTGTTACATGAGGGTGTTTTTGTTACTGATTTTTACTGCTGGGCAAGTGAATAAATAAGCGTTTTAACTATGTGATTCAGTATGTCACAAGGTAGAGTATCTCAGAGCAATCTGAGGCTGCACCAGAAGTATTACCTGCTAAATTGCATTCTTGCCATATTTTCAATAAAGAAGAATTGGGAGGATGCTTGGTGTTACACTTAAGTTTAAACTCTTCCTGTTGTAGAAGTTGAAAGAATCTGTGATAATTTGCGTCACTAGTAGCAGTTCTCACTAATAACAAAAGTCCTTCCTGTGCATAGGGTGAAATCCTGGTTCTGTTGGAGTAAATGGCAAAATTTCTATAAAATTCAACCAGAGTTTAAGATTTCAATCTCAGTTTCCTGAAGTGGCACAAAGCATTTTAGAGAGTGTTACATTGCCCGTGGGAAAGGACTTTTGAGAAGTGTGGCACCGTAATAAACCTCTCAAGTATATATATCATTAATTTCCACTAAACGTTTATTTTAAGTATCGGTGGCATTACATATCCCAAAATAATATATCTGGAGAAGTATTTTACATCTGATAGAAATAATTGTGTAATACCTAATTATAGGTTTTACTTGAGGATGAGAATGAATATTGCAATATTACTGTACTGATACACCATTAGTAATGCAGTCTCCTCTGGAATTTTCTGATTTGTAAACTGTTACAGAGTTATGTGGCTGGTTGCTTTTTTGTCTATGACTTTGTTTAAAGCCAGGACTTGGGGGGATTCGGCTGTGATATTCCTGACAGGTAGGAGTGATAGCTGCATTTTTAAAAGCAGAATGACCATGAGTTTTTGAGGTTTTCTTAAGAAATCTAGGATCAGTTTGATTTTAAAATTATTAATCTGGCTATTTATAAAATGTGCATCCGTTGTTGTATGCAGTGAGCAGGTACCGGAAGTTAAGTATTTTTTTATAAATCTGACCATTTGCGTCATTGTGTGTTGTGAAAATTCCTTACGAAACAGAATGATTCAGAGGCATTTAAATTTCTCACAATTATTACTTTAAGTGACCAGTTCTTCTCAAAACAGCCAATTACCTTTTGACTTCTATGAGCTTCAGCAGAGCCTTAGTATCTTTGAAATAATTGTGCCACACACTCTTGGTGCCTCATTATAGGAAAATGCCACATCTTTAGCAAAATTACAGTGATGGAAAGATGACTTGTTATTTTAGAAACAAAAAACATTCATATCATTGCTGTATTTGAGTCGTTGTTGGTTTAAACTATTTAACTAAACTATTTTCAAGATTTTCCTGTAAGACTATTAATGTTATGAACACTGTTCTTTAACACTCTGAATTCTAATTAGTTTTGGATAATTCAAGACAGCTTTCTTGCAATAAAATGGATGTGAACAACTTTCTAATACAAATGTAAAATTGAAATTATTTCCATAAGTCATTTCTTTCTGCCCAGATATTTTTCTATACAAAGAAATGACGTGGTTCTTTCTAAAGTAATTGTACAAGATAACTAAAAGGTCTGTCTTTTTTGCTTTTGCCGTCTTTGCATTTCTCTGTAATACAAAGCAGACTAATTTGGAGGGGGGCAAGTGTGGGATCCTGTCATTTTGTTTCAAACTATATGTTCTTAGCAGCAATTGCAGTTTCAAATGCTAAGGACTATAGGGCAGGACCCAAAAGTGGTTGCAAGGTGGGGCCCTCTGTGTACTTGGAGGGAGCTGAAGGTCCATGTGAAGACTAGTTTTAACACGAAGCAATTTTGGGGTTTGCTGTGTGTATGTACGACTTCTGCTGTGCTCTTCGTTTAGATCACATGAACTTCATCACACAATAGAAGATTAAATCCCCCTCATCTGATTCATAAAAGTAATTTGCATTGAGTGTTTGCGTGGGAGCAGAGCATGAAGAGGGTTTTATTGCCTTTATGTGCTGTATTATTAAGACAGAGGAACTGCACTTCATTGGAAGTCCTTTGTAATGTTGCTCTTCTATTAACTCCGAATGCTAGTTGTGTTCTTTATACAACCAATGTGTTAGTATGTTTTCAGTGCCAGATAGGAAATTGTGATGCCTTGTGATTTCCAGTTTGAACAAAATCTGAATTAAGTCATCAGTTTTACTAAATAAATGTTTACGGGGAGGCTTATGGATGTAGAAAATAGAGATTGAATTTCAAAAATATATTTCTTGGAAGTAAATAATGAAATGAAGTAATTAGTTATCACAAGATTTAAATTCATCTGGAATTGTAACTTTTCTTTTTTCCTTTAGCTTCCTTGTTGTATCCAAACCCCTTCCTGCTGAGCACAGAACCAGTCAAGTATGACTCGAAGGTTCAAAAACCAACAATCTCATTGAGTGGGAACAAGCAAAAGAGTGCCAGATGGAGGAGACAGAAAACATATGTGAAGAGAGGAGATGGGTAAGAGAATAAACAATAAAAGTATGTGAATACTGGATAGTTTAGAAAAAGTAGATCTGTAGCCAATGCAGTCCATAACACAAGAGTGAGAAAGCATCTCATGAATATGAAAGGTGGCCAATCTAAGACTCGAAGTGCTGTACTTGCCTTATTTCCTGTACATACGCTGAGGGCCTCATCACTGCAGAACTGTTTAGACAAAAATAGGAAGGTATAACAGATGTTTCACATGGGTAGTTCAAATATCGGGAGCCTGACAGTTAATACCAACATGTTTTGGAATATATGTGAAATTTTATACTTCAGGAATTAAAGCAATCTTTGATTTCTGGTGCTAAGATGAATGCATTGCAGTGAAACATGTTATCCGACGGATGTTTTCAGTATGCTTTTCAGCTTTTTTTGAAGTTGCTCTTGTTGACTGCTGTCACAGTACTTGGCCCAAAGAGTTCGTGCTGTGTTGTAGAAAATCTGTGTTTGTGATGTTAGGTGTTCTACTGACAGGTTGACCAGGGTGTCTCGTGAAATAAGGAGTAGCCTCAAAGGAAGCAGAAAGCTTACTAGAAAAACAGCTGATTCATCACTAACAAGTGACTTCTGGTTGTTTACATGAACAGGAATATTTGGAAGATTTTATAATTCACAGACAGTCATATGTCTTGCTTTATGGCAATAAGAGTTGACTCTTTTGGCTGGTGACCTGCAGCATTGCATTTTTTTATCCTTTATACAAAAAAACCTAAAAACTTCTAATGCCAAATAATATTAGACAGTATCTATACAACCTCAAAAAGTTGCTAAAGACAAAGTTGCTGGGGAAAAAAAAGTCCCATCTCTCTCTTTCACCGGTTAGCTGTCAGCAGTTTAAAGAACACAAAAATAATTCTGCCTTCCTGAATCTCTGGTGGTCTGCTGGTAGATCATTTGAGTTTGCTCAATTTTCAGCAAGTCTCGCTTGTGCTACGCTAAATGATTTGTTCTTACCTGGTATTTATTTTCTGTCACAGTCTGTTGCTTTTCCTTGACTGTGAAAGTTAGATCAGCTGTTTGGTTTTTTTAATTTTTTTTTTCAAACACAATAAGTACATACTAAGTGGCACTATGTGATGACAAGAGCTATGCACAGGTAGCACTGAATTCATTTGAAATGGGTCAGCGTTAACGTGTCTAAATAGTAATGCACAGAACTTTCTTACTTTTTCCTCAGAGGTTTATGACGACATTTAAATAAAGTTCACACCAACTGTTTGACAGTAGGTACTGACACGCTCAACTGGCTCTTTTTGGATTGTTTGGTTGTATATGTTAATCTGTAGTTATAAAGGATTTGGAAGTCTGATCTCTTGCACCAGCGGCGTGGCTTTGCAGTTGCATCTCTCAGCTTGCTACATTAGTCTTTTTTCTAGACCATAGGAAGAAGCTGTTACCAGTGTACTGTCATGGCTTGCGTTTTTCTTATGTGTGTGTTGCCATCTTAAGCTGTGCTAGAACTGAGAATGTGAAGTACAACCTTACCTTTGAGTGGCATCACTTTTCACTGCAATAATCTCAAAAAGACAGTTAGGACATGCATGTGTGACTTAAGCTGTTCTTTGTTTTAGGTGACATCCACGCCATTGTAGGAAATGCTGGAAATAGCTGAAGAAAATCAAGCACCCACGAAGAAAAGGCTGTGTGTCAGGGCTCTGGTCTCAGCCCTTTGGGTAGTGGATTCTTTTATCAGACGGAATGATGCGGATGCTACAAAACCACTAGAAACCTCTCCTGAGACTGATCTAAGACAACCCCCCATTGCAACACAGCAGCCTTTGCAGGAGGTAAACACAGAAACACTTTTATTTGACAGCAGACTTTGCAGGCACAACCTTTATGCATTTTTGTATCTCATTTCATCTCATACATATCCAGCGCGGCTCCATTTTCTGCTTTCACAAGTGGTTCGTTGGTTGTTTTTAAGACAGCTGCTAGCTGACGCCAGAACATTTTCTGTTTGTGTTCCTCTGTGTTCCACTTTAAGTAGGTTTTCCTTTTGAGCAGTTTTCTGAGTTTGCTAAACTTCTGTGGGACACTGTCAGGCGGGAGGTCTTCCAGCACAATCATGATGAGGGAATCCTGGTTTTCGTTCAGGACCCGGTGTTCGGCAAAATACAGCTCATACTGACACCAGCAGCTGTTTACAAAACTGGGAGAGAGAACAAAAAGGACTTTATGGCTGTTCTCTATGCAGTAAAAAATGTTACCAAGTACGGGATGCCCTGGTTTGAAATCCCTCTCGTGGTAACATATCTTGAATCCGTCCGTCTCCAGCTTCTGCAGTAGGTTCTCTTTCGTCCAGTTTGCGTCATGCTCGCTGTATGAAATGAAGGCGTCAAACAGCTTGTTTTCTGGCCTCTTCTCATACTGCTTCCTCTTCGCCATACACCAGTACCAACCCATCCTCACGTACCACAGCCCGTCGAACCGCCAGCATAAGCCTGCCAACGCCAGAGCAACCAGGACAGCGACGCAAGCAGTGATGGCCATCTGGATGCCCAGGGAGCAGTGCAGAAGCGTGAGGTTACTGTTTTCCACCAAGGAGCCCCGCCTGTCTGGTGGAAAGCTGCACTTGAGATTTCCTTTGCCGTTTATCCGCAAGCGGGGGTTGCGGGTGTAGACGTTCACGAACCAGTACAAGTCACAGTTACAAAAAAAATGTTTCCCTTGAAGGGTCAAAATGCGCAAGCTCGTTAACTGGCCAAAAGTGTCCTCCACAATGGTGGAAATGGCATTGTCGCTAATGTCTAACTCAATCAGAGAAGCTGGGAGAGAGCCACGCTGGAGAAAGGAGATCTTATTCCCTGACAAGTTAAAATACTTCAGTGTTGGAAGAGATTTCCCAAAGTAATCAGGGAGTTCTGAAATTTGGTTGTGACTACCATCCAGGTTAGTGAGTGCAGAAAGGTTGCTGGTGGGTTCCAGTCTGGTGATCATGTTTCCAGAAACATTAAGATACTCGAGTTTCTCCAGGGCATCAGTTAATGACAACATGTTCAACTTGTTTTTGCTGATATCACATTTTGTTAAAGTCAATGGGAAATACTCGAGATGCATATCCGTAATTTTATTATTCTGAATATTAAATATTGTTAAGTTGGAGGTGGACTTAAAACTAGGGGGTATCGTCTTAATGTCGCTGTTGCTTATTTCAAGATGCTGCAGGGAGGTAGGCAATTGGGGAAGCACAGAAATCGGGTTGCTGCTGAGATCCAAAAATAGCAATTCTTCCATTGTGTCAGCAAACCACTCTGGCAGTTCCACGATAGAGCAGTTGGACATCTTCAGGTGTTTCACTTTCCTTGGAAGACTTTCAATGGGTGTGCCAGCCTCATTCCTCACAAGTGAAATGGCATTAATCGTTACACTTCCAGAGGAAAGGTTCTGAGATGCATCAGGACGTGCCGTGTATATGAAGTGGTTTCCTTGAACATACATGTTTTCCAAGTTAGACAACTTCCTAGCAAAATTTTGGGGTATTTGATTTATGTTGGTGAAGGACAAATCGATTACCTTGATGGTTGAAGGGAGACACAATGTGTCCAAGCTGTTTATGGGATTGTTGCTAATATTTAAAAAGAAAAACTTGCTGAATGGGAATTTACAGATTGCCTCAATATCTTGAGCATTAATTGTTAATTTGTTGTGACTGGCATCAATGCACTGCACGTTTTTCATTGGCAAAAACAGGATGAACAGAGACACAAGATCCATTTCCAGGTCACTGTGACTAATGTCAAGCTCCAAAATACTGTTGAGCTCAGCTTGGCAGAAATTCGGATTCAGTTTTATTTCCAGCTCTTCCTCGGAGAGTTTGCTGTATGACAGATCGAGTTTCCCGTTTATTGGTGCTCCGCAGAAATTAGGCCTTAATGTGGCTCTTGGAGCAGCTGTTGCATTTTTCTCTGCTTTTCGAAGAAGGTTCTCTGTACTTCGTCTGAGCCTCGAATTAACATTTTGCAGGACAGTGCGACCTCCTGAACGCGGCAGCTTTTTGGCAGATGCAAGAGGCTCCAGAGCAGCCTCTGAGGATTTCTCAAAATACTTATAAAGCTGCAAAGACCCTGAGGCTTTGCTAGTGGGTAAGAGCTTCAGGTGGGATGGAAGATCTGATACGTGAAGTTTCTTATCGTTAAATGATAAATTGACAGAAACAAGGCTGAACAGACTCTCAAGCGCACCAGTTTCAATGTCCTTAATCTGGTTGTAGGAGAGGTCTAAAACTTCCAGCGCATCAAAACCTTCCAAGTCTCTCTTGGTTATTTTTTCAATCAAGTTATGTGAGAAGTTGAGAGCTCTTGCTGTTTTTGGAGCTTGTGCTTCTGATACAGAAGAGAGATTTAGGTAGGAGTAGTTATAAAATGGGAAGGCATAGGCTGTAGGTGTTCTCGGAGTGAGGAATCCATTTGCTCCACTGAATAAGAAAGAAACGTAGTAGAAATGAAGGCTTCCAGTAAGGATCCTCATCCTGCAGAAAAGAAATGTAAAATCTGTCCTTTCAATATGCTCTGTGTTAATGAATACCCTTAAAAAATAATTCTAATTCGCTTGCAAGTACAGAAATTGTCTCATTAGTTGCATCTGTGAATTCTCTGCTATGTCCATTAACAAAACATGCTTTGCTTCATTATTATTTTCAAGAGGCAATACTAAAAGATGATGGAGAGTGACTTGAAGGAGAGTGCTATTCGTTCCAGATGAAGTCTGAATTATGTTTTTCTTTTTTTTTTCCTTTTATTTTTTTGTTCCTGACCCCAGGCAGTCAGGGAGCAACCTTTACAACAGAGTCTACCCGTTGCACAATCTGAGATGTACTTCTGCAAACAGTGCTTGGGGCTCGGGTTTTACAGTCTCTTATCCAGGTGCACAACCACCAGGTAAGTCTGACCCATGCAAAACCTGTTCAGCCACTGAACTAGTGTGTCAAAGAGTAATGTGGCAGGGATCTCCACGTAACCACAACCACATGTCATTTTGTGATCCCACCCGCTTGGTGGTTTGCTCTCTGCCAAGAATTTCGCCTTACCTGGTAGAGTAATGAAAAGAGTAAGTTTGCTTTGAAGTAGGGTATGGGAGGACTTGTCTGTGGCAGCCTGCACCAGGAGAGGTCACTGCCTGTGCATCATTAATCTTCGGAGGCTTCTCATTGCCTGGCAGCATCACTGCCCAGCCCCTCTCCTGCCCCACACCTGTCTGTCACTAGTGTCCTGACACCTCCACTCCATAGCTTATATTTATTGCCTGAAAATGCAGGTGCAGAACTTCAGCTGAACACCCTGGTGTTACCATAGTGCCCTTTGCTGCCCACCAGGCTTGGACCATCACGTTTAACTGAAGAGAGAAGGGACCCCAGCAACTTCTCAGCTCTGTCCCCTGCACCCTCCACCACTGGCAGGTGCTCCCTCACACCGAGCAAAAATACCCTGCAGCCAGGAGCCAACGCACTATAGGGATAAGGAAGCCCCCAGAGTATTAAAAGTATTTCATGTTTAAGGCTGAAAGAGTTCCAGTGACCCTCCCCATTCCTCTTACCCCACTTCTGCCTGCTCTCCTCAGCGCTGCTCCTCTGCTGGTACATGCTGCTGCTGCTGTCACTTTTTATAGCCCCAGGAGTGGAGTGGGGCGTGCCCAGACACCCCTGGGAACCACACGAACCGCGTGGCTCTGTTGAGACAGGCGGCATCTGTAGTCCCACTTCCCCCTGCAAGGATGACAGAGGAGCTTTGCACCAGACATGCTTCTCCCTGGTGAAAGCTGTACATTTTTTCTTGTCTTGCCAGTACCAGCAGCTGCTCAGCCTATTGCTGAGGGGAAAATCAAAGGTGGAAGTTGCTTGTTTTAACACTTGGATGCTATGAACAGTGTTGTTTCAAGGGATGTGCTGGCTTTGCTTTTACCAGAGTGTCTCAGGGAAGGTCTGGAAGCACCAAGAGTGACCACAAGGTTATAAAACTGATTTACTCCCGTGAGGTGTTTTGCTGTGGGGTATGTTTCCTAAGATAGGGAGATTTTCATGTTGGGTTTTCTTCTGTGTAAATAAGAGGTCCCATGCACCAGAAGTGCTCCTGCAAAAATGAGCAATCGTATCTTCCGCGCACTTCAATTAGGAGAAAAAGAAATAACAGGAAATTTTCTCAGTGTTTGTTGTGCTGCCTTGAAAGATGCACTTTTTGCAGCTAGTTTGATTCAGGATGCCAACAGAAGTGCAGTCAACAAATTGCACAATGTGCAGTTCTCCATCATCTGCTCTGCTTTTTCCGCTATTGAGGGTTTTTTTCCACTCTTTTGTAACTGCCAGTGACTGGAAACTCTTGCAGCGGGTCAGAGGCTCCCAGGCTCCCCTGTGCAGTCTTGAGGGGCTGGAAAACCCCAGGGTTGTTTTTGCAGCCTTTCTGGTCTGACTGGACACTTTCTTGCCCCAGCAGGTTCTGGGAATTGCCCTGGAGGCATCCATTCTTCAGACAGTTCCTAACCTGCTTTAGTAGAAGAGACAGGAAATTAAGAGCATTTTGGGCATGTCAGGAAAGATTCTTGCCTCTGCTTTCACCTTGGGGTGACCCCGTGCAGACAGCCATTTCTGCCTCACCAGTCTTCCATCCTTCATCTAAATACAGCTGGGAAGCTCTTGAAACTCTGTCTGTACTCTTTGGGAAGATGGAGCATCGTTTTTCTAGCACAAGGCCCATCAAACCATGTCTCCAGCTGGCCATGAGAGTAAGGCATGTTTGGAAGCAACAAAGTGGAAAAGATTATTTTTCAGTACAGGAATGGTTATTCTACTGATATACTGAGCTGACATTATTCTAACTTTTGTTTCAAACAGCATGTATTCTGCGTATTCATTTATTCCTTTCTTTTTTCTGTTTTTTTTTGTGAAGACAACCTCTTATTTTGGGGATTGTGGAGGAAGAGAGCAGCACATGAGTAAGGTCTGTGTGAGCAGTAGGGAAATTGAAAACACAGATGAAGGCACAACCAAGGCAGGGTTGTGGTTCCCCAGAAGGACTCAATAAAGGAATTTCATTCCTGAAACAGCTCTTCTTCTACTTTTCTCTTTGCAGGCAATGTAATTTAAGGGAGGAGAGCTGAACCTGTGCAAGACCTGCTCAAATCCAGAGAGGATGAGCACCAGCCTTCAGGAGACCAGAATTCAAAGGAACTTCCCTTACTAAGGTCCACTTAGATTTGGGTGCTGAGTGAAAATTTTAAGTCTTATCTGTATAGCTATATAAGTAAGATTATTTATGACCAGGAAATATACTTGTGTGTCTCAGTGCAGCGAGGGGCAATAGTATCCTGCATTTCTTTACCACTCGAGAAAATCTTTCTGAGACCGATCGTCTTATTTCACCCCTTCAGGTAAGTGAAACTTTCAAGGGACTGTCTCACCTCGCACACTGAGCCACTGACTCCTCTCAGCCATGTGTATCACCTGTGCAGATGTCTTACATAAATATTCTCTCTGCTTTTTGACAGAGTGCTGCAGCTAATTAATAACTGACATAATTAAATGACAATTAAAAATGAGCTCCAGAATGAATCTCTATTGTCTGATGGCTGCAGGTTTTGGGCAGTGTCTTTGAGTGGAGATGCAAATAAAGGCATGGCAATAATGACTTGGCTCTTACCTCGTATAGAAGATTCTGTTTTAGTTTTCTGATATTCAGTCAGTGAGTCTTGGCAAGTGAGCTGAACACTGCCATTCTCAGACTGGTTTTGTTTGTGTAAAGGGAGCCCACAAGGGAGTTGTGCCCTTTGGGTTTTTTGCATGCATCTTCCCTGTTCTGCTCATCCCTGCCTTGGTAGTTCTCTCCCAAATCAGCTGTTGGTTGAAGAGAAATGGGAGAGGGTGGAAGAGAAAAGGATGTTCTGTGTCGTTGTGGATTTGCGTGCTTGCAGGTAGTTCAGATGCAGGGTTAGGAACATATGTGAGCATGATGCTTCCTGTGCAAGGGAAGTGGAGGCTGAGGAATATGGGGAACTGAGTGCAGATTTCATGGGTTTGGTGACAGTGTCGTTTATTCCTAAAATAGCAAAGTTGGTATTAGCAGTGCACCAGGATGCTGTGGCTGCTTAATCAAAGACGTTGCACTTCCCATTCCACTGGGGACTTGCCTCTTGTGCGGGCAAGTTGGATTCTTTAAATTTGGAACATAACTATTCTTAGCTTTTCCTCTGATCTAATTGCCACGACTGAGGGGCGGGCAGGAAGGTTTAGTGCGTTGCAGTTTCTCCTTCCTTTGGTATGACCCAGCCAGATAGATGCTGAGGAAGTTTGATACTGTCTCATCCCACGGTGAGTGTCTGACTTCCACAGCATGACATGCACATCTGAGTCAAAGCTAGGGCTTCAGATCTCGTTGTGGCACCAAGATTGCATCTGCCTTTCCTAAGAGCAGCCAGGAAGATAGTGACAGCCTTAATTTGAAATGAAACTATCACAAGGGATCACGCCCTAAGGTTTCCATCTGCTTCCAGAGCCTCCATGAGAGGATTCAGCCAGCCTCATTGCAGAAACAGATTAGGTTAGCTAAGGCTAAATCTGTTTTAATTTTTTCTTACTGTATGTTGACTTGGGATGCATCTTGGCTGCGGTGGACCTGAGAGAGTGCCACCTCTGGCACTCCAGAGCTGGAGTTAAGGCAGCTGAGGGGTCACAGTGCAGCTGTAGGAGCTGCTGCTGAAATGTTCACCTGAAGCTGGGGAGGTGGGGACCCCTTCCTAAAGCTTTGCAGGTTGTTCAACAAGTTGCTTGTTGTGGTTAATATGGGGCGTGGATTCATACATTATCTGTTGCTAGCTGCTTATGGTCTGGTTGACTGTTAGGCAAGTAAAAGAACTGTAGGGAAACTAAGTTAAGAGAATGCTGTTCTTAGTGTCTTCTCTTTTCTAAAAGCTACTGGCTAAACACATGACTAAAATAAGCAAAAAGTTACTTATCAAATGCTTCACAAGAAGACTGAAGGGGAAAAATCTGGGTGGGAGACTCTCCTCCTTTTTCAGTTCCTCTGGGACATTACCAAGCGATCAGAAAAATATGATCAGGAACAATTACTTTCAATGTAAATGCCATAACATCCTGCTGCAGCTGGCTTTTGTTTTCTACTATACAAGATAATAAAATGGGTTCTAGCATTCAACTTTCTATTTTGGGTAGTAGTCAACTAGTCATATGTCAAATGGTTGGCAGATTTCTGTCCAACATCTGTTACGAAATTCCTACACCTTGCACAATAGCTTTAGAAAAGCAGCAGCAGAGGGGGCTTACATTTGTGACCAATGTAACATAACCAAAATACTGCCCAGCTCTTACCCCTTCCCGCCCAGGCATCACCCCAGGCTTTACATGGTGCTCTCCACCTCGCTCTGGTGGAACTTAACCAAGAGAGCTTGCAGTAAGCTTTCTCAGCCGTGAACTCCCGGTTTCTGAACTTATGTGCCCTGAGCAGCAGGCTTGCACTTTGACTAGAGGATATGTGTCATCTTGTCTGTGATTTTGCGTAACTCATCCACAGAGTCACACCAGGCAGAAGCACTGACCTGTCTTTCTGATGACCCAAGGATGTTCTCCTGAGGGAGAGGGTAGGGTGGGTGTTGGTAACAGAAATCTACTTAAGATATCAGTGTTAAGTATACTTCAATTACCTTCTACAAATGCGCACAGTCAGCAGACTAAACCTTCATGTGCCTGCACCAAAAATGTTTTTTGTGACGAAGGCGTGCTGCCAGAAAATGTCCACTGTGATGTACCAAATCCTCACGACTGAAAAGGAAACCACTTGGACAACACACACGGACAGGTGGGAGCCTAGAGGTCTAGCTCATGGTGACAACTCTGCCACAAAAAAATGCGACTGTACATCACTAGTATCATACCTTAGAAGCAAAACATTTGGCTGATGTCAGGAAGAAGGTTCAGCAAAATAAATATATTAAGATGAACCCTACAGAAAAAAAGTCCTGGAAAGCAGCCCAGGCTGGGGAAAGAAATAACAGTTGAAGGGGGTAAGGCAAGAGGAGGAAGGGCTGGGATGTTAATACAGTTCCAGGCAATCAACCTGAGGTAATGTTTGTTTGGACAAAGTAGGTGATGGCAGTAGAACATTTTGGTCGTGTAGCAGCTGTGGAAGGCTCCTGAGCAAGAAGCGTTGGTTCACTTTTTCATTCTGTTGGCAGCTGAAGTCCTCACTTGAAGCCAGACCTTGTTCATTTTGCCTTTTTGGTGTTGATGCTTGATACCTTGATGATGATTGCAGAACGTACCATACATGAGTCAAGCAGGAAGTGCAAGACAAGATTTTAATTGTTAAAAGTTTATCGAAAATCTCTTATATACACATAGTTATACACAGAGTGGTTCACGAGTCCCTCAGGATTCTGCTGGTGAGGCTGGTTGCCTGGAAGCTTCTCTCTGCCTCGCTCATCGCACAGATGGGATGTTTGTGTGGCAAACACCAGTGGGGTCGGTGGCAGGTTTGGCTTGCATGATGGGCTTTAGCTGGGCACTGAGAGGAGCCCATGTTCATCTGCTGTATCCAAAATCTTACAGATGACTGGAGACTCCACCTTGAACATAAGAGATCAAAACATTAAACAACTCTGAAATCACTGATAAGCTTTTACAAGAGATTGCAACACAGATCGTGAGATTCATGAGAACAGATTGCAAGAGGCAACAGGAGCAAAGCATCACCTCATAAAATTAAGTGCTTTTTACTTTTGGATGAGGAATCTTCTGTGAGAGCCCCTGGAAGGAAGGGGTTATCTTAACCATACACCTGGAGTCATCCTCTATGAGGCAGCATCTGATCTTAGGGAATTCCGCTAACTCTTTACATACCCCGAGGATGTATTGGCAAGAATGAGGCTCTAACATGTATATGGTCACAGCATGAGGGGAATCTGATTCTTTACACCTGAAAAACAGAAAAGAAATTTTGTCATGTTTAGCATGTAATGGGCACAAAACTAAAACATGTATTTCCCTTGTATCTATAGCATTTTTACTGAGCTACCACTCATGGCTTTCTGAAGACAACAGAGGCTTTCTCCTCTGGCATAGGAAGCAGAGACACAAATCATCGGTTTCTAAAAAAAGTTAACTTACTTCAATTTCACAGTCACCTGCCTTGGCTTGTCTGTTAGGTCGCAAACATCTCCATTTCCATAGAAATGAGACACCATCCTGCCACAAAAGATTGGAATAAAAAAGTTTGGAAATATTAAGAACAATTCTTCTAACTTGTGTGATACAGTGTCACATCATTCTTTGCCTATTTCACTCCAATACACAAACTAAACTAGTAACACATTTTGTTTCAGTTACTGCAGAGGCAAGTAGTTGTTCACTATTGCAAGATTTATCTCTGCGTTGTCTCCAGAGTGTGGAATTATATCTTCTGATGTCGCACGTTGATTGGTGTGGAGGGAATAAACATCTATGCACCCTGCTCTTGACAGTTTACTGTATCTATTTGTAAACTGAACATTCAAGGACTGTAGAAGTGGACCCTGGCATTTATTCTTCTCTCTTGCAAGCTTAAGACTAATTCAGGAGCGACAAGCCAGAGCAGTAAGTGCAGTCAGTGCAACCGTACCTGACTGTCTGTGTGCCGTCTTCTCTAAGATAGTAGGTTCTAGCAGCATTCTTCCTGGACCATTCAATGTGTTCCTCCTTGCTCCACGTCCCCACAACCACAGAAGTCTTTCCACTTTCCTTATCCTAAAAAAGGAAAGGCTGATAATTACATCTTGTATGATACAATGAGCAGTGAGGGTATTTTAATGACAGATTCTCTAATCCTCTTCCCTCCACACCCATCTAATTGCAGATCATACAGCTATTTAAACATACCTCATGATACTGATGAACGTATTTGCCGTAGCAGAATTCATACTTCCACCAACCAACGCCCTAGGGAGATGCATAATCTCAGCATTAAAGCAAAACCTCCAAACAAAACACCCTAGAACAACCACATTGCTTTTCCTCCAGACTCTAAACCACTGGCTTTTTTAGCTGTAAAACTCCCTACCTGTTCAGTAGGTGTTTTGATTCGTAGTTTGCACAGAGCGAATCTCTCATTAGACCAGTTGACATAGGCAAGGGATGGAATAAATGAATTTAAGCAAATACTCTTTGAAGAGCCACACAGGACTAAATTCCTTAAACTATTTGTATACCCTCTATTCATCTCTTAAAAAAATACTTTCCTCTTTCAAAGACAGGGAAAGCTTCAGATGCCCCTGCTGGCTGTTCTCAGTACATTTTATCAGATTTTTTTTTTCTTCTCACTAACAGAATTAGCAGTGAACAATTCTCACAATCTACTTTCCTTTCATTGTCTGCTCAAATAAACCAAGTTTCAACAGGAAGGTTAAAGATACCTTTCTGGCAGAGACTTTGGTATATAGGCCTTACTATATCAATGCAGGGAAAGGCAGTTATTCCAAGAATGGAACTATTGGAAAAACTAAACAAATACATAAACCGCTATGTGCAATTAAGGAGTAGCTATTTTATTATGCATAGGTTTATTTCTCACCCCATGGAAGCAGTAGGAACCGCTAAGAAATTCCTTTATAAGTTGGTCATCAGTCAATTTGGAGATGTGGGTTGTTCCCACAGTTAATAGCTGATGGCTTCCAACAGCAACAGGCTTATGAATGGAAGAAAATTTCTCTTCTTTTGTTGAATGCATTTCTTCCTGGAATTAAAGTATACCCAAATACACCCATTTAGATTTTATATGTCTTTTGCAAAGTCTTATACATCGTATGAAGTTACTTAATACTAAGTGAAGTAGGCTGTGGGGAAAAGTATGAAAGCATTTTGTCATCATTTTTACTGTCTTCAGCATAGCTGAAAAAGATATAATCAAAAGTCAAACACCTAACATGTTTGTAAACTTAAGGCTCCAGAAGGTTTCATTTAGGAGCCCAAGCTTACTTGCTTTGCTTTGCTTCCAAGTAAGGTAAGTTACAGATGATTTCAACAAGTTTAAAAAGTGTTCAAAAGACTGACATGGTCTTACAAAGTTGGGCAAGAGGCCTTACTCCACAGAACTGGAAGTTGCATGTGTTACAACATGAAAAATTAATATTTTTCTATTTAAAATGAAACAAATCCTACCTCCTTAACTCGTCTAAAAGGCATCTTCATCATTTCTTGCTGTTTCTCCAGCTGTTCCAGATTATGAGGCTTAAGTGGGGATCCTGGCAGAGACTGGCAAAAGATGTCATTCACAGGGGAAGCCCTGAACCTGTCCAAACAAGTCAGCAATACATCACTTCACTATCGCCTTAAAGACATTTGTACTGCTGTAAATTCCTGACTTAAGCTGGGCTGAGGTACGTGGCTTTTTTTCTTGTACTTGGACCATCTCAGGCAAAGCTGCACTTTTCTTAAAAGTGATGTAAACGGGCTTTTTTGACCTGTGCAGTTTCACTCGTAATGCCGCCAGACAACTGGCAAGGCCATCTAACCCCTTTATCACTCACTTCATGAGCAATGTCTGCAAAAAGCAGCTTATTTCAGGAAAGAGAAAGCAAAAAGACGAAGCAGAGTTAACACAGCTTTCTCTTTGGTTTGCACAAATGAAGGCATTAAAACACCAGATAAGCTTTTTTTTTCTGTTAGGAAATGGTCAAGGAAAGCAAACACCAAAATGAAAGTCACGCAGACAAATGAAGCGTGTGTTCAGCTTTCATTGCTCATCTCACTGAAAAGGTCCTCTTTAGAGAAAACTTATGTACAAAACAAACAGGCAGATACCGCTTCAGAGGCAGGGCGGCTTTTTGTGATGTCCCCCTAGGATGAGTCACAAGCGGTAGCTGTATAATTATCATGACCACTGTAGTTAAAAGCATCCAAAAATATTACCTAAATAGGAACTGCACTCTAGATTAAATAAGCCCTGTAACCAGAGAAGTCGAGTTTTATCTGAATTTCATTTAAACAACATTAAGACTAACACTTGCAGTAGACAGATACTGCTTTTCACTGCCTTCCTCCCTGTCCCCAATTCCCGCCAATTGAAAAAAAAGTACCCAAACAAAAACAACAACTGGAACTTTGCTCGGTTAACGCAAGTGCATTGTTGGGTAAGACAGCAGGTGTGGAGGAAAACCACTGGTGGCTGAAGCCCTGCTCGGTGCCATTTCAGGAACATGTGGCAGGAAAAGCACATTTCACTTAAAATGAAGTTTGCTTGTTGTTACTGCTGCTGACACAGAGCAGCATTTCTAGCCTGCTGCCTCCACCTACCTTTATTTACTAAGATGATGTCAGGAAGTGGGAGAATAAACATCTTTTATGTTTAAGTACTTCCTGCTAGCGGCCAGGAAGCGTTCTATGCCTTCCCTTTGCAAAGAGGCAGCAGCTTATGATTTCATTTTGTTGAACAATTTGCCCATGCACTTTCTATTTTTCTACTGATACAGAGGCTTAAACGACTTGTAAACAGGTAACAGTGCACTAGATAAGTGCAACAGACAACAATATTACCAAACCCATCTACATGAGAAAATCTATAATTGATACTAAATATTTAACAACAGCATAACTTACTTACTCCAAATTGCCAAGTGTTTATAAAATGCACTGTTGAAGATTTTGTCCTTCAGATGTTGCTGCCCATTTCAAAACAGTAATGAAATACTCACTTGTTCTGACAGCTATGTACATGGGAAATTCAGAACTCCTGTCCACTATTCTCCCCTTCATTTGTAGGTCATATTCACTTTGCAAGTCTTGTTTACAACCCTTGAAAGGTCAAAAATCTGTACTATTGAGGCTAAGGGTATCCCTTAGATGCTGGTACGATTCAGGGAGGAAAAAAGAATCCTTAACTTTGGTTTTGGAAAATAACACCGAAGCTGTGAACTCTTCATGTGAAAATGACTTCTACAGCTGAAGGTGAGGCAATAAAGCAGGACAGAGACAGATGAGAGCTCCTTAAGTTCAGAGTACTGCTAAAATAAATGTTACAGTTATGGCTGAAGACCTGCTGCTTCGGCAACAACAGGGCTAGAAACTCACCTGTTGAAAGTAACGCGATACTTCCCATCTGCTTCTCACATGGGATCAATCACCGGAGACTTAGAAAACGCAAACATTGCACAACTTAACACGAAAACTTAAGACCTGGCAAAACTGCACTTGCCAAAGTGAGCATGTACAAGTGTCACAGCTCTGTACCAGAAACCACAGCTGGGTTCCTGGCTTATGTAAACACATACACACATGGGAATCGATGAAAATTTGAAGTGATAAAGTTAGCCAAAATTTGAGTACCGTACCTATATTTAGGATGGTTGCATAACAGAGGCGTCAATATAACCACTTCATATTCACAGGTTGTAACTTCTGCTACTGAAAGAATCTCATGTTTAGCTTCTGGGTGACAGATGTACATCACTGTACTCGACCTGGGTAGGTTTTGTCTCAAGCTACAAGGTGTGCCGTTTCCCATCTCTACAGGATAGTACGAGGTCATCTGCCCTTCTATATTTTTTGTAGGTATCTAGGTGAAAGAAAATAAAAGTTAAGAATCACAGGAAGGCTCCTTCGCCTCTTTGGATACAAAAAATATTATTACAGTGTGCGGAGTCAGCATTACTGGACTGAAACCAGCCCCTGGGTGTTTACAGTCCGATTTACTGCATCTAACACAGCACTGCACAAACGCACTGAGCTGCTCGAGCTCCCACTGCAAAAGCAGCTGGTTTCTCTGACCAGGCTGCCTGATGTTTCAGTTCAGGAAACCCTCCCAGCTGGGTACAATGTTTTGGAAAAGCACCAAGCCAGCCACATTCACCCTGTAGTCTAGGAGGTGGGGAGATGAGGATAGCTCTGCCAGACTCAGCTCAGGTCTGGCAAGGCACGTTACCTTCATCATGAAGAATCTAAAAAGGCCCCTGCAAAGTCATCTCGATTCCTGTGCTACACCTCTCAGCATACCCAGCCCAGGTTGTTCCTTATCCAGAGCATCCCCCAATACCTCTTACTGCAGCTAACAAAGTTAAAGATATGTACAAAGTAAATTCCACTTGTGTATACACTCCACGTAAGCTCTCTTCAAACTTGTTCGTTCTTATGCTTCATCCAACTTCCACTTCAATATGTTAATTCTCTAAACGGGTAAAAGTCTTTCTCCTGGGTCTTATCTCAGAAGCAGTTAAAGTTCCTAGATACCAAGAGTTCTGTTTGTGCAGAAGCCATGCTGGAACCCACAAACGAGACCTTTTTCTACCTGCATTGCTTAAGCCTGTGAAAGTTTTCAGAGCACAACAAATCAGGCTATGTGCTAAAAGGTGGTGGTGCCTTCTGGGGTCAGGACACCAACCCAGGGACCTGAGAGACTTCCATATCTCACCTACTTTGGTTTTCAACCCATGGTACCCTGTCACAGGCCACTGACTCTCTCCTGAAAACTGTTCCATCAGGAACGTAGGAATGAGACATTCCTGAGGTTAAAGAAATGAACATGCTGGCACCCAGCAGGGCTTAAGACAAGTCTCTAATCACAGCAGTTTCTGGTTCCTTTAAGCACCACCCAGCTGTGTTATTCTTTCCATGACTAGAGACTCCACACAAAGTCTAAGTCTAAATTCTTTATGGACTGAAACCAAGACTGCGTATGTACATCATAAATTCTGTCAAAAAAAACATCAGGAAAAGTTGCACTACAAAGAACCTGTTTTTCTTTAATTTCCAAGAGGCATAAACTGCCACTAGAATAGGCCATGTTCTGACTTGGGTCTGCTCCCCTAACTACCTCCAAAATGCTCATCAGGCACGTATATTATCTGAGTCCACTGCAGCACCACCACTCAACCAGCATTAGAAAGAACATGTAGACAAACATTTCATTTCGGAATTAAAATGAAGGATAAATGCAAATAAGGTAGGTGCGTGTCTGTCCACAGGTCAAATCTGCCTTTGCCAATTCCAACCTCTGACACGCTTCAGGTATTTCCATTGTTTTGCTGTCCAGTTAGTAACTCAGACTGGGAGTTTTGGGGCCTAAACAAAGGGAAAAGTTCTCTAAGCACAGAATTTTATGGGATGGGTCATCCAGTCAGCTAAGACATCTTTTAGAGATTTTGTGCTGTAGGTTTTGTTAAGCATTTCTCCCTACCCAAAATGCATGAAAGCATCATTAAGGGGATTGGGATCTTTGATATAGTCAAAAAAATAATTGTCACTAAACCAGAACGTGACTTTGTGGCTATGTGTATTGTCTTCATGGAAAAAGAGTATATAAGTCATCTCGTTTACAATTAGTGTAACTTTAACATAAATAAGTAGAAGGGGAAAGCGTATGACTAGATAGACTAAATATGCTTTCTGAGCTGGGACTGATAATCAAAAGTGAGAAGAGGGCAGCTCAGGGAAAGAGTTTCACTTTTTGAAGCTCACTTTGGTAGGGAACTAATTACATAACCTCATCATAAATAAATTGCCTCTACTATTGATGGCAAAAGTTAAAACAGATGTTTTCCACTTGCCTCTTTTGCACTCTCTTTTGGATTTTCCTTCTCTTCTTGATCTAGGGAATAATTAAGAACGAGGTAAGCATAAAGTCTGTGAACTTGAAGTCAAATGAAATTACAGACAGAAGTTTGTATGTTTTGTGCATCTGCTAGTACTTTGCATATACCCTGCCAAGAGTCCATTTCATGAACTTGCAGGTGCAAAAGAGGAAAGAAAAAACAGTCATCTGGGGTCCAGAGCAAACAGAACAAAATACAAGTTAGCATCATCTTAAAACAATTTTGAGTTTGTCAGACAGGCCAAACCCAGTGCTAGCACCACAGGAAAGGCCAGCCAGGGCAGAACAGGTCACTACTGCTGCTCTGCTCAACGTGAGGGAATTAGAGGCTGGGACAGTCAACAGGCAAGCACTTCAGCCCACCCACCAGCCAGCCTCAGAGGGTGCACTCATAGGAAGACATCAGTCCAGACTGCACACGTAATGATGATCACGTGAGCAAACACAGCTCACAGGGGTTTAAGAAACCATCAATACTATTATTTTAAGAAAAGTAGTGTGACTTGCTGTATGGGAAGCACAGAAAGAAAACAGTCTGCCACCTAAGTGGGAAGGACAGGGGGGTCAACGCCCTCAACAACTCCTGTAGTATGTCAGGAAGTATCATCACACATAACTTCAGCATCTAGGCCCACAAAAGAACTGGTAACTCAAACTGAACCTTCTGTCTTCTGTACAGCAGCACCTAGGGAGAATCAGGCATCTCCGCACAGGATTAACGACAGCGCAACCAACCACTGTAACTGTCCAGCGGAGAAATGCCAGACAATGTGGTCTCTGAAGCTGTGTTTCTTTTCCAGACTAAGATACCTCACTGATGGCTGCAGGTAGAAATTCAAGGGAAGGGGTTTAATAGCGCTAAATCCCCTACAAGACTGAGGCATTCAAGTTAATCACTTTTAGGAAGAGAAAAATGGTAGTGCCCAGCTTTTACACACTAGCCTAGAATTAAAAAAAAAAACAACTCACAACCAGATTATGGTTTTCCTATTGCTTCTATCAGCTCTGATGAATGAATGCTTAAGTCTGTGAACGCGGGAGTTCTTTGGACTAATATACTGCCAAAGTGCTCATCAAGGGAAGCAGATTTTGGCAGGTACAACGACAGAATTTTCAGCATCTACAATAATTTACAGGAAGAAAAAACAACCTGAAGCAGTCAAAATATGAGTTATTCTACTTTGCAGTTTGAGTTTGGGGCTCAGCTACCTAACTTCCACCAAAGTCCCACTTCAGGCACTTTAGTATTTCTGGAGATCCCTATTTATCTAGGATATTCCTAGGATCACTAGAAAAGATTCTCAAACAGTTCCAAGGATCAAATCTACCCGCAAAGGCTGTATATGTTTGCGCTTGCAAATTGCTTTTTATTACAGAATAGCTGTGCTATGCACTCTGCCCTCTGCTCACAGTCTGAAAGATGCTTCTCCCCCCCACCAAAAAAAGAGCGGCAGTTATCAAAGTCTGGTCTGTCATATATTGGTTCCGTTTCTTACATTATGTGTTTTCTTTCCCTGACACTAATTATTGCAGATTAGTGAATCTAATCAATTAGCATGGCAAAACCAACAGGAGGGATGCAATGTGAGGTGCTAAAAAGAAATAATTGAAAACAATACATTTCGTAAAAAAATGAGTCATCTACAAAATTCTGTTCTACTGTACTGGGAATCAATTTTCTACAGCATATTTCTCAGACAGTAACAACTAAAACCCAAAGAATCAAATTAGCATCAGCAAAATAGAATAAGACAAACCTGGTTCTGATAATGGGTTCTTTACCATCATATTCCCCAGATAGTATTCTTGGATGTTAATTTTCTACAATCAAAAGTTAAAATAAATTTCAGTTACTTTTTTCCATACTTTTTCAAGGGTACAGGAATTCAAGTCTTCTAGAGGAATTCCACATGAATATGCCAGTGGAAAAAAGGGGGTTGAAGACTACGAAACTGTAAGAAGCCTACCTGTCCCGTTTCCTTCTCCTCATGATACTGACGGATGTGTTTTCCATGGCAGACCTCGTAAGTCCAGTAAGATTCAATCTTTAAAGAAAAATAATATAAAAAATCTGTTTAGATACATTACCCCTCCAAAAAAACCGAACAAATCAATTTCCCCAAAATTTTGGCTTTTGCATCAATGAAACGCAGCCCAAGCAATTGGGCTCAGACACCCTCAAAACCAGCAGCACAGGAAACAGTCTTGATATTTCCCAAGTATTTTGATGACTTTCCCAACAAACATACCAGGCAAAGTTGCTTTGACTTTCACAGAGATAAAAGGAAGGAAAAAAAATAACCAAATAAAGTGTAAAGACCAAATCTGCCCCCAAAGCGCCGAGGCTAAGCCACGGTGACTAGACACAGGCTGGTTTTGGCAACTGCTTTAGATATGGGCTGTTTGCCAGTTGTGTTTGACCCACTCTTCCCTCCACAAGGACTTGTGTGGGATGATGTGTGGGTATAATATTCGGCCATTTTCTCAGTACGAGCTTGTTTGGTATTAGGCTTGCTCTTGTATGCAAGTCTTTGAATTGGGATGACATCTGATAAAAAACAGAAAAGCTTTCAGAACCTCTAGAAGCATGTTTGGTTTGGTCTTCTAATGTTTTCTGAGAAAAACTATTCACTAGACTGTCACACATTATGGCTTGGCTCCTGGAAGTAAATATTTTAAATCCTCATTTTTCAACGGCTACTATAGCAACCCAATTATTTTAATGCTGACATCTTCAACAATATACAATTTTATCGGGAAAAAATTAAGTTCAGTAAGGGCAAGCGTAGAGTTTTGCACTTGGGAAAGAATAACCCCATGTGCCAGTATAGGTTGGGGACCAATCTGCTGAAGAGAAGTGTAGGAGAAAGGGACCTGGGGGTTCTGGTGGACAGCAGGATGACCATGAACCAGCAATGTGCCCGCGTGGCCAAGGCCAATGGCATCCTGGGGTGTATTAGAAGGGGAGTAGCAAGTAGGTCGACAGAGGTCCTCCTGCCCCTCTACTCTGCCCTGGTGAGGCCACATCTGGAATATTGTGTCCAGTTCTGGGCCCCTCAGCTCAAGAGAGACAGGGAGCTGCTTGAGAGAGTCCAGCGCAGAGCCACAAAGATGATGAAGGGAGTGGAACATCTCCCTTATGGGGAAAGGCTGAAGGAGCTGGGTCTCTTTAGCTTGGAGAAGAGGAGGCTGAGGGGTGACCTCATTAATGTTTATAAATACGTCAAAGGGGAGTGTCAGGATGGAGCCAGGCTCTTTTCAGTGATGTCCAATGACAGGACAAGGGGCAATGGGAGGAAGCTGGAACATAGGAGGTTCCACAAAAACATTAGGAAAAACTTTTCCACTGTGAGGTTGACAGAGCACTGGAACAGGCTGCCCAGGGAGGTTGTGGAGTCTCCTTCTCTGGAGACACTCAAAACCTGCCTGGATGCGTTCCTGTGCGATCTACTGTAGGTGATCCTGCTCTGGCAGGGGGCTTGGACTAGATCATCTTTCAAGGTCCCTTCCAACCCCTGACATTCTGTGATTCTGTGGTTCTGTGAATATTTAGTCATAAACTCGTAGAGACATTATTGTGGAAGGAATTAGTACCTTAAGTCTGAGACATATTTATCCAAACAGTTTACTGCATTAAACCTTGAAATGCATTGGATTGTAAGCTTTTGATTAGAATTTAAATTATCGAGACCTAAGTAACATACTCTATATGAACAGCTACTTTGCTTAAAAAGAGGTTCCAGCAATTCTCCTGGAGTAGGGCCTTTATAGTCCTTTTCTTCTTCCTAGAATAAAAGAATATTTCATTACATTAAAATTAACAGTTCAGTTAGTTAATATTCAATAGTAAAAAACAAAATTCCTAGCACAAAATTTAAATATATAAAACCTTACTATTACCTGCCTGAAGGAGCATTTTGGTGATTAGGAAGAAAAAAAAAAAGAACAAAAAAGTTAATTTTAGTAAGAAGTCACAAATCAAGTAGTGAAAACAGAAGTTTTGTGGTTTAAAAAATAGCATATGTGGAAAAACTGTATGAGCCCTCAGCTTGCTCATGCCCAGTGTGGCAGCTTGGGGCATGAACAGGGAAACGGCAGCAACACTCTTTCCATTTGTTAGTCTGTGCTGATGCCGTACTGACAGAGTATAATCGGAACATCACGCAGCTTTCACATAATTTTTAAGAAAAAGGATCCGAAAACTGTAAGTAATACTGTGGAAATTTATTTCTTTGTGATTTTTGCTCTACAAATGTGTGTGCTATTGAAGAAATCTCCACATAAAGCTCTTTGGTGCCAAAGATTTCTCACCTACAAAAGCTCTCCGTACTGTCCGTCACTTAAAGGACGAAGGCTCTGTCAAAACAGGAGGTCCCCGCCCCAGGAGCACAGCCTGTCTGTGCAAGTTCTCACGGTGCAAAAAATCGAACCGCTGGAGGAACACATGACCAGTGATAAACCTCGCCAAAAGCCTCCACAATCTACCTTCTCTTGTACAGACAACTGTATATACTTTGAAAAAAAGTAGAATTAAACCCCAAATTGCGCATTCAGATTTCCAATTGAGGAAGCGATGAGAATAAAAACCACTGGTGGCAGAAGCACTACTGTATAGTGTTCTCAGATACAGTGATCACGACAGCAGTGTTAACAACCTTTATAGCTGTTTACTGGCCTAGAGTTTTACGATGTTACTTAGAACACACCAGTTTCACGGTGGCAGACCTAGCAACAAACAGAACATTATAGTGATCATTTATTGCCAAATAAGGACCTGAAGACTGTTCAGAATGGCCCCACTTGGTGTAGAGCTAGTGTGTAATACAAAGTGAAGACATCTACCAGAAACTGGGAAACCGTGAAGCATTCTGGAGGTGATTTTCCTTTTACAGAGAAAAAAAACAAAACCTGATCTACAGGTTAAAATTACAAAAAAGACTTGACTGAACTTACCTCATTGCTACTTGCTATCAGTGGAAGTATACACTTATACTTTTCTTTATCCACAGTGGTCATTATAATGTAGTTATCCTCTTTGTACAGGACACCCGTTGTAGGCTAAGGGAACAACCGACCGATGGATTAGTCAGGCAGCTTTTCTAATGTTGCTTGTTAGGAATATTTCTGAATTCAATTAATCTGTTGGGCGGGCGGTCCAGAGCATCTCCTGGGTCCTAATTCTATCAGGAGACCAGGCTTTGTGGCATTTAAACCTGAAGCAGCTTGATAGCCTTTGCGCAAACTCTCCTTCTACCTCCAGCCACGTTCCCCTTTCACACGTCTGGTTCTCAGGTAAGACCTTTATAAAAAAACCCACCCCACAACCACCGCACGTTGCAGCAGCCGTTCCCACCTTCACTTCCAGGGCAAATTTCCCTGGGATATCCCCAGCTGCCGGGCTCAGCCCATGGCCTCAACACCGGCTTTGTGTTTCAGGCGGGCACCTACGAACAAGCCCAGCTCCTCCAGCGAGGGAGGCGGCGGAAAAAAACAGAGAGACCCCCTCAGACCCCCCGCCCCGCCCCGCCCCGGTACCGACCAGGCTGAACTCGGTGCCGGGCCAGTTCACCCTGAAGGGGATGTCGTCGCTGAGCTGAGGGAGGGAGCGGCCCCCCTCCGCCACCGCTACCGCCAAGAGGCCGCAGAGCAGGGCTCGGGGGGCGGCCGGGGGGGACGCCCGGTAGCGGCAGCCCCTCATACCGGCCTCGGCGGCCCCGGGGAGGGGAGAGAGGGAGGGCGGGCAGCGCCGCCGCCACGTCTGCTTCCGCTGGGGCGGGGCGGTGGCATCAACATCCGGGACAGCCGCGGGCGGGCGGGAGAGAGGCGGCGGGTGAGTGAGCGGGAGGCGGGAAGGGAGGGCGATACTGGGGGTGGGTTGGTGAGGAGTCGCCGCTGCTGTGAGGTGAACCCCCGCTCCGGGGTTGGGTCGCGGCGGCGGTGGGGTTGGGGAGCGGTTTGAGGGTTCACGTACATTCCCCGCCCTGCAGATGCGGTGTCTTGTCTGAGGGGTTACCCCCACCCCGAGCGGGCTGCCGCCCTGAGGGAGACCATTACTCCCTCTGAGGGAGTTTTCCTCCCCGAGGGGGGTGCTGCTGTGACGGGTTACCTTCTCTGAGGGAATTACCCTCTCTGAAGGGGGATGCCACCCTGAGGGAGTTAATTTTCCTCTCTGAGGGAGTTTCCTTCCCTAAGGGGATGCTGCCCTTAGGGGTGACCCTCCGTGAGGGGGTCCCCCTCCCTGAGGAAGTTATCTTCTCTGAGGGAGTTACCCTTCCTGAAGGAATTTCTCTCCGTAGGGAGTTAATTACCCTCCCTGAGGGAGTTTCCCACCCCGAGGGGGATGCTGCCCCGAGGGGGGATGGTCACTCCTCTCAGAGGGTAGAGGCTGTGGCTTCACTGTTCGGTGACCAATTTTAGAACCTCTGCAGAGAACAACTAGCCTCTCCCCTTGCAGTCCCTCTTTTCCACATGTTGTCCGGCAACTTTATCTCCAATGAAGAGTGAACGATAAGTTGAGGCACAGCTGGAGTGAAAACTCTGGAGGGAGGAGGGAAGCAAGGCAGTTCAGTACCCCCTTTGTAGCTGGGGATAGCAGTAATGTTTTGGTAACACCTAATGAGCAGACCGGGCACCAAAATGTTTAGTGAGAGAAGTTTACGAAGGTGAAGGAAGGAGGTGATGCGAGGAAGAATCCCAGTGGTGGTGGAGAAAGTGGACTCTGGATGATACGTCGCAAATGTAGGTGCTTTGGTTTAAGATGTTTTGGTTCAGGCCATTCTTTGTCACTGTATTTCCAGCAGAGGGATGTTTATGTGCGCTTTTGTGTTTACACTTGGCGAAGCTGTCCTAGTTCGATCTGTTTAAGTAAATGGTTTGTAATCTTTTTTGCCTGACTTTTGGTTTGATCGAAAGAACAATTTCCAGATGGGAATAACATAGGTGAGGTAGCTTAAAACTTTACTGAATGGCTTCATCGGGTCTAGTCAGTACTTTTGAGCCTTGCTGCCTGGTGTCTGTGTCTTTCTGCCGTCACTAGCCTGGCTGAACAGTGAAAAATCGCCTTTTAAAACTTTTTTTTTTTTACACAGAACAGGCATACAGCAAGAGATCGGATGGGGGAGCTGCAGCGTTCAGGTTTCTTCAACATCCTCAGCTCCTTAGTTTGAGTAAAGCCTGTGCTCACATGCATACGAGAAACAATTCAGAGTTAAACATGTCAAACTTCAGGAAATCATGATATACTGATATAATACTGATGGGGGGTATTGCAATCAATTTTATAACTGTTGCTTTAGCTTTTGCAGGTAAGTTGAGTTCGAAATGTGGGTTTTTCTGCTTGTGAGGGGATAAGTTATCCATAGTTTGAGCAAACAAGTACGTTTTTTTTCTTGCGCTTCTCAGCAAAATTGCCTAAAAAGGTCGGACTTGTAGAGCTTTTGTATGTTTTCTTTTTTAGGGAGGTTGTTAGAGAACTGCAGTGTGACATGAATTTTCATTTGTGGTGAAGATAGTTTTACTGAAAGTGTTTAAAGTTATTTTAAGAATTACCAAACATTGCACTCTTCTATGTGTCTAAATTTCTCCCTAGTTAGCTTAGTGAAGGATTTTCATCAAAGTTTAGTGTCTAAAAAGAATCTGGTCTTTATGTACCCTTGTAAAAAACAAAACTTGAAAGCATGGATTTGGAGATAAAGATGTAATGATAAAAAAGTAAGGAAGTAACGGACTGCAGGGAGGGCGTAACAGTTACCATTGTTTTGTTTCCAAAAGACTTGTGACTCTCCATTAGTTTAAGCTGTTAAGCTGTTTCCTGTAACTTGTAGAATCATAGAATCATAAAGGTTAGAAAGGACCCTAAGATCATCAAGTCCAGCCTACACCACCCTAACACTAAACCATCTCCTTGAAGTGCCACATCCAGCTGGTTTTTAAACACGTCCAGGGATGGTGACTCCACTGCCTCCTTCAGCAACCCATTCCAATGCTTCACCACCCTTTCAGTGACGAAGTGTTTCCTAATATCCATTCTAAACTTCCCCTGGCACAACTTGAACCCCATCCATCTTGTCCTATCGCTATTCACTAGGGAGAAGAGGCCAACACCCATCTCACTACAGCTCCCTTTCAGGTAGTTGTAGAGAGCAATAAGGTCTCCCCTCAGCCTCCTCTTCTCTGGGCTGAACAGCCCCAGCTCCCTAAGCCTCTCCTTCATAAGACTTACCCTCTAGTCCCCTAATCATTCTGGTTGCCCTTCTCTGCACCTTCTCCAGCACCTCGATGTCCTTCCTGTACTGTGGAGCCCAGAACTGCACACGGGACTCAAAGTGCATCCTCACCAGTGCCGAGTACAGGGGCACAATCACTTCCCTGGTGAGAAGAATATGCCCATCCAGGCCATGGGCAGCCAGCTTTTCTAGGAGAATGCTGTGGGGAAACTGTCAAATGCCTTGCTAAAATCAAGGTAGACAACATCCACAGCCTTTCCCTCATCCAGTAAGCAGGTCACCCTGTCACAGAAGGAGATTAGATTAGTCAAACAGGACCTGCCCTTCACGAGCCCATGCTGACTTGCCCTGATCACCTGGTTATCCTGCATGTGTCTCATAATACAGCTCCATCAGCTTTCCCAGGACCAAAGTTAAACTGACTTTTTTAAGTCCTGGATTGTCCTTCTATCCCTTCTTAAATATGGGAGTGACATCAGCTGACTTCCAATCTGATGGGACCTCTCCAGTCAGCCAGGACTGCTGGTACATGATGGAGAGTGGCTTGGTAATCACTGCTGCCAGCTCTTTCAGCACTCTTGGGTGCATCCCGTCTGGCCCCATAGACTTGTGTACACCTAAATGTTGCAGCAGGTCAGTGACCATTTCCTGCTGGATTGCGGGGGGGTCTTCCTGCTCCCAGTCCCAGTCTTATAGCTTAGGGAGTTGGATTCCCTCTGTCTAACTGTCCCTGTTAATAAAGATTAAGACAAAGAAGTCATTAAGCACTTCAGCCTTTTCCTCATCTGATGTCACTAGTTGTCCGCCCGCATCTAGCAGGGGATAGGGGCTCTCCTTGACCTTTCTTTTGTTATTAATATATTTATAGAAACTTTTCTTATTATCCTTAACCATAGAGGCCAGATGAACTTCACGCTGGGCTTTGGAGCTTCTAATTGTTTTCCTACATAGCCTACAATGTTTTTGTAGTCATCGTGAGTTGCCTGCCCTTTTTTCCAAAGGCCATAAATCCTTTTTTTCTCCCAAGTGCAGGCCAAAGCTCCCTGTTAAGCCAGGCAGGTCGTCTATGCCTCCAGCTGGATTTATGGCTAACGGGGATGACCTGCTCCTGCACCTTCAAGACCTCTTGCTTAAAGAGTGTCCAGCCTTTCTGGACTCCCAAAACCCTCAGTACCGATTCCCAAGGAACTTTGGCAATAAGACTGCTAAACAAGTTAAAATCAGCCCTAATGAAGTCCAAAATGGAATCAATAGAGGACTTTTATTTAGTTGATTCCAACATAATTTACAGATTTATCAGCTTCTATGCTGCTTGATGGTCATCCCTTTCAGCAACATAGAAGGGTGTATCTTTGCCAACTGCTAGGCAAGTTCCCTTTCCTAGCAGACCACTGCTGCATGCTACTCTTTACTGTTTCCTTCATGCATGGAAGGACAGAGGTGGACCCCGACTGCTCAGTGATTTGAATCTGTGGGCCCTGGGGAGTTAATCCCGAACATGTGGATACAATTACTATTTTCTCAAACACTCTTCAGAAACAAGTTTAGAGGTGGCTTCATGTGTGTAGTTGTATAACAAAACCATATCTGAAATCTCTATTATTTGTCACAAATTTGGGTTTAGTCCTAAGCAGTAGGAAAAAACCCAAACACATACATGACATAGGAAGAGTGTATGTTAATTTTTTGAGGTGAGTAGAAGATCTGAAAGCATCCTGGCTTTTGCTGGTGACTGAAGCTGTAGGAAGAGTTGTGGCTCAAATCCCATACAGCAAGAACAAATGTGTATTTCCAATGCTTTTACTTAATTCCCTATTTCTGGTGTTTTTAATTAATTCTTACTGTTGGTAACAGTTTAAGTTAGCTAGCTCTTGTATATATTGAGCATGGTGCTGAAACACCAAAGGTTGTGGGTTCGATTCCCGTTCAGTCCTCATGTGTTTCCTGATCTAGTTGAGAGGCGTCCCTGCCCATGACAGGGAGGTTGGATTAAATGATCTCTAAGGTTCCTACCAGTCTAGGCCATTCTATGATAATAGTAGCTAGCTCCTGTATATTGTTTTTCATAATTAGATCTAACAGGATTTTATAATGATGCAATTAAGACACACATTGATGCCTGTCCTGATATGGATACACTTTAAATAAATGTAACACTTCCAGAAATTTCATTCTCTGACACCATTAGTAAATGCAACATATTTTTATTGTACAGAATATGTATGCACAAACTGGAATGTGTCACTACAGATATTATCGGAAGGTTTATGAACCTGGAAAATAAATGAACCAACAATGTCCTGAATATAATTAAAGATACAAAATGCAGAGCCGTACATAATCATAATGCCCCAAAACAGTGCTTAAATAATGACAGTTTTAAAGAGGAAATCATCACTGATATTTCTGGATCATTAGTGAGTGTAAGCATTCTCTGCCCTTCTTTAAGGAACAAGGATAAGTCTTTGAGTAAAGAGTTTTTAAAAATATACATAGAGTGGACATGCCATTGTTTAATTTTCCTACAGCCTGCTTAAATCTGAAGTGAGCACAAGAAAGGAATTGCTGTGTTGTTGGTTGGGTTATTTTGAGGGTACTATTCAACACTTAAAAATTCCTGAGATAAATGATACATAACATTTTTTGTAACAGTTAAGTATCCAGTAACACTTAAGAGTTACTCTTTAAGTCAAGGTGAATAAATGCCTGCTTAATAGAGCATGTGCACTAATGTTGATTTTGGGTGCTGGTTATCACTGTTCACCTTTGGTGGGAGAAGTCTCCCAGCTCAAGCTCTGGGCACTTAACGACTGTCATTAGGTACAGACACCTGAAGTTCTGACCATGCTTCTCTCCCGCTGTACAGCTGAATTAGTTTTGGGGTTGCTTTTCTGTTCATTTATGTCAACCTTAAACCAGCACAGTGGTTTAGAGGAGAATCTAAACCTCTGAAGGACATTCCATCAGTCTGCAGTTAACTTGTGTACTAATGGGGAAATGGGACCTCAGTACATGTTATTAATCTGCTAATATGTTCAGGGGATTTGCTTCTGCAGTTTAGAGTAGTCCATCAAGTGATAACCCATGGTGTATTCCGAAAATAGTGGTATCCAACTATTAACAGCAAACGGTAGCTTCTGAAAACTTTTTATTTTTCCGCTCAGCGAATCAATGCTTGAGAGATGCCAGAGGCACACTAGAATTATAATCTGGTATGTTAAAAAGTACAGCTTTCTTGGTTAAATATTTTAAGTGGTCTAATTATCTTGAATTTAGGTTTGAATTTTATTATCCTATTTTCTACTCACCTAGCTGCCTTTCTCAAATGTTTCCTATTAACATTCATTTGTGTTCTTCTTGGCTTTCATAGTTGGCTGAGTAAAATAATCGTAGCTTGTTACTTTGATATCCCTGACATTTTAAAGCAATTATAAAACAGGAAAATGTAGAGAAGAGAAAAGGACAACCTATATAGCAGAAATGTATGAGATTTGCAATTATGCAAAATTATGCAAAAATTCCAAACTACTACTGAACACTTACACATTCTCTGTAGGAGAAAACATGACATTATATGGTATTTGAAATGAAGCCTTTCCTATGTTAATGTAGAAAAATACACTGTGTTAGAAGTTAACAAAAATAACGTAAATGTTTGAGAAGCAAGAAGAGTTCTTCTTGGGGACGGAAATTTATGTTTTGCATAAAATAAGCCGACTGGCCCAAACCAGTGGCTTTCTGACCCTCTTAGTTTGGATGTGGGTAGAACACACATCAGGTTACTGAAGAGAGGGCTCCTTTCTTAATTACCTTTTGTCTGCGAATCCCTGACACAGTGGCTGAAAATTACTGGCTTAAAAAAAATCTATCCTCAGAGATAGGTGAATTTTTTGAAGAGACGAGGTTACAACAAGTAACAAAGATTTCTGAACGTTCTTGCTGCGTCGTGACTTCAAGTCATGCTCTTAAGTGTAACGTTTTGGCTTTATTCTTTATATTAATCTTAAAAAATAAAATGAGGCACTGATGCATTATGACTTGTGTCAAAGTACTATGTGCTTTGGTTTTCAAGGGCCTGACATGACGAGCCAAGGGAATCATTTCCTTGACAATGAAATGGCTTAGCCTCTGCGTTGAAGGACAAACTAAAAGCTTAAGTGGTTCTCTTGAGAACATAGTCTTTGGATAAAAAGTCAATATATCAAATTCAAACCTAAAACACTTCCCCTGCTCCCCTTTCTATAGACTCCTGAAAGAATGGTATTTCTAATGGTATGTTTTAATGGCCAACTTCTATTTTGAATGCAATATTAAATAAAACAGCATACAGCGAAATATGCCTCCCGAGTCATATACCCATTGTGCAATGAAACCATTCCGCTGAAGATGAAGCAGTTCTTATAGACAATTTAGGTTTTGATGCTTTTCCAAGAGTTCCTTTACTAGTTTCTCTAAGGAGAAGAGATGCTCATCTACATCTTCTGGTACGAGATTTCTGACAGAATTAGCAAGTTCAAACAGGTATTCGGTGTTTCTGCCACTGGGACCAACTGCATTAAAAATCTGTTCAGCAATTTCTTCTAAAGGTGCTGGACCAAGGTAGTTGGGGTTGTCACAGGTTCCAATGTACAACAACACATCAAAAGGTTTTACTGCCGGGTCTTTCGGGTAGAAAATGACAGTTGTGGTCCTGTAGCCTCCTTTCTCTCTGAAGTCCAGGTATGCCTTTACTTCACCTTCTTGTCCAGCTGGCAGTCTGTAAGCAACACCCCCTACGCAGCCCTGTGGAAGGACATAAGAAAATCCAATCAGTGTTTATAAAGAAACTCACAAATTAATGAATTTCTATTGCATTTAGGCAAAACTCTCTTGAAAAAAAAAAACCCTCTTTGATTTTCAGTCTTTATTTATAGATATTTCTCACACTGCTTGTAGAAGGAGTGCCAAATTAAAAGAGTTGCTCTATTTAGGAAATCTTCAGTCAAAATGGTATTTATGCAGATTGACCACCCACTTTCTTGCTAATGCTGAAGCCTTTCTTATAAAACAGTAAGTTTTGCTGCAGTTAAGTTTGAAGTGGCTAATAGTCTTGGCAAGAGCTAGCAAAAAAGACACAAAGCATCTTCCTGACCTCACAAAATTTGTATCTGAAAATTAAGTTTTTAAATAATGCCAAATTCAAAGTAATTTTGATCAGGGCCTTTCTCTGTTTAGTTGCAGTTTAATTTCTAAGGACCTGAGCATCACCTACATGTGTTACAGGTAGTTGGAGGGACGGGTGTGGTAACTGCACTAAAACTGTCAGAGAACAAGAAGCTGAAAGATGAACCTTCATTTTGCACAATCAGATGTGGTGTATCCAGCACCTCAGCAAACAGGATAAATTTCATTACTGTCTTTGAGAATCTGAATATTTCTTCATCCTCTTCAACAGATAACATCTCTGGGAAAATATTTAACGGTAGTTATATATATACTCTCCTACCAAACTTTATAGAAACAAAGTCTGTGAGATCTGTGTAGGGATAGACTGGCATGGGGTTTTTTGTTTTGAAGAGCACAGAAAAATAATGATGGCCTGCTGTCTACTAAAGGCTACAAAGTGCTTCTTACAAGTGCTGTTTTAAAATAAATATTAGTATGTTTTGTTTAATGGCAACAGCAAACATGGATTCTTCCTGCAGTTAAGTTGGTATATATATCTGTGCTACAGCAGTGATGACAAAGCAATTCACATTTTGTTTTGGTTGATTTTATTTTTTCCCCACCTAAAACTGGATCTTAGTATTTAATTATGGTATCAGATGATGCTGGGGTGGTGGCATTAACTCATAAGCATTGAATTTTGCAGTCAAGCCATATGCTGGTCAAAAGCATTTTATTAAAAAAAACCTGAGGAGTCATTATCCATTGCATCCTCTGTAGAAGGTTACAGTATTTGATGTCGTGTGACCAGGAAAAACACTAATGAGTACAAAACTGGGTTCCTTGCTTTCCCTCAGGCAGCTGGGATGTGGGTTCACCCCAACTGTCTGGAGGAAAGTTGCTGACTTTTAAAAAGTCTCTTTCTGTGAATGTTACTCTCTTGAGTTAAATCTGCCATTCAGGCTTACTTTAGTGTGAACAGGAAAATGTATCTATGGGTGTGGTGGAGATGGGGACTTGAAGCAGATACTTTAAGTGTTTCTGCTAGTCAATCTGGTTTTCAGTATAGAGGATTCCTGTATCAGATGGAAAATTACAATCCAGAAATCTGTCAAGGAGTGTGATGATGATGATGATTATTATATGTGGTTTCCTCTTAACAGGCAAAGAAATTCAGATGGAATAAGTAAAAGTAACTCCCTAGAGTAGATGTTTCCAAGCTGCACTATGTATATGACTAGTGAAGAAGGACACACAGACAGGCACAGAACTGAGAGCTGGCGTGGCCAGTGAAGGTACCACTGCCATTGTCACCGCGGTATTTGGTGTGTCTGTGCAGGGGAATAATTGCTGAAGTCTGTTAAGATACTTTAAACATAAGCTTACCTTTTTAAACTACAGAATGAGTAAATGAAATTAAAGCAAATGACATTTCAGTTGATGTTTCTGTGTAAAGGGTGATTATCTGGCCACACCAGAATCTTCTCGAAAAAAGGGAAGAAAACCCAACCAAACAAAACTGGTTTGCTAAGGGTAAAGAAGTTTCTATGGTAACAAGTAAGTTTGCTGAAAAATACAAACCAAGTGACAACAAACATAAGCCTTCTTTGTCACTATAGGCATCTGTGTGACAGAATGGTAGCCAGCAGTACAGTAATGTGAAAAAACCCTTACTAGAAAGGTTCAGAAAATCACTATGAGAGGCAGTGTGTTGCATTTGGCTGGTTTTGCTAACTGCAAAAACCAGTTTAAGTTTTTGATTGTTGCAGAACTCACCTCTTGTCGTGGCTGCTATTTCAGGGAAACAGACTGGTAAGACAGCAATGTCATGATTGCATAGAGAAGCAACTGTAAATAAAACTACTACCAAAGTTCCCATCCTCTGTGTTTTAGGGCCTGGTGTTGCATGGCTTTGCTCTCCCTCTGCTTCCCTGCCATCTTCCCTCCCCTCCCGCCTCTGTAGGCCCTGATACCCGCAGGGATTTTCTCTCCCAGAGCCCTCTGAAGCTGGATGGACATGGCCATTGCAGCTGTCCCCAGCAAAGTGCCAGAACGGAGCGTGCCGCTGGGTGTGGGGGGCCTGGAGTATTGCGGGCAGTTGTAAGATAGCTTCTTTGCTCTTAAGCAGGATTAGAGATGTGTCAGATGTCAGTCCAAGTACTTCTATAAGCAGAAAAATCTTGATTTTCCTACAGCTTACGTAAGTGTAAGCCTAGGCCTTGCTTCATCTGCCCTCCCTCCCCAGCCTGGGCACACCTCTTGCAAACAATTCCACTGCACTGTGTGAGCCTTAGGGAAAAGGTCAAAAGATAAGCAAGAATTGTAGACTCATGGCAGCTCTAAACAGGAGGTGATTTCACAGTATTATGTAGAAACCAAAAGCACAGTTGTGGCATTTAATTCCTTAAACATTTTGTCTGTGTAGCAAAAAAAATAAAGTAAGGGTGTCTCCTTTTTTGTCACTGCAATGTAATCTTGGTTGGTTTGAATTTTTACTTTGGGAGAGAGCAAGATTACATTTCTGACAACATCTGGGGTCTACTATTGGTGTATCGTCAGCCCTGTATGTATGCTAAAAGTAAAATTCTCTGTCTTATAAGCAGACTCTTCCAGAAAATACTTCAAAATATACTTTTGGTAAATAACAGACCCAAGCTTTCAGTTTCTTAGTTTAGACTGATTTATCTGAAACAATCAAAATTATTGGTGTAACTCCAAGAAATTTTGAGAGAACTTTTAACTGCACTAAAGAGAACTCAATGATTTGCTTATAGAGAAGCAAAAAAAAATTATAATAGAGACTCATTACACAGGCTGGGAATGCAACAGGGCATTCTCTACATTACAGAGACAGAACAGGTGCACTATACCTCAGGGTCTTCAACCAGAGTCACAACTCTTCCAGGCTAAAATAAAAAAAAACACAAAAAAGAAAATAACAAAGTTCAGTTATAGGCTTTTACCATAAATCATAAGCAAAACAAAAGCAAAAGAACACCCCAAACCAAAAAAAAAACCCAAAACAACAAAAAGTAATGAAAGGTTCAGAGAACTAATCCAGGACAGTCTCAATAAGGTCTATTTCTCTGAGGTCCATTATAAATGTTTTCTTAGAACAGCTTTTAATCTGTGTTAGACAAACCATGATAAATCAAACCTCGAATTCTGAGTGGAAAGTCTCTGCAACATAGAAGTTAAATTATGGGCAGTCATGAACAAGGAGGTTTTGAACGTCTTTGCTTTATATGTGCTGTCCAGACTCAATTCTATTTCTGTTTGAAATGGTGACAGTAATTCATTAATGTAAAACTGTCCTCGAGGAGTGCACCTTCCTCAGCACTGTTGCTTCTCCACAGTACTATGTGCTTTTTTTTTTTAATCTCCAGAATGACAGTGAGGTGAACATCATCATCTGTATTCAAAAAGTATATACAGAGGTGTGGAAAATAATATAACACAGAAATCTAGCTTGTGTAGAACTACGCAAGGTGTTACCATTTCGGGCTTGGTTTGCACTGCCTGCATTAGAAAACGTTAATGACATGCTGTGACACATGACAACTCCTCCATGTAAAAGCTCCTAGATAACCAGATGTTTTTGAAAACACACAGCAAAGAAATCTGCTAGTAATTTTTACTAAGCACCATGTTACTCCAAGTTGAAAAAATAAGTTTATTGTGCAAAAGGCTATTTTGCCCCTCCCAGCTCATTCTCCTTTACTGGGCAGAGGGATATCTTGGTAATGGCTTTTTTCCCCAGTGAGTTACTTATTGCAGGAAGCCCATTTGTAAGTACTGAAATCTGCTGAAATTTGTTGTACAACACAGAGAATAAAATTTTAAAACATAAAGCCCTGTGAAGAGCTACATCTGTAGTTTAAAATTGCTAACTTTGGCATTAAATTAGGGTACAGGTGTCTTTGGTTACAGGTAAGGGAAGGCATACTGGCATTCATTCAATTCTGGTTTAGGGTAGAAATTCATTCTCTTAGGAGTGGCAAAGATAATCTGAACTTGATGTAGATGGATGCATGTCTTTTGGTTAATCTCAGCTAACTTTCAGTCTCGGGCTACTACATCTTTTTATGGCTCATGGCTACTAGTTGTGATGTCTGTGCTCTTTTGTTTAGTAATTCTGTGTCTGTTTCTCTCCCACAGTAGCAGTGTAGAGTTTTCCTCTACACCGAGTCCTTGGCAAGCCACGTGTTCTTTTGGTGACAAGCCAAAAGTGAAATTTAGCTTTTGCAGAGGACTTCATAGACACTGGGAAATGCAGATATTACTTATTCAGTGTCAGATCTTTTACAATCTTAAAGGCTGTTTATTTATAAGCTCTGAGGTACTGTGTTTTTTCATTTTTATGCCAATTGTCTCTCTGCATCAGCCATCTATTCCTGATCTGTTTGATAAAAAACCAAATGTATGCTAACTGATTATGATGTCACTACTTGGAGGTGACAGGTCTGTAACCATAATTAAGGTAACTTAGGTGTTGCTTTGGGGTAAAGATGACAGAAGAAATGCATCTCTTCATCCAGTCTACTTAAAATTAGTCTCGATTGGCGTCTGGGGCTGTTTTGCTGGCATTCAGTTTAGTCTCAAAGGCAGCTAGGGAATACATTCTGCTAGTAATAGTACTGAAGGGTTCATCCTGAGTTTGGCTAAATGTATCTTTATCTACAGATTGTATCTTCACTATTATTGCACAGAGTATTTTTGTTAACTCAGGCAAAGTTTTCTCTCCCTTTATAGAGGGGAAACTTCTGGTGATCAAATGTTTTCCTTTGTATTTTAGGTTTAACAAACTGGGGATCCACTCTGTCAAAACTGCTATGCTAAGATAAAGACCAATAGTCGGTCAGTTCAGCGTGCTTTTTTTTCTTTTTTTTAAACTCTCTTCATAAGGACCTGGTGCTATTAAAGAAACACACAGAGAGAGGCACGTATGTAAGTCTGAAATGTACATATGTGTGTTGCTACACACACAAATAATGCTGCTCTATTCCATGATATAATTTCTGACAGAGCACTAAAACCTACATTTGAGTCTTTCTGTCCTAGTTACCAATACGTCTCTTCTCTAACAATTTGTCCAGATAGTTTTAGTCCTTTTACATAGTCTCTGCCAAATCTCATTGCAGTGAGTTCCAGAATTTAAATATGCAGTTTATTATTTCTGTTTTCTTATTTTTTTTCCTGGTTGAGCCTTGCTTTCTGATATTCCTAGTTTGTTTCTCTTTATTACCAAGGATGTATCTGAAACCTAGATGCTAAATGAAAGTGTGCTGAGGAGTACTCCAGATTGGTTGTGTGATGAAAGAATGATCTGTTTGTCAAGGGAAGGACAGGATATTTCTGTAATGGTTTGCAGAGTTCTTGTCTTGCATGGAACTTCCTAAAGCAAACACTGTCAAGGAACCATGGGCATTGCCTCTGCTAGCTAAGTAAAGAAACTAACACTTCTGTAAATGACCAGCTATTATAATACAAACACAAATCATTTTTTTGTCATGCCTAGGAAGTACTGGGAAACTAAAAGCCCTTCATTATCTTAGAACAATTTAACCTTAAGCTGACCCAGTAATTCTATGCATGCAGAAACTCCAAGTTTTCTGTTTGGACAGTGGCAGTGGACAGCTGGAGCTAGATGAATCGTGTCATCAAGTTTCCCCGTGTTTTTGCCTAAGCACACGGAAGGCTAGGAACAAAGACAGGCTCTGGCAGAGCCAGAACTGAGATTGCCCAAGTGCATGTCAGCACCAGATCAAAGAGAGCGGCTAAAGCAAGCGCTCTGAAGCCGGGAGGGATTGTAAGGCAAGGAAGCCAAACGGCCCTGTTTCAGCAGCAGCAAGCTGTTAGGTTTGGTTCAAACCACAATGTGATAATAATGGCTTCAGCCCCTGCAAAACTCAACCTCCAGACCTCAATGTTTGATGTTTATGTGAATCACACAGGGTTGCATTTCTGATGCTGGTTTTTTGAAGCTTGCACTAAGAAATTTGAATTTGCCATTTATGAAGACAGTACCTGATGGGGCTACAGGAAAACTGGGGAGGGCCTGTTCACAAGGCCGTGTAGTGACAGGAACAAGGGGCAATGGTTTAAAACTAGAGCAGGGTAGATTTAGATTAGATGTTAGAAAAAAGCTCTTTACTATGAGTGTGGTGAAACACTGGAACAAGTTGCCCAGAGAGGTGGTGGAGGCCTCATCCCTGGAGGCATTCAAGGTCAGGCTTGATGCAACTTGATCAACCTGATCTAGTTCAAGATGTCCCTGCTCCCTGCAGGGGGGTTGGGCGAGGTGACCTTTAAAGGTCCCTTCCAGCCCAACACATTCTATGATGATTCTGTTCTATGATGATTTTTACTACTTGCTGAGGTCTTTCTAAGCCAATAGCACTTTTGCCAGGGAACACTGTTACTGCCTGGTAAAATTCAAGCTGCTCTAATGTACTATTCAAAATCTTATTTTTAAATACAGCTAATGTATAAGTTACCCTGTATTTTCCAGGAAATGTTTATTACTTTCTCTTTTTTTTGCATTCTTAATCTAACAAAACTTTTTCCAATGTAACATCCTTTGAACTATGCAATATGGCCCCATGATTAGTCACCGTATAACTAGTTAACCATCTTATTACAGTATGAGTTGAGCAGTTCAAAGTACAATTACAAGGTCAACTGAGTTTTGTACTAAAAGCTTGCAGCCATTGTCAAAGTGCTCTGTATGTTTTTGTTGTGCTGCCCGTGGAATGTTGGAGCAATGAGTGTTTTCAGGAGAGGTTTTTCTAACTTGTTGTCTCCTATTTTATCGCCCTTCATTAAAATGTGTTAGTACTGAAGGACCAGTTCCACTTGTAGCTTGTCCAAAAGAGGCGTAATTCATCCCTGATGTCAAGGATTTTAAAGAGTTTTATCACAGAGAGCATTTGGCCTGGTGGAATAGGGGGCCCCAGACATATGCGTTCTCGGCACACGCTGAGGGAGCCTTTTTGCCTTGCAAGCAGGAGTAAACTCATGGACTGCAGGAATACAGAAAGGCATTAGCTTGCTGATGCTGAGAAAAAAAAAAAAAGTGTTATTTTGTTAATGCTAAGTGTTTTATATAAAACATAAAATAAAATGTATTACCTAATTTATATAACTAATGACCTGTGCCCTCAGTCTGTGCAAACAAGCATCTAAATAGAAACAGAACAAAGCTTGGGCTTGCGTGAGGCTTTTTGTTGTTGTTTTAAGACTCTGTATGCCTCTGTATGATGGTTCTGGGTATGATCTTGACTGTGGCAGGAATACAAACATCTAGGCTTCTTGGAACCACATATTTCTGAGTGGGTAGTAACCTGGCATGGCCAGTTTGCAAGATTTTCACTATATGTACAAAAACAGTCAGTCTGAATATTCCCCTGAATTTGAGCTAGGCAGTCAGGAGATAATACAATAAGGTCGCCAAGGATACTTGCAAAAAGGAAGAAAAACTGGCAGGTTTTTATTCCGTTTGGAAGCCCCAAGAGTAAGGCTTTCTTTTAATTTTTTTTTCTTTTTAAAAGTGTGGTTTCCTAAGTAGGGGAGGGTGATGGGATCACGCTCTTTTATTCCCTAACAACATCTGCCCGTGCTTTTCAATTCATCCAAATTCAAGAGCAGAATAGAAATTTCCCAATGCTCATCCAGGTGTCATCTTAGAAAAGGGATGACTGGTAGCTGAAAAATTAGTGTTGCCATCTTTCAAGAAAGCCACTGATAGCTGACCAGTCAGCAGAGCTAACGGAGCCAGGTGAGGCGGCGGGTGAGCGCGGGCACGTTTGGGGATGAGAATCGTGCGTGTGCCACTGCGAGCCGAGTGACAACGCCGGGCTCTCCACTAGGTCTGAAAAGCAACGTGGCAGAGCTTTGGGGCTCTAGTTCAGAACCAGGACAGCTGCATGTGCACAGCACTGCTCCAACCTGAAACACACGCCTGCCAAACCTGTGGCCGCTTGCACAGAATTTGTTTCTTTGCAATAGACTTATTTAAAAAAAACCACACAACTTGATGCCAAGTTGTGCTAGTATTGAAACGTGGTGATTTGCCTTGCAGGAAACCACATGCAAGGGGGGTTTGTATCATCTTTAAGTACTGTGCAAATTATTTTCTGGTGTTTGAGGTTCTAACTAGTGCTGTTTAGATGAAAATTTCTTCTGTGCTACATGCAGCCGACTGTGTTTTACTTTATAAAAAAGATCCTTATGGCTTTTTCTAGAGGAGTTCTTTTAAAGCTGTACTCCAGTTTTAGAGCCGAGGTACCAGGGTGCAGGCTAGACAACTGCATTAGGGAGCATCGGGAAAAAAAATACTGTCATAATACCAAACCAGCATTCAAAGTAGGCAAGTTGTTTAGAGCTGCGTGTGCAAGTATCAGTCTCTAGATGTTTATGATCAGTTTGCATTTCTGATGAGTAAGTTGTGAGCAGCATCTGCAGCCATAAAATAACAGTCCTGCCACATCCAAGTCATTCACCTAACTTGCTTGGTGCTTCTGTTAACATCTCTTGAGCCATTTGGCATTATATAAGGGTGACAGCCCTTCTATGGGGAGGGTGATACAGGTTTTCACGCCAGACTCTATTATTCTCACTCCTATGGCTTAAAAATACATATGAAAATGGGAATGCTTACTTCTGCAATTTCAGTTTCTTCTTCTTGGTGGCTTTTTTTTTTTTTTAAAAACAGTAAATATTTCCTCCTCCGTGAGTTTTTGTTAGTAAAAAAGCTGAAACACAGTGAGGTAGCTACTCAGGTGAAGGCTTCTGGCCTTTACTTATTAACCAGCCTTTCTCTTCAAAGCCCGACACCCCCACTGAGGTATTTTCCCTTAGTTATTTAGATTAATGCCTATAATGACTAGATGTCTATATACTAATGTCTATAGGAAAGTTGGATATTTTCGAGGTATTAAAACGATGGTCACTTCTGTTGCAATTCCCTTTGAAGTTCGTTGTTGTTTTGTCGGGGGTTTTTTTAGTTGATAGTACAGAAGAAAAAGAACGCTTGAACTTCGGGACATTTTTGCCACAGTGGACGAGGTTACAAGCCCAAGTAGAAATACTTAACCCCAGGGCTTCGCCAAAGCAGACTGCGGGAACTGGCGTGGGGAAGCCTCGGCTGCCCTCAAGACGTACTTTTAAGCTTAAAAAAGAAGCCGCCGTGGCGAGGGCTGGGGGTACCGATGTTCCCTCCGCAGCCCTGGGGGAGCCCGGCTGACGAGCAGCCTCGGCCCCGGGGAGAGCCCGGCGGGGCCACCCCGACCCTCCCGCCCGGCCCAGCTCGGCCCGGCTCGGCTCACCTTGCCCGGCACGCCGCGGTGGTCGGTGCTGCCCTGCCAGAACCGGCGGCTGTAGCCCAGGATTCGCCCCACCATTTTCTCCTCGTAAGGGAAATCCACCTTCCAGATGAGGGATCCGTAGCCGAACACCCACATGGCCCGAGCGAGTGCCGGGCTCTCGCCGCCGCCCCGCCCAGTGGCGGTCCGGCCGCCGCGGGCCTGCGCGCTGCCGGCGGGGGTGTACCGGCTCCGCACCGCCTGGCTCTGCCGTCGTGTCGGTTGGACCGAGAGAAAGACATCCCCCTTGCCCTCCCTCCTGGCTTCCGAAACAAGCACGCAGACAAACACGCTCCGCCCCCAAACCGCCGCCCAAGCGGAGTAGAGAGCTCTGCAAACCGGAACGGGCGTCTTTTGATACAAGAGGAGGAGACGGACGCGAGGCACAGCGGGGAAGGCTTAGGTTGGGCGTTAGGAAAAATTTCTTCGCCCAGAGGGTTGTCAAGCACTGGAACAGGCTGTCCAGGGAAGCGGTGGAGTCACCGTCCCTGGAGGAATTTAGAAGACACGTACATGTGGTGCTCGGGGAGGTCATTTAGTAGTGGACCTGGCAGTGCTGGGTTAACGGTTGGACTTGATGATCGTAGAATGGTTTGGGTTGGAAGGGACCTTGAAGACCATCTCGTTCCAGGCATCCTTCCATGGGCAGGGACACCTCCCACCAGACTAGATTGTTCAAAGCTTTGTCCAACCCAACCTTGAACACTTCCAGGGAGGGGGCTGCCACAACTTTCCTGATCTTAAGAAGATCTTCAAAAGATTTTAAAGGTCTCTTCCAACCTAAACAATTCTATGATTCTATCTCTTCTTCTCTCCTTTTTTCCTCCTGCAGTTTGCCACACGCGAGGATGGATTTCACAGAAGCCTATTCAGATCGATGTTCTGCTGTGGGGCTTGCAGCCAGAGAAGGAAATGTCAAAATGCTGAGGAAACTAATCAAGCAGGGATACAGCATCGATGTGCCGGATAACAGGGGGTGGGTGCCAATCCACGAAGCTGCAGCTCACCATTCGGGTGAATGCCTGAGGCTGTTAGTCCATGCAGGTGAGGAAAATGATGTGAAATAGTACAATTTTTCTGCCAAATTACCCTGTCTTATAAAATACAGATTAAAGAGATTTCTCTTACTGTATTCTTACTTGTCTGGTACATTTGTGTTTGGTTTCATAGACTCTGACTAGCTAGCTAAAGAGCAATTGGTGCTTTGTAGTCTGTGAATAACATTTGATTTTATTTACCTTCTTGAAAGAGTTGATAACAGCATGTTTGTGGATCTGCTGTAGGCCACACATCTCAAATTTTAACTCGGTTATTTTAAGAAAATAACTGTTTTGTAATTCGTTGCTAACTACACTCTTTTTTTCCCCCTCCGTTATTCTCATTTGTAGCTCCATCAGATGACTACCTAAAGTCCAAGACATTTGAAGGGTTGTGTGCGCTGCATCTTTCGGCACGCCACGGGTCTTTGGAAGGTGTTCGTGTTCTTCTGGAAGCTGGGGTTGACCCCAATGAAATTACCACCGAAGGAACCACCCCGCTGTTCCTAGGTGACAAAAGCTTTCTTGAAATCTTAGTATGACCAATGAGAGGGGAAGAAAAGGTTATTTGCTGAGCTTGAACCCACCAGAGTTCATTCACTGACTGTAACGTTTTGTATTTTTTTAGCCAAAGTACTAGGCTTTACACTTGGAGATGGAGTGGGTCTAGAGATTACTTTTTATTTATGGATAAATCCTCTGTATTTTAAAACCAAATTGTAAAAGTAGATTGTTTTTCTGTGTCACCTTTTCTTTCTAGCACAGAAAAGGCTTAACAATTCTGATATAGTGAGTCTTCAGAGTCTAAATCATCTGATTAAATATGCTTATTGTTTTACTCACCTCTGTACCCAAACAAACATCGTAGCTACTGCATGACATCTGTTTGCAATTCTATTCACTTTTTATTTTTGAGCAACTAAATAGCTTATTTGATTAAAACAGTTGGTGACAGGTAGCACTTGTGGGGAAATCATTGTTTAAAGCACACTGGATAATGGTAGTTAACAGTGTGTTTAAGTGTATGCGTAGGTTGGACAGGGCCAAGGAACAGTCCTGGGGCTGCATAGCCAAGAGATTTTTAAAAAGGACGTTTGTGGTCCGTTAATCCGGGCTATGAAGTGGGGTTATGGCACAGCTCTGTGCTGGACACAGGGTACTGCAAGCTGGAGGCACTCTGTTGACGATCTAATACAGTAAACATTATTCAATGGGTGGCAGCTATTCCCAGGTCATTTATTGCCTTATCAAGCTTTTATGGTTACACAGGAAATGTGCCTTGGTAGAATTGCTGGTGGAAAAACTTGAGGATGACTCAGGATGCTAAAGGAGACTTTGTCAATGAATCTATTGGCATACAGGAAATGTACACATACGTTAATTTTATATAAGTGTTAGAAGAGTTTTAAACCTATTTTAAAAAAAAAAAAAAAAGTTTGGCGGAATTTGTTGTAAAATAGCCACTGGGCTTCACAACTTGTGGAGGCTATTGCAACTGACATGCAGTCGTGTTCCACAGGAAAGAGGGAGGAGAGAAACTTGCTTTTGCTACCTGCATTAGCACAGTATAGGTGCAATTTTAACAAGCCTAACTAAAAAACTATGTGGATAAATTTCCATTCTCCAACACTGTTTTAGAGGTGTAAACATGAAAGGCAAGTAAGCATACATAAGGCAAGTTAAAAGAATTGCGATTATTGTGTTATGAAGTTAGCCGTGAGATGAGACCGTCTGAGTATTTCAATAAGTTCTTTAAATCCATTTAGTAATATTTTTTTCTTCTTTTTTCGACTGTTCTATTCCAAGCTGTTGAAAATAGACATGCAGACATTGTAAAGTTTTTGCTCCAACATGGAGCAAATGTTGAAGGATCTCATTCTTGGTCTGGATGGAATTCTTTGCACCAAGCTTCTTTTCAGGTAATGTGTAAATGTGTGTAGTTTCCACGTAACTGATGTGTTCTGAATGATAGTTTACCTATGTCATTGCCTTTTTATTGGGTAGTTTTTTCTAATCTACCCTAGCAATCATAAAGTTGTCTAAATGATGAGGGGCTTGCAATGTACTGGGGAGTGTGTCTGAAACTACTTGAGATGTTGAGACGCAATAGTTATTTAAGTATTATAAATATTGCATGAACTTAGAAGCTCGCGTGTTGTATTTGGGAAGTGAATCTCTTACAAGATCTTTTGAGCAAGAATTCTGTTTAGTATCTTGTCATCAGTGAGATGAATGACTTATTTCCAGAACAGAAATACGTTAGCTTAATGATTCTAATAAAGCTAATTTAATTTCCTTTTTTATGTATCATGTAAGTGGGCAAATGTGAAAAATTAAATTAAACTTGTCTGATTTTTTTCTGCCATTAGTTTTTTTGGTACATCTTTAGAATATCGAATATAGTTTGTTTTTTCTTATTTTGGGGTGGGGGGAGAAACACATTATGTCAATTCCCAAATTTTTGTGGGTTAAGAGTAAAGATATTTATTTCAGGGATGCACTGAGATAATGAAAGTACTCCTGGAGAAAGGGGCAAGCAAGGAATGCCAGGATGACTTTGGAATTACGCCTTTGTTTGTTGCTGCTCAGTATGGGAAGCTGGAGAGTTTAAGACTGCTTGTGTCCCATGGTAATAGCAATCATTCCTTTAGCTTTGTTGCTTTTAAACCTGCATCAACTTGTCACATCATAACTTCGAAATTTGGTGATTTTAATGTAATTCTAGTTGCAGATGGGTATGCAAAACCACCTTTATTGCTTACTTCTTGTTTCAGTAATTTCATGTAGTTTTCACCAAATGATGGTAGGAAATAAATCAAAACTATGAAAAGATTAAGGATCGTTAGAGTTTTCTAGAAGCCCTCAAGAGCACAGGTCTGATTTTTATGACTTTGTTCTTATAACAGGATATTGTTCAGGCTAAGTGAAGATATCTCGCTCTAGTCATAATGTGAGAACAACAGTTCCATTCACATAATCAGCATGTTTTATATATTTAAGTGCATGTGTCCTTATAATGAAAATTAATTGCCATGACCTTTAAACCTGAGGGTGCCATCACCTGACCTGCTAACTGAACTATCAAGCAAGGAGAGTCTGAAAAAAAATAACTGCAATCAAAAGATTGCCCAGCCCATTGCCTTTCCTCTGGCGTGTTTTATCTCGCACCCTGCTGATCTTTGACAGAGTTGATATAAAAGCACTGAGTGTTTAAAAAGTTAGCAACAAATTAGTAAACATTTCCTCATTGCTGTAGAAAACCTGTTGTGAAGTCTCTCTGTGAAAACCAATTACTGATGAGCGTTAATTTGTTGTTTATTTTATGTCCTGTAGTGGCGATGTAAAGTACTGGCTTTTTTTCCTGTTAGGTGCAGACATAAACTGCCAGGCGAAGGACAGAGCCACTCCGCTGCTGATCGCTGCGCAGGAGGGCCACACCGAATGCGTGGAGCTGCTGCTCTCGAACGGGGCGGATCCAAACCTCTTCTGCAACGAGGACAACTGGCAGCTGCCGATCCACGCGGCGGCCGAGATGGACCACGCAAAGTAGGTGGTTCGAGAGACAATCGGATGTATGCTCTGGTAATGAAAACCCAGTCGATAAAGAAGTTCGGGTCCAAAAGGAAGAAAAGCGAGTTCTCAACCTGATTTAGAATTCCTAATTATTTTCGTATCTTAAATGTCCATTAGTAGTCCCCATAAAGTGAACAACCATTTTGAATTCGGCCTCTAACCTGGGTCTGATCCATATCCTAATAGTTTAGAGGGTTTTCCACCGTGCTGAATCATATACCAGTTCACTCAGTAGCCCTATTACTTTTACATTTTGAAATACAAAGAGTGATAGCATATGCTTTTTATGTGACTTAGCAGCCGCTAATTAGAATTATAGTCCTAACCATTAAGTAGCAGAAGTTATATGCAAAAAATGAATTAGCTGAACTAGCCAGAAAATTAAAGCCACAAAACTCTTCCTTTATTCCTTCCAGAAATGCATTTGTATCTTTCCCCAATCCCAATGATATAAGTTGTTTCCACAACAGGAAACCAAGAGTGGAAAGAAATCCCGGAGTAGCAGGCTGTTGCGGAGAAGCATCTCTCAGGAACACCATCATTTGCACATATCACAGAATCACAGAATCACACAGAATCACAGAATGTTAGGGATTGGAAGGGACCTCGAAAGATCGTCAAGTCCAATCCCCCTGCCAGAGCAGGAATGCCTAGATAATGCTACATAGGAACGTGTCCAGGCGGGTCTTGAATGTCTCCAGAGAAGGAGACTCCACAGCCTCTCTGGGCAACCTGTTCCAGGGCTCCGTCACCCTCACTGAGAAGTTTCTTCTCGAGTTTAAGCGGAACCTCTTATGTTCCAGTTTCAGCCCATTACCCCTTGTCCTGTCAGTGGTTGTCACCGAGAAGAGCCTGGCTCCATCCTCATGACACTCACCCTTTATATATTTGTAAACATTAATGTGACAGTGCTTAAAATCTAATGTATTAATGATGACACTACCTGCACAATTATTAGTAGATGCTTGATCTTAACTCCTGGCAAAAGCAAGTCATCAACTGTGCTGTCGTTAAGAGTTTGTGCACCAATTGATGCCTCTACTCAAACTGATGTGGAGGGCAGCCTGTAGTAGATACTGAGGAAGCTGCGTTTTGTTCTTTTTTTCAGAGATGGAAGACAGGTTAGCAGAGTTGTCAGTACTAGAAATGTCTTTAAATCAAAGCTGCCTTCATAGCTTTTGCAGCGATGTATAACTGCCAACTCGTGAGCAACACCAGTAAGTTCCAGTAGCAAAAGAATCGGTGTTTGTTGCCTACCCTTGTTAGCTGGAAAGGGCATAGAGGTGTGAGCTATGACACAGAATGGTTCTCATTCGACATCTCAGTGAGTGCTGTTGAAATGAAGTAAATAGTGGATTGCAATATTTGCAGGATATTGGAGTTACTAATACCAGTTACGGATCGGATCTGTGACAAAGGCAAAGGCAAAGTGAGCCCTGTGTATTCAGCAGTATATGGTGGTAATAGAGAATGTCTGGAAATGTTACTTAAAGCAGGCTACAGCCCGGATGCTCAAGAGTGCCTGAACTTTGGCTGCCGATCACCCATGTGTATGGTCTTCCAGAAAGAGTAAGTTTGCCTTTTTTTGAAAATATTCGTAATTATATTGGCCTTTATTCAACTTTTTTAATAAACATGCAGAATTAACTTTGCTGGGAATAGTATTTGCTGAATATATTTGAATGTGTGTGTTTGTAAAGTGTGTAGTAGTTGCATGCTATTAATTCATAGGATTGCATGTTCTTATGGTTGGCTTAGGAAAATTTTTTTAAACTTTGACAAGTACATGGCATCAATCTAGCATGCCACAATTGTAATAAATAACTTGGCTGTGCTGTTCCTTGTGTGCTGTTCATAGGTTTTTTTATTTCATTGATATTTTCCTGAAATACGGGATCACCTTGCTTGGGATTAATTTGGGCTATTGCCTGTTCCATGAAAAGTTTACTTTGTTTCAACGCTTCTTGAAGCTGGGCTGTTCACTGCCTTCTGGGGACCAGTTATCGGAGTTCATAAGCTACACAATTAAAGTGCACAAGGAGTACAAGGAATGGCTGCCTTACCTCCTCTTGGCTGGTTTTAATCCAATGAATTTAATGTGCAGGTTCTGGTAAGCAGAAAACATTATCTTGTTTACTTAAATATTGTATGCTAATCTGTAGAGCTGTTGCCAATATTATTTAACGCATGCTTTGAGAGGACAGTGCTTGATAATCATTTGCCACCATCAGGAATGGTAAGGGCAAGTCTGAAAGAAGTCGTCCATGAGTAATGGCTGAATTCAGTAAAACAAATTCCTTTTAGGAAGAAAGCCAGAATGGAGACTGCTTTATCAGTACCCTGGAGAAATGCACCGTTGCACAATTTTTGTATCAAATCTCTCTTACTAGCCCCCAAATTTATTTGTAAATTGTGTGTGTGTGTGTGTAATACAGTAATGGTAAGGAGAATTTCAAATACCGAGAAAGAGGTCAGGAGGGATGGAAAACAAAGCTAGGCCAAGGCTTGGAGGAGATGAAATGGATGCAGTTAGAGATTGTGTTAAGCAAAATAATGTGGCAAAAATTCTAGTCTGATGCTTGCTTTTTTTTTTTTTTTTTAATCCACATACAGATAACTGCTTGGTAATGTTTTATATTTAATTAGGCACTGCAGAATTAAACTTACATTTAAAATTATGAAGTATTTTTATTTTCATCTGTGTTTTTCTTGTCAATGAAGGTTATGCTTGGGCTTTGCTACCGTATATCTTGGCTGTTAATAACATAATGTGAGATGTATAAACTCACTACATGCACTACTTACCTCTATGAAAGCAGCAGGATTTTAAGGTTTACTTAAATGTTGACTTGTATTTCAGATACTGTAAAGATACAATTGTTAACACGTTAGTGCTGATTTTAAATGCATTGGGACTTAGTGAGATTCTGTTAATAATTAGCATCGTGGCTTTCTGAACAGTAATTAGAGGAGCATATCTAAGGTGTGGTATATCTGTAGTTCACCTTTATTCATAGAAGACTACATGACTGCAAAAGGAAACACGCTGCGGGATTGCAATTCAGTGATTACACAAATCTCACTGTCCATATGTGTCACATGTTATGGTACATTTTTTATTTTTTTTCTTCCATAATCCACAAATGCTTTTAAACCAATTAATTCCTTTGTTTAAATATCTGCTTTTTACAACACGTATCACATCATAATCCACAAAACTAATCTTATTATAAGCTCCACTTCAATATTAACTATTCAGTCCTGGAAGACAACAGGAGGGTAGTAGAGAGCAAGTGACATTTAACTGTCTCTAGTTCCTTGTGCGAAACAGTGGTATAATCAGTCATAAACTGGTCAGTCTAGAGCACTGACAATTTTAATTACTGGTGAGAAGTGTAAAATCACCATTCTCTGGAAGAAAGTTAGACAATCGGATCTCTCTCCTGTATGGTTTTTGGTGAATGTATGAAAGTTCACTCAAATACAAAAAATGAAATAATAAAAACTAGAAAAGGTATAAAATAATTTTGACATGAATCTCTTATAAAAAGCTAATGTATTAAAAAATTTCAGTCTGGTATTTTTGTGTGTTTAGAGCATTTAAATGACCATTCAGATGAACCTTCAGGATTGTACACATCTAGCTGAGAAGCATCATGGGAAATTGCATAGCTCTTCAGGTTGTTAAGTACTTGTTAGTAAATAGTGAAGCCTTCTATGTGTTGTTTCCATTCTTCTGTTTACACTATTGTGTAAAATGCTATTTTATAGGAGTTTTTGTTTTGTAGGATTTTCTCTGTGAGCGAGAACGTCCTTAATTTCGTCCTAGAGTTCACAAACTGGAAGAGGCTCCCTCCAGCTGTAGAGCAAGACCTTTCAGACTACAAAGAGAAGTTCACTTGGACTCCTAAGAGCCATTTTGGTAAGCAATACAATTAGGGGAAAAAAAAGTCCCCGTGTATGCCAGCGTCCAGGCTGTAAGTGGGAAACAGCACTGGGTGCTGATGCGTGATGGCAAAGGAGGTGCAGTAATCGGTAAGCATTGCTTGTCCACAAACTGGGCAGCAGAAATAGCACTTACCCTAACGAAAAAAATCAAGCAAAACGTTTCTGAATTAATTTACTGACTACATTATTCTGCTCAGAGTGAGCAGGTTTAGTTTAGGCAATCTTGTCCACATTAATGCGTGTGCTATAAAGTAAGGGTAGTGACTGTGAATTAGCACTGTGCCTTCCCGAAATTATTTATTCAGCCTCTTGGAAGATTTTTGTGTTTTCTAGACAATATCGCACTGATGGTATTCTTTTATTTGATTTGTGTTTCCAATGAAGTGTCTATGCTGTTCTGTAAGCATCTGACAGTAACTACAATACAAACCATGTAAAACATTGTGTTAAATACCTACAGATCTAGCTGCACATCATTGCTTCTGTAATCAAAATGTGGTCAGCCAGTGATTGATTGTGCAGAACACTAGAGCTTGCTGTATTCACCCTTCAGAAAAGGAACTTCAGCATGAAGGTCACGCTCTGTGACCTGCACCTTATGTTGTGAAATATTGCACTCAGTTGTCTTTTAGTGACTCATTGCCAAGCAAATTCTTCTTTGTAATAATTTTTTTAAATGTATAAGTGATAATATTATTGAATAATACTTGCTTTGGAATATTTGAAGCTAATTAGGATACCTTTTTGGAGCAGAAAAACAAAACAACAACATTTTATTTGGGGAAATAGCGATGAGGTTCATTCTTCATTTCCTTGATATTAAGAAATATATTTGTGTTGTAAGAGTGTCCAGTAACTAAAGCCAAAGATGGAAAGCAAAGAGGAAAAAGCAGGGGAGGAAGTTTGAAAGTTTTCACTTTTCCATTCTTTCAGCCAAGAGTAGTCAGGGCAAGCAGGACAGCTGCTGTGCTGAGAGGCAGGCTTCCCCACTTGAGAAATACCAAGCACTCAAACTGAGATAAACTGGTCATGCAAGCGAGCATAGGAAATTTAAAAATGAAGGGTTTGTGCAGAAAAGTTCAAGAATGGGCATTCACGCTTCCAGCTGAAGGCTTGCAAAACATGTGGTCCCGTGGAGTTACACATCTGACGTACTTTCCCTTCTATACTGAGATACAGAAATGATTGCAGTTCATATTATGGATTCTTTGTGAATAAAATAAATGGAGAGGCCACTCTAGGAGAGTTTGGAGGCACTAGAGTTCTGTATCAGGGTAAGTTGATTTGTAAGATGAAGGTTTGTGTTTGAGTGAATGCAGGTTTACAGACATGTTTGTGTATCTTTTGGCACAGTGCTTGTCCTGAAGTCGTTTGGCAACATGACAGAACTTCTATCATCATATGCCAACTGAGCCATGTTGTCAATTAGTACTTATCCTAAAAGTGTTTTCCCTTGTGTTATTTTGTCGCTGGTTTTACTTCTAGACTTATTTTTTTTCATTTCTTGTAAGGCAACATGAGTTTTTCTCTCCCCAAGCAGGTAGCTGTTCTAAGCTGGTTAGATGAAACTTTCTGATTAAGGCTAAAATGATTATTTGCTGCTTTATTTTTAGAAGTATAAGATAACATTTCTAGCTTGTGTACAGAAAATCCAAAAATGTTGATTCTAGCAGGCAACAGCTCTTCACTATTGAGAGCTCTGCCTTGTTATCTGCCAGAGTCTGGGGGTTCAGATGGGATCCAACTAAACCAGGTAACTGCAGGCAAGTGATGTAATCCCATGGTGTCCTGTTCAGTGTTTGACTTGGTTTTTAATTTTTCAGCCATCATTCCTTCCCTTTCCCATCTTTGTCGTCTTGAGATCCGGTCCATTTTAACAAGTGAACATCTGCGATCGGACCGGTTTATCCGGGAATTGCCATTGCCAGCGTGTCTCCAGGACTACCTTCTCTACTTAGATGTACTGCGGGTCAACGCTATCCCAGGAGCAGAGGCTTATCTGGGGCAAGGCGAGGAGGCAGCTCCCTCTGCCAGTCACTGCAGCGCTGAAGATGCAGAGAGGAGGGACACCTGTAATGCCGGTGCTAGGTGATGGCACTGCCGGTGACTGAGCTCTGCATTTTGTAACGGCAATTAGACACCGGAGAAGAACTACTGTAAATAACTCTAGTAATAAGTCTTTTCATGCTGTAGTTTTTTTACTGTGTCTGCAGGTTTGTTAGGAGATCTATGATTTACTTCTTTTGAAAGTCCATTGTAGCTTTCTAAGTCTGTGAACATTTTCTGGTTTTTGAAAGGAAATAATTTCACAGAGTAAAATTAGCTTGTTCAATGAACATAGCTCGTGTAGTGGTCGAAATCGATTTGGTCAGGCACTGTTAGCTGATGCTTTATTCTACTGTTCCATATACCAAAGGAAATTGCTTGAAAGTCAAGGAACACAGTATCATATTATTGTTACAGATTTACGTGTTGGAGAGTGATCTAGCTGAACCAGAGAAAGGAAAATAAGAAAGGAAATAATTTGCTGAAGAAACAGCGATTTTCTTTTATTTTCTTTTCCTTGGTGGAACATCAGCATGGCAGCCTGGCTTGGAGCCTGCACCCACTCCCTCACCCTTTGTAGGCCATGGGCAAGGCACAAAATGTCCCCAGAAGCACACCGCCACGGCACCATTGTACAAAAATGCCTCCTTCCATGAAGTGAAAAAGCAACCACTGTCCCCACTGGATGGCAACAGGGACACCTTGGTGACAGACAGCTGCATCACTCGCGCCAGGAAAGCTCTCATCCTGCAGAGGTGAAGCCAGCACTGACAGGCTCACTGGTAGTAGATGCTGAAGGCGTGAAGGATGTACAGGAAAGTCGTGACGAAGGCAAAGAACTGCACAAAAGGAAGAAGAGCAAAAGCTGGATTCAGCTGGAGAGTCTAACCCTATCTCCTTTTGGTGTTCTCAACCTGGGAAAACCTCCCAGCCTTGAGCTCTCCCTCTCAAAGAGGCAAAGCCTCCCCCACTTCCCAGAAGACAGCCACACAAGGGTGTCTGTGAGCTGCTGGACCTCGAGAAGTCCATGCTGGGCGCACGATGCAACAGAGTTGATGGAGCTGAAACTCTGACCAGGGTGACGCTGCTGGGCTTGGGATGCCTCTGCTGTGGCTTTAATATTGGCTCTGGCATCTCCCCAAGGGAAATTGTGGGCACTTTGGCCTGCCCTGGGGTTTTCTGGACCAACTCACCGATGCGGCTGTGTTGAGCTGGTAGTAAAGCGAGGTGGTCTCAAACTCGGAGCGAATTGTCGCGTTGGCTTGCAAGACAGCGGCGCTCATGTACAGAATGGCTGTGGCGCCATGGTACAAGCTGTCCTGCAAAACAAGGGAGCGGCGAGGATGAAAGCCTGCCCAGGACTGTCTTTTTTTGACTTGCCCTGAGGAAGAGGTTTATCTTCTGTATGTCCAAGTGCTTAAGTGGGACTCACACACCCAGACAGAGGCTAGGACCAAACACTCGTGCCATGCCCAACCCTCCCCTTTGTCCACACAGCGCCCTCAGCATTTCTGATCAAGGCAAAATGAGCAGAAAGGGCTGGTTGTTTGCAGAAGGGCCGGCAGCTGGCCGGCTAACCCATCACTGGCCATGGTAGTCATGTGGCCATGCCACTGCTGCCGATATCTGCCAGTGTCCCAGCCCCTCCTTACCAGCACTTTCCAGTTCTCACTGTTTTTGTGAAAGCCGAAGAGGTAGCCGAAGAGGAGCAGCAGGGAGATGAGGCAGGAGCTGAGGGACACGTACATCACCCATCCCTGCAGCAGCGGGAAGGCGACAGAAGTAGCAGCAACAAGGATCCACACCCAGGTCCCGCAGAGCTGCCGGGGACAAACACAGGCATCTCCAATGAGCATAGGATGGAGAAAGCCCCTTCTCCTCCCTGCATCCCTCCTCAGCCAGCTGTTGGAAACCCTGTGCCTTTGGGCAGCATGGACCAGCCTCCTGGAGTGCCCCAGCATGACAGCAGCACCACAAGCTGGCATGAGTTTCCTTAAATGCTCTTAGGAAACATCTCAAAACATTTCTTACAAAAGGGAAAGGTTTGCTGTCGTGTTCAACACAAAGAAACATCTCACCCCCAAAGGCTTTGGTGGAGAAGCCAGAAAATCTACTTTTATCTGGCATACGGCTGCAGCAGCCCAGCCCTGCCTGCTCGTTAATCTCCTGGGCTTGAAATCATGGCATGAGGAAGTCTCCTCCTAACTCTACGTACCAGCCCAGAGTGAGTCGCTTACTCGGGATTCACCTCAAGTATTTACTGCATATAGTCGTATATGGGTGATCTGGATAAGCTCATGCCACCCTGTGCTGTTCCAGCTATGGCACATGAACCTCCCCCTGATTTGCAGTCGCACGGGCAGCTCACAGCAAAGCCCAGCCAAGGTAATTGTGCCTGTGCACATGGGCCGTGTGGGTCACCAGCGCTGTGTCATGTCAAAGTACACCAGTGGTTATTTCAGCCAGTCCACCCAGATGCCCTCTGGACTCATAAGCAATTGAAAGAGTCATGGAATGCCACACATTACAAGACACTCAATTGCATTCAAGCCTCTGGAACGATTTAATACAGAAAGTGAAATTCCTTTGATTTTTGAAGCAATTTCTATGCAGTAACTAGAACTGCCTCTGCCCTGGAGGCACTGTGAGCTCTTCAGCATCTCCCAGCGCCATGGCAGCTGGTTACCCTTGCACGGGCTCTGGGCTGGAGCTGGAAGGTATCTTGTCCTCCAGTTGTTTCAAAACAACAGGTCGTGAAGACCACCTTTGTGCATTCAGCTTAAACTGAAAGAAGACACGATATTTTCCCATTAATGCAGTCCTCAGGATCACTTTGGGGGCTGCTCCCAGGTTTTTAGATTCACTAGAGCTCTTAGTAGGGTGCAGTAACGCAGCAGAGCCCGGCATACTCACTATCTCGGGTAGGATGAACGCATAGGGGACGGTTTTGAAGACGGTGAGTCCGGAGGGCAAGGCAGGCTGTGTGGAGGCTGTAGGGGGACCCACCGATGCCATCTCGTCTCAGCTGATGTCACAAGTGCTCCTGCTCCGTCTCTGCTTCGCTCGCATTTGCCTGCACTGCACCACTCCTGTCTGGGGTTTTAACTGACACACCCGCAGGGACGTAATCGCAGAAACCAGCCCAAGCTGGCACAACGCCGCTTCCTCTAGCTGAAGGAGTGCTGAGCTGACCTCTGGTTATTGCTCAGGCTTCACACGCCCTGCTGCCAACACCAGTATGGAAAAGCAATGATACCCTGGCCCCGCCACTGGCACATAATCAATTCAGTGTCTTTAACAAGATGCTAAAGAGCAAAAACTAGTGAGTAAATCTTATATCACACTGGGGCAGAAACATTTCCTGCAATCAGTTTTTTGTCCTCAGCACTCTTAAAAGCCTGACATATTTTCCCTTCCACTGTTGTTCCCTCCTTGCCTTTCGGTTCAGGTTTCTGCTCTATGTTCACAATCGGACTCCTCCACGCCCACTGGGCATGTCCAGCCTTCAAAAACTTGGAGCCAAACAGGTGTTTTTTTAACAGAAAATTCAGCACAGAGGTAAAAGACAGGAGGATTTGCCTGCATGCTCCTAAGTAAGTGCCCAGAAAGGTCCGAATGACAGCTTCTGGGACAGCTTTGATTTCTCCCTCCTGGCTTTGGATTCAACAGGCACATGCTGTTTTTCTCCAGAGGATTCTGCCTCCCACTGCCATAACTCTCAGATAACTGGCAGGATGAAAGGCTGAAGGTGGCCTCTCTGCCTTGTGGCCTAGTGAAGTCATTCTGTCCTCTCTTGACTCAGGCAATACTCCGCAGCAAGGAGAGGGGTGGCATTTCTGGAGGCTCCAGTTAACAAATGCTGTCAGTGGGCGCTGGCTTCAGGCTCCAGGAAATGTGCTGTGCGCTTTGAAAGATCATGTTTTAAAACATTTCACACCAGACACTAATGCCTGGTTCAGACTTAAATCAATGTGCGACTCAGTGCCTGCCTACCTCAGCGGACATGGTGGCACCATCACTGTGCGGAAAGCATCCAGACAGTCCAGCCCAGAAATCAGATTGGTAACTTCCCAGCAGGAGCAGGCAGCACACACGGTCTGTGGGTACAAAGGGTTCAGGGAAAAGAAGCCTTTAACATCCCGGTCCCCCCGAGGAACACCCCACAGCTCATGAGCCTGCCCCCAGCACAGAGGGAGCTGCCGTGTGGCACAGCCATGCACGGAGGAAACGTGTCGCGCCCTGAATCCTCAGTAGCTTTTATTTATATTAGGTGGGTTAAGCACATTCCTATGAAACCCAACCTTTTCCTGAGTGGGGAAAAAAAACCAAAACAGTAAAACAGTCTAAATACAGAGTAACCTACTGTCCACTGATTGGGCAGGAGATGATTTTTTTTTTTTCCCTAACCTGGCTGTCCTTGCTTAGCAGCATTCTTAAAGATCATTCCTATTTTTTTTTGCTTGGTACCAGTCTACTGGGGTACTGGGACAAAGACTGTCTTGTTCACCCTGATTAAAACAAAATTGAAAATTGGAAGCTGCACAAAAAGGAGAAGAGTGCTGCCTGAACATTGGCTCCGCTTGGGCAAAATATGACACTTGATGTCACTACAACAGGTACATGTAGTAGCAGACAACCATAGCCTTATCTAACATTGCAAAGTCAAAAATTTAAAATATCATTTCCATTAGTGTCTCTCAAAATGTTAGACACATTAAAATATTCATCACAGTTTCTCTTTGGTAAGAATTTATTTATATTGTTATCCCATTCTTATATAGCCTGAATTGTTCTTCTGTAATCCATTCATACTTCAGGATTGTCTGTCCCCACTTCACCTAAGAAATCATAAGCCAGCTCTGAGATATCAAAGGCTTTGTGAGTGTTTTCTGATGACAGGACATACTGAAGTGCACCATCATTCTCTTGGCTCTTTTTCAAAAAGTCGGCAATCACCTTCCAGCGTGATGCTTCAGACTCTTCCTCAGCCCACTTGTAGTTGGGGAGGAGAGTGGACTGGAGGAGAGGGAAGACGGAGTCATGGTACACCAGGACAAACAGAGACTTCAGAAACTCTTGATCTCTCTGCAGAGAAGAAAATTTGGAAATACTTCAGTGCAAACATGTAGTATTGCCAAGCACTTCTACAGAAGCACTGTACACAGGAAAAAAAAAAAAACAGACAAGAAAACATTCAGCTAACCCCCAGTTCCCAGGATAACGACAGGAGGAGACGTGACCTTCCTAAACAAACATCAGTCAGCTTGGACAAGCCTCAAACTCACTACTGAGAACTATACTACAGAAACTATAGATCAACAAATTTGCTCTCCAAGCCACCTACTCTTCCAAACAACCAAGAGCAGCGATACGCAGCCAGTCCCCACCAGTGTTACTACAAAAGGGCAGTCTGCATAATGCCCACCAAGAGCCCTTTGCTCATGGAGTATTTATGCTTCTTCCTAACACCAGTGTGTGACAACTGTCACCCACAGCCTCTGTCAGTTCAGATCAAGACTGTTTGCCATTGCTGCCAGGGAAATACCAAGTCCTCCCCACCTTGGAAGCCCAAACTCCGCTCGTTTCTGGGCTGTCCTTGGCAGAGAGTTGCAGCAATCTCATGCTCCTTGCAGCACATGGCTCCTCACAGGAGGTAAGGCCATACTGTAAGTGCTGTTATTTCACAACTTGACAGGACATTCTGTGTGTGGCGATAATTATGCTCTCCCCTGTAAAGACCAGTTTGCAAAACCCAGAGACTAGGAATCAGCCTGGTCAAACACTGGAAGATCCCAACCACTTTAACTAGGCAAGATTTGCATGCCTCATTTTCCACAGACACACAAAAAAACTCCTTCGTGCAAGGACACACAGAGAGCACTGCCTCCTGGGAAACTCACTGACCACCAAGACTCCTCCAGAAACATGAGTGCATTGAACAGTTCACATCTCAGCAGGAGATTGAGCAGCTGAGCAGCATATAACCGTGCAAGGAGTAAGAATTCGCCAGGCAGCAATCCTACCGTGGGAGTGGCACCTAATAAATCAGGTAAAACTGGATGCTTCTGGGATACCAAGGAGTTACTAATTCTTTGAGCTGATCAGCTTTCATTTTGGATGAATGGCCTTGAAAAAGTAATTCTGACTCAACAGCGTTTGTTTTGTTTGCGTAAACGCGAAGATCTCCATGGGTATCTGTTCAGTAGCACGCATGATGAATGAAATATCCTGCTGCTGCTCCCAAGAAGCAAAGTGTTGTGGATCGAGAGCTAATGCCTTTCTCAGTCTGTTATCTACAGCTTCTGTTTGTGCAGAGGGTAGGAGAAGGTACAGGTAAGCCTGGTGACACGGCCAGTTCAGTTCACGTGCCGAAATGGGAGATGACAACTGTTGGAAGTAGGGAGATTTGCAGACTTTGGGACCCTTTTTCTAGGCCTCCTCTGGGAGGACCAGAGTTCAGAGGTTGAAGGGGGAAAGATTATTTTATGGACACACATGGCCCCTTTTGTACCAACTGAAAGCTTTTTACCAGTCAAGTGTTAAAAGCACATCATGAAAGGGAGTCGCGCTGTGGGTATGAATCTATAGTGGCTTCCCTATCAACACCCATATACAAACACTGAGGCAAAAAGTTACAGGTTAATTTCACATTCCTTCTCCTCGTTTGCTGTTATGGGTTAGAAATGTTAAGAACTGCATTTAGCATATCTACGTATCTATTTTCTAAATAAATATGCGGTGAGGGGAAAAGTTAATGAGCAATAACACTGACAGCTTCTAGTTCAAATTAGATTGAATATATGTCAGCAAAAAAAACTGTGATTTATTACCTTCTCGTATCTCTTCAGTGTTCTTTCTCTGTCTGCCCAAGCGCTCTAAAATGAAATGAATGTGAAATCAGACTGAAATTGTGGAGATCTAAAGCAAAAATCTCTCGTTGCATTCCCACAGCAGTTTAAGCTCCTGTTGCAGTCCCACCTCCCTCATGCTCTCCATTCCTCCCTTGTGCCAGTTTAGTTGATTCAAGCAAAAAGCCACTGCACCAAATTTTACAAATGCAAGGATTTGGAAATTTGAAACTATTTCAGAACCATGCAAACTGAATCAAGGGGATTTGCTTTTAGTTGATTTTCTTCCACCCTACAAGGGCGGAGAAACGGATCCCAGCCCCAAGGGCTGGCAGCTTCTAACAGCACTGTCCCTCAGGGAGAAATAACTCAGCTGTTGTTGTCTGGTACTGGGACACCTGCGAGAGACTGCGGTGTAAATATGGTGAGTGCCGTCCTGCCAGTCAGAAGCCAAATCAGCTCCCACCTGTCATGAAAGCAGCATGGTCCTAGAAGTCAGACAAACATTCTGACAGCTCACCCCCCTCAGCACTCTCTTGCTGTGGCTATGGCTACGTGGCCAGCAGTGTTCAAGCCAGCCAATTTGTGTCTTTGCATCCCTTTGAATGTACTCAGGCGTTCTCTTGCAGTTTTGAAGGCACTGAGACATAAGAGATCTGCGCTTACATGGAATGGTTAGAAAACTGCTCTGCTGTTTGGCTTTTCCATTTATCTTTCCACAGGCTCAAAATTTGCAAACTATCTGGAAGTCCTGTCACAGCAGATGCAACTGAATGCTACGCAGATAACGTACCCGAAGTGCATCCATCAGGTCTGGTTGATCCATAAGTTGAGGGAAAGTTGCTAAAATAGGATTACAGATTAAATCTGAAACAGGAAACAAAACACATTCAAGACTAAGGGAGAACCAAGATGGTTTTCAGGCATCAACACAGCAAGATATTCAGCACGTCCCCTCCTCTCCGCTTATTTCAAAGGGAAAACGAGCTGTAATAGTACCCCAGAGCAGCAGCAGCTCTCTAACAACTGCATTCTCTGACTGTAGCAAACTCAGTGGCTGAGAGACAGTTAACCTGAGAGAAGAGACACCCAGAAACCAAATGCCGGTTTATTAGAAGCCTGCAAGCAAGATATGTTCCTGATTTAACCTAAGGGTAGGCTGAGGTGTTTTCTGCAGCTGTCTTTTCTTGTAAACATCTGAAATTGTGCTGCCTGATTTGGATGTTATGAATAAACACCCTTCCATTCTTCCTTAATCTGGCTTGTATTGTGTGCGATTTTAAGATAACCGGGTAACAAACACACAGAAAATTTACCAAATGGGGCACATCAGTGAACTGCATAGGTCTCCTGCATGCCTTTTGGGTAACAGCAGGGCCTCCTCTTTGAGTTGAACAGGCTGTATCTAAATCAGGCAGGGCAGAGCTGCGTCCCTGTGACTGGTGGCAGTAAAAGCTCTCAGTTAAGAAGCCCCAGTGGCATAGGGGTCCTGCCTTTATTTTAGTTAATGAGGTTGTGGATAAGATTACAAGAGTGGTACAAGCAATATACAGACGAATTCTGGTTGAAATGTTTTCTTTCTCATGTGATTTTAAATATTTAATGGACACTGTTGTTCCTCCACCTTTAGTAACTAAACATTTCATTTACTAGTAACATTTCATGGAAGCAAGCCAGAACCGATTGTTGCTGTGAAACATAGCAGGCATTTTAAGTTGTCTAATTCTAGAGTGATAGCTGATTTTGAAGCAAGAGAAATCTTCTCTGTTACACCAGAAAAAAAGTAGAAAACAGCCACCAGAACAACTTCTGAAGGGCTGGGGTGCAAAGCCTTTAAATCGTTTCAAATGAAATCTGACTCCAAATGGATGGAATTTAACTCCAGCAGAAGTCATCAGCCTGATCTCTTGTCCTACGTTTATACAGATGAAGTAAGTACAGCAGTTCTCAACTGGCCTTTAAAAACTGTTTTAATTTCTCTGCGGTAAGTTTAGTAAATGAAGGATTAATTTATCAAAGGGTCTGACTTTCAGATACTGAAATCAGCTTACACAGAATGTATATTAAAGTTCAAGAAAATCAGGAAGGGAGTTAAGTTCCGAGCAATTTTGAAAGATGAACCTGTAATTCAGATGCCTAAGTATGGCTAACGATTTTAAGTTAAAAGTGTTAGTAAGTGCCCAAGCAGATTTATTTGCAATAGCAACAGATGATACCTAATTCAGTCTGGAGAAGAGATGGGAGAAAACACAAGAAAATCACTTTTCAGTACCAATATGAATTCACCTGTAGCACAGTTAAGAAATGTAGTTTTTCCGTATTTCAAATTGATTTAAAATGGAGAAAACTATAATCTATTACAGTTCTGAAGGAAAGATGTGGAAGGAATAAGAAAGAGTTGCAAAATCAGAGCAAGTTACTGCATTCTAAAACCAGAACTCTTCCACTTCTGTCTCTCTCTGCTGTATTGCCCAAAAAGTTTAGAAATTACTTAGATGTGAGTTGAAACATTACTAGTTTGAAATGCAAACACCACGAGCAGTGGTGTTCACAGCAAGAGGCTGTTCTCTTTTATCAGCAGAGACAACAGTTTTCTGTTTGTCCTCACAACACCTGCAGACTGAAAGTTTCAGCACCGAAATCCTCTGTGCAGGGTGCACGACTTTCTAACCTTGTGAGGCAGTCGGTCGGTGCCAGAACAAAATTCTAAGTGTACCCTGTATCAGGAAGTTGTTCCGGCAGCCCCCTGCTTTCTCTTACAAATGGGAGACTCCAGAGGGCAATTCTCTTTAGGAACCCCATCTTTCTCCAACACGCTCTCCGTTGCCGAGTCCTTCTCCCCAACAGCAATTCTTACCTGTGCTTTGCGTGCTTATTCTGTCTTTCAGGAGTGCATCACCAAGTATTTGTCGATAAAATATCAAGAGGTGGATGTAGCACATACTGCCAATTAATGTTTCTGGTAGCAAACTGTTGGGAAAATAAAGAACGTGCAGTTGAGATTTTTATTGAAAACTGTGCCTACAAATCACTGCTTGCCAAAACCTGAGGGTAATGACAGCTTCCCAGAGACAGGTCGTATTGGCATCTCCATGAACTTGTCACAACTTTTGAAGGTGTACATTGATAAAGCTGCAACAGCCAGATTCCCACTGTTGCAGTTCGCAATCTTATCTAAACTTAAAGACTGTTTGTTTTCATCCAAATAGCTCTAAGTGTCAAACGGAGTTCAAGCACAATATGCAGATGACATGACCCTCAGATTTTCCCAGTGTTCCAGGGAAGGGGACCACGTCAGATCTCTGGGTTACCAATCTAGGCTACGTGAAGTATTTTTTCATTCCATGGCAGCACAAGTGAATACTTACTTCAGGATCTCTTTTGACTGCGTACTTAATGGCCTCAGTTTCAGTACAAGCACAGGCTGTTTCTTGAGTGTGAGAAACTGATGAAAAACACCACTGCCTGCTTAAGAAATAAATACCCAGCATGAAATCAGTCATTTTGAAAGAACACTAAGAATTATATTACAAGAATGGACATATACATTTGGCAGGAGATTTTTGCTAAGACCATAATGGTAGAGCATTTGCTGTATCACTTGGTACGCACTATAATGTTTAAGAGAAACCACACCTCTTCTTGATATTGATGGGTCCACCTCAACACCTCTCTCATAGGGAGTACCACCATTTAAGAGCAGCTCGTACATCCTGTGAAAGAAGAGCAGCACAGCTAAAAACATGTAGGTATATATGTTTTCAAAATCACTCTGAGAAAGAAAAACCTGTTACCTCAAACAAAAACTGACACAGTGCTTGAGGTTATGACTAATATTTTACATTAACGGACTGTGCATACTTATTAAGTAACCAAACCTCAAATGATAAATTTAGAACTTGATTTATATGGGGAAACTAGGTAATTATTTTAAAGAAAATTGGTAACACTGATTCTTTTCCATGTGACACCAATATTCTTTTTATATGAAATTTAGCAATTGTTTCACTAAAATGTTTTTGAGGAGTCGTTGCTTAAGTATCAAATTTTATATATTTAATGAAATAGAAATATATACATTTTATTATATTTAAGATTGCTGGACACGTCACATTATCATAAATCAGCTGTGAAACATACGGTTGTTCACACTCTCCAAGCAACTGTGGTAAGAGATCCATTCACATCAACGCTTACCTGCTTCCAAGTCTCAGAAACCAATCTCCTAATTTTGAAATGGGGGAGAGAGATACAGCATAAAGAAGAGGCCAGAATTAAAACTGACATGCCCTTCAATTTAGGTAATGGTTCTATTTTATAAAGCAGAACTCTAAATTTAAACATACAAACCTACATCTGTAAATATATACTGAGATGGAAAACATAATAAACTTACTTGGAAGGAACAGGCATTCCATTAGAAGTAAAAAGCTTCAGAAACGTCCAGCCACAGCTTAGCTCTCCTCTTTCACCTGTTGACTAGAAAAAAAGAGAAATGTAAATAATTTGAGCAGCTAAACCAGAATGAATAACTGAACCACAAACATTTATTTAATCACGTAAAAATGGTAAAAGGTACAGATTTGTGGTAGACAAACACTATGTTGCACTTGCACACACCATTATGCTGAAATTGATCATCCATGACCATATTTAAGAGAAGAGGATTTATAAAGCCAAGAACTACACATTTAAGGGAAGCCTAATTATATCAAGCTCCTGAAAAAAAGAAGAAACACACAAATTACAAAAGGTAAAAAGCCCCAAATCTGCACTGGTGCTCTAAAGAATGCAGGGCAGAAAGGAGGAGGGAAAAACATTTACTCATGGGATTTGTGATCTCTTTTCATGAGATCTTCAGCAGACTAACAGAAATTATTTCAGTGTCATGGCCACTAGTCAGAAAGTCCTTTATTCTCTAAATACTGACCAGAACTAAAAGTTCAAAACCCAGCATCTCTCTCCTCCCTCTCAAAAGCCAAAAGGAAAACAATCTTAGAGTAAGCTAGGAAAAGTTCAGCTAAAATTCTGTTTGGATCTCTCAGTCTGCTGCTGGGATGCTGCAGCTTAACACAATATGGAACAGCTGGTTCACTTCATACACCTGTGCTTAGAACCATCTATGCTGCAATGTTACACACTCACATTGCGGATATAAGTGATGCCAAGCTCAAATAATATGCCCATGTCTGACGACAGAGAGTTGGACCTGACAAAACAGTCACCGTCGAGCAAGCTGGGTAAAATGCCCGTCACCTAACACAGAGAGAGGGGAGAAAAAAGAAAGAAAAGTGAATGTATCTATGAGAAGAAAACCTTTGATTTTGAAAGGCCATCAAACACATCAATCATTCACCTAAGTTCTCAGACCCAATCCCATTGCGTATAAAAGATGGAGAGAACCAATTTCAGTTGAAACTTTGCTCCCCTTATTCTTTATGTTGCCATAAACCACTTGCACTTTAGCAAGTCTTTTCTCTTCTGCATGTTCATTTAGGTTGCACTATGTTTTCTTTCAACATGAATACCAGAGGTAACAGAGGTCACTAAGAAGCTGAAAAAAGATGGTGACTGGCCATGTCACTCCATGAGCGAGGCACCTACCCTGGGAGAAAAGGTCCACAACTGAGGATTTTTAGATTGCCACGTAGCTCTCACGGTGTGAATGTTACTCAGCACCTAAAGCACAGCAGTGGTGAAAAAATACAAGACACGTTTTCTTCTGGAAAGCTATGCAGCTGTAAGAAAATGCAGTATTATCCCAGATTAATCCAGCACTGCAGACAACAAAACCAAAATTATTCATTCTCTTCAAATTTATTGGATGGTTTCAGTTTAAAGGACCACAGAGGAAGTTTTCTCTGAAGCCACAACCATCCTCACTTCATCTACACCAGTAACAGCCCCTTTGCTCTCAAAAGCATTTGGTGAAGCGCAAGTTAGATTCTATAACAAAAAGTTGCTCTACACGTATGCACAAAGTTGCACAGAGGATCAATGGCAGGTGGGGGGTCTCAATACAACCCGAACCCAACTACTCCCAAGCCCATCATGGGAGAGGCATCAGCCTGGAAAAGGCTCATCTCCACAACCAAAGGAGCAAAGAAGGACAACGGCAGGTGTGGCAGGTGGGGGAACTGAAATTATGGACTCATGGGAGCAAGGGAGCTCCCGCCCCAGCCCCTCCCAGGGCTGTGGAGGCCAGCCGTGAGCCCCAGGGCTGGGTGTGACGTCCTGTGCCCTGAGTCACAGGGAGCAGCTTGCTGGATCACCTTCCAGACTGACAGGGGTCACTGCTCGGGGACGCACGACACCGATGTGCAGGGGAAGGGCGTTTTACACCTGCACGTGATGTGACTTAATACAGGACGTTCAGGGGAGAAACAGAAGGCAGAAAAAGGGAGGGATCAATTTGCTTTGTGGAGTAACAACGGTGGGAAAACAGAGGGCTAAGTACACGTGTCTGGCCTCGCCTGGCACCCGATCAATGCAGTCTGTCCTGTTTTCTCATTCAGCTCTATTTATAATTGTTTTTCTGGGTGAATGGGCTCTATTCTGTTCTGAACACGTGTGTGCATGTGCATCTGGGTGCCAGCAAGCAGCCAGACCGCAGGTCACTGGAGGCTGCATGTTTGCAGGGACTGCAAGCGAGAGTCAGTGTGTGATCCCAGGTGAGGCCAGGCTCATTGGAGAGTAAGGCAAACTGCTGGACAGGGAGATTGTGTGGGTGTGTTTGTGCGGGTGTGTGCCTCTGAGTGAGACAACTGGAGGGGCTGCTACCAGAGGAACCAGATCATGAAGGATCCTGAAAGATCCACACCTCCTCAGGACTCTTTTGATAGCCAGACAACTTACCCGGTTGCCATCAAAGAGACAGAGTCGAACATGTCTGCTGAGAACCTGTATACTGGGTCCTGGGAGAGGAATCATTTTACAGCTGCATAAAGTTACAATCAGGGATACTCGAGTTGGTCTGGGAGAGATCTGAAACACAAACAACAGAAGAAGGATTAAATCTACAGGTTCCTCCTGCATGTGCTTCACTTTGTGTTTGTTTACTGTGATGAACAAGTGCAGTGTTCACCAGACAGGGTTCTTATAACCCCAAAGCTTGTGTAGTATTAGCAGCAGCAGCAGAATTTCCACATAAGCCTTTAGCTCTCCTCTAAGGAAATTACTACGAATATGTTAATGTGACAGAAGGTGCTATCAAAGTTTGAGAAGAAATAAATATTCTAAAAATGGTGCAAACGCAGACATGATCATTAGCCAAACTCAAAAATGACAAATTAAACTGGTGATTTCACAGTGCCTAGCACAAGTTCATGGTTTAAAAAAATGCAGACCCGCTTCATCCCAGACAGGCAAGGAACCCACAAACTTAAGATGAAACATGACTCTTAAAACACACCCAGCATGACAATTTGTACCCATGTTTTGCCTGTTAGAGAGCAGGATGTGGAAACACCTACTCCCTAAGGAGTCTGGTTTGACATCGAAATCCATCAGCTGTTTCACAGCAATATTTACCCACCAATACGAAATACTGCCAGCAATTCACATCTAGAGATCCTGCCACTTCTCTCAAACCAAAAGCATCACAGCTTTTTTACCTGTAATACTCACAGTATTTTTTTCAGAGTTCCACACCAAGTCTTTGAAAGCCAGCTGCGATGGACTAAGTTCAGGCTGCAAAAAGTAACTTGCTCGAAATCGGTTGCCTGCAAGAGTAATTTTAAAAATTCTTAAAATTTTCTATGAACGACACCCAAAATTCAGATGTAGCTAAAGTCCATTTGAATATCTGACTGGTCCAAACAGAATTATGGAGGTATTTTCTACAAGCACTCCTTAAAAAGGGTACTTTTACTATTTGTAAGTGTTCTGCAGTATTTAATTACAGAAGCACGGTACTTTAAATAACAAAAAGAGCTATTGATTTGGAACAGTTTTAAACAGGAAGTATGTTCCAAAGAGGAAAATCTTCGAAATCATTAGGAAATTTGTCATTGCCTCTGCACAGTCAGGATTTCACACAGGTAAATTCAAACTTAACTGAAGATGACAAAAAAAAAAAAGCCTTTTAGGCATTATTTGATGAGTCAATACAGCCTGTACAGATGACCCAATTATAATGAAGCAGTACTGATTTTAGTCCAACAGGCTAGTGACCAGGGTAAGAAACTCCCCGCAGACACTTGAGAACCTGCACTGCAGTTATTGTGAGACAACCTTACCTGCCTCTAAGAGCTGGAAAAGTGTGGACAGGCGGAATCCTGCAGGAACTGCTCCTATGTTTGCCAGTACCTCTACTGTGTCATTCTATTAAAAAGAGAAAAGACAAAGGATATTAGTATTCCGCTGTTTAACAGCTAATTCTGTCCTAATTTAGAACTCTCACACAACTAATATCAGAGACCTGGGGCATCAGTCACCTCTTCTCACCTGAAGCAAGTTTGGCCTGTGCTCAGGAACTTTTACTCTGTTTCATGTATGAACGCAGCCGGGCTCCTGTTTTGTTAAATACCCCTCCCATTCCAAAGTGGCAGCAGAGCTGCCAGTTACAGAACTTGAGAAAGAAAGGACTACTGTGGCAAAACAACAAAAGACATCTTATTTGCTGCTTCATGCAGACACATGGGTTGAGATGCAGCCTATTTCTAAAGCATTAGAGAACATTACTGAAGTATTTCTTGCTACAAAAGCACCAAGTAGAGATGATAATTAAAAACAACAGTCTGTAATATGAGAAACAGTGTCTGGAAAAAGGCAAACTTTGTCTACAAAAGAATTAACATTATGGCAGGTGAAGTTGCTATGTAAGAGACACAACCTACCTCTGTGATAGCTCTTCTTACAGCACTCCAGTGAGAATCTGTTCTGGAGAGAGAACAGTATATTTTAAATAATATATTATCCTCATGTAAACACTAAATATTGGTTTGTTTTCAAATAGCAGCAGTTTAATAACTATATCCGAGACACTAATAATGACATTATTTCCAGCCACTAAGACTAATTGCTAGACTGTCTCATGAGCTGGAACACAACTTGACACTTCAGGCAATCATTCTTTGATTTTATGAGGGGGGAAAAAAAGAAGGCAAACCAAAGCAAAAGGCCCCAACAAACCCACTCAACTAAAAGTGTGTCTGTGAACGGAAAAAAAGAGCCAGTGGCAGCTGTACTTAAAAAGAAAAACGCAAAGAACCAAATACCCTGGTGAGGTATTCTCACTGTAAGAAATGCACTGCCAGATTTAAGGAGGAGTAAGAATAATTTTATATGTGTTTGCTTTCACATCACTCCATTTACCTTTTTTTAATTTCAGTTCCATCTGCTGTTTCATCCACCACTTCCATGTGTTCTTCACTCTGCTCTTGGCTTTCACCATCGTCATTACGGGCCTGTAATTCAGATTCAAAGGGCTTGATTGATGTCAAAGGGCTTGATTTCTTCACAGTGCTGTTCTTAAAAACGCTTTTCCCAACCGTTGCATGTCTTAGTGGTTTAGAAGAGGAGATTTTCTGTTTGTGACCTGTCACTCCAGAGCACTGTAACTGCAGAACACTGCCCTTAGTTCTGCAGCTGCAGCAAGGGATTGGAATATTCCTATAAGTCAGCAAGAGAATGCATTTGCAAAGCAGATTCTTTAAAAAGAGAAACATATTGTCAAGCGTTAGAGCATCATGAAGTAAAAAGCTGGGTCTTAGCTACACTGTGAGAAGTTCTGTTCCATCTGATCGCTCAATCCAAACTGTGGGCCCAGATTTAAATGTTCACCACAGTTGTACACTGGAGATACATGTGCAGAAGTACATAAACTAGCACGTGTAGGCAACTCTAAAAACAAATGAAAACCAGTTACAAAGCTTTAAAATAAGCGTTTTTAAAAGGTTATTCTGCAGTGAATTACAGAATACTTCAACATTTAGGTGGACTCACATTTCGTATGAAAAGCCTGAATTAGTCCACAGCAGTTTGGAATCTTCAGAGCTGAACTTTAGTGGCCAAGATGATGGATGGCTTTCATATTCAAGAAACTCCTCTGCACTTACATGCCACACCTTCATCAGGCAGAGAAATATGTTTTTGCCAGCTCTCTCCGCACACACGCGTACAAACATGGTATTACTTCCAAAGAACCGGCAAAACGCCACTGTGTGTCCTCATGTAAGCGCTGTGACCAATTTTATGCAGCTGTACGATCATTAATGTATTTAAAATAACAGAGAGGAGACTAGAACAGAAGAAGGTAGAACACCAACCGCAAGATAGGTTCTAGGGACGAGGCCTCTCTGCCCTTTTGAGTTTTCGGCTACCCACCATCCATCCGCCTTCTTGTCATGTATAAGAAGGACTTCACCTTTCTTTGCCAGTAGAAGAGAGACAGAGACAAAAGACAATCAAATATTTCTAAATAGCTTGAGCTGCAACTGAAAAAAAAACCCACAAAAACTTATTTTTTCCCACCACAGAGATTAGAGACTACCACGAGAGACCTTGCCACTACAGCAGGTGTCAAAAGGACACCAGACTCCACAAAGCCACATGTACACTGGGAAAAGCTATTTCTCCCTGAATCCTGCGAATCCAAGAAAAGTAGGTTTTAATTATAGGTATTGCTTAATACAGAATGATCTGCAGTCAAAAAACTTTGAGAGAGACATATTTACCGTAAATGTGAGATCCTCTTCCTGCTGTGCAGTAAAGTTTCCAACTGCAATACACTCCTTAATGTTTGGATCATCCAACAATTTATCCTCCCCATCATCATTTGCTTCTTCACTGTCTTCCTCCTCGCTGCTTTCTTCATCCTCACTCTCATCCTCTTCTCCACTTTCATCCTCTGTTTGAGGATCTTTCTGATGTTCCTTAACCCTACCCAAAATAAATCAAACTTTTAAAAATTATTACTTCAACAAAATTTCTTGAAATGGCTGTACACCCTTGCAATAAGGGCCTCTCTACGAGGATATTACCCAGAATCAAAATTTCCATTCCTGTGGTTTATTTTCCGTCCTGATCTGAAAAGAATCCAGAATCCCACTGGTGTCTCCTCCCTAAGCGTACAGACCCCACCGCCTCCTCTCCTCTCAACAGCCAGGTTTTATTTCAGCCATTACCTAACATCCTTAGAAAATTCCAGTGAGTCCTTCTTGGACGCATCAAGAAAACATACCCCAGAAGAGCTGGTACTTTCAGCACTTCTTTTTTTTTAAGATAATAAATGATGGCAAGCTAACAAATTTTCAGGGTCCTTTCCAACCGCACAGGTATAATTCTATAGGAGTGCAGATCACATTTGTTTGCTAAAGCTACTTACGCTGCATAATTTGTAGTCACACTATCCTGATCCAAGTTAAAAACAAGTTTCTGCAGCTGTTGAGAGAGTTTTAGCAATAGCTTTTCTTCTTCATCTTTCCTCTGGTTGTAATTCCCCACAGGCGCAGGCTCATCAGCCTGAGAAAGAACAACACAACCAATTGCTCAAAGAATCGAAGTCCTCCTTTAAAGTTGGCTTTCTAGGCACGTCTTACAATCTTTCTCTTTCCTGGGCTGCTCTCACTCCCTGTTTCGTGACATCTTTCTTGCCCTTTTACTCTCCCAAGTTGAATTTCATGTTAAATTTCAAATCTGCATTCTCCGCTCCCAGTACAACACATTGGGTTGATGAATGTCTTACAAGGTACTGGGTTGAAAAAGACTTTAAGGCACTAAGAAGTGTGGGTTTAAAGAATTTAGATGGATCCCGGAGGTCCCACTCAGGGACTGAGCAGCGCTAGGCCTTGCTCTTGTCCCAGGGCTTCTAAAACGAGGAGAGGCCGGAGTTCTCAGAACACTCTCCGTGACGCGTTTTGGAGAAAACCATTAACAAATTTGTCTCCGCACTTACTTTTTTCAAACCACGAAGAGCGTGCGTATTCTCATCCACCAGCTTCTTCAGCTGCACGCATCTGCGGTGAAGGCCAGCCAGCCAGACAGACAGACAGACGTTATTTTCTGAACACCCCGACAGCCCGGGGCCCCCTCGGGGGCGCCTCCTCACCTCTGCCGAAGGGCCTCCCGCTGCCCGGCGGCCGGGGCCGCGCTCTCCGCCCGCAGCGCTTCCACCTGCAACACAGCACAAGCAGCCGCTCAGCCGCCGGCCCAGCCCCGCGGGGCCGGGCCGGCCCCCTCCGCCCGGTTACCTGCTCCCGCAGCTCCCGGCTCCGCCGCTGCACCCGCTGCAGAGGGCCCCGCGCCCGCCGCCCCGACATGGTTGCCAGGCAACGGGGCGCCGCGGGCCGCCGTCACTTCCGGCGCGCAGGCCGCCGCCTGAAGGGGCCGCGCGGGCTCGGGGGAACTAGGTCAAGTCCCCGCCCCGGGGTCGCCCAGCCCCGGCCGCCGCTGGGAGCAGCAGGGGCCTCACGCCGGCCTGGCCCGGGGATCTGCAGAGCGTCCAGAGGAGGCCACAGAGATCTTCAAGGGCTGGAGCACCTCCCCTCCGAGGACAGGCTGGGGGAGCTGGGGCCGTCCAGCCTGCAGAAGAGAAGGCTCCGGGAAGACCCTGCAGCAGGGGCTGCAGGAAAGGGAGGGACCTTTTGTCAGAGAGTGTAGTGACAGGACACAAGGTAATGGCTTCAGACTGACAGAGGGCAGATTTAGGTTAGAGGTGAGGGAGTAATTCTTCACTGCCAGGGTGGTGAGACCCCCAGCACAGGTTGCCTGGAGCACTTGTGGCAGCCCTCTCCCTGGAAGTGTTCAGGGCCAGGCTGGATGGGGTTTTGAGCAACCCTGTCTCTCAGACTCCAGGAAATACTCTTCTGAGGTTTGCTAGTGGTGGGAGGGGGAAAAGGAACCCACTACAGCTAACCTTGTCCAAAGCACAACCATTTTTCATTTAATTTGCTCGTTCATCTCTCAGTGTGTGCAGCAGTTTCAGCCCTTAATCGTCCCCACAGTGTTTTCCACATGCATATTTTCACAGGGAACTCTGTCACTCGTTACCAGTGCCCGCGAGGTATGTTTTCGCACAATAACCACACACAGCCCGGAACACCGCGCCATGATTTTTGCCATTTAGTGCATCAGCAGCGCAACTTGGCAGCAGACTCGGAGCAGGATGTGCACAGACAACCCTTACAAACGCACAAATTCCCTTGGTGCCGTGTCCCCACATCCTCAGTGTTCTGTCAAGGGGCAGATGAGAAGTGAGTTGAGAGTTTGCGGGTGAGAATGAAGGGGCAGGCTAGCATGGGTGATACTGTGGTGGGTGTCTATTAGAGGCCACGTGATCAGGATGAGGAAGTTGATGAGGCTTTCTACAGGCAGCTGACAGCAGCTTCACAATCACAGCCCCTGGGTCTCGTGAGGGATTTTAACGACCCAGCTGTTTGCTGGAAGGCCCACACAGCCAGCCATGCACAGTCCAGGAGCTTCCTCTGGTGCATCAATGACAACTCCCAGCCTTCTGTGATTCTGTGAAGATTCTGTTCTCAAAGAATATTCTTTTCTCCAGGCAAAATACAAAGTTGGTCAAGAATTCTCCTTGCCAATACATGTGGTTCTTTTAGCAGCTGGAGTCATGTGACAGTACTTTTTGAAAATACTAAAATATCTCATGTTGCTATGCAACTGCTTTTAATTCACCTTGGGTTAGAATACAAGTACTGCAAGAGAAACGATTTCTTCTCTGTCCCTGTACAAAATTTCACAGAGTTAGCACTGTAGTATTTTTATATATAATTTAGTGGTGTCAGATAAGAGCATCTTTAAATGCAGAACTAAGGGGAAGAAAAAAAAAAGTGTGTATATGCAGTAAGAGAAATACTTGGGGAAACTCTGCAGACTTCGTTACCCCTGAAAAGTTCTCTTAAGAACAGCAGCTTCAAAGTGAACACCTACGCTATTCAAGCAGTGTGTATTTCAGCCCTGCCCAGTGACACCATTACCTTTAGGAAAGGGGCCAGAAACACATACAAAGAACCAGACCCATCATTAAAAAACGTTCCTTCAGGTTTCTCTCTCTTCAGGTGCTGTACATCAAATAGCAACGACACAGTCGCTTACTTCAGAACATTCTCTACAAGAATTCCTGCTACAATACCCATGGCTGGAGGAAAACTGGCAGCCCAAACTCCTTGTTTCAGTGTTTTCTCATCAATATTTGCAGCCACTTCAAGTGAAGGAGCACATTAAGGGGAAATAAAGAAATGCAGTTTTAAAAAAGCATTTAGAAAAAGCGCAGATCACACACATCAGCTGTGCCAGGATGACATTCGCTGGGCCAGCTGATCTCCAAACTCCCAGTCCCACTTGAAAAGACGGACAAGGAGCAATTGGGCAGAGCACTGCATACCACAAAGCAGGCCAATTCACCAGGTACCATCAGCTGTACGCAGCCTGACACCACAATTCATGCAAAATACAAACTCTTCCATTGTGATGCTTATGGAAGGGCTGTTCTTCACATGCTTTTGTGTTTGGGCAAAGTCAGCTGAGTACAGTCAAATGTAACTCTATAAAGAGACTGGTCCATCTACTCTAAAGAAGAAGAAAACTCTCATTACCTTACTAGTGTCACACCTTGTCAGGATTTCAGCAGTACGCTGCCACCTCCCCCTACACCTACTACTGCAACTGTAAAAGTACAGATTTTCTGTAGAAAGAAATAAAATACAAATCAGCGTATCCAAAGTGGTCTTCACAGGGCTGTTTTAATGCATAGGCTTTAACAACTCCCAATCTTTTAAATGCCAACAAGCAATTTTGCTTTTCAGATATTTAGAATCACTTTTGCTGGGTTGAAGGAGGTGGACAAAGGGGAGGGGAAGAAAGAGGGGGAGTGACGGGGGAGGGAGGGGCAAAAGGAAAAGGGCAGAAAAAGTATTTCCACACCAGTAACCACATCTTTTATTGCCATGGGACATGACAAGTGAGGGAAGAGATCTGCCCAGAGCGAAAGCCCTTGTGAAGTGGGGCTTCAGTTTGTCACCAACACCGTCATCACCATGAACAGCTCGGAGCCCCACTCATGCCCTACACAAAGAATGGAGGGAAGCAGCAGAACTGAAGACAACAGGAACAAGGTGGCTCTGAGGGTCACGTGTTTGGCCAGGGAAATCGTCCTCCTGGCACTGCCTCGCTCCCTGTGCCTGAAATGAGGGCAAGAACAACGCTGGGGCACACCTTGACATGGGCACTGCACGGCAACTTCCGCACCATCTGCAACAGCCTGTGCACCCCTCAGAGGGGAGAAGTATTAACAAAGAAAAATTTACAATTACAGAGCACATACTTATCATCTACAATCTTTGTTTTGGGACTGACTATTTCTGATGTCAATATTTTACAATGGGAGAATGAGATCTGCTAAGTTTCTCTTTGGTGGGGGTGAATTCAGATTTGATATTACTGAGGACCTGAATGTGAATGTGTTGGAGCAGTACATGAACCTTCCTTCCCCCCATTTGCTACTCCTGCAGCTCCTTTGTGCCAGCTCAGCGACTTTCCCCTGACCGGGAAGAGAATAGGGGAAGAAGCTGCTCTGGATTTTCAGTGGGGTGACAGTACTTTGGCATTTAGTTCTGTCACGATAATCGGGAGCATCACACGATGAAATGACAGGACATGCTCCCAGTAAATGAAGAGCTCTCAAAGCGATGCACAACCCTTGTGAGCTGCCAAAAGCTTTTGTTTGTCACCTCTTTTCCTTACATTGGGTTGGACCTCATTAATAAAAGAACGGTACAATGGAACAGAGTTTCTAAAATTATACTGTAACCTCTGTTTGCAGGATTCAGCTTTCTCTGCCTAAAGAAAAAATTCTCAAGTATTAAAACTTATTTTATCAAGCATTGCAGCTGACATGCTCTCATAAATTTTGCACACATTTTAGCTTCCCTTAATATTATGCAGGCTTGGTTTAAAATAGTCTCATGAAGTAACTAAAGTGAAGCTGATCAGCCATAAATTAGAGCTAGAAAAAACCAAAAACTTGTTTGCCCCCACCCTATCATACTAAAAATCACAGTTGTATGCAAGTTAAATGTTCCCTCACAGATATGTTCTGTGCTTGTTGTATTAGACACAGTATCTTTACATGCCAAAAATACTGACATCTTGACTTGAGCAAACTGAATTCTGCACTTCTGTTTTCCTTAAATGAAGTAATTATAGCCAAACCATGCTGCAGATATTTGTTCTTCTTCCTCAGATGTGGAGTTTAACACAAAGGTTTGGTTTCAGGGCTGAACTGTCAGTATCTGCTCACCTGACACCTCCCCGTTAGCTTGTATTGGAAACCACCGGTAGTTTCTTTGCTTCTGTTTGTAACTTACTCTCAAACCTTTGATCAAGACATCTTGGATAACAGCAAAGTATATCCCCCAAAGTAGTAATTAGCCCTGTTTGCTGACTACCTGCATTGTTCCACGGTGGTTCAGCACACTCTTACCAGTTATCACCATACTTCTCCTCAGGGATTCAGCGCATGATCCTCACAGCATCACACACTGCACGCCTGAGGTCAGTCCTAATAACAAAAACATTTTATTTGCTGCTTCTGGCCCTTTGAATGTTTTCCCAGGCTTCGATGCGCGAGAATAGCCAATGCTGCCACGTTGCTTAAATGGCAAGCATTTGAGAACAGAAAGCCGTTCAGAAGCAAAGGTCTGCTTTGGTGTCAGTTAACACAAGCATATTTATTCACATATTTGCAAAGTCCGAAGCATCTGCTCTGAGAGTGCGGGAGCTTTCTATCAATTTCCAGGGTTTTTCTCTACAGAAGTTCTGACGTTTTTCAACATAGGCCACTAACCAAGGAATGTAAAATGGGAAAGCCTACGGGAATGTTTTCCTGCCCCTAAATACGAGCACTTAGCCAAAACAGTAACTTGGTTTAGAAAACAATGCTGCATCACCTGCTTTAGCAATAAGAAACAATCATGGGCCTATAGAGGCACACATGTATATATGTGTGCACATGTCCTAACAGCATCGCTTTCACTGAACAGGCCTTGGTTTTAAAGAAAGAACACCAAGTGGAAATGAGACAAATTTAGCATTTGAAATGGAATACATAAGTGTTAGGACTCTGAGCATTAAAATTTTGTTTTAAGCACACCTTCCTGAGAAATGCTTTCATTTAATCATTATCTGTCAGGCAAAATCCTAACACACACCCTATTACAGAATACATATGGAAAAGGTTAACACAGAACCCATGCCTTCTGGAGAGCAACTAGGCCCTGAGCAGAAAAGCCCCAGACTAAACATGGCAGCAGACACAAGCGTCCGAGACCAGAGTCATTCTGACAGCCCTCCTGCTCCCCACTCCCTCCCCCCCAAAAAAAAACAGAAAAGGAAGCCTCGTACCTGGGGAGGCAGGGGAAGGCATCCTGTCCTGGCAACCAGTGCTCCTCTGCAGCACAAAAACAGGAGGCAGGGACAGCAGCACAGGGATAGCTGAGGAACAGCCCACATGGACCCCTCCAGCACAACAGCCACTGAAGGACTCCAGGCTCTTATACACTGAGCTCCATGGGAAGGAACGCTGTGATTGGTCCATTTGGGTCACCTGACCCATCCTCCCCTCCCCATTGGCACAGCTGCCCCTCTTTCCCCCACTGTGATTGGCACCTGTGCCAGGAGCCCCAGAGAACTTTCCTCCTGGTGCTCCCCAACCAGGACAGTCAGTGACACCTGCAACCCCCGGTTCAGAGGCAGAACAAGCTGAAAACTGGGGAAAAAGATAGGGCCAAAGAGACTCAGCAGAGCTAAATAAAGATTTTCAGATAACAATTTGAACATTTTAATCTGTGATACTGAAAGAAAAACCCTGGTCACCAAGCAACTACAGTCAGATATTCAAATTACACGACCGATTTCCAGAGGTGTGCCCAATACAATCAGAGAGGAATGCTCAGAGCATGGGGAAGGGGGAAGTGAAAAAAAAGGGAAAAAAGCCCCCACATGATGGTCTCAGGTGTGGCAGGTTAAGTTTAATCACTTAAATATTAAGTTCTGCCTCTAAAGGTGACTTGTACAAGCTTTTGTGTGAGGGACGTTGTGGTGGGATCTATGTGCACATGATGGTTGGGTGAAAAACCAGTATATGTTTGATATGTGCTAAGATGATTTCTTTCAGGAAAATTTTGATTGCAGATAGAGAAGATTGAGTGGGGCACCTGCACAAGTGTTCTTGGTCTTACTTGTGAAGGAATTTGGCCCATGCACAGTGATGTCACCGTTGCAAATGCAGCCAGTCTTACAAAAGATGGAACGCTGCTAGCTACGGGAGATGATTTTGGGTTTGTGAAGCTTTCTTCATACCCAGTGAAGGTAATAAGTGTGTTTATTTCTGTGCTTAGAAACTGTGCAAGGGAAGGAATTGAGGAAGGCGCTGTTTGCAAAATACCAGGCTGCTAACGTACAAATTCTTTGTGCTACAGGGCCAACACGCAAAATTCAAGTATGTGGGTCACAGCGCGCAAGTGACCAACGTGCGGTGGTTGCACAATGATTCTGCGCTGCTGACTGTAGGTGGTGCTGACACAGCTTTGATGATCTGGACCAGAGAATTTTGGGACATGTTTTGAGTTTGAGTTAAAAAATACAAAAAAAGACTATTTTCCTTTGGGCAAATACTGCTACGTTGTTATTACATATGAAATAAGTGTCAGTGCTACAATGGCCAGATGTTTTACACCAGAGCCCCTTGTATCTTCCAGCTACTTTATTCTGCTTTGATGATGCAAAAGCAATTGCAGAACAAGGTTAATTGACCGATTAAGCTGGGCTTACAGTTGTTTTGTACTAGTGAATTACCAGCAATATGAGCATAAGCATTATTCTCTTCCGAGGCTTTTCAGCCCTGTTTTCGGTCCAGGAGTGAGAATCTCCACAGCCCCTTTGGGTCTCCAGGAAGCTTTCCTTCTCTGCAGCCATGGGCAGGTACCCTCCTCCTCCTCGAGTCGGAAAGTCTCGGTCTGTCACACACCCTCCAGGCTTCTCATGTGCCGATGCCGCACAGCCTGCTGTGTCACTGTGGAGGAAGGCAGCCCCTGAAGTGAAGAGGCACTTTGCCTTTTTCACAAAAAACATAGTACCTGTAAAATGGGACGTAAGGAGACAAATGGAGCCAGCTTCCTGGTTGTCACACGAGCGCTCATAAGCCACAACGCAGGGAAAATGTGCTTTGGGCTGTCCAACACTACAAAGCAGCGCTGGAGTTGGAAGCTCCTGCAGGGTTTCCGCGCTCCCTGCTCTGTTCGAAGCTGGTGGGCCTCATTAAATGGGTAGACACCTCCTCTGCAGGGAGGTTGCCTCTGATTTCCATAGTAGTCTCTTCATAATGACTGTACAGGAAAATAGCTGAAGGAATTACCTATCCCATAACAAGTTCTAGACTGAAGAGAACAAAAGGGAAGGGTTTAATGTTCTCCATGTCTTTTTTCTTCTTACTACCTTTAGGTAATCAACAGTTTTATACTTAATTTTCAAACAACTTAAAAATAAACCCTTGCTACTGTCCTTCCCATCTTTTCTGTTGAAGAGTTACAGCTACTCTACACATTTATGTTTTTTCAGTTACAGCTACTTAATATAATCACATCTTTGATACTTGGAATTTGCTGTTCCCACGAATTAGTCAACAGATCCCATACTTTTCATATATAGGTTGTTAGGCAAAGATATGTTCTCTTCCTTTTCTTCATTGGGTTAATGTAAATTACCCAAATTTATAGTCAAGCAGTTAGAAGCAGAAATTTTATGGTGAAATGTTGGCAAAATCACAGCTTCTGAGAGTGCTGTGCTGGGTTAGGGCCTTAAGCTGTGCAAGGGCCTGGGGTTTGGATGCAGTAAGATGAGATTGATGCGTTGGCTTCTGCAGCTGTCAAAGACTACAATTTCTGGCCACAGTTGCAGCAGTTCCAGATACTGAAATGATGGGTTTGTCTGACTGTATTCCAAATGCTTCTTGAAAGCCCTAGGCTGACTTTTCCTTGCACCTACAAGGGCCCAAAGTGACGGTCAATGAAGCCAGCTGAATTTAAAAGTCTACAAGTACCCAACTGTCAGTGCTCAGGGAAGCTGAAGTTCTAAATCAACGAGTCTTCAGTATGTGGAGTCTCGAAATCTCTGTGCGCAGGGCTGAGCAAGATGGCAACAAGTAATATCAAAGCCAGTTCCCAAAGCTTTACACTTTCTGCAGAAGACACAGCTGACATAGATGTATATATGAATGCACACAACATTGGTGTTTGCGTGCACTGTGAACAGATATATATAAAAGTGCGTGTGTGTGTGTGTACATTTCCAAATTAAATCTCATGCTTGCAATCTAGTGACAATAGATCATGTCATAGTGGTAGTGTTCTCCTGCTTTCATAAAAAAAATTGTCTTGCTCTTGTCGTAAACTTCAACTGATACTCCTAGGTAAAGAAATGTAAAAACAATCCATTTGAAACATACACTAAAACAGAAAAGTGAGCAGGAAGCGTACAAGAAAATTATTATTATTTTCATAAGTGCTGATTCAGAGGCCTTAGTAAATCTGGACTGAAATGGCTTTTGCTGTTCTAGCATCACGTATTGATTTTATTTTGTAAGAGAATTACGTTTTGTAATAATTTTCCTGCACCCCTTCACTACTGGCACTGCACTGCTATTCGGTCCCGTTACCACTGACCGTTAGGTAATGTGACTTGATTGACCACTTCCAGAGAACATAAAGGTACTTGTTTCGCCGTAAACAAAAAAGTACAAGCTGTCTTCGTGAGTAAGTTGGCCTGGCAATAACACTTACGAGGCTGAATTGCAGGCTGAGCTAGGAGAGAGAACAAGCATCCACTGTGTGAAATTCTCCCCGGTGCTCCTGAGGCTGTGAAGTTTCTACCAGCTTCCTCCCCTGTCGGGCACCTGAAAGTAACCAAACCCATGGGCTCACGTTCTCCTCCAGGATAAAGTGCACAGGGAGCGCGGATGGAGCTTCCTGTTCTCCCTCCCTCCTGCCGGGTTTCCGGCTCAGCGGATCCCCAGAAATGCCAGGGCGTGACGTTTCCCAATTTGTAGACTGGTGCACTCTTTAATTTCTGTTTTAGTTCTCGCTGGCATGCCTCAGTAGCATGGTTTGTGCCACAGAGCAATGGCTGATGGATTCTGAAAGTGCTTGTGCATGAGTAAAGTGGTCAGAAGTGCACCTAAACTGTATTAAGTTTCTTACTTGGCTTTGTTTGCTGCTCACAAGGGGATCAAGGTAACTCTTTCACTCTTTCAATGTCACAAGATCACCTGCTAATGTACTTTGCTGGTATTCAGTGAGTTTGCTTGTTTGCTTGAGACGTGGCTTAGTGTGTTTACCTCCCGCTTTGTTCTGCCTCTCTTTAGAGCTCAGGTTTTCATGCTGCTTACTCCTGCACTAGGTGTTCTGTGTAGCACGGAGTGTTCTAGCTGTGTGTTTTGTCAATTGTCGCCATTAATTCCTTCACAAAAAATACAACTGCAGAAAAAGCAGCTCCCTTAAGCAAAAGGGGTTTTATTCTTCTGCAATTGATTTTTGCAAAACAGTCATTAATGGTCTAAGGACAAGACCGCTCTAATTTTCACAGCATATTTAATGTATATGAAGTTTGCACCCTGGGGAAATGCTTTCCAGATGTGTTTATTAAATAATTGAGGACAGGCATTTTGGTTTTTTTGCCTCTAGAACCCGACTGGTATTTAACCCCACCTCCAGAACTTGCAGGTAGAGTTTCAAGGCATGCGGTGGCTGGGGTTTGGTTATTAACAGCAGCCAAGTGAGGTTGTGAAGCCAGCATTTAACCTATTTTCTAAGTAAAAGATGATCAAACCTAATAAAGATTCTCGGCCCAGTTGCTCTGGGCTCATTTCTGCCGTGAGCCAGTGCAACTTTTATGGCTCCGCTCTGCTGTTCACAGGGGAATTAGCCCTCGTGGGTTCCTGTTAAGAGAAAGGGAGAAGCGTGATGCTCAAATTAACACACTGGACATGCGAAGTGGAGTCCATGCAGCAGGCATTTGATTTTGGAAAGTCAAGAGACTTCTAGAGGCTGAGCTGCCTCTACTCCTGTTAGGTTTGTGCTGCTGCTTTTTTTCTCAGAAGGATCAGTGGTAGCAGGAAAGGTTACCTGTCTTGATTTGCACAAATCAAGTTTTGTTTCAATCCGTGTACTGCATTTGTCTTTTTAACTACTTTTAGCAACTGTAATTGTATAAAAAATGCTGTGCTGGCCTTAGTGCCTGTTAAATTCACATGGATGAGTGACTTGTATATTTCTAAAAGTAATCATTTTATCTTTAATATGATTTTGAGGAGATGTTAATAAAGCCCTGTCAAGGTTTTGTGGTGAAGTTTCTCAGAAGCAGCAAGGGTTGGGGAAAGGTCAACTGCCAGCTGTAGAAAATCTTCTAGATTAGATTTATTTCACCTATTATTTTCCCTTGGTGCTTCCTCATTTGCCATTGCTCTCACAATGCAGGTGATATGATAAATTTTCCAGGTAAGGCTGATTTGTTTGTGAATTTTAGTCAGCAGCGTTATGTAAAAGTTTCATGTTACCTCATTTTATCTGTGTGAATCGCGGATACAATTGAAACATCCACAGTTTCTTTTGCATGAGGTTCTTCATAAATGTTATGTTGTTCTTTTAGAATTTGTCTTACTTCATGAAATACAACATTCTCCTGTTCACAATCTAAACTTTATGTAACATGTGCAGGTGTCTTAGTAAGTGAAGGATTAATAAGTAGGACCCTCCAGGGCCACAGCAACACACATTATGCACAAAGGACATACTAATTCTTGAATTAGCAATTGATATGAACACCTGCATAAGCTCCTTGTTGCCTGAGCTCCTGCTAGCCTGGCATAAGTGGGTTTTTCTTAATTTTTTAATTCTGTCAAATTACTGGCAACATCTCCCAGTGGAGACTCTGTGATTAGGAAGTTCTTTGATTTACTAGAAGTAACATATTTTCCAAGCTGATCTTGGCAACAAGAATTTGAGATTAAGTGACAAAAGAACAAAGCTTTTTTTACAAATTAGGCACATTTCTGTTTAAAACATTTAAATTTGTATTATTTACCTTGGTTTAATATTTTTTATTGTTGCCCAAATACTATATTTAGTTACTTCAGAGGTATGAGAATCTTTTTTTTTTTTTTTGGCTACAAACAGGGGAAAGTTTTAGTGGGAACGACACATGGCGAAATCCTGAAAGTAGGGGAAAAAAATGCTGCTTCGCCCCAATCCTGATTTCCCCCCAGGTCAAATTGCATAACAGCCAACATCTAAAAAACCCAAACAAATACACAAAGCACTTTTAAAAAATAATAGAAGGGGGTTTGCTTATGCTAGCCTTCATAAACCTGCACTAACAAGGATAATTTTTAATATGGAAAATGAATAAATGATCAATACAATCAGATAAATGAAGATGCAAGAGCATTCTATGATTCATGATTCTAATATTTTGTTGTCACATGGCAAATCAAATGGAAAAAAACCCTACCCTGCTCAGCAGTTGTAGAAGCTATCAAAATCACCTCCCGAACAAAACAGGAAAATTTTCAGCCTCTTCTGCTAAATAGTGTTCTTTCTGGTGTAAAACTTGAAGTCACCCTGCAACAAGACAGATGCAAATGTGATACTCCCATCTGAGTTACGTCTGTATTTCAAAGTCTGTTTTGTAACATATGCCTGCTGGGATGTGATTTTTTTATGTGAAATTTTAGGTTTATATTTAGAGGAAACCATAGGCTATTTATTTCTAATAAGTGACTTTTATACTTTGTGTTTGGAAGCTTTCCACTTGCCCCATGGTTTTCTCCGGGGGAATTATGAGCCTGTTGCTTTCGTTACACAGAAACTGCTGAATAAAGTGAATCTGGGTCACCCGGCGAGATGTGCCGCATACAGTCCCGATGGTGAAATGGTTGCAATCGGCATGAAGAATGGAGAATTCGTTATTTTGCTTGTCAACAGCCTTAAAGTTTGGGGCAAAAAACGAGACAGAAAGTCTGCGATTCAGGATATCAGGTAGGTCTGAAATTTCTGTGGAAGTTCTCTAAATGTGTGGCCCTTACTCAAGAAAAAGTCCATCAAGTTCCAACCCGATTTCCAGATCTTTTGTGACTCCATCTTTGTTGAAATCTGCATGAAACCATGAAATGCATTTACTGGCTGACTGGTGACTTTATGTGCACCTAAAGCTTTATATACCCTAGATACCACCACTTTTTTTCCCTGGGATTAATTCAGCTATATCCACTCAGGTAGCTAGTAATTGGTACCCCGCGGAGATGTGATTGGGAATTAATATGACAGAGCATTTTAAAATTGCCATTCCCGTTGCTGCCTCCCAGAGGCTCAGTGTTACTCCGCACATTGTGCCGTGTGCTTTATGCAAGCTCAATATTGACATCGGTTAACGACATAGAGTAGCCTCAATCTTCCTCATCTATTAAATACCAGGGTTTGCATTCAGTCTTGCTATTGATAGAAGGTTCTTCTTCGTTCCCAGTAAATGAAATTTGTTCTCTTGCGTTAACGTGAGAAGCAGCAGGAAATCTTGCCCAGGAATAGGAATTTATATCTCCATTTCGTGCTCTATTGTCCAGGATCAGCCCAGATAACAGGTTTCTGGCAGTGGGTTCACAAGAACATACTGTCGATTTTTATGATCTCACTTAAGGTACGACCCTAAACAGAATCGGCTACTGCAAAGACATTGCGAGTTTTGTCATACAGATGGATTTCTCTGCTGACAGCAGGTACATTCAGGTATGTCTCGTGCAGACCCATGTTTGTACTTATTGTGACTTAACTTGCTTTTTCTTCCTGGCTGTGTGGCAGGTAACTGCTTATTTGTTTATAAGATGATGAATTTTGCATGTACCCTCCTGTGCTAAACCCATGACAACACATTTAACACCTTTCTAGGCCCACTCTGCATTCATTGAAGGCTGCTGACGTGTGATTGTTTTAGCTTGATTTTCTTACTCTGGAATTACTGCATTTTATGATCACTTGCAACCTCTTTGCTCCTGCTACCTGGGTGCCGTTCACATGACCATCTCTACTGGGTAAAACATCTTGCATTCGGGTTCCTGTGTCTACCAGGCATCCGCTCGTAGCTCCTCAGCTCGCCTTCCTCCCAGCGAGAGGGCAGACGAGGCAGCTGTACCTATTGCTGTGTGGGCCAGCGCTGAGCTCAGAGACTTTGGGTGCCGAGAGGCAGCTGAAGGAACCCCAGCTGCTGGCACAGGAACCGCTCCTGTGCCTGAAGAACATTCAGAGCAGACAAAGACAGCTGGTGGGAGTGTCAGTCACACAAAAATAACTGAAGAGCTCCTGCCCAGCAAAGGCTAGGACCAGATTCCAGCTGACCAGGAGGGCAGACAGATCTAGAAAGACATTTCAGATAACAGGAGGCTTCTCAAAAGGTGCCTTCACTTTACGCTGGGGTGTTTGGGGTGGGTTTTTCCACTTGAAAACAAGAAAAGGCCAGTGTGTGTGTGTGCATGCGTGTGCACATGGCCGAGCTCCCAGCCCTGCTCCAAGAGGACACAACTGTCAAGCAAAAAAGGGAGCAGGAAGGTGAGGAACAGAAACTAAATGTGCTTAATACAAACCATAAGACTTTTAAGAGACTTTTAAAACCGACAAAATTTGGAACTAGAAAAACTGAAAAGCAACAAGGTTTAGGAAGTGAAAGGGCACAAATTCTCACAAGAGCAAGTATCAGGAAGCCGCAGTCAGGAATCAGGCACGACTGCTCACTCGGCAGGAAAAACACAGGCTGGAGGCTGCAGGACTGAGTCCCTTCTGCCCGTGAAGCACGCTGCGCATCTTCTCCAGCAGCAGGACAGCCAGCACTGGTGCGTCTGTCAGGACATCAGGCCCCTCAGTAAGCCTGCAGCAGGTACCAGTGTGGGCTCTGTTTGTTCGATGCCCTGCAGCCAGCTCAGCTCTCCTCTCGCAGCACGAGATGAACCGTTCTTCAGATTTAGCATTCACCGTCTTTTGTGCAGTCATGTTGAAAATAAACAACCACTATCCCTCTGCCCCCCACCCCAATAGGTGTTTTCACTTTCCATTCTGAGGGAAAAAGAGGAGGGAAAAAAACAGGTGCTTGAAAGAGCACCTGCCTAGGAGCAGAGGCTACATTGACCTCAGTTCTCACCTGCCAGGCTAGAAGTTACATAAACTCAGAAAAGCTCATCAGCTGCCTTAACTCGGAGAACTTAGGTAGAATGAGGATTTCTTGATTCAAAGTAACTGTACAGCCTAAAATAATGGCATTTCCAACCCCCAGGCCATCGCTAAGCCACCCATGCACTGCTTCAGTTAGTCACAGTGCTTTAACTCTCTGCCGAGAACAGAAGCGCATTCGGACACCAGTATCGGCCGAGTAACTCCAGGACTTAATGTTGCTTTACCCGGCCTCTTGCTGGTGCATCTACATTTATAGCTGTGCAAGTACTTAACACAGCCCATCTCTCTCAGCAGGACCTGCTGAAGGCTGTCATCAAGTTGCTACTTAGGACAGTAACTGACCTCTCCATTAATTGATTTGCAGTGTGTTCGTGTGGAGATGTCTCTGAACAGAGACTCTTGCTGCTGCTGCTGTCACCGCCCAGTGACTGCTCTGGGCCGGGCAGCCACGAACGCCTCTGCCTCTTCGCCATTTTGCTGTCGAGCCCAGCTTCAGAGCAGGTAAGACTGCACTGGGGAAGGAATCTAAGCAAAAAAAAAAGGCTGGCAAAAAGCTTTTGGGGGGCTTTTTTTAAGCCGGCTACAGCAGCCACACCTGAGGCGGCACCGGCAGCTCCAGGGCGGACACCCGAGATAGCGTGGGCGGAGCCACCCTCAGCGGCGCGGCGATTTTAAACACGGTGATCAGCTGCTAACTGTGCCCTCAGGGTATAAGAAGCCTTGGGGAGGGCAGGGACTAGTCCCTGTTCACCGAACAAAAGGCCTAGAAGGGTAAGTCTTTGTTAAAAGGCAAGTACTTGAAAGGCCTGTAAACTATTCCGTGCATAGCTTTCCGGAGAGTCTTTGTATTGTAGAGCCAACTATGGTTGCCACCAGGTCAATGGTTGTTAGAAAAACTGTGGGCACCCAGACAGAGGCCCCACGTAAGCATGTGGGTGTTCAGGCCTCGGGCTGCAAGCATGTGGGTGTTCAGGCCTCGGGCTGCAGAGAATGCCGGAGCCTGGCACTGGCCATGGAGGGTAGTGGAAGTGACACTTGTGTCCGATGTGACCAGGTGAGCGATCTGCTCAGCCTGGTGGCTGAACTGAAGGAGGAAGTAGAAAGGCTGAGGAGCATTAGGGAGTCGGAGAGAGAGACAGATCGGTGGAGTCACGTCCTGAATGGCGAGCAGCAAGCTCTGCAAAGAGCTGAATATCCCCCCACCTCTGGCCATCAGGCAAAAGGGGGGGACCTAAAGGATAGGGAAGAGTGGAAGCAGGTGCCTGCCAGGAGAGGAAGGAAAATCCCTGCCCGGCCTCCCTCACCTGCCCGGTTGCCCCTGCGAAACAGGTATGGGGCTCTAGACAATGAGAGCCAGGCAAAGGAAGAGTCAGTGAAGGGTTCACCCATAGGGCTGTCTAGGGTGAGTAACTCGGATACACGCATTAGGACTTCTTCACCTAAGGAAAAAAGGAGGGTAATCATAATTGGAGACTCCCTCCTGAGGGGAACAGAGGGCCCTGTCTGCCGCCCTGATCCGACCCACAGGGAAGTCTGCTGCCTCCCTGGGGCCCGAGTTAAGGATGTTAGCAAGAAACTTCCTGGTCTGGTCAAACCCACGGACTATTACCCGCTTTTGGTTATGCAGATCGGTAATGATGAGATAGTAGAGAGACAGCCAGAAGCAATCAAAAGGGACTTTAGGGCACTGGGGCGGATGCTAGAAGGATCAGGCGCACAGGTTGTGTTTGCCTCTATTCCTTCAATTATGAGGGAAAATAGTGGAAGGTTTGACAAAGTGCAGCAGATTAATACTTGGCTAAAGGGGTGGTGCCAGCGGTCTAGCTTTGGATTTTTTAACCATGGGGAGATCTACAGGGCACCTGATCTACTGAAACAAGCTGGGGTTCAAATGACACAAAGGGAAAAAAGGATCCTTGGTCATGAGCTGGCGGGACTCATAGAGCGTTCTTTAAACTAGATATGAAGGGGGATGGGGTTATAGCTGGGATTGCAGCGGGGCAGTGCTCTAGAAATTATGAGGACCAGGTGGCCTCCCATCCCCCTAGGGTGAGATCAGTGTGCTCAGCTTGCTCCCTGAAATGCTTATACACCAATGCACGCAGCATGGGGAATAAGCAGGAGGAGCTAGAAACCTGGGTTCGGGCAGGAGATTATGATCTGGTGGCAATTACAGAGACATGGTGGGACAGCTCACATGACTGGAATGTGGTCATGGGTGGCTATGTCCTTTTCAGGAAAGACAGGCCAGCCAGGCGAGGTGGTGGAGTCACTCTTTACGTGAAAGAGCAACTACAATGTCTTGAACACCATCCAGGCATGGATGAGGAGCAAGTTGAGAGTGTATGGGTTAGAATTAAGGGGCAGGCTGGCAGGAGAGATACTGTTGTGGGTGTCTATTACAGGCCACCAGATCAGGGTGAGGAAGTTGATGAGGCCTTCTACAGGCAGCTGAGAGCGGTCTCACAATCACAGGCCCTGGTTGTTGTGGGGGATTTTAACTTCCCTGATATTTGCTGGAAGGACAACTCAGCCAGTCAGCCACAGTCCAGGAGGTTCCTCCAGTGCATCGATGATAATTTTCTGATGCAAATGGTGGAGGAGCCGACTAGGAGAGGAGCACTGCTGGACCTCGTGTTCACCAACAAGGAGGATCTGGTTGAAGCAGTAAAGGTTGAGGGCTGCCTTGGCTGCAGTGACCATGAAATTGTGGAGTTCAGGATCTCATGTAGCAGAAACAAAATAGCAAGCAGAATTGCAACCCTGGACTTTGCCAAGGCAAACTTTGGAGTTTTCAAGCAATTACTCGAGAAAATCCCATGGGCAAGGCTGTTTGAAGGTAAAGGGGCCCAAGATAGTTGGTTAGCGTTCAGGGACTGCTTCTACCGTGCTCAAGATCAGAGCATCCCGACACGTAGGAAGTCAAGGAAGGGAGCCAGGAGACCTGCGTGGCTAAACAGGGATCTGCTGGGTAAGCTCAAGGGCAAGAGGAGAATTTACAGATCTTGGAAGGCAGGGCTGGCCACTTGGGAAGAATATAAGGCTGTTGTCCAAGGATGTAGGGAGGCAACTAGGAAAGCAAAGGCCTCCCTTGAATTGAACCTGGCGAGAGGGGTCAAGGACAACAGGAAGAGCTTTTTCAAATACGTGGCAGATAAAACTAACACCAGAGGCAATGTAGGCCCACTGATGAATGAGGTGGGTGCCTTGGTGACAGAAGATACAGAGAAGGCAGAGTTACTGAATGCCTTCTTTGCCTCTGTCTACTCTGCCGGAGGCTGTCCTGAGGAGCCCCGTTCCCCTGAGGCCCCACAGGAAGTCAGGGCAGTGGAAGAGTTTGCTTTAGTCGATGAGGACTGGGTTAGGGACCAATTAAGCAATCTGGACATCCATAAATCCATGGGTCCAGACGGGATGCATCCACGGGTGCTGAGGGAGCTGGCTGATGTCATTGCTAGACCACTCTCCATCATCTTTGCCAAGTCTTGGGAGACGGGAGAGGTGCCTGAGGACTGGAGGGAAGCAAATGTCACTCCAGTCTTCAAAAAGGGCAAGAAGGAGGACCCGGGTAACTATAGACCGGTCAGCCTCACCACCATCCCTGGGAAAGTGATGGAACGACTTATCCTTGGTGCCATCTCAAGGCATATCAGGGATAAGAGGGTCATTAGAGACAGTCAACATGGCTTCACGAAAGGGAAGTCGTGCTTGACTAACCTCATAGCCTTTTATGAGGATATAACAAGGTGGATAGATGATGGCAGAGTGGTGGATGTGGTCTACCTTGACTTCAGTAAAGCATTTGACACAGTCTCCCACAGCATCCTTGCTGCTAAACTGCAGAAGTGTGGTCTAGACTCTCGGGTAGTGAGGTGGACTGTGAACTGGCTGAGGGGAAGAAGCCAAAGAGTTGTGGTCAATGGGGCGGAGTCTGGTTGGAGACCTGTATCCAGTGGAGTGCCTCAAGGGTCGGTACTGGGACCAGTATTATTCAATATATTCATCGATGACTTGGATGAGGGACTAGAGAGTACTATCAGCAAGTTTGCTGATGACACCAAGCTGGGAGGAGTGGCTGACACACCAGAAGGCTGTGCTGCCATCCAGCGAGACCTGGACAGGCTGGAGGGTTGGGCGGGGAAAAATTTAATGAAATACAACAAGGGTAAATGTAGGGTCTTGCATCTGGGTAGGAACAACCCCAGGTTCCAGTATAAGTTGGGGAATGACTTATTAGAGAGTAGTGTAGGGGAAAGGGACCTGGGAGTCTTGGTGGACAGCAGGATGACCATGAGCCAGCAGTGTGCCCTTGTGGCCAGGAAGGCCAATGGCATCCTGGGGTGTATTAGAAGGGGGGTGGTTAGTAGGTCGAGAGAGGTTCTCCTTCCCCTCTACTCTGCCCTGGTGAGACCCCATCTGGAATACTGTGTCCAGTTCTGGGCCCCTCAGTTCAAGAAAGACAGGGAAGTGCTGGAGAGAGTCCAGCACAGGGCAACTAGGATGATTAAGGGAGTGGAGCATCTCCCTTATGAGAAAAGACTGAAGGAGCTGGGGCTCTTTAGTTTGGAGAAGAGGAGGCTGAGGGGTGACCTCATTAATGTTTACAAATATATCAAGGGGTAGTGTCACAAGGATGGAGCCAGGCTCTTCTCGGTGACAACCACTGATAGGACAAGGGGTAATGGGCTGAAACTGGAACATAAGAGGTTCCGCTTAAACTCGAGAAGAAACTTCTTCTCAGTGAGGGTGACGGAGCCCTGGAACAGGCTGCCCAGAGAGGTTGTGGAGTCTCCTTCTCTGGAGACATTCAAGACCTGCCTGGACACGTTCCTGTGTAGCATAGTCTAGGCATTCCTGCTCTGGCAGGGGGATTGGACTTGATGATCTTTCGAGGTCCCTTCCAATCCCTAACATTCTATGATTCTATGATTCGACTGCCGGGATTTCCATACGATGCTGCATGGATTAGACATTTCCAGAATTTACGGAACGTGAATGTGATCTCGCATTTGACAGGCCAATGTCCTCGAGAAGGAAGCTGAAGTTTGAAAGGGAATCCTTCTGTAACCTGGGTAGGCCAAGGTGAACAGTTCACTCACGAAGCTGCTGTTGCCTAATACTGTGTTACTTAAACAGTGTCTGAGACGGGAGCAGGCTGCGAAAACAATGGGCCCTTTAATTTGCATAATTTTGAAATTTATGGCTTGAACATTTGATCAAGAAAGGTGGTGGTGGTGTTTAACCACACCTGCTTAAAACTCCCATTTGGTGCACTGGGTAAAACTGCCAGCTTTTACTGAGTGTGCTGGGGTTCACGCTTCAGCTTTCAGTAATCGGAGGAGCAAAGTATCATTTTTTTTTAAGTAAGTCCACTTTATTTAAAAATATATATATATGGCAAATTTTCTATCCATGAAGTGCCTTTGAATAATTTTTTAGTAGTATGGGCTACAGTACAGTCTTGCCTCCCACCACTTGCTTTCAACATACGGTGCTATAACTTTCACACAGAGGAGGGCTAACCATTACCACCTTTTCCAGCTGTGTACTTACATTACTATCCCTGTTTTCTGCTTTGGTTTTTTTTAATACCTTCACAAGAGAGTTCCAAAATGTTTCCGACAGCAAGAAGCTACGTGCTGTTCTAAGGAGAATCTCCCGATGGCATTACACCTCTCGGTAAGCTGTTCACAACTGGTTGGTAGCGGTAGCTCGACTGGAGCCAGAATTTGAAGCTTAACTCAAGTGGTGAGGGGAGGGGGAGAGAGAACATGGAGAAAGGTATTTTAACACCAATACCAAGGAAATCCTTTCCCAAGGGTTCCTGCCCTCTCCCTGTTTATGGGAAAACATGCTTTATAGCTCACTACTTCCACAGGCAGTGGCCATCTAGAAGTGGCTCGAAAGCCCCCAAGAAATCTGATTTATTTCCCAATTTTTCCCATTCTGGAGGGGCTTTCTGAAGCCACCCAAAGGAACGCTCAGCACATTGCTAGTGGGGACTGTGGGTGCCCTCCAGCAGGCAGCTTGGCCCATGTGGCTTAGAAGAGGAAAATAAATCACTCTGAAACCAGAAAATGTAGTACCCGTCCTCGAGCAAAGCATCATCTCTACTAAATCTGGGCTCCTCTCACCATCACTGCATCTCTTGCACCCCACGCAGCCCCTCAGCTGCGGGACCTGGGGCAGGAGGGCAGCTGGGATGAAAGGAAAGCAGAGACCACCAGTGGCTGCTCACAAAAGGCAAGTAAAGCCCTTCAGTATTTGTTAACATTGTGTCAAACCCCAAAATGACAGGGATGGTGGAATCTGGAGAAAGAAAAGCAAGTTCAACTTTGCCCACATTGTCTGTTCCTTTCTAAATACTGGAAAGTGTCAAAACCAAGTGGTTTTGAGATTTCTGGCATAGAACAACATCTGTATTTTGAAATTACCTTTCTTTTAAGATGGTTTGTTTATCCAAATAAAGGCCAAAACAAAACATTTAGACTTACATGTACTCTTTGCAGAATTAAATAGTGCTTTAGTCCTAGTTCAGGAAAATGTCATTTAGAACTGTGGAAGCTTCCTGCCACTCCATTTCTCATGCCCACTGCATTACAAGGTAGCTGTTGGATGCAACAAAGAGCCACTTACAGGAGTGGAACAATGTACAGGTAACACACACAAAAGTGCTTCAGCAACCTCCAAGAATCACCTTTTTTTAAAGCTGAATTTATTAATGCCTTATATTACTATACAGAAGATCAGTTTGTCAGATACACATCAAGAGTCCCTATGCAGTCTTTTTTAAAAGAAACCTTCCTGACTGAATAACGTACTCGTGTCGGGTGTCATGTCAGCGAACACCTTCTCTGCCTGTGTTGTAGTAACGTTTGCCTTCCCTTCACACTGATTGTATCCCAAATAAATCCAGTTGTGTGGCAGAACGAACTAATTGCTGCTGATGTGAAAAGTATCTTAAAGCAACAGTCTGCCAGGAAAATACTTAAACATTTGTTATGGCTTAACTTATAAAACATTCAGAAGTAACGATGTATTACACCTTAAACTAAAGTACCTGTGCATGAATCGATTTTTTCCATGGAAGAGATGCCCATTGTCTTAAATAAACTGGGATACAAGTCCAGCTTTTGGATTCAGCAAGATGATGACTGGGACTTGCTTCAAACTAGACTATGGCGTCACTGTCTCCAAAAGAAAAGGAGACCGAGGCTCCTCACTTGGTTTAGCAGAGTCTGAAAACTCCCCGTGCCCGGCTGTCCATCACCCGCTCACACCGCAGAGCTGTGGGCGCAGCCAGCAGCGGTGACACCCGGGCGCTCCGCCTGGAGGGAGGCAGGAACCTGCGCTCGAGGAGCCACGGGCTGACCCACGCCGGCTGGCACAGCCCTTGGGACACTGGATCTGGAACTGAACAAACTGCTTCACACGGCACGTACGGAAAGAGAAGGGATCAGGAGAACTCCACCTACTCACATGGCTACACCTCTGACAACCTATCGCCACCACTGTGTACAGTGGGTATTTAATCATAATGAACTTAAACAAAATAAACACAAATATATTAAACTTGCCTCAAGAAAGCAAAATGCCGGTATTATTTTTATGTCTATAAGCTTTATTGATACTCGGGGTTTTTGTCAGGGTTTTTTTTTTTTGCTTTTTTGTGTATTGTTTGGATTTTTTTTTTACATTTCACAATGCATTCCACAGACTTAGTTCAGTACAGCTTAAACTGCAAGTGTATAAATTCTCACTGATCATTTCTTGCATAACAAGGTTTTAAGTTTCCAAACACCATTTGCAGCATTAGATATTCAGTCCACAGATGATCAGAGTTTGAGAGACTGTAGAATTATTTGCTCAAAAATCAACTACTGTTTGTTTGTGCAACCAAGTGTATGCTGTAAGTTTAATATACATGGAGGTTCCTTTCTTTATTTCTCTTTTGTTTTATCAAAGGGTCGCTAGTGTTTACAGAGATGTTTTAGTTTTTCAGGCTTGTGTGCTATGGAGCTAGTCCAGAATCAGTCGATGCTCTGAAGTACAAAGAACTGTGGAGCAGCTGAAAGATCTAAGCTTTGTGAAACACATATATATAGATAGATATATATTGGCAATTGATAAAACAATAAAATCACAATACAGCTATACTCATACCAAAAAGGCAAGATTTTCCAAAACTTGCTAAACTGGTATATTCTTCTAAAACATCGTCTCATTTTAGAAAATCTGCATCAATCTACACAGACCATACACAGTGCACAAACTGGGAAGTGCCCCCTCCGCCCCCCCTGCACTACCTCTGCGGGGCCGCAGCGGGGACGCCCGCGGCCGAAGCAATGTACAGCGCTCTCAAATCGTTTGTATTAGCCAGGGCTGCACACGGGATAGAGAAAGATGATTAGTTTTAGATCCATAGATAGCAGCTTACAATACTTAGGATGATGAAACACACGGCAGTCAAAACAGGTTTTTTTCCTCAAACACTGCGTTGCTAAAAAATAAAGATCTGTGAAATTGCACTGCAATGTCAAGGGGTTTGCTATTCCCTGACCCTCCCCATGGAAATCCAAATGAGTATTTTTTTCCCCCTTAAAAGATGAACTTCCTATCGGTAAGTTGCTTCCGGCTCTTTATTCAGTTTTGCGCTTCAACCCGGGGATCTTTGCTTGGATCCTGCAAGAGGAACAGGAGAGGAGAGAGAAGAGCGTTTGAGCAACGACAAAACCAGGTAGGTGTAAACACAAATCTTCAAAACAGCTACACAAAGCTACTGCCCTCAGAAACCAGTGAAGCTACAGTGTATAAAGCTGTATAACATGAACAGATCATTACAGATACTATCTATAGCCAACAATTGCTGGTTATATACTATATTTATATTACGACAGCATACTATAAACTATAAATACTATAAATATAGATAATTAGATATAATCCAACTAATATAGTTACAGATATAACCCATAAGAAATACTATTTATACACAATTTATAGTATACTATCTAAATTTACATAATAAATACAAATGGGTAACTACAGATATAACCTATAACAACTACTGTTTATATACTATATATAAATTTAGTATACTGTAAGTTATAAATATATATGGATAACTATAATCTGTAACAAATACTATGCATACACTATATGATTTATAGTATACTAACAATTTTTATAATATACATATAGATAACAATAATCTGTAACAAATACTATCTATACATTTATATTATAGAGTTGAGAACTACAGATATAATCTAACAACCATTTATATGCTATATAATTCATTGTATCCTATCTAAATATATATTAAATACAATTTGGTAACTACAGATATAATCTAGAACAAATACTATTTATATACTGTGTATTATATAAACTGAGATAGTATACTATATATTACAAATACACATCAATAACTAGATATAATGTTACAAATACTATATATATATATACACACACTGTATCATTTATAGTGTACCTTCTAAATTTATATATAAATACAAATACCTAACTACAGATATAATCTAATAAATGAATACTATTTATAAACCATGTAATACATAAATTTAGGTAGTATACTATGAATTATAAATACAAACGCGTAACTATAACCTAACAAATACTCTTTATATACTATGCAATTTATAGCATACTATCTAAATTTATATATTAAAAATAAATACAAATGGGTGACTATAGATATAATCTAGAACAAATACTATTCATATATATGATATAAATTTAGATGGTGCACTATAAATTATAAATACAAATAGATAACTAGATATAATGGGACAAATACCATATATACTACATATAGTATACCACCTAAATGTGTATCATAGAAATAAATGCAAAGAGATAACTACAGATATGATCTATAACAAATACTCTTTATATACTATATTCATAATATATAAATTTAGACAGTATAATATGAATTATAAGTACAAAGAGATACCTACAGATATAATCTAACCATATTTATACAGATAGTGTACTAGTTAAGTTACATAGTAAAGTTATGTAATAAATATAAATAGGTAACTATAGACATAGCATATAATATATACATATAACTTATACATTAACAGCACCAGCAAAGAGCTGATTATTATTATCACAGCAATATATACAATATAGTGTAGAGAACTTACATAATTTATGTTATACTATATAAAATTATATAAATAAAAATAGGTAAGTATATATACCACACCATATAGACCTCATAGCTGCATAGCATATACTCTATGTTACGCCATGAACTCAGGCGAGCATCAAGCTCATTTCCTGACCGTTCCACATGTCAGGAAAGGCTTTTCTCCTCCCAGGACACACCGTGCGTGTGCACCGCGGTGCTGGTTACACGCAGCAGCACCAGCCCTGCCCAAGCCGTGAGCGTTATTTACAAAGGGCAACGGACAGAAGAAAGCCCCGACTCACTTGGCCATCGCGTCTTTGACGTTCTTGTTCACGAGCCCCAGGTAATGGTCGATCTGGGCCTGCAAAGGAAGAGGCCGGGTGTCACACACAAGGCAGAGTCACCCCACCCCAGGGGGCGGCAGGTTGGGGTCACCCGCATGCGATGCCAGAGCCCGCAGGGGCTCCTCCGGCACCGCACAGGGGGGCAAGGGACTGCGGGACGTGCCCAACTCCATCCCTCCCCAGCTTCAACACGTCCCACCCGCATGGGCACTGGCGCTGCTGCCACAAACAGGGGCCCCGGCAGGGCAGGCGGCGACTCGGGGCGCCAGGGAGGAGGAAAGCCGCTTAGGTGGGCTGGGCCTGTTAAACAGCTTACGCCTTTGGAGAGCAGCCCTCAGCTCCTCAAGAGGATTGAGGAGCCTGCGATAAGCCCCACAAACTGCCCCTTGTCCTTCCTCGCAGCCCCTGCAGAGCACTCTGCCCTTTCCCAGGAGCTCGGAGAGGAGCCCAGCAGGCTCCGCCATCTGCCTCACGCCCTTCTGCCTCCCCTCCCAAGTCCTGGGCTGGCCTCCATGAGCAGCCTTGGGTTTGGAAGGGGAGAAGGAACTGCTAAGCCAGAGCTGGCTTGCCCCCTTCTGTGCTATGACCTGCTGCTGAAGACAGTCCCTGCTCACACTGAGCTCTAATTTCATCACACACTTTTCATTCTGGCTCCTTCTTACCTCTGTCCTTTACACGAGCCTCTCCATGGGAGAAGCACCGAACGGTGCCAAGAATCTCCCACCTCCTGTTTTCGCCTCTTGCCTCAGGAGACGAATCCTGAGCGTGAGCTCCAAAGCGGTTTCTTCAGAGATTGTTTGAAAAGTGCTTACACCAGGATTAACGCACCGCACCTACTGCTGCTTCAGTGCTGACCAGATCTGGATCAGCGGGGAAGGCCTCCAGGTTAATCGCGCCTTTTTCGTAGCCGTTTGCTGAGGAAGTCGTCTTGGGCTTCCACCAGAAAGGAGGAGAGGAAGCACGTGTGGTCTGGACTTCACATTGAATTGGATTTTTCTCAGCCCTGGCATTGACTCCTGGTTAAAGGCCTGTCTTTTAAAGGCTTTAAATACACCAGAAGACTAAAATGCAGTTTGGTTTTATTCACTTGCAGGTTTGCTTCAGCAGAGCTCATTCTATGCAGCATTTAAAGAATCACGCTAAGTCACTCACCTGATGTCTCTCATAAATAACAGGAACACTGAAGAGCGAAATCAAAGCTAGGAAAGAACACAGTAGTGGTATAAATATTTACAAAACAATTGGTGTTCAGGTAAAACAATGACTAGTTTTCACACCTTGACATTTCTTTCAAAAAGGTACAAGAAAAAAGAAACAAGCCACATACAAAGATTGCTGGCCAGTAATTTTAAATAATCCCTCTGAAGGAGAGAAGCTGGGCTCTTCTCCAGGTCTCATTAACAGTACAGCAAGGCTGGTCACAGTTCACTTTGTGGCTGTGAGTTATGCAAAGTCTTCAAAAAGGATGCTTAGGCTTCTGCCAATGTCTGTTGGTTTCTGACACCTGAAGCCAGCCTGCTCTGGGACACAAGAAAGAAAACTATCTGCAGTGGGACACAGCCAGATCCAACTGCGTACCTTCTCCAAAGCCATACTACAGTGATAATATTTGTGAAGCTAACCCTGAGAAGGAGAAGCACAACAGAACTGGCTTTTAAAAATTATAAAATGTTGGGAAAAATCATCAAGCTCAAGAAATTTAACAACACAACTCAAAATTATCTGCTCTGCAGTGCTATCGATGTCCTAGAAGGACACAAAACTGTAACATCTTCCTATACTCTCAAGAACACAGGAACAGTCCCACAGTATGGAATAGACCTCAGTGCTTTTCTGGGATTATTTTGTATTTCAGGCACCTTACAGAGTTTCAAACACTTACCCAGAATCAGTAATGTCAGACCATTAAACAAGGCACCAACGTAAGTGAATACCCACATCAACACCGCAAACTAGAAAGAAAAAAACCACAACAGCATGTCAGCCCACAGTCTGCCTTACCAGAACATACTCGTTAGAGCTGGAAGAGAACTTCTCTAAACACACATATGAAACTACAACGCTTTAAATTCCACTTCACTCTTGCACGCCTCATGCAATTATAGATGAGTGACAAGATGGTTGAAGGGTTCAGTAATAGGATATGGCAGCTTCTTGTGTTTAGGTCATGGGCCTGAATTCAGCCCAAGTCAGCAGTGACCAAAAACTCCAGCTCTGTGCCAGTCGGTGGCTGCTTCGTGCCCTCTGTGGTTACACAGCATTTCCAATCCCGGGTTTCCTAATGATAGGCAAGCGCTATTCCTGCCTCCCACCCTTCCAAGAGAGAAAACAAGACAGGCAAGGGAGAGGTTAAAGGGCTGGTGCATGACGCAGCACGGGGTGACAGATCCGGAGAGAAAGCAGGTCATTAGCATGGCAGCCCCGAAGCCAACACGGAGCAGGTCCACATCAGGGCCGCGGCACAAAGGGCAGCACCAAACTCTCACAATGATGCTTCAGCTCAGCAAAGGTCTCAGTTGACTAGATTGGGCAGAGGTTTGTCACACTGGGCAAAAACCTGTCTGGAAGGCAACACAGCAAAGTTGGCTTGTCTTTTTTTTTTCCCCCCCCTAAAAAACCCCCAAAACATAGGAACTTTGGATACTAAAAAAAATCAGGAAAGAGACAATTCAATAGTGCCATAAAATGGAAGCTGGCTCTATGTCAGAGACAAACCCAGAAGCAAAGACATCCCTTTTGTTAACAGGCACTTAAACCCTCCTGCTGCTCTAATTTCTAGCTTTGCCCCCAGCTCCTAGCTCGCCCCCAGACACTGCTTCTCGCCCACCACCACCCCACTGCCTGCACTGGTACAGCTCCCCCATCCTGGACCAGCTCTGCTGGACTGTCTTTTACACACAGATCTAGCCAAGTTCAAGCCCCTCAACTTTTTGCCAGGTGGAGGGTGTCCCAAGCACACCTCTGACCTATGCTGGGATGGGAGGCGGCCAAAGGCTGCCAGCTCTATTTCTGTGTAGGATGCCTTCCCCAAGGAAAAAAACCAGCCCATTTCTCCTAGTGTTGCACAGCCCATCAAGAACTGAGCAGGAGCCAGGACCTGGATGTCAGAGGGGATTTACCAGTGCTTATTTATTGCTAAGCGCTGGGTTACACTTCGCATTGTGCAGAGCAGAGACCCCCAGCCCATGCAGCAATTAAGTGCGTCTGGTTATTTGCTGTGCAAGACACTGCAAAACACTGGGCAGGCACAGTGGGGAGGCGTCAGGGAGAGAAGATGTGGGCAGAGTTAGCAACCGAAGGTGGAGTGCTCTGATAAGCTGGAGATACATGCAAGGAAGAGATAGGTACAAGCACTGGAAAGAAAAGAAAGCATGTCAAAGGACTGCGGGTGCAGGCAGGGATCTACCCTGAAGCCAAGTTATTCTGAAGTTATGTATTCAAACATGCATTTTTAGCTTATCGTAAGATGCAAAATATCCAAGCCAAATAAAACCAACAGCCAACAGTAAGATAGAGAACACAACAATCATTACAAGATTAATTGTTCGACCCCTGTAATGAAACAAAGTTTATTTCAATAGCTTCATTCAAAGCTGATCCCATTCAAAAATCAGTAGGATTAACTGCAAATGATGCAGTTCTTTATCTGTCAGTTCTTTCTAGATGTGACGCAAGCAGCACGACAGGCACAAAGTCAACCCTCAGACAAGGCTGCAATGTTACCAGCTACTGCATTCCCACTGAAGGATTTTTGGCAGGTTTATCAAGAAAAATAAAGCAGATTTCTCTAAACTCCCTCATGATTCATTCAAACCTTGGCCCAGTTCTGCTCTCTGCAATGCCAGGGTGGGAGCTGGCTGCCAGCCTCTTTGCACAAGACATTTCAAGGAAGCAAACCCATTCCTTTCAGAACAAGCCTGCACATGCAGGACATCCCCTTCCCCAGCAAAGGGAGGAAAATTAACAACTTTTACTACAGCAAAAAAGCCAAGTTTGTGATGATTCAGACTAATTCTTTAGCAGGCTGTGTGCTCAGAAAATTAAATATGCCGGCTTCAAGCACACACACAGCAACACATCTTGACAACTACGTAAGATCTCCTCTGCCTGCGCATGATTACCAAAGCCAAGCACCACCCCAGGCAGGTGAACACCTACATTGCTGAAGACTATGACCAAGCCAGCAAACACGAGTTTATGTAAGCAGAGAGGTAACAGATATGAATCAATCCCAAAGTCCAACAATTATCAGGCCTCTGCCATCCTATTTAGGAAGCACTGAATTTATGACCCAAGAAAGATCAAAATCCAGGAGTAAACATTTGACTGACACCGGCTCTGCTTCTCAGAAAGTCTACCCATAGCAGCACCAGGGTCTAATGAGTAAGTGAAGAGGACTGAAAACTGCACATGTGACACGTGCAGTTTTCAGTCCACTTCACTTACTCGTCCTGGGCAGGAGAAGAAACCAAGACCACTGCCATGTCAGTAAGGGACAGCCACTTGGAGAGTTTGGGCTACCAAAGCAGATCAAGTTCAGCAAAAGCCTCAGAACCCCCCTTCCACAACTCCTCCTTCCTGCACACATTTCTGACAGTTAAAACACCACTCTCTCTAAGTGGAGTTGATATCAATCCCACATTTACGTATTAGTGTCTCTTTTTTTTTCTTTAGAACCTAGATAAACTCATGAGAACCTATGTGCCCCAGGGCCAGAGCAGCTGCCGTGGCACAGCATGGGGGCAAAGCACTAGATCGCCGTACATCAGGACAAAGTGCAGTTTCTCCTGGGACTCTCTGGCAAGGGCTCTGCTGGAAATGCTCCTCAAGAGCTGTAAGGAATTGCTCCTTGTGCTGCATAAATATTTAGAGTCCATTTTAAGACTTCCATAACTGAAGCATTGTTTAATAAAAAAAAAAGAAAAATCTTAACAAGACAGATTTTACAGCCAGAACTATTACACACAGTAAACTGACCCACAGACATTTTCTACATTAGAGCTTTGTAACTTTAACTACACACAAACACGCTGTTTCCTATAGTGAAGATGTTTAAACTACTCGAGCCAAAATATTTTTTTTTTTTAAACCGAGGCCCTTATGCGTTGTTACATAAGACTCCAGCACCTTAATGCTATCCTCAAGCACAAACTCTTCAAAATCAGTAATTTGTGCTTGTGAACAGTCCTGACATTCGCTGGTTTCACATAAGGGTTGCTCCCAACTACCATAAATTAGACTAATTAATCGACATAAAATGTTTTAAATGTCAGAAGAAAAGGGAAATTAATTACTTCAGCTGAATAAACATGTCTTTCCTATATACCATAGTATTTTTAAGTGATTAGAGTGCCTTCAAGACCTTCTGACTGCAATTAATTCTACTTCTCACACAATTCCTCTGAAAGGCTTATTTTTTAAAACAGCGTTAACTGAAACAGCAGTTGGCTGCTCACTGCTTCCTCTTCCTTTACTGCAAGGGATTGTGATCTCTAAACAAATGGTGTGGAAATTCTTCTAACGCAGATGAAGGAACACATCATAAAGGGCTTAATTATTAAAGAAATACAAGCGACCTTGTGACTGCTTGTGTTTCTATGAGGTTGTTTAATCAGATCCAAACACGACTGAAATGAAGTAACTTTCTTTGAACGCTGAAACTCAATGCCCTTAAACACAATAAACACAGCGTATGTTTCTTTCCTCCATCACCCATCAAGTTTAAGTTATCAAAATGCAATTTAGCCATTTAACAGTAATTCTGGTGGTCAAAGCTGTGGCCTTGAGATGCTGCAGAGATGAATCTTAAGTACTCAGTCACTTAAGCATGAAGGCAAGACATAGCTTCTTACAGACAGACCGACAGGCAGTGGTGGGATTGATTTAGCCATCAAAATGCAATCCCTGTGTGGAAACCCTGGCAAGGCACAGACAACAACAGCCTTATCTAAGCCAGTCTGCCATAAAATGGCTGCAACAGTACCAGCTGTGTCCAGAAAAATGACCAGAAAATAATGAACAGCCACCTCAAAAAAACCCCAACCACTTTTACTGCACACCCCTTCAAGAGCAGCAAGATTATTACACAAAATCCCAGACTAATATCCCATGTCCTATTTCCCTCCTGAGAAAAGGAGTGTTTATCACAGCAGCAGACCCCAAGTAACAACCCAACAACCTTAAAATCTTTCCTGTTTCTTCCTGCAGGAGACCTGCACAGCATAAGGTGCAACTTGTCATCGTGCTTCAACTTAAACAGTTTGTGACAGAGAAACTGGATCTAGAAACTCCAGACAAGATCCTGGGATCTGCCTCCGATTTCTATGCCACGACTATAACAAAGACCTCTACAGCCTTCCTATTTTTCTTCAAGTTTCACTAGAAACCCCTTCCCCCCACTCCACAACAACTCAAAGGACTTTACAAAGCACTAAAGGGATTTACTGGAGGATAAATGCACCTTTATTTCAAGAAGATTAAGCAAACTGAAAAAGAAATGGACAACACGTTGTACTCAGCAAAGGAAACAACTGTTCGAAAAACCAAGAAAGGCGATTAGCTTGAAAGGAGAGAATATAGTTCTCACAGAACAAAACTGAAGGGTTGTCAGCCACTTTTTTCCTATTACTACTTTTCACTGTCAGTTCTGCTCTGCCACTTTCAATAAATCCCATTAAATACTATTTGGACATATTCACAATATCCGTTAGGCAGTATTGCACAATTTAGATCGAGTAACTTGCAAAACCCCATTTGGTAATTCACAACACCAGAGGAAGTAGCTATTTAGACCCAAATCCAGGGACTGAAACTAAGCATCCACCTTCCTAGTCAAATACCCACTCTTCCAGCAAAGAAGCGGACACAAGAACTCCTATTGTTTAAGGCAAGTAACCGTACACTAACCGCTCGTTCCTCTCCAGACAAACAAGCACAAAAACAAAACCAAAACAGGCTGTGCCAAGTCTAGCCTAAAACACAGATTTTTTTCAAGAGCAACAGCTACAGGTTGATGACCCATTCTGAATGTCTATATTGGAGAAGTGTCATGTTTTCTTAAAAGATTTCTGCTGTTAAGCACCAGCGAGGAGCTGTAACAGCTGAACTGCATGCAGCCAGAGCTTAGTTCAGTTTTCCGTCCATATTTATAATACTGCCAAAATAAAGTGCAGATAAAGTTATCCACTCTAATACAGCACAGAGCATTTCACATTGAACTCAGTGCAGCTAGCAGAAAGCTATACTTCTTAAAAAACAAAAAAAGCTTACTACTTCCAAGAAGCAAACTAAACCTCATTACTCACTTATACAGAGCTATTGTTCATTCACGTTTATAAGGACTAGTGGGATTTGCTAACCCAGGTCAGCAAGGAATCTATTTACACAAGGCTGCTGTATCTGCAGCTGAGGCAAACTTACCTTCAGAGAATCAACTAAGTCATCGACTAGGAAGAGACGTCTCAGCTCTTTGACTGTGCCATTAACGTGACCAAGCACAACATTACTGTATTTCTGAATAAGCTCTTCAGATACAGCTACATCAGACTCCAAGTAAGCCCTGCAAGAAAGAGGAGCTTATGAAACTTTACCGCAAGTGTGCTGCCAAGCAGTATCAACATATGTTACATACACAGCATCGCTTTCAGTTCTTTTTATGTTATAAAGAAGAAAACCTCATCATAGGAGGAATGCTAAAAGGATAAAACTAACCTGTTATTCTCAGAAGGTAAAAGTGAACCTTACAAAACAAATCCACAACTTCTCGGGAATCAAGAAGTTTCTCTCACTGCGATGTAGCACTAGTGCATTTACTATGTCACACCGTTTTACCTGGACTAGGCAAAAAAGGCTGTCTGGCTAACGGATCTGGGTGTGAAAAGCCAGGGCCAGCGAGTGCCCAAAACAGCGTCCAGCGCCGCTGTGGTCTGTGGTCATTTCTTACTCCTCAGCATATGCTGTAACGTCATGCACTGATAAAGCCAGTACTTTAAAAAAATGATACAGACAAGCTGGGGCGTATCATTCTCAGGTTTTGCTGTTTTATCAGGCAGCTTAATATTCTACCAGGCTTCAGATTTCAGCTCAGATTGAGATTCCAACTTCATAAATGCTTTCCAGAGGTTTGAATGGATAGGTTGCTTTTGTAAGAGTTCATTTTTTCTGCTTGAGAGATCTCAGGCTAACACTCAGCTGCAACAAACACACTAAGGCACAGTAAAATGAGCAAGTTTTTTCACTACTTGCAAAAAAAAAATAAAAATTCTTAGTGACGGCAGTTTTTTTAACAGAAAGATGCAAGCTCCGATCTAGTTAAGTACACTTTACACGGCACTGTGACATTTATCTGTAGTTGCAGTGGCTATGGCAATTTACTCCTTAAATAGCAAATAATTTATCTAATTTGCACATTGGAGGGAGAAGGAGCAGTGCAGCACATCAGGAACAGCATACTCTCATTCTACAGTTACCACAGTTAACTTTTTTGAAAGTTTTTCCTTTTTTTTTTTTTGGACAGTTTTTACTTTCATTTAGGGAGGGATTCTGCTCTGGGATGTTTTTGTTTGATTAAAAAAAAAAAATCACAAAATCATAAGTTTACAAAATATATACATTTCATACTGCTATACTGAATGTTGGTGACAATTGTTCATATGTATTTCTTTATGTCAGGTTTAAGTTTGAAAGCAAATACTCTTTCTTCCTCCAGAGTTTTCTCCCACAGCTGGTTTAGGCACAGCTTGGCTTCCACTGGGTAAATGAGCTGCTTCACACAGTCAGGGAGGAATGGAGGTTAACCCAAGAAACATTTTACTTTACTGAAGCTGAGAGGAAGAGAACAAGAATAATTGGAAACACTACGACATTAGTAGAGAGCTGTAAATAGGAAGGCAAGCAGGAGTTTCTGAAGGGTGCAAGGGAAGTTGAGATGGAACCACTTCAATGATTAATAAAAGGAGAGAAGCAAGTCTGAGCAGCGTGGACAGGGCTGGTATGGAAACAGGAAACATGCATTCTAATTACCGTGATACACTATCAAGTCTGGGGTTTTATTTTTTTTCTCTTGAGATGCAGCTCTCCAATAACGAGCCCCACTGTACTCCACGCGGGAAAGGATGAATACCAATGGATACCATATTCCCACACTGCAGGGAAGCACACGCACTGTATGCCTCAAGGACTCAGCTCATCTCTTAAAGGAAAGCATTCAGAGGTTCTCTTTGAGGACCTAAATTAATCCTGTGATTCAACTCCTCCAGCCAAGCTCAAGTGTCAGTGTCCACGTTTCTGGATTTCTGATCTGGACAAGCTGCAATGGATCTGGATACTGTTGATGCCATAGCAGCCCCGTGTGTGGAGAGCACAGCTATACTGCTACAAACTAAAGCACATATTTTAAGAGGATTCTTTATTTTAAAGTTCCAAAAGATGAAAGCATCCCCTGCTATATTTATTCTGATTTTTGCTAAATATATTAGAGTGGAAGTGGTGCATCTCCTTGGCATCTTTAAGTTTTGTAAATCACTCACCACTAGTTCACATTCTGAAGACGATACCATTCTATAATGCGCGTATTTCTCTATTAGATTGAAATATTTGTATTTTTTAATGTAACTTAAGATACTGCAGCATTCTGAGGGAAGTTCCCTGTACCAAGTGCTCAGGTCATTTTCTTTACCTCTGTGTATGCTTAAAGAGAAAAATTGAGAGAGTAGTAGTAACGGGCTGGGTAACAGATTTTTCAGTACAGAGACTATTTACGTTATTATGCAATATTTTACAGCATATGTCATCTACCGCTTCAAACAGCACCAATACTGCTGTTCCCCAAAACAAGAAGCTTTTTCTTAATTAGAAGAAAAATCTCACCTAAATGGGTGGCCTTCATCGGACTTTTGGATTGCCTGGATAACTCCCTTGTATATCCTAAAGCTGATGGTCACAGAAAGCAGGGCCAAGGCAATGTAAGCTGTCACGCTCACGATGCTGAACACTGTTAATGACAGCAGCAGGAACAAGCTGGCACCAAACACCACTCCCGTCTTCTTAATGTCTCGCCAGTAAAGGAGGTCAACAACTAAAATTTAAAGAAGATATGAGATTAGAAAAAGATACCTTATACATCCATATGAAAACAGTAAAATATCGTTCACTTGAGTGTCGACAGTCATCAAGAATGGAGTTTGCGATCTCACTGTCAAATCAGAGCTGAAATTGCAGCTGGAAAGATGTTATTTTAGCACCGATTCCATATTGGTCCTGAGATTATTCAGATTACTGTTATTAGGATTACCTCAAATGCAATTGCTAAAATTTAAGAACAGTTCTGCCCTTAAGCAATGTCAGAATTAATCTCTTCAACTACTGTGCCGTGGTCTGCACCAGAACCACTGCAGTTTGTGCTTCATTTCATTTTTTTTTTTGTGCAGTTCATGGAGGTCACTCACTGCAGAGATCGATTCCGATCCCCTGCTATGACACACAACAAAATACTAAGAGATCTCTAAAACCGTTATGTCTTTGCAAGTCTGATCCAGGCCGAATCTCCTGCACTTCAATGCAACTACTTCTATCTGTAAACAGTTTATTTTTTCCTTAAGGGACTCTCACAGAAGAACACAGTATTAAGCCATATTTAGCATCATTCTTAGAAGTAAGCTACACCCTTGCACAAGTCACAGGTAATGGCTTCATCCATCCATTGCAGATTTGTTTGGTTCAAGGTGTTGTTGCAGTTGATTACCTTAGTGAACACATGAAATCTGGCAAACGTGATTCTGCATTGCTGAGTACAGAGCTGGGCAGGGGCATCCAGTTTAGTTTTATACTTCATGGTGAGACACACAGTAAAACTCACTCCTCATAATTTCCACCTCCACAGCTGATTAGATGTTCACAAGAATAAATGCCTTTCCTGCATCAAAACTGCTCACTAATAGCAATAATGCATTAGATAGAGAACTCAAAATAAATTATGGAAAAATTATTACTATTACACCACAAGGTTAGGAAACCTCTCTCATTCTGAGTATCACCACACTTAACTGTAAAATACCTTATCACAATTCAGAACAGATTCTCATTCTGAATTACTGTAAAAGAAAATTAAGATAAAATTTGACTGATATTTCTCACAGGATAAAAACACAGTAATGCACCAAACATTAAATACTTAGCCTCTGGGGGGCAAAGTCTGCATAATCCCCTTAGAGGTTCAACATGAAAACGCCACCGGGGTTATGGTGCTATTTCACAGTATTTCAGAAGCTCAAGACCTTTCCTAATTACTTCCATATGGAAACCATACTAAGCAGCAGGCATTGGAAAGCTGAGAACTCTGGTAATAAAGCTGCTGTTTTCACAATGCAAAATATTTAATCCAAATATTTAAGGAAATTTCTACTGAAACGTGAATTAAGTTCTACAGACAGAACAAGCTCAGGGTTGCACAAACATCTTAAATTTAATCACAAACCAAAAGTGCTGCGGAAAGAACCAGCCTCATCCCTCTACCACCACTCAGGTCCACTCCTTTCCTCCACCGGGCCATGCACAGAATCAGCCTGGCTCTCTGTGTGACGCTGCACCAAAAAACATCAAATAAAACCAAAGCAGCCAGCCAGATCAGATTCTGCTTGCAGTTCGCCATGTGACTCCACAAAACATATGGGGTAAGAGATAGAGCAGCCAACTGAAGGAGGTGACTCCTGCTCTCAGAACAGCACCCATCTAAAGTCCTCACTGAATTATAGCCTAAGCTCCCTGCACACCCTCTTGACCTGTTATTCTGCTGGGTCTCTTCATGTTACAAGGCTGCACTCCTATTTTCCCTGACAAACAAATAAAGCTCTGAGCAAGGTAACTTCTCTTTGGTATTCAAGGGGGAAAAAAAAAAACCCAAACAAAATCAAACAAAACACCGAAGTCATAGCTGAATTACTTTTGTATGGAGTACAATCCCTAATTTTAAGAACATCTTCTTTGGTTTATTTGGTTTTGCTTCTATTCAAGGAAGTGTCTACTAGTGTCTCTACCCTACGTTCAGTTTAACATGTAAAAAGATACTTAAAATTGTGAGCTTGACCTGAAAATGGTTGTAAACTGTAAGCCTCAATTGAGTTGCAAGCATCCCTAAGACCTGGGTGAGATTTTGAAAACCAGTCTTGAAAATTAAGAAGTTGGATTTTGTGCTCCTAAATCATGCAAAATATCTCTGAAAAAAACCCCCAACCCAGTAATTTATCCGTATTTGCTTCAAACACAGAAGCTATATTTATTTTTAAATGCTGCAATCTGAGCAATCATACGTTCAAATTTGAGCGTTGTTCCCATATCGTGTGACACACTAAGCATGAGCCCTACCCCTCTCCACTTGCAGACAGCATTAGTTCTGTAACACAGTTTTAAAGTGTCTCCACTGACAGCAAGTTCTTACTGCTTCGTAAGAAATAACTTATTACAAGCAGCAACGACTTATTACAGGCAGTAAACGCATTAAACTTGAACCCAGTTACAGGCAATCTGAAGACAGGAACGTAAAGACAGTAATTCATCTCTGTGACAGTTTCTAACATAAAAGATACAAAGGCAAATGTTGGAATGAAAGCACGCCACAAATGCCAAATGACCCCTAGCAACCCATCTCCAAGTCTTTTGTTCTCAGTAATCATTAAGAAAAAGCCCCAAGCGAGGACCTCCCCCCTCAAGAACAGGGTTAAACTGCACATGAAGCATTTTCCCCCGCTCTGCCTCCATTCCACTTGGAGAACTACTGCACAGCCTCAGCTTAATGACACACAGATCCGGTTTCATTGTAAATTCTTCAAAGGGAAACGGAGTGTTACAGGCCACTGAAAACTTGATTTGTAATTTTCAGTCCAAGAGAGTGCACAGTGAAATTGATTTATTTTCTACAATTGATGAGAAACAAGTATTTGCATTTCTTTCTGAAGTAAAAGATTAAAAGCATTACTAGAAGCAGCTTTCTGGCTTTAACTTATACACAAGATATTCACAGCAGATTAAAAAAAAAAAAACCAGAAGGACAAACCCCCCAACCAATTCTCAGGAGCAGCCCTGCCAAGCAGGATCTTTCCTCACAGAAACCATTTTAAGCTTTATTTTATACAATAGGAACTATAATCTCATGCATTTAACGCAAGTAGTCCAGGCCTATTCTAAAGCAAGAGCAGCTGCCTACATTTGGTAAGCACGAACTGTCACTTGGCACATCTAAAAATAGCACTGCTAGCATCCGTGCCTTACATGCAGAACTCATCCAATTACATTTTGCTTTTAAAGCGAGTGCTGCAATAGGCTTTATCGCTGTATTTATCATTAAAAATAAGTCTTTCCTTTCTTTCATGGACGTTCAACTTAAACCTGAATGACCCATATTGCTTTTTTGCTGATAAAAAGAAATGGTTCGATATATTCAACCTGAAAATCCTCTTTAAAACAAACAGCAAACCAAGTAACCCCCTCTTGCCCTTTTTTTTTTTTTTTAAGAAGGAGAAATTAAAAGCCTTGAGATCTAATTCACGCCTAGTAAAGAAAACCAAGAGAGGAAAAAAAAAAGGGACTAACCCATTTTGGCATCCATCTTGCGTGTGCCCACATGCAGCCAGCCCTGGCCCTGCACAGCTGACTCCCCAGTGTCTTTCCACTTCCTGCGAGGGCAGGCGGAGGTCGGCACATCTACGCAACCGCTTCGCCTCGCCGCCAGCCCAAACCCCAACCCCGCGGCCCCCGCCAATGGCTGCCGGGGCCCTAAGTCCTCGGCACGCAGCTGCGGAGCGACAGGCTTCGCCTTCGACAATGAACAACCGCTCTCTAGACAGCGTTTAGAAACAAACACGCGCGTGCGTTAAAAAAAAAGAAGGGGAAAACAGAGGGTTTCAGCACTGAAGAAAGGCTGTTTGTGTAAAAGGAGAAGGAAGGTTTAAAAAAAAAAAAAAGCAAACAGTGCATGGTTTGACAACGCAGTATGAACAACGGCCATTAAACTAGAACCCCTTCGTAATCCAAGAGGTAAGCAGAACCTCTTTGTATTTCTTAGGTAACAGTAAAAATAGCGTAGAAGGAGAAGCGAGGGCCTTTCAAGGATCGATTTAAGAAGAGCCAGCCACACAAAAATGTAACAGAAGTGTTGGGAATGGGCAGCTTTCAAATGCGTCTCAAGCTCGCAGTGACAACTGTCACCATAGCACCATGCAAGCTGCTATGAACAAAATTAACTTTAGAGCAGCACAAACCAGTACACAAGCGCCAACGGGCAAATCGCTGTTAATTTCTGTATAGAGAAGTAGTTTCCAGTTAGGCTGAATAAACGTCATATTTATACAACAGCGATCTGGAGGGTTTCCACTGACCATTTTCTATGCAGAGGATGGAGCACGCAGGCTGCAACACTGCAGTTTCACTTTCAAGAGCCTGGTCAAGCCCAGTGTGGCGCAGCCCCGGCTGGAGCCAAACCAACCCCACGGAGAAGCCGCCAGCCCATCGAGCGGTCAAAGTCTGCCAAGCACAGGTTGTTCGGCCTGGAGAAAAGGAGGCTGAGGGGAGACCTTATCACACTCTATTAACTCCCTGGAAGGAGGTTGCAGTGAGGTGGGGTCTGTCTCTTCTCCCAAGTAACAAAACAAGAGGAAATAGCCTCAGGCTGCACCAGAGGAGGTTTAGATTGGGTATGGGGAAACTAATTCCTTCACCAAAAGGGTTGCCAAGCACTGGAACAGGGAAGTGGTGGAGTCACCATCCCTGGAGGGACTTAAAAGACATGTAGATGAGGTGGTTGGTGACATGGTTTAGTGGGTTAACGGTTGGATTTGATCCTAAAGGTCTATTCCAACCTAAATGATTCTAAGATTAGCAGGCTGGGACTTGACATTTTCAAGATTTCCTATGTCAGAATAATCATTTAAAATCAAGGCTGACAGCCTAAGCAGAAGCACTTACAGCCTGGGCCACAAAATTCAAGCCTCCTTTCATCCTGATCAGTCGTGTTGGAAGCCAGTTTTGTCCCTCACCAGCAAGTCAGTAACAACAAAACCATCCCAGGCCGGTGCAACTGGGTGGTTATAGCATGACTGCGCGTGGTGCCAAACACGTGGAGCGGACTTCAACCGACAGAGCTTTCCCTGTCCTGGGGACTGGCATTAGAGGGGAGCAGCACGTCCAGTGGGACCGACGGGCTTGTCTAACTGGATCCCAAAGGTCAGAAAACAAGTCTGCAACACACACACACACATTTTGGGCTTGGGACATCCACTCCATGATCCCGAGGAAGAAAAAGTGATACAGAATTCATGAAATATGTGCCAGAATGAAAACAATGTCTGATGCTACCATATTGTCCCCTAAAAATGCAAATATTATCTAACAATTATCAATGAGCCAAAGCAGTATTTTTCTTTTGTTCCTATTTAATCATATTTCCATGCATGTGTGCACAATGCATGAACTGTGAAAACCATCCCAAATCCCTGGTAAATCATGATAGAAATTAAAAAAGCTCAAAGGATGCACAAGCCTATGCAACATTTTCCACCATTTAAATAATCTGAACCAGAATTCAGACAGATTTTCACCATACTCATTAAAAGAAAAAATTGAAAAAAAAAACCATCCTGGGATAGCCTAGAAATGCAGCTGTGATATTCATCTTACCATTGGCATTATTCAGACACTAAAACCTGACAATTCACCGAAATAATTAAAAATTAATAAATGTTATATTTTAGTGCCAGTTAACTCATGGGAGCCTGTCTTTAGAAGTGCTAAAAATAAAAAGTCATGCCATTCCCAGGGTAAACCTATTTCATCCTGCCTATCTAGATGATCACTGCCATCAGTTATTAATCAATACCACAGGCTGTACCACTTTCACTATACTGGATCCTTAACTACTGCAGTTATAGCACAAGAAACACAAATACCAAAACTAAGTTTAGGATTATATTTAATTACAAAGCAGTGCTTTAGCTGGGAAGCCTAACTACCCACCATGTGCTCTTCTCTGGGGTTATATTTGATAATTACTTTTTTCTTTTCTTTTTTTTAAAGGTTATTTTTTAGTATGGAAAGAAGCATGTTGCAATATTTGCTTCTATATTTATTTTGTGGCAAGATGAATAGTGTAATCAGTCCCTGAACTTTACTCATCATTTTCTACGCCAGTGGAGCCTGACCCAACGAAGGAAGAACACATGAAGCAAAGCATCTTCATCTCATTATAACCAAATGCTACCAGAAACCACACTAAGCAAGGCTTCAAGAACAGTTGCCAAAGGAGAGGAATCAGACTCTTCTGCTTCTCCTCAAAACCTTCTTCATGTTCTTTCGCTTCCGTTTTCTTTTAAACCTTCACTCTACAAGTCAAATTCTAACCTCAAGGCAGCGGGGACTTCCTTGGAAGGAGAAATAGGCACTAAACCAGCTTCCTCCATCTAAGGGGATGCCACTGTGTAAAAACAAAGGGGGGGAAGAGGAATTCGGAACTGTGCTTGAAGCAGTTATACCAGCACAAAACACACACACAGGACAGGCCCAGGTTTGCTTTGTTCGTTCGATGACAGTTTCACAACACACTAGTCAGGTCTACATTTTGCAAAGAAGCCAAGAGCATGGACCCCACACTGCTCATCTCCGCAGCTGCAGCACCCCAGCCTGCAGCAGTCAGCATTATTCCCTCCATCATCCCTGGCAACTCATCCATTTTAAACCAAGAAACACTCCATTATTCTCAAGGCCTCAAATTCTAGGCTCGGCAATGTCTGCTTTCAGTCGTGGTGAGGGACAGACCACCACCAACCCTGCTCATTGGGCTGTAAAAGAAAACCTGAAAATTGGGCCCAAATACCCAAAGGTAACTTGCCTTTCAATTTTCACAAAAACCTTCTGAACTCTTCCTTTTTTTTCCCCCCTTGCCCCCAACCCCAAGAATTTCAGGCCTGACATATGGCGTGCTGAACATTTAAACTAGTTACACAGCAAGAACATATTACAAAACACTGAGGGCTGTTTTTTCCCTAGTATTTTACATATATTCCTAATGAAACGTTAGAACTTCTAGAAACTTGTTTTGCAGGGGCAAAGTTTGTTTCCCCTGCAGGGTTTTTTTGCTACGTATTTAGGTTCTGATGAGCATTCTATGTGCTCTAGACAGCTGGCAATTTTGTTCAAGTGGAAAAAACCCATAGATTTTGAATGAGAACTAATAAAAAAGAGCAAAACTTCAGAAGGACAAATACCAAGCATAACAAGCCCTTTAGAAAGATATTCAAGTATCAAGAGATGATTACAATTTTTTAAAGCTTGTCTTGTTGATAAAGTTTGAAGATTGCGTATTCAAATAAGGCTTAAACTCTTACACACTGAGCACTAATATAATGATCCACAGAGATTTACACCGAGATCTCCCATTGGTGGTTACAGGAACAAAGGTCAGAACCACACTTATCTAAGGTTAACTACTTACTTACCTAAACCATTTTTATATTTTCACTGTAAAATCTGAGAAATGAGACACAGTTCTACCTAGAATCCAACAGAATTATGAAAAATCCGAAGTAAACGTGATTCAGGGTAGACGCCAAACAGAAAAAAACCCACCCCCCCCACCCTGCTGCAGCCTGCGTGCCATTTCTCCTCGTAAAACTAATGGACTACATGAGCTGCAGACACGACATTCTTTTAAATTAACGGCTACCACTGCTACACCATTAATATTCTAGGAATCTCGAATGAATAGAAAATAAGTAAATGATAAAATTCAGCCTATGCTGGTATTTGTGCAGCAATCAAGCCCAACAAAACCCGCCCTGCAGGGCTCCGACAGATCTGCAGCGTCACCCCAGCATTTCACCTACACAATTTATTCTTCTGCATCGCCCGCACTTCCCCACTTTCACCTAGAGCTTTTTTTTTTTATTTTTTTTTAACAATTCCGCATACGGCATGGACAGACCTTGCACATTCAGACACATTTCAGGATTTGCTAAAAACAACCCCCGCAGCATTTAAAAAAAAAAAAAAAAAAAAGAAAGAAAGAAAAAAAAAAAGAGGAAAATAAGGCGGAAGAGCTTTAAAATTTAAATACCCTTCTCCTTCCAACCGCTCGGCTGACTGTCCATCTCTCCACCGACGCTCGACCCTCCAGCCGCGGCTATCAGTTACGCATGCCCGGGGGGCTGCTGCGAGAGAAGGAGCCGACAGCCCGCGGGGGAACCATGGGCCGGCGCCGCCGCGTCCGCCTGCGCCGTTCCCGCTCCCGCCGCTGCCGTCGGTGCCGCAGCGGGGCGGCAGGCGCGCGCGCGCGCGCTCAGCTGACGGCGCCGGGCGGGGCGAGGGCGGGAAGGCGGCTCCCCCCGCAGGCCCCGCCGCCGCCATTTCCCCCATGGCCGCCTGCGGCAGGAGGGAGGCTGAGGGAAGTGATAAAGGGAAATAACCGCCTCTCCCTTTTCACAAAAAAACCCCGAAACCAACAACAAACAAACCTGAAGAGAAAACAGAATGGAGCTTTTTCGGTAATAAAAGCAAGAGGCTCATGAGGAACACAACAAGTCTTTCTGGTGGTATTTTCAGTTCTCGCAGATTGTTCAGCCGTATTTATTCACCTTAATGGAGTCTTGAGATTACCTAGCCCTCTGCCTACTGCCTACAACCACACGCTTTCCCTTTTTTATTTTTAATCTACGTTGTCGGCTGGAGACCTGACTTAACTGTTCCCTTCATTTGAATAAAAGCAAGAGCCTGGGAGTTCCCACCACTAATACACAGAAAGTAACACGAAGCATTGCACTGGCATGAGACAAGCATAAACTAGAAACTCAAACTCTGAAAGACAAGGCTGTGAGAACAATGCTGTCATTCTGTTTTTCATCCCTGCTGAAAGAAGCGTGGCTATTCTTCTAGCCTGCAGTCGCTGGGGCTGACAAAATGATAAAAGCTCCCCAGCACCACTCCAAAGCCTCTTAAAAATTTGACATACCATTTTAGAAAGAACTAGAAAAAGGCATTCACACATTTCCACAAAAATACCGTGGAGCACCTGGGACGGAGATCCTGATTCAGTCCTTGAATTGATGGTTTTGCTTTTCATTGGAACAATCTCAAAGGGAGAAAGATTACCATGAAGTTACCAAAGCCCTGTTTGTTGCTTCAATTGCTACATAAATTTAAGGCCTCCTTTGACAACAAGACCAGTTACATATACTTAACTTACATAAAATTGTGCAGTTCAGTCACAATTTCAACAGGTAAATCAAAACACATACTATAGGAAGGAAGTGGGAAGCATACATTCAAATACCATGGTGAAGAAAATTTGAGATGTTGCACTATACAAAAAAAAGTACAAAATGCATCTGAAAATCTGCTTCTGTCTTTGAGCTGAAATTCTTAAAATCAATGGGAAACCACCAAAATCTGGGGTTTCCCCCCCTCACATTTGTTTAGATGACTACATTGTCTGTAAATCAGTTAAAAACCTGATGCTTTCAGAAAGCTCTTCCCACTAACTGTCAAATTTCTAAAGATACTCAACTAAAGTCTCTTCAATTCTCCTTCATAGTTTTACATGGCATACTTAAAATAGTACATTTATGCAACACACTCCCGAACAGACATTTTGCTGTAGCAACACAGCCAGGACATGGGCGAACGGGGAGCTGAGCCACAGGAGCAGCTGGGTTACCCATCCCTATCCTCCTCCCATCTCCAACAAGCCACCAGGAGTTTCTCCCTGCCCTCAAGATCCTCCTCTTTACTCAATGTCCACCCTAACCGCTCCGGGCAGCGATACCTAACATAAAGTCTGCATCCCACGTAACACTGATGTGTTACACCCATGTAACCCCGTTCCACACAAACTGAGTACCAGCCACTGTCAAACTTCTCTGTAAGAGCTTTATTGTTTCGTTACGGAACCTGCATGCCTCTTTCTACACCAATATTTAAACAAAAACTAACCAACAGGCTACTTGCAGGATGGTATTATCAAGTCACTCAGACAACTAAAACAAATGCAATCAATTCTAAACATGTTCTTCCACTGAACGCACCTATGTTTGAAGGGGTTGCATGCTTGCAGGGCGAGGACTTTTCTCACTACGCAGACATAAATCACCCTGAGCAGATGGCCTGACAACAGCTTTTCTGCACTGAAGAGCATTCCTGACTTCCCACAGGAGAGGGTTTTGGTTGACTACCTAAATCCTGCTCTTGCCCGAAGCCTCATTCAAGGCTGGCTGCCTATCGGTGCTTCTGGGGAACCTGATAACTCACCACAAACGCACCATTTTCTCCCTCATTCTGCCGCTCTGCAAATAACTTCCCAAAAGCCTTCCTCTGTTAGGGGCCTTAGCTGTACAGGGCTTTTTGCCTCTCAAAAGGGGTGATACAACAGCTCAAAACAGCAGGTCTACATCTTCAGAAAAAATTCACTCACGGTTGCTTGGCAGAGGTTTAGTGTTGGTTGGTTTTTTTTTTTTCCCTCTCCTTCCTCCTACTCCACCCTGTAACAGAAGTCTCCATGTATTATTATTTACCTGGTAGCATAACAGAACTGAACAACCAAAGAATCTAAGCATACATCAGATTAAATTAAATCAAGATTTTACATTGAACTAAATGATATTTGACAAATAATCTGCTCCTAAAAGAAATGCCAGAGGTATTCCAAGGTCTTTTTTCCACAGTTAAAAACAACAAACACCACCAAATCAAACACTTCCCATCTGGTGTATGGCTCTATTTAACTAAGTACAAACACAGAAACTAACAGAAATGAACCAAATCGGCACAGTGTCAGCATAAGGCAGTATTTCTAACTTATTTTAAGCTTCTCATAATTGTAATGACATGGTTAGCTGCTATAGGATCACATGCCCCCATGACACAGGGGCAAAAAAAAAAAAGCTTCACAGTTAGTACCACCCAGCCACCCTCCCAAAACACACTTCACCTTTGAATTTCCTCCCTCAAAAATACCCAGGAAATGTAAGATCTTAGTAATCTGTAGCATATATGAAAGCAAGAGATCTGTAAACCTGTAAGATTTAATCTTAAATGAATACCTACAGAGTTTCATGTTCAAAACTACTGTGAAACAAGGGCATCCTGTGAAATTGCCTGCCTTGAGAATAAAGATCTCAATGCCATTTTCAACTATTACTCTAATGCTCAACATGAATATACTGAGATATTTAAACTGCTCACATGGTTACATTTTGGTGCACAACTTTGTCATGATGGTCAGAAGTTTAGCTTTTGGGAGGTTCTACAGTATACTTTTTGTAATTTGTTAATACAAAATCCTCAACATCCCAACAAGCAAAAAAAAGTTTGTGGAAAGCATGTTTTTGTAACCTATTTGGGAGGATTAATGATCTCTATCCAAAAGCAGATAAGGGGTTATCAGTGAAGAAAGTCTGCACAACAGAAGGGCTAAGATATGCAATATGTGTATTTAGCTTTCAACTGTAATAACATTAAGCTAATCTTAACCGTTCAGAGTTTCCCATGATGGGGCACGCAATCCTCCAAAAGGCACAGTGTACTTGAGCTACACTTCATTTAAAACACTAGATGGCATTAAAGCCTCTTTTATGAGCATGACTTAAAAGCAGCCTCCCTGCTCAGCCACCCTAATGGGCACACACGCCACCAGCACCAACCAAAGCTGCGCGGCAGTGGCACAGCCCCTCTGAAGTCACATCTTAGTGTGCAGTATTTTTATGGACATCAGAAATGTGTATTATGACTGACAGTGAGTGCAAGAGTGAAGCAGCAGGATTATCTGCTAGGAGGCACATACCAAGAAATTAGAGGATAAAAAAAATATAAAAAATAAAAAGGATCACTGTATCTATCTCAGTAGGAATTGCTAGTGTTGCAGGTGGGTTGAAATTTTTATTAACAGGATCCTTTTGCAAGCAAATGGGTTTCTTTCTTGTTAATTACAGTTGTGAATTTGGTTTGGGGTTTTGTTTGTTTGTTTTTTAAATTTGCAGTTGTGAAGTACAAAGTCCTTATCGTCTGATACCATTACTAAATAAAACAGGTTACTCAAAGGACTACCAGGCAGCATTAACCAAACTTTGCTCTACCCAGGAGGCTGTTCAAAGCTTTACATTTGCTTTACTGGAGTGGTGGAATTTTTTTAAAAATATACGTCAATCTGCAACTCTTTTGGAGTTTCTGTTAGCTCCCTGAGGTGCGCTGTGACTTGGAAGTTACACTCAGGTACACACAGGTGTGGCAGCATTTAGGTTAGCTTTCAAGTAAACTTTAAAGAACCTTAAGTGCACCAGCAAGACAGTTGAGATTCAAGTTTTAACAAACATCAGTCAACCACACCAGCCGATTTCTAGAAGTCTTGAGAAACAGTAAAATCTATTTCAGTTCTACTGATGGGAAGATACAGAAATGAAAACCCATACAATAAAGGCACACTCAGAAGGCCAAACACCTGCATAGATTCACTTCTTGGCCTTGTGATGAATTACTCCTCCTTCCTATGAGTTAGAAGGACAAGTATAAGTGTTAGTTCTTTGATGCTACCTTGAATTTGTGCATGGTATTAAAAGCAGATGACTGACTTTATTCATGGCTTGTCATTGGACTCCCCAGTCACATCTCAGAAGTCCAGTCCTGTATGCTATAACAGCAAAAGTAAGCAAAGGGAAGACGACAAACTGTGGAAAAACCAAAAAGGCTAGAAAAAAAGAGTCCATACTTTTGAGTTAGCGTTCTCACCTGCTTAGCTTTAAAGAAAATGTTCTTCCAGAGTAAAGCAAAAAACATATTATTTCTTCCCAAATAACACAGCATGTCAAAAATTAAAATTGTAACTGCTTCACAGTGATCACAACACTGACGGAAAGATTGTCGACAGCTCCCCAGTCTCCCATACCCCCGGTCCAGCCCTGCATCTGGCCCACCTCCCACCCCTCAGCTCACACTAGTGCTGGACAGATGTGTGCCCCATCCCAGGACCGTGACACCAGATGGGAGAACGAAGACACCATTCAACTCATCTCCCCTGCTGTGGCAAATGGTTTTATGCGCAGCTTCTCCACCAGTTTCCCATCCACAGAACACAGGTGCTGCCCTTGTCAGATCCTAAGTAAGAGTCAGTCTTCCCAAGGCAGTGATTTGCCAGCCCCAGTTTACTACATCCGTGCAATGATTAAAGACACCTCTGCAAAGGCTTTCCATTAAAAGACCTAACAAAAAAAGTTAGTATACCAAGTGTAATGTCCATTTTTTCTTTCTTTTTGAAGTTGTTTGATGTCTGAACAATTAACACCCTGACATGAAGATAGTACCGGAAGCCTGAGCACAAGCAGAGAAGTCTTCACAGAACACGGACGCAGTGTGTTAACAGTGCAGGTATCACTGAAATCTCATTGTACAAGAAAAGAGAAACTTTGCCTACCTGTACATACAGAAGAGGTCAGACAGGAGGAATGGCAACTATCGTGCAAAGTTAAACACAAAACTACACACCTTACCTTATTTTGCAAGCCCTATTTCAATTGCACCAATACTTGATGTTCCCCTCAGCATATACCCATTTCTTCTTTCCAGAACATTTGATGTAAAAGACACACATTTAGGAATGTATATTTTATGAACCACAGGCTGCAGCTACTGCACAAATATACTACTGCTGAGTCAAACTACTACCTAGTTTTCTATTCAGAATGCAGTCATTGCGCTTTCTGCAGTAGCTGTTTTTTATCAGGAATGCTTCTAGTGCAAGACTTCAGCAGCAGCAGCATGCCACGATATCAAAAAGCAAAGTACTCCTCTAGCCTAAAATAGCTGGAATTCCAGGAGGCATTCAGTTTAGAGAACAGAACGCAACACAACAATGGTGGTCTTAAGATTCCTCCAACTTTCTGCTACCTTGACTACACATTACTAGAAGAAAAATTAACTACACTGAAGTGCAAGCCCATCTGAAAAGAGAAACGGAAATTAATACCTGTGCTTTGTATAAACCAATTTCAATGTCTGCAGGATACTTCTTAATGGCCACTTTTCCAGTAACGTGAATACTAAGCTCCCTCACGTGCACTGTTTAGTTTAAACCACTTGATCCAGTGCGAGCTGTAAGTCATGTGAGTGCAGATGTGCAGGTTCTTTTCCAGACTCCAGACACGTACTGCAGCAACAAGGGTATTTTCCTAAATTTCAAAGCCTAATGACTGAACTGTGTATGAAAAGAAATGCCTCTTCAAATCACAGACACACAGCAGACTGAAACACCATCTTCAGCTTAGTATCGCATACTAAGAGCAAGTTTGGAAGGCCACCTAATGCCCAGCCTGTAGACAGAAGAGCTTGCAGCAAGTAGTGACTTATCTCTGTACCAACAGATCACCAGCAGCAGAACTGAAGGATAAAAGCGGAGACAGTGAGTCCATCTCTGATAAACAGGAAAAACAAAAAGCACTAAAGCAATCAGAATACGAAAAAGGTAAAGTGCAAGCACTAACATTTTCTGTTACCCTCAGCTTAAATGTGAAGTCATGACATGCTTAAATTTAGCTAAAGAATTATGCAGGTTAGCAAACCACAAAACAGCACACACAGATTACCTGAAGATTTATTCAGCTTTGTTGAAAATACAGCAGTAGGTTTTTCCTTTTCCTTAACAGAAGCAGCTTCTCGCTCAGCTTCCTTCTCAAAAGCTTCTGGTTTTACTACACTGACTATCTCTTTTTCAGCAGATACAGGAGAGATATCTTTAGCCGGTAGGGATGTCATGGATACTTCAGGCACTTTTCTGTCCACAGCCTCCAAGGACTTTTTCAAGGCATGGGTATCTTCCTCAGCTTTTACCTCTACATTCTTTGCAGACAGATCACAGGGTAGCTCTGGGCAAGGCAACTTCCTCTTCTCACCTTCGATTGTCTTGCAGATCTCTGCACTTTTATCTTTGGGCATTACTTCTCTGTCAGTAGCTTCTGCCACAAACTCAGGAACAGTTTTAGGATGAGCTAACATCACAAAGTCTTCTTCCACTGAGACTGGGGAAGACTCCATGGGCGAGAGATCTTTGTTGTCTCCTGGTTTTGGTTCTGTAGCAACAGATACATCAGCTGAGTAAGCTGTAGCATTCAGCTCTTCCATTTGAAGAGGAATCTTCTCTGCCTTGGCTGTTTTTGTAGATGTTGGCTCAGATGGCAGAGCAGCAACGATTTTGGAAGAGTCCAGTTCGGGCTGGAAAGACTCCAGATAAGGCTTGCCTGCGGCAGCCACTGAATCCACCAGTCGTTCCTCACGTTCACCATCACTTACAATACTCTCAGTTGAGTGACTTTTTAAGATGAGAGATGGATCTTCGCTCATTTTCTCAGTAAAGTCAGGTGTCACCTGGCTATTAGACAAGTCAGATTTCCCAAGCTGCGGAGACAGTTTTTCAGCTAGTTCCTTGTGTTCAGGCGCATCCTGAGAAGCGCATTCTGTTATTGGTGTCTTCGAATAATCTAGAAAGGACAGAGAAGCAGATTCACCAGAGCCTTTTGTTTCCTTAATTAAATCACATGCAATAGATATATATGGAGTCTCTGTATCTTCAGGACTGGAGCTACGCTCATGATCAGGTTTTTTAAATGCCAATGCCTCTTCTGCTTCTTGTGCCTGCATTGGTGGTACTTTCACTGCCTCTTGGTATAAGGGAGGCTTTTCAGCCTCTTCTTTTACGTTTTCGTAACTAGCAGTAGTAATAAACGTTTCTAATGGGGAAGCTTCAAGCTGCACAGCAGATGTTTCTGTGCCAGCAGTCCCAGTGCTCAGTGGGGCTTCCATAACAATATCTGGCAATATTGGTGATGGAGCAGCTTCTGACCCTTCGAAGGAGGGACAGATTTGTGTCACGGGTTTCAGCGTCTCTTGTACCGACTCAGAGGTTTGAACTAAATCAATCTTTGTTTCATAAGCAAGTTTTGTACATGCCGCATCATGCATTTCACTTTCATACGCTTCTTGTACTAGATCCGGAGTAAGACCTTCAGGCATATTTGCTGCAGTGTCAGATGGCACTGTTGATACACTCTCTGTTTTAGCATAGTCAGCTTCCTGGCCTTCCTGCTTGCCAACTGCTCGAGTGCTAAAATCACCTTGTTCTGTGCTCATCTGAGCTTTCATTTCTGCAATTTTTTTCTCGTCATCGGTTCTATTTTCTGAAGTGCCTTCCTCTAGCGGAGAAAGAGATTTGACTTTGTTACCATCAGGACTTATAGGGGACTCAAATTTAGTACAAGTGATGTAAGTCTGGGAAGGTTCTTTTACAGCTTCTGGGGTACTTGGGAAAGAGTGATCTTCAGTGCTGCCTTCACTCTCTCTTTCGTAATCTTTCTGCACATTCAGCTTATCTACACCGTACTTCTCATCTAAACTACTCTCTAGTTTGGCATCTGCCTTACTTCCAACATCCTCTCCTGTGCTGCTCAGTCCGTAACTAGCACCTTTCACCTCCCATATTGGCTCGAATGGTTTGAAGTCTGCATATTCTTCCCTCCTAAGAGGGTCTTCTTTCAGCACCCCTTTTTCACCATGATCCTCACCTCTGTATTTGTCTTTGTTATAGAAGAGATCTTCCTCATTTTTCTCAAACAAATCTTGAGGAGTTTCTGGAGAGATTTTCAGTGACTCTGAAGGCATTTTCTCCAGATTAGGTAATTCTTTAGGGCCCGCTAGCTGTGTTTCTTCTTTAGCTTGAGATAAAATGGTTGCTTCTGCTTTAGCAAATGAGGGTTCCGAGTATTTAACTTCTGAAATGTCTTTTTCGTTGCCCTCTACAAGAAATGGATTTCTTGCATTTTCCATAGTTTCTTTATAAACCTCACTTGCATTTTCTTTGTAAATGCCTCTTGCAGGTAATCCATCTGAGAATGTATCAAAGGCTGCGTGCTCTTTAAAGGGATCAGCTGAGATAGGAGAGAAGGAGGGAAGAGAAGGAGCAGTATCAAGCGGGACTGCAGTAAAATCCTCTTGACCAAGCGACTTAGTGCTACCTGGCTGCTCCTGCAAGTCCATAACTTCTTCTGTGACCGTGGACAGAAAGGAAAGTTAGAGAATGCAAGTGCTCTTAAAGTCAATGCAAACTTTCACGACAGGTTTACATGTTAGTTATTAAGAGGTTCTTCCAAGTTCTATCATAAACACTACAAGCCATTAAAGCAAAATATCAGTTAAACTATGCTCTTCTATTTCACCTCTTCTAGCAGGGAAGTATGCAAGAGGCTAGAGAAGCAGCAACTTTATGCAGCATAAAGATCACAGTAAAGCTGGAGATGCCAGACAAGAACAGAGCATCCGAGTACAGCAGGCAATATTAACCAAGTCAGAGAGGGAGCGTGGGGTGACAAGGGGAGACAGAGAGAGTGGGAATGTGTGTCTGTGAATAGGCACAAATGTGCTTGCCAGTAAGAAGGTTTGGTTTTCTCCACACTTTTTTTTTTAAATAGAAATTTGGTGGACAGTGGAGCTACAGGTACAAAGTTTACTTTTATAAAGTACTGCAGAAAGTTACTATAGATTAAATCTTTCTGTCAAATCAGTAAAGCAGCTACGCTTTGATGTGTTAACCTGTTAATAGTATCGACTTCTCTCCTACATCAGGGGTCCAAGAATTCACAGATGGCTGTAGCTTGTTTATAAAGCAGTTCACCATGTAAAGAAATGAATGCGCATTAACATCTTGAACAGAGCAACTGAAAAGTCAAAACTGAAATACGTGGCAGGGGCTATTCTTGGACCCATGCTGACTTTTAGTAAAGGCAGACTAATTGGAAAGGGTTAATGAAATCAGATCAGAAATGCAGGATGTATTCAGACAAAGGTGAGCAGAAAGAACTTGCCTGCAGAGGAGTGCATCAGAGGCGCAGATGTAGCAGGAAGAGCAAAAAGGGTCTCATCTGAAAAACAAACAAATAACCTCAGCAGAAATAAAGGCTAGGTTGAAGAGGGGAGGAAAGCACGCAAGTAGTCAGTTCCCAGTAAATCAAGCAGATCCACAGCCGGCATCCACACCCACAGAGAACCACAGAACTAAATAGAAGCTGGGTAATTTGGGAAAGAGAATGCTCAGATTTCCTTATTTACAATGGGATCTTCACTGGGGCAACTGAGGGATCTTCACCCTCCAAGCCAGCAACCAATCTTTGGGCAAGATACATCACAGCAGCTACTCTCTTGCCATTTCACTGCTGAGCCGCCACAGCGTTCCTGGCACCCGGAAAACCACCTGCCACTGTCAGAGACACGCTGTCCTTTCTTAGCTCGCTTGATCAGAGGGTCTCCTAATGCCAGCTGAATTGGGTAAGAACAGCAGCAATGAGGAGACTCAACCAACAACCGTGAAATATTAAGATGACCAAAGCAAGCTTCGGAACTCCCCATAAACAGCACAGAGCAGGCATGCTGATACCGACCAAACCAGTAACAGTAAGTGACTGTACTGTTTGCTACACATTTATGTCTTCGCTATTTTTGTTTGTGTCATATAATATAGAGAAGCTTCCCAATGAAGGTGCTATTTTTAAAGCCTTCTTTAGCACAACCCAAGGAGCGTATTTTACTTTGCTGACTGTTTTAACCCTTATATTTCACAAGACAATCCCAGCTCCCCCATTTCCACTCAAAGACATCAGGAAAGTACACTCTTTTCCTAAGCCAAGGAAGTCACTCTCCTGATGCATGATAGTGAGAAGCCAGACAATCCCAGACTTTCATACCGCACATTATCTGTAGTAAAAGCATACAGCTATGATACAAAGCAGAAAGTATTTAAAGAAAAACTACTCTAGAAGGAGCAATACCAGCCACCAGTAGGAACCCAGCAAATCAAAACCAGTCCTCTGGGTTTCTCTGTGTCAGCAGCAGTATTTTTCCCAGTTTCATCACTGCCTGTTGGCACTGCATTAATGTAAAAATAGTAACATTTAGGTAAATGTATTTCATTCTGAAGAGCGCATAAAGTTTTCAAATTAAGGCTGTTAAAGAATATTTGCAATTTACATTAATTTTATTAGCAGGATGCAAAATTATATTAGAGCATTTCAATTAGATTTTCAATTTCCAGTACTGACATCAATAATCTTTAGTTTTGCTATTTGCATGGACAAAATCAAGTACTGAAAAATTTAAGAACTTTTTTTTTAATTAGAAGAAAATAAAAATAGAAGCAATTGATTTTAAAAGATGAAAGGCACTAAGTGAGAACAATGGCAGGTCCATGAGCACATATATAATCCAGTAAAGCAAGGCATTAAGGTAATTTTTTTTTTTGGCACTGAACCATAACTTTCCGCAAAAGCGACGCTGTTTCAAGATACTCATGACCTGTCTGGCCAACTCAAGTTAATCCCTTTAGCAGTTTTCCAAAAATCAAGACTCCTCACACCCTACGTTTCCTGTCACAATATCCTGTCAATTGGTTTTCTTTCACAGAACATTATAATCTTCAAGCAATGCTTATAATCCACAAAATACGACAAGATTTAAGAAAAAGTAATAAAGTTGGAGTGTAGGGCTTAGTATTTTAGAATCTTCCTCAGCTCCTGCCAGGCCAAGGGGATTTCTGTTCAGTTTTCTAGAAAATACATTTTCCTATTAAGGACCACACTGAGAGAAACCTCAATTCCAAATTTGGAAAGCATTAAAACAGCATTACAGTTCAGCTGTGGCAGAAGCTTTTAAGGACAAAAACCACAGCAGAGGACAACTGATCAATATTTGACACTAAGCCACAGAACCGCAAAATTCATCCACACCCGGCCAAACATCACCGTGGGCCCTGCGCTTCAGGAGATGCTCAACTCCGCATGCCCTGGCTCACGGGGATCTCGCAAGCGGCTCACCGCCCCGTGAGACGACTTAGCAAGTCACCTGGTTTCAAGAGTGAAACAAAGGGCTTCAGTGAGAGCCAACTTGGGACTAATCAGTCCAGAAAGCTGCTCTGCCTTCCTCAAAATGAGGCTCTTAGCAGCAGCAGCAGCAGCAGCAGAGGTTTTTCTCCAGTTTCTAGTGTGTCTGGTACACCAAGGGTTACAGCTGAGCTTTAGGTTTTAGGCTAAGCAGCCTTGGGGTTTGCACCAAGCAGCAGCACAACGTTATGCCTACATGGACCACACAAGCAACAGAAAAGCAGAACTGTGCCCCCCCCGAGCACGTACCGGATGCTGACCCTGGTGAAATACCTTAACCACGTGTTGGTTAAATGGAGTAGTAGTGTCCATGTACTCCATGCTTGAGCCAGTGTCAACCGATCAGATCACCTGACTTCTTACTCGCCTGCGCCACTCTCCCCCTGGAGCACTGCAAACACACACACTCCCACCCACCCGAGGTCCAAAGCCTCAAACAACCTGTGACATGGCAATTCTCCAGAAAGCTGGTAACACCAGCACCTTCCCTCAAACCACGTGCTCTCACGTCCTGCAGGTCACGCCAGAGCAGCACAGCCTTAATTTGCTGGAAGGGCGCGACACGTTGGAGTGAGGAGAAAAAGCAGGATGGACCTGATGAGATCAGATTATGCAGCATGAAGACAGAGACCTTGGCAGCCCAAGAGAAAAGAATCTCACAAGGAAACCTGGAACAATCAACAGAGGGGAGGTGCTGAAAAGGTAGAAATTAAAAAAGGACAACAAAAGAAGATGAGAGCCCACTGGGGCAGGGAGGCAAAAAAGAAGATGCACAACAGTCCCGGAAGGTACAGTAACACTTGGTGTCCAAAGACCAACTGCAATCTCTATCAAAAATTTCAGACTTTGTCTTTTTAGTACTTCCTAACCCCAGCAAGAGAGGTTTCAGTTTCTGGTGAGGAACATGGGTTTTAGGAACATGGGCACTGTTTTTTTCAGTGCTCCGCTAAGACAGCACAATGCAGAAACTCCTCAGGTTTGGCTGCTTTTACTCAAAACAGAAACATAAATCGCTGTGCCAGTTACTGAATTCCCAGGTTCTCCTAATGAATTATGCCCACACCCAAACTTTATGTGAAAAGTGATTACATAAAAGCAGTATTTCCTAACCAGCCAAGGAGAGCCACCCACTTTCCCTCCACCCACATCAGAATGGCATTTTTCCTGCTGAAAGGAAGAAGATAAAAGGACTTTTTCCTGCTCTGGGCCCTACGTAACGCCGCCAGGCAAGTGGGGAGAACAGAGTGGGATCTTGTACAACTCCCACATCAGCATGATCCATACCTGAACCAACCACTCTCTTCAGATTGTAATTTAAATGACACAGTGAAAGGAATGGTGTTTTCCAGCAATGACATTTGCACTGAAGAATCCTCACCTTCGATGTTGGAGGTGGAAACCCTTCAGAAGCTGAAACTTGTCTTTACTCCAAATTTTATCTGCCCAAAGTCCGTAATGGTGCAGGTTAGTAACCTACCTCCAGCCTTGCAATTAAAAGAAAGAGAGACTTCCTATCCACGAATGGTATTACTTTATATTAGTGACAGAATTAATCCAAATGATGGCCTTAAAAAGAATTTACAGACAGACTCAACCTTTCACAGTTGACCTTACAGCATTCAGTAAAATACTAATATGTATTCAAACATACATCCATACATCACCAAATCAATGACTGTTGTTTGCCAACAAAAGAGAAAGTTAACTGGTTTGCTCACTAGCACACATTGTTCTAGTTGGGGTTTTTGTTTGATCTGTTTCACGTTGGGTTTGTGGTGGTTTTTTTTTTTTTTTAATATGCACATATATGAACATATCCCCCTAATGTGAAAGGAAAAGCATTCAAGGAACAACAGAACAAAGAGTGTTGCACACTGTGATTCACTCTGATTGCATTCCTATTTTTAACCAAAACATTCTGCAAATTTTACCTTGGCTTTCTGCAAATTAAATATTCCCTTGGAAAAAAAAAAAAGCCACCCACAATGTAACTTCTGCTTTCATCAGCACAAAATCTCATAATTTAAAATCTCATACTTTTGTATTACTGTTTCAGCTAAAACAAAAGCTCCATCAAGAAACAGATATCAGTTTTGGTTAAAAAAAAATTACATCAGCATGAATAAGATGTGTCATTTTAAACTCTTATTCTGATTTTTACTGATTACCCGCAAACTGGTGGTGTGACAAGATATTACTGGCATAAAACTTTAATATTAAAGTGTTGGACTAAGAGCAAACAGAGAGAGGTCTTACAGACAACTAAGAAAGAAAAAGTAAAATTAGTTGCAAAGATTTCCAGAGAAAAAGAGATGAATGTTTAAAATGATAAAGTAATAAACTGACAATTCCAAAGGTAAGCAATCTAGGGAAAAAATGCTTTTTTTTTTTCCTTCAAAACATACTTGCCAAGAGAAAGCAGGACTTCAGTTTAAGTCACAGGAGATAAGGACTCGGCAAGAACACGTTCTATCCCTCATAGTTGGATTTTTGGTAACTGATGTACAACCCTTCTTGTGCCCTCGCATGCAGGTCCATGGTAAGGAAGGTTTGTTTTTCTGATACTTTCAATTTTATGCATGAGCTCAGCATTAGTTAAAAAAAAATAAAATAAATTAAAAAAAAATCTAAGTTTTTATTTTCTACCTCCAAGCACTGAGTAAACTTCACCCTGACGCACAGTTTAGCTTTCTTAGGAGACTGTAGTAGACTAGATGGCAATTTCAGTCTTGACAAAATGCAAAAGAATTCCTGGATTAGTTTGCTGGAGAGCATACATTATTCTTGAAACAAATAAGACTAAAGTATTTAAGAACCCACTTCACCTTTGCATGTTTAGAAAATGAGCAAAATGCCTGACAAGACAGGGATTGCTTTTACCTTACAAACCTACCACAACGGGATATTATTTTTGAAGGACCTCTTGTTAATACAAGTATTTAACAAGAAAAGAAAACAGAGCAAAATTAATACTCAAAGGAATGGCATCTGTGACATGACTCATACACAGCGTAGAACTTCCATTTGCAGCAATCCCTCTAGGGCAAATATGAAAGAGAAATTGTCTGCTTCTTCAGCGCACCGAGTTGTTAATCTGTCTGCAGTGAAGCCTATCCCAAGCAGCATTTCTAACCTCAAGGTACTAAGCAGAGCACACGCATGTAGTACTACTGAAGTTTTACAGATTGAAGAACTACAAAAACCTCAAAAGGCTTTTGGGGACCAGTGTAACACTCTCACACTTCTTAACCCTAGGGAGGAACCACCATGTTTTTTTCCTCCCGTGTACACTGATGCCCAATTATAATGAGGAAATCGTTACCTCTTGGCATAAAGTATCAAAGGCAACATACCCGGCCTTTTAAACGTTAAATTAAATCATTCCAAGGAGAGTCAAGCTCTTGAATGTCTAATTTCCTACTGCAGAGTAAACAAGGGCATACAACTTCACAAGAACTTCCTGAGAAAAACAGCTGCCTACACAAACACCACTTAAATCATCTCCTGTTATGATGCAATTGTTCTAAATACGGTATTTCTCCAAATATTTAAGGGATTCAAGATAACGAACATTAACTATTAATAGCATCTTTTCACATCATTAGATCAGGCAGCACAGCCACAGCAAACACAGCTTTTCTCACTTAGCTCTTTTTAGTTATACATGTAAGTTTATGAAGAAAAGTTTCCAGTTTAGAAAACTCAGATTGGGAACTACTTGGAAATCTTTGTGGAAAGTATACAAGCTGCTACAGAAGATGGGAATTGCTCAAGATTTAAGTGGAAAAAGGAGTTCCATTTTTAACACCTTGAGTGTATCACAGCTGGGATTATAGAAGGATCCAAGAATTTTGGTTTTTACCAAGGGCAGCTGTAGCTCATCTCAGGTCTTCATGGAAATTACTGCAAAGCAGTATCACACATCACTTGCAGAGTGAGCTGCACTATAATGCCCAGGAGATTTCTCATTTCGTGTTATTTGGAATAGATAAAGAAAACAAGTTAGAAACAAGTACTTCGAACAATGTTCACTGCTTTAAATATTCTGTTTATGAAAACACAGGCCTCCAGCAAGAACTTAAGTGTTTTCCGTCTAAGCAGAAATCTAACACCAAACCAGCTTAAAGCAAGTTTAGTTTGGTTTTTTTCAATATTGTATTTACAAGGTTCAACTCGCTGCAACTTTTCCTCTCCTGGACAAGTTAACGGCCAAGGCGAGTTGCTCAGCAGTGCCAATACTGTCAAGCCTACAATGACAGGGGTAAGGTACACGCCATTTCATCTCCTTTTCATCAGCTGTCGAGTCAAAAGCAAGACAGACAAGTACCCCGCAATACCCAACTGCCAACCAAAGCAAGAACAGATGGCTCTATCACAATTCTTTCCATTACACTTCCCAGATTGCCAAAATGAGTACCCCCTACAAGGGTATTTTTAAAAGGGCATTAAATACTTCAGACATTTAACTGCCAGCCTCACCTCGCTCTTGTAACCAAACATTTTCTTCAGTAACACTAGGGACAGGATCCGAGCAGCGTTTTGAGGGACTTGCTATTGGAAGTCACTCATTCGTATTGGTGTCACTGTACTTCCTCAGAGCAGGGACAGAATTTTATCTGGCATATTTTATTATTCAAAGTAAGCAAAAATAGAAAAAGAACTCACATAGGTCAGCTCCTAAGAAACTTTTCATTATTCTTATACTGAGTATAACAAGAAAGCAAGGAATTCTCAAAACCAAGACGCACACACCTATGACTGAGCCACAATTCACAGCCGCTCGCCATGAGGAAAGTTAAATCCTCCGAAGAACAAAGATAAAGTATTTGGCTTCTGAGCATAAATGAAGCTCACAGATGCCACACTGATTAGCTGTGCCTTGACGGCCTGTCCCTTCTCCCCCAAGTGTATCAACTGCCCTAATCACATAAATTCTGCCTGCTTACAGAGTTAGCATCAGGCCAGGGGTAAATCCCTCCCTTTATTAAAGTCAGGCGGCCACAGTAATAATAAACTTCAACTGTTCACAGCCCATCTTGGATGGTTTGAAACATCCACTTCACAATCACAACTACAATGAATAGATAAACCACAAATATATTTAATAGCAAACCTCAGAATTCATTTACAGCAGTCTCAGATAGGAACATGCAGAGATCTAGCATTAAAGTCACCAGTTATTTCAATATATTTAATTAAAAAGAAACAATCTAGCCAACTACAAACACATGTGGCCACCTAGACACGGCTTTAAAGGTAAGTATTCAGTCTTTAGCAATATTTGTAGCCAAAAATATACTGGCTAATTCCTCTGAAAACTAAACAGCTCTTCCTTAGGACCCAGACTCTTTAACCATATGTTGAAGCAACAAACAGAAATTTGGGTTCTGGCAGTGCCACAAAGCAGAAAAATATAGTAATTAGACCAGAACTTGTTCAAAGGCAGAAGGGCTAAAGAGCTACGCAAATCCTGTCATTATGCAGACATTATCCAATTTAATTTTAGAGGTTACACCAATCATAAGATTCCCTTTCACCGATTTGTACAGATGGTATTTCTCCCTGCTTTCTCCACAATTAAACAAATTAAGCAGTATTTAGATTAGCGATTTTATCATTGGAGAAGAATATATTTATTAACTAAATTAATTTTTAAAGAATGGAGAAGAGATGCTACTGATTTCTTCTAGTATCTATTCCCAACAAATTACCTTGCGTAACAAGCCTCTGACATAAAAGTTTATAGCCTGTAAAATAAAAAAAAAAAAAAAAAAGCAATGTGTAAGATACCTTCATCCCAAAAGAGAGAGAAAGGACATGGATAATCATTAGAGGATTTGTTATAGCCATTAGCATTTGTATAGGAGCATCTTCTGAATTAAGTGGATAAACCAGCGTGAAGATTACACACACTGCCCTGATGCCATCCTCATCAACAAAGAGGATCAGGTATCGAGCAGCACTGCGCTTCCTAGGCTGCAATAGATTTGGATCAATACAGGTTTAGCTATCTCCTTCAGTTTTTTGTCATTCGGACACAGCTCACATACAAGAAAAGACTCATTTTCTTATCTAGCCACACGATCTTTTAAAGAAAAAGATCGGGTTTAACACACCAAAAATTCACCCCTTTGAACAGCATCTCTCAAGCTGAAGGCATGAATACTTGAAGACCTGGCTGAAGACCAACAAAGCCTTTCTTCCACCACTACTCGTACATTTTTCCACTTCCTCCAGATCTTGCTTGTTCCTTTCAGTTCTGCAGCTACAACCTGCTGTTGAAGGCCTCACACATGCTCTTTCATCTGTCTGGCTTGGCATTTGTTTCCTTATCACACACAAAGGACAGAGAAGGGTAGGCTTTAAAGAATTTCATTTTCTGACAGAAAATAGCAGAGTTCAAGAAAAACTGTCACAATCCAGTACTGACTGGATAAGCAGCAGGACTTTGATATTAGATGAACAGCATCTAATAGACTCAGAACATTTTTAACCGGCAACAGAAAAGTTTATATTTATCTCAGTCTCGTGTCTGAAACTCTTCCTAGCTGATGAAGTTGATGACATGATTGCCCTGTTCATTAAAAAGCTGCAAGAGCTCACGGTACACTCCTAAGGCACAAAGCAAGCCTTCCAGCAAAACTAGGGAGGGAGGGTCAAAGTGGTATTCCTAACACTTGTGTGAGGGGAAGAAAATAAAATCAGAAGTATTCTTCCTTTATACATCAGAAAGCAATAAATGGAGACAAGCCCATTAAAAGCCATGGGGACGAGTGGTAATTTAAAGACATCTCTAACTTGAAATCTTCATTTTTTGACAGCTACAATTAGCAGTAGATTGATTATTTCCACTTGAAAGATAAAAACAGTCTATTGAGATAATTTGATTTTCTCAGGCTTTGTGAATATTAATAAGACCATTATTTTATTGCTGTAGTAATAGTTCATATTGATGGAAATAGCAATTAGAAAAAGCTGTCCACTGAACATGTCATACGGCTGTAGTCCAGCAAACTCAGTGCTAGCAGTACTGTGTTGCCCTAAAAACAAGTCTTAAAAAGTAGAAGACATTATGCAGTGCTTTCAAAGTCTAACCGGAGTAATATCTATTTTAGATCATAAAAAGGAAAAAAAAAAACACCACACATGAAAACATACTCAGAATATGTCTCAGTTACTCAGTAATAATGGCTTTTTTTCTTTTGTTTAATGGAGCTTGACTACACAATTTTGCTCCTACTGCATAAGCACTTCTGAGTACCACAGGACAAAGTGACCAAGAACTCTTTCCTTGCTTACAGAAGACCTAGAACCCGAAGGACATTCCCAGATCAAACCATGCATTGCCGATTTTTGTATGAGAGTTTCAGAGTTACTATAGTAACACACCAGCCCCCCCCCAAAAAGGGCTTATTTCATTCAAAATAATAACAGAACACAAAGAAACCTAACTCAAGCATATCAAGACAAGCCTTAAGTTGTAGGTTAACTGCCCTTTGTTATTCTAATGCCTTTCCAGCACACCAAGGCCAGGCTAATCAGACCAGAGCCCCCAAGTAGTTGGGTGTGGCAAAACCGACACTGAAACGGGCAAAGACAACAAAATCCCTCAAAACCGTGTGGCAAGCAGCAAAGCTCCCCCCAGGATTCTAACCGCATGGGAAAACTGATCTCCAGAGTTAGAAGAACGACGTCTGTTTGTCTCCTGCTAAGGAGCCAGGCTCCCAGGCTGAGTGCTCTCTGGGAAGAGGAACCGTGAAAACAATATCCTCACCACACACCAACCAGAAAGTTATACTAGAGAAATGCGCTGCAGATAACTGAAACAACAACAAGACGCATCTGCAAGCCACTTAGAAATCATCTTTCTCCACAGATCTGCTCTAAGATTCTTTTGACCACGTCAACTGCCAACAACCACAGCTGCAAAGTCTGAGCCTCTTGACCTCAGGCCTTTCTATTCCAATGACCACTCACTGCTAACTCACCAGGAGATCAGCTGTTGCACAAGGACACTTCCCTAACTACGTTGTACCCATCAGCAGGAGAAAACCACTGACCAGGAGGCTTAAATGTTGTAGGATTACTGTTCAGTGGTTATCTAGGAGATAAGAGGTGCTCACCAGTGATGAAGCAACAGGGTGGAGGAGATAGTCCCCCACTCTGCAGGCAAGCTGCAAACTTCCTTAAGTACAGATAGGGAGGAAAGGATAAAAGGGCAAACAAACAGTAGTTCTTCACTGTCTCCTAACTTGTGGTTTGTAAGATTTCATCTCTAAGGGGAAAACTCCCAACACAATTCAAAACTTTCCCGAGGGCTACATCATTACATGGTAGGTGGAAGCTGTGTGGTTTTATCCTAGAGAGCAAGTCAAAGGATATACACGCATAGCAGATATACTATCAAACTTGGCAGCGCTATCCTTGCACATACTTCTGGTTAGCAAAAGAAATAGCTGTTCGGCTGCAGAAACTCTTGTACCAGCTGAATTACAGAAGCAGGCCCCACTGTGCTAGGTACTGCACATGACAACACGTAAAACTAACTAAATAAAACCATTGCTTCTCAAACTCACCTAGATGAGGACACAAAAAAAAAAAAAGAAAATGGAAGATACTTGCCTTACTATGCCAGTCAAATAGCAACAATGTAACAGAAAAAAAATTTTGCATTCTACTTTTGATATATTCACGTTTATAACCACTTCCCTTAGAGCTGCACCTTAAAGAAACACTGAAGACCAGTGGGAACATATTTTAATAAATGAAGGTGTAAATGAAAGTCACCAGAGGGAGTATTCAAGGACAGCTGTATTTTTTCCGAGTCATGCTGCATTCTGTCCTTAAAACGCACACAACTCCTCTGGACGAGTCTATACAAATCTATCCAGTGCAGCACACCAGAAAACTTGACAACACATGGGAAAAAAAAGAAATCTGAGCGCATATGCTGCTTCAGAATTTGCATCAAATGCAAATTAAAGGATCTGCATACCCCCACTGCAGGATAAAAGATAGGAGTGAGCAGAAGCAGGTGTAGATCTCTCCATTAATCCCCACCTACTGCAGCTGGAGCCAGCATGGCAAGAGTGAACTCCAGCACAGAACAGTTTGGGTGCTCCTGGTACAGCGTGGGGCATCGCTGCTGACCTCTGCTTGGCACTGTGGCACCTGAGTGAACCATCCGGGAAACCTCTCCTCAACACGGGCAAATTAAACCCAGGTACTACAGAATTACATGGAAAACCAAGACTAATTAACAAACTGACCCTTCACAACACTCACTTATGTACTGAACCGTGGCTGAGCTGCAGGCTTTTGACACACCAGGAGAGGTCTTTACATATTTTTGATGTTGGCCTGTGTCCAGTCTGCTGGATTTAGTGTACAGGGTTCTTTTAAGTGCAGTTTAACTTCAAAACACGATAGTCTCTTCCAGAAGACTTTAAAAGTGGCATCTAGGGCTGCTAGGATCAAGGGCTTTAAAGATGGAAAATGGAGAAAGTGGTATCTTCTCATCATAGTTCACCAGTTAAACTTACTTTGGACAGCTACCAAAAAACAGTGCATGATTTTTACCATGTACAACTACTTTAAATTTACTTTTCTTTGCATTCTATGTAAATTCAGGTAATCAAAATGTTTTATATAGCAAAAACTACAGTTCTTGAGAGATTACTAAGAGTTAGTAGGGGAAAAAAAAACAGCCTAAGTTTTACTGAAGTCCTCTTGCTTGTTTTCTTCTCCAGCAAATATTTATATTAGCTCTTAAGAAGGTACACTGCTGACATATGCAAGTCTCTGGCTGTGTAACTATGTTACCATCTCTTACAACAATGGTACTGAATACTTTTAAGTAACTAATAGTAATTACAAACATTTACTTTTTAAAACATCTCCAGATACATAAATTACACCTTTTAATGGGCCATCAAGTAGTCCATACATTTTCTCTGTTGCTATACTGACAAAAAGCAGCACCGTAGCCTACTATTGCAGATAAAAGAATCCATACTATTCTTTCCATACTTGCTACAAGCAATACCACTTTCTTCTTCCTTGGAAATAGAATTTCAAAGTTATTTGTCTTAATTCCTCACTAAAGCCTTATATCCTAAATATAAATAGAATATTTTGAAAACTTCTAAATTGTGAAGTGTGATTCTTCAATTATACCTTAAACTCATAGAACAGAGCTGAAATTAAATGAAATTTAAACTCTCCAGAAGAGAGGGAACCATCCCAGACAGGTGACTGTCCAGCCCACCATCAATGCCACAAGTTGCAGGCATCAAACTGATTTTGCCCATTTCACAGCAAGCCTGAAAGTGAAATAATTTGAGCCCAGTTTAAATATTTTGACTGAGACAGTTTTAACGCCAACTGCTAGATGCAAAACTAAAAAGTGCGTTTAAATGTGTATTTAACACACTCAAAACTAAGTACTCCTGCATTTTAGAGGGCCAAACTATTCAGGACATAAACGATGCTTTTATAAAACCAATTTGTTCCTATCTAGTAATTTCAAAGTATTTAAGACATAGCCTCTAATATTCCAACCCATCATTAGATGAGCATTAGGTGTTACAACACCTTGTCTTTGGAAACCAAGCTTCCCAGAGACACTAGTCCCCACCTTCAGATCTTGTAAGTTAATCATCACTGACAAATTAAAACAATTCTTTGACACCTCTTCTCAGCTGCACTACCCAATTCTCACACGGTTAGGTCTCCCCTAATAAAGTAGAAAGATTTCAGGAATTACTGTGCTCTCCGCCTTATCTTCCAGGGGTCAGAGAACTGAACAACAAATTTCTAAAATCACGTTTTTATCCCTACTTTCCAAACCAACAAGATTTAGTTGAATCTACTCCTTCCACTCTGCTCTGCTCATACTTTCAAAAGTTACAAAGAACCTGTCTAGAAAAAATTATGTTCGCTCACTATATAGCACTCCTCCTCTGAAGTCTGTTGCAAGCTTTTGTTATCATCTGTCCTCCAAATGGTGGAAATAAAAAAATAAATAAGTAAATCTCTGCTACACAGCTACCAGAACAAAAACAAAATAGGCTTCATGAAAGACAGCAGCACAATTAACCATGAAGTCCTGCCACACATGCAAATGAAATGAGTTAGCACACTCCGTCCCCGTCCCCCCCCCCCTCCAATAAAACTGACTTCAGGTTTAACAAGGCTTTTTTTGTTATTCCAGACGTGGTTTTGATCAAGTTTCAAGTATCACACCTACGCATACCATGACATCAAAATATTATTGAACTCCTGCATCTTTAAAACATGTACAACATACCAATACAACAACAGCAACGAAGATAAGAATGCACCATCATGCTAACAAGGCTCTTTGATTTGTTCATTTTCATTGTTTTAACGGCCTCAAGTTTGCTCTTGCATTTTGAACTAAGCGAGACGCAGCGCCAAGGCACAAGCGCAATCTGCATGCAACACATTAGTCATGCCAGGTCAGCTCCAGGATTAGACCTCATAAGAAGGGGTTTGGGCCTATGGCCACACCAGCAATCGTTCAGTGTTCAGGGGGTGGCACGCCCTCCGCCGCAGCCGTTCTGAACTCGGGAACCCCAACATTAAGGGGTGATCCCCTTCGACAAGCCTCAGATGGAAGCTGTGGCTGAGCAGGCATCCGCAGGACCAGAGGCTGGCATCTTTCTCCCGAGCCCTTTCTCCTGCCACACCTACAGCAGCGTGCAGCCCGCACGCCTTTTGTTGCTTCCATACGTCCTTGGCTACTTTACCTTCCCTCTCGGGGCTTAAGATTCATTGTCAGGAGCCGGAGAGTGGCGTTGCCCCACCAAGGGCTGCCGCGCTCCGCCAGGCCCGCAGCGACGCCCATCCCCTCACTTTTCGCCTGGCTGCCTGCCTCCCTCGGGCGGGTTTCGGAGCCGAGGCAGCGCTGCTCCTTCATTCCTCTCCCTCGCCCCGCCCAGCGAGGTGATTAGTTTAAAATGAGTAAGATTAAAAGCAGCTGTATCTCTCTCTTTCCCCGCGCTCCCACGGCCGCGGCGGGTGTCCTGCCCTGGCACCTCCCCACACGCCGCTCTTTCGGGCGAACCGCGCCCGGGGCAACGCTGCGAGGGGACGGCTGTGCAGGCGGGTTTTGCGCCGGGGGAAGAACCGGCGGGATCCCCACAGCCCCAGACGGGGCGGCCGCGCCCGCTACCTCAGGCTCTGCTGCACCCCCCCCCACCTCCACGGCCCCCCCCCCAGCCGCCGCTTCGCGACGCGGCCGTTGCCAGGCGGCGGCGGCCTCGCCTCCAGACGGCCCATGTGCGAGGCGGCGGCCGGGGCGGTGCTTTCCCCCTCCCGCCATTAGCATAACAAGAGAGGGGAGGAGGGAAAGAGAAGAAATTAAAAAATAAAATAACAAAAAAGTGGGGGAGGGGGAGAGTCTTTTTTCCCGCATGAGCTGCGGCGGGGCCAAGGGGAGAGGGGCCGCGCCCCGGCGCAGGGGAGGGGAGGGAGCGATGCCGCAAAGGCGGCCCAAGGGCCGGCAGACAAAGGGAGCTTTCCCGGCGGGACGGCGGGCAGCGAGAACCGGCGCGATTCGGGCGGAGGCGTTCAGGCTGCGAGGACCGCTGCCTCTCCCCGCACCCCGCCCTCCCCGGCCCCGGAGAGGAGGCACTCACCGGCCGAGCCGGAGGAGGACCCTCTTCTCCGGGGGACGGCGGCGGGCTCGGGCTTGGCCGACTGAGGCTGAGCGGGGGCCGAGGGCTGCTCCTGCGCGGGGGACGGCGTGGTAGCTGAGGAGGAGGTGGAGGAAACGGCTCCCGGGGGGCTCCAGTCGGGCTGCGGTGGCTCCGGAGCGGCGGGGCGGGGCGGCTCGGCGGGCCCGCCGAGCTCCAGCAGCTGCGGCGGCCGCTCCTGCAGGGCTGCGGCGGGAGCCGCGGCGGCGGGCTTCCTCTCCATCACCTCCAGCTGCTCGTCGAAGTCCTCGTCCTCCTCTTCCTCCTCTTCTTCCTCCTCCTCTTCCTTCTCGTCGTCGAGCACGAACTGATAGTTGAACTGGGGCTGCTGCGGCCGTACTGGCCCGGAGGAGGAGGAGGAGACCAGGGGAGACTGGTCCAGCTCGTCCATGGTGCCTGGAGCTACCGGAACAATGAATGCGCGGCGCTGGGGCTGTGCCTCTGCCGGCTGCGGGGGGAGGGCGAGGGCTGCGCTGCCGCCGCCGCTGCGGGACCCAGACTCCACGCCCTGTTGAGTCACCGGTGGGGGAGGCGGCGGGCGCGGCCGCCCGGCTCTGAGCGACGGCGGCGCCGGCCAGTGAGGCGGGCACCGGGGGCGCGGCGCGGCCAATGGGGCGCGGCGCTGGGTGCGGCCGCCGCACGAATATGCAGCGCCGGGAGTGCGGGGGGCGGCCAGGGAGAAGTCGGCGAAAGTTCAGCGCGGGGAAGGCGGGGCGGGGGGCGCCGCCCCGCGCGGTAGCGGGGTCTGTCCTGCGCCCCTCTGCGGGCCGGGCTCGGGCGGCGGCGGGAGAGACATCTTGGGGGTGCGTGCTGTGATTCCTCCCTTCCCTCCGCCAGCGCTGCTGTTTTGTTTTTTTTTTAAAAGCAGCAACCGACCCCCCCTCAGCGCTCTTAAAAGAGGAGCTTCCCGCGCTGCGAGGCACCGATGGGCCGTATCCCGGTTTCTCTCACGGGGGAGGGTCCCGCGGGATGCTGGGCGGCTCCGCAGTGCAGGGCCGGGGCCGGGGGGAGGCTCCTTCCCGACCCCGCTCCTCCTTCTCGGGCGCTGGCGCAGGTGGGCTCAGGCAGGACCAGCAGCTTCCTCCCGGGGGAGCGGCAGTTTTAACCGAAACGAGATGCAAAAAAAATTTACTGGGGCTGGGGAAAAAAAAAAAAAAAGACGCTTTCAGAAGGGGTAAACTTTAATCGCTCGTGTTAGTTAAAGTCAGCCATCTGGACAGATTTAACCACCTCTTTAAATTTTGAATTATGCAGCTTGTGCAGGGAAAGACATGGCAGCCTGTTCACAAAGCAAAAATTGGCAAGTCTCTCTGCTAAACCCTGGTGTGGTCTCCTGCTGTCTGCTCAGAGATGGAACATTGGCCAAAGCCCTTAGGGTAGCACTTAATTTAACTAGAACGGTGTCTATTTGGATGTAATTTCCACCCACACATCTACCACAATAAGACCAAAAAGGCCTTATAATTCTATATTTAATACTATTCCAACACTACTATGGATTTTCAGCCCACAGATGATTTATTTCCCCACTTGTGACTGTAAAGAGGAGGGTCAGCTACCTTTGGTTCTGCGGAGAGAAAAGCCTCTCACATGAAAGCAGGGTTAGATCCCCAGCACTTGGTTCCCTCCTGAAAAACAGGCTGGTAACACACAAATGGAGGGTCCCAGCACTGAGTCCTCTCTTGTTTTGGTAAAACTTATCATGTTCTTTCCTTGAACACAAATATTTCAACGTGGGGTGGGCTGTTGCTGCTATTTGCATCAGAAAGGCCATTCTAAATACCTCACTTTCTAAATAACTAGGGAAGTCCTTCTAAGTTCCAGTCTTAGTTTATTGAAGGCCAATGTACATCATTCTCTCACTTTTCCCTTTAAATTAAAGTGTTCTTTTCTCTGCATTTTAATTTCTAACCTGCTAAAAGAATACACTTTGTCCACTGCTTGCTTTCCTAAGCTGAAGCTGTCACCTATCCCTTGCTCCTCTGAGCACTCTTTCCCTGCACCGGATCCAGTCTCAGTTTGGGCAAAAGAACTTCCAGATGACATTCTTTTCAAGAATGTACAAAGACATCAGTATTCTCCATCTCAACCAGAAATAACTAGAAGGAATGTGGAAAGTATTTTTATAAAGACAGTGAGGGCGACACAGTTACCCGACAGAGATAAAAGTTTCACAACAGGTGAATGAGCACTTAACAACCTGTGAGGTCTTCAGACTTCACTCTTTTCCCCTAATATTTTGTATCTTCTATTGACAAATTATCCATGTAATATTTTCAAGTCAGCCCTTTTTACAGTGATAAAAGGGATGTCACAGTGGCAGCAGGATGGATGGATTAAATTCCATGTATTGTTAAATATGAACCATGGAAGTCCTGGCTAAATTCTGTTTCCAGTTTTATTGTCACATCTGTTACAGCCAGCAGACTACACATGCAGGCTCAGTGGCTCCCATCACCCTGACTGACATTTATATTGCACTACTTAGGGCAGAGCGTAACCCAAGGTTCAGCTCAGGTATCACCCCTGAGCTTCACCTAGATAGCAGTTATCTCTGAATGGTATTTTTAATCTGTGGGAGATGTTGGGTCCTGACACAGAGGATCACAGCCCCACCTCTCTGCTCTGACTCCAGTAATTCATCTGGCTCATGATTTGAAATATAAATTGGTACCTCCAGTCTTCTTTTTATGCATCGATCGCTGTGTCTACCCAGTGCCTTACACCAGCTGCCACAGTGTAAGATGCCTGTAAGGAAAATCTGAGGGATCCTTCCTCTTTTCCTACCAGCTAGTTAGTTTGGAGAATGTACATGTACTCAGTTCTGGGTGATGTCAATTCTCGGAACATTTTTACTCTTTGAAGAAGCTTAATATACTAAAGTGCATTAAGAAATTAGTAACGATCTGGTGATGGCTTTTATCTGAGAAAAAAAAACCCCAACAAAACAATACACTACAAAACAAACCAGGCCAGATTTAATGACCTTCTCGATGAACAGAGGTCTGTAATCTTCAGTGGCATTTTACCCGATTCATAGTAGATGACTGGCCCTGAAATGTTTTACTAGAAGGAAAATTCAGGTTTTCTGTGTATCCATTTATTACATACCAGGAAAGTAAACCAACTTTTAATTTTGTATTGTACATCTGCACTTTTTGTATAGCAAAAAAAAAAAAATCCTTTGATTGAATAAAGTTGTTATAATTTCACCAGCCAATCTATTTTTCACATCTTGGATAAGCAAGAAAATGGATTTTTAACATTCCATTAAAATATACCCTAAGTCAACAAGGTACTTTTAAAAATATGTAAAAATTCTGAGTACAGACACAGTGGTGAAACTAATTTTAACATATCTAACTACAGTGATTTTTTGGTCATCTAGAAGTAGCAAAAAACTATGTATAATTTGGCTGATTTTATCAGAATGCTTGAAAGAGAACACAGCATCAGTTAAAGGCAAATGAAAGGTTTTTTTTATTCAGGGAGAGGAAGTGACTAAAGGACTTGTAGGAAACCGGAAGGGAGTTCCAGATAGCCTGAGCAAGTCGATTTAACAGGCGAGAGGAAAATACAGCTCTCCACTGCAAAACACCCTTTCTTTTAGCTCTTCAGAAAATACACTTTACAATTCTTATATGAAGACTGTCAACAAGTGAGCGTACTTTGCAGATATTCTGCAAGTTAACTTACAAAGTTTTTATGAGGTGTCTTCATATAATGAACTTAGGGGGAAAAGAATTCAACATGTGAAACAGAAACACCAGTTGGTGCATTTCTGAATTTCCACAGTGGCGCTGACAATGGCTATGTAGTGGCTGGATCTTTTCTGTCCACTGTGACCTTCTGCTTGATCTTACGTAGAATATGATATCACAGTGTACTGTAGAGTATGAAAACAATTATGATGGGACAAATGCAGTATTATCACTTCATAGCAGGATCAAAGAGGAGAAAAAACCCCCACATTTGGTCTGAGATAGCAATTTAAAAAGATGAACTTAAAAATGCAAGATGTCTGGTGTTCTGGAATAATTAACATTTTCTTGACATTAGCTTTTTTTCCCATGTTCCTGGATAACATCCTGTCTAAACACTGACTCCAGTGAAGGCTGTTTCACTTGCAGGACTAACAAGTTCCCAACAAGCAGTTAGTGTGGTTTTAAAATAAATATTTTCCCTTAAGTCATTTCCTCTCTATCCAGTCACAGAGGTGAGGGTTGCCTGAGGGACTACACAGTCAATTGGAAAGGTCCTTAAGTGAAAATAAAGACTAAAGACTCACTTTTCATTATTGCAATGATGCAATATATTAATAACAAAATTGAATCAAATATGTCCTTTCACGTATTAATAATAATGTAATAGAAAAACAACATCATGGGAACATGGCAGAATGCTATACACTAAACAATTTCTAATACCAATTTCTAAATGCATCAGGTCACTGGAGAAAATTTACACATGAGAACATGAAGTCTACCGAGACTCTCTGTGAGCATTCCTAAAATTTTCTAAGGGAGTCAGAATGAATGGCGTAAATTTTTCAAATTACCCAGAACACAGGTAACTCCCCACTTTAGGTTTTACTGTCACTACTCTTCAGCCCCTCACACTTGGAAGAAGTACAATTAAATTATTCACTTACCAGTTGGGCCATAATACTTTATACTCCTGAGGAACATAAGGACCATGAACTTCATTGGACCTAGATACAAAAAAATCCATTCTCTGTTAACACCCCTTGTAAAGGTAGTATCATAACTACTTTCTCTAATTCATGTTCTCCCCTTTTACTTTTTCTTCAAACGAATGCTGAAAATAGCGAGTTTAGGTCTTGGCATCTCTACATCTATACCCATGGACATGTCTAAATTCAAACTTTTCAGCCTGAATACTTAAGCTGCTTTTTTTTTTAAAAAAAAAAAAAAAAGTTTTATTATAGTTCTGCTCTGTTTTAAGTGAACATCTCACACACTGTAATTAAAAGTAATGAACGAGCAATGTTTATTCCCTGTGTGCCTGGGGTTCAATGGAGGGAAGAAAGTCCACTGTTGTCTGGTATCTTTGGGTCATTTGAACTAAAACGTCATTTGTGACGTCATTTGTGACGTTCAGTTCCCAGGGACTGAAGAAAGACGGATCTACTCATTATATTACGAATTAGAGCACGGGCAGAGCAGTTTTACAAGTTACAGGTGTAGTTTTAGAGCAGGAACAGAATTTGGATGGCATGTTCCAGGCTCAGAGTGTCTAACTACTCTTTAAACCAGGGGTGCTCAACCTCTGATTTTTTAACTTGGAGTGTACAAGGGCTGAGCTGAATTAGCTGAACAAACCAACTGAGGAAAACCTGTGCCCTGCACAGTCAGGGGAAGGTGCAGGTGGCAAGATCTGATCTGGCAGCTCCACCACCATTCTGATTCCAGATGCTGGGCTAGCGATGCTGCTAGCTCAGTGGCCGGAACTTATCTCCAACAGCAAGAATAAACTATTTAAATATATAATTTTAATAGTTTTTTTGAAACTTAGGAATCAATAGAAGTTATAATAATTTGGAATTAAAAGTTCCTTGCTTTTTAAAAGGAGAAGTGCATATAATTCAAATTAGAAATCAATTTTTGCTCTTTTCAGCACTGATATTTGCCCACTTAGGAAACAACGAAGTTTATTCCCTTGGCTGCCAGATAATGCCTGAGGAGTAAACAGCTCGACTGTAGCAACATTTTCACCACTCCTGTAGACAAGGTTGATGGCCTCGCTACCGGGACTACGAAACTTAAAAACACAGGCAAACTTTGCACTGGAAGCAACAGAACTGATTTTAAATGGCTCACATTTGAAAGGTATCAGCCCACCATCTTCTAGCACTCTGCCATGTCCCCTAGAACTGCTTTTATCAGACCGCAGCAGCTGGAGTCTTCACTTGAGTTACGGTGGTGTTTTGGGGTCACAAGGCAGTTTTGACTTCCAAAGACAGAAGGTATGGCAGTTTTGGAAGACACCACTGAGACTCTGACTGCTGCTTCTTTCTTATGAGCGTTTAGGGAGCTCCTCCTTTTATCTGGGTCAGACAAAGATAGGACAGCTAAAAATTTTTCAGCATGACTACCCTGCTTTCTCAGTATCACATCAAACTGATCATACACCTTTCCTCACATAAAACACTCCAGCTTTTGAACACTTCGGCCAATTTCAGTTAACTATGGCAGTGGCAGAAGATTCAAGGATATGAAATTTCCAGTTTTGTAAAGATCCGCAGCTGGCTAAATTACAGAGCTGACAAGCTCCCCTGTGGAGAGAGAGCTGGGAGAACTTGGTTGTTACCAGTTCCATCTGGGAGTCACCAGTTAGTCTGAACTTTTAATAAGCTTGTCTGTCTTTTACCCAGATAGCAAAACCAAAAAGGAAGATAAGTGAGATGTGAGAAAAACCGAAGATATTCCAGGATAGAGATGCAAACAATGTAAGACCTGAAGGTATAGGAAACCGGAATTTAGTAGTTTTACTGGTTTTGGAACTAGTTGCTGACTGTTGTAGATAGAGATGTATTTTAGGTGAGTCATGCCAGTGGAACTGTGGTGAATACTACCTAGGTGCACTGGGGTTTGGCAAGGACAGGGAAAAAAGTGAGACAGATCTCATTGGGTTATTTGTTTCTGATACAGGCTGTGAAAAGGAGCAGAAACAAAATGAAAACATTTTGGTTTGAAAAACATTTTGTTTTGAAAAACAAAAACATTTGTTTTGAAAAACATTTTGTTTTGAAAAAACAGTATATGAAAAGATGTTACATATGGCTACTTTATTCCCCAAAGGAAATTGAGGTTCTTCAGACGTTCTAGGGCATGATGGTTGGCAGGTATCTACTTACTCTAAGCTATTTTCAAACACTTTTTTTTTTCAGCGCAAATACAGTTTTTACTTTTCTCCCTGTAACTTGTGAAGAACTAACATATTCCAGTAAAAAACCCCAACTATTTGAATACCATGTAACATCTGCTTATATTACTACTTCAGCACAGGCTATTAGCTAAGATTAACCGGTTTTATTCCGTTGTACCCAATGAATCACGTTGCTAAAGAGTGCAAGTTTTAATGTGTGAGCCTGGAAATAGCTACAACTTGACCATATCCTGGGCAGAAATGCCTGGGTAAGTTGAAAATAAAATCAGTTTAGCTTTAGAGGTAACTAGCTATATGTTATTTGTTTCTCATCCAAATCTTACCCACTTTAGGCTTTGTTAAATAGAACTAGAATTTGAACTAGTGTTTTTTTTAAATTAACTCAAATAAACTGATTCAACAGCATTCTTGTAAATTTTGCATTGCACTATTGTAATGTTGACAGTTCTCTCTGACGGAACACACAACAACCTTTCTGAAGTTAACATATATGAGCTAAGTGCCTAATGTCAATTAACTAAGACGGCAGGTGGTATCTACCCTCAGAAACTTATTTCGTTTTCCATTTCTCTCTGCTTGCAATTTTTATTTGTACCTAATCCCTGTTGACTAAGATTTTTCAGGAGAATAATAAATTCCTTAAATTTTTTTTTTCCCAAATGTCACCTGGCAAATCAGTTTCAAACAACTGCTGCTAAAGAATAAAATCATATAATGATTCAGCTGTGTAGTCTTCTGTAAAGCCAACCTCACTGCATGATGATGAGCAGCTTTTTGACACTACAGCAGTAGTAATTTCTTTTGTCTACTCTATAATCTAGAGGAGGAAAAAGCTAATTAGGCACACAGATATGTGCATACTTATAGGTTGCCATGAACTCATGTTAATTTTATTTATTCTTGCGGCACATTGTATTTCTTACAGTGTAAAACTGTTTTGTAAGTATCCTAGTAAAAAGACAAAACTTAATAGGCCTATTGATTGCCATTTCAAATAAATTCTTTTGATGGTGAGAAAATAGCCTCCTTGGTCCTGTTAGTTAAATATAAGAATTCCTCTATTTTGTGTGGTTGGACTTGATGACCTTAGAAGTCTTTTCCAACTTAATGATTCTATGATCGCAGACCGTATACAGGAAGTTTCTTCACACTGGCATTTTCATGTAACTACTGGGATGGCAAGATGTACCTCTGACCACTCGTGGTCTCTTTTCAATGCTTATGCAAGTGCCATGCTTACCTTCTACTCTTGTTTCAGGGGAATCCTCAAATTCAGTCCGCTTTCAGACAAATCCCCTCTCCAGATCAGCGCTTGTTCATCACGTTGCTGCTCATCTGACCTGGCTTAGCTTTTTCTTATAACTTGAAGTTCCTACAGATGTTCAATAGTGGTACTGAACTGTTCCTTTGAAGCAGAGTATCCTTTATTTTTCTTCAAGAAAGTAACAAAAAGGGATGGTTTAGGACACTAAAATGTGTATTTATTTTATATTAACTAAATGTAATACCTCATCAAAACTTCTGTTCTGTCTGTTCTGCAAAGTGGGTGATGGTTACTATCTCCCCGCATGCTCAGCCTCCCTGCCTTGATCTTAGGCACTTTTTTTTTTTTCTCCAAAATCCATTTCTATGGCTGCCTCAGGATGCTGACCTTGTAAAAATAATTTATGTATCCCACTGTGGGATAAGAGGAAAGACAGCTGTGAGAGGACAAAAAGGGATGCTAAAATGGACTAGACCTCCAGCTGCTGACCCACAGAATAGAAGGATCAGCACTGGCAACTGCCACAATCTAAAACTATTGACTTCAGTTCCTTCGCACTAAAACAGCCCAGGATTGGTTAATTCTTACTTCATATAGCATCCATTCAACTGCAACCAAATAAAGATAAACATATAATCCCTAAAAATAGAACACAATATGATCTCCCAGCTTTTTCAGAAAAAAACAAGTACTATTTGAACTGCTTTAGCAGTGAAGCCAGGTGCCCCCATATAAATACATAATATATGATACCTCGGTTCGATTTTAGATCATTTTCCGGCAACTGAATGACATTGCATTATTTGTATGGCATTCCTACCAATATGTAATTTTTAAACACAGTGTGGTAGGGATTTTGTCTTCCTCTCTGCTTGGAAATTTCAGTTCAAGTTAGGGATATTCCTTCTGCTAAAGTATTTATGCATTTATAGTTGTGCATGGCATATATATGTATGTATGTCCATGCACATAAATGAATATGCAAAATGTGAACCAAAAAAGCAAAAGCCACCGTCTCTGGCCTGACCGGCTGTTTGGCTTCAATGAGGTTCATGTTTACCCTATGGAGTGCTTAGGCTTCCCAAGCCAGTACCAGCACTCGTCGTGTTATGCAACGTGCTGGCATGTTAAGAAGTGGATTCCTCCTACATGCATTTCACAAGACACAATACAACAGGTGGATGAAAGACACGTTGCGTGGGGATGTTTTGGAAAAATGAAGTAACAACAAACCAAAGAGGTCAGTGGAAAAAAAGAAGTCAGTTTGCTACCTACCACTATCAGTTAGTTGATATCTCTTGCAGATGTTTTGGATTTGTTTGGATTTGAAAGACAGATCTAGAAGCAAGCAAGGAAATATATACATGGATTGAGGAAAAAAAAAGAGTAAAAAAATTATCTTGAGGGAGCTAAGAATAGCATCCCATAATATTAAATAAAGATATGCAAGCAGACCAGAATATAATACACAGCATATACAGGCAGTATAGCTAGGTGCACACACTTCTTTGAGCTCTCCTCAGTTGGTAAGCTTCTAAGGCAAAGACTACATAATATCCTATTTATGGAGCGTAACACAATGAACCCACAATCCTGATCACAGCCCTTGTATGATACAAAGATATTATAAATACCTCCTGCCAGGATGCTGAGGGTTTTTCTTTTTCTTTTATAATTAGATTTCTCAAAACTCCGCAGCTGGAAGCACTGCTCAACCAGGTGCTGGTAACCCACACTGTGAAAGTTAAGAAGAATTGTTATGCCCATGAAGTTAGTGGCACAATACACAGAGCAATTTAATTTCCATTTATTCTGCTTCACGCCAGGCTTCATGTCAGCACAACTGATTTGTTTTAAAATCCTTTCTGAATATCGGCGATACACAGACGTGTAGGGTACGTGTATGCAATGTTTGTAGTCGTGTCACCTGGGGCAACATCACGTGGGATTTGACAAGATAGGTGGGTCTGGGGTTTGGCAGTACATGGAAAAGGAACCCATGAGATTACTGCAAGAGATAACGTTGGGTATCTGTGTTCTCAGTGCTGCTACACAGAAACTCTGACACTGCCACAAGCTGTGTGCTACTCTTCCAAAAATAATGACCAACTAATATAGGAAGCACAAAGAACGGCTGGCTGCTCCCATCCACGTGTCTGAATGAAGTCATTTGCTCAGGAAGAGCAATGCAACAGCAAACCCAGGAGTCTGGGGGCTTGTCAGGGATGGTTCTGTGGGGAAGAGATTGAAATAAGAAAGGTAGGACTTGGTGCACAGAAACTGTGAATGAGAGCTGAGCAAGCTTCCGGTGCACTGCAGCCTAGCTGGGAGGAAAAGCCAAGCAGTGTCAGTTAGCAGCTGGAGAAGAAAGAAAACATGCAGAATAAAATAGAATCTGTATCCCTGTGTTTTTGAAAGAGCTGCCTGTAGGCAGACACAAGAGGCGTAGGAGGAAAAGAGTGACATGAATCATGACCCCAGTACACAGAAACTGTCAAAGTTGCCGTCAAAAAGGAAAGGACAAGAAATCGCCTTTTCTAGCACAAAAATAGGTGAGGCAGAGAAACAGCGAAAAAGGTAATTTCAGATTACCATGCTGCACTGAATGTATTAACAGTTTGATTCAGTTCTGGTCTTTGAAATGAAAACAGAAGAAAGGAAAGAGTGTAAAATCCTCCTTACAAGCAGAAGAACAGATGAGGCAGAAAAATAGCAAAAGATCTAGTTTCCAATTACCTTGCTGCACTGAATTTATCTAGAGTTTGATTCAGCTCTGTTATTTCAGATATCCATATAAACCTGCACTATTCTCTACTCTTTCTTCTCATTCAAAGCTTATTTCTAAAGACCACTTTTTTCTGAGGCATGGATATGTGTTACTGCAGTAAAATGCAGTTGTTTATAGGCCTCTGAAAGCAAGAGGACTAAAATGTGGTGCAAGACAAATAAAGAGGCAGTTGTTACATGGGTTTTAGTATGACCTGACCTTCCATTCTGCATGTTCCAAATGTATAAAGATATTAAAAGAGGGAGGTGTTACCCTAAGCTAGACAACATTCTGAAACAACCATACATTCATTTAATGGATAATAATAGTTTTGAGTCACTGCATTTATGAATACCACTTGGATTAAACTTCTTGTAGACTAAGAATTCATCCTGAAATTACTACTAAGCAGAAAAACCCACCCACAAATAAAAGACATTTGAATGTACAATAACAGTAATAAGCAAAACCATTACTATGATTAAACCTTTAATGCGATTAAAGCATTTTGGAAGGATTACACCTAAAACCTAGAAAGCACAATAGACCGGGGAAAAATATCAAAAGATATTCAAACTTGGAAATGAAGAGTTGAAGAGATGCAGATATTTAACTCATCACTTCTTCAGCTGAAGTAAGCGCAACTTCAGTACAGCCACTTCAAACCCAGGCCCCCGTGTGACGAAGTAAGGAACACAAGTGATCTGAACTGACGAGAGTTTGAGAAAGCAACATGAACCACAGCTAGCAGGGGCAAAATGGACACTTAAAAAGAAGGTGGTGTTGTCCTAACATAAAGTTACCAATAATTAATGTAATCCTCAGTGCACATAGGCTTTGAACCGCCACAAGACGAGATCTGATACCCTGCTGCATCAGGCTGAGAACTGCGGATCGTGGACCACTCCCTGGGCTTGCAGCAGCCCTGCAGAAATCTTCTCCCCCTTGTTTCTCCAGAGGGAGCTTTTCTTCTACACAGCTCTGCAGCGTAAGGAGAACAACCTCATTCTAAGAATACCGCAGCCCTTTGTCGCAGATTTACATGCTAATGACATTGGTAGACTATACTATTTTCAAAAGATAAACCCAGAGATGCGTGAAATCACACAAACACATATTTACTTCTGGGGAAAGTGAAGTGATCCTTCATTTTTACCAACTCGAGTAAAGATTAGCTCTAGAGAGTTCATATTAAGTATTTATGACAATTGTCACTCAAAACAGATCCAATCTTCTTAGGCAAAGAGTTATTGGATTAGATCTTCAGCTTGTATAGATTCAGGCTGCTTCACTGAAATCAACGTGCTGTTGGGAAATAGCATTAGCTGAGAATCTGGCTTGCTACAGTTACGCTTAAGAGGTTCAAAATCAACTAAATGAAACATGGGCTACATGAAAAGCGAGATATATCTGTGCAGAACAACACTAAAGTCTGACACCAAATTCATCATACATCACAAAATATGGAAGTTGATGGGACCATCTGACTCCCAAAGCCCACCTCCTCGATGGTTAGTCCAGAGAGGTCAAAAGATCACCCACTCTCCATGTGCTCGTATACCACAAGCTAAAAATACTTCCCAATACCCTACTACAAGCTTTCAGCCTGTAGCAACGACCAAAAGCTAGATTATGTATTTTTTTCAGTGAATGACAGTAGGTCTCTTCACAGACAATCTTTAGAGATGCTCTTTCTCCAAAATTAGTTACATTCTGTTTCCTATTATTGTCTCTAATGCTCTGTAGCAATCTTCCTCTGTATATTCAGAAAAAAAGCAAAACCAAACTGGGATACTGCTATTGTTCAAATCTGAGCCCATGTTCCCACTACTTCAGTAATACAGTTTCTCTTTGGGATGGTATGCAACATTGGCACCAAAGAAATCAAGAGATGGATTTAGTAAGACCATCCCATGGTTTCAGGCTCAAAAAGAACAACGCATAAAAGGGCTCTGCAAAGTCTAAAAAATCAAGAAAAGAAATCTTTAAAGCAATTGCTTATATTATTTTTAAAACTTTATACTAGGTTTTGTGCAATGTGTATTTTTAATGATGTCTGGCTTAACTATTAATTGTGTCTTTGAAAATAAGCGACTGTTGCCACTCCCTGTATTTAAAGAAATGAATGGAATGGGATGTATCCATAAAATGATGTTTAACTGCACCCATTTTCTTGTATCTGCAGATTTCATCTAAGGGTTATACTTGATTCTAAGCTGAAGTTTCTCCTGAATAAAGTCCACATATTTCTAGGAACAGGCAGTTCAGATATTTCTATTCTAGTTATTGCCACACCACAAGAACTGAAATAGCATCAATTAAAATTGTCATTGACCTCTTACAGAGCACTGATATAAGTGCCATTCTCCCTGTGTCCCAGCTGCTTTTTATACAACGGGGTATTTGATTTCCTCTGAACATTTGATAGAAAGATTAAACTGTTGATGCTTCCAATTAAAAGCACTGTATGTTCTACAATGGATTTAACTACTTCATTAAATCCCTCATTAAGGATCTCCTCACAGCGCTACTTTCAGTTCTTTCCTTCAATCTGTAAATTTTTCACTTGTGGATCTAATAAAATCATCAGCAAATGTAAATTTCATTCATATGCCAAGTATCACAAAGACATAATTAAAAACCATTACCACTATTCCATCTGCCACTTCTGTGCATTGTCAGTGCACCTGACTCCTCTGTAAGAAGAGCGCTGAGAAGCCTGCAAATTAATGCAGTATGAACAGAGAAAATGCCTGCGTTATCTAGACACAATTTAAACTCTGCACTTCTTTCACAACATCACACACAGCTCTTTCTCAGCGCTAGGAAGCTCTGGTCCAGTGTACAACCAGTGTGCCTGCACAGGAGCAAAATGCTTCTCCTTTCTTTTTGGAAATATTGCCAATACACTTCCTTGCCTGTTTCAGATGCGACCGTCCTTCTTCATGTCTACGTTTTGTTCCATTTAGATCAGCGTAATGTTAGACCCTTTCTTTCGTATGTGTATGCATGGAGAATTAATAGACGTCATCTATTACAAAAAGATGTTGGCAGGGTTTTGTTGGCAGCAGACAGAGTAAGAACGTAACTCCTTTAGTGGCTTAGTTACCCTGGTTGCCAGCCACATTCATCATCGGCCTCAAGGTGCTTCCTCTTGACCTTTAAAGCCTTGTGGAATCTCGACCCAAGTGTCTTCTCCAAGGCAGCAATTCCCTCACCTTCCTGAGCACCAAATAGGCTCACCCAAGTCCTCCCTCTCTCACCAGCAGGTGCACAAAAGTGACCAGCTAACTAGCAACTTGACTGCATCTATTATCTTTTTCCTGCAGCAATGTCCAGCCACCAAAGTTATTCAGCATTCAAGTTTTTTTGTCCTTTTTTCTCCAAAAACGCACGTTTGACACCCAAAGTTACACTGAAGTTCTCTCCATAAATGTTATATCTGAGTGAAATACAAATGGAAGTTGTCACGCTCGGTCACACTCTTCTCTTAAGAAAATAATACTAAGCTTTAAGAAACAGGTGACAAGCAGACACTGATCCTGATGGCAATTCATATTACTGGATGAAAGGATTAAAAATAGTGAGCTCGTTTTAGTATAAATCAATCCACATATCTACTTTTGTCTCAATCTAGTAAAACTTTCAATAAGTAATTCATGGTTGTATGTGATATGTAATTCAAGGACATCACCAATTCCTAATTCTTCCCCCCCACCCCCCCCACAAATAAAGTGGTCAGCACTCTCAGTTGCTCATACATCTGCTGACAGTCTTGATTCCACAGTGCTCATCCATGAGCATTCCTCTTCACAGTCACATCTGCCCTATCTAGTATCCCAAACTGTGCTTAGTAGCAAAGTATTTGCTGGACAGGACGTAGGAGCAGGTTTTAGATTAAAAAAGTTTTCACTCTAAGAAAATTAGGCCATGTTCTGAAAATAAAACACGATGTAAAGCAATTTATAGCCAGCTTTTGGAGGGAGAGGTCTAGATTATTTTAAAGATGCGGCACTTACAGGAATCTGCTTTCTGCCTTGTCACTCCTTTGGCCTTTACAGCACTTGCACTAACACTGCTGGCAGTAACAAAACACAAGTAAGACTTTGCAACTACAGTCATAAATGCACCTGCAAAACAATCGTACACAAATATGTCCTCACAATTGCATTTCAAAATACTATTTTAAGCACCAAACTCAAACTTACTGAAAAGACTGTTTAAACAATAGTCAATAAATACGGTCACTATAACATTTTTTTCCTATTTATTTACTTCATTTATTTGCACAACAGTCTGTTCACAAAAACAGTTGTCATAGACAAAAACGTTAAGCTTCTTTTTAACCAGACCATACTTCAGCCCCCGAATAAAAGTTCAGCTTTTCCACATATCACCTCTTATGAAAAAAACCTTACAATGTGTTTCCAGAGAAACACATCACTGTGTCTGAGTGAAGGGCATAGCTTGTGTTATTAAAACTCTGGTTATACTTAACAAAGTACTGACGCAGGCCTGCACTGCAGAAGGCTTCTTTGAGAGTATTAAAAAAGAAAGCTGATCCTGGCCTCTTTTCATCTTATTGGAAAATTTGGCTCAACTCCAGTCTTCCTTCAGTTTAGGAAGTAGTTAACGAACGATTTGTCAGTGTAAAAAACCAAAATTATTCAGCCACTTTATCTTTCTGGGATCATTTTCCTTGACATCTGCTTGCTAGCCCTATTTCATGTGCTAGAGCTTTCTGTGACAGTCACAGGTGAACACAAGGAGAATGTGATAAAAAACCACAAGTGATCTCTTGACTGTAATTGCTGCTACAGGTACACTGTAATTGCTACAAATAAGCAGTCATTTTTATCATAGTAAAGGAAGGCGTGGTTTAGTTTGCGCTTGTCAGAGGGTCTGTAGGAGTTTTCACAACAGAGAGTCAACACTGCTTTTATTTTAGCAACAAGAGCTGTTCAAGTGATGGTATTTAAGGAATGAGGTCACATATTCAAGCTGTTTAGATACAACAGTGTTCAAAGATGTCAGTCAGGCTCCAAGTAGATAAAAAGTGCATCAGCTTATCAGCCAGGCATTTCTAGTGCTGGTGTGCTTCTTGCTTTTAATAAAGCGAGGCACGCAAAGCCAACTCCGTCCTGGCACAGAAAGATGCTTCCGAAGCCCTTTACACCACACAGTACAGTTAGAAAATACGAATTACAAGACCTGATGCATGTCTCTAAATGTCTACACTTCACTGGTTCAAGAAGAAAAATCAGCATTCTTACCTGACCTGGTAGTTATTTCTCTGTATTAGAAAGGATTTCAGTAAGACAGATATCGTGGCAGTAAATTCCAGGCAACGAAACACATTTCAATTACCTTATTAGTGCAACTTACTCAGCAGTGTAAAGTACTAATCTGACTTTACAACTTCATCCAGATGTATTTAACTAAGCTGGAAGATTTGGCCCAAGATTTTTGGCCAGTGGCAGAATATATTTGAGTGTTCCCGTGCATCCATAGAAAGACCAAAATCTACTCCTTTAAGCATCTATTATATAAAAGAATTGGGTCAATGGCCGGCACAGTCTGAAATTATTTGGTGTGACTCCAATCTCAGGAAAAATTTGTTTGATCACAACTAGACTTAAATTTGATCTTTTCTTAAAAAAAATCAACAAATTGTTGTCAAATGGTCCAAACCTGATTTAACATATGCAATTCAGCTGAATTCAACACGATTATAAATGCTGATACCAGACTTCATTTGGACCACAACCTTGAAAATAAATTTATTTTCAAACATAGACAAGTTCAAAAAAGAAAAAATCTTTTTTTTCCTAAACGTGAAATATGATTACACAGACAAGTTTACCTGAAAAAATTTAAATTTTGTCTCCCAACGTACTGAAATGCAATTTTTTCTTAATGGTTAGTAACTGATACATCCTTTCCCAAAACACATTTTAGAAAAAGTTTTTGCCACTCTTTATTTGCCATTGAAGTTTTTATAAATATATTTCTATGTGTTTAAATTATATTAAATCATACCTGTTACAATAGAGCCAAAAATCAGGCATTATAATCACTTCTCTGAAGAATTTACATTGACTGAGACTCCATGCTGAAAAAAAACTTGCATGCAATAAAAGTGTTCACACAAATAAAATAATTCATGTGTATCAATGTTGCAGACCTCAGCCAAAAAGATGATGAAACTCAGAACATAACCACTGGAATTGTCTTTAATACACACCCAGGCTGTCAGGCAGTGATCTGTATTAAATTTTTTATGAAACTGTTTATGCCAAATATATTTCCTCTGACTTCATAAATGGAAAACAATTTACTTTCAGGCCTCACACATCTAGCAGATACTTACATTAGGCTTTAGTAATTTACATCAAGATATCAAGTTTGGGCCTTTGCACTGGTAGGCAAATAAATCCTATTAAGTTTCTAGCTTCCCCTAAATTGCATTTTACTATTTGTGTATTGAAGTAATAAGATTGCAACAGCAATGAAAAATATTTACAGTCTAGTTTGATTTACATTGCTTCATGTTTAAACAGAAGCCCAAAATATTCAACAAGCCTTACCCTTACATGTGAATTTTACTCAAGGAAATAAACCTGTGTTGCTTCACAGCAATACGTGGGTGCATAAAGAATTAGCTCCAAGGGGAGGACCTGAATTTCAGGAATTAACCCTGAGAACTTGCTGAAATGCCTGCTCCCATTAAGTTTGTACAGCCTCAAGGGACTGCAGAATTACCCCTAGTACAATACCAGAGACCCAAGAACTGAAAGCTATCACAACTTCAGACTTTTCCAAATGGGATCTTATTTAATATTGATATGTTGAAGAAGAACAGAAGATGGCTGGGTAAAAACTTTTCACAGGCACTTGGTTCACAGCAGTCATGCACACTGCGTGTCTGAAGTATTTCCAAGCGTAAAAAACTATCAGGTGGTGAGTTAAGCAATTACTTCACTAAATTCCGACCAAATAAATTTACCAATTCGGTAACTACAGCTTTCCCACTTTTAACCAGGACAGCAACGATCTGAACTGTAAGATAGTATTTATCTAGACAGAAAGATGTGGAATGTCCGACTGTAGAAATGATTAGTAAAAGTACTGCCATAAAAAGGGAAAGTACTGAAGGGAGCAGCCAGTGGGCAAACTGAGACAGTTAAAAATGATTCTTTTCTGCTTGAAAAAAAAAATATTTTCACTGACATGACTAAAATTATTCTTGTTCATTTCCACACCGTATCAATCATTCTTTTCTTTCTCTCCCCCCATGAATAGTGGACATAGATAATTTTCTCCTTTCTTGTTCCAAAATGAAATTAAAGCCTGTCTGAAAAAGACTGATTTTTCTTTCGGGAACTTGCATCTTGCTCATTTTGGCACTGTTCGTCATCTCCTTTGCTTAGTCTGTGTATGCAGTCCATGTACCTGAACCTGCCCCAAAACAAAATTATGACTTAGACTAAAGATAGAAAGCAAGTTGTATCTGGAGTTCCTGCTGGAAGTATAAATTGGTTTATATTAATTGAAAAAGAGGAAAACCTGTTCCTAGCTACCAGAAATATCTTTCCAATAGACAAAACTGATTGAATTATAGTGTCCAAAGACAGTAAGTCCCTGGAGGTCTCTCTGCACTCCAAAGGCTCCCACTGGATATTCTCCCTCCTTTTGAGCTCTCCCCAGAGTGGAGAAGCACTTGCATGAACACTGGTTGTGCACAAGGATTTCACTCAGGAAGGCTGATGACAGTGAGTCCTCCAGCTAACGTAAGCCGTCATGGTGACTTTTTGGTTTTTTAACAAGCATTGTGGCATTACGCTAAACATCCATGTTGAGATATGACAGAGCAGAGGTGACAGTTGCTTAGTTTCTTAGAGTCATCCAAGCTGCGGATTTGTATCAGTGCTGGAAATGCGGAAATGTGGTTTTCAAATTCTAATTGGGCTACCTTAATACACAGCATCAAGGCTATGCTAATAAGGATTCCGATAAGCATTTCTTCAAAAATTTTGACCAGAACTCTCTGTCTGTATACAGCAATAAAGATCTTGATAACCTCTGAAACAAATGAAACCTATCTCAAGTTTTCCATTAAGCAGTTTTCAGCCCAGGTAGTTTACTTTCATTATAACCACTTAGTAAGGTGCTACCACTTAATTATTTCATGTTCTCAAAATCCTGGGTGATCTGCCATGTTCGAATGTCTCATTTCATGGCTGAACAAAAGCTATCACAGTCATTTTAGGTATCTGATTCAGAAATTCTGCCATTTGCTTCTTACAGGTGGAGTTCAAATAGAACTGGATGATTGAGCCTACTTTAGCTATTTAGCAGATATACCAGCAATTACAAGTGTTTCTAATTTTCTGTTAATTGAAGGTAGATTTTAATTGTGTTACATGCTGTACTTATTTTGGCCAGATCCTTAGCTACAATAAACCAGCGAAGCTCAGTTATATTAATTAACCTATGTAATTCAGGCCAACTGAACATAACTGCCTTCAGAATTTTCTATATTTTTATGCTTACCCATGTTATTACACTTGTTTCTTGTAGACAAGCAGAATTGCTAACTGTAAAGGCAAAGAGAGCAAAGTCCAGAAGAGTGAGCCTCGAACAGCCTCTTTATTTCTCTACTGTTACTGAGCAGAAATCCCACAACAGCTGTAAAAAGAAATACCCCCAAACCGGAATGCCTTGTCATCCTTCAGCCAGCTATAGAATCTATTACCTCAGAAACCACTCTTCCCTTTGACAGCCCCAGCAGGGCCTTCTCCAGTTTGAGCTTTTGCCATCAGATCTCTGAAAATGGTATCGGGGAACTGTGATTTAGCCCAGTCATGCAATGATGCTGAGTAACTCTGATCCCCAGTGGGAGTCATTTCTGCTGCTGTCACTTGTGAGGCATCACATTTTCTGAGGAAGTAGCCTTCTCTCCTAGCTCAAACTTTCTTAGCTGAGTTCCAAGAACACCTGGCAACTTCCCACAACAAAAGAAAACGTCCAAGTAAGTTCCTTTAGGGAAAGAACAATAGCCGATTCGTAGCCATGACTTACTACATACTTCTACCTTCGCTTTGTTTCTTTTCTTTACACAGGAGTCAAATTCTTTTTTTTTTTCTTATATACATTCAAATCTTCATAATGAAAACTTTCTAGAAGCAACTTCTGACCTCACTTCAGCCATTGCTGCCTTCACTCCCTTTGATCCACATCATCCTCCTCTTTTCCTCTATAGTTATTTTCATCTTTCTATGCTTGCTTCCTTCAACCACCTTCCAATATTTTCATATTTTTTAAACAAAACAGTTTCTTTTTTTATTTTGGGAAATAGTGATAAACTTCATTGCTGGATAGTAAAGACATACAGCTTTGCAGTGACAGCAAGTCTTATCCCCCATCCTTAGACCTCAGACTACCCCAAGTACTTAGAGAATCTTTTCATGGAGTTCAACCGACACTAAATCTTCACATCTTGACCTTGCCATCCTACAAACATATACAAGGCACTGTTCTAAACTATGACATGCTTTACTATTCTTTCTGATTTACTTTCAGAGTAGTAAACAGCAGAATTCATTTACTATCTACTACTTACCTTCCTTTGTAAACATAAAATTTATCTTCATATGATACCTACTTAAACCAAGTCAATTTATTGTTTAAGACTGGATTTCTTATTCAGCGCCAAGAGAGATGATAATGAGAAGTCGTACTGCTCGGTGCATATAGATACAGCTTGATGGAAAAAGGAAGGAAGGTAGGGAAGAATATGAACTCACAGCTGTTCGATGCTCTCTGTCAAGTGTATTCACAAATCAGTAAGCGCAGAGCAAGCGCATGAATAAAACTCACTATTTAATTGGGCACAACTGCCCAACTCCAGCAGGGCCTCAGTGAGTTAGGCAGAACTGGCTCCTGCAGAAATTGCTACTCCTTCCCTCCAGAGTGAAGGCAGAGTTGTAGCACTGGTTCTGGGAAGCCACTTCCAAACAAAAGGCATTTACAGATTTTGTTCTTTTACAGGCAACTTAAACCATTATGCAATCTATAAATACTTGTGTCTTCATGGTTAGGTAAGCTCACTCCCTACTACACAAACTTTTACAAGTCACACATTCTGTGTAGGCTGCCAACATTCATGTTCTTCGACCAATGAAGTCTTCAAATGACAAGCACTAGCATCTGAATCCTTTCCAAAAAGGATATGGAAACACAAGCCAAAGAAGAAGCAGTCTTAAGATGCTTTTTTCAGCTCTTAAAAATACTAAGTCATGCTCTGCAGATTGCTGAAATAACTTTTCTTGCTCAACCAACCTATGTAATGCCTTTGCAACACTGGCAAACCACAGATAAGCTTTCTCTAAGAACTTCTTTTTAAAACTTCATACATGTGTGAGAGTCCAAGAAGCTGATTGGTGCTGCACCACTTCAGGTTTTGGTCAGGGGAAAGTCTGTCTCGCTTGCAGTGTGCTCAGAGTTAATCACTTCCTCGCAAAACAAGCCACATTTTGTTGGATTGAGCTTCAAACTGACAACAAGCTTATCAGAGACTGTTAACAAATGTAATGGGTTTTGTAAAAATAATAAAGCACGCACACCAGGATATCACTCAGCTCTGAGAATCATCCCATGTAAAGCCCTCTCAAGTATTTCAGAGGTACTAAGCCAAAAATTGTAGCTTAAATTGTCCATACATTTACCTTTGTGTGAAAGTAGGTTTCTCTCTTCCAATCCCCATCGTCTTTCATATGTGTTCACCTGACAAAGCACATTTTTTAAATCAGCACTGGGGCAATTTCTACCCATAGATAACCCAGCAGGAATCTTCAATTAAATAATCTCTGCATTGTGGCTTTCACCAGTGTAGTGGCATAGCCGTACTGGGGGCTTCTGGAAGAAGTTGATGGCTCCATCTGTTTGGGGACTCCATATACTTTGAAAAAAGCTCAGAACTTCTCAGGTTCTTCAGCTTTGAAAAAAGCTGGCTATATCAAAAGGGTTTTCCTGTCCTGCCTTATAGCAGGCCTTTCAACCTCACTGAAGTAAGGACATACCATCAAGATGGACCACATTTCCTAATTGAATTATAAAGATTTTTCTTTTTTTTTTTTTTATTTCTATCAAAACAGCAGTATTCTCAGTTCATGAATCTCCCCCATTCTTTTGTTAAGACTTCAAAAGTGAAATATTGACTCACCACACTCCTGCAAACACTGTGACACGACGTATGTCAGCTCTCTGCAAGTATTGCAAACATAGGACACCAGGGAACTTACTCCACAGAGTTTTCCTTGAAGTTGGAATTACTTGCTAAGCCTGAAGGATAAACTAAAATGTTACATTTCTTATCAACAAAAAAAGCTGTTTGTTGTACATATTCTAGATGATGACTATCAAGACATCTGAAGCCTTCTAAAAATGCAGAGGGAGGGCTAAAACAATGTCAAAAATGCGAGAGTTTGCAGTCTTTTCTCTCTCCACGATGGTTACAGAGCATGTTCGAGAGTGCACAGATGCAGCTGCTTAAAGAGGAGCCAGGTAGTCACGATGGTTGCAGGAACTTAAGTGTCCACACTCCTGTGGGTCACAAGCATGTCTTGGTACTGCCTTGGGGATGAACAGCATTGGGGCCTTTTTTTCCCCAGAGACACTCCAGTAGGAATTCTCACTTGGTAACTGAAAGGTCTCGCTGTTACCTCTCGGTCTCACCTGGTTACAGTGCTGAGCACACACCCTACAGATAATGGCTAATCAAAAGGTACCGTGCTGATTTTCCTAGTGAAAATCCATTTATGGCCTGTCAAGGATGGGTGAGAGAAAGAAAGGAAAATCACAAAGGAGCTAATTCTTCATCTTTTTTTTTTTCCTTTTTAGTCATTAGTCAGAGCCCATTAAGCCCAGCTTCGAGTCCCCTATTAAGGACAGAAGACCCCTGCAGATATAATGGGGAATTTGAATGTGAGGAGACCCCTCGCTGCAGCCTGTGCACCGCCATCTGCCCACCGCCGGCTTACTGGTGACAATACTTCATTACTGGGAATATCTTCGATTAGGGATCCCGAGCCAGCTGTGCCCTCTTGGTTTGAGTCTTCCAGTGTGGCCCCACAGCAACACAAATACAGCCAGGCCAGTACTCTCAGCTTGCCTGACTAAGCAGCTTTTGGTTGAGAAAATGTTATTTCACCACCGGGACCAAATTTTTATGTCAGATATAATCCTGCAGGCCTAGCATGTCCTAGTGAGGGCTACACTTCTAAAAATCCAAGGACAGACTTGGCCCTTGCTGGGTAAATGCTGGTGAGCAGCTCAGAAAAGAATCCATGACTAAGCCTCTTTTTTTCATCCTGACAGTTAATTAAGGGATGAACGGACACACAAAAATGGACAGAAAACAAACTGTTAAAGATATTACAGGATGAAATCCTATAATCAATAAAACACTAACTGGAGATGTTTTGCTGGAATTTACTAAAACTAGTGCTAAAACTACGTGTCTTTTCAAGGGTACGGAGAAATATTCAGTAACTCTGAGTCAGGTGTTCCTGGTTTAAAGACTATATAATATAGCAGTAATCCCGTGCACTGTAATTTTAATGCAATATTGACTGATGCTTTGGAACATCGTTCATAACTTAATGCTAGCTTTTTATTTAGTGCTTACAAATATAGGAGAAATGTCTTCAAAAATACTTCCTGACAAAATATATTAAACACAGAAAGGTTGCCTCTCAGTGTGGTAAATCTGGTGCCAAAAAGTAAGTAACTTGTTGTGTGCATGAAAATAACGTGGCAAGCTCTCATAGGCTGACTATAGATATCTCCCCTTTACATTCTGCACACACTCAGCTCTATACTGCATGAGCTGTTTTTGTTTGCAGATGACAGGGTTTCTCAGCAACGTAAGAATGTTAAGTAGAAACAGCATGTGTCAATAAGAACAAAGCAAGAAGTCAGTCCTGCTTCCCTTTCACAATCTGGTAGTTTTCCTTTCATGCTTTCCCCCTGCTATGATTTTTGCCTGCAGACTACCCAATGATTTTCAGAACTCATCTCAGGTGCACCTCAGCTGAGTACACAAAAATGGCCCTGAAGAAAAAATTAAAGACATAAATGTAAGTACATAAATGAAAATGGTTCTGCTTCACATGAAACTATTCTTGGGAAACTATTATTGGGAAAATCTCACACCTGACGCAGTTTTAAGTCTGTTGATAAGCAGAATTGCAGCTTAGCTTAGCTTAACTTTAATATTCCGCCCACCTGGATATTACAAATGCTTCTGAATAATCATACAGGCTTCATATAACTCAAGAGTGAAGAAGTTAATAAGGTCTCTAACGACCAGTATCAGTGTTCAGGGAAGATGCACACTAGAAAATAATTTAAAGCTTTTTTTTTTCTTAATGGTTATGCCTTGCAGTAGAACCATTGGTCTCTTTGGCCACATTTGACTGCAAATAACATTCCTCAGTATTGATGTCATCACATTAATTAGCTCTTAAATGCAGCCCCCTAACTGTCACTGAGAGCTGCTTCTTCACAGTCACTGAAACTAATTATCTTCTGCATCAAGCCTCAAATTGATAGCCAATGAGGTGAACCACAAAAAAATTACATGACCCAACATACCCATGCCAAAGCGCTCTCTGTCGTTTACGTAGCCCCTCTTCGGCCTAGGAGAAGAACCGCCTTGAGACTCAGCACTTTTGGGAGGGTCCAGCAAGCCAGCTAAACCATATTCACTTACCAGCTCTAGCTTTGTTTGCAGAAGTTGAAACCAAGTGGAAAACAATACCAACAACTCCGCGCCGCTTGGTTCAATTTGTCCTCTAACAGTTTATCTTGTGGAAAGAAAGAAACTTGTTGCTGAACACCCTCCATGCCTTCCGAAAAGGCGTAAAGAAGGAAAGAAGCCATGTCTCAATTTCACTCTTCCCAGCAGGTTTGTGTCCTGCATGCTGTCAATTCAGTCCTGAATATTTATATCACTACCAGTCAACAGACTGTGTTCTTTCACAAACTGCCAGCCAAAGTGATTTCTCACAGCCAAGCAGCTGCTATTCTCTGTCCTTTCCAAGGGTTTGACTTCACAGTCGCGAGATAGAGAAAGATCAGGCTAAACAAGGGAAAAATTCACATGTTCTTAAGTCTCAAAACAAGAGAGCAGACAGATTCATCCACAGTCACAAGGATCAAGGGCACAAGAAGCAACCAATTTGGTTTTATCCAAGATCTTTCAGAAGCGGAGTTGCATTAGGAGACCTACAGAAATAACATTTTGGTAGCTAGGTCTGTGAAGAGCATGGTTGGAGCATCACAACAGAGATGACATTTAGCTGGCCACATGCCTGCCAGCTTGAAGGGATCCAACACCCTGTCTGACAGAGGAGGTGACGGACTTCAGAACAGTGCAGGAACTATAACTCAGCACTTCCAACACACTGGATGTCACCCTGATTGTTCATTTAACTTGTCTGTCACATGACTAAAGAAACTGGGATATAAATTCTTTTTGTCACTGTCATTCCCTTGTTTTGTCATCTCTTAAATTAACATATGACCAGCTAGGATAAGTGCCAAAGTTTTAAATCCACAGCAGCTGTCCCATTCTTTCTTAGTAGGATGTGGGGAATACAAGATTTTGCTAGTAATACTTGAAAAACTTATCCTGTAAAGAGAGTCACAGACCTATTTCGTGACTTATTCGTGAGACAAGGGCTAATTCAGACTGCTTAGAGTACGGAGTCAGAATTGACTCCTCCAGATGTTTTGTTTCCAAAACTTGGCTCTAATTGAGGCAATTACTTATCCAGGATAGTTCAATTTTATTTTAATAAACTGTCTCCTGAAATGGTAACAGAATATCCTCATGTTCTGCAGAAGCAAGGTTCTCCTTACTAATACCAAATACAAGTGATGGGATGTTAATTTTTATTCCTCTCTTAGCCTGTCCGCTGTTTTTGAGAGCGGGCCAAAGTCAGGGGCGTTATCATGCAAAGAAAATACATTTGCAGATAAGCACACTCCTTTTCCTATTCTTCAGCATGGTTCACAGACTCATGACAGTGGCATTTTCACAGGAGTGTGGCCCCAAGGTGAAGGAAGACAGGATCATCTTCGAAATGTGATCTTTGAACAAATAGAGATTATTATATATAATCTTCACTGTTCCCTGGATATTGCAAAACACATTATTTTGCTAAAACTGAATGACTAATATGAAGACTTTGAAATGTTTGTACCATACAGCTCAGGGGAGGTTTCCTGCAGTTCCATCGGAAATAGACGAAGAATGAAAACCTCTAGTATTTTTGTCTCTGCTGATCAAGCCCGGGTCCATCTGGGCAAACTGATTTACCCCTGCAAGGCAGTCTTACCTTCTGCTACAACCAGCTGGATGCAAGACAGAACAGACAACTTCCTAGAAGAGGAAAGACTCATGGTCCCTTCTGCACTACATGTGTGCCAGGACTCAGAGGCCATGTGCCTGGCATTCGGAGTATTTCCATGTCTGCTACAGCAAACTGCAATTCAGGTGCTGACAGATAACACCAGCACTATGTTCTGTAAGGACTGGAGTTTTGTTGCTGTACAGCTTTTGACTTTCTGGCTATCATCTTCTGTTATGGGGCCTAATATTTGCTAAACTTCATCCCCAGTTCAGGCCTACTTTGACAACACATGTATGCACTGCCTATGAGCTGTACCACTGCAAGTGTTTCTCAGCTCTCTATTTGTCTGGACCAATAAACAGAAAAACATATCAAGGAAAATATACAAGTATTTTTCCCCTTTTTTTAAAAGCTAATATTAAGTTAGCTGTGTTGGAACAGGTCCTAGGACCATGCTGAGAACAGTCATAAAAATTAGGAAAAAATAATAGCTACCAACCGTAGCGCAAACTGTGAGCCCTGTTCAAGGTGGCAGAAAGTCTAAATATAGATCTTATGTTTTTCCTGCTTACGAAGCAAGAGGCAGAACAGGAATGACTTCAACCTGCTCCAGTGACTGCTAGATGATGGATGACTTCATTCATTCAAGTTGTAGCATTCCCTGAGGTTGCCAAGACTTGCAGGAGACTAAAACTGCCTCTGCAAATCCCAGCACAGATCCACAGGCTTTGCCTCAGAACAAGACAGCTCTGCAAAGCCTTCTTTACTGAGAAGTGTTTCTTTACTGAGGAAGCACTCTGGTGCATGGGAGATAGATACTACAGAAACTCTTAAATGGCCAGGTGGACCTTAACAGAATTGGAAACTGTTGGTTTGAAAAAGTATTGAAGCTGTTAAGATGCTCTACCAAATGTGGCCAAGGCAACTTCAGGCTTGATGGTTAAAACTCTAAACAAACACATGCCAACAATACTGTTTTTTCAGCTCCCAGTGTCTCCTAGCATAAGCAGCAGTGCAGATTTAGGCTTCTGGTTCCTTTTATGCAAGGAAAACCTCTGTTATTCTGGTGCTACTGAAATGGAGAACAGTTTCTGCAAGGAAAAGAGGAAGAAAGCTGCAGTCACATGCAGTGTCACACAGATGAAGTCATACACTGGCATAACAGCAAGTGTTGTCGGTTGTCAAAGGCCATCTGCAGCCAGCAGACTTAAACTGTCATCCTGGAAAAAGATGCAAACAAGCTTAATGGGAGATTGCATTATCCTCTCCCTGGCATTCAATCAAATGAAGCTTGTTCCCTGAACAGATAGAGAACACAAAAGGCCACATTCTTTCTTTTTCTTTTTTTTTTTTTAAAAAGAAAACAATTTTTGGCAGTCGATATATTTTCACAATGACAGGAAAAATAAGAAGAACCAAAGAACTCCAGAACTGAAGAGTCACTTGTCAAATATGGGTTGTGTATACTCACTTGCTGCTACATGGAGAGAGGGATTGCTCCGCCGCTCTGCAGCCTGAACTCGCAGACTTTCGATTTGAACCATTTAGGAGTTTGCTATGTAAGCAATTAGACACTCTGTTTACGTGCTCTCTCTGTTTTCGGGGGTAAGGGGAGTTGTTTTTACAGGCCCAAACATGCTGTGGGAACTGCTGGAAAAGGATCCAAAATAAGAGCTCCATTCCTCAGAGCAGGTCACAGACACTAAGAAAAGCTGCATTAAGAGTTCCTGAGGGCAAAGTATAGCTATGGCTCCCAGGGCGCTTTGTGTATCCACCAAATCAACCTGCAACAGAACACAGGAGATGTGGTACATGCACGTTCCACCACACGTAGGCCTAAATGATGCAAGAAGGGAAATATTCCTATTCTGTATCGTAGGAGGCAAGGATAAATGTGCTTGTTTGGTTGGTTCTAATGCAGGAAGGGGCCAAAGAAGAGGAGCGTTGAAAACTGAAAAATGAGTCTTGGGATCTGCGCCTGGTACTGATGCAAATGAAGGTGAAACTATACAAACAGCCACACAATTGGACCATTCATCATTCCTTCATTAGCAGCTTTTCTTTGCAACACCACCACCAAATAAAAAGCCCTCCCTCTTTTTACAAAGACCAGAGAGGACTGAAAAGAAAGCCTAATTGGTGAGTGTACAGTATGCACACTGTTTGTAAGACTTTGTTATGCAAACAAGATAGCCCTGAATCCATAGGTGCTGTTTGTGTAATTCAATTTACACAACCTTTGTAATACAGAAACTTAGTGAGTATGTGATATGGCATCTCAATGTATGGTAGAAGAGTTGCTTGATATGAACAGAAAAGCTTCCGGCCACAGTGTCAAGCAGATACACACCCTACCCTCCAGATGAAATCAAAGACCTGTTATCTTGCTCAGATTGACAGGAAAGGCCAGGTGTCCACAATACATACAAATCTAAAACGCTAGCCTTGATTATCCACATGAACACAATTACTATTAGTGCAAAATGATTAAATGGTTTTCAAATATTTTACATTCCTTTAACAGAGTAGTAGTCTTTCACGTTCTATACACTTGGGCAATTTAATATTAAGATTCTATTTTCATATACGTGTATTATACTCTGGGCTCACAACATCCCATACTGTACAGCTGCCTGCCACTTCCACTAAAAAAACTCTTGACTTCAGCTTCTCATAAACCTTTGCATCAAAATTTTCTATGCCATTGGCTGAAAATTCTGGGAAGCTTTTCATCAAGAAATGAGTCAGCTGTTCCCAAGGAACAAGTCAGCCAGAAAAATACACTGTCATGGCCATATTAAAAAATAAATCTTAAGATGGTTGGGGTTTTTTGTTTGTTTTTTTTTTTTATCTTGTAGAGCATCTAACTGATAAGGAGTGCATCTTGTTGTCCCTGAAACAAATTTACATATAATCCTCAGAAAACGTCTAACTCCTATGTACTTTGTAGAATTTCTTGAATTACATTTCTAGAGATCCCAATGTCTTTCACAACTTCGTATGTACTCAGACTGTGCAAACAGAGTGTGACCTCTAGGGACTCACAAGGACTTTCATCTGTGGTTGCTGAACCCAGATGCTAGCAGGCTGACTGAAAACCAGGTCAGAAACCTCCCTGTCCTGCTCATTCTACCTATAAAAGATTCTACCCATTCAAATAAAATAACGCATTGCCAGGTTACCTACAAATATCACAGACAGGTACTTTGGGCCACACAGCTCGTTTCTTAATTTCTCTTTTTTGTTCCTACTGTAATATTTGTAACACTTACTAATGCATTGCACTCACTAAACTGTTGATCTGGGGTATGATGGTGCCAGGAAGTCTCCTGTGCTCAGCTTCCAATTTTTAACCACAGGGAGGAAAGCAGAAGCTGCTTGTTCAGCTCAGACTCTTTGGAGGAGTGCCTTGTATCAATCACACTGGGATACTGCCTCTGGACTGACAGAGTAGCACTGATGCAATTCAAAGTATGCTTGCATGTCAGCTGAAACAGAGCGCTATACAAGTAGGATTAAGTGAAATTAATACTTCAAAAAGAAAGTGCAAAAATACCAATAATCCATAAGTGATGCAAGGGACTGCTTCAGGAAAAATAAAACAGTAGCAGAAATATCATTAAGTTCAGTGGAGGCGTAAGAAGGAACAAAAGAAACTCAATGCAAGAAGGGATTAAGCCTTTGGAAACAGACCAACAGTCAAGGATTCTTTGGATTTAAGGTCAGCCTTAGCCACTGGCTGCATTGCAGAAATTGTATCTGAACAGATTAGAATAAACGCGGATTTCAGCATTGTGGTGCCTGGGCCTGAATACTTGCCAGCCCCGTCCTTGATTTGACTTACACTTAACTCTAGGCCAAGTCTGAACAGTACTTCTTCAAATCATGGCTGATCAATACGGATCTTTAATGCATGAGCTGCCCTACAATAAAATATACAGTATAGATAACTGACAGGAGACAGATGAATTCACAGAGAAAAAATTAATTTCAGCATAGGATGCACTACTAACTTGTGCAGGGTGTGCTCATGTGTCCTAGATCTTACAGAGAGCTAGTGACATGGATATGCATATGCATTTTCCAGAATCAACTACTAGTAAAATAAAAAGGTAGATGAGAGTTTGTTTATTGCTAGAGGTTTTCTCAGACATGTGTGTCAGACATAAAAGCCAGAGTAGCCATACAAAGTCCAGAAATTCACAAGTTTTTCTTCCACATTATCTTGATAGTTTGGAAGGAACGAATTTATATCAATCAAAATCCAGGGATACAAAATGACAGGAATGACGATGGCCAACATGCAAGGGACCATGCTGGGACCTAAAAGGACACAAACCTGGATCAGGAGCCGAGCAGGGTGCTGAACGCTGGGACAGTTCACTTCCTCTACAATCTACGTCCTTAAAGATTGGAATTATGTGCAAGGTGCGACACCTCTTTTGTAAGGAGAGGAGACAGGAGAGACAATGAAGCCCTGGACCACCCTTAGGCGCAGTTCTGAGAAAGAGTGAGGAACAATAACCAGCTGCTACAAGGCTTCAGAGAGCCCCCTTCAGGGGGGCAAAGGCCTGGGGAAAGAAGAATCAGTTTGGCTGTCTTAATTCTGAATGCTTGTTTTCATCGTAAAAAACACAAGCCCTAAGCAAAGAAAATAGGACCTCGCACATAGTCTCTGGAGGATCTGCTCACCATCTTGCAGAGTGTGGCACACATCCACAGTGACCAAAGGTCACCCAAAAACATGTTTTTATAATTTCATATTGTTTCTCTATGTAAACTATCCTCAACTTTAAAAGCTGTGAGATTTACTTATTTTGAGTTTGCTTGTTTTTCCTTTTTTAAGTGAAGCTTACCTACATTTTGTAGATCATTAACAAACAAGTTTTCAGGAATAAATAAAAACTGTCACAAATAAAACTAATGAATGTTTCTGACAGGCATGTCAACCTCAAAGATCATTTACAGAGAAGTCTGTGGAAGAATAACATGGCCACATTTGCTCTTTGAATTAGGAGGCAGTGCTAAAGCCACATGCAAACATAACTGGATTTAAAACTGGATACCTAATTAAACTCCACAAATTAGATCAAAATAATTAAAAACATTTTCCTCATTCATTATTCTTATTCTGAGGAATTCAGTTTAGTAGTACCAAGAGAGAGTTACTGCTATTTCAATGCAGTTTCAACATCTCTTTTAGAAGGAGAATGAATACAGGACATGATCCCCCTTTACCACAGCATGCTAGTTTGCCTAGCTGCTGCTCTTAGTGCAGCTGCTAAAAAATTAAAGACACTCGACAAAAACTACCAGCCCCACGTAACATTTGTTATTCACAACTGATAAAGCTTTTCCTATAGCACACTTAGCATTTTCCCTAGACTAAAGATGGAAAATCAGAACTACATAGATCCTGACGCTGAGATACAATGTAGAGAAACCGAAACAAGTATTAAACAGGCCCAGCTTGTCTGACCGAGACCCAGAAGCCCTCCAGCAATGCTGAAGAGAGTCTGCCGTGGGATAGTTTTCCCTGTTTCTGGACAGCCTAGCTCAGGGTTGTATTGGATACCTCTAAGCTATGATGCAATCTCCAGTGCCAACACGTCCTGAGGAAGAAAAATACTACTTGTCCTTTTTAAAAGCAGTCTTTTCAGACACTACAGCTCAAAAATAAAGCAAAAGAACAGTATCAGGAGTACCTTGGTTTCTTTAGGTCAGGGACATTAACTGTGGCAAGACATCAACAGTTCTTATCATCAACTCTTATCTCTAGATCCTTAAAAATAAAAAGAAACTGAGTTACTCTGCAGAAGTCCTTGTGGAGGAACTCATAATGTTTTGTCACTTATATATGGTTAAGGAGCTCCTAGACCACAGCCAAGATGATCTATCTGCAAACAAGATATTCTTTTGACTGCTTGTTAGTCTGCAAGAAGAAATCAATTTTAAAGCAAAAGCACAAAATGACAGTCATACTGTTGCACTGAAAAGGAAGGGAGAACAAGAGTGTTATCTCAGGTGCCTAAGAACTTGACGTATGTGTTAGCACTGCAACAAGAAAGCCCTAATAACTCAGGTTAACGTCCCCATGTACTCCAGTCCCCCATTTCCCTGGATAATGAATAATTTATTATATACAATTCAGGTCCAAAAATATGATGCCTAGTCTTTCTACATTCTTGAAAAAAGTTTTTATCATGTAGGGTAAAGGGAAATTCTCTTAATGGGCAAAATGAAAGGCTTTCTATTCTGTCAAGAAGTCTGCCAACAGTGGTGTCACATATGAAATATATACCGGACATGCAGACTGAAAACATATTCTCCATAATTATTTCTAGCCCAGGGAAAATTCGAAACTAGAACTAAACTCCAGAAATCAAGCTTATATTTGGATTCACAGAGACCTTCAAAGAGTCCCTAGGCGTGAGGAAACTTAAGATTCAAACTGAAAATACCTGTTATGCACAAATACACAACTATCCTATACTGAAACCAGGTAATTCAAAAAGAAGCAGGAACATCTCCCAGGACTACACTCAAACCAACTGAGAGTGGGTCTTCTGGTTCTGGGAACTAAGTTCAGCGCCTGCGAACACCAATCCCACACAGAGGCAGAACTACAGCAGCAGCTGTTGAAGCTATGTGCCTTCTATTCAACTTTTACATTATAAACTACTAATAGTGGCTATGTTACTTGTGACTAAAAATAAGAGTAAGCCAAGTAAGTAAAAAGCAGCAAAATTTCAAGCCAAATTCCATTTATAGGTAAACTCTTTTAAAAATTTAAGGTTAAATAAATCCTGGACACAGTTTGGTTTCTTGGCCATACTGTGAAGTATGGAAAGACTGGAAGCGAAGAACCTGTTCATTTTGAATGAACACAGTTTGCCAAAAGAGGAGGATGCTTTTGTCAGTGTATGTCCAACGTCAAGGACAGCAATGCTTGGCACCTTAGCTACGTACTCTTATTCTATCGTAAGAAAGATTAAGACATTTTTCTACTAGATCAGCACTAAGGAAAGATTTGTACTTTCAGTTTCTTCTACAATATGTGAAATTATTATTCTAATTTTACACGAGGGAGAATGGCAACAGAGACAAATCGCATCAGTTAATTAGCATCCACAGAAAACTTGACAGTGTAGTTCCAGGTTAAACTTTGTTCTCTAAGCAAACATTTATTCAGCATTTATCTCTGTCAGTATCCCAGGAGACATGAGCGGCTCAACAGGTATGTTTGGAAATTGCTGCTTCTCTGTATTTGAGGCTTCAGCAAATGCACCACAGAGCTGTGGCAGTCACAGGTTCTAAACCCTAAATATATTTCAGACAAGGACATCTTCAGTCACAAGTAGTACCAGCAAGTGCACTGGGGCCCAAGCAACATTTATATCCACTGACTTGAGGGGGAGACAAAGTTAGCATCTCAGGGTGTCATGCCTGAAGACTAAGTTTCATTTTCTCTAGCAGCAAATCAAGATTGGTATTTACTGCAGAGAGCTATTAAAAGAGTTGCATAATGTTAGTGCTGCAAGCATGAAATATGCCTCATATCATTAAACATGTGACAGATATACCTGCAGAGAACTCATTAATTCTAATTTCTATTCCTGTTAGTCTAGAAATATTAGCATATAATTGTTAGTTTCTAAAATATTCTGGCAAACTTTTTTTAACTGAAAAAACTGTGTCAGCATTTATTTTGGAATAGCAGATGAAGCCTGTTCTCTTGTACGCCCCTCAAGTAATGTGTTACCATAACCTCAATTACCTAACAGGAAACATCAGAGCCTCAGCAAGAAGGCTTTCTGCAAGCCTTTAAGTAGGAGCTGTGAATTTTCTCCTCAGTAAACTTAAAAGAAGAAGCCTTCAGCATGACAAAAAAAAATGAAAACCCAAACCAAAGCCTGCGTGGTGCACAATCAGACTGTACGGCAATACTACTTGGATTTTGAAACTGTGTTGCAGGGTCCACCATGGAGCAAACGGCTGCCTGAGGCAGCAGGCAGCAGTAGCACGCCGTCAGTGCGGTTAGCTGTAGCTGCAAAGGAATTTGTGGATTGTCTTTCCTTAAAGACTATGATAGTTGAAAAAACAATTTCTCTCTTCTGATTTTTTTTTCCCCCCGAAAGTCTCAGGATCAGTTCATTCTAGACAAAATCCAAGCCTGGAAATAATACCAGACTAACCAATAGCTGTCTACAAAAGCTCTGCAGAAATGAATACATCCATCTTAGTGACAGAAACAGCTCACGTTCACAAATATCGCTTCCCTGGTAAGAATGGGAGAAGACCACGTGTCGTTCTAGCATACGGGGACCAGGAATTTATTGCCTGTTTCCCCAAACTGCGGCTTTGGAGACAAAATCTTCCATGAGCTTAGACCTCTCAGCCTGCCTCTTTAGCATCTGGTGACTTGAAAATCCAACAAAGGAAAACTTAATTTAATCAGAAAGATATCAAAAGACAGACATGCAAACAAAGCACAGCAGTATCTTTGCAAAGCACTGCATAAGAATATCCACTGTGTAGGAGAAACTAGACCATGAAAAAGAAACACAGCTTCAACTCTTTCATAATGCTTTAAATACAGAGATCTGCAGCAATGATACCCTTGGCCAACAGCAAAGTTGAAAGTAAATATACAGGCCAAGAGATCTTTGTAGGAAATAAACTGCTTAATTATGTAATCATTTTGAGAGGAAGACAAAGAGAAGAGAAATGCATGAAATAAACGTGTGGGAATGTAAACACTTGCACAGCATGGTATCACAAGTGTGGACAAGAGAAATCATGACGTGGTTTTGCTGAGCTATTTCCCCCAGTATGTGACTGCATGATTAAAGGCTATAGAATAACCCGCGTACACAGGTGGGATGAACTAAATTTACATAGGCAAATCGGGGCAAATTTCCCTCTCTGCTCACTTATGCATTCCTCATTCTCATTATTTATTATTTTATTTCATTGTTCTGTTAAGCTAGAACACAGATCTGTCTTACCAAAGCTGAGGGTTGTCTTTGTTTATGGAATAATATGATAAAAAAGTGTGCAGCAAAATGCCTCTTCGAGTCACTCCAAAAGCATCTGCTACTCAAAGTGAGTGCCTTACAAGCTTTTTCTTCCAAGTATGCACAGCGAGGTACAGTATTTTGCATAGTAGCTATGTTTTGCTGCTTTGTTTTTTCTTTCAATTCCTCCTAAACATTCACAGACTACCTCTGACTTCAGCACAGTGCGGCATCTTACCATGAATAAGATTTCATTCCTCAAGCTCTTGAGGCAGATTCCTACAGTATCTTGCACTCTGCAATTTCATATGAACTCAGAGTCCCTGAGGAAATACAAGTCTTTGAGATTCTGCTTCTAAGCAATACTGTAACTCTTAAGCCTCTAATAATACTTGTGCTTTGGGGAACTAAATTAAATCTGGTTTCTTGACAGGGGGAAGCACGGACAGCATTTTCTGTGAAACAAATCACGGTACGTAAGCAAACAGCACACTGCATTTCTGAACAACTGCTAAGTAAGCAAGCGAACCTCACTGCATTAAAGTGTAGCACAGCTCAGAAAATGCTTTTGACAACCCTGTTTGATGAACTTCTGCTCATTTTGGCACGTTCTCTTTGTGCCATCCTGAGCTATACTAAGAATTTTAAGGAATATTTTTAAAAAGAGTACAGATGGAAGCAAAGGGACTAGTAAAGGGTCACTTAGCTTGACAGAAGCTGTAGAATAAATGGAATAAAAGGAAGTTGTATACACCAATTTATAGTTCCAATCTAAAGTGGAACTCCAGTAGAACAGTGATATGGAATTTAAGCTATATGTTAAACACAGAGACAGTTAACACATCAGATACTACAATACATTGAGAATATGCTTTAAGCAGCTTATGTTCCATGCACTGTGCAGGATTTCATCTGTAGGACTAATGAAGGGTACTCATGCCACTGTCACAGTAAAGCTATTAGGATAGATGGGACCAACTCCTAGTGTCACAGACAGCATAATGCTAAAAGGTTTAATAGGCTATTTGGCAGGAGACAGACAGAATAGATTCAGCTGCTAAAATTGTGACACTGACATTTCGCCCTTTGTTACCAGTGTTCTTACCTTTCCCCACAGAAAAATAAGTGTTGGATGGTGCAAGCTGTCAGTCTATTGGTTTCTAGCTAGGTAGCATTACAACAGCCCTACTTCACAAAGAGAAATTTATTTCCCAGGAATATTCGTAATCTGTTGCTATTGAAGGTTTAATTAAATCTAGCTTTAGGGTACTGATTAACACACAATAATAGCATGCTCTGACTACCCCCCACACCCATAAGCTATAAAATATACAGGAATAAATAAAAATGGGTGCACAAAGTATATTAATGCCATAGCCTCACATATATGTCATAGTCTCACTTCCCACTGGGTCCAACAATAAAGTTCTGAAATAATCAGGCACAGAACATTGCCCTAGAGAAAAAAAATACCTACCAGTAAAATTTTTTATCTTGGTAAGTTACACAAGAATTTTAGTATTAATTTATGGGTCACAGTTTTATTTCCAGTCCTACATTTTAAGGCATATGGGATGCATTAGGGAAGGGACATCTGAATCGATTTGTGAAGACACATTGGATACCCTGAAAACAGTTAAAAAGAAAGACTGGGGAAAAAAATAGAACAAGAGGAAAATTGCAAATCAGATAAAACCCAATATAAATACTTTGTTTTTCCAAACCAGAAAAGGGCCAGGCAGTTTTTTGCATCCTTCACAATTAATAGGCCAGAGCACTGTTCTCAGAGTTCTCTACTCCCTGAAGAATGCTTATCTAATCCCTTTTAATCCCTCTGCGTGATTCACCTGAGTGCTGAGAGCAAAAGAAGAAAGCTCCCACATCTAGGCATCTCATCTTATTCTTTCCAATATTTATGAGAGTCAAGAAATACTTGAACATATGTTCCAAAGCATGACTAAGCAAAAAGATTCATTCCTGACATGACGTCGCCATTACACCCACCCGAGCAATTATTTATTTGCAATTAACTGGCCTTCCGCAAGGCTTTTTAAGGGGTTTATTTACCAAATGCATTTCTTTCAGACAAGTCACTACTTTTGAAGTGAAGCCACATCCGGAACAAGGGATTTTTTTCTTCCTGCTATGGGCATTACACTCTGGCATACTGCAGCGCTTCTCCTCCCTGTCACTAGCACTGCAAAGCCACTTCTTGCCGCAAACAACCTCCAGACTGTTTCGGTTCTTGCGCACAGCGACGGGTGTTGCCTATTTGATGCATTACTTGTTGCTCTATGAATTAGTTTAGGAACACATATTAAATATGTAAGTGCGGCATCTAAAAAACTGTTCAGGTAATGGACCAAAGCAAATCATACTGGGTCCCGGGGACTTTGCTCTCAGCACTCAATATTCTTGGGCGCCATCTGCCGGCATTTCATTAATTATTGACACCTCTAATGACATAAAATGCTCCCAGGGCCAAATTGAATGTTTCCTTCCAAAGGGCATTTGCTGTTTGAGGTGGAAGTATGTCACCCACAACTTCCAGAACACAGACCTTTCCAGCTTTCCTCCACTCCCACTCATGGCAGCTAAAGCTGGGCCAGGAAAGCCCACCCAGCACAGGATACAACCCGTCTCTCAGGGGAAGAAACTCCAGGTAGCACTTCAAGCCTTTTGCTACTAGCCTGAGATCTGCAGCCAGCCACCCCGTCTCTTACACCCTGGCCCTCAAGGACAAAATTCGGCAATGCCAGTCTCCATGCTCAGAGGTTTCCTACCACCAGCAGCAAATCATCACAGCAGCTGATTGTGGCTTTTCATCCAAGCTACTAAAACCTACAATATATTCTATTTATACTGCTCTTGTTAATGCACTAAATGTCTCACACATTTAGACAACAGCTCATCCTAAGCCACAAAATGTTGGTCTTGACTATGAATATGAGTCTGAGGTCATTCTGACCAACAGAGAAGACTGTGATTCACCTTCTTAACAAGAGTTAAAAGCGTGTATTGTGCCAAGATCTGGACTCAAACCCATGAATCTCCATTTCCTTGCAACTCAGGAACAGATGAATGCAAGACTCTGGTTCACAACTATTCCTAGTCCAGAAATATTTTCTCTTTGCAGGCGATGGCACCACGTGCTGCTCTACAAAGAACAAACTGTTGTTTGTACACATCTCTGTCATTCAAAACCCAACAGAATAAATACCTCTAAGAGTCAGAGACTCCCATTAGGCTCAAGAGAATTAGGCATTATTCATGTGCGACAAACAGAATCCAAATTTATGAGTGTATGAATCAAGAGGGGAATTTCCAGAAGCATTTTAGAATGAGAAGGCCGTTTAGCTGTCCCTCTTCAAACAAACCTTCTGCCATATGTAGACTTTGGAATGAGGAAGAGATTCAGTTCTAAAATCGTCTGTCAATGACACAAAATTCAATCTGGAAACATTAGCTAATGAAAAATACAAACCTGTTCCTACAACCACAGCTATGAAGACAAATTGAGTATACTCACTGAATAGAAGTTGGAAGTATTTTTAATAGCTGGGCTTAGCAGAAGCAAGTGTACGTCTATTCAACCCTGTCATACATTTTTTTGCTGGAGGATCAACTCTAAGAATAACTAAAACCACCACTGTCAGTATCTCAATGTAAAAAGAATTTTGACATGTGCAACTAATGAGGAATGTATAAATTCTTATGTATGAGAATATTTATGCCCATGCTTGGTCCTGAAGGAAAATTCTGAATATAACCTCCCTATTCAAATATCCCATGAGCAGCTGCCAGTTCTTGACTGTACTTCAAATCCCAGTCTGGAATATAACTGTTGAGATTCCAATTCATGCAGTATTACTTGCCTGTGGGTCTAATTAAAGACATGAACCTGCTGCAAATGTAGGGAAAGCAACGGTGGTTCAGCTGCGGTTGACACAGCATGTTGATTCTACATCACTCGTGTTCACACACAGAACATTCAGTAAATCACCTTTCTGGTCTTCTGTCCCATCCAGTCTGAAATAGCCCAAAGGACAAAACTATAACATCCTTCAAACAATGCTTTCATAAAATTCATACTGTTAAGAAATACCTCCTCATAATCAGAATAATTTAACTTTTCTGAATTTTCAGGTCATTTCAGTACAGACATGACTGTAAACAATTCCATTCACTCTTTCAGCTTCTGTAAAACTCTTACTGAAAAACTCAGTGAAAAGGAAGCCCACAAAAAAAAAGACAGACTCCCCTGCAGAAATTAAAAATGTAAGGCATAGAAGTTATACATCTGTCAGCTGAAGGACCACTGGATGACAGTCTTTTCTACCTGAAAAATAAAGATATGGCTGCCTTATGACATTCCTTCAATCTATTTTTACACATTTGTGGTTGTTTTCTCAAGCATTCCCCCTGTTTAACCAGAAACATCTGCATTACTACAGAGATTGCCTATGCTTCCTTAAATTTCTGTGTCTTCTATCTTCTCCTAGGGTTCTCCCCTGTTTTTCTCCCTTCTGAAAGTTCAAAAATAATATTCAGCTTCCTTCTATCTCTCCTCCTTCCTGACTTCCATATGGATCCCATCATTCAGCTCTCTTTTCTGCATTTTCCTTTCAGTATAGCTTTTTTCCTCCCTATATGCAATATACTCTCCCTCTCCTGTTACCTCGCTGCACAGGAGTTCTGATCATAAACAAGACTTCATTTGCAGAGTGCTATATATAGCACAAAAGACAATCAGCACTCCAGAGAATTTACTGTCTAAGAAAAGAGACAACATATGTAAATTTTCTGCAAGGGAAGTAATATTGGCCAACATGAGAAGTACTAATCATACAGTTGTGATCAAGATTTTTGTAGGCATCACTGTAAGAATTTATATCAGGACTTTACAAAAATGACTACGATAACAAATGGGTTGACCCAAACATCATTCATCACACTGAAGAAAATCTAGTTGTTGACAGAAACTCTGACTGGGGTACAACTTGAAAAGATTAAAATGCGTTGGTTTTTTTTCATATGGACATAATGTAAAGCTTTTTTGCACAAAACACCTAACAGAACAGCAATAATATCTGTGTGAAGGAAAACCTGGATCCTTCATAAGATATGATAAAACTAAGACTTAGTTCAGCCAATCAATATTAATTCATTGGAAATCAGAATTGCAAAGACAGAATACAGTAAAGCCTAGGGAGGGTTCACGTTCTCTTCTTGATGAAATAAAAAGTAACACCTGTTAAAACAAATGATAATGAAGAAGTAATGTTTAGAACTAAGAAACATTTATTTTTCATCAGTGTTAAGTTTAAGGAAATTTCAATACCAAGTCCTCACATTTAACAGCTTTGATAATGGTATCAATTCTGCAAACGTTTATAGAAACACTGATGCAAAGTGTGTGGGTTTGTGGGGTATTTTAATATTTTTTTCAGTATTTTCTCTGCTCCTTAAAGGGGATGATCACAGACACCTTCTTCCCCTACTTGGTAAGCCAGTTACAACAACCTTATAAGACACACACCATGAGGTCCTGAGAGCTGACATCTATTGCTCCTCTGAAGGATGCAGGTGTGTGCTAGAACAACTGTGCTGTTGGCCCAACACAAACCTCAGCTTGCATTTGACTAGGTCAGATGCCTCATGCCAAGTTTACCAGGTAAATGCACCTAAACGACTCCTTTAGAGGGCTGTTCCAGTGTACAAGGGGACATTAACAACATCCAACGCCAGGCACCTCATTCAATCACTTGTTTCAAATGCCAAGAGAGGAAAAGAAGCCACTCCAGATGGGAAATCTAGTAAGAAGCTGAATTGAAGCACCTTGAAGTAGCCTCTGGCACCACAGTCTATACAACAACAAGGATAAACACCTTCTCTGAGACATGAACCAATATTCTCTTTTTTTCCTCTGCCCTTTCTATAGCCCCTGGGAAATCTCTCTCCTCCCACTCCTTACAGCTTCCTTTTGTGCTTTGCTGCTGCTGAATGATCTCGTTGCCTGAGCAACTGCAGCTGAGGAGAGGAGCAGGGAGAAGGTTCTGGCCCAGTTGTGCGCTGTAAGCAGCAGCAGCAGCAGCACTGCCTTCCGACCTGTATGACAGCCACAGTAGCAGCCTCAGGAAATTTTAACAGCTGAGCTGAGTTAGGTGCCTTGAGTTGGGCATAATCTTCTTACTAGGCACCGGGGATTTTGCAGCCACCTTATATTTGTTCAAGCATGAATAAAATTACCTAACACTCAAGACTGTCAAACAAGTAATTCTTTAGCTTATCCACACACAAAGATTACATTTGCAATGTACCCACAGTTTTTACACTTGAATTTTGGTCCTAATAGAACTCAGAAGTACAAATTAACTGGTAATTAATCTCTAGAATCAGAATAATTCTCTCTAGAAATTTCAGATTACTCTGATGTGTTTCTTTCTCCTGTGCTCTTTTCCTTTTGTGTTTTAGAATTCAGAAAAGTAACCAGAAGAAAAGCATCTACAAATGACCTTTCCAGATCGACTTCAGTATTTGTACTTTGCTCTCTTTTCATCTTCGCTGTCTGTCTCTTGGTATTTGAACAATATCTGGTAAAATGAGAATGTAGTCTTTGTGCTATCACTGTACAAGAAATAATAATCTCTGCAAGATATCCAGCAGAGATTTCTTTCCTAATATTGTTTATTAGAAAAAAAAAAAAAGCCTTATATTCTTTTAAAAGATAGCATTCTGCTCACAGGGTTTTGTGTTCCTACAGTATATGAAACTATGGGTTGCCTCCCCCCCTCCTACGATGGTTTATGATCAAAATGACTGTAACTGCCTACTTGCTGCTCTGCTGATTGCAGGAGGGAGAGCTCTGTGCAGATCATCCTGCACTTGAGCAAATTATTCCTTTGAACATAAAGCATGGTATCATCTGCATTGATACTTCTTAACAGATAACAAAATAAAAAACATCAGAGATTGCAGACCTTAATGAGTGTAGCTACTACAACATTTCACTCTCTTTTTAATTATTATTAAGCTTTTACTTCTGAAGTAGAAATGTAGCTAGGCGCAGGTTCCAGTTACATCAGGGGTTAATGGTGAGTTAATGGGAAAATGATTTGACCTTTTAAATTTCATATCAATATCAACTTCAATGAAAATTAATTTACCCCAGCTTATCAAGCCTTCAGCAGCTGCATGCTTGCTAATTCTGTCCCCTACATTGCACATATAGAACATTTTTTTAGTTTTTGGACTATGTTTACTTTTATTGAGCATAAAATAGAGAACAACTGGAGTTTAAGCTTAACAGAACCCAACCACAATAGTTCAGAAATTAATACTTCCTTTTTTGCTCTGTTATCTTCAGAGATAACCTACTTCCACTTTCAGCTAGCCAGTAGAATAGTCAGAGTGAATATTACTGGAGCAAAACGGAGTCTAGAATTTACGGCTTCCTAAATTCAGTGAGAAGCTTTAATTAATGAAGTCTGGAGCACTGTGACTAGGTAGCAGACTCCATCAATTCCTTTGGAATAAAGCCATTAGGATTTCTCAATGTATCTGGAAGTTTCAAAACCATCTGTCAAAACAATCTTAATACATCTAGGACGTAAGTAATTGTGCTTGGGAGAGCTTAGCTAATTGGTCAGGCATACCCACAGTGCTGCCTCTTCAGTAGCTCTTTCTGACAAATGGCTTCAGCACTGATGCAATCAGGTGGCTGTTCATGCAGCTTTCAGAAACAGAAGGGAGGCTCACAGCATCATGAAATTCAGCAAAGGGAAAGGTATAAGGCCAAACACCCTTAGTGTGGCTCATGGACTTCAATGAGATTACCAAAGGGTGGAAATACATCCCATTTCCTGTACTATATCACCATGCCAGTATCATGAATTTTCCACCAGTGAAAGATCGCTCCCTACCATTTAGCAATTTAAAGGATAATTGGCCCATGGGGATACAAGAAAGCTAGAAGAAAAAAAGTTAAGTAATGGGAGGAGCCTGAAGAAATAACATAAAAAAAAAATTAAACACTTATTAACTTAATTTTCCTTAAAAGGTCCTAATGAGTATCACTGTTGGAGGCAAGTGCAGCACACCAGTCAAGCTAGAGAACTTGGCAGTAATAAATTGCATAGGACCATGATGCTGTGTATCTGTAAACTGTGTTCATTCTTAAAGTACTTTTAAAAGAACTCACAATCACTGTATTTTATTTTGATCAGACTGCTTTATCCAAGCCAAAGGCTGTCAAACACTGAAAAAATGATAAATTCTGAGGTTGATTAATAAATACGAGAAAAAGGAAATGTGAGTACTGCCAGTATCCAAAACGTTTCAGAATCTCTCACCAGCAAGGTGATCAGACAGCTCTCCTACTTCTCCAGCTGTGAAAAGGGGTAACTCTTCTTCAAAATAATGTCTGATATAGGGGACAGAAAGCTTTTTAAGTGAGGAATGGATTTAGGCATTTGCAGATGTCTCCAGCTTTATGAAATTCCATCTTTTCTTTATATTTAACTTTCAGTGTTTAAATACTACTGAAGTACTACCTTGCTAAATAGCATTTTTAAGACAGTTGTTATTTTTTTCAAGATGAAGTGATTCTTGAGACTGCTAAATAACACACAGGACTAAATTGCTGTAAATACTAACAGATGACTAGCAACTGATTCTTGGATTGGGAGACACCAAGTTCTTCTGAAGGCATATAAGGCAGCAGCAGTACAGTCCTTCCCAAGAACAGCTGAGTCTGCTCTAGAGATTATACATCTGAAACCGCACTTGCATTTTTTTTTTATGCAGCATGATTTCTACTACTTCCAGAGAATGCTTAACACAAAACAGCTAGCAGTAAATATGCCAGTTGAAGAAGCACACACCTCAGGCCTGCCATTTGATCATGCATCCCTGCTAGAAATTACTTCTGCACAGTAGAAATGGCTATGAAGAAAAAGAATAAAACTTCGTGGTTTAACCCATCACTGACTTCTTTGATCTAACAAGCACTTTAATTTTTCAGCTGCTGCAAATATTAAACAAGAACCATGAATTCACTCTGGGGAGTTACAGCTGCACTGCTTTCCTGCATGATGTCAGCTTTTGTGCATAAGAATGTCAGCGATCTTTTCATTCCTTGTTTTCATCGTTTTGGTCAAAATCCAATGTATCTTACACTGTAAATGAAGTTACAATATACAGTATATCTGAGCTCAAACACTCCACCTTGCAATTAGTGTGACAACTAATCAGATGATGATCTTCTGTTACTCATTCCATATCTAAGAAATAACACCATTAAAGTTAGTATGCATTCATCAGCATAAAACTGAGAGAACTGAACCTTAAGTGTCAGTAGACACAGCAATGTATAGTAATAAATCAATCTGCATCTAGCAGGTACTGTCTATTTTTTCCATGAAGGTATATTACTACTTCTAAGAGTTTACACCTGCTCTCTTTTTGTGGCATACAAAATATATTTGGCCTTTCTTTCTGATCCCTTGCTTATACCTGGTATTTAACTATACTTCACGTTTGAACTGTACAATACAAGTTGGCCACAAGTAAAATTCCAGATCTTTCATAACTAAATTAAATTATAGAAACAGGAAGAGAATTGGCTATTGACCTCTGCATTCATCACGTGTGACACACCGGACTCTGGAAAAAGCTCTCCTACGGAATTCACCTGCTCTGCATTTCATAATCTGCCTGTGGTCACTCAGGTGGTGTCAAACTGAGCTAAGAAAAAGATCAGGTGTTAGTAATAAATGCTCCAGCTCTGTTACAGACATGATAATCTGGACAGCTAAAACAATCTCAGTCTGGAATATAAACATTTAATGCTCCCTCCATTTCTTATAAAACCAAGCAGTCTCCAGAGTATACTAGCCTGTAGTTGCCAACAGCATGCAATACTTTTTTTTCCCCCCCAAATAATAAGCACTTGCTCGGGGCTTTATTCTGTAGACGTGCCATGTTCAGAAGTTCCACAGAAGCCACCAGTGTTGACCTTTTCACCTGACCACTCCTGGAGCATCTGCATTAGCAGGATTGTATTAATTTCAATAATACAAATAGCAAAAAGCATTAAATGGAAAACTACATTCTTAATTTGTAGTTCACCCTCAGTAATTCTGGATAAACGTACTTGAACATTAGTAAAAATTCAGTTGCAATGATACGTAAAGTAGACATCACCTAAGTAATTTATTCCTGAATATATTCTTTAAACTGAGGCTTTAATAAATATTCTTAATGTCTGTTTTCACAGTCTATTGACAGTATCACCTCTTTCTCCACCCTCTCCTGAAAACAGGATTTTATCAACTGCCTTTTAGAAATGCTAGATATTCCTTCTCAGCATAGCAGACGGAGTACAGAAAATACTGCATCAGATTAAAAGAAAAATCTGACCTAGGAAAATATGTCATCAGCTAAGACAAGTACAAAAGCATCCTGGCAAGGCCCTGCTTCCCAGGGTCACAGAACCTACCCTTTTCTACAGCACTGACCACACTTCACGCACCACTAAACTGGCCAGTCTTTAATAGATTTGAACCACTCTTGATGCAGAAGTTCTAATGCTCATTACAAAGACTGTATCCCTAATAGAATTTGCATAAATTGCAACCTCTTCCAAGCTGTAATAATTCACAAGCATTTGAAAAGATACTACTAAGTGGCAGGCATTACTATAAAAAAATATTTAATACTAATTTCTTTCAGAAAATAGCTCTGCATTTATATATTTAACATACAAGTTATATTTACAGGACACGTTATTCTACGTGCACAGTGACAACAGTAAATGACATTCAATATTCTTCCTGTTCATACTGGTTGTGGGCTGAGAGCTAAGGAGAGGCGCTGCCAACAGGCACCCTGTGAATCTGCTGGTGTAGGACTGCAGTTGAACATCTTCCTTTCCCTAACGCTGAATTACCCATCTCTTAAACCAGTCGGAGCTAAATCCCCATACTGGCTCTTACAGGTAGTACGGTCCTCCAACCACACAATTCCCACAGCAATCCAAGGAGCAGGAAAAAACTAAACAGACCAAGGCATGGGGCTTTGTCTACACTGCACAATGCCCGTTGTTCGGCTCCCTCAGAACGATGATCCACTCGGAGCAGTTTCCCTTACCCGTGCTCACTCTAAACCCTGTGCAGTATCTCCCTCCGGCACCAGAGGACCGGATGTATTGAAGCTGAGAACAGGGTAAGTGCGTGCATACCAGTAATTTATCGTTCCAGAGTACAACAGGCCAACTTTCTTCTACACCGAGGATGTATTTGCAGTTAACATAAAAACGCGCACATATTCTCACGCTGACATATTAAAAGGGGCAAATAGTTGGTAACTGATGGTAAAATCATTCTCAGCGCTGTTGCTGCACGCTTAGTGTTTACCACGGTTCATACAGGGAGCCAAAAAGCTCCTTCACAGACTGCTGGAAGAGCTCCCTCTGGTGTTACACAATAAAACTCCCAGCCCCCACGTTCCCCTATTCTCTTTCAAGTGGCGAATTTTTGAACACTCCATCCTAGGAGGTGAGAATCGACACGCTTATTTTCCGCACAAGCAACTGCTTATTCCAGTATTTCAAAGGGCAGCCGGTATTATTTAGAATAACCTGTTCCAATGCATCTAAGAAAAACAACAGCTACAAGATCTGCATTTGCCCTAATAAGCTTCATGCTATTTGCACATACTGTACAAATCATTCCCTGTTTTTATAGATGTACTATAAATCCTAAAATTGAGTTTAAAAAAAAAAAGCTGAACAAATTAAAGACCCATAAGAAAAAGTGTTTATTTTAATTTAAAAGCTTAAAGGTCAAAATCCTGAATTGCACTCAAAATCACTTCTGAAACCATTTTTCTGACAACAGAATATAGAATTTATAGCAATAGAATGACAGGCAAATTGCAGGCACTGAGGTGAACGGCAGTTTATTGGAGCCCAATAGATGCAAATAACCACCCATGAATGCAGAAAACATAATTTTCAGAAATATTACCTTTAAATTTAGGCACTTTTCCTGGCTAAGTCCAAGCAGATGAGTATTAGTTTGTCTGTAGAGTAGTTTCAGGACCTGGCACTTGCTGCCCATGTGGTTTGTTGTAGCTGTTTGCTCTACGCTTGAGTTCAGGCTTCCTGGAGAGCATCTGCTGCTGTGTCTGGCAATGTAAAAGAAAACATCCCTCTAAAAACCTCACAGACCTTAGGACTCGGTTTATTTTTTGTGTGTCCTAAGTTTGGCTAGAAGCCTGCAGAGCTCTTTCAGTGGCAGCACTGCCCCAAGGGGTGCTGTGTGCAAAATCACAGGCTGAACTTGGAGTGTGAGCAAGCAGGATGGGCCCTCAAATCTGACACCAGTGACCCTCATCCCTCCTGGAGCTCCAGAAGACACGAGAACACAGAAGTCAGCTTGCTGCGAAGGAAAAGCTTTTATTAAGATCACGTAATAAACTAGGAGCATTGAATCCAAAGTAATTTATAGGCTGAAATGGGCATTGAATCAAAATCTCAAGTTTGAAAGTTTGCTATTAAAATTTTGCCATGCTTATTTTTCTTGCTCTTTATCTCCAGTAGCTCAACATGATGCTTTTTGTGATCAGTTGAGGTAAAAAGACAGGATTGTGGCCATCCTAGATGAAAATGGTGAATACAGATGGAACACCTCACATTCCTGACTGATTCAAATCAGGATATTCTTGGGTGCACTAATATACTCTATTATTTGTGAATGTATTTTTGGACACAGTATTTACATGGAGAGAATGAGCAGAAAAAAAAATTTTAGTAACACAAATGTTACTAAAAACTGAGGCAGTCAACACTTATTTGGACAGCTGCAGCAATCATCTCTAGATGAGCACTACATGTCCTTACCACTTACAGGTGTGGAAACCCAAAGAAGCAGGGCCTGTGCATTTTAATGTCTTAAAAAAGGAAAGGCTGAAGGAGCTGGATCTCTTTAGCTTGGAGAAGAGGAGGCTGAGGGGTGACCTCATCAATGTTTATAAATATGTCAAGGGGGAATGTCAGGAGGATGGAGCCAGGCTCTTTTCAGCGGTGTCCACTGACAGGACAAGGGGCAATGGGTGGAAGCTGGAACACAGGAGGTTCCAGAAAAATATGAGAAAAAACTTTTTCACTGTGAGGGTGACTGAGCACTGGAACAGGCTGCCTAGGGAGGTTGTGGAATCTCCATCTCTTGAGACATTCAAAACCCGCCTGGACGCGTTCCTGTGCGCTCTAGTGTAGGTGATCCTGCTCTGGCAGGGGGGTTGGACTAGATGATCTTTGAGGTCCCTTCCAACCTTTAACATTCTGTGATTCTGTGATTCTGTGAAAATACTAGTTCATCTCAAGATTTAAAGGCAAACCCAGTAACCCATATTCCTATCCATCTGGAAAACTAACAATTTTTATTCTTGGCATCTCCCACCTCAGTTAGTGTCGGAAAAAGGCAGACACAGGCAGGCAGGAGTCCTTCAGGAACTTCAGCAATAACCTTTCAGCCTAACCGAAGAGCTGTTAATACAGATGCACAGGGCATATGTCCTGTGTCTTTTTAGTCATGTAGACTTTCTCCTCTTTTAGGGCAACTTCATAATGCTTTATACTTTCAAAACTGTTGTAAAGTTCAGAAAAGTAGTTATCAAGCATGAATGCTACTGTAACTTCTGGTGGTATGAATTCATCACAGCGGCCTCCGACTGCAGCATACACAGGAGCATAAAATCATCTGAAAATACACTAATATATGATTTCTGTAACACCACCAGTAGGTCACAACTGGTCTGCTTATACCCTTTTCTCACAGAAGGAAAAGTAGCAAACCACTTTTTTATTATTGTTCATTGCTCATGTACCCAAAAAATACATGCAATGGCTTGGCATAGCGACTGACCACCTTTCTTATGCAAAGTCTAAAGCCCTTTCCTCCTTCATCCAACTGCCTCAGGTCAAAACCTAGAAGAAAAGCTGAAATTTGTGAAAACAGCCTCAGCTGATACTCATATACTCAAGCAAATCTTCATTGCTTTACCCCTTCCCATGCTCAGCTTGCAAGCCCAAAACCACCTAACAAGTAACTTCCAGATATATGTAACTCTCGCTGCTCCTCTATCCCCAACTTTTCTACAAGCACGTGCACTACAACCCCCGGGCGAATTTGGCGCCCTCTGCAGGTGTCGAGGTGACCGGATGAGAGTTTTAAACCGCCTCCAAGGAGGCGGGACCGAGGGGAGGTCGACGATTTCTGGGATTTCAGGTTGCGGCGCAGGCCCCTAGAGACAGCAAACTGAAAAAAAATCAGAGCAATAAATAAAAAAAGCCGCAGTGCCAAGGAACCAGCCGCCGCCTTTGCTCTCACGGACCGCGCTCCCCACCCCTGAGGGACCCGCTCCCTCACAGGCGCCGCCGATCGTTGGCGCCCCCGCGAGCCCGGCCGCGGTGCACTGTGGGAGCTGCAGTCCGCCCCTCCCCGCCCCGCCCGCTTCCGCCTACGGCTCCCATGGCGCCCCGCGGGCAGGACCACAGCTCCCGGCATGCCTCAGCGCGGCGGCCGGCGGCAGCGCCTCACGGGAGCCGTAGTCTCGCCGCGCAGCCCGCCCCTCCTCCGGCGCGGGTGGAAACCCCGTGCGGCTCGGCACCGCGCTCTTTCGGGGAGCCGCCATTCCGGCAGCAGGTCGCGGGTGAGTCCTCGCTCCGCCGCCGCGACCCTCCCCGCCCTCCCTTCTGCGCTCCCTCTCACCGCCTCTCCCCCACAGGTGCCGGCCTCGCCATGCAGATCTTCGTGAAGACCCTCACGGGGAAAACCATCACCCTCGAGGTGAGCCGCCGCGGGCCCCTCACCCGGGGGGGGAGGCGGGAGCGGTGCCCGGGGAAGGGTTTGGCCCGTGGAGATGCGGTCCCTGGCCCCAGGGAGGGGCAGGGCCGGCCGGGCCTCACCGCATCCCGGCCCCGTGCGGCGGCGGGGCCGCGCCCCCGGCCTCCTCGAGGCTTCCTGTGCAGCCCTAGGCCTTTGTAGGCTCCGCCGGGCCGGCCCGTGCCTCCTGGCGCGTCGGGATGGAGGGGGAATGGGCGGCCCTGCCGCTGCCCGGGGCCGGCAGCTCCGCTGGGGGCCGGAATCGTCGGGACCGCAGAGGTGGCCCGTCCGAACGCTCTCACGCTTCTGCTTTTCTGGGCTAATTAAAAGGCAGAGTGCGTTTTCAGGCCATTGTTTTGTTTCGTAATAGGTTGAGCCTTCTGATACTATAGAAAATGTAAAAGCTAAGATCCAGGATAAGGAGGGTAAGTTAAAATGCAGCTATTATTCTCTTCTCTGTTGCATTGATTTGTATCTTCCACAGATGTGACATATTTTATTATAGAATGGCATACTTTGTGTTCCTCATTTAATCTTGATTGATGTCACCATTAGGCATTCCTCCTGATCAGCAGCGACTGATTTTTGCTGGTAAGCAGCTCGAAGATGGACGCACACTGTCTGACTACAACATTCAGAAAGTGAGTAGAAAGGCTGAACGGGGTGAGGTAGTACCAACTAGCTGGCCCTATTGGAGCAGGCTGACCTTTGCTGCTGCTGGGCCTAAAAATGCTTCAAATGGATTCAACTCCATTTGAACCAAATCAAGTTGGTTTAGGGTTGGGCAGCGCTTCTGACTGGGGAAGTACTGATGAGATAGAATTGTTGCAGCCCAGGCTGTGGTTTCAGGCCAGAAGAAAACACTTCTAACAGCTTTCACTTCCAGGGCTTCCCTTCTGTCAGGCCTGGCACTTGGCACACTGGGTGGTGAGCTTGCTTTTGAGGGCTAACATGAAAAATCCTGCTGACCTCTCCCAGATGAACCCAATGGGCCAGTGAGCACCCCTAGGAAGGAGGAGTGACAAATAGCTCTCTGTTTGGCTTAGTTACAGTAGGAAGCTGTTCTGCAGTTGAGTTAGAACTTGGGAATATAGTCACAACAGATCTTACCGTAATCAAACCTTTTGGTGTTTGGGATGCAGCAGCCCACTGCTTTTGGGAGCATGTTAATAGAGAATAATCCTAATTGACTGGCGCTTGAGATGTACTTTCTCTAGATAAAAGCCTGCTTAAAGGCAGCTCTTAGCTTGAGAATGCATTTTGAGTCTGTTTTATGTGCTTTACAAATAGGAATCAACTCTTCACCTTGTGCTAAGACTTCGTGGTGGTGCCAAGAAAAGAAAGAAGAAGTCTTACACTACCCCCAAGAAGAACAAGCATAAGAGAAAGAAGGTTAAGCTTGCAGTGCTTAAGTACTACAAGGTATGTAGAACTAACTTTGGAAGAGTCTTGATGAAAGCCTAGTTCTCACCAGGAAGGACATGTAACACCTGATGTATTTATAAGTCCTTCTCTTTGCATGCAAATATCCCACCTGTTAAATAGAAAATGACTCCTGCAATGGGGATATCCTGAACTTTGCTTTGAGAAGTTTGATGTAGTAACTGTCATGAAAAATACTCATAATTGTTGCTAAAAGGTGGCAAATACGTAAGAGATTTTTCCCTCGTTGCACTTCCCAGGTGGATGAGAATGGCAAGATCAGTCGTCTGCGCCGTGAGTGCCCCTCTGAGGAGTGTGGAGCTGGAGTCTTCATGGCCAGTCACTTTGACAGACACTATTGTGGCAAGTGCTGTCTGACGTACTGCTTCAATAAACCAGAAGACAAGTAAATGTACTAGACAATAAAAGTCTGAAGTTCTGTACAGTTTAAGGACTTATTTCTGCTTCCTGTCACACTGTATCTCCTCTCTTCTGAAAAGCGAGAAAAATGTGTGAAATTTTGGATGCTCACTGCCAACTAGGATGAAATAGTTTGAATCTAGAACTGAAGCAGCAACTTCTTTCGAAGAGTTGCTCTGGTTAGCTAAGTCTCCTTCAAAGCAGATAATGGGTAGTACTGGCAGAGAAAAAAACCAAACACACCACTCCATCTAGCCCTAGAAGTAGTCTTTTGAAACATGAGTAGACAATGCAGTAGTTCCAGTCTGGAAAAACAGAGGAGAAAGGGGTCTGAAGTCATGTTACAAGTGATTCAATGCTAGAGAAAAGGGTGGGAGAGTCCTGCTAACAAAATGTAGACTACACACTGGAAAATTGTATAGCAGCACTGAGGGGAACAAAGAAGATGGCGCCCCTGTTTTGGAACCAATAGAAAATGATCACAAATACTTACACCATCCTGGTTTTGCACACTTGAAGTGATTAAAATTGTACTTATCCCGTGTTCCAATGAGGTAAGCTGGTTGCTTGACACAATTTAAAAGCAGGACATTGTTACATAACTGTCAGATATGAAGAAACTCAAGTCCATCTCTGAAAGTGCATTTAATCTTAAGAGTTGAAGGCCAGCCAGGAATAATACATATCCTTTAATGTATTCAAATGCATTTTAAAATCCTGGATCCCAGGACGTTGTCTGCTGAACTTCTTTTTCTTCGTAACAGATAATTTCATCTCCAATACTGAATTCTACATACTTGTCCAAACTCAATCCACAATCCATACCCATTTTTATTACCGGGACATCATCTTTGTGATGCTTCAGTGATGATAAAGATCCTAGAAAGAGAAAGTGCATCAAAGAGAGCCCCCTAACATCCGAGCATAGAAGGGTTTTGGTTTGCCCTTAATGTTTTGCCTGGCAGATGCAAAATGAAAGCAAGAAAATGTAGAGATCGTAAGCACGTGCAGCTAACGAAAGTCAGACAGTCATTTTTGGCAGGTAAATCTGGTTTTGTGTTAACTGCTTTTCTACCCGAGTTGGCTAGAAAAAGGTCTGGATAATAGTACAGTGCCATTTCGCAGCTTTTCTCTAGTTGGGGCAACTCAATAAATCCTAACTGCTAAATACTAAACAAGATTGCTTAGTGCTCTGATGCATACATTGTGCACTTCACAGGGAACTAGCGGTGTCTAATACTGAATGCCAATATGTGTTTCATGGCAGTTACACTTACCTTTCCAAATAACATCCCTGTTACGGATTAGCTTAAATTTCATTTTTTTGTCTAGCAGTCCCTTGTGTACTCTGCATCCAGCTACTGGAATTTTGTTCTTTCCTACTGTTACAGAGAAGATGTCGAGAACAGAAGCTTCCCCTAAAAGAAAAGTGAAGTTGTATTAAGTACATGAGAATAACAAATAAGTAGAGCCAGGCTACGTTCTGCCACTTACCAAGCTTTAGAACAAAAGAGAAAAGCAGCTACAGAGGAATATAAAATACTTGATACAAGAGAAATATTTAATCAGAGAATAAAGTTTAAGGCCAGATTGCAAAGCAAAAGTTGAACCATCAGTAAAAACTCACCTATGGTAGTCTCCACCACAGATGGGGCTAGTCTGCTATTTAGCTCATCTTTCAAGTCTTCAATAAGTTTGTAGATGATGTTGTGAAGTTTAATTTTTATTCCCTTTTTTGCAGCCAGCTCTTTAATACTTTGATTGGCTTTCACATTAAATCCAAATACAACACCTGATAAAACAATCAGCAAGTGATGATGACTCTTCAAACAGTAAATGAAAGCATCTGCTGTGTCTATTTTGTAACGTTGACCTTGCAGCAAACCAAAACCCAGCGTTTTACCTCTGCTTCCCGTTTAAGGAGGGACCATTTACTTCTCCCACTATTGCCCATCAACTGCTACTAACCTTGAACCACAACAAATGGCTCAAAAAAAACCCTTGTAGAAAGTTCCCTGATGAGAGAACTGCAATTATCAAAGCAGAAACTAATGCTTACATGCTGTTCCCCAGAGCTTAGGGAGAGGGACAAAGACCTCCCATTACTGGGCTGAAAAGCAGCTTGGTGTCCAAATTAAGCTGGAAGTGAACTCTAATAAATCGTTCTCTTCCACCCACGGACTATGGCAGATCCAAGGACCATGCACCCTCTTCAACCGCTGAGAATTAAGGGGCACCAACAGGAACAATGACTGACACAGTCTTTCCAATCACCTCCCTGGGCAACAGGAAATTTTTTTCATAACCTACTTTTCTAGTTTCGTCCCATTCGAGAAAACAAAACCAGGAGACCTACCCACTTCAATAAAGATTTTGTACTAATTGTAAATGGATTTTTAGACACACTCACCATTAAATGCTTCAGCAAAACTTATATCAGTTTCACTGATGTCTCCCATTCCAAAATGAATGATATCTAATTTACATTCATCGTCGGCATCGTAGCTGTCCAGAATGTTCAGAATAGCTTCAACAGATCCATCCACATCACCTGCGTGTGTAAATGGAAGCACTGCTGACTTGGTGTACGTCAAAGAAAGGCCGAAGCAGAACGAAGGGCACGACCACACTACACAGTGTCTTTTGACATCTATCGCTCTTACCATCTTTTCAGTAGTAAGTTAAATCACATCTAACAAGTCGATTAATTCTGCAAATGAACTGAATAAATACAATAGGACCAGTGGCTCCACATCTGCTGTCATTTTCAGGTCAAGTTGTCATAGTTTTTCAGCTACTGCCGTCACTGCTTGTGTATGATTAAATGTGAGGGCAAACCATGTCCCTTCCATCTCACTTTAATGCGTAATTGTTCTTGTCCTCCATTTTGCTGACGCATTACTGCTGCTCACATAGCTTGTATTTTATTTTTAAAAAATATATATTCTTAAATTTATTTATATAGGCTCTTTTATGGGTTTTACTCAGGAGTTCCTAGGTAAAAGGGCTGGCCTCAAATTTTCCTGTTGCTCGGGCCCTGCTGGATATGCATCCTTCTGACCACAGGATATTTTCTGATGGACCTTCCTCTTATAGAGAAGTTCAATAACCTTTTCAGTTTTAAACTGATCAAACTTCTGGTACAGAAATTTTGTTTAGAGCCTGAGCATTTGAAAAGCACAAAGACAATGGAGCCATAAACAGAATAGGATAGCACCTTTAACAATTAACGACAGAGTGTTTTCATCCACTTCGGTTCTCTCTTTAGGCTTTGAAAACATGAGATGCTTATTGGTCTTGTACAGCACCGCCTTCCTCTGTCTCCAAGACAGATGGGCAAACTTCTGTTGCTTCTTCTCATATTCCATCCTGTGTTCCTTCTGCTTTGCTTCAATAACTTCCACATCCCTTTTCATCTTCTCCTGTTGTTCAGCATAGGTTCTCCAAGCCACAACTTCATGGGCCCTTTGCTGCACAGGAAGACAGAAAAATAAATTTATGAACACTGCATTGGAAAATGCCACATATATGTAGTTTAATCCTTCTGCATCTTCTCTACAGGCTCACTCATTTTCTTTCACATTTAATAGCAGATTTTGCTGCAAGCATCGCGGAGAATGAGTGGAAAACAAAGAGACAATATGCAAATCCTCAGTCCTCTCACAGAAGACCTCGCTCAGGTCTCTTAATACCCACACTCAGCCTTCACCTTTTATCAGACCATCCCAGAATGAATCTCTGTCCCATCCACCTTCTTGCACTACAAGTGTCCGATTAAACAGTTCCTTCTGTACCTCAGATTCCACTTCCAGGATTTCATCTCCCGCCGAAGGGACTTCTTTCCAGCCCATGATTTCCACAGGGATGCCTGGAGAGGCTGCATTTATAGCTTTGCCATTCTCATCAAACATGAAACGCACTTTTGCCCAGGTCTTCCCTGCAACCAGAACACAGCCTTTTCTCAGAGTTCCTCGCTGGATGATGGCTGTGGTAAGGGAACTAGCAAAGAGCAGAGGAGAAAAATAACAGACAAAACTAACGTGACTCTTCTTCCCGTGTGCACGATTAGCATAGGTAAGCTAACACAAAACAGAATGTACTTGTGATCGATCGCAGACAGAATATTCTTGTGACACATTTTATGAGAGCACTAATAAAATTTTGAAGTGACTTACAGAAGGCCCAAAATCTGTACCCTACTCTTTTCATTTCTGCAGACTCATGCAAAACTTGGCATTTGTGAAATCAGCAGCAGACTGATTTTACACAGTAAGTGACTTCCCATCAAAAAACCCACAAAAAACAAATCCCAACAGCTTCCTAGTGTTTAGTTAATTTTTAAAAAGGGCAGAACAAACCTTGTTAATTAAGTATTAAAGTATTTTAAAGAGTAAAATATCATATGACACACAATTTGCCAAAAATAGTAAGTATTATGGCTATTAACTTCACCATTCTTATTTTTTAATGACATTTTAAAAAATACAGCTGTTCTAACATTTTGAATTCTTTCCTGCACTTATAGGATTTTATTTCAGCAACATAATGAATTTTGCCCTACCAGTTTTTAACTTATTTTTCTGGCTGTAGAATAACATTCTGTAGCTTTAGTTACAAATGCTGCAAATGAGAGAAAACTGTAAAAACTATGGAGACTGAACTGCCAGAGAGCAGCGTAGGAGAAAGGGACCTGGGGGTTCTAGTGGACAGCAGGATGACCATGAGCCAGCAATGTGCCCTCGTGGCCAAGGCCAATGGCATCCTGGGGTGTATTAGAAGGGGAGTAGCAAGCAGGTCAAGAGAGGTCCTCCTGCCCCTCTACTCTGCCCTGGTGAGGCCGCATCTGGAATATTGTGTCCAGTTCTGGGCCCCTCAGCTCAAGAGGGACAGGGAGCTGCTTGAGAGAGTCCAGCGCAGAGCCACGAAGATGATGAAGGGAGTGGAACATCTCCCTTATGAGGAAAGGCTGAAGGAGCTGGGTCTCTTTAGCTTGGAGAGGAGGAGGCTGAAGGGTGACCTCATTAATGTTTATGTCAAGGGTGAGTGTCAGGAGGACAGAGCCAGGCTCTTTCCAGTCACGTCCAGTGACAGGACAAGGAGCAATGGATACAAGCTAGAACACAGGAGGTTCCACAAAAACATTAGATAAAACTTTTCCACTGTGAGGGTGACAGAGCACTGGAACAGGCTGCCCAGGGAGGTTGTGGAGTCTCCTTCTCTAGAGACATTGCAAACCTGTCTGGATGTGTTCCTGTGTGACCTACTGTAGGTGTTCCTGCTCTGGCAGGGGGTTGGACTAGGTGATCTTTTGAGGTCCCTTCTAACCCCTAACATTCTGTGATCACAAAGTTGAATGTTAACATAACTACTTGAGTACAAACCACCTCAACAGTATCTCTGCATTGTCCCAAATTGGTTTATTAAAGCTGTAAAGGCAGCAGATGACTTACCCCTTCCCTTTGTCCTTTCGAGACTCAATTACGGTCCCCTCTACCAGACCTGTGGCATCTGCCTTCAGTTCTAACATCTCTGCTAAAGCAACAGTTGCTTCTGCTAAAACCATCAGGTTTTCACCCTGTATAAAGCCATAAACACAAAAATATATGAATAAGGGAAGTGCCAAGCGCTCAGTTAAAGTAAGAAAGTTGAAATCTTAGTGCCAAATTCCTCCATTTAATTCTGAACTTCTACCAACGCAATACAGTCCCACAGCACAGATCTCTCTGCCTTCAAGGTAAGACGGCACTACTGTAATGAACCATTAAGGCTGCTCCACATCCAGTCTAGAGTGCACAGGAAAGACAATTCCTCATGGCATCCAGATTAAGGATTCAGAAAAAGACCTTGCAATATGCTACTACAGGTGTATTAGGAATGCAAATTAAATAAACCCCTCAAAACTAAAAGAAACAAAGCACCTGAACAGTGTGATTGAAACTTGATTTACCACCCAGTCAAGACTCCAGGTCATCAAAGACACAAAACTGATAGTCTATTGGTTTTCGGTTGGTTTAGGTTTTTTTTGCCCATTTGCTTCCTTTGTTCTAAGTACATTTTGTTTTTGAGAACAGATACAATGAACTAGCTGACAGCAGATGAAGATATACAGGAAGCAGGGCAACAACGTGTGCTACAGAGGTAAATGGAGAAATCATTTTTACATATGCCTATTTTAAAGTGCAAAGGCATGACTTGAAACCGTCTTGAGCTTGCGTGAAATTTTAGAAAATTACTTGGAATGTGCTCAGAAAGATGCAATAAGGCCAAGGTGCTGCTCCATCAGTTTGGACAAAGGTGATTTGATCACCGCAAAACTAAAGGTCAGATTTCAGTTCAGTTTTTGGCTATCAGTTGTTTGCAAGGATATGATGGTAGATCTTGTAAGGCCTCTATAGAACTATGTCCCTGAGATCAGGAAAACATGTTAAGAAAATATATATTCACCCTTGTTTCAATTCTTCTCCTCATGCACAGCATTATTACCAACCTTGATATCTCACTGATTTCATACAACGAGCAGATAGTAATTAGGATTAACCTGAGAAATATACACTAAATTTCCAAAAGAAAAATGAGGTATTATTGCTTACTGAAGGTCTGAGCCTCAAAATGCAATAGGATTATGCTTCAAATTATTCTGGTGAGAGTCGGCAGCACTTAGCTCATGGTAAGGTATCAAATACTAGAAAGATAAGCATTTTATTTTCCAGTTGGCAAATAAAAATGTAGCTATACGCACATATTAGACACCCATGAACACTAATGTTTTTTTCCACCAAAGCTTTACCTTGAGTGCAGAGATATTTACAGCTTGAACATCGCCTCCAAACTCTTCACAGACCACATCATGAGCCAGCAATTCCTTTTTCACTCTTTCAGGATCAGCCTCAGGCTTATCACATTTATTAATGGCAAGGATAATAGGAACTGAAAGGAGAACAAACTCATTACCAACTTAACCAAAACTTGCTGCCACTAGCACAACTGCAATAAAACGTTAGAGCAGGCTACCACCACTTAGAACAAATCACCTCACCTGGTGCCTATTCCCTGAGCAGCCTCTGAGATCTGAGCTGCCAGGAGTAAGCTGGAGGAGTTATCTTAGTAGGGAAGGCAACAACAGCCACCCAACAACAACCCCCCCACAAGCCCCATGAGTGCTTTTCTCACAAATCTGCAAGTCCTGCAAAAATGTTAGTATTTTAATATCTTTATGTATTATTGCAACATTCAGTACATTTTCAAACACCTTCCCAGAAGAAAAGGAATGGGACTATGGCCGTTATTTCCCAAGTTCTGCGGATTCCAGTTCAAGGAGTTTCTTTTGAGAGATGAATAAACATTTGCAAAGTGCTCACTATTTGAACTGCGTAGCAACACACACCTCTTATATTAACTTTGTGTACTGGGCTTGCCACTCGCTTCAAAATATAGTATTACCAAGTTAAACACCGTACCTCCTGCATTTTTAGCATGTTGAATGGATTCTATAGTTTGTTGCATTACTCCATCTTCTGCCGCTACCACCAGTATGACGATGTCAGTGACATGGGTACCTCTTGCTCGCATGGCTGAAAAAGCTGCATGTCCAGGGGTATCGAGAAAAGTTATCTTTTCCCCAGAAGGCAAATGCACTGTGAACAAATGTATATGGTCTATTTTAAAATCAACATTTGACCTACTGTAAATCCAGGATCACTCCTTTAGGAACTTTTTAAATAATAATGACAGACTTTAGGCAGAAAAATTACTGTTAGCATGGAGGTCAAAGGTGCTCTTAACTCCTCAGGAAAGAAAAAGGGTCCTGGGATACTTCACAATCCAAAATAGTCCAAATATAATTTCCATTGTGCAGCCAATCCACTTCCAAGTTCCATCCACACAGGTGTGATTATCGCAAGTTACGATTTCCTTTTTCGCTCCTTACATATAAACTGTTTATGTCACATTTTCTCCCAATTAACTGGCAGCAAGTCAGCCCATTAGGCAAGAGAGTAAACCATTTCATACATGAGCACATACACTGGCACCGTACCAAGAAAAGCACCGATGTGTTGCGTAATGCCTCCTGCTTCCATTGATGCTACTTGAGTTTTTCGTAGACTGTCAAGTAAGGTTGTTTTCCCATGATCGACGTGCCCCAAAATAGTAACAACCGGGGGCCGCGGAGTTAGAAGCGCTGGGTCTGCAGGAGGCCTAGATTTAAAACAAAAACACCTTTTGTAAATACCAGAAAAGTTTACTGAGTGACATGCATGCCCACTATGGCTAACAAAGAGCCGTTTACCAGAACTCAGTGACGAACAGCTGAGCTGGTTTCTCCCCACTGGGATCACAAATCCCAGCCACACCACACAGTCCACCCCCTTAGTGCTTGGTCTTACTGCTGCATCAATTGATACAGCAATTCAGTGTATCAAAGAAGAATGGGCCAAAGAAATCAAAATAGCAAACTTTACCTTTTAAATATTAACACACTGTGACTCTGTCAGGTATTATCAACATACCATCAGAGCAAAGAAAATACAGGGTATGAAATAAGCTCGCAGAAACAAAAAGAATTAAGAGTCAAAGACAACAGCTCACAGTTTACCGTTTCACAGCATCTGTGTTTTCTCTTTCTTTTTCCTCTTTGAGTTTTGCTGATTTATACTTCATTCCTGACTTTTTAACAATTAGCTTGATATGGTCTTCAGGTAAGATGGAATCTGGTTCTAGTGAATTGACATCCACGTCTGTGTATAGCAGGGCTTCATAAATATGATCTGTAGAAAAGATAAAGACATTTAACAATTGCATCCACAAAAATATCTGGGATGCCCTCTCCCCATTTCATGCAGTTTAAGGTTTTTTCATTAGTAGTTTATATTGTGCTAATAAGTTTCATTCACAAAGCATTTTCCCTTTAGTTAAGATTTAAATAAAAGTTCCTGTTATGCTGCATACTGGCAGAGAACAACTTGACTCAGGAAGAGTTACTGAAAATGACTGCTACAATCTTATTTTTCACTCTGATTTTCATAACCCTTAAGAGGACAACAGCTGAAACTCATCTAAATCAAATTGCCAAGAGGTGATGCAAGGAGGAAGGAAATTTGATAAACCTGTTCATTTGGTAGCAGAAATACAGAACATACTGCAGACGTCAAACATTGTTACCTGCTGACCTAAGTACCATCACAAATCTATCTCAGAAATGCAGAGCAAGACATGACAGACTTTTCTGCTTCTCTCCTCATTGCTGAGAGAGAAATTTGCCAGAAAAAGTACCGAGCTAGAAAAAAAGGAGACTGAGATTGGTATTATACAGGTATGGCATTATTTCAAATGTAAATAGTCAAAATATGCTAACAACCCCCCTCAAATATCATTGAAAACCAGTCAAGGTGAGCCACTACACAACTGGGAATGGCCCATGGGATTAAAAGCACAAGCCTGCTTCTGTAGTAACCCAGTAAGAGCAGCCACCTAAACAGGGGAGTCCAGACAAGTCCTGCCCACTCCCAGTTAATCTAATAGCTGTTTTTATGAACTACATATTGCTCAAAAAAATTTAAGAATACTCTATCTCAAACAACGGAGCAGGCTCTCACCTATATCTTTACCCATAGCTGCTGCAAGTTCCTCAATAGTCATCTTCTGCTTTATTTCCACTTCACCTTTTGTCAGTAGCATCTTCTTTTTCTTCTTTTTTGTCTCCTATGTGGAATTAGACACGTATATAGGAACACACAGCCGGCACAAACCAAGAAACAATAAAAACAGTATTAAAAAGACAATGGTCTCAAGTCGTATGATGTAAACATATCTTTTTTACTACAATACCAATGAGTTACAATAAATGAATGACTTATCATATTGAATATTTAAAATGTATAGCACAATACACTTAATCTTTTTTAATTTTTTGAAACAAGGGGAAAGAATTCTACAAATTCATTTTCATTTTTGTTTGCAATAATTTTCTCCTACCTCTGCAAGATTCATGATGCTGCTGGTATAAATACCTTAAGTCAATATTTGAGAGGCAGTTACAATATAATCATATGTTAAATACATTTTGTCTTAAAAATTTACAGTAACTCTACATGCACTAATAAAGCTTCTCTTTCTTGTAATTAAAATATTCAGTCTGAGTTCTTGCACTTTGAAGTTTCACAGAGAGCTAGAGATTACCGGATTTGTTTAGTTACCTCCTTTGTAGCTAGATGCCTGCATTGTGATAAGGTAACAGTGGCCAATTTGTCTTTTTGCCAGAACTGTGGATACAGAAGAAGGGACCACACGGGGTGTGCAGATGACTGCACAGGCTTCCATTGTGCTCTGTAAACTTTTCTGTAGGAGAGAGTACGCAGCTGCCGGCAAGCACTATGTAACTGGACCAGATTTTCAAACTTCAGTATCAACCCTCGATTCATCTCCTCACTGAAAATACAAAGGTCACAATGAACTCAGACTCAAAGCTGAAAAATACTCTTTGCTATGATAATACAGACAGGAACACAATGCACAAATGTTCTGTTTCAAAACAAGTTTTTTAGTGCTGACAAAGTTGAACTATTTAGTATCTGTACCAGTTTTCCAGTTTCCTTAAGTGCTTCACCTTTCTCCACTACCCCACTGCAGACACAAAGATGTACTAATATTGACACAGCTTGCAAATCTTTCACCCATCTCCACCAATATTTAATATAAACCACTAAAAATCGCCATTTTGGGTTCTTTGACACTACTTAGAAAAAAAAGAGGGGCATTTGCATTCCTTTGTGCTAGCCTTAGTTATTGAGGTGCAACCTACTTCTGAGCCAGCAAGAGACATTTGCAAAATGCTGCTTACATGAGTACATATCACCACTGACAAGACTAGAGCACTGCAGCAATGCCAGTGTGTTACACTGACAGAGATGTCCTCTGAGGCCAAACCTCAGCTTGGCAATTCACCTTTCCAAGACACCTCTGTCAGATCATCCCGCATCTTGTTTTAATCACCTTAACTTCGGTTTGAGTCACTTTGCTAACTACCCCGTAGGGGAGGTTCCTATCTGAACTTCCCTCCTTGTTCAGAGTTGCTTATTTTATCCTCCTGCTCCGTGATGCCATTCTCTGCACCCTGCCTTCCCTCGGACGTGGCTTTGTACCACCTGCTTTGAAAAGCAGTTCCAAACGGGTGAAAAGCTACCAGTTCCTCTCAGAATGACTGCAGTCCCTTTAAAAACTCTCTTGTATCCGGATACCTGCAGGAAGCGAGCAGACGACAAACTAACCAAGGGAAAACATTTTTTTCCTCCCCACTGAAGAGAACTTTAAAAGGGCGTAATCGGTAAAACCGTGCAATTGCCGCATACACCGAAAACTTAACATGGCTCTCGGGCCCTGTGGGTCACCAGTGGTCCGGACGGCAGCCCGTACTGCTCTCACGCTCATCAACTTGGCTACTACTACAAAGAAGCCACCAGCCTACACAGGCCTTTACCTAATGAGCCGCGCCAGCCCCGCGGGGAGGGGCGGGAGGGGAGCACGAACACGAACCGCTCCCTCACGAACAGCCTCCCCGTGCTGCCGTCCCGGCACCGCAAGGACGCGCGCTGCGAGGCCGCCGACCTCCCGACACCTGTCGGCTAGGGCCCTCCCCGCGGCCGCACACCGCCCCACATACCCTTCGCGCGCCGGCCCCCCCGCCCCTTGCCCGACAGACCCGCTGAGGGGAGACCAACGCCCGCCCTCCCCGCTCCACGCCTCAACTCCTGCTGAGCCCCTCTCTGCGCACGCGCCGGCCGGCCGCGACCCCAACCGCGCTTGCGCAGCAGCGCCCACCGGCTCGCGCCGCCAGGGTGGGTTGGCGGCCGGGGGGCGGGGCCTCCCCTCAGAGAGGACGGGGGATCCCTTCGGCGGGCGGGGCCGCTCAAACTGCCGGTGAACTCTGCTGAGCTGTTTGACTCTTATCCCATGGCTTTGGGTTTTTGTTTATGTATCTGTATACTTAAATCTGGGTTTCTGCTACCTGCCAGGAGATAGTTGCTTTTCTTGGCAATGTCATAGAATCATAGAATAATTTAGGTTGGAAGAGACCTCGAAGATCACCTAGTTCCACCCCCCTGCCACGGCAGGGACCAGATCCCACTGCATCAGGTTGCTCAGTGCTCCGTCCAGCCTGGCCTTAAGCACTTCCAGGGATCGAGCATCCACCACCTCCCTGGGCAATCTGTGCCAGTGCCTCACCAGCCACGTCCAATCGAAAGCTTTAACGTGGCTGATACTTTTTCAAAAATAAGAAAATAAGAAAAGTAGAGCGTCTTCACAAATAGTGACAAAACAAGAAGGGGAGTGTGAGGTGTTTTTTTTTCTTGTTATGGATGGAACAAAGAGGAGAGTGTCCTTCCTGAACGAGGGAGTCCCAGGGTGCAGTCTGTGAGGAGAAGATAACGAGACCCTGTGACCATTAGGGCTGTTCATTCAGTCAACAGCAAGGATGCTCTAAACTTTTGAACTGTGAGAAAGAGTGCACAGGCTTAATAGGCCTATGGTTATTAACTTCTCTGCCCTGGACAGCATGAAGTTGGGAGTTAAAGAAACATGCGATGTATGTTGTTACGGGGGTACATGTTAAGGTGGAACATGGAATAGGTGGATCGGGAAGTCTGAACCTCACAGTATCACAGTATGCTAGGGATTGGAAGGGACCTCAAAAGATCATCTAGTCCAATCCCCCTGCCGGAGCAGGAACACCTAGATGATGTTACACAGGAACGTGTCCAGGCGGGTTTTGAATGTCTCCAGAGAAGGAGACTCCACAACCTCCCTGGGCAGCCTGTTCCAGTGCTCCGTCACCCTCACTGAGAAGTTTCTTCTCAAATTTCTCACAAGAGCAGAGTAAAGGGGGAGAATCTCCTCTCTTGACCTGCTGGCTACGCTTCTCCTGATACATCCCAGGATGCAGTTGGCCTTCTGGGCTGCATGAGCGCATTGCTGGCTCATGTTGAGCTTCTCATCTATCAACATCCCCAAATCCTTCTCTTCAGGGCTACTCTCATATATGTTTGAGCTGCGCGATTCAGACGCTTTACCCATAATGTGGGACTCGTGGTAGGTCACGCTGGTGGTTTTTTTGCACGGCTGCAACAGGTGGCAGCTACGTGTTTCGCTGCTTGTCGCATCTCGCGTTTGGTCGTTTGCGCCGAGTATTGGCCAAAACAGAAAAAGCACGTCCAGTATTTTAACGGCACCATCTGCTGACGAATGTGTCAGGTACTAAAATCGCGCACGGCCCTCGAGGGTTTCTCCAAGGGTAATATGGGAAAAATAATCTTTCACTCTGCGACTGCCCTGAAACCACCGTTTCATTTGCAAAACTTCGGTAACGCCCTCACGGAAGGGGCGGGGCCCGGGGAGGTGGGAGCGCGGTGCGCGGAGCCAGGGCGGTCGGAGCCCCGCCCGCCCACCCCGCTCCCACCTCCCCGGGCCCTGGCGATGATGGCGGCGGCTCCGCAGGTACGGGAGGAGCTGGAGCAGCGGCTGCGGGATTTGGGCATCGCCACGATCACCTTGGAGCACCCGCAGGTAGGAATCGCCGCCGCCTCTCCTGGCGCTGCGCCTTTCCGAGTAGCGTCCGGCCGCGCTGCTTCGTGGCAGCGTCCGGATCTTTTCTAAACCCGGAAATGATTGAGACCCTGGCCGTGCCTTCTGAGCATCATCGAGTATCAGTATGGAAAGCATCAGTCTTTACGTTTCTTGCTAAATGGACCTACAGGCGCTGGGCGTTTCTATCCCCCAGATCCCCTTCCCTCCCCCCGGCCCATTCCCTGGCAGTTTTAGGAGGTACAGCCCATCCGTGAAGTCACCAGCGTCTAAATTGCTTTCCAGGTCTTTCTGGCTCCCAGTCAAAAGTGTGTGCAGCACATCGTTCCAGGCTGCCTGTGGTGAAGCCACAGAAAGGCGTGCTGTCGGGACTGCGTTTTTGCATTTTTTAAGTGCAATACTCTCGCCGCGTACACAGGAACAGAAAGGATTCAGACAGCGTGCAGGAGCAATATGTCACATTTTATTTGCGTTCTTTTAAAATTTCTTCATAAAAGGTTACAGTTTTTAGGCTGAGTATAACATTCAGTATTTGCCAAGTGTTTAACAAAAGATACTCGCCAGTATGCAGCTAAAAGTCTAATGGGATATCAAGTCTCACGCAACACTGATGATATTTTCCAGGTGTTCACTGTTGAAGAAATGATGCCCCATGTCCAACACATGAAAGGAGGTCACAGTAAAAACCTTTTTCTTAAAGACAAAAAGAAGAAAGGGTTCTGGCTGGTGACTGTTTTGCACAACAGGCAAATCAATTTAAACGATCTTGCTAAAAAACTGGGCGTTGGAAGTGGAAACCTAAGATTTGCTGATGAGAATGCCATGTTGGAAAAGCTAAAAGTGGGCCAGGGCTGCGCGACACCCCTAGCCCTCTTCTGCGACCAGGGAGATGTGAAGTTTGTGTTGGATGCTGGCTTTTTGGAAGGTGACCACGAAAAGGTATATTTTCATCCAATGACAAATTCTGCAACCATGGGCTTAAGCCCTGATGACTTTCTCAAGTTTGTGAGATCAACAGGCCATGATCCCATTGTCATGCATTTCGATGAAGACATGAAGTAGATCAAGTTCACTTTTCTATTACTAGGCATAGATTTCGCAGAGCAAAACTGGTGAAAGTCTCATTATAAATACAATTTGAAAAAACAGGCTTACTCCTGGGTTTTGTGGGTTTTTTTCAACTGAGTAACTTTATATTATATAATCTGTTGAGAAAAAATGCTGTCTTCAGGTTATCGGAGGTTTACCAGAATATTCTTAAAAACAAGACATGTTACACTGAATAATCAGTAAGCAGAGGAGAGGTTATTTAAATAATGTTATACTTTCTATTAATAAAATGGATAAAACTGGAATTTCCTGTGTGTGGTAATGGCCATGAAGGTTTCAACTTTAAAAAACATCATTAGAAAATAACGAAGGTTCTAAAGTATTTGTCAATACACACACGACTGAGATGTCTAGATTGTGTACCTGTACCCATTTTCCCCCTACTACACATTTCTTTCATTACTTTTACCTAGAGAAAAAAAAAGCAAACAACTTACCTACACTACAGAAAATGCATTTGATTGTCTATGTTTTTAGTTGCATTTTCACTTTCACAGTATGCTCCTCTTGGGAAATAAAAAACTTAAGACTTCTGGCAAGCATCCCATTAAGATGGGCACATGCCTCGACCATTTCTAGAGCCTCTCTGAAACCAGCGGGACAGGAGGGAGCCCCACGAGCAGCCTCTCCCCTGGCAGAGGAGCTCCAAGGAACAGTGTAACTGCGGGTTCCTCACCAGGTGCAGTACGTCCTGCTGACACCTGGGAGGAAAGTTAATACAACCCAGATCTGTATTAACTTTTGTGCACAGTTCCTATGGATTTGCGAACCCACGGAGGCCGTGCATCGTCTGTGCTGTGCCGTACCCTTAACCAGCACCTGTACAAGTGGGAAGAATGGTACAACAAGCAGCTGTGCTTCAGGTTGCCCCTTCGGGAGAAGGGAACTGTGCGTACAAACACCCTGTGTTTGAGAGGATGAGGGGAGGCTGATTTGGCTTTCAGGAGATTATACGTATTTAAGTATAGAAAAGTATCTGCTATTACAAGAATAAGACCAGTACATTTGCAACATTAGATTTCTAACCTAATTCTTTCTCCTCCTCTCTCCTGCCTGAATGAGTAAAAGTCCCTTCAGACAGGTGTGTGTTGAAGATGGAAGCGGCAGAAACTCTGTGACGCCCAGTAACCGTCCTGGGGCAACGAGTACCTGCACAGAACCCAAAGACAGGGAAGTTGGGAAAGCAAGGGACAAAATCTGGAGATGATGGGGAAAAAGTCATTTGAACACAGGCTGACAAAAATGTCAGGTACAAACTGTACCTAAAAGGCCAGCAACAGTGTAAACACCAATTGAGATGGAATGGAAATAAAGAATACATAAGCGTGAATTAATAAAAAGGCATCAAAGGACTTCTAATCTTGGATGACTATTTGCTGCGGTATCATGCTGAAGGGAAGAGGGAAATGCTTCAAAAGAAACACAAGGCAAAACCCAGCCAACCTGACTCGGTTTCATTCTAGATGGCCAAGACAGTTCTATGAGAACATCAACATTTGTGTGTTGCATCGTTTTTTTTTTGTTTGTTTTGTTTGTCTTTCCTATGAAGAAAGTGAAATCTGGAATTCTACAGAATGAAAAACTACCGTTAACTGAGTAAGAAAAAGCATCTTCTAGGGCAAAGCAAGTTACTTCACAGATGTCCTTCCCCTGGTTTCCTTCATTTGCGAAGGATTTCGCACATGCTCTCAGAGACGTGAATTTAGTGACAGAACACTTGATGAAATGGCAGTTTAAATCCTTCCCTTCACCTTTGAAAGACACAAACCAACCCCATCTATCGTGGCAGTCATCCCAAATGGGAAAGAGTCACCTAAAAGTGTTCAAGCTATAGGAGGAGTCACTAGAAAGATGTCCAGGTACATACGATTTTATATTTATTGTTAAACAAAAGATGGGAATATTGGGTTGACTAACAAACTCTGGATTGACAAATGTGTTACTAAATTAGCTAGGTATTAAGATACAGTCTTATGTGTCTTTAAAAGTAAAATTTACCTTACCCTCTGCCTGCTACTCAGTCTCCCTCCCCTGTACAGTTTCTTCTTTGTGGTACTCCAAAATCCTTTATCAGTTTAAAAAAAAAATAAATTAAATTTGACTTGTCTAAGTTTTTAAAACCAGAAAGCTTTAAATGTGAAAAACTGTTCTGAAGATGTGCACAAAAGCAGTTTACTATGCTTCATGAATCTTAAAATCTTGTGCTACCTAAAATTTAACTACCTTTGTCCTCAGAAGAGATTCTGAGACTTGTCTCAGCAAAGTAACGACCAAGCAAATTCAAAGCTTCAGATACAATATTTGGCAAATCTATAATGATTTCTTTTTGTATTTACTTAAGAAATTAGTGTCTTTTTTAAATAATATCAAAATAATGTATCATTAAAAGCTACACAGGTCTACACAAATAACACAAAACAAACTACACGCTGTCCAGAAAAATTCTGCTACAGCTTTATCGGTTTCCTTCCGGAAGAAATACTGAACACATCACCAACTGACCACAACGCCATCACTGAACACCAATATCCTTCCAGTAACATCAGTTTCCAGAAAAAGTGTGTATAAACGTACACACAAAATAAGAATTAAAATTATTTGGTTTGGCATTTTAATAACATCATTAATAAATGTATACAATGGCAAACATTTAAAAAAAATCAATATGTAAAGGAAATTACAGTTTTAAATAAGAGCTTTTTAAGTTTTGTTTCACACCTAGGTACATTCCTTTAAGGCAGTTTTATTAGTATCAAAGCATTATTTACATATACATCATCTAACTCTAAGAAATCCTACATGAGCTCCTTTGTTGAGGCTGCATCATGTCTTGGAAAAAGTTTAGAAATAATACATGGTGGGAATGTTACTAAATCCTCAGCAGACTATCAGAAAAGTAACTAAAACCTATACAAATTATGGTACTACGACCTCGTTTGTAGCCTTGAACTAGCAGTGACAGATTTGGCAACCCTTGCAGTAAAAAGCTGTGTACTCTCGTACACTGTCCAACAGCTGCCATGTTCCTCTCCTGGGAGTCAGTGCTTCAGAAAACGCGAAGCGGCTCCCAGAATAGGTTTCTGGTCTTATTTTCTTCTAATTTTAAGTGCACAGACTGGAAAGATTAAGAACGGGAAAAGAAAATAATCTGAAAATCATCAGAGCATGGAGAGTCTCCTGACTGCTCTTCTGCTTTGAAACTTCTTGGCAAAAGAAAGTTCTGGAAGAAGTGGAATGGGATCTCTCAAATGCAAACATATTCCTGGTGCCACTTTTGGCTAATTTAGCAAAAAGAACCCAAAAGCCCACCCTGGCCTCTATTGATGCAGAACTTCCCAGTGGCCAAGAGGGACATGAGCCAGGACCCTGGTCCGCAAACCTGACCTACGCTCGCCTCTGACCTCCCAGGGTGAGCTCCGCCACCAAACTGCTGCTGATCCTCTCTGACACCAGGAAACTTTGCTTTGGTGAAACAGTAACGGCAAAGTTTGTCACTACACGCTGGCGGGGACTGCACAGCAGCTTTAAAAAGAGTGTAATAATATGCAAAAAAGCAAGCATTGGAGTTGTGACAACTTGATGAATACAGAAAAGAGCTGAGCTAATAAACGAAGTGTCAGGAGGTGCCCTTGTGACAAAAAGGACACGGCCACGCATGTCCACAGAGCGTGGCACTGTGCCACTCTTGCCTAATTCCCAGGGTCTTGGAGAATCTACCGCAACACACACAACTGCTCGGACTCTGTGAATACAAACAGCATTTGGCACTACGCTTTAAATCTGTTAATTCAAGACAAGTACGTTCTTCTAAAAATCGTAACACTACTAAAGGGTTATTAGGGTTTAATGGTCTGAAATGCATCAGTCCTCTGTGGTCACTGAGGGCTAGGAGAATCCAGTCACAATCAGCTTGAAAACATAATTTCCCTTGCATTTATGGTATTTCAATTCTCTTTCATAACAGCTATGCCTTTAGGAAGGGCCAGCGGCACCACTGTCAGTTAGTGTGGGAAATTATCCCGAATGCAACGGAGCTGCCTACAAAAGCACTTCGGAGCTGGGTTTCAGGAGTGCTCCTACGCTTCAAATCACTCCTGGGATTGCTGACCCATGCTGACCCTCTGCAAAACTCACTGCGCTCCCACCGAAATCGGTGAAAAGTTTCACACTGAGAATAAGGGACCAGCAATGGACGCTAGTGCGAGATGGTAATCAAATTAAACCAGTGATTTTAATGAAATAGAAGAACTGTCTTCAGAGGAAGAATGGGAAATTCTATATGGTCCAAAAGGTTGGACCAGATGATCCTTGAGGTTCCTTCCAATCTGGTATTATTCTATGATATTGGTCCTACTTTCATTTAAGGAAAAAAAAAAAACCAACAAAAAAAAGTAGTTTAAATTTTCTGTGAAAACAATCCCAGGCTAACCAAGTATACTTATATATTATAAACCCAAAATATTCTGTTTAGATCTAGATCTTTTAGCACATTTTATCAGAAAAAGCATTTCATAAGGAAGTCAACTTTAAGGAAAAAAGAAACAAGAAAATTTCCCCTTCTAAAGTTTGTTTAACTTTCCTGTTTTTTCCCCTCTGAGACAGAAGTTCAGGTGAAGAAAAAAAAAACCGACTTGGCAGTATGCTTTTGAGTCTGTGCTCTCTCTCTCCAGTGAAAAATGGTTCTGTCCAGCCATTCCAGACAGCCTGAGGCTTCATAAACGATGAAAACATGTGAGGCCTCAGGAGAGCAGCTGTTGTACAGCTGAGGCTCTGCCACAGCCTCCATGTCAGGATCAGGGCCGGGCACTGCTTACCTTTCCCTGGGGGGGTGGAGGCAGCTGTGGATGGAGTTAGTACCCTGGGAGGTTGCAGTTAACCCTTTACAACAGGAATACAATGTGCTGACTAGTTTGTAATAAAATACAGTTACAATAAAACTAATTTTGGCTCTGCATGTAAGTCCACGCATGCTTCTGTCCTGGTTTGAGCTTCTCTGCAAACACTTTCAAGACAACAAATGTTATTGGTATGTTCGGTGGTCGCATATATTTGTTGAGTTTAATATAAATCAAGAATGAACAAAATTAAACTCGCTAATAGAAGACAGCCTTAAGGGGAACTGATTGTAAAATGCCTTTGATATTATTTACATTTCTTTTTAGCATCAAGAAACCTCCTAAACCACAATCAGCTCATGTTGAAAGACAAACAATAAGAAAAAAAAATTAGTCAATACACAAACACGAGAAGACAGTCTTATCCTGAAGTGCCATTTGTTGAAAAGAGCCTTATATTAAAATAATAGTTCTAGAAAAATCATATCTGACACTTTCCTGTCAGAAACATCTGAACATATATATGCAGATTAAGTCGGGAATGTGAAAAACACAAATGACAAACAATTTCTATATAATACCACTATCCCATGACTCCCCCTTTTGTTAGTTATCGAACTTTGTCATGTATGTAAACAAATTTTTCTCTTGCACTATGCAACAAAAATCAGCATAAACTTTTTAAAAAGCAATTTCATGCAGATTACGCTAACCAAATAAGGCAATGAATTGCCAGGAAGCTGTGAGGTTTTCGTATCTGTATATACAGTCAATTTCAACAAAATACTACAGCATTTATTTGAGATTTACAGAAGTAAATACAAACTGCTAGTTATGGGTGGTGTTGGCTAATTATTAGCAGAAGCTTAAGCAAATCAGTGGCTAATTTCATAAACAGAAGATGAAGGAAGTTTTTTGTTTCTTTTTATTTTTGTTTTTTTTCCCCTGGAGTAATTCTTGAGACCTTAAAATTCTTGGTCCTTAGGGAGATGAGAACTGTCCTTTATTCAGCAGATCTTAACAGTGCAATATGCAATAATTCCTAAGACCATCTACAAATTTTCGGCAGTAGACTCCAGTAGAGCTCCTTGATTCAAGGAAGGAAGGTAGATTTTTATTTCTTGCCTGCTCTAGTCACGAAGAATGTAAAAAATGCCCTTAATTTTTATTTATGATTCCTACAGTTGCTGTCTTGTTACTTCAGATATAAAGGCTTCACACTGAGATACGGAAGGACACTTTTCTCTCTGTGTTCAGTTGAAAGGTAGAAAGAGAAAAGAACATAAGAAAAGCTTAAAGTGTAGAAGCATAAAAAACAGAGTTAAGTCACTAACAGAACTAACAGCACTAATAGCATGCACCAAAGGCATTTTAATGAAGTCAAGAGAAGGACAGAATGCCAGAGACAAGCTTTATAAAAAGGCAGTTTCCTTGTCATACGGAACACATTTTATTAAACTACTCTTAGATTTATCTGTCCCTTTCTAAGAACTGACTTCAATATTACCTCTTAATGCAATTTCTTTGAACTTTCTTCTTCAAGAGATTTGAAAAAGAAATGTAATTTTTACAGGCAAAGGCTAAATGGGATGAAGCTCCCTGCCAATGCAGGCAAAACAACTGCTGTAAAGCAACCTGTTCTAGCTTAACTAATAAGCAAGACAGAAGCCAGTTAAGCAAGCGGTATTTACATCTGGTTAAAGCAATGTGCACTTGTTCTTATATGTAATGCTGTTAGTTTGTTGTAAATGAAATTAATCTCATTTACATTTTGGGCAGGAAACTCACCACTTGGCCCACATCTCATGTAGTGGGTAATAGAATTAGGAGCTTTGTTGCTCCCTAGACCTGCTTTTTGAATTTCTGCTTTCTGGGATAGCTTCCACATCTGCAGAGAAAAGCATTTCATGTTATTCATTGTGTTTATCAGGACATGGAAAAAAAATCTCCTCATGCATTAAAATACATTCTACTTATTAGTAGAGCAAAAGGATATATAAACACTTCTCTTTTTTTAGCAGAAAGGACAGAGGAGAGGGATGGAAGAAACTCACTGGAAGTGCCTACTCAACTACACTAATCAAAACTCATCTTAGCATTCAGAATAACCAGGTATTATTTTCAAAGCCACAGTCAGATATACTTAACTTTCAAGTAAACTAATGCTAAATTTCCACCTGTAAGTAAAAGGAACAAAAATTAAAAAAAAAATCAGATGTACTCAAGGTTGACTGAACCTCACAGAGAAGTTAACTCATCTTTGCATTTTTACCTGCTACGCTGACAAAGACATTCACATTCAATTCTGGCAAAACGGAAAATTCGCATGCAAGAGCTTAAGCGTGCAAAAGGCAGTATCTTAACTTACTACTCACTTCAAGCAAAGCATCAAGCAAACCCTTAACTGCAAGCAAGTTACTGAGCCTGAACAACAAAACTTTTTTTTGGCCGGCAGCCACAAATGTAGTGTTTGAAATTACCATGCAAAGCCCTAACTTAGAATTTTTCAAAGGCAGCAGGGACCCAGGAGTGAGTATGTGTGCCATGTGCTGGCAGTCAGCGGTCTGAAGGGCCAAGGCGCAGGAGCAACTGGGTCTGAAAGGAATTTCACAGACCCTTCCATTATTTGAGCATAGATCGAAAGAGACTTCCATGATATTGCCATTAAAGCGTAAAGACCAAAAGCAGAGGAAAAAACAAGCCTTCTGTACATGAAAATGTTTGCTCTCTTTCATATATAACAAACAAATGGTGACTATTTTTCAGAGACAGTAACAAGTATCTAGCAGCACGCTTTTGCTGCTGCAGCTGAACAAAATGGAGCAAAAATAGGAGCACAAAAAGTTCTCCTCCTCCAAACCACAATGCAATTCCTTACACATTTATAAACCGAAGCAAAACAGTAGCTTGAGCTGGACAAGGCTACTCTAGAACTCCCACAGAAGATCTGAGACCAGCATTCAAAGACACCAACATTCAGTTTTTCTGAAGCCCTTTATGTTTAAGAGAGAAGCTGTTTTAACATCACCCACTCCATGGAATACGGTAGAACACAAGCTAAAAAGGCATTAAATACCAGGCATAAATATTTACTCTCAGATTTGGTTTGTATGTGAAAGCTTAGCACTGGGAAAAGAAATGAAACCATGTAATGTGAAGTTCTGCAGGGCTAACCTTTACAATTTCTCTTGGGAACTTGGCCTTGCTTGTGATTACAATCTGGGTTCAGTGATCACGCTTGGGTTCATAATAAACGTTATCTGGAGATTGTACGGATACTTTTGGTAGCTGTGACAGTCTACAAGCCACAGCTGGCAGAGGAGATAACAGCATGCCTCACAGCTTATCTGGTTTCTCAACAATAGAAGGTGATGTAAAGAGAAGATACTACCTCTAGCTACAAACCTTGTCCTGCTCTTAGCAAGCAGTCTTGCTGCAAGGCACAGGCTTGCAATCACTTAAGGAAAATAAAGATGCTGGTAGCACAGTATGAGTTTATAATAAGTACTCTCGGAGCTAAGAAGATTTTCTCTAATAATTCCCTGAATAACTCACACAACGTATTATGCGCGTGTCAGTTCAGAGAGCAGCACTGTCCTTCTCAAAGCTAATTCAAACCCATCTACAGATTAATGGAAATGAAATCAAACAACACAACCCAAGATCACAACACTCATCTTGTCCTGTGAGAGCAAATGCATGTAAAATTAAGATCAGATTTCAGATTTGGATTATTTACTTTTTTTTAAAAAAATGCTGAGACAATTCTAGAGGGAATACAGCAGTAACTATCAGCTGGCTGAAGTGAGAAGTTTCTCAGCCCAGGACTAAGGTGTACCTGCAGACATGGGAAGGATGGCTGCTGTACATTTTCAAACAGCAATTTTACCAAATGTCTCTGAAACATCCAATCTTCTCCTCTCGTTCCTTTTCCCCACCTTGAACTGGAGCTCTGCAAAGGGCTGTCTCTGCATTTTATTTACGATTCTCCTGTATGGAATGGAGACCTTATAGACTAACGTGTGGGATGTTCACTGTTTTTCCTTGAGGAACGGTGCATCTGCGGCACTTCTACCTCTCCCTAGTCACATGCTAGGAATTGAAAGTTCACAAGGAATTAAAAGTTCAAGCCACACAGCAGTACTGTAACTGCCCAAGAATTGCTGGCAAAATAATTTCAATTGTAAAAATCAGAATATGACATTCATTATTTTTATTTTCCCTCTAGATATATTTGCATTCAGTTATTTCATAGCCTGTCATTTTGGACTACAGTAACTGTCAGGAACTATTTCCTCTTGCAAGAAAGGCTAATGTCTAAAGCCTCATGTAATTGTAGTTTAAGTATGATACAATTTTAAACTGTTTATGATTAAGAAGTTTCAGGCAACTGCAGGGACAGTGACATATTAAGTGATTACTCTCCAAATTTTCTCTTTAGGTGGTCATCTGGATTTTAATGGGTTATTGGCTTAAGCATTCCTATACTGTAATTTTGCAAGTAAACTTTTTACTACTTTTTCTTTTGTTTAACTGTGTTAATTTAACAGTTGTTCTGTTATTTTGTTACACATCTTGTTTTCTTTTATATTAGTGTTACTTCCATTATGAAGAAAAAAATGAATTTCCACCATAATTGATACAAGCTTTTATTACCATGCATCACAAGGAGTCTCAGAGAATTCTGTTATTTGACTCCTAGTAAAATCCCACACTCCACCACATTTGCACACCAGACGTGGAAAGACAAAGCATTCAAAAGGGAAAAGGTGGAAAGGGTCATTCTTTCATTACGAGTGCTGTGACTATTTATTAGCTCTTCATACAAATTATAATTTATGTTTAGGATTATGTCTATTTATTAACATGTGGATATTTTTTAGGAAGTATGAACAGTAATTCATATTTATTGCGCAAGCCAGAGGCACTGAATTGTTTGGGCTGTAACTTGTTCCTTGTGAAAAGTGCATTTATGCCAGGGCGCAGTGTAAGTGAGAAGGCTAAGATGCTGAAATCTCTCTAAATGGTTTTCATTAGTGTCTCATTTTGCAAAGATGATTATGTCCAACATATAATAAACGTGTTACTGATACATCTTAAAGCACGAGCACAACTGAAAAGAACTTTCTTTGTACTGGAAACGATGATGCTCCCGCTGCCGGTTTTGGCAATGCAGCATGCGGTTGGTTTAACATGCATTCAGTAACATACGGGAAAAAAACCCCAAATATTCATAATGCGTGACAAATAAAAATATAGCTTGTATTATAAAGACTTTTAAAGGCATGCAAAATATATACAGTGCAATTAATGTTTCATGCAAACTTTGGTGAGGTTACAATTTATACATTCAAACATGCTACAGTACACAGCAGCCCTGTGCTGTTGTTCTCGGAAAACAATTGCCCAGAGACCTAACACAAAATTATTTTTTCATGGTAGTGAAATTTTCTCTAAACCCAGCGGACACCGAGAACATCTATACGTCATATTAGACTATATTTATATCTCTATATATTTAATAAAACTACTTCCTTTTCATACACAACCATACTCGTACCACAGAGTTTTATTATCTTCCGAAACCAGCAGTGGGGATTCAGCCTCACCACTGTTCACACAGGTGGTAGGAACAAATTCACCAGGCAGAATAACCCGCAGGCCACTGTGGTCAGACTTCTGATTAGCAGAAGGCTGTTCTTGATTTTTCAGTACTGACCTAAATGCTGACGGATTTGCCTGATTGGCTGGTTTTGGTTTAGGCCTTTGAGGCAACCCACTTATGTTACTAACTAATTCGGTGTTCAGGGATAAAAATGGCTGAGGCACAGCAAATGATCCTGTGCTGTCCTTACCAGACATACTGACTTTATCACTGAACACGCTTGCGCTTAGCAAAGTTCTCTCACGAAAACTCGACCTTTCCATCCTCGAAGCCTTAGGCCCATCAGAGTGACATCCTAAATTACGTGGTTTAACTGTATTAGCCACATCGCTTTGCGGAACGCAATCTACTCTGTAAGCCACACAGTGAGAATGAGAGGATAACTGGTGTGCTGAGTACTCACTAGAGGTTGATGGAACACTTCTGTCGGTGGTGGAGGGTGCCAGATCAACTGACACAGGTTGCCTACTGTCCTTGGACAAAAAATCGTGAATGCTCGTCCTTCGAGTAGTTCCTTCCGCCGTCGAAATCACACTGCTTGCACGAGGTAAGGTAGCATAAGGATTGCAATCTCTTGATTGTCGCTGGGATACAGTTGCTTGTATCTTTTCTTTAACTGATTTGGCCTTCCCTTGGGCGCCTGATGTAAATTTTATTGGAGAGCTAGTAAAGTAGGTATCTTCAGTTTTACGAAGGCTGGGCCTTACAAGCTGTTCTGGTTTAACAGATCGTCCATCTGAGAAATCGATTGTATTTTTTACACTTAATGATCTCACAATACCACAACCGGCAGACAGCTGTTTTCTTAGCTTTTCCTTTCCTGTCAGCTCCACAGACTCAGATAAGCTTTTCATGACTTCATCTAAAAGATTCTCTTCACTTGCAGATTTCATCTGTCAAAAATATGAAACACCTTATAAATCCGTAATTATAATTTTGACCTTTTCTTAAGCATTCTGTGTGGACGCAACTGAAGAAGAATTCCAGAAAGTTTGGTTTCTTTTAAATTTTTTAGATCTAAAAGCAGTATTTAACATTCATGATACATACTCCTCAATTTTCTGCACAAGCTCACAAGCAAGTATTGTGAAAACTAGGTGTCACACAGATCATAACTACCTGGAATTAGCTCCTGTAACACCAATTAACTCGACAAATCAGGTCATCACGACTTGAAATTTATCTTCCCTCTCACTTGCCCTCTGCCATCACCCGTCAATACTTCCTAAGCAATTTTGCATGGGCTATTATTTTAACATATACTGATCATCCAGAGCCAAAAGCTTAAATTCTCTACACACTCTGTATAAAGACAAAAATATAAAAAAGTAATACAAAGCACATGAACTTTAGGCACTCTTAAGTGCCTAAACTTAGACTGGACAGTTCCAAATTTTTTTCTTTCTGGAGAAAAGACTTCAGAGCTAGAAAAAAAGTTGAGGTGAATACTACTCATAGACTTGGAGGAGAGAGAGTGCAGTCTTTTTTCAAAAAGGTAAGAGAGGCAATTGAGAAATAATGAAACTAAGAGCATTAAGGAAATGCTCAGGCAAAAGACTGGAGACCTCCTGAATACCCTTCCAACCTGAGTGCTTCTGTGATGCTGAGAGGGATTCTGTAACTCATGAACAGCAAGCAGCAGGCTTGACTTCATGACTCCAGTGGTTTCTTTTACTTCTATTGTCAAAGGCTACTGTCTAATCCCTAAAAAGCCAAAATCTGTGTCAAAGAGACCTGTGAGAGGTCATTTTAAATATCCAACAAAAAAAACTCAGAAACTTAGTTCAGACTCAAGTCACAGACTACCCCAATCACTTCATCTGTGAAGGTACGCTTTCCAATTTCTATTTCTGTCGCCAAAAATAGATGGAGTCTGATCCTCGCTGGGGCCTATTAGGAGGCACTGTCTCGCTTTATCCTACAGCGTCTCAAGGTTTTGAACAGATCTACTCAGCTAGTGATGAAGGAACTGGAATACTAGCAGAGACAAGGTAATTTTGGGTTTCTAACAAATTGACACTGATTTAGAGAAACATTCTTTGTCTTATTCCTCTCAGATTTCAATAAGCTCCAAGATCATGTTTTTCACCCAGTAGAGTTAAAAAGATGAAACTGAAGCAGACAAGAGTCTCTCCTCAGGGAAAGAAGTAAAGCCTCTTCCTTCCTGTTGATATATGACAGATCTGACAACAGCTCTTACTGAAGGCAAGTGCTGAACTGGAAGAAGGAAAGTAAACCTACTTGGAGTTTGTGGCCTTCCAACGAACTCTGATGCACCGTGCATCACAACATGGGACAATTTTCTGCAGGAGATTGGCTTTTTTACCTGATTCAGCAACCCAGAAAGCTGTGAAATTCCAGATGATTGCGTGCAATACAGCAAGTACAGTTCATCCGGATACAGCTCACACTACTTCTTAATGCAGTCTAACCAGTATCTCCACAGTTTTAAAGCTATTCTACTCCCTGTACGTCTTCTATTAATTCAGTGCCCATACATGGGATAATACATAGTTAGAATAGCTTTTAAACTAACCTCGCTTGAGGTGCTCTTGTTGCTTTCTTCTAAAAACTGTTGCAGGGTAACGACTTCACTTCCTGGAGACCCAGTTTTGATCTGTTTTCCATGACTATCCAGTGTTTCAGGCGTTCTTTGCTGCAGCACAGGACTAGACCTCGTGTGACCTTTCAGATACTGAATAGGACTGCTGCTGCTGCTAGACCAAGCCTCATGTTCATGTAGCAGACTAAATTCTCCACTGCTGTGACTCTGTGGCCTGCTTTGATTGTTAATTGCACCTGCTTTTGAGGTAAACAGGATTAAGTATTTCCAGAAGAAAAATATATGAAAGCGGTTAAACAGTATAACCTTAACACAAATCTGGAACAGTATCAGATTCAGTTAACAGTAATTCTATATAAATAATAAAAAAACAGTTGTCCTTTTTTACTCAAACTAAATATATTAATACGATTGCACTCCCCTGACTTCTTACAGCTCTTTAAATACAACGGATTTTTTTTAATAAAAAAAAAAAAATCACCACCTTACGCTCATGATCTGGGCCTTCACCTACACAACACTAGATTCCAGGAGGCTAAAGATATGCCTCCCCTCTTGGTCAGCATCACAATGAGGCACACACTCTAATATGCGATTAATGAGTTTTACATTAAATGAAATATAAAGGGTGGAATGGGAGGAAAATACTGGTTTCAACATAGTTCTTTAACAAGAACTATTTAGGAATGCTGCTTCTTCCAACAGTTTCTGCCATTACTTCTAGTTTATTACAACTGTGACCTGAAGGAAGCATAGGGCATTACATGCAAAATAAATTCCACAACAAAGATTCTTTTTATTTTTCAGTAACAACGAATTGCTTAAAAAATGCTGACAAATAATCAAGTATTTTCTACTTCACGTTACTCCTAAGAAATGAACTTCAATCTCAAGGAAATACACCATTCACAGTAGAAATTTCTAATACTGCATAGAAACTGGGACAAGGACTACCTCAAAGAATCTTTCACAGACGGGTGTAATCAAACAGATAGAAAATAAACTAATAAAACTGTTAAGCTAGCATTCGTCTCTAAATCTCCAAGCAAATGGATATCATTTAATAATTGCAGGCCAGGAATGTTAAACGAAGTCTTTTGTTGGCAGCATTCTAGTCTAGCATGTACAGCTAGAACAGCTGTTAATAAACAAAAATGTAACAAGGATCATAATATATACATATATACATATATATATATGACATTTAGAGAATACTGCTAAATCCAGGAATGTTATTCATCTTCTAAAAACAAAATAGTGAAGTTTACAGGATGAAATAACATATGCCATTTTGTCCAGTTTGTGCTGCGCACTATACGATTACAGCAGCAGGGCACACGGAGCAACTTCTCTGCTTAAAAATAAGCAGTTTTAAAATAATCCGTGGGTAATTCTTATTTTTTAACATCATAACTTGGGTTAGGTTTGGTTTAAAATAGTTTGGAACTTCTACACATATATTACCCTTTTAATACTTACTAAAAACCGTAAGTTCTATTAATGCATGTATCCTTTCCTAATTGCGGTAACACAGACTATAAAATGCTTAAAGAAAAACATGCTGTGGTGTGTTGTGGAAATTTTTTTTAATTTATTTTTTTTCACCTATATTGATATCTTACAGAGAAAAGAATGGAAATGAAGCATGTATGTAAATCCACCTACAGCATACCTTTGACTTCATGGAGTGAAGCATTGTTATTGCTATTGCTAGTGGATGTTCTGCCACTATCAAGGCTGGCTGGTCTGGAAGCTAAGCGGAAAATTAGGAGACAGCATGATGAACAAAATTGTAGCAGATGACACGGTACCTTTCCATTCTGATCACAGAATGCTCAGAGGCAGGACTCATGCACTATTGCGCAGGCTGAGCAAGCCCATTGTCAACCAAGTGGTTTCTTACAGATCAGAAAGCGAAGGGATTCCCAGGCAGTCCCGGAGGACACTTTAGTAAAGGGCACTACATGAATAGTAAGGTACAAGGGAGAGGAAAAGAGAAACAGAGTGCACGCTTAGAATTGAAACCGACAGGTTAGTGGGAAACCAGGACTTTGCGGATGAAAGGATGGGCGTGCAGAATAGCTGCTCGTGATTAGGTCACTTACAACAGATTTGACAAGGAACCTTGCACATTGTTGAAATGCCACGAACAGGAGAAGCAAGAGCATCTGCACAGATAATGTCCTGTGCTCCTAGCCAATACAAGGGAAATGCACTGTTACCATCTTCAGAAATGTTCGTTGCTCATACTAGTCTTAAATGTTTAGTTGCTAAAGTTAAAACTTCATTTCTCAATAATCTACTACAGCTTCCATTTCATAGCTTTGCTTGAAGAAACATGTAATGATTTTATAAGCTAAAACACAAATTTAGGTTTCACTGAACAATAGACATTGAAAAGTCAGGCCAGATTTGGATTTGTATTTTTTTTAGGATTTAAATTATAACTTCTTTTATTCACTGTTAACTCCAAATATTTTTTTAATGGAGAATGTTTTGATCCTGTCCAGATGCACTTCATAGCTACTTTCTACTACAAATACAGGATGCCTATCCAACATAGTAGTTAAGAAAGAAGAGAATAATCTGAAGAAACGATACCATACATTCACAAGATACGCAGATCACAGAAAGCATGCTCACTTGTAACAATGCCATTCACTTGCTTTTTTGCAAACTTAGTTAACATTCATGTAACATATCCTTAATTCATTTAATTACAGTTCACATCTTACCATGAACTCGTGATCCTGTACTAGAATCATCACTAATACCTTGGGGACTTACATCTTCAAAGGATGTAGTATCTACACACAGAGACATAAAAGAAGATGTAAAATAAAATAAAATGAAAAGATTATTGAAATACTCATCATCTGTAACATACAGTAAAATATTTTTCAAACCGATCCATTTTTACTTAGGTATATTCTGTAGAAAAAAACCTGAAACACAGGTAACCACAGTTATTAAACCCATTCAGCATCTCAGCACCGCAACTCCATTGTTAAGGTTGCTTTTTGCTGAGAAGCTTAAAATACAAGTAAACCCAACATTTACATGAAATCGCTGTTACACATAGTCACATCACGGTGCAAAAAGCTTCTACCTATACCTTTATTATTTAGCAACTGCTTGGATCTGAAGCCTGTAGAAGAGTTGACAGTTGCAAAGTTGATGGCTGTAGTAGAGAAGGCCATAGCTCCCAATTCTTTCCTCCTTTTACCCGTAGATATATCATCAGGACCCTCCAGATGCTCAGAACTACCTGTCCATTGTCCTCCTGCTAGGACCATGGACTGCACCAGGTCATTCATGGCTGGGATGCAAATGAAAGCAAATGATCAGCATGGTCAATGTTTTTGCTTCGGTTCTTATTTTGTACTGCAAAAGCTTTGACAGTTTTCTATGCATTAAAGCATACTGAACACTGGAAGATACAAACACAAGATCATCATCGGTGTTATGACATGCAATCAGCTCAATGAATGGGGAGCCTCGGAAGTCAGTGACTTCTTTCAGCTCAGAAAGGTTCTCAAAACTGATTTTATTAGGTATAATTGCCATGCTTGCGCTGCAGTGACGTGTAATATATGTGTTAGAAGCTTTGATAAATTGTTTGCAATGACAAAATGGAATGAGTAAGGATAAAATGGGCAAAGGTGCTAATACAACGTAATGCCAACAATGATATGGGACCCTTGTACAGTGCAGGTTACTGCAGGGATACTGTATTTTACATAGTAACAAATAAAAGGATCTGAAAAAAAGATGACATCTGATGATATTCACCTTTACTTCACAAAACTAGAGAAAACTGTTCACCCCTCGTTAAAAAATAAAACAAAACCAAATCGATACAACATTTTGGCAACGACAACTGATGAATACTTGAAGAGTGACAGACCACCATACAGCCTTGCACTATTCTCTACACCTCTTTTAGATGAAAAATTACAGTGATTTCTTAGCAAAAGGCTTCTGAAATGTGTAACTCGGAACCGTTTCAGTTAACACAGTGCACTGTAAATTTATATACACATGGAGACATGTGTATATAGACAACTATGTATACAGATATACGCAATCACAATGCACTGAATATATATATGTGTATGTGCATGTGCTTGTGCATGTGAACGTGTGAGTACATGTGTGCACGTGTGCACACGTGGACATATATAGAATATTCAGTGCCGCAGTTTAAAAAAAACTAAAAAAAAAAAGAAAAAAAAAAGAAAAAGCTCCAGCTCCTTGTATTGCAGCAGGACTTGCACGTTGCAAAATAGGAGGAAAAAAACACAGCGCAGTCCAGGGAGAGGTTAGTGAAAAATTAGTAATGGAAGCCAGTGTAGCCATTTAAAAGAAGCTGAACTGTCATAAAGTCTTACACATGGAGCGACGGTAGAAGGCCTTCATTTTGTCTTTTTCCTTCGGTCTGTTCCTCAAAAAGGGCAGTCTTTTCAGTGCAACCACTTTTATGTCATAGCATGGGGAAAAACGGAAACAGGGAAATGAAAGAAAAAAAGGGAGAAGAACAGATGGAAGTTAAATGTTGAAACTAAGGACAGAAATGAATGTCTGAGTTTAAGCTATGTATACTATGCTAAAAACTATCATTCTCATGCTTTTGTGGGATAATGAAATATGAAAACTACACTGAAACGTGAAAACTACAGTATGAAAACTTTAATATACTCAGAAATGCACTGAAAATAATGAAGAGCGTAACACAGCATGAAAGTTCTAACTGCCAAGCTCTTGAAAAAAATAAATATAACTTCTTTGCAGACGATTATAGAAAGGGATGATTATACAGTTTTTACTATGAAAAAATAACATTTCTTGAACGTAATGAAAAATGGGAAGCAAAAGAAGCTTAAATTGAAAGCAATTCTAAAGTGCAACATTTAATATGTTCACAACATTATTTTTTTATTAAATTAAATTTTTTTTAGATTAATTTTTATAATGTTCTGCCCTGCATCTCTAGTAGGACACAATTTATTATCAGTCTTAATTTGTTATATTTTGTGCTCAATAGTTTTGACTGTCTGGCAGAAAAATTACATGGACCTTATTATGTTCAATGTCCTGTTTGCACACAGCAACTTTAGTATTTTACTGAAATAATAAACTTCAAATCTGTAGTGAGAAATAAAATGAAGATTTATTGCCTGGAATGGTATACACCAAACTTTTTAGCTGAAAAAATGCCAAAGATTAAAGGGAAAAAAAAAAAGCAAAGGAATATCCAAATGTCAGCATTGCCTAAGAGCAAACTGAGATACATAATATCAGGAATCAGAGTTAAAATTACAAATAGTATTAGAAGAGGAAGGAGGGGGAAGTCACAAATCAACCTTGTCCTTGGCAGCTATTCTGCATTAGCAGGTGCTCCCTGGCAGACGCCTTGATTTTGAAGCACCAGGTAAATGTGTTGGCCGACTGTCAGACGTACAGGAGCCACATGCAACCAACCAGCACGGGCAGATCCAGAAAGCAATGTAGAGCGGAATTACCAAAAAGCTCTTATTTCTGCAGACAGGAAAGGAGCATAGTCTGGTCTATCAGCCCAAGATCTGCATATGTGATCTCTCTGAAGTCACTTTGGGCCACATGCTTTGTCGTTTGCCTTGGTTTTCTGATCAAGCAGAAGCTCGTTACACAGCGGTTTGTATTTTATGCAGCTGTACATATATACATATGTATTTACAAGTGCACATGAACTGCTTGGAAGGAGCAAGAAACCTCCATTGTATTATTTTGTGTTTGCAATTAGAATAAGAAGCTTACGGGGCAACACATTCTGCAGCTTCCAAGGAATGCAGCACTGGCACAACTGTGAGTGTCCAAAACAGACACAGAAGTTTTCACAGCTGCAGAATGCAACTCTGTCTTGCCTGCAGGGGGACAGTGAACACCCTCCTGCGTCAGGTCCTTACCGTGTGCGGTGTTGAAGAACAGGGAGAAGACAAAGGCGTGTGGGCTCCCTAGTATACTAAATACAACTTCACTTTCCACTTAATTCACTATGTAGGTGCATGGATGCTTTTTATTATGTACATATCCTTGTAGGTACTTCAAAATAACCAGTCTTTTGGGTTAGGCTTGCTTTTTTTTCCCCCCCAGATCAATAAAACATTCTTCCTCTTGTAGATCCAGAAAAATAAACACAGATGCTGACTGGCTCAAAAAAAGCAGAGAGGCTGCTGAACCTTGCATAAAGGAGCCATGCCTGTTGTCTATGTAATTGTATATAAAATTAGGTAGCTTTGAGTAGCTCCCTGCCAAAGGAATGAGGCAGAGCATTTTTTAACAGGTAAAGAACTAACTGGTTCTAGCACTAATGCCAAAGAGGTAATTTTGTTCTATTTCTACTTTTTGTCATCATGGTAAAACACAATTCTTCTCTAACTTCTGTAATCTTTTATAGACAAGACAACTGATCCCTCTATAAACCTTTATAGACAAGATAACTGAACCCTCTTAATTAAATGTCCACCCTAATCTTATTAAAAAGTAACCAGAGGAAGTTCAAGAACCACTCAAGTCATCTGTGATTCTTGTTCATTAACATGAATCACTTTCAAAAGGTCTTGATCAATGGCTTTCAGAAATGGTATCAAACAGAAAAGTTCTCTGCAACTGTCCTGCACTATAACCTGTCCTTCGGTGAAGTCCGACCTCCTCAAGAGGTGAGATTATGTAATTTCTCCCTAGAATACAACTAAAGAAATGTCCTGCAAAGAATACTGGAATAGGAGAGCTACAGCAGAAGGAAGCGGGACACGACAAAGTTTATCTGAGGCAGCTTTAGCTCTTTACACCTCTATTCCAACAGATTTTTAAAATGGGATAGCAAGAGGACTGTTTTGGTGTTAGTAATCATCTACTCAAAAAACTCGACTTACAATTCATTAACTTTTCTTTCTCTATTCAGTATTCTATGAACATCTTCTTGCTTTCTGAATGTTTTCTTGCTTTCTGAGCTGAGACTGAATAACGAGTATTGCAGAATTCCTCCTCTGACTAGGAAATCTCCCATTTTGTAATCCCTCTCCTGTTTGACAGAAATACTCTGGGGAATTCTGTATAGAGAGTATTAAAATTCTCAAATTGTTCTGTTTATGCACACAAGAAAATGCTAGGCAGATAGGCGTGCTAGTAGCCTTAATTCCTTAGGATGCTGTTAATAATATGAAATTGCTGAAGTGGAAGCTAGCAAAAGTAATCCCGTCTTCTCCACAGGTAAAAAAAAATTCCACTTGCCTGCCTTGGGTTTTCTATGCAAAAGCTCAGAGCAGTATCTGATTCTCCCTGAGAACAAAGGCCCTGCACAAAGCTCCTATCAGATCCGTGGTACTCACCTGATTCAACAAACATGTAACACTGACACAAAAAGCAAAGGTGAAGCTCTGCAGTCAAAGGAGCATCCAGCGTCCACACTGCCTGTGGGATTTAACTCGTGCTGCCTACAGAAACAGCCACACTTGCACTTCACCTCTCCAGAGGCCCTCTGGAACCAGACTGCAGGTGCTGATTTCTCTGCAGAATGGGATAACCCCATTTCTGTGCCAAGATCACCTATCTTTGTAAGGGAACGGGTCTTTTGAAAACATTCGCCTGAGAAAGCATCCTGCATTGTCACCTTCAAAAGAAGAAAATCGAGAGACTTCACATAGTGAGAATCTATTTATCAGCAGTGGTATCTGCAGGATGATTCACTCTGGAATCAACATCTCCTCTTGCTCTCCCTGACAGAGGATATGGGGCAGGAAACCTAAACATCTCGGAGATTACTTTGTCAGACACTCTCTCCTCTCTCTTGAGAACACCGCCGATTTGTGTCAGTGATTGCAATCTGGGGAACAAAAGCTGCCTTCCCTTGCCTTCTGAAGGACATGCAGGACATTTCACTTCAGCGGTTCCCTCTAGAACCCCCATGCGCAGGAGATGAGGGTGAAGCTGCTTCTTCCCATATCCAAACTTGCCTTCGACCAGCGCAGAAAGCTACGATACCTGAGCATTTGCACAACCAGGTGGCAACTTACAGGCATTCTCTTCCTTGCAAGCTTCTTTCAGTGAAAGCTGCAACACCAAGCCGCTTCTTACAGAAAAGAAAGGAGCCACAGTATTTTGATATTTAGAATTTACAGTCCTTCTAAAAGCAGAAGAAATAGACTGCAAAATGGGCACCATCACCAGTATTCTGCACACTGAGATATTCTCTTAACTTTGTGAGATGCAAGCTGTTCCAGCAAGGTTGTCGGCACCAGACTGGCACATCATCCACCCAGATTCTATCAAAAACTGTGGTCTCCGTGGTGACATGTGCAATGGTGGAAGGTTAGGATCCAGAATTAAATTAGCCCTTCCAGTTTGTGGATAAATACACTGGGATTAAGGGGAATGTGAACAAGGTCCATGGAATAGAAAATTAATGAGGTCTGAACAACTTCAAACCTCTTTTGAGGATCAGCCACCGTAACTTCAGCCATGGCTCCACCAGGAGGGTAACTGCACACTACAAGGTCCCAACTATCATGCAAAGAAAACTGTCACATAGAAGAGCCCTTTCAGAGCATGGAATCATTGACACAGATGCAGCTGATCTGAACCAAAGCGTGCACACTCTTGATCCAAACTAACACACTTGCAAACACACCTGCTACAGCTTCAGCCACTCCTGAATTCCACAAGACATCCAGTTAATATGTAAAAGCAACAGCTGCTCTTTTTTAAAATTCAAAAGTACCTGTTTTGGACCTTAACAGACCCTTGCACTGAAAAACACTGACTCACAAATTGACAGGTTAGCAGTGAGAGTGGTAAAACGCACCCTCAAACTATTTTCTTCAGTGATAAAAAAATATTTACAAATTTTTTCCCTGAAATAATGTTTTTTACATGTTTTTAAATTTGACTAAGCTTCTGCAATAAACACAGAAGAAAAAAAAAATCATAATGGCTTTAATCATTTCTAACACAACTAACTCATAGCTGGTACAACCACCAGCATATTGATCCACTGTCTTTTGAAACCCAAGGCATTAACAATTTTTAAAATGCATCACAAAGATTTTAAGTGAATGTTAACACACGTGTTCTGATGCTTTTACATGCACAGCCAAAATGCTTTTGGTGCGTAACTATTAGAGTCATTACCACACGATAACCTGGCTGCAATATTCTCTCTTAAGTTGTGAGAAATCAGGCAGTTTGTGATTCATGTCAGGAGTGGGTAACGAAAAACTGAAATAATGAATGTATGCACAGAATCTGTCCTTTTGTACTGTGGGAATCAAAACAGGATGGCTGTCAGGCACTTTGAAGGTTAGCAAACTGTGCCTGGAATATTTGATCTTTCCATACCTCCGGAACCCTCCTCAGACTCACTCTCTAATATTTAGGATCAGTATATTCTAATATTTAGAGTCAGTAACAATTCAGATCCTTTTAACAGGTGATGTCTCTGTATTAACTCTTCCTATTGTACATTCAAAAGTTACCGAAGCTCTTCATTGTTGGTTTTGTGAGATGCTGGAGGAACACCTTCAGACACCAGATCTTTTTAGCAACTACAGCATGTCAGCACAGCCACAGCTTGGAAAGCGCTTCCAAGACAAGGGGGAGGATTCATGCTGGGACAAGAGGGAGAAACAAAAAAAGGGTACTGCTGGTGGTGGCATCCAACATTCTATTGAAAATTTTGCTCACCTGACTCTGTAGTAGTGGCTGCTTCATCTTACCCAAGCACTCTGAATCTATTGTAACATTCGCATTTACATTTAGAGCTACAGAAATGCTAAAAACTATTTCCTGGCCAAACACCCACGGAAATTGCAAGAAGTGAGTATAAATCTGTCATTAATAAATGAATTCATGCTTCGTTCCTAAAGACTAAAAAAAAAAAAACTATCTTTAAAAAAATCTTCCAAACACATAGCCTTATCCAGTACCTCTCATTTTTTAATCACATCAAAAAGACATTTAGGCAAGGATTATTAAAAGAAAAAAATGTTTTGCAGTACTCACTACTACTCTTCTTGGTCCCCAAGGTCTGGCCATCTTCAAGAGAGTTTGAGCCCACAGAGGAACTATCCTGGCTGTCCTGGTGGGGCAGCTGAAGAAATCCTTCACTGGATTCAGAACGGGTAGGCGTAAGGGTCACGGACTTCAAACGTTCTCGATTAACATCCTTCTTAGATTTTATCAGCTTCCTCATTTTCAGAGTAATCCAGTTGCCCCTTCTGTTATCAATAATACAGCACATTTATTGCATTTATAATACATTATTCATGCCTTCAACTTTTCCTAATTTGTATACAAGAACAGACACATGAATCTGCTTCCCTGAAGTTTAATGAAATCTTGACTTTCTGCTAGAACAGAATAGGTATGTCACAGTTTAGATTTGCCTTTATTTCTAGATCATGTTCATCAGTACCTTCTTGGTGGAGATGGTTCATAAAACTTATACTGATCCATTATCTTCTCTTCCAACTTCTCCTTCTGTCGCCTTAATTCATTTAGCTTGTCACTGTAAACAGAAATGTATGCTTCAAAAATGTACCTCTAATGTGTGAGCAGCATGTTCCTTTGGATATCTGTTATCTGCAAGTTGTCACTTTTGATAAGGGTTTCTTTTAACACTCGTTTCTTATTAAAAAATCAAGACAGATAAGCAAGCAAGCAGTCTTACGTTTAATGCTATAAAACTGAAAAGAAAAATCCATTTGCCTTTATTACACAACAGAATTTTCCATTTTTAAACAGTAATAAAGTGCATATAGGCTCTGACAGAATCATTTGCACAATCATTTGCACAAGTACGTTTTCTCTTCTTTCAAATTCATTTCGAGAGTTTACAGGTTCCAAATGAACCTGGGCACTTTGCTTGTAGTAGAATGAGGAATGAAATAACATTTTTTCATTCGCATCATCAGTAATGAATTTATCCTTTAGAATCATCTAAAATGTAATATTCATTTTGAGTTTGCTTTTCATCTATAATTTACACTTTTATTTTTGAAAGAGGAACATTTCAGAAGTATCATACTTGTTAATTTCTATATAAAACAGAATGTTTTTTAAAAAATACAGGTATATTAGTGTAACTGTCCTAATCCCAGTAATTTCATTGTTTTAAAAACTCACATGTACTGCCTTTGCTCTACATGGAAGAGATCCTTGCTTTCCATATTCTGCTCAAGTAATGTTCTATTCTGCAGCATTAATGTCTGAATTTGATCTAGTAGATGTCTGTTTTCCTCCTCCAGATTTCCTTTAAGCTGGCTAAGCAGCTGTTAAAATATATGAAATGGTACATGCAGAGATATGTGAGCATATTTTACACACAGATAATGAGATTATCAAGAAAATTTAGGTCTACAAAGGATTCCGACAGTCAAATCAAACAGAAAACTTAACTAAACCATGACTCATCTGATAAAAGCCTCTTTGATGCTTTAAGTAACTTAAACAGTTTACCTAACACGAGCCCAAACCTTGGCATTGCCTGTATAACAGGCAAATTAACGTCTTCAAACCCACTTCATTGTCTATGAACCGAATTACTAATTCTCAAGCACTTCATATGATTTTACAAATCTACAAACACACTTCTATAAACATCACGATGCTACCAGTCATGAAAACCAGCATTAATTCTCCCATACCTCACATTGATTATTTAGTTTTGTCGAAGTAATATCCAGTTGTTGGTACTGTTCTTTGAGTTTAGAAAACTCAGCTTCTAACCGTGTTTGCTCTAGTTTGGAATTGTTCAACAATGTTTTCAAATTCTTGTGATCAGTTTGGAGAACTTCATTCTCTCTCAAGAGCTGACTGTAGGTATGAGTAAGCCTGGAATTAAAAGACACCATAAAAGAATATATGCAAACAGAAGGGAACGTATTCGTCACCCACATTCCCTCTGAAACATGGAATTTCCAAGGCTCTGTACTACTCCATCAAACACACACACACAACACAAACTTCCTACTATTGGTAAGTCATCTCAGTATCATCTTCCGAGATATGCATTCTGCCTTTAAGCCAAACATTTTGCATTCTCTGTATGCTGAAAAATAAAGCAGGATTTCTAAAGGCAGCCAGTGCCACTAGTTTTAAGATGCTGCTGTTCAAAATACAAGAAACTTACAAACCAGCTAAAATTTCCTGCCAACACAAAATAGTAAGTAAATAGGAACCGTCCAGACTTGGGCAGTCAAGGAGCTTCACCACCCACTGCAACGCTCCGTTATCTTGCCCCGTAAACAACTCGTGCAGCATCCTGCTCCCTTCAACAACTCACAACCACACTACACAGCGCTTGGCCTGGCATCCGTCAAGATGCTACGTGGAATTCGATATCCTTGAGACATCATAATTCGTTTTTGGAATGGTGTGGTTTCCCCCTCTCCCATTCAGTACTCACTAATACACGTATTAGTACTACTAATATACGTATTGGACTTGTGCTTTACCTCTCATTTTCATCACGAAGTTTTTTATATTCTGCCGTTACAGTTTCATGCTTTTCATTTTGCTGCAGCATCTTCTCCTGTTCTACCTTGATTACTTTCTCCAATTCTTCCAGTTGCACTTTCTGCTTCAGCAACTGATTATACCTGCAAACAAAAATCATATTTCAGTTTCTTTTTCTGGAATGCCATGAAACTACAGATTTATTTTTTTTAAAGGTGATCCTTCAAAGTTTTAAGAACTTAATGTCATATCTAATTTATACTAATTTTGTTCATACTAGTTATACAATGTTATTTCCTTCTTGCTAAGGAATCACAGACTGATTTTGCTCAAGCAGTATTTACCTATCTTCTAAGTCCTTATGCTCCACTTCCAGATTTTTGTGTGCAGATTTAAGACTTCCATGTTTAGCAATGAGAGATTCATATTCTGAAGCTTGGCGTTCATGCAACTGTTCCAGTTTTTCATGATCTTTGAGAAGTGAATCATACAAGGACTTCAGATCCTCACGCTCCTTGAGCATGCCTTCGTTTTCGTTCTCTAAAGCAGACTGCTGGATCAACAGTTGTGCATTCTGATTCATAAGAGATGTGCTTTGAGAATTAAGGGTGGAATTTTCAACCTGCAGGGATAAACATTTGACAAACACTGCAAATTAATTTCACAGTCTGGATTATCCTTGTATATCTACTCCTGTTGAAAGATTTCTGGAGTTGAATCCTTTAACATCTGAGAAACCTTCTCATTGTTCTATTACCTAACAACCTTTAATGGGAATACTTTTTTCCTTACATTCCAATCAACAATTCTAATTCAAAATGATCAAAGAATATTTTTATAGCAGTATCTGAAGAAAGCACTTAAGCAAATGCTTAAATAGACGAGGGAGAGGAGGAATCAAGTTGATATTTACCTTCAAGTTTCTGTGCAATCTAGATGAGAGGCACATTTTCCTCTCAGCATTGACCATTTAGCATCAAAATATCGCAGAGAAAAGGTTCACCAGTGATCCTCATATATGAGCCAAATGTGTGACATAACTAAAATCAAAAGAGCTTTCATACTGGCATAAATTTTTTTCATCTTTATTGTACAGAATCTCTATTGTCACCACAAAATTCTTATTGTACCCAGCTATCCTTTACAATGAAACTTCAAACAGTAGCATCCAGAGAGGAAGGGGAATAAAATAATGGCACCTGGAAGGAACCACCCATGTTAAGTTCTACTGAGGAGCTGCCAGGCACGACTCTCTTCCAACAATAGTAACATCAGTTGATCCCTTTATGTACGTGTTGATCACACGTATGTATGTGAGGTCCGGTGGGAAACACTCTTCTTGCAGAAGAGGAAAATTTGCCCAAAAATTATGCCAGAACAGTATTAACGTCTGTCAATACATTAAAGCCTTCAACATTAGAAAGATTAAAAAAACCTAAAACAACAACTGTATTTTGTATGCCTCTGCAATGATTAACCTAATCTAATCCTTGGATATCTTAAAGAATTGACGATGTCTAATGTGCTTGTCGTCTGACCTGTATTAGGCTAGTTTCCTTCTCTTTCCAGAGATGAAACCCACAAACTACTGAGTCTTCTAATACCCTCAGGATATCTATTAAGGAAAAAAAAATCTATCACTCCAGTACAAGCTGTTACTAAGGAACAAATCCCCTTCTGTTGGAACTGCAGCATTCTTTGTTACAGATGAGAAAGCTGAACCTTTCACTGGAAATGAAGTAATGTCTGATGGCAAGCGTATGCTGTGAAACTTCCTGACTGAATTCCGAGCTTCATTTAGTACAGAATTCTCAGTCATTCTTGAAGATGTCGTTTCTCTTGTATGTTCCCTATGGGTATCAGAAGGAATAGTGGAATTACAGATGCCTAAGAACAATTCTGACATAGTCCGTAGCCACCAGCTTAGTTTGCTCTTCAGATTTAGCTAGCAGTTAATCGCTCTAATTTTCACGAACATATTTCACCTTTCCTTTCCATTTGGAATTGACATAGAGTTGTTTTGCAAATCACCTGAAGCTATGAGCCAAACAACTGAGTTGTCAAATAAGGAGAACAACTCCCTTTCTCCATCTGTTGGGTATAACACCACTCAGTGATCCCCGGAAACAAAAATTACATTGCTTGGTGAGGTTCACCACAAAAAACCTAAAACAATTAAAAAAATTAAGGGCAGAAAACACTTCTCCCAATTCACTCCTGCAATACTTTCAAACATCTACAGTTAATTTATTCTCCAGCTTTATCAGACAGGAAAGGCCTGTTGTGCAATCCATGAGGCAAAAATTGAACTACAGAGAGATTCCTGCTTTTTCCACAAAGGGTATTACAAAATACTCAAGGAGTTCTAAATTGCAGAGATATATCCTCATTTACTTAAAATTGGGTATTTCCATGCCCACATTCACTAATTTTTAACAATGACATAAGATACAGCATGCGCGGCAACGTCCTGGTTTGTTCATAGGCTTGCCAGCCCCAGAGGGCAGTACTGGGCACTGCTTGGATTTCAACATGGAGATAGAAGGTGCGTCTGTGGCACAAACGTTCAGCGTCTCAGAAAGAGACGAGATAATAACCTGAGTTCACAAAATGCATTATTTGCTTACGCGTTTAAAGAGTCCTTCACTCTTTGATTTCCATCCACCCTCCATCATTTCCGACCCTGTTTACTATCTCTGCTGTACTGTGGTCTTCACATTCCCTCCTTAAGTAGTTCTTAGAGCTCCAAAAAGTATTTAGATCCATTAACAAGACTATTTCATTTATTGGAGGAAAATAGAAGAGATGCATTTAATAACTCTGCTAAAGTATGAAGAACAACATCTGAATTTTGGCCATAAGAGTTGCAAGACAGTGTAGGTAATTATTTTTAGATATTTTCATGGTCACACATTATTTTTTCTGCCTCTGCATTACCTGAATTCAATCTCCACACATTCACATAGTTTTGAAAGGTTTGCTTTCGTTTTGAGTTTGTTTGGTTTTTTTTTCCCCCCAAGTCTTCTGTACTTACTAACGTCTTGACCTTCCTCTTAGGCATGTCTTTTTTTTTTTACCTTTTTTTTTTTTTTAAATAGACAAAAGACTAAACTTAATATTGGAGTCTGTTTGGACTATTTCCCAGACCTAATTTAGAAGTCAAAAAGAAATTAAAATAACACGTTAGAAGACTGGAAAAAGAATCTACTCCACTCTGAATCATAAAGTCAGGAGTTTAAAATGGACAAACATAAAGAATTAAAACAAACTTCTAGAAATGTTACTACTGATCAACAGGCAAGATATTCTTTGACTGCTCTCAGCGCAGATTATTTGCACATTCCTTTCTTTTCCATGTTTGTACCAGAAGCGAAATGTTACTTACAATACACACGACTCCCATTAGCCTTCAAGTTTACATTTGAAAGAACTTTGAATTAATTTTTTTTTTGAAAGCAAAATAGGAAAATATTACCTGCAGCTTGGCATTTTGAGTCTGCAGAGTTGTATTTTGTTCCTGTAGAGAAACAGTCTGTCTCTGAAGTGCAAGAATCTGAGCCTGCAGATTGCTGTTCTGGGTCTCAAGTTGCTTTAATTGTGTCTTCAGTGCTTGTTTCTCTGCCTGCAGTGTTGCATTCTTTGAACATAATTACAAAAAAAACCAAAAAAAACTTGAGTTCACACCTGTTTACTGAACTTCAGGAAGAAAACCTCTTTCTCCAAAACAAAGCAAGCAGCATGACTTCACCGAGATTGACAGGGTAGAACAGAATTGTAAATCACCTTACATGACAAATACACCTTATGTAACACAGTTTTATTACCTCTACAAGTTAAGATTCAAGAAACGAGTAACTAATATTGTATCTATGGAGAAACATCAGAGAAATCTCCATGACTCATGTAAATAAGGATGATTAAAGAGGGATTTAAGAGGACTGAAACAGGACTCAAACAGGAAAATTCAAATTTCCTTTTAAATGCTGCATCCCTGAGAGCAGAGTCCAGCTGCTTCATAAACTATATTTAATTCAGATTCTGCTTGGTACATAAACTAGATGATAAATTGCTGACTTTCTTAACAATGCTCTCATTCGTATTACTGGGAGAGCTCACAACAAATAATTAAAATCAGAATAATATTAAAAAAAAATCTTACATTTCTTTCCACTTCGATTAATCTATCTTTAACTTTCAATAATTCTCTAGTAGTTTCCTGATTTTCCTTCTCCCACTTATTGACTGATTGATTGTCTTCTCCACTTCTTGGAGGAGAATTCTGAACCATCCTTTCTTCTTCTTGTCTTTGCTTGAGAGCTTCATAGTTCTTTTTCACCTGAAATTATTTAGAACAACCTACATTAGGTTTAGAATTTTCCATTTTCTACATCTTAATTTATTACATGATCATTTATTTTCAAAGAACAGAGGGCACTATGTTACTTTATTTATAAACTTACCTTTTGTATATGTTTAGTACAAATTATTTATGGATATGGAAAGACACTTGTCTAACAGAAAGAAACCTCTATTTTCTATTTTATTTCAGTGCTTTCAACTGCATCCCCCAACTTTTATGATAATGTCCCACAACCAAGAAGAGTGTATTTTTGTTTTCTTTTTTTAACCAGTTCATTCAGGCTGTTCAAGGTAGATCAGAAAATGTAACTGAAAATGACTACTTCTGGCATCCCAAAACAAATCAACTTCCGTTTACTTATCCACCTGACATACTCAATGAACAATGAATAAACTCATCAACTTTTTCATGTGATTTCAACACTGAGCCTGTATTATTGCAGTCTTAAAAACCAGTCACATCTTTGTCCTGCATTACTCAACAACACCCATCTTTTGCTGTCTTACACAAATGGTCAAATGAAGAAATAGCAAGGGCTGATATAGGAGTAATTCAACGTTAAAGAAAAAAATGTCATTCCCCTTACTGTTTTAAGTTCCTGACGAAGCTGCTGGTTTAAATTTGTTGATTCTTCTAAACGAGCCTCCAAAGCAGCAATTTTTTCTTCTTTGATTTCAAGAGACTTCTTAAGAGTGGATTCTAATTTTGACTCCAAAAGCTTGTACCTACTGGTCAATAACATCACATGTTTAAAAAGTCTGTATTTCAAAAACTTATTTGAGGTATTTAAATTCAAAGATGTTTTGAAACAGTAGCCTCACAGCTACATTCAAAAAGGCCTAAAAGTTGACTCTATTCAAGAGCATGAAGACACTTCAAATGCAAATATAAATTTCTATGTGTAAAACAGAAGACAGCAGCCAAAACCATTTTAAAATACTTTGTTATTTTAAAACATCTTAGACACACAAAAAGCCAGGTTCAGCCACACCAGGAGGGTGCCAGCTTTATCTGGATTGTTAGTGTGCGTGTGCTGACAGCACTTGTCCTTCTGGCTCCACTCCAGTGAATCCAGCAGGGACCTGAACTAAATTAGGATCTGAAGTATTTGAAGAGCAAGATTTTCATCAATTTCCATTTCCTGCCAGCTTACAAAGAGGAGGCACTGGGGAAGGACAGGGAACACAGGACATCGCAGGTGCATACTCATTTGATGTATGTATGAATGCACAAATTGCTCACTCAGCGCAGCTGCTGCTATTTTAAGACTGTTAGCACTTGATGTGTCAAGCTCCCATTTTTTCCTCATATTCACAATATTGCAGGGCACATTAAAACTCAAACCACATATCTGGGAGAGAAGTGGTCAGATTTAGACTATATCGGTTTAGAACAGTACCTCAATTTTTAAAAAATACTGAAAGCAACACTCATTAATCACTTTTAAGCAGTTCGGTCACTGCACATGTGCTCAGAATCTGGAAAACATCCCATGTGTCCCCACAGTAAGATAAAATAAAACAAAACACTAGTATCCTCCTCCTTAATCTTGACTGCTGAAGGATCTATCGGTTTAGTGAACGGAAAAAGATTGCAAGAGACTCCTGAATGGACAAGAGCATTAGATCTAGCCAGGAACTGGAGCAGAAGACCAATGGTAAGAGAATTAATAAGTAGAAAGCTGTCCAGTAGCATCACGTAGTAGGATGAGAATCTTAGATTTGAAGGTATGACAAGTAATTCTCAGAGAGTTAAGTAACAGTAGAGAGCCTGCTACAGATAACATTTCAGCTTCTTAAGCTCAAGCATACACAGCTACAAATACGAATTCCTGTTATGGAAAAGTTATACAATTACACAGAAAACAAAAAAAGAAGACGACTAACACTAGAGACCCAGTCTCCAGTTTCCTTTTGAACACCTAATAATGAAAGAGGGTACAAATTTTCTAGTATCACTGAGATTTTAGTATTTCAGATCTGGGGTCAAAAATCCACAAACATTTGTCTAAAGACAACACCCATTTAAAAGGCAAGAGAGAATGGAAAACATTTAAAAGTTACCTCACCAAACATGGCCAGCTTAGGCCCCAAGAGAAAGCTTCTGAAGCACTATTCTGATTTGAGAAGAAGCTCAAACCAGTAGCATAGTTCAAATTCCTTCCCATCTAAGAACTATCTGGCCACAAGCCTGGACTCGGAGGTGCGCTTTACGTAATGTTCTGGGTCAGCCTCAAGCTATAAAGCGTACTGCACACCTCCTCACACATCAGCGCCAATAGGCACATTATACATAGGCCCGATAGCCAAATATCCTGCGCCATCAAATACTCCATCTGCTTCTGCAGTGTTCTCACACGGTCAGCACCAGACCACGAAGTTTGCCACAAACACCTTTCTAGGTGGGCACTGGCCCCCCCCAGCAAGTGAACCTGCAGAGAATTAAAGCATGAGCTGTTCTTACAACAGTGCAGCTGAGCAGCACCAAATTACAAGAGGTCTAAGGCCAGCAGTAGATGTGTGCCGAGCGCAGGACAACTGGCACGCCAATGCTTAAACCTATGCCTAAGCCTTATGATGCACTGTACGCTACACAGTAACTCTCACCATTGGAAGACATCACACCAGTCAAAGTTAGGATTACTTTTCTTGATAGAAGAACTCCTTGTTTGTGAGCTGAGAAAGACAGATGAAAGACACCAGTAGAAAACTAGAGGTGACCTTTAAAGGCCCAGTGTGTTCTATGATTCTATAATTCTATGATTCTGGCACCATCCTAGTACCAAAGCACTGGCAGCAAAAAAGTGAAAGTGAAAATAAAATGCTGTTTGGTTTTCTTCTGATATAGAAGGCTCAGAAGCAATCTGCATGTTCATGACAATCACTTGTGATAACAGATCATGACAGCAGATTTGTTTAGTTTTTTCAAGAGCACAACTGAATAGCATTGTGAAATAAAGATTGGCTAGAAGCCCATAGTAGTCTGCTTTTCTCCTGTCACAACTTTTCTCTAAATCCCTGCAGGATAAGGCAGAACACAATGTACAGCAGAGGAAACAGATGTCAGGATGGCAGCTGCTTTATAATGGCAGGTGTGGCACAGGGACAGAGCCAGTACAAAGTTTTGGAGATGCTCAAGTACTGCGTACTTCCCAGCCTGTGCCAGTGGGAATGCAAACAGCTTCCTTTGATAGGAAGAATTAGGAGGAAATGGTTGTAAGAAAAGAGTGAGGCACTTCAAGGTAACCACAATGTAACAAAAATATAGAAAACATTTCTATCAGTGAAGCCATCAAAAAGGAAAAATCCCAACACTTGGGGCCTATTATCTTCTACTGCTCCTGCTGCTAACTAAATAAAATATTTTAATTATACAGTGCCTGTATCTACTGATATACTTCAAGAGATCTTCTAGTAACAAGAAGTGGTAACTCACTCTCACAGACAGCTGAATGTAAAAGCACATCAACCACCTTCTTCACTGCAAAGTTCCATTTTGGGTTTGTTAACGTGCCTTAAAATCTAAGAGTACGCACTAATCCAGCCTGTAAAACCATTTCACCTTTAAGAATAAAGAAGCCCCTCCTTGCTACTTTGTTCAAGGTAGGCCCTGACATTCTTACCTGTCATCGCTGCTCTGTTCATCATGCAAGAGACGTTCCTTGTTCAAGCCTATCTTTTCAAGTTCATGAGCAAGTTTTTCTAGATCGTTGTTCATTTGTTGGGTCTTCAATTTTTCATTCACCAGGTCCTTAGACAGAAAACATCAGTATTATCATATAAATAATGTAGTCTTAATTCTAGAAGTGCAGGAGCAAGGGTCCTTCATCACTACATGACTTAAAAAAACTAAGGTTAACTCTCCTTTCCTTCCAATTTTTAGTTTTCAGCTCTATCAGATATCACATTTTTAACTCTAATAAGATTTTCCTTAGTTGTTTGCTCCCTTTCTGTAGATATTCCCTTTCAAATTTGGTCTTGAACATTATGGTGAGGGGGAAATGTTTCAGCCAGAACAAATATTAACATGAAGAATCCAAACAACATTCATTTAACAAAGGCTCTGTGACAGTCTGTAAGCAACCTTACAGAATCAAGTGTAATATGGTTATATTATTCTGTTTGATTATTATGATTATATTAGTTTTGATTATCTAATGCTTTCCCTACTGTAACCATTAAAGATGCTACTAGTATAGGGATTAAAGCATTAAAAACACAAACTTTTTTCAAAAACACAAGATATAATTTCTCTACATTACAAACAGATTATGACAGGAGCAGTAACTAATGTCTGTTTACCTCTCGTAAAGTGACAAGTGTTTTCTTATCAATGGTAGCTCTTTTCACGAGTTCTTTATTTTCTTTCTCTAGTTCTTTCAGGCGTACACATGACTCTTTATATACAACTATTTCTTTAAATAGGGATTTATTTTCTTTTTCCAGATTACTAATTTTTACATTGTTCTCTTCTAAAGTACTATCTTTAATTTCTGCTTGTTGTCGAAGCCTTTTATTTTCTTTTTCTAGCTGCTTCTTATCTTTCTCCAGTTGAGAAGTCTCTTGTTCTAACAACTTATTCTCCTTTTCCAATTGCTCCAGGCGCTTACTAGAGATTTTTAACTCTTCCAAGTTCTTTTGCAGAGCCTGATTTTCAGACTCTAAATCCTGTAGTTCACTTTCTAACTGCTGAATCTTCTTATTGCTGTTTTCGAGGGCCTTCTGTAGCCTTTGGTTTTCTGTGTCTAGGCCTTGGTAGCTGACTTCCAAACGCTCAGTTTTCTTAAAGGAGGCTTTCATGAGTTCAAGGCTTTTTTTAAGTTGCTCCTTTTCACTCTCCAGTTCTTTATTTTCTAATTGTAACTGTGCCACTTTAATGCTTGTACACTTCAAGGATTCAATTGTTCTTCTTAATTCTAAATTTTCTTCATCAAGCTGCGAATTCTCTTTTTCTAAGGATTCTAATTGAAAAGTGAGATTTTTCAGGCTATCCAAAGTTTTTTTCAGTTTTCTGTTTTCCATTTCCAGGTCTGAGTTTTCTTGTTCTAAGGCCTCTATCTTCTCACAAGTGATTTTTAAGTTAGTAATTTTTTTCTGTAATAATTCGTTTTCCTTCTCCAGGTGATGCAGCTCATTCTCGAGTTCTTCTGCTCTCTCTCCTCTTTCTTTGTAGTGTTCCAGTTCTTTCTTGACTTGTTTTTTTTCAAATTCAATCTTATTTAACTTACTGCTGGTCTCTTTAATAGACTCATGAAGAATCTTATTTTCTTTTTCAATTTCTTTCATTCTTGCTTCAGCACTGATTTGTGAGCGTTGTCTTAGAGAAGCTATGGTTTGATTCAGGTGTTCATTTTCTTGTTCTAACAGCTTAATCTATTTTGGGTAGAAAAATTGTTAACTCTCGTGAACACCAAGTGAACAACTAATTATCACTATACATAAACTGAAAGCTACTAAGCTGGTAAGTTGACATAATATTCCCCTTTTATTTTAATTTTTAAAAATATAATCTATTACTGGTATTTATTTGCAGCATTACAAACACTGCACATGTACGCAGATGGAAGTTCGACAAGTCAAAGTCAATCTCCAAATATTTTCTTCTTGGATATTAGTAGACAAAAATAAAGCTAATGAAGTACAAAACAAAGCTGTATCTATTTCTCAGCATCATTTCATACTAATTTGAGTTTACTCAGATTTAATAATTTTTCTTAAACTCTGTAATTTTCAGACATCTGTGTGTACAAAGAACAAAACTGCAGCCAAGTTCTAAACCAAACTTGAGATGTAGGGAGGTGTGGGAGTCACAGAAGTCTCTCTATTTTACTTGGAAAAATAGAAGTGGTTACGAGGGTACCCTGGTCACAGTAAATAATACTTTGGGAAGAAACACAAAGTTACGTTAATTTTTTATTTAAAAAGAACCCTTGGATATGCTGTTCCAAAACAGCTTCCAGAGAGACTAAATTGTATGAGAACTTAATTATTTTCTTAGATAACATATTCCTAGATCTACTACAAGGATAAAGGCAGCCTTTACATCTCAATTGTTAGCATTTCTTGACTTTTTCAGTTACTCCAAAGAATTTGAAAGCATTTGGGTATGTAACAACAGACAGCAAAATCCAGAAAACTGTTTAAATCTGTACTGAAGAATACACTAATAACATAGCATAAGGGATGTTTCAACAATAAACTGTTGGAGAAAAGCAAAAGTGCTAGTTGCAATGAAAAACAGACCGAGCAAATTACAGACTGTTCTTTCATACAGAAGTCTGAATTGTAACTATTAATTACAGGGTGTACGGCTCTGTTGCCAGCAACAACAAACTGTTCTGAAACGATTAATGAGAAACTAAACCCACAACTTTGTAACACTTCTTTACATAACCTGGTATGTTACTGAACATGAGTAATTCCTTTCCAAGAACTCTGTTTCTATAATCCAAACTCCACAAAAGTCATGACAAATGCATCCCGAATTTTGGATGACATTGTGTGAACCTTCTACAATTTCAGCAGAGGATTTGTAAAAGCCATGAAAGATGCTGCAAACCCATCGCAGCTCCTGGGTATATTATTTTTAAGCAAAAATAGTCCCACAGAAATGTCAGTCCTATTCCAAGATGTGTAAAACACAAGCATCCTTAATGGCTGAATTGGGACTTACGACTTATTCCAGAAAGTTTTACTCCTTTTTTTCCATAGAGTACACTTCTCATACAATGCACACATCAATTACTGTAACTAGGAACACTTCTAAACCAGAAAAGCTAGCAATTTTTCTTCAAAATCATGCTTGCTGTTCTTTAAGTGAAAGTATAGCGTCAATGCCAAATATTGGGTTTCGTTTGGGTTCCCCCCCCCCCCCCAAGTCTGGAATTTCATTTACTGATCAACTTGGGCCTTTATCTAAATCTCCAGGATTTTTGAAATACCCTATCCTCTATTCCAAAATACTGTACTTCAAATTAAACTAAAAAAAAGTCAATCTCATCAAGAACTGTCAGTGGAATATATGAAAGATAACCACAGTTCCAGTTCTGAAGGACCCGATTACTGAAGATGGGATTTCCAGAAGTTTCCATAACTCTTGTTTCCTAGTGGCTGCCTTCCACAGCTCAAATCTTTTATAAAGACCCAGATGCCAGTTTCTGGCAACCGAAAATAAATTCTGCTATCCACCTACAAGTCACAGCCAGAAAACATTCCAGTATAGGGGAATACAAAGAAGCTGGATATGACAGTTCCTACCCCAGATTAAGGAGAGGTGGACCAGACACAAGAGGAACAGAGCAAGCAGCGGAGCAGCTCTGCTACCCTGGGCTCTGCCGGGTGCCTTCAAGGGACAGGCTGCTGTACTTCTCATTAATACAGGACTTCAAACACTGTCCAGCTGTCTGAAACCTGTTTTCCTCCACTGAGAGGTGCTTGGCTTACCTCCAAATGTGCCCTTTTGCTATTTTGGCTGAGCTACACCCTCTAAGCAACTAAAGCAGCCATACAGCCCATGAAAGCCACAGAAGGATTACAAAACACTAAAAAGTTCTAAAACTAACAGTCAAGCCTCAGCTAAAAATGAGTCATGTCTCTCACTGGCTGCAGGTCTCAGGCAAGCTATTTTGCGGCAGATATGTCCTTCTGGCAAATCTGCTGCATTTACAATTTCTTTGTGCTTACAAAAAATTACGAAAGGAGAACAACACAGTCCAGAGCAGCATTAAGACTTTCGATTCTGCTACTCACTTGTCGCTCTGAGTTTTCTCGAAGTTCTTCAAGTATCTTTTCAAGCTGTGTTTTTTCTTTCATCAAATCTTTACTCAAATTTTGACTGTTCTGAAGACTTTGTTTCTCTTGGCTAATTTCATTCTCTAGCTCTTCAAGCTAGGGAAAAAGAAGCAAGTTTTTTAAAATGTACTTAAAATGACCACAGTATTACTCTTAGCTGGGTTGAAGGTACCCTTACAGAAATGAATAAAGAAGGTGAAAGAAAACAATACAATGAAATTGTCTGTTCTTTAACTGAAACAATCTCTTCTAGGAATAAGTTCATTTTTGTCAGAATTTCCCCATCATCTCCTAATACTCTGTCAGTAAAGTACTTTTGCATTAAAAAATGGTCAGATTTTATTAGGCTCTGGTTATTTCCCCAAACATCTTTTTCCTTTAAAATTCCATTTTAGTGAGACTTGCACTGCTCCTCCAAGCCCCTTGTAACTTACAAGGCCTGAATACTGTTTGATCGTACTTAACTATTTCAACAAATACTTATAACGATTCCTTGGGAATTAAATATGCAGGTTTGTTTTGTCAAATGGTTCCTGCTCATGATGTCACCAGACAGCAAAAATGCTTAAAAGTGAAAATAACCAAGTGTGATTCTTCTGTCACTGGGAGTTATAATCAGTTACTTAAAAGCAATATACACGGTGTATTTTTAAACAATCACCTGCTAGGAAGTTTATAATCTACATAAACTTTCAAGTTTATATAGAGTCAAGTCCATCCTCCACATTACCCAATTCTACAGGAGCCCATACACAACTTGGACCCTAGGCAGGGGGAATTACTTTTAGAAACAGATTATCTCAATTGTTGTGAAATAATACTGAGAAATAAAGTCAGAAAAAGGTAGTAGAATGGAATTTGTTTCTCCATGAAGCAATTTGTTGATCCAAAACACACAAAAAGCATGGCATCAATTCGACCAGAACCTGAACCAAATCTTTCTCTTAGGATGACAATCCTAACATTTGACCAGTCTCATGCTTCTCTATACCTCTTCCTCCCAAATTCAGATTTTCCTGGACCCTTGCTTAGCAGGCCAGTGCATGTTTCACAGGAATATTGGCACGTCAGTCAGTTTTTGAAAAGGAGAAGTAACTGGCTCAGCCATCTCAGCAGGGATGCAATGGGCCTCTCTGCCTGGGAAGCAGTTACTCTGGCCCCCCCAGCTGGGCCAAAGAGCAGAGTTCCTGGAGTCACTGTTACCACGTGGTTGCAAGACTCTGTATCAGTGGGTTGTTTTAAAAGAAAAGGTGTCCAGCTAGAAGTAGACTATGTATACGAGATTCACAACAGTCATTTTGGCCAACTTCATGCTTTTTGCTCAAGTGATTCCTGTTCAGAACATTGTTTTTAGGAAGTGAGAAAAACAACACTTCCCAGACATCCAAAGTGGTCAGAACACTATGAGACAACATTGCTTGTTTCTCTGTAACTCTTCCTTTCTTTAGTATCCTTAGATATCTTTTCAGTACTGCACAGAAACCCAAAGCAGCAGACAGGCTGCTGCAAAAAAATACCACATTGTTAAGGTATCAAAAAAGCAAGGAAGCATGGAATACAGCAGGGATTTCAATCTTAATTTAAAATATCTCGTACCCGGTCTCCTCTAAGAATAATCTAACATTTGAAATATATATACATAATATATACATATATAAAGCAAAAGCTGTTTCAGAAACTTTAGACATTTCACTCCACTGTAACTAGTACCTGTTTTTTCCCCCAGTTTTTATTCTCTATAAATCTTTTCTTTCTCAGTTATGAACGAGGACACACAATCTGCTTAGACTGATCAGTTTTCACCTATGTACACATACTTTCCCCTGTTTAATAATTACAAAAATTTGAATGATATTCTCAAGTATCATAAAACACGTTCATCACCCATTATGTTTCCAATGTGTTTTGCCTCAGTGATATAAGACCTTTCTGAATAAAATGGTCACATTCTTACCTCGATAAAAAGCAAAAGGGAAAAGCAGAAGCAGCTCTCTGACATGGTTTACTCTTCTACAAACACTGTAACACCACTTAGACGCTGGTAATACTTTGTCCAAAAAAACAGCAATTCACAGGAAGCAACATTAGGCAACTCACACACCATTCAAACATATACTGATGGTTACCTTTTTGCTAAGTCTTTGGTTTTCTTTTTCTATTTTCAGAATCTTTGAACTGCTGCCTTCCACAGAGCCCACTGCACTTTGTAGTTCTTCCACTGTCTTCAGCAAACTTTGGTTTTCCATTTCCAACTTCAGCAATCTGCTTGATGTCAGTTCATTTACTTCATGACCAAGTGACTTCTGTGGCACTGTAGGAGAAAAATAAATATCACTAAAAATACCATTAATTACCCGGAGTTCTTGGACTTGGTATTTCTAGGCTTGGGAGATTTAGAAGCCTTTGACAGCCCCTCCAATGCTTTCTTGGTGAATAGAGATAATTAGGACTAATGTCCTGTTCTCCTTACCCAATAGGTAGCACTGCAGATACATAAAAAGGAAATGTTCTACCCATCCTACAGCTTCTAATCACAGCAGAGACCTGGTTCCTTCAACTGAGGATGTATCTCTAGATCTCCACAAACCCTTTGTATGGGATCCAGCATATGACCAAGCATGCTATATTAGAAGAATCAGTTTTTGCCACAGCTCTCTCTCTAAACAATTACTCTGAGAAGCCTTCGCAAACCTTTCTGGACTTTGAGAACAGTAAAGCAAGAAGACTTGTGATCTGTGCTACAGAAGCTTGAACGTAAGACAATTTAACTTCAAGATATTTATGGGTTTAAAAACTCTGTTTAACTGAACAAGAACTAAAAAAACCCCAAACAAATAGATCCCCAAACTGTCACAGCTCTCCAGAGAACTAAAGACCTGCAATTTCCTAATGCTGTGCAGCCCCCTGAGCTTTCAATCTTTCTATTTTATGGGTTTGCAAGTATCACTATATTTACCTTCAGAAAGTTCAGTAGTCCTATTTATCTGTTCAAGTTCCCAGCCAAGGTGCAGTGATTCATCCATACTTTGTTTCTGAGCCATTTCTAGAGTCATATTTTCCTCCATGAGTTCCTCAATCTTTTTTCGGTCCATATCACGCTCCTTAAAAATTATTTCACATGTAACGTTAAAAAAAAAAAAAAAGTCTCAACATGCACAAAATATTTTAGTATTAGTATAAGAAATACACTAGAGAGAAATGCAAAGTGCATTCTCTGAATTACTAATACAGTGGGATAGGGAGGGACAGACAGAAGTATGGACAACTTTGAAGAGCAGTGTAACAACCAGTGAAGAAAAATACGCAGAGAATACTCTCTTCTAATTGTAACCTCTGACAATGATTACTCTTTTTCAAAGTTTACTTATCTCCAAATATCAGGAAAGAAGAGTATACACAATAAGCACATCTTGGTAACACACACAAAACCCAAATGGACAGAGAAGCAATATTTCATCTTCTCTAAGACTGCTTGGATGCAAAAAGCTGTAACAGGACCGGGGCCGTGATGAGTGTCTCACGTGGCCTTTAGAAACCCTCTGCCCACACGTGCTAGTTTAACAGGAGCATGCGGCAGCTGCAACTTTCATCTTTTTGCAGGAAATGAAAGTAAACAGAAGACAACAATCTGTCACCCCTTACAGAAAACAAAAAAGCCACCCAGGCAAATTATGACCTTATATTTTAGAATATTTACTTATCAGAGAAGAATTGGTTAAAACCAGAAATTTTGGGATTAACTTTCAGATAAATATTGCACTATATTGCCAGAATCTGAAATATGAATAAAAATATTTAAGTGACAACAGACTATCTTTACATAAAAAAAAAAGATGCCGTCATTCTATCACTCTTACTAACGAGTCTCTGCATTTATTATGACTGTATTTTAGCTATCCAGTTAAACCCTGCACTGCCTTTAGGAAGAGGACTGCCTTTGCGGTTTTTCCTTCCCTAGGCAGAACCAAAGTTACTGTAGCAAACGGTACCTGAAATGCATTAGCAAATCAAGACATACTTTCCTCCTTTCACTCACTATTTTGACTGGAAGTTCTTTTATTAAAAATGGCAATTACATTCAATGCCTATCAGTTGTCTTCACCATCCTCCATTTATACTTACCATCTCCATATCATGCAATTTAGCTTTTAATTGTAGATTCTCTTTTTCTAACTCATGTAATTTATCAGAACGGGCTCGGGTCCCCTCTAGTTGATCTTCCAACATTGTCTTTGTTTCTAACAACACTTGATTGTCTTCCTTTAACTCCTGCAAAAAATAAGCAACAAAAAAAACCCCACTTACAACAAAAGTATTTCCTTATTCATAGAAACTGCGACAGACATTATAACTAGTTTTAGAAACATCGCTCTAACACCAAAACATTCATTTGGAAGCTGTAGCAGACTTTATAAAAAAGCAAATGCACAGCAATTTCACATAACTATTACGTTGAAAATTTTTATTAAAAGAAAATTTTACATAACTTAAGAGAAACCATTAAGAATAAATGAGGTCTTCATAATTACAATGAATATCTCTGTGATCTGAGATGTGATCAGGAAATACGTACTGCATGCATACGGACTACATCTAAGCAGAAGGCTGACATCAAACAAAAATTAGAAGTGTCAGGCTCAAAACTAACAAAAAGTACATCACACACCATGTAACCACATTGTGGAGCTTATTGTTACATAATTGTGTAGATGAAAAAGCTTACACGTGTTGAGAAGTCACTTAACTCATTCAAGAGAAGGCCAAAAAGCTCACAAGTACCACCTCTGGGTATGACTTTCCCGAGCAAAGATTGCTGGAGGCTGGGAGAGCACAACTAGGAAGTATCACCAAGTGCTTGCCCTGGTCTTTTACTCTCCTCTCACCTGCTCTTGGGTGCTGTCAAAGACCGGAGACAGATGAAAATGCTTCTTTCAATCCATAATTTAATTTAGTATCAGATTGAACTCCCTTTCTTTGTGTTCCAGGAAATGAAGAATAAAACTTAAGAGAATAATTTTCTTCAAGCCATAATTAGGTTTACAGACCATTGGGCAAACCTGAGTGCAAAGTCAGCATTTGATGCTGAAAATGCAACTGCATTCTTAAAATACAACCAGCCATACTGAAAGGGTCCTAACCAGCTTTAATTTATGTACATGGAGGATTTTTATTATTTTCTTCAGATGCCTTTAAAATACATAAAAACATCTAATTGCCAATTTTACTAATTATATAAAGACAAAACTTTTCAAACTTCAGCATGCAGTCAGCTGCAAAACCTAAAAACATCAGTGAATGTAATATATAAATATTTATCTTTCATACTCCTCCCCACACAAATATTAAGTTAACTTATTATTATTACTATGAAGCAAAACCAATTAATTAACATCTGTCTCTACTCAAGCATCCTTGAAAAATCAGTTTACAAGCTAGGAAACATGAAAATGACTTTTAGGTATTTTTTACTAAATATTCTATGAAAACAAGACTTCCACAGTTTTCAAATCCTGTACACTGATCTGTTTTCCTTTACCAATTTTTTTAATCATATGCTTTCAGTCCCACTTCCAACAACAGTAGATACAGACAGTTTATAAAGTCATTCATGTACACTGATTTTCAAACAGCTCACACACAAAGGTTTGGTCACATGCAGGCAGGCTGCTGACAATGCCCACCACACCTCATTTTCCAACAGACTCGCATGTGCTAACCTGTGACATCATATATAAGTAACAGGCACCAACTCCAAGAAAATTTGAGAATGTAAATCACTGCACCAGATCTCTAATTCACTGAGTTCAAGCTGAACTGCAATATCTTTTTTAAAGTGCGTCAAGGACTGAAGATCCAGAGTTAGAATGTAGTTACCAGCCTTTGTTTTGGAGCCTCCTCAAGAACGGGTGTTGCAGTGACAGCTGTTAAAGTCTCCATTCAGAGTATCTATTCAGCATCTTTCAATTTCATCACATTATACAGTAAGATGATGAAATTAACTTCCACGAGCAAGGCTAAGAACAAGTCAACTTAAAAAGTCTTCAGAACTATGACTTTTTTTTAAATTTCAGAAACACTAAAGCCCTTTTAACAAGGTTTTAATTTGCACCATGCACCCATCTCTCACTACAGTCTCCTGTTAACTTTTTTACACTACAGTTCGCTTGGAAAAACTATCCACCTCATTTTCCATTAAAAAGCTAAAACCTCCCACATCAGTGCATTTTTTTGGCAAATTTTACCGATGGAATGTTATCATCCTATACTCATTTAGGTGTACAGTCACTATTTTGCCAACATTTGACCTTCTCTTAGGAGACCCACAAGAGGAGAAAGAAATTACTGAACTTATAGCATATTTGTAATTAATTCATCCTTGGGTTTCTCAATACATAGTATACATCCTAAACAGAGGCTCCCACTGATCTTGATAGCTCAGAGATATGGTGAATACTGCTGACTTGAAATGAAACCACATTCCATTAGGCACAGGGACTCTTACTAAAAAATGTAATTTATCACAGAAGACTGACCATCCTATATCCCAGAGCAAGAACCTGTAACACTGTTTTCATGTCCCAATGTTAAAGCCATCAAAATAACTCTGAAAAAGCCACAGCAAACAAAAAAAGATGGTTATTCTTTTTTTTTCCCCCTTTAATATACCTCCACTCTCGCTTTGTAGAATTCAATATCATGCAGCCTTTCTTTATATCGGCTGACTTCACTTTCAAGCTTGTCGACTCGAATTGCCTTCTCCCGAAGAGCATCTAATTCATCCCTATACACTCTGGCAGAACGGGCATCTGAGAGTAAATTCATATTCTAGAAAACATGAAAATACAGAAATTAAGGCAAGAATACTGTACAGTACAACCTGAAGGATAACACAGCTACTTCATTTTTTAAATTAGTATGTTGCAGAGGGATATAAGTTAATTCTGAAAAAGGTAAAGAAAAGAAGTGTGGTTTAGAAGCTCAGTTCCAAGAAAACTGCACTGGCCTTTTTCAAGAAGAGGGATGTACACACCTGGAAATTTCAGAACAGCGCATTTCATTTACATGCACTACTCTCAAATTAACCCTGATAATTTTATCCACTCACTCCTAATAATAAACAAACCAGATGTTCTCCCTCATTATTAACACATGGACTCAAAGCATAAAGAAAACTAGACAAAATCTGAGAGCTTGCTTTTTTTTTTTTGAGAAATACTCAGCAGATGTACACTCATGATATGTTGGTAGTAAATTGCTGGAATGTGGAAAAAAAAAGTTAGATGAGAAATACTGACCTAACTCAGAATATTTTACCACCATACTACACAAAATAAAGGAATAAATTACACGACATCATGTTCAGAGTTCAAAGATAAAAGAATGCATAAAAATATACTAACACAAAAAAAAGGGGAAAAAAATGGGGAGGGGAATTGGTCTGGTGGTGACAACTTTTTTTTTCCCCACTTTTAAACAATAGATTTACAAAATCAATACCTCTTGCTGAAGTCTCTTTAATTCAGTTTCCATCTGTTCAAGTTCTTGTTTACAGTCAAGCAATTGCTCAGTTTTTTCCTCCCTTAAAAGAGAAAACACAGGACCATTAAATACGACTGCAAAACCTGGCAATTATTATTTTGTTTGAGAACAAAATAGTGAGATTCATGAGACTTCCCTCTTTTAATCCAGAATTTCACGGACATCAGAGCATAAAATTTAGGTATGCCATTCTGGTTTAAATGTTCTTTACTTTTTTGTCTACATCTAATCTTTAAAATTTGGTCAGGTTTTTACAAATTTTTATAAATTGTTGTTGACTAAGATTTCGTACTTAAGCAGAGCAGGAAACATTAGGCTGTAATGAGGGATTTTTTTGTGATAAAGGTTTTTTTTGGTAACAACCCCAATACTACACATGAACGTGCACCAGGAGATTCACAACCAAAAGTAAACTCAGAATAATTTCAAAATACACATTCAAAAGGTCCAAGCATTTTCCAGGAGAATCAAACAATGACCACTGATGCACCCTGCCAGAGCAGGTAAGGCTAATTTTAAAAGCATTTTTATACTTCCATATTTTTTCTTAAAGAGAAGAATTAAGGTTTTCAAGTGCTGTTACTCACTAATGACTTCAGTAATTTTATGAAATGCGTAACGAATTTTTATTTTATGGAAACAACATCATGGTGTCTGCTTTAGTCTATTCTGAAATTTGAAATTAAAAAAATTTGACATAAAACACTACAGTTTTTACAGGATTCATTGTTGACTTCCAGCTAATGCTTATTTCCCAGTGCTCAAAAGAATTATTGTATTAAAAATTGAGTTGGTTAAACAATGAGTAAGTGCAAGGGAAATATTTAGTCCTCTCAAAGACACAAAATACTGAATGTTCAAAATTCAGCTGCACCTCAGAGAAAACAGTATTTGTGTGCCATAGCCAATACTGTATAGTCCTCAAAGACAGACTGCATACTCAAACATGTTACTGTATTAAGATTTTGGAATACAAGTACGAAACAAAACAGAAGTAGAAAACGGAAAATAAGAGAATTTAATGGACTGAAAAGGAGAATGCAATTCCAAAGTAATCATGCTAGCAAAATCATATTTCTTTTCAACAAAACTAAACAATTGTTTTTAAAAATGAGCCAATCTCACAGTGAATGATCTTACTGCAACCATACGTTGTTTCAAAAAGGTTGCTGGTAGCCTACAAGCACACATTTCTGTGCAGCTCACTGCAACATCACTGTCCACTGCAGGTATCCAAGCTATGTAGGGGTTCAGAAACCATAGAGAAGTCCTGCGTTATCTCAGATGGCTGTAACCTTTCTACGAACAGTCACATCCCTATGTTATTGTTCTACACAGAAACACAGAGGTCTTAGTAAAGAAAGTTAGGTGTGCAGCTTCCAGTTTCAGAGTTTCTAAATCACAAGCCTCAAATCACTGTTTTGGATCCAGCTGAAAAAAAAAAAGCTTTACAGACCTTTCAGTATGAAATTATATGCAGTGCATGTAAAATCAGGTACAAAGGTTCACTGCGAAACCTAGATTATAAATAAATTTCAAGCTGAATATTTTCAACTCTGGAATGAATCTACTTTTAAATTTATTGAGTACGTGCAGCATTTAATACCAAATGATACAGACAGAAGCTAATTTATCCAAGTCTAGTATTTTAAATATACTGCTACACATAAAGGAAATTTATTTACAAATTGAATTCAAATAGAGTGCAAAATGTGAAATGTTCCGAGCCATCACTGGTGCCCTAATTGCATGCTTCAGCTACAGACTAGAGAGGATTGTACTAAATTATACAGAACATACCAGTGTTCACTGTTTAGGCTATCTATTAACTGTCAATCAAACTAATAACAGCAATTTTTTCACTAATTTTCTTGGTGCAGCTGTTTATAGAATATCCTGGGCGGGCTCATTTCAGCAGACACATAATAATACAGACATCAGGAAAAAAGAGCCATATCTTTTTGTCCTCTATTCTTCATGAAGAGCAAGATGTAGTGGGGGAAGGGGATTCTCTGAGTAAATCAACCAGATATCTAATCCAGCCAGCTAGAGATGATCTGATCAACCAACTCTGATAAGAGCAGACCAGCGAGCTGGTAATTGACTTATGCTACCTTCAATCTTTAATTTAATTTTACCTGTCTCTTCTCTCCATGAGATATGCTGGGTAAAAAAAATAAAAATAAAAAAATCTTTATTTATGTTGTTTCTGAACTGTAGGTAAATTGCTATAAATATTGAGTCTCTTCAGATTTAACATTCGTACTTTAAGTTCATACTGCACATATCTCACTCTTCTATAACGCTACACATTGGTGGTATAGGGAGGAACAGATTCTCCACTGGCCTATTACTGTTTTTCTCATTTAAATAACTCTTCACTATTTCTCAGATTTGCTCCTAGAGTATTGAGACGGATTAAAGTACCCACTGATACGTACTGAATCAGTTTTCTTCATTAAAATAAAGGAATTAAAAAAAGGTTTTCAATCAAATATGAAAGACAAAGAAACAAAGATCTTTATTACAAGGAGACTGATTTTTCATAGTACTCAGATGAGCTGAAGGAGGGAAATCTGCCCATTACCTAAGAGTTCTGCACCAGTAGGAGAAGAGACCACTCCCTTAACTGATGAACATGGCAAGGTGGAACTTGTAACTGACCCAAGCTATGACACCTACTTGTTTTACAAACCACATTACTCCTTAGACATAACTAACCACTGCCTGCCAATAAACTCAGTCTGTTTCACTGCATCCAGGTTTGCAGTGGGTCAACAGATTTAGTGAAGTTTGGTTTGCAGAATTTTCTTTCATTTTTCTCCGCAGAACACCATGGCAGACAGAAGTGGAATAGTACTGAAGGGCATGAACAAACAACTGTTGTGCAGACAAGGAATCTTCTACACAGAAAGAAACAAAGAGATGGGAGACAGGAGATTATTCTAATGATAATTCCTTTCATATCTGCAACAAATCCAAACGTTTCATTAACCATGCATGAATGAACCATCCCTGATTGCTTCTTACTCTGTTCCCAGCAAGGTAACTTCATCATGCTGCCGATACATGATCTCTACAGGACTATCTCCTTTTAAAAAAGATGGTTTTGCCAGTAATCCTTGAATTGGATTGTCAGGGGACAGCTCTTGCCTCCGGTCCCTACCTGCCTGCCCCAGTAATTGTTCTTGAGTGCGTGCCCCCATTAATTGCCTCAACTGCAAAGCTATGCTCTTAGAAACACAGATGAATGCAGATAAATTAAAACTATAGTCAGACATTAATAACAAACAATTGAGGAGGCACAAAGAACTTGCCTCTGAAACAACAATACGGGCACTACATATGAAAGAAAAAGGCAACACTGCATTAGATTAGCTGCATTTTCTTTTCTAAAAGAAAAACTATTTATGTAGAGCAAAGAGCCCATTACTGTACTGTAACATGCTCGAGAGATTGTTCGTAGTTAATTTTTCAGAAAGCTCAGAGTACAAAGATACAAAATTACCACAGCACTAGCTCACTGATTTCAGTATGTTTATGGTTAAAACATCAATGTAACTCACAATACAATTTAAAGACAGAGATGAAAAGCTGTATTTGTCACACTGGTCCACAAACATGTTTACACTATAAAAAAGTACTTTCCAGGGTGCAATAATTAAAAAAAAAGAAAACACTTCAAACTGTAATTTAACATCTGGAAGAATGAAGAATTTATCTACGGAGTAGTACTACTGTGCAAAATCAACCACGTTTTCAAAACATTTTAAAACCCTAGACTCTCGACAGCTTCTGCAATCCACATGTACTCACAGCTCTTGCCTAAGCCGCCTTATCTTCGCTTTGGCATCTGCTAGCTCTACCGACAGGTGCTGTCTGCTTTCAGTGCGCTTCATGCCAGGAGATCCACAAGGTGATTGTGCCGTCGATGCGTGAGGTAGAAAACGGAGACAGTCCCGCTCTTCTGAGAGCTCTATGATAGTCTAAGAAATTTTAAAAAAAGAAGAAAAGGAAGGAATAAATATGCTTTAATAAATCAAAGACTGAAATAAAACAAGAATAATGGAGAAGTTTTGCCATAAAAGAAGTTAGAAGCCCTACATACACCTCTATACCTAAAGCAAATAGTCACAAATAGCACAAATAGCTATTAAGTAGTACCATTTGGCTATTCTTAAACTACTTAAATTTAGACTTTTAAGTCCACAGATTATTAGTGGTCAGATTGGATTGGTTAATGAGCAGGCACAAATTCCTTGAACATGAGGATAAACATAAATCTCCAAAAGTATTGTTTCTTCAGCGAGCAGCAGTATCCTTGCCAACTAAATAAAGCCTCAGATCTACAGGTATACTCCTATTTCATCTTACAAATAAATGTGTTACCCTAAGATGAAGATCTCTTGTATTTTAAATTTACTTTTCCCTTCTGCTGCAAAAAAAAACATTACCACACTCCTCTTCCCCCATAGTTAAGTTTCTGTTTTACTCTTATCAATATTGTGAACTGGTAAGACAGTCGCTGGCTGTTGAGGAAGTGTTTGGAATAACTACATTAACACATCCGCTCCCCACTGAGGGGCAAATCTTGGATCTCCAAGACGATTCTTAAATTACAATTTTTATCACATATATTTCAGCTTCTTAATTCGCACACCATACAACGATCGTGCCTTGTGATAAGCTCGTAAAACCTCTTCTCCTAGTATGAATTCTGCTCCAGTTTGCTCAAAGCTGTACAATAGGATACAGTCCTTTCAGGGACTGGCTTGCAAACCGACCAATTACTGAATTCTGGAAACTTCAGCTGACATAGCTTTCAGTTTTCTGTTTTCAAGTACAGAAGAATGCTATTTAAAGTTGCTTCAGATGCTGGTTACAGAAAAAAGATCTACCGCTATTATATTCTCTAGACTGTCACAGTGTTCAACAACTAGTATACAGACTGTGACTACCTGAAACAGTTTTCTGGCAATAAGGAGTCCTTGTTTAAGCATGCTAACAGAACACACATTAAACTAGTAGTCATAAAAGTGGTTAAGAGGTGTAATTTTCAGATAACTCTTGCTTATAGTTCTCTTAACCAACAAAACACATCCATACCTCTGAGTGCTCATCTCTTTCATCTATAAGTCTTTTTAAATGTAATGCCATGTTTTTCAAGAGAGGTTCAACATACTCTTGTGTCAATACAATGACATCCATCCACTGCAGATCAAACACGTTTTCCTGGTTATGTGTTACCTACATGGAATGAAATGGAAGGGAAAAAACATCCCCTTTAAATTATAAGAATAGAAAAGACGCATAAAGAAAATGAAGCTGAAGCTCTACGGGTTAAATTCTCTAGGTGTGAAAAAGCATTTAAAATAGATTAAATTGTACATAATGGAATAGATTCTTATCTACCTGAAAGTAGTACCCCGTACCTCTGGCAAAATAAAAAGCAAAAGGTGAGCATGACATAATATATATTATATATCACATACATGGGATGTGACTTGTATTTTATAAATAAATTTGCATATGAAAATTACACCAAATAAAATTTGGTATAAGTCTAAGAAATTCTTGGAGCAGCATCTTTGCTCCCTGGTACTGCTGTAACAATGTAATCCAAAAGAGCTTCATCTTGACATCTTTTTGTGAACCAAGTTAAAAACAAAAGCATTTTTTTGCTTACTAAAAATATAGATACACAAAAAACACATTTGATTTGCTCTGTTTTGAACAAAAGTAATTTATCTTCTTACAGTATTTCACTTCCAAAAAAACTTAAAAGCACAAAACCAACAATATACCTCTTGAATATGGGCTGCAACAGCTGCTCTTGTGTCAAAATCCAGACTTTGGATTCTTTCAATAAATTCTTCTTTTCTCTGACACTAAAAAGAGAGATATCTATTTTATACACATACGCGCGCGCGCAAACACACACACACACATATATATATAAAATCACCAGTATTTTCATACATCCTTTATATTTCTAAGCTAACAATGCAAACTGAAATTACAACAATTATATTATTATCCAACAATTTTATACACACTTGGTTTACATCACGTTACGATAATGGTAACTTTCAACACTAATAACTTTTTTCCTTAAATAGCTACTTATTCAAATTTTATGACAGTTAGTTCCACACATTTTTTCAGTGTACACCTCTAGTACTCAAGTTGCTTATTTAAGTCAAGAACATGAACGATTGATCTTTTTTTCAGTTTAATTACCTGAATAGTACAAATGTTCCTAAGAACAGCAGTTAATCAAAAGAATTTATTAAATACATGAAACTGTTTCAGTACAATACACATATTTTACCGCTTCCTTTCTTTACATCAACACGAGTTAACGATATTATAATTAATAAATCAATACATTCTACATACACAGTTTGCCATATTCATACAGTAAAACACAAAAGGTGTACAGCTGCAGACATTTTAACTGTAAGAATAGTCAGATTTTCAAGGAACACAATAGCACTGCTAGAGGAAGGAATGTCAAAGTTATATACAAAGTTATATACAAAGTTATATTAAAATAGGAAGAAAAAGAGATCAGTATCACTTAAACCATTTCGTAGAGATGTAAACATAATTAAACTTACCTGAACCGCACAGCCAAGTAAAAGCAGGAGGAGTTTTTTGATTTCTTCAGTACCTAGCTCTAAAAAGAAAACAAGAAGGAAAAAAAAAAAAGATGTTAAGTGGTAGTTTGAGTTTCTTCCCCTAATCCTCAGAAAACATCAGGTTTCCTCATTATTTTCATACAACTTTTGTTAATCTAGTTCAGAAAGCAAAAAGATGAAGAAACCCCCATCTTTCCAGCTTTCAGCTTAGTCCTTTTTACCACTTTCAGCATTAAGAAGTAGCTTAACATCCAGCATAGTTTCAAATGCAAAAAACACTACTTCAGCCCTTCATAAAGCAAAACCTGAGTGATATTTTCCAAAGTGCTTTGGAGACCCACAATCAAGTTTTCAACTGTAATCTCAGGTACCACAAGATATTTACAACACTGCTTAAATTATTTGCCATCTCCAGACTGTAAGAGTTAAGTGACAAGTTAATTTAAATTATTTAATATTCTAAAGCTACATTAGATATTCATCTACACATCTAAAAAATCTAAATATATTTCCAAATCTGCCTGTAAGCATCTTAATCTCCTAAAGAAGCTTAAAGAACTCTGCCTACAGATGAGCCAAGGTGTATCTCACTTTTTACACTCAAAATGTTCTCATCCTGCTACTGAATATATGTTGTATCTAGAAAATAAACGCCATAAAGCAAACACTTTAAGGAGGGCAAAAAAGCTAAGGCTAGCTGGAATTGAACTCTATATGCTCATACATAATTTGCTTTACTGAAACACAAAACACTATCCAGATGGTTATCTAGGAACAAAAGGATATTAGGATGCTATCCTAATAGCATCTTCTCTACAACATACTCTGCATTTCAGCCAATAGTTTATTTCATTGTTAGCTAACCAGCCAAAAGCTATGCTCTCAAACACCACAATGCTGGGGCTGGCTAGAAATCTGACCTTTAATTTGTACTCTGTAACACAGCTGGTCTACCTACTATCAATACCAACAGATTCACTCACCACCCAAACAGCAAACAGCAAATGCCTACCAAGTACTGAAGCAGGCATAGTCATTCTCGATCCTGACAGAAGTTAGGGAAATACTTTTATTTTAAAGGGCTCGATCGATAATCATAGATGATCTCCCAGGATCACAAGACAATTATAAGCATCTAAAAGAAAACTCAAGAAGAATCTTCTTTCCAAAATGGCAGTTTGCAATCTTCTACATTGGGCAGCTAAGTCTATTTTGGATGAACTCCCCCATAAGAAAGACGTAACCATTCATGTACAAGCACTTGAAATAGTCCTTTGATTTGAGCCACTACAGTATACTCTAAGTGCAGTAAATGTAAAACCTTTCTCAGTAAGTTACACAGATGAAGTAGTCTTGATCAAAGGAGGAAATTAAAAAGAAATCCAGAAGAAAACCTAAAAGGATACAGAACTCTTATTGATTTTGACTATCTTTCAATGAAGAGTCGAGCCTGCTGCCATAAAGCAAGTCTAAAAGCCAGGTGCTACGTTTCTCCACCTTCAGGAGTTCTCTGTGCATTATAACGTTAATTAGAGCGCCTTTACTCAACATTGACTCAACCTGCTTCTTTTAGAGGGAGATAATCCCTATGAACATGTAACATTTAAATTTTTCGAAAGTTTTGTGAAGTAGCTAGACTACAAAGAACGTGAACTCAGATGGCAGATTGCAATCATTTATGCAGACTTCTTGTATCTCAAAGACTCCAATTGTGAAGTCCTTTACACAGAAAACATCAAAGAACATATTTCATCAGAAGCATGTTACTTCAGCTAAGAAGGGGAATTCCACCTGGCTGCCTGCCATAAAATAATACAGATTAACCAGAATATTGTAACAGACGGGATCCCTCCCAACATCTCACATCCTACATTTATTGCAACAAATTCATCACACTACTTATTAATTTTTTTAAAGCAATCTCTGAACACCTCTTTGGACACTCATTTGTACACTGCTTCAGCACCTCTTGACTGGCTTTTAAAAGTCTACCTGAACATTGTTTCCATGTCTCCTCCCCACATTCCTGGAAGGAACATGGTAAAGTATTGAACAACTTCAGCTTCTACTGCTACCAACCATCTTGGATGTTTTTCTTCCTTTTTCTCCATCATAAATACAGAAATCAATCTTTCTCTTTCACATCCTCCAGCAGGTCAAAAGAGGTGATTCTCCCCCTTTACTCTGCTCTTGTGAGACCCCACCTCGAATACTCCGTCCAGTTCTGGTGTCCCCACCATCAGAGGGACATAGAACTGTTGGAGCGTGTTCAGAGGAGGCCACAAAGTTGATCCAGGGGCTGGAGCACCTTTGCTACGAGGACAGGCTGTGGGAGCTGGGATTGTTCAGTCTTGAAAAGAGAAGACTTTGGGGAGACCTAATAGCTCCCTTTCAATACATGAAGGGATCCTACAGGAAGGCTGGCGAGGGACTTTTTACAAGAGCACCCACTGATAGGACAAGGAGAAATGGGTTTAAGCTGAAGGAGAATAGATTAGATCTCAGGAAGAAATTCTTCAGTACAAGGGTGGCAAGACTCTGGAATAAATTGCCCAGAGATGTTGTGGCTGCCCCCTCCCTGGAGGTGTTCAAGGCCAAGTTGGACAGAACCTTGAGTAGCCTGATCTAGTGGAGAGGCGCCCCTGCCCATGACAAGGAGGTTGGATTAGATGATCGCTAAGGTCCTTCCAACCTAGGCCATTCTATAATTCCTTCTTGAACTTTGTCCCTAACATATCCTGCCCTTGGATTTTCCCTGCACTTACTCTTACCCCTGACTTTCACATCTTCTGTAGCCTTCCATCCTCACCTGGCTTGCTCCCTCAGAAATAGGAACTGGTTTTAATCTTTCCTCTTCCCACATTAAAGAACATTTGCCTCATCATTATCTCCTTTTTCCTTTTCCTCTGTAATTTAACTTAACATCTACAAATCACAGCCTGTAGTTCTTCTCCTCCAGTTTTCTCCTCAAGCTGGCTTCCTGCCAATTAGCTCAAGCAAAATGTTTCTTGATAAAGTCTCTGATGGCCTCTTTTTACCATCACTCTATCTGCATTTTCCTTGATTAGCCAACTGCCTCTGATACAAACATGTTTCTCTTCCCGAAATCTTCCCTGCTCTTGCCTTGTGCAATTTGTCATCTGGTATTTCTCTACTAACCATTCCTTAAGTGTAAACGGGGAAAAACTAGTAGATGTTCCTGGGAAAAATCACAGCTACAGCCTAAACATGAGTGGACCAAAGTCGGATCATTATCAAAGAATCATCTTTTACTAGGGGGCCTCACCTTGATGCAATCAGATTTTTTTTTTTTTTTTTTTTTTTTTTACACACCAAGTCTCTCAAAAGGTCATTGAGGTTTGACTTCACTACACTGGCCCACCAAAGAAAAAAACCAAAACACACCAAATAAAAAAACCCTGCAGGGCTGATGTTCTCTTCAAGTTGACACAGCAAGAGTAATCTTAACCTTCAAAGGGGACAGGTTCTGGATGGAACTCAAAAGAACAGGTCTGTCTTCTGATTCAGATCACACTCCAAGACGAATTCAAGCAGGAATCTGAAATGCCTTCCAAGAATATTGTCCATACCTAACACATACTAAAAACACGAGGGCTATGCTACAGCAAAGTCTGTATTTTCTCACAAAATCCAGCAATGTCTCCACAGGAGAGCAATGCATGCACCAGAAGAGATTCTAGCTGCCAAACCACAAACACTGCATACGTAGCTGAGGTCCCATACCGGAAGAAGCTTCCTTACTAATGACTAAACCGTAAGTTTTTTATACATACAACTGAATACTAATTTATCTTCATGGATTTTCCTAGTGCATTTTTAGTAACATTTCATCTTATGCTACACAATATGGTCAAGACATATTTTGGCCTCAATATCTTAAAGAGAAGAAAAAACATCACTACAAAAACAGTACCATGACCTGGTTTTTTTTTTTTTTTTAATCTGTTTTTCCACTAAATCTGGTCTCTAGGCAAATCCATGGAGTCTTTCGAAAATCTTAAGAAGTCTGGAATCAAGATATAAAAGCACAATGCATTCTATTCTTTAGGAAGAGACCACATTCACACTTCTGGGTGCATATGACAGATTACAGCGCATCTATGTATACAAAAACTTAAAAGGCTGTGACCTCAGAAGCAAAAGCAGCAATATTCAAAAGCAGAAAGTAAAAATCAAAAGAATTAAATCAAGATACCTACAAAAAATGGGATATATGCAGACGGGATACAGAAAATATCAACATTATGAACCCTGCAATTGAAAAGCGAGGTGACATGGATGGTTCTTCTTGCTCATGAGAAAAATTTTGTTTCACATACACAGAAGCATAGCATAGTAAGACATCTCAAATAAATACAAAAAGCCAGGGGAAGCTACACAGCCTGTTAGAGTAGTTCCTAACCTCTCTGCTGAGGTGCTAGAACATCAGAAGTAGAACACCTGGGACACATTAGACCCAAGCAAATAAATTCTGCCCAATCCACAGTGGCTCCATGCAGGCCAGGTGTGTCTGCTCCGTGCTTCTGGAATTGAGAGCATGGTGCAGAGATTCCCAGGTGGCTGGGGATAGTCAGCTGAGTCCACACAGGCCAATTTTCTCGGTGTGAAAATTGCAACTCTCAGAGCTGGAAGCAGAGAAGGTGGGAGCATGGAGAAGACAGTGTCAGTTCAGTGGAGAAAGCAAGAAGGTAATTGTAATATTTTTCAGGTAATGATGCAAGAGAAGCAGGAGAATTTCGGGGGAGGAAAAGTAAGAATTTAGGAGTTCAATCAAGTGAGATGCACTGAACTGTTTATTTTCTCAGGGTGGCTTAGGTAAAGAAAGTGGAAAGCGTCACAGCCAGGAATACGTGAAACTCATACTTTGTCATATCAGGGGCTTGCTGGTTGCTGGGAAATGCACTTCATTTCAGTAAAACTCCTAACGATAGCCAGTGGTGAGCTTTGGACAAGAACATATTTTTTTGTGGACCTTTGGTGTGAACAAAGAAAATGTTACTCATCATTAAACCACTTAGTTCCTAGAAGCCTTTACACAATCTTTTGCTGAAAGGCCTAACCCTATATGAATTATATTTCAGAATAAATAATACAAATTAATACACCAATATAAATTTTCATCTTGGTTAAAAACAAACTTACCAGAAAAAGGATTTTTGCCAATTATTAATACATTTGGCAAAGACATCATGATCAACTGTTGCAAATTCTCCTATAAAAGTGAATTAAAATATTATTTAAATAATATGTTTACATACTGAGCGAAAGTAAACATCAAATACTAGCTATTGCTAAAGGGTATTACATAACTAGTTTAAAACTTTCCAGGTCTTAACACATAAATTAATACATTGTTAAAAAATACAAAAACTTACAAGTACGAATTACTTCTACAAAAGCCTTGTTTTATGGGTTTGCAAGATCATCTCAGTGCAGTAAAAATCCTCTCATGCCAATGAGCTGGCTTACAGATCTTAAGCCAACTAGATTCAGTGTCTCAGAAAAACTCCTTAAAATTATTAGTGTTCAAGTGTCTCTGACTAGACTACTGAGAGATGCTTTTTTTATTTGCTCTAAGTTGCATATCCACAGTCACGGCCTGGCCAGAACACAGATTTGAATATTACAGAGGTTTTTGCTGCAGTTATGCTGTGACAATCCTGACTACGAAGGCACAAAACCTTATTTACACGATCAGGTGGAGTTTTAGTTTGCTAAGTCCCACACTCAAGCAGCAGCTTTGCCTATCCATGCTATAGATTGTATCAATGGCTAGTTTCTGTCAGCCAGTAATGGCTGTAATCAGGTCAAATCCCCAGTCTAGACAGAGACTAATTCTTCTGAAGCAGAATAGTCTTCCTCCTGTTCCCAGATGTTTATTCACAGCAGATGCCATCCTATCAGCATCTCTCGAGTCATGCTTTTTTGTTTTTCCATAGTGACAGATCCATTAATACATAAAACGCACATACTCAAAAGCAACTTATTCCAGAACCATCAACACTTGACATCCAAAAGGCACATATTATGCATCATGTTGTGAACTAAAGCCATAAGAAGAGCCACCTCATTTTATGTCAAATTTGAAAAACAACACCTGTAGAAATCAGCTATAGCTATTCTTGGAAGTTCTAACTGGTTAATACAGAACATAAAAAATTATACCTTAACTGATTAATACTAGACTGAAAAGTATGTATTCTCATTGCACACGCCTAAGACAAACTATAACCAGGGAGAAAATAGCTTTGACCCACCAGAAAGCTTGATAAGGAGAATTTGCATATAAAATAGATGTGATGTGTACCGCAGGAAGTTTTAAATCAATAAAGAACAGATAAAATGTAAAAAGTATTTATAGCTACTACATATACTTTAAAAAGTGGAGGCTTGGTGGCTTTTTCATTGTTTGGTTTTGTGGGGTTGTTTTGCAATAGCTCAAACAATTCCATGATGCTACTCTAAAGCTTTTCTTACTGTGAAGCAGAATACAAGCAGAGGTAGCCAAGAAATGTGTTCCCTATGGAATAACGACATTATCACCTCTTTCCTTACAGCATCTTTATCTTGTTTCAGAGATGTCTACCACCTTTTCTGTCACACGACACCTTCATCAGGATGCTCAATGCAATTGCTCTCAATTTGTGTTTGCTTTTGAAATGACTGCTTCTATTAAAAACCTGAAATTTGAACCTCTGTGTCCAGAAATTCACAGATTTAACTGCTGTTGAACTTCCAAAAATAAATTAAGCGTGTTTACAAAATTCTGTCTTGCTTGTATAAACTTTTAAGAGTTCATCAGCATTTATTTTAGTAAAGATTCACAGTTCATCTGACAAATGAGCACTCGCAGGAATCATGGAAGGTCACTGTATTAAACCTCCCAAGCCCACCAAAACTTATAAGCGGATCAGTTCTCCTGAATCACTTGCTGAGAACAATTCCACTGTTTTATGCTGCCAGGAAATATACAGACTCAAGACTGGCTTGGGACCTAGCAAGATGCTGTAGGGAAGTAAAGCAGCTTCACTGGAAAAAGAAGTCGCAGCTCCAATTACAGAGAAGAACAAAGATGACACAGGAACCAAAAAAACTTACATAATCTAACATAACATTTTAATTTTCAATGTTATATTCTATCTGCGCAGGTTTTTCAAGAAGTACTTAGACAACACTGACACCATCATTTGCTAAATTCAGAAAATGTTTTCCACAGATGTTACAAAAACACCTGGAATAAACTAGCACAGACAAGTTCACAGCAAGAAGTTTTAAGAGTTATGATAATGTAATGCTAAAAATTAAAAAACCTCACATCTATTAGTATCTTATTCTTACTGTAATATTTCAGACACGAATTAACCTCGTACTTCAATACAGTGATTATTTCCCATGTTCTGTTACTGTCAGATCTCCGGCATCCCGCTCAGATCACATCCCGAGCATCATGCCTCCACAGAGAGCTTTCTGAAGCACTCAAGTGTGAGGGCTCGCGCCACTGCCAAGGTGCACCCCAGGCTACGGGAGGCCCCTCAGATTGATTCCAAAGCATCCGTCAAGAACTAGCTTTTCTGCCTTGGGTAATTTCACAGGTGGCAGGAGCTAAACTGACCATTTTTGAAACCAAGTTGTGCTGTGCTGCCTTGCTAATCCATGCCCAGGCTGTGGGGAAACACCAGCTGCCAGGCTGCACTCGATCTGAGAAAAAACAAAGGCTATACATACGGTCCATCCTTTAACACTTATCTGCAAACTCAATCAACTACCACAATGCAGTAACCTCCCTGAATGCACACGAGCACGTCTGAGTGAAGAGACACACGTGAAAGGCAATTCTGAATTTGAACACGTGTTCAAGTTTGGATACTAAATGCCTTTACTCCTACTAAAATGCCAGACCTGCAGCATTTGCAAGCTCCCTCACTTGTACTATCCGAAGAGGCTGGCATCTTCCAAGACTAAAGCCTGAGAGACTCGGGAATAAAAAGGTAAAAGAGTGTGTGCAGTTCTATATTGCTCACACTTACACAGGACAAACTCAAACCACTAAAAGCACGCTGATCAATTCTGACATTAATAGAGCAAGAATACTTTTTGATTTAAAAAAAAAAAATAATAAACTCTAACAGGAAGCTTTGGAGCAACATTCACAATCCTGAACCATCCAAAGGTAAGATACCCAAACGGCTTATACTGACCAGCTGATGCCAAAGCAGCACAGGGGATGCTTTGTATTCAAATAAAGACCAATACTATCAGCGTCTGTGCCTTCTGTTGCACCAGTTGTGAAACACTAATGCCTGGTCAAGAACAACTACCATCAGGAGATGGAAAAGCACATGGGACTTGGCAGGCAGCGCTTACACTCTTATGTAGTAGCTGCCAAGAAAAGAACGATGTGAAGCATGCAAGCCCATGAAGTGTTAGCCAGAAAGACGTACAGTGCTTGACCACTGCAGTAAATGACAGCTGGGAGTTTTCACTGTACTTCGGAGTTTTTGAAAACATACTGTGTGCGTACACATGAGTGAAAGCACACATCGGTCCAGGCTCTGCCATGACACGCTTAGAGAGGGCAGATCAAAGATTTTCTCCCAGATCTGGACTCTCCTGGCAGAAAGGAGCAGGGCAGCGTAGAAGGGTGCTGAAAGACATACTCTAAGGGACGCTGGTGTTGTCGGCAGCACCCTACAACAGCATGTCTGTGTGTACACGCCTCCATCCAGGCTCTGCTGCCAGAAGGCACCATACAAGCTCTTACCTATCACACAAAACAAATTCAATGGCTGTATCGCCTGTTGCACAAAACACACAAAAATTCAATGGCTATTATATAGCTCTAAATTAAATCACCACTGCACCTACTATGAAGCTCCATTTGACTTTTATCACCTCACTGATTTTTGTACAACTGAAAATTAAATTAATGATATAAACAAAATAAATCTCATCACGTTTTTTCTCATAGACTCCATTGATAAGAATAAATGCATGTGTAATAAGGCACGAGACTTGTTTCAACTCAGAAAATACCAATCAATACTGCTTAATGTACTACACAAGTAATCCAATGTGCAGGATATGTTATATACACAAATCATTTCCATACAATTGTTTCCAAACTACAACGAGAGCTGTAAATTAAGCACGATAAAAAAGTTGACCAGATTTATAAACAACTACCCATAAAAGTATCTCAAAATATTAATCTTATTTTTGCATAACTGTAAAGGAATACTTAAAAACAATTCAGGGAAAACTTAATACAAGAAACAATTACTAACCTGATAGTACGTTTTTATTTGTTTCACCAAAATAGACAAATTTTGGATCCTTAATGATGCATCATTGTTTACTTTTTTGTTTATCCTCTGATTAGCAGACTTTGGATTACTGGAAAAAAAAAAAAAAAAGAGGAAAACCAAATTATGTAGTTAATGTGCTAGCACAACAACTTCTTGTCTCGGTTACCATGCCTTTTTTTTCCTCTCCACAAGTAAATAAGGAGTTGCTAAACTTACTGCCAAGGGCAGAAAGAAGTAACTTGAAACATCTGTCTCTGACAGCACCCTTTTTGGCTATCAATGCAGTATGTAACTGGGAGCACCCATCACAATCACCAGGGAACGAATATAAAAAGACAGTTCCTGTGGCTCTGCACTTCTCCACATGCAGCCCCATCCCTGACAGGATACAGAAAGCAGAACACAGCTATAAGATAAATATTCCAGCAAACGCTGCCAACATCAGGAATCGTTCATTGCTGATGCAGACAACTAGAATAACAGAAATCAGTCCGGCTGCATTAACAAATGTCCATATATTGAAAAACTATATGATGCTGTTTTACTATCATGAGGCACAAACCCAGAAGGTAGTTTTTAACTTTTAGAACAATGAGGAACATTAAACAGATCACACTAACAGACACTAAATTATTTCAAATTTTTTTACGGATATTTGAAATCTGTCAACAAATAGATTATTAATTGGAGTTTCTCTCATGTACTCTCACATATGACTGGATTTTTCTCTGGTTTATTTTGGCTTCAGAAAGGAAATTAATCCCTTTTCCTTCACAAAGTAGAAAGGACATGAGGAAATGCAGATGAGTCACCCTTTTTCAACACCACAAAACATACCAAGTTATTAACCACATACAAGACAGCATGAAAACCATTCATTGTGCTTTTTCAAGGAAAACAATGCAGAATCGATGCAACTCCCCCACAACACCCTGTGAAAGGCTTAGAGAATTCATAAGTGATGGCTGATGTGAAGTTTCCTAACTTTTACAAAGGTACGTGATACAGCTGCACAATGCAACTTGTGATATTTAATATTATTGTAGTATTTAGTGATATTATTGTCTGATAAATGCACAGCTGACTGGAATACTGCACTCAGACAAGACACTACCAACTTTTCACTGTCAAACTGGAGGTTCCTGCAAGGGAGTGTGTCTGCTAGGTCTGTTTTTATTTAACACTGTCATGAATGATTTAGACAATGGAATACAGAATATGCCTACCAGAACTGCCACTGGCAAAAATTGGGAGGAATTACAACCAAGACAAACTTCAAAGAACACTGCAGCAATTGAGAATGATTCTGATAAAGTGCAAAAGTAGTGTGGCAGCAGTAGAATGAATTCAGTAACGACACAGAGCGGGGAAAGTATTATACTCTGGAATCAAATGCAGAAAGAAGAGTAACTTGCTGTAATGCAGAAATAACCTAAACATTGCAGTGGACACAATCAAAAATCAAGGGAAAAGAAACTCCGCTGTCAAAAAGAAAAAAACAACAATTTTTCAAATTTTTTAGGACGTGCTGTCTAAGAGAGAGGTAGTTACTCTATGCATGGTTCAGAAGATGCTTCAGTTAACAGACTCCAGAGGAGGTTTGCATGTGTACTTTTTCCAGAGGCAAATCACCTGGGTTCTGAGCAGCATGCAGAGGCTCAGCACCAGCTTTCCCTCAACAACATGGGCAGACTGCATTGCCAGGTGACACACAGGTATGTCTGCCCCCATGGGATGGGAATTGCCCTCAAAAAGCACTGAACTGAACGGGGTATGGGTCAACACGGATTGCCTCGGCTAGACATCTATGAGCCGCAACCCCAAAGCCAGATGCAACTGATGCACACGAAGTGAAGGTTGTGCAGAGGACACCAGAAAAAGAACACGCATCAGATAGAATAGATATTTTATCTAAAGAAACTACATGGAAATAGTCTGCAAGATCGGCAACATACATGTGATTCATACATTGCCATACAGGTCTGTAAGTGTAAACAACCAACATGCCAAAAAGTGAAGAGGGTCCCTTCGGAGAGCCGGCCAAGTTAACGATCATCACACCAATATGGCTACAGATCGTCCTCCCTTTATTGCCCCGGACAGCTCAATCTATACAGTTCAGCAGTGTCCCCGCGCCTGCCCCTTAACAGAGTTGGTCAGTTACAGGTTTACACGCGCCAGTGTTTTATTGGGCAGTGCCATTCCACTAGGCAAGCGGCTCTCGCCCCCCCTTCTCCCCCCGGGCCCAGCACCTCCAGCCAAGCATCTCGCAAAGCTCTCACAAAACAGATAAAACCTCCTCCTCCCCGTGTTCCAAGGCAGCTTCAAGGACAGAGCCTTTGTTTAGGCCTAAGCTGGGTTGTCCACGTCCTTAAAGTAATACCGCGCCTCTGCTCCACAAGAAATTCCTCTACATATCCCCCTTTTTCTTTTTGGACAACCCAGGCTTCATCCACTAGCTTGCTTATAATTTTCTTGATTATACTTATCAAACAACTAAACATAAGTAAGCCTATAACAATTAAAACTGCAATAACCAAAAATGCCTTAACTAAGCTCTTAATTCATCCTGTCAAAGTTCTCACACCCATCGCCCTAAATCATACTTTGATCCTTAATCACACACTTCTAACAAAGCAAAAGGCAGCTGGTTTCCCTGCCTTGCTTTTAGCTAAAGAAAGATCACTCTGCTGGTTAGTACATAAACCTTAACACCTACTATGTGGCTTTGATTACACAACCAATATAAGCTTCATTGTTAGTCACACAAAGAGGATACATATTAATACAACAGGTAACATTGAGAACAGTCACATTTTCCCACAATTGCTCTGCCATCAGCTGTAAGCATCTTCTGCCAGTCCAGTCCATATCATCGTTGGTAATCGGTACCTCAGGGTCCCATCACGTCACTGGGCGAAACAAAGGGATTCAACAGGCAGGCCCAGTGCATGGTCGTGTTGCTGCTGTGCTGTTGAAGTGACAGGATGCTGCACAGCCACATCATGCAGGATCATGCGGTTCTCAAGTCCCTTGTCCGTTATTAATAATAACAGGACACTCAATCGAACTGGCTGCTTCCCAATCTCCCTCTGTTATAGCGTCTCTGATGACACCGCTCCATCGCTGTTGCAAAGGATCCTTTATGGTTCAAGCTTGAAAATCAGGCTTGAGTGAGGGAGCTGATGGTAGTGGGGGAGCTGAACTGGTTTAAGGGTTTCTTCTATTTCTTGCTGTCTAGTTGATAATTCAGCGAGTTTGTTCAGCATCTCTTTCAGGGGTTCATCCTGATCTTCCTTCTTCCCCTCCCCCTTTTTATTTTTATTTTTTTTTTTTTTTTTTCTTATTAGCTCAAGTATTACTTCAATCACTCTGTTATCACACAGGGAGAGCAGAATTTCCCAGGTCTGTTTTGATCATACTCTCCCGTTCACTCCCATGCACATCTGGTGTACATGAAGCGTCTTATCTTCATTCTCACGGTCAAGCTCTCAACATGAGCTGTACCTGGCTGGTCAGGGTCTCTTTTCATAATTAGCAAGCAAGAGTTATGCACTTGTTTAGAAAAGAGCTCAGCTCAAGGACGAAAGTCTTAATTCTGCAACGCAGTGCAGTTTCTCCTTTTTTTTTTTTTTTTTTTTTCTTTTTCTTCCACCCAGTCGGGACGAGCAGGGAGTTTCTTCCTTTGCCTTTTTCCTTTCCTGCCCTCCCCCCAACGCTTCAATCGCTGCCGCAGCAACTTTCTTTTCTGCTTGCATGATTTCTAGAGTGCGTATTACGGTTTTCCAAACCGTTCCTAGTTCTTTCACTTCCTTTCCTTCTGTTCCTCCCTCTAAAGTACAGTCCCACAAAAAGTCTCCTACTTCACGCCATTCCGTGGAACTAAAGATTAATGGCGGGTCGTTCATTTTCTCCCGTTTCCGAGCCCATGGGGCTAATACGTCTCGCTCCTTTACTTTTCCTCCTCTCTTAGAGAGTATACTAAGGAGGCGAGTTGCCGCGTCCGTTTCCATCGCGGTCTTACCTTGGCAGGGGCTTGATCAGCTGCTCAAGCTCTGGTCTCCGGTGCCCTTTTGGTCACACTCGGAACTCTCCTGCCTCCACCTCTCCGGCTCCCAAATCGGCTCACGTCCGATGCTTCGGAGTCTTTCCGCATTTAAGCAATCCGCATTTAAGCGTCCATAGAGGGTCCCTTGTTCAGGCGCCAAATGAAGAGGGTCCCTTCGGAGAGCCGGCCAAGTTAACGATCATCACACCAATATGGCTACAGATCGTCCTCCCTTTATTGCCCCGGACAGCTCAATCTATACAGTTCAGCAGTGTCCCCGCGCCTGCCCCTTAACAGAGTTGGTCAGTTACAGGTTTACACGCGCCAGTGTTTTATTGGGCAGTGCCATTCCACTAGGCAAGCGGCTCTCGCCCCCCCTTCTCCCCCCGGGCCCAGCACCTCCAGCCAAGCATCTCGCAAAGCTCTCACAAAACAGATAAAACCTCCTCCTCCCCGTGTTCCAAGGCAGCTTCAAGGACAGAGCCTTTGTTTAGGCCTAAGCTGGGTTGTCCACGTCCTTAAAGTAATACCGCGCCTCTGCTCCACAAGAAATTCCTCTACAAAAAAGAGCTATTGTCTCCACTGAACACAGTAATATCATGATTTATTTTGATGCAATTTATCACCTCAGTTGGTAGTTTCACATGCTCTTTGCGCTAGTGTCACTATAGACAAAATGGATATGCTTATTTAAATTTAACTGAAGAAACTTCTATTCACCTTTTACAGCTTTCTTTTGTTTTAGCATGTTAGAATTTCTAGAAGAAGAGTTTATGTCTTTTCTTCAGTTTATTGCTATCAGAACTTCTTGGCTTGTAAGCATGAATAGAAGTAACACAGGAAAAAAAAACAATGAGAAAGGAAGTCAGATCATATGTAAAGCACACCTCTGACACACAGTCATTTCTATAAGAAAAGCAGTAAGCGTAGCATCTGTTTTCTCATATATACAAATATAAATCTAGGAAAACTAGGGCACAGATTCTCACATGAGTAATTGCCTCATTCCTAAATGCTCATCACCGTGTTCCTAAAAATACTCTGAAGGATTAAAATACATTTCAGAATATATTAGCCAAAATCATGTGACTAAGATGTCACCCTGGATTTATTAATTCAGCTAACCTGTAGGTGCAAAAGAACCTAAATGGGCTAAAAATGACTATGCTTTGCAGATGTGCAGAACTGGACTCCTTTCCAAACTGAATTCATTCAAATTTGTTAAAATCAGCAGAGAAAATCCAGGATAAATCCTGCTGACCCGATGCCATACAGAGATCAACTGAAGTCTCCTATTTCTACATTCATATCTCCAAAAGGCCGATTTGGGCCCTTAATCTTCATCTTTAATCTTAATGACTATCGGATTATCTCCAGGCTTTTTCATCATCTTCAGCAGCATTTCTACAGCTATACATTTTAGATGACTCCCCTCTATAGCACTCAAACCAGAGGGCACCAAAGTTTCCTGGATACTGTAATAGCTCTTATTTTAGTATCAACACAAAAATGAGTGTGCAACCACAAGAATTCAAAACATATGTCATAAGAAAGTGTAAAGCCTGAGCTTTTTATTTCAAAAGCTGTACTGGAAAATTTAGACAGGTCTTGTAAGAACAAAAACATCAACATTTGCATAGCACTATGTCTTCATAATGGTATGTAAACATAAAACTTTACACACTTCTAAGACAAATTGTTACTATTCCAATACTACAAATGAGAAACTAACACAGCAACAAATCCCTGAATAGCAGCAGATACAATGAGAAACAAGGATATCTGTGTGGAGGAGGAAAAAAAGTGGCAATAAGAGCCTAAGATTTCTTAGGACACAAATCCTTGGTTCCACACCTTTCTCACCACTGCCTTATCCATGTTTTGCAGAACGAGATATTTCACTACTTTCATGCCACAAAGATGCAGCACATGAGCTTTTATGTTTTATTGGATGACCGGAAAACAAATTTTTGAAATCAGAAGTCATAATATCTGTGCAAGATTTCTCCTCACAGCAAAAATATTAATAATTCATGTCTCTCAACTGATGCATGAACAGATCCTAACCGAATCCGAGCCCTTTTAGAACACTTTAGCAGACACTCGGCAACTGTAAAACAGCAAGTCATTCTTATGTTTAATTTTCTTCATCTTAATCCTTAGAAATCCAACTGTGTATGGATCAACTCACCAAATTATGCATTAACAAAGATAACCACAAATTCTGCGGTGTTAGTCGTGTCAAAGTTAATGTTGATATTTACCAAAGTTTTTTTTTTTTAATCTTTCAACTACCATTGAAAGTAAAGTAACATTCCTTTATTTCCACCAATTCAGCCCATCACTCCGTGTACCCCCTTCTCCCTCCATTTCATTTCTTTAATTTTGTTTTCATGTGGTGTATATCTTCAACTAACAAGATCAACTCAACAACTGACAGAGATTCCTTACATTTTATGAAAATTCTAGGCTTCATGTTGCTAAAAGTTACACTCTTTTGGTTCAAAATAATTCATTTCTGTATCTTAAACAGTAAGTTTTGGGGTTTTTTTGCCACAAATTGCACAAAACAGTTCACTAAGATCATGAATTTTGCTGGGAAAACTCGGGCCACAGATGTGCTCTGGAACTTATTCTTTATCATGTGAAAAAACTCACGGTCCAGCTATGTGATCCTCTGTGAGTGCAAGCTATCAACAATTAAAATCAGAATGTCAGTCTCAGGACAATCTAGTACACAGAATAAAGACAATAATCATAAACTTTTCCAAAATATTATGGCAACAGCTCCAAAAGAAACCAAAACCTCAAAGGTTGCTTAACATTTTTCAGCAGAACTTTAAAAGAAGTTTAACCCCCTGCTCTTGAGGATCAACACGATTTAGTTATTTCAATATCAGAACTAACACTACTAATCTTTACCAATCATTTTTAATTTAATTAAACATGCAGCCTTGATAGCTCACTATAGCTAGGAAGTTTTATTTCTTTGATTTTGACCCATTTTTTGTTAAGATTGATACACTGGCTCATTACTCTTCAAACCACTGAGGCAGGTTGTCTTTGACACTCCCAATTAATATATGCTAGCAATGACTAGTGTGACTTATACTTGGGAAAAAAATTGCTTCTAACTCTTCCCAGAGTGAAGTCCTGTTCTCAGTACCTTTCAGTGCAAATAGGACTTTACCTCTGTATTATGGCAATTTAAATTTTTCTAACCTGGTTATGTCAGTAAATGATAATACCCCATAAACACAGAATATGAATAGGCTACCTACTAAAATGACCCACACATAAATAGGCCACTTAGTAGAAAAATTCTTCAGTGTTTGGCTTTACCCGTCTTCCCGACTCTTCAGTCACTGACTTTTAGCTTTCAGATTATATTTGAACTGTCAGTTTTGACTTGCAAAGTGTATTGAACAGCCAAGAAAAGGCCTGACAGATCACTTCTCGCACCATACACTGTCACCAAAAGAACTTTGATTAGGTCCTTCAGCAGGAGATTCAGGCTTCATTCCCTCAGAGCATCAAACTTTAAAGCTCAATAGTCTCCTTAATCCACAAAACACTGTTTTACACAATCTTAATTTGGTCATTATAGTCCGTCTTCTTAAGTACTGATGTCTTAACTCGTTCCTCTCAAAGGGAGATAACAGCATGATGTCAGCTACACGTCTTCCATTACATATTGGTTGTGTAATTGTGTTTTGTCAGACTGGTCCTAGCCAGGAACAGGCATACCAATTTTCTTCTCAACCCTTTGAAATAACTAATGAGACAAATTATTGAAATAAAACATGCAAATATTTTTCATACAGAAAGATAAAATCCTAAACATAAATAACCAAAATCTGCATTGCTTTCAAGAGCATGCATCTTTAAATTAGTTTACATTTGTTGGCAATTCATTTATTATAGATTTTAATATGTTACTTGTATCCATATGTTGAATTGTTTAATCCTTATGACCAAGAAATTTTTTTATAATTATTACACTCTTATTTATACTAAACTATTCCACCTATTAGAATACGTTTGGTCCAATACCACTGAAATAAACTATTACATGCTCTTGGGAATACACTAAGATGCAAATGAAACAATTTTTAAACTAAATCAGTTCTTAAAAAGACCTTTGTAAAAGATAGCTTTAAAAACCTAAGATTCCAGTGGCTACTATGCTAGTTACACTATAAACATTTTTAAAGGCAATACACGCTCTGAACTCTGAATTACTCCTTTTATTAGGTGGAAATACTGAACTGCTTCAGTGGCAAATAGCCTAGCAAAATAGGGCAAATCTGTCTAGAAGTCAATAGGAAGCAGAGCAGTAAAAGATACCCTTAAGCAATTTTACATTTAAGAGCAACCTACTTATGACAAGATACATTAATTTCAATAGCAATAAAAACAGACAGGACCACCTATCCTAATAATGCATTAGCTTAAAACTACTGATTACAGAGAGAACTTCAGTGATTTTGAAACACTACCAGTGTCATGAATTACAGATTGAGACCTCATATAATCAGGGATTATGTGTCTTTAATTTTTCATTGACCAAAATCTACAAAAAATGGGAATGTGATAGCTTAATGGCTTCATGCTTAAATCTATGCAGACTGCAAACCAGTTGTGTCCTCCCTTGCCATCTGTTCCTTGATGGTACTTAATGATTACATCTAGTATTATAACACAGCCTGATTTTAAATATATCATTGTTTGAATGTATTTGTTAAGCACAGTGAAATGCTGAAACAAGCATTTTTAAAAAAAATTCCACACATGTATACATCTCAAAAGGTAATAAATATTGACTGTTACTCTGTGATTTAGCTTACAGTAGCACAGTGTTCACTTTTACATATAAATATTGCTTGCCTAATAAAAGTTCTGGTTTTTGCAAAGTTATTTAGAATGCTGAGGTTCAATCTTGCTCTCTGCCAACTATTTCAATAATTACTAGCATCAGAATTTTTTGATAGATTTCAAATAATAAAGCAGCATTTCCATTATTTACTATTAGCAAGAAAATAATAAAAACATATAAAACATGTTTCACATAGGAATTTAATACAGCAATGTCCTTTTACAGCACAAGCTAAAATAAAAACAGGGCCTTCACTGGAGAATAACACATAATCTCCACTTTGCTTTTAAAAATGTGAAGCAATACCAGCCAAAGCAGTACACTGAGGCCACGAAGTTATCAGAAGCATCTCTGCATATGGGACAAAAGGAACAGTGGCTCTCACCAGCACACTGTTTGATCAGTTTTAAAATCATCAGTTGTAATCAAATGGGCAGTCTGCAGGAATTACAGCATCAATGAATGGGGCAGATTCTGAAGTACAATATTGTCAGTATCTGAACCTCAGTATTATGCATATTCTAGTAATATTGGTATGAGATGGCACACTTCAAACTCCTTCTGCAGCTAATCACTATGACCATTTTCTGCTGCCAAAGAGTATTTCCATACTAAACCTATAAAAAAGCTTAAAAAAAAAAAAGTCTTAACTCCTTTTCCATACCTCTGGCACACGTTCATCAGAATTTCTGTCAACAGAAATGGATTTAAATAGATGACTTCCCTAAAGAATGACTCATGATGCTGCCTACCCATTGCTGAAGAGTGTAGAGAACTAGCTCAGCACAGTCTTATCTGTAAAACAGTGGGCAATAAAATCCTTCCACCTCTTGAAGAGCATCATGCAAGACTTGCAAGCCCAGAGGCTACAATGAATACATAGACGATATTGAAAGACGTGACAACCCGGCAATATTACAACTAGAGAGCGGCAGAAGGGATGTATGTTCTAGAGTTGCTGAGTGTTGACTTGTAAATCCTGCTTAGTCAGTGTATCTTTGTGTTCTTACACACAGTGAAAGGATGCTCTAATCCTAACCTGCAATAAGCAAGAAAATGTGATTTATAGGAACCATAATATCTCAATTTAAGGACATTTAGCTAACTCTGCACTTTGCAAAGATGGGCTATATGTGCCAACAGTTCAACAGTTGTATCAAAGGTTTTTTGCTTCATTCTAATGTGAGTTTTAGGAAGCAAGTCTAAATTCAAAAGCCTTTTGGCCCTTGCACAAAACCCCATTTCCTAGGACTATGCACGGCATCGTAAACTATCAGGAGGCTGAAGCCCTATGCCTACCTTAAAAATTATGACCAAGTGGCCTCCAACAAATTGACTGGCTGGCAAGGACCACAGAAGGCACTGCCAAGAACATAGGAGTAGATGCTGAGCATATGCAGACAGATTTCCTACTCCCTGCCTTTGCTCTGCAGGGTCTGACCAGGCTGAACTACTCACAGGGTAGCTGCACAGTGCCTAAGCTCTCTTGTCCGCTCTCACAGCAGAGGAGCTGCCTAATTACTCATGGTTGAAGTGTGAGAAAATAGCTGGATCTGAAGCAGTGCCGCAAGCTTTTGTGCCAAGTAACCCCGTCCCTCCCTTCTCCATCAATATGAACCTGCTGCGCCTTGCGACCTCACGGCTCCTCTAACCAATCACTCTGCTGGGTGGTCCCACTGTTACATCATATTATTTGCATGAAGAGACATCCCCTCACATCTGTACACTCCCAGGTTTATACCTGAATGTGTGGACAAAATCACAGTATACGCAAGCGGTCTGGTGGCTAATCTTTAATTTCTCCCTCACAAGGTTTTAAAAAGGCCGAGTCCAGAATGGCCCAGATTTATTTTTTGTCCTTTCTCTTTTCCTTAACAGTAATAAGATGCATGCAGGTAAGCAAAATGTAGGTGAAAATAAGAGGAAATAAAACAGTTCACCTGTTAGTTACTAAGTACACATCTGTATCATTGAATTAACCCCCCAAAATGCCTACTTTCAAGACCACAGAGCAACAGCTGTCTTCATCATGACATAATACAAAACAACTTCACTACTATTGTTTCAACTTGACTATCAGATGTACTGTTTTCCTAACACACTAGAAGGTATATGTCAAAAAAAAAAAAAAAGAGCTTTCTGCCAAAGATTGAAAACGGTGAATCACTACTTACTGCACTGAGTAACCTGGATCAGCTCTCTGCAACAAATCAATGAGAATGCAGAGCCACCTCTGCTCCACAGCTAGCAAAAGGGATGCTGGTTTCCACCAAATTAAAATATTTCACTGATGGAAAAGAAAATCTATAGGGTTCAGAGCATCACAGAACACTGTCACTCAAAATAAACATTCCTGAGTATTAAATAACTGAGAATTCCTACAGGAAATAACTTGACAAAACTTTTTTTGAGCAAACAGATGGGAATCAGAAAGTCTGACAAAGATACTTTACTACTCCAACAAATCTAAATATCTTACAAGGGCCATCTCGTTGGGTTTTTAATTTGCTTGGTTGTTTTTGGTTGTTTTGGGGGTTTTTAATTGCAAAAGGCCTAGTAACAAATATTGCTTAAAAAATTAGAATTAGACTGCTGTAGTACTTGTACTATACTACTTTCCAGATTAAACTTAAAAAAAAAAGGCAGCACAGGGTGCAAGAGCATACAGTTCAGAAAGGACAAGCAGGAAAGAAGATGGACATACTACAGAAACAAAGTACTGAGGATAATAAATACTGAAGTTTTGCTTTCTAATTTTTCGTGTCAGGCTCAACGCTTTTTACTTGATGAAGCGAGTTCAAATTTTAAGATCTATTCAGTCCAATACAAATCAACAGAGTAACTGAAAGCTATGTGGCTTTGTGATTAACACCTCAATGTAACTGACCATTAAAACACCGCAAACATTTACATCCTCAATCATCTTGTGACAACAGTAAGATTAGGGCTAATCACAAGATGCAGCATGACTTGATACCAAACATTAGAGGGCATTAAAGTGAGAATTTCTTTTTATGATCTACCTTGTAAAGGACATTCTGCAAACATTCAAGTAGTTGTTTGAAGGAAACATCAGAAACAGTTAAAAAATAAGTAGAATATAGCTGGAAAGTTGCCATCACAGATAGGAAGCAGCAAATAGTACAGAAGGGAAGCAAGTAACCACTTACTGCCACTAGTGCACGACATTTGTGGAGCTAACATGCTTTCTAAGATATTTAAAATATTAATGTAAGGGAAAAATGACATGTATTTATAAGCAATACACATTGATGCAGTCTTCTTTCTTTAAGCTTAATCTTAAGAGATTTTTAAGTTTGTCCATACAAGTTTTTTTCTCTTCTACCCTAACCAACTTCCAACACCACAACAGTGGTGTACTTGGCTTTATTTAACAGTCATAGCGGTACCAAAACAATTTCTCCTTTGGAAGACTTGGAAAAATGTTCACTCATTCTATTCTTTACTTTGAACCTTGCTGAAGCTATAAATTCTGGAAAACATTTAATTAGTACTTCAGATTTAAAGCAGCCTGACCATGGGTAAACATCTCAGCACAGAGTTTTTAAAACACAGAAAATACTGATGTGAAATTAGCCTACTGAGATTACACCAAAGCTATGTGAATACTGCCATTTCAATGACTAAAAAGATCTTAAGTTGTAAAAGATGCCAAACCAATTTCCATTAAATACTTTTGTTTAGAACACTATGACTCCAGAATTCCCTCTCATAAAGTACAATAAACCTTTTATAAACAAATTAATAACAATAAAACATATCTTCATCTTTTTCTGTACTTATTTTTAGACTATCAAGTAACAGACCCGAGCTCATTGTAAAGATTATTCCAGAGAGTAAGACAAATTCAAATGCAAGGCTCCTGTATATAAGGGGATTGCCAAAGGAAATAAGTTACATTTCTTGTAAAAAATTACTGACATAAGCAACTTCATCGCTTTATCACACTAACTGCAATGTGTTGCAAATTTTGCACATCCATCAATACCTGTACAATCCCCTACTGACTTAGACAGACATAGAACAGCACATGAAGGATCTCACCCCTGTTAACTACCCAAAGCTCCAAGATAAGCATACATAAATATAAGGGCCTGTAAAAGAAGTGCACTCTTTTAAATTTAAAACATTCATATTAACATTCTTGCTAAAATGCAAGTCGGCACTGTAAGTATGGCATCTGCCTACATTATATCATACATCAACTAATATCTCTATATTATTTTTGTCTGTCATACACAATACTCTAGATGTACAGCAAGTACACTCGCAAGCTCCCAGGCAATTACACCAGACATTTTTTGCTCAAGGGCTTATTGAAGAAAAATAAAGACAAAAACTAGAGCAAATACCTCCCTGCAGCTTAAAACAGTGAAAAATTCTGTAATAAACCTAAAAGGACTCAATCTCCTATCACTATAAGAAAGAAGGTGAGGTTTTGAGTATATCTAAATATGCAACACAGATGCAAACAGCCAGAAATACAATAGAAGCTGCTTCTGAGTTCATCCCTTACTATTTCCCAATCCCAAAATACAACACGAGATAATTTTTGCTTTTTCCTCAGAGTAAGCCAATGGGAAAGTACATCAGCTGAGTTTGGGTCAAGCAGTAGCCTTGCATCGATTCAATGCCCCAGCATCAATTAGCCCAACGAAACACAGGGGTGGAATATTTTGCAAATACTGCTTAATAACAGCTGCCTGAGGTGCCATGCCTCTCTGGAGCATCTTAAGGCATAAATACAGAACCCTTTAAAACAAAGCAAACAAACAGTCCCACATAGCTATTAGCAAATAATTTCTAACCAGTGAGGTCATGTGCTCTAACAAAGCAGCGTTTCAAAAAAAAGTCTTGATCTCTAAATAATTACTACACAGGGAAAAGTGGTACAGCATGAAACACAAGGAAGGCAACAAATTGTTATTCTGTTTAGAGGAAATGCAAGAGAAATCAAAAATAAGAGGAAGATAAGAAGGGGCTTTTTATCTTTGTGTTCTTTCCTAACAGAAGACACAAATGAGGGAAAGCTAGAAGTAAGTTTCTCAAATTTAGCATAGGATTAAGACATGCTTGATTTAGCAACTGATTTGTCAGTTATCTAGATTAGTTTTTAAGAGAAAGATCAGAGCACAGCAATACTTGGCAAAGTTTTGTGGTGCACAGATCCCCAAAGTAGCCATGAAACCTGAAGAAATACAGCCTTGCCAGTGAAAGATGCAAGTTGATCAGACCAGGTAAGACATTTGCAGCTAACTTAAAGCTCTGGAATTGCTGCTGCTATACTATCAAGAAATATGACAATATTGTAGGGTGGCTCAAGGCATCTCAGCCAACTGGACAAATTGACCTTTCTGGTATTAAAAAAATAGAGCGAAACAGGACGTGTATTGCCTTTCCTTACAACACAGAGAGCCAGGACAGTATCACAGAAGTAGAGGCAGGTAAAGAGCTAAGTCAGTCCTGCAAACGGAAAAATTACAGCCTGCCATAACTGGAAAGCTCATTCGGCTTCAACGCTGGGTGCTGCTAAATGCAAATAATGCTCAGATGAGCCACTTGGCCATCACTACTAAAACAAGCAACATGGCCACTACTGCGAAACCAGGAGACGTCTTCCCTAGCTCAAAATCACACTCATGGCATTCCCCACATGGTCCTGTGACTTCAGCTAATGCCAGCTCTGCCTCGTGTAAGGGCAGCTCTATTTAGTAGTGCTGCACTGCGCTCTGGCTCTATCTCCTCCGTTATCTCACTTGGGCACCTCTGCCCTGTAATCTTTGGGGTAGCACACATGTGCCTCTACACATAAAACAACCTTAACCGAGCAAGGTCATCAAAGAAGACAGTTTGTCAGACACTCTAACTTACCCTTCCTGGCAACGAAACACATAATGCCTAGAAAGCTTATACCATTATTTTCATTATTTTTATGGAGAGCTTTGAAACAGCATGTAGAATATGAAATGCAAAATACTCTGAAAATAAAACTAAAACCACAGTGAATACACATTGTTTCCTGCAAGATTTTCAATGCTGAAACAAGTTATTTTGATTTTACATCTTTTAACAAAGATTGCTATTTATGAAACACGTAGATGGTCTTAACAGAGCACCTCTGCTTGTATTAAGAAATGTTTTTTAACTCAGTGTTTATTCCCTGGCCCCAGCTACTAGCCTAGACTCGGGATAAGTAGCACGCTATCAAAAGAAATAAGGAGACAGAAAGATATTTAAGACAGCCCATAAAGAAGTGAGCAAAGAAGTGGACATATACATGCAAAGGAAGATTAGATTATTTACTTCCTAATCTTCAAAATAGACAAGTTAACCACAGCATAGTTTACTGCATGGAGACAGAACAGACAGGACGAAGTATAGCGGACATCAACTGTTGGAAAGGGTGCAAAAGCCACAAAAGCATCAAAAAAAACAGTAAAAGAGACATAAACAACGATCAAACGCTTCAAGCATTCCACCTTGAACCCAAATTTTTTTCCCCCTTTAGCTGTTAAAATCCCAAGAAGTACAGGTTTCAGTCTATGACCTCCTCATCTGTCCAATTCAAAGCTCACTGTAGGCAGATGCTCATGTCTAAAATTAATCATCATTACACTATAAGAATTATTTTTTCCTTTTTTGTAATCAAAGGGTTTTAATTTTGAGAATCTTGACTGTGGTGCATGTTCTGCAGACCATTTATTGAAGAATTTGCTTCTTTACAAAAAATATAAGTTAAAAATCCATCTTTCCTTCAGAAAAATCTAGGCCCTGCAGCTGCAGAACCAGTTTTAAGGGCAACAACTTTCACGAACTACTAGAGTGACATCTACCTTGCATCTGACAGCACGTCTGAAAAGCGTGAATCAAATCTGTTTACTTCAAGAAAGTGAGAAAGGTGCAGACTTATATTATCAACCTTTTGGTAAAACACCTGCTCATATTTTTACTGCCAAACTCACCAATTTCATTTCCCTCAAAACTTTTTCCATTTCCCCGCCCAGCCACAATCTGGCTGAAGCTGCTTCTTGTTATTTGGTCTTCTTCACAAGAAAGAGTTAATTGGATTGGAGCATGTTTTCCTGTACTCTTTCACCGAGCCAGGCAGCTGGCTCAAGCACTAGAGATGGAGTCCAGTTTTCAGGGATAGATATAGGCAAGCCAGAAGTATGGGCTGGCAAGCCCAACTGTTTGGGGAAAAAAAAAGCATACAACTGAAGACTAAGTGCTCAGAAAAGGAGTCAATGAAGCCGTCTACACATTCTAGGCACACACCACCAGAGTGGTGGAAGGAAACAGTCAGCCTGTCCACCTGGAAAATTTGCTGGCCTGCATGTGGATCCAGGCAGTGAAAAACAGTGGGAGAACAGCAAAAGGGAAAGAAACACTAGAACAATAAAACCTTCATCTTTGGAAGTACTTCATGTGTGGATGCAACAACTGATACGGAGAGCATCAGTTAATATATTCAATTAAGAAAAAAGTTATGAATGGAACACTGTGATGGAAGAGGACAGGCTTTCCAGATAGTGGATTAAATTAATTCAGCTTCAGAGTTTGGTTCTATACATTACAGATTCCGCATACAGTATTTATCGAACTGCTACTTTAAAATACATCCATTCCCACAAATATAAAGCATAGTTAAATAAAACCACTAAAAGTGAAATACAGCTTCAAGTCTTGGTTACTTGACCAAGTATTAATGGTGGTGCTAAATACAATGAAAGTCCCTCAGAATTACTTGCAGCTGTATTTTTATTCAAAGGAATTAGTAAGGCTCCTGTCACTTTGGAAACCACGGTTCATACAAGACTTTAAGCACTTATACAATCCTACTGGAATTCAATTAACAAATATCAGAGAACAAGACCTAAATGAAGTGAAATTTAAAAACACTTAGAAAATAAGAATTTATGTAAGAATACCTTGATGCAAATAATTTGCATCAGAAGATCATATAAACAGTCCATTATCAAGACCAAAAAAATGAGGTTTTGTTAGGTTCTGGAAAAATATCTCTGTAGTTCTCATGCTAAGCAAGTCTTTGAGAGTTTTAAAAAAGATCAAACAAACAAAAAAAAAAATTGTGGAGGAAAATATTTTGATTTTGAGGTCACACAATACACATTTTTCTGCCACATTTCCTCAACATATGGTAGTTAAGACTGAAAGGAAAAAAAAAAAAGAATGGAAAATGCTGACAATAAGTTGCATTGATGACTGGTTAGAGCTCTATCTTTGAAATGTTTTTGCAAATGAAAACACACGTTTAATAGGTGGACATTCAAAGTGAATAGGACTAAAGTTAACACAGGTTTCCACAGTGATTTCACCAGAGACTGAATCTGTCTGCAAAACATGAAACACTTTTTCCCCTTCTTTCAATCCTGGAAAAAAATCCCTAAATAAACTAAACGCCTCACACACACACACCCCCCCCCACCCCTAAGAACAACACAGTTCTGGCAGCTTCAATTCTAGATAGTCATCAACTGTAATACATTTCAGTCCCCCAAAAATTCATTTAAAATACACCTTCCAGTACAGTTATGTATTTGTAAAATTAATTTCATTTGTACACCAGTCCTTTTACATGCACTTTTAGTTTGAGGTGGTTTTTAATTGTTCTGAATACCAAACTGTTTTAAATTTATATCTACCATGTGGTTTGTTTTTTTTTTAAATATGTAACACAACTTCTAAGTAAACAACAGTAATCACAGTCAAGTACGCACAAAGTCAAAGCTAGATTCAATACACTGTGCCTTAATCATGGGTATGTTCCCTCTTGGCAGCTTTCCATTTTACATATATGGATTCCACATATGGATCAGATACCAATCTATACTCTTAGTATTTAAAGACAACTACTGATAAAGTTTAATTTCAAGACCATATTCTTCAAAAATCACCTTGTTCCAGTGCTATATTTGCCTTTCAGTTGTCAAACATTTTTATCAAATAGATGCTCTACATGTTAAACCCATGGTCCTCCTATCTGACAAGCTACTTAATTTTTTATGTAGTCCAAGAAAAATATATAAATAAATTGTAAAGTAAGAATAATATGCTTCAGTGAATGCATCATTTTAAATTTCTATTAAAATATGCCAGAAACAGACTCAAGATTTCCTACAAAAAAAGTTCAATTCCATCAAGCTTTTCATGTTCCTCAATACTACAGAAGTAAATACTTGGAATTTTAGTTGCAGGTGACAAAGAGAACATTGGTTTCAAACGGATGTGAATTCAACTTAAATGTGGTATTGTGTAGATCTTTTTTACACAGATTAGTTATACAAGCTGAATATCAACAGCAAAAACTTTGAAAATAGTAAATATGAATAAAAACTATAAGCAGTCATGAAGCAGTGTTCCTGAGGAACAGCTGTCAACACAAGCTGCTCCTGCACTGATATACCTATCCAGTCAAAAGCTTACATTTTTTCATACTCACACAAATAAAAATGTGTTTCTCTGTAAAGATTTAAAATACAAAAAAAAAGTATGGAGAATTTTTTTCCACTACTAACATTTTTATGATCAGATCACTAGACACTTGACAAAAGTGTTACTCCCAAGCATTACAGTAGTGGGCAACATTCCAGTCAAAACTATGATTAGCAGAAAGTCACTATAAAGAAATCTTTCTAGCAATCAGTTTTCAATAAACAGTTTATAAAACCATGTAAAAATGTCTCTTCTGTGGTGCATAGCCAGAAAACATTCTATACTCTCAAATAAAATAGCAGCTTTACTGCACAACTATCTACTCTAATTTGGAACTGTGAAAAATAAAGCAGAAGGAGCTAAAGGACAGTTTATTTGCTCAGTAAACAACATTATGTGACTTGCATACAATCCTTAAGTTTTATTTTATGTGAACTAAGATATGCACTAGACTCTTATTAGCCAAGCAAATTTATTCAAAATTTTGTTTATGAGCATGACTTACAGTAGAATGAACCTTTATGCTTCTCAGTGGAAATCTGGGGAACTATTTAGAGTCATCCAATTTTCCAGTAAGTTCTGCATATCATGATTCAGCCTGTATTACATTATACATCCTGCAAATACATCACTTGGACATTAAACTGTAGAGTATCTGCTACGCTCCAAAGTCTCCTCTTAACTGAGCGCATGACTGCTTTAAGTATATAAAAAAATACAGATTTATCAAGGTCAATATTTGGCATAGAGAAGTGTTTTTGTAAAAAAACCAAAACACACAGGAGAAACAAGACAACAGCAAAAAAATAAGCCCAAGGCACAATTTGCACACACTTACATTTGCAGCATGACTTCATTCAGAAACACGCCATCCACTAGCGCCACATATTCTTCCAGGTTGGTCCCATTTCCTCCAGCTAACGGTCCAAATGTCTTAACCTAAAACATAATCATCACCACTGTGACACTAACTCCACCTTTTTCTCTACCGCAAGGCATCTATCTTCAAACAATGAGCAAATAAATGAATTACGTGTGAGGAAAAATGAATGCTTACCCAGGTGACAAGAGGGCTAGACATGAACTGCTCCAAAAGGGGTGTGAATATTTCATTCTCCATTTTACAAAAAAATGGTTAACATCAATGTAGCTCCTCTGATGCAAAAAATCTGAGAAGTCCTTCACTGTAGCAACTCTATGAAATGCTCGGAGAATTCAGCTGGAGTAAGCAAACCCCATTTTTACCAGGCAACTGGCAACTAGGATTTATCTTCCTCTTTCACAAAAAAATGCATTTGAAACTCCATCTACGCCTGTTTCAGCCTTTCCATTGATGTCTCTCCCTTCCTACATACCGAAAGGGTAGAAGGAAGGAAGGAAAGAAAAGAGGGAGGCTGTCTAGCTACTGAGATTCTGCATCAGACAAAAAAAAAAAAAAAAAAAAAAAAAAAGGAAGGAAAAAAATCTGCTTCAGCAGTGGCAGCTCCTCAGAAAGGAAGCAGATATTCCAGTAAAACTCTGCAAGCTCATCCTGCCCCTTCCCCACAAAAAAAAAAAAAAAAAATCACAAAAAAACCCCCACAGAAATACCCAAAGCCCCGGCGAGGGGAGGCAAAGAGGGGCAGAGACCCCCACCCCCACTCACAGCAAAGCCCCCCCGGCTGCTTCTGCACACAAGAGAATCCTTCTGTTTCCCCCCCTCGCCTTCCGCAATGGCACAGGCAGCCCGCAGAGAGACACCCAGCCCCCAGCAGCGATGAGAGGCTGTACTAAATCAGTTCCCTTTTCTAGCCCCTTCCCTTTTTCCACCAAACTACAACGCAAGCCAGAGACCGGACACCGGCACACGCCGCCTCGCCCCACAGCCTCGCCCTTCCCCCGTTCCCTCTCCTCAGCTCTCTCCTCAGAGCCCCCCTCCCGGCGCCCTCCGACTCCCTCCTCAGCCCTTAACGCCCGGGTCCAGCTGTTCGCCCGCCACTTGGCCCCCCACTAGCCGCTGCCCCCACCGGCCACAGCGGGCTTCCGCGGCACCAGGTCCTCTTCCCACCCCCTTTTCTCCCAAGTAACGGCCACCTCGCCTCAGCCAGCCCGGCCGCTCCGCATCACTCGCCTCCCCCTCCTTCCTCTCTCTCTCCCTCCCTCTCGAACGGGCGGTTCCAGCGTATGGATCCCTCCGCACGGCTCTGCGTGCAGAAGCCGGTTATCCCTCCGCCAGCCCGGGTCCCTTCTTTCTCTCTCTCCCCCCGCCACCCCCGCGGCCGCTCGGGGATGGCGGCGCAATTAGAAAGGGGCGGGGCCGAAGGGGAAGCGGGGGGAAACCGCTGCGGGGTGCGCGCACGGGCACCGCGGCGCGTGAAGGGGCGCTTGAGGCGGGAGTGGCTCGAGGCGGCTCGTGAGGGGGGGGGATCGGCTTGAGGCAGCGCGTGAGGGCGGCCTCTGCCCCGCGGAGGCGTGAGGGGGAGGACGAAAAGCGACCGGGGCCTGACATACGCAGGTCTGCCCCCGGGGTGCGGGAGGGAGATGCTCTTCGGTTCCCCCTTTGGGGGGGGGGGGGGGGGAAGGTGCCCGTGAGGAAAAAACTTCGCGAGAGGAAGAAAAAAAAAGAGGGGAGGAAGGGGAAAAGGGTGGGGTGGAAGGGGAGTCGCTGACGGCCCTGAAGAGAAAAATGGGGGATTAATGGCAGGGTCCGCACCCTTGCTCCGCACTCCAGCCTTCCGAGGGAGCGGGAAGGAGGAGGACAGGTTTTCTCCTGAGGAGGTGAAATCCAGGCACACCCACGGTAACGCGGAATCCCGCTTTCTGGAGAGATTTAGGGGGAAAGAGGAGCTCACAGGGAGGGAAGGGGGGCGACCTGATGACGGAAAAGCGAACGATGACAAGCAGTTTGCTTGCCTAAGCTATTGTCCTTAAGCTATTTCTTGCCGCTTGTATTTCAAATCTCCAACATACGGGACCGTATCTGTTTAGTAGATTATGTAGTTTATTGACAAAGCATTTTGCAAGCTCTCAGACTAAATCCAGCTTCTCTTCCATGTAGTATAAATTAAACTGCAGCAGCATTTTTTTTCAAATACCTTTAGTTTCACACACAGAGAAAAAAAAACCAGAAAACCAGCAGCACAAAACAGTGTAGTAAAAGTCACTGAAATTAAGTCGAAAAACATCACAGTAACAGCTAAAGAGATTAGTTGTTTTTTTTTTAACCCAAATACTGGATATAGTATTTGTCCTGATGGTCCAAGATTAGAAAAATATTCCAGTCGTGACCTTTTCTCCATATGTGAAACTGAAGAGAATGTCTAAGTAAAAGATTGAAAAAATAAATTATGGTCCTTGAAATATTAGTACATAATTTGAGTTCTGGGCATTATTTTATTAAACAAAGTTGCATAGTTAAATGACTTTTCCAATTCTGGTAATTACACATTTTTAGCAAAATAAGGTCTTTCCCTCCCAAACCAGATCTTTAGTCTTCCTGTGAAACAAAGAAATAAGAAAAAGCAAAGGAAAAAAACTGCAGTCTTGGATCTTAATAAGAATCTGGTGATCCACGGGTGAAATAACTGCCAATAAGCTACTAGCCCTTAAAGACAACTACAAAAGCATTTTTGTAAAAGCCTGACTAGCCAACCGCTAAGCTCCCTGTATCTGGCAACAGTGTATAGTATGCAATTGTCCGTGCAATACTGTGGAACTTCCCTGGCTCATCAGCTTGTTTCTTGTGGGCTCTAATTAGGCAGTAATGACTTTGGCATAAAGCAATTTCTAAGAATTAGAGACAGGCTAGTAGAAGTTGATAGCCCATGTAGTAGTCACATGTTAATAACACCAGCTGGCTCATGAGTTCCTGAAAAACATTTCATACTGAGATTTTGTAACACTAAGATAAAGTTTTGATGAAACAGTTTTAGATGTTTTTACTTTCATCCACGCCATCCAGTTTGCATACATTCTCAGCAGTGCTCTTGGGCACTGTTCCTGCAGAAAGGCTATTATATTTCAGATAAACATTGCATAATATCTTTTTGAAATACATTTTAAGCTGGTCTATGTCAGGTGATTTACAGTTTCTTACTAGAACTGCACATTAGTAGAAGAGAAAATTACAGAAACGGTGTCCAGAAGCAGTCATGTGAGTTTTATTTTTTTGTGCGTTTTTTTTTGTTGGTTTAGACTAAAATCACTTGAAACCTATGAAGAAGCTCTAGTTTCTGTAGCTTATGCTTTGTCAAACCAAGTGTACGAATATTTACCTCATTTTCAGGTATACACAGACATCAGTCAGAACAAATTGCTGTCAGGGTAGCTATTTACAATGTAGTAATAGCTAGAAGAAAGCGATGAGCTAAGAGTTTGTTCAGTTGCCTGTGGTGTTCATCATGCATACATGGTAGGGGCCTTGTTACTACCTCCTGGTGTAGGCAGGCTTGACCAGTTGTAGCTATTGTGGACCAGCTGAGTTGTGCTCAGCTGTGGGGCAATGCAAACTAGTTACTTAAAATGCAGCATCTAAGAGAGGTGAGACAACTTGCCATAGAACAGGAAGCTATCTACCTTTTGTTCCTGAGTCCTTGTTTGACAAATATCCTTTGAAATGAATTAGAAGATGGAAATAAATCTTTGTCTTCTGAGATGCTTTTTTGATCCCAAACTGAATATAGAAGGCTTCCATTTTTAGCGTAGCTGTCAGCAGTCTTCAGGATTATTGATGTAGGAAATACTCAGAAGTCACAGTTCTACTTCAAGCTGCATCAGGGCAATATCACTATAACCTGTAGGATGTTATATATTTGGCTGCTTTATTTTAGTGCTTTTTACCTGGAAAGACTCCTAAAATCAAGTTTGATGACTACACTTACAGTGGTAAATCCTGGAGTTTTGTTACTACGAGTGAGAAAGTTGGCAGCTTGAGTTATATAGAGAAATAGAGAAGGCTGGTAGCGGGTGGTTGTTTATGTCTCAGAGTGCGAGCTGACCAAAATCCTCCTCCCTCACTCCTTTGTGAAGCATCTGTATTCTCAGGTGTCTAGTGAGGTGTATGCTTAGACTAGTACCACTTCCTCAGTGAGAAAAAACAGTGGGCCACCTAAAGATGGTAAGAACCCGTCTTTGCTCCTCCTCTCGTTATCCCAGTACTATACACCTCCTACAGATCACACTCCTAGCTTTCAAATTTCATTAGCGTATACTCAGATCTCCGAAGTGGTATGATTCAATTTGAAATTATATCTGTCTTCTTCCTCAGAAAGTAAAATACTCTGGTTTGGCTAGAATAGATCTGTCAAGATAGTTTGAGTGATTGTTTTACTTTGAAACAATAAAATGCAGAAATGGCATTATTAAGCCTAAATTTTAACTATTCTAGAAATGCATATTCAGGAATATTCTGGAACTGAAAAAATATCCTTTTTATAATTTAAAAAAAAATGGACAGAGGACAGTCTTGTTCTTTCACATCTCCATTTTCTACTACAGATCAGTATTTCACACAGGGTGTGGCCTACTACTTCTGAAAGAACGGTTTTGTTATTGGATGTGTGGTGTTTGTTCTTCTACAGGTGAAGCATCCTCATCTCATTTCTATTTTCTTTGCATTTTCTTTGCTTCCACAAAGATTCTACACATTATCAACAATCTATGCCCAGAGCCCAGACCTACAGATTACAGGATGGCTTCTTGATCTCATTTTAACTTGTTTTTCTCATAGCATCGTTTCCTATGCCTGTTGTGGCAAAACAAAGATTGAAAAAGAGCAACTAGAACAAAATGAGGCCGTAAGTCTGCAGAGAGCAGGAAAGTCTAACTGGGTACAGCTCCATTTACCTCATCAGTTTGTCAAACTATTTCTGTTCAGCCCTGCCCACAGTGCACTAAGGAAGGGAACTGTTTAACAGAAAAGCGTAAGCAATCTACCCATCTTTAGCTGATGCAAGAGGCAGTGGTTTTCTCTTCCTCTCCTACATAGCCAAAGAAAGAGGTGGCAAAGAGAGAGCTCTCACTATTGTTTTTGCCTACTGCTCTGCACTGCCAGGTTTCTAGGCCTTTGCCTGGCCTGATGAAACTTCAGAAGAGAACAAAACAGGAACCTATCATGAGTGTTTGGAATCCACGGCAGGGTTATGAAAGTGCAGTGAAAGCTAGAATTTTCTGAATATGTGCTGACTTGACAAGACAGTGGCTACTGCAAACCTTCCTTGTCCTATGTTTGCTCCCAGAGAAACCTGTTTCCCTATCAGACCAAGGCTATAGGAATAGATGGGGCAATAAGGGGAAGAGTAAGAGCACTGAGGGGTTGAGTCTTTCTAAGTGGTTAGGAATTCCCAAAAGCGTCACATGAACAGCAGACTAAGAGTTACTTCTTATTCCACAGGGGTGATAAGAAGGGAAAATCCCTCTGTAAGACAAATAATAGAGTGGAAATTCCACAATAATTCTTGAGGATTTCCTCCCTGCTACTGCATCTGCTCCGATGTGACCAAAATTCCCCATCAAGAGAACTTTCTGAGCAAGAACTGTAAGTAACCTCAGAATGATAATATTTTGAGTGAAAATTTAAGAACAAAACAGTAGGGGCTTAAGCCCCATAAAGTGGCTGTTGTCCATTGAAGGTGTGGGGGTTTTTGTGGGTGTTTTTGCTTGGTTTTTTACGCATCACACAAATTTTGTGGTTTATGTCGAATTATATCAAGAAATACATATAGAGACAGCAGACAAGGAATATCCTGTATGGATATCTGCAATCCAGGACAGTTCTTTGCATCACCATCAGAGCAAATGCATCAGAATTTCCTGTCAGGCAGAATGCTAAGTGCAAGAACAGGTATTTACCACTTCCAGCCATGCCTAGCTGACATCCACATCAATCTGATTCCTTTTTAGCCAATGTCAATATTGAATCCACCATTTTCAATTGAATTACAATTAAAAGTACAATCTAGCACATTCACAGAAATCTAGCAGTCATTTCCAGTAATGATTTGTTGTTAAAAATAAACAATTACTTGTTTCTAGCAAGTTCAAAGAAAGTGATTAACTATGTTTAAAATATACGGCATCTTAAACTCAAGAGAAGTCAGTGCAGTATAGTGAGTGGTAGAATTGCAGCAGTAGAGACAGTTTCTAACTCCTACTGTATCACTGATTTGCACATTAGACAAGTATTAATTGAGTTGAATAATGACATCATACTTACATTGTGAAACAGTGGGTGCAAGTATTGTATTTGATGTTATTACTCAGCTGAAGATGGAAGCCCTTACAGCTTTTTGTTCCTTTTCAGTCAGGTGGACTGGATGCTACTGTGGCAAGTCAGCTGATGTCATAAAAAAAAAAAGTATTTATCTTGATTTTTAAATTTAATAGCCATTCCTAAAGATTTCCACAAGGCTTAGACTCCTAAGAGAATGTCAGACAAATACTGCTTCAGAAAAAGATTATTTGAACTTAGTCTTACAATTCAGATTTTTTCTGCTTAGCCAATAGAACATTCATCTATGTTAGTGATTTCATCTGCAAACTACAGGTCAGTCTAGTAATATTCTCTATGAACTTCCCTTTGCTATTTGCTGCATATAAAGAAAATAGATTTTTTTTTTTCCCTAAAAGCAAGTGTTAAACATTAAAGCGAGGACAGCAGTTACCTAGGACACTAGCTTTGGTACTAACTTCTGTTGTGGCCAGTGAAGTGAGACTGAGCAAAAGCTCTTGCTGACAAGCCTTCTGTTAAACAAGTTCCTGCCAGTGTGAGTAGTGTTTCTTATGAACTGGGTCAGAAAGATGAATTATAGGGCACGCTACACATTTCCTCTGACAAGGAGCGAACTGCAGCCCAGTGTGCTAATTGTTAGCAATTACAGCTAGCTGTGTATATGCAGATCAGTGGCTAGAAAAGCAAGGCACTGTGATTGTAACAACAGCACTATGCCATCTTGGATTCCTAGCATGCAGAAATACTGAGCTAATTTTCTTCTCTGGTGTTTTCCTTTAGTATAGAGCACTCTGGCCATTCAGCTTAACAAGACAGAAGACGTTTTTATATCCCCTGTGAGAGATTTTCTTACCTCTTCAAACTCCAGTTGCCTCAGTTTTGTTTTAATTTGACATTAGGTTTGCTTTGTTTCATGCAGCACCATGTTGCTGGTAATTGCCTGCCTATACTTTGCCACAGACTTCTTCTGGTGCCTCCCTACTTTGATCCACATTTTTGCAGTCTTGATGTCACTTGACCCCAGTAGCTTGGACAATGCTGGCATGAAACCCATATTTATCAGCTCAGCAGAGGTTATTAGCTTCCATTTCACATAGAGCCCTGCATCACCTTTGATGTTAGCATGTCTCATTAGAGAGGCATTCCTTGCCAGCTGGGGATGGTGTTTAGGATCTTCCCAAGGTCAGTAAATAATGAACTGGATAGAGTACATTTCTGTGTTTGAGATTTCAATTTGTGTACATGGACTTAGTTATGCCCACAAGAAGAATGAAAATTTTACGTCACTAAGAATATAATTCTAGTAGAATCATTTTTGTTAAAATCTGTTCTTCTGAGCTCCCTCCCTCAGGATTATCTCTTAATTTTCATGTCTGACTTTACCCCTGGTTATTTGTCAAATTATTTATGTCTGAAAACAGCTTTTCTCTTTATGAAATATTAGTGAAACAATTAAAAGCTTTTAAGAAATCCCTATTTTGCCTTTGGAAAAATCCTCTGTCAAGCTTGTAGAGCAAGAAAACACAAGTTATTCTTTTACATCATTGTATTAAAAAACCTGATATTAAAACATTTGAATTAGCAGAAGAAACTAAAGGTCACAAAAAAACCAACTAATGCAGAATAAAAAAAAAGATAATTACACTTACTGGATAGCTTTCATGATTAAACTTCTTGGAGTAGTGTGGATGATGATCCAACTAAAACTGGGAACAGCCTACTCATTCACACCTCTTTCAGAGGCCACTGTTAACTGTAAGACCCTTTTGTTTGCATTATGTCCAGATGGTTCAATTCACCGTGATACCAGTTTAATTGTGAATTCAGCTTAATTGGAGATGAACATAAAATTGAAATTCTTACCTATTCCTGTTCATCTCTGAAAAATATGCCATAAGGGTTTGTAAAAGCACCTCAAAACACCAAAGCAGTAATTCAGAGCAAGTTTTGTGAATCACAGTAAACACCGGGGCTGTTTTCAGTAGGGCACAATTACTGGCACCTTCATATCACCTTCTCTTCTATTATGTCTACCAAATGAGCTAGTTGTGCATCATAACAATACCTAGATTACTTCCTGTAGTGTATAGAAGTAATCTTGAGAAGGAATTCCAAGGTTCTTATGATGTATAAAACCACAGTGTAATAGCTACCATCATACCAAATAGAAAAATGTTAAGTAGAAGCAATTAAAATAGTGACCACTATCACGTGTTAACAAATCTAAGCTTCTTAGCTATTTCCCTTTCTCTTCCTGATATTTTTACCCTGCCATTTTGTACCCAAACCTACTCCTTTTTAAAAATTTTTATTCGAATATTTGACTATGACACCTTCATCTAAACCCGAGTGATACATTTGGTCATTTTTTTTAGGCTTTTCTGAACCACTGTCAGAGCAACAGCTATTTCCTGTATATTTCTTTCCAGTGTCTAAATACCTTCCTTGGGTGGATTCTTCTTGACAGCTTTATAGACCTATAAAATGCTATATTTTTTCCTAAGGTGGTCATACAATACTGAAGTTCTTTGTAAAAATCATAAACTGCTCTATAATAAAAATTCTGACATCATCTAAATGAAGCGTATATCATGAAGTGCTGGTGGTTTAAAGGTTAAAGGATGGTGTGGCAAAAAAAAAAAAAATTTCTCCTGTAATTTCAGGCCTATACTGAGACATCAGAGTTCTTTTATAATGTATTATGAAGCAATTTCACACACTACTGATTTTTAATGCCTATATAAATAAACAATCTGCTAAAGACATTAGACGTTTGAATTTTTAAAAATAACCTGTGTAAGATTAGAATTCAATTTTCTGTGTTTATCAGGCTTGATTATTCCTGTGTGGGTCAGAAAGGGTTTAATTTTGCCTAAAATTATGACTTTTAAATATTAGTAACAGGTCAAAAGCCATATAAAATGTTAACTGTAAGTAGGAGAATACTGTAGGCCTTTTAGCAGGGCTTTCCAGAAAATCCTATACTAAATAAATACTTCAAAATTTATTCCTTACAATTCTTTTCTACTACTATGATATATGGGATCTATTGCAGAGTTAGTCCACCTTAACAGTCTGCCTTAAATAGATGAGATTATTCAGCATGTTAAGTCTGTATCTCTGTAAAAGGAAAACACCTTAACAAAGAATGGTTTGTTGCTGACCTGCAGCTGGTTATGGTATTTCATCTGAAAGCCTATTTAAGTCCTTAATGGTAACATTTATTCCCTCTCCCTCAGAGGGGTATTTTACAAACAAAATTAATTAACAAACGAGGATAGCCAATTTTGTGCTATACTTTAGGTTGACAGTCACCCAAAAGGGATGTTGGCACTAATAATAATGATTATCTCGAAGTAGCAAGAGGTCTTCTGACTCTGATGAGATCTCTGCTGGAGCTGAATCTTTCATGCTGGTGTAATGCACGTGGAGCACAGCAGAACAGAGAGCAGCTGGCAGAAAAGTAGGAGCTGATGCAGAGGACACGGGTACCAGTAGTGGAAATAGCCTACAAGTAACCTCTGACTCAAATTATCAGCATTGATACTTTACCCGATTTGTCTATAGTTCCATTAAAAAGGTGACTGACATGCCTCCAGCTTGTGAGGCTTTATTTAACACTTCAGAGCTGATCCTTCTATGCCGAGTGGATATACACTCTTGCAAATGATTCACATTGACTTGACTTCATAACTGTTCAGCTCTGAGCTCAGACCTCTTACTCAGTCTACTTCTTTCACTGCTTCTGCCTTGTCTTGATGCAGTTAAGTGGAAGCATCTAACAGCAAAGTATTAGAAGTACTGTAGTTTCCTTTATAGCAACACGGACTGTGTTTAAGAAATCAGTCAGGCATTTAGGAACTGCTAATCCTTCTTGTGAAGAATACAAGGCTTGTTTCTTCGAAGGAATTTCTTCACTCAAGGGCCCAAGACACAGTTCAGTTTTATCTACCAAATGCTTTTGCAGCAAGGCAACAACAACAAAAAAGTAAAAATAGGGTTTTAATGTAACTTTCTTACTGCAAATTTTTCTTGGGTTGTTTTGTGATGGCATTGTAATTATAGATAATATATTTATATGTTTGCTTTTTGAAGAGCTAATAGTCATCCCAGTGCTTAGTAACAATGGTAACAAAGAGAAATCCAACTGTTCAAGAGGTAGTAAAATAAGCCTAGTAACAGGCAGACTTAGAATAAATTGCAATTCAATTATCATGGGTTTGGGAAACAGACACCAAGCAGGAAGCTTCCTGTGAATTACCAAATAAATTCTTCTCATAAGTATCACATTTTTCACTGTCACCATGGGTCTGCTCAGTTTATGTATCCTAGTCTGTTACAGCAGGAAATCCACAATGTCGCATATGGTGGCACTTGATTTTTCCCCTTGCTTTTACACCAAAAAAAAATAGTAACTGCAGGATGAATAAGGCAAGACAAATAAATACCAAGTTTCTAAATGATAAGCTTTCATTCCTAGTGTGACCCTATTTTCAGTGAAAGTCAAAATTCTGTCTGTAGGCATTATATAACTAGATGTACTTTATACCAGAATTATAGAATTGAAGATCCTTTACCTTATGTAATACTTATTTTAGCTTAGTTTAACTGTAACTTGAAAGTCACTCTAGGAGCCCCTTAAGCTTTTTTGTCAATGTACCACAAAGGAAAATCCAGATTAAACTACACCTGCTCTATATTGTGCTTAAACAATAGTGCCCCCTTGAGGAGATTTTTTTTTTCATAGATAGGCATGGGCATAGACGGCTCGAGGATGAATGTTCAACTACAAGGTAAAGTAAACATAATACTTTTATCTACAAGTAAGGCCCCAGAAAGTTGCATACATTTAAGATATTGCTACAGCTTTCTGTTAGACTAATATGAATTCAAACAAGCCTGGTTGCTTCCAAACCTCTGCAATTTTGGCTCTACCTAGAAATGCCTAACTAAAATGTATCCAACTATGTGACAAATTCTGCAATTTTTTATTGAGGATGATACTCATAGGATCATTAAAGTAGACAAAGTTCTCAGACTCAACCCTCTGCAATCCAAATATTTAGAGAACGTAATGTCACAGATCCTATATACCTTCTAATTGCACCTGCTAATGCTGATGAGTCACCCATTTGACTCAGCATACATCCATCTGCAGAGCTCAAAGTTCTGTCCAGACTGAAAACCAATAAACCGGTTAAAATATTAGCAGCATAACTATAATAACTCTGGATTCATCTGCTGCGTGTTTACTGAGAGCCCCCAATGGGTTTGTACAGCCTCTACTATTATAGCTAAATTTCTACTGGTATCTGAACAGACTCATTTAAACGTATCTCAGCACATCTACACAATCTGTTATCACATTGCAAAATAACTATGTATAGATACCACCAGAGAGATATGGGAAGCAATCATTGAGAGCAATGATTTCCCCCCTCCCCACTTTGAACATTTTCCATGCTATGAAATACAAGTCCTAAAGACAATAGGAAAAATACTTTAAAAACATTTTTTTCCAAATCTGGAAAGCATCCTAAAATGGCCACCTCCCAAAAGCAATGTTCTTCCTAAAACAGAAAAAAAAAAAAAAAAGACTGACAAGCCTTGAGTGAAAATAACAATGCTGGTTTGCAGTGAAGACCAGCTTAAAAATGCTTTGCTTCAAAAGACGAGAATGGGAAAAATATTGAGAAATTTGGGCAGGTAAGAAGGATTTTAGAAATAAACAGGCAAGATGTAGTATAATACATCAGATTATTAGAACAAAAAGAGACAGAATGCTAAAACAAAAATGTCCTGAGATAGAAAAAAATACAAGAGGAATAGCATATGAGAAATTCTGGAAGTATGTATAAAATTTAGTAAGAGAACTGCTGATTTTAAAATCAAGAGCTGCTGCTTTTACAGGGTGTGCTCACATAGGGGAATGGAACAAATTAATTGTACTGAGCTCAGTTACTGCTTATTGGAAAGATCTGTAAATTCTAGTCTGCAGCAACTGGCAAGATACCACACATACACATCTGTTAGAAAGTAATTATTTGATGGCATAGTAAGTTGGTACTAACTGTCAATGCCTCAGAGCTATACAGTATTTTGCAGTCCTCCAGGTGCTTTGCCACACAGCTTGCCTTCTCAGAAAACTATGCAGTTTGCTTATGTGATGTAGCATCATGACTAGAGCTGCTTCACCAGCCTTTGTACTTACAGGACTCTTTTAGATTCAAAGAGAGACTGTCTGAGCCCTGAGGAGAAAGCAACATGCTGAAACAGACCCTGACAACAAATCTCTCAGTCCTTTTGTCTGCCAGCTATCAATTCCTGTGAACCCCTAAAGATCCAGTCCTGTAATTGAGACCCTGGCTAGTTGGCATTTATCTCGTGACTCAGTACACCTGCGATTGCTGTATGCCATTAGCATCCCACTTCATGATACAGATTCAATATTCGTCTTAGAAAAAACATAATCATATCAGATACTAGCAAATTGGGTAGATGTGAGTTTTTCCTCCCCTAACCAGGCACACAAAAGTGGCAACTACAAAGGATTCTGTTTAGAATCCATCTTGCCCTGTATATATTAAGTCATCTGCTCCTAACCAACCAAATCATCATTCAGCCTGTCACAAATGATCACCTTATCTTTTTGCGCTCCCTGTCCCGAGTCCTTAGTGTCAAACCTACGCACTCATATATTCAGGGGTGAATGCACTGAAGGCCCGGCACAGAAAGCATCACACTGCAGTCTTCAGGATTAAATAGTATCTTTTGCTCAATGATTTACTCATCCACCAGCCCATCCTTTCATGTTGGTTCAGATTTGGAGTTTGCCATTCTGGAAATATTTCTCTTTCCCATCCATTATCCCCTCTGTCATCATGAATTTACACAGGAAAATTCTACTGCAGAAAGCATTCATTGGGTATATAGCAAGGAGCTGAACATTTTGTGAAGGTCAGTTTGAATCACTCCGTAGTATTATAGATTAGTGTACAGCACAGAACACCACATGAGGCCGTTTGCAGGTATTTTCCAAGTAAAAAGTATTGCATTTCATCTATACAAAAGCTTTCAAGACTTATTTTTCTCATATGAAAATCATTCTGGCACAAAAATACAGATGAACAGCAAGGAGCCAATAATATTAATACCAAACATGCTAAACTGTATTTATTTCACTGAAAACCATCTGTATTTCTGCAGGGAATGTAGAATTGAATTTTAAGTACAGGAAGTGCTCTATTACTGCTCTGGCACTACAATGCAGCGTTGCTTTGTTGTTTGCTCTAAAATAGTAAGCTAAGCCTGTCCAGCCAAGCAAAGTGTCAGAAAGGAATTTTCTGATCTGTAGCACCAAACTGTATCTTGCTGGTCTCTTGTCAGCTTTCCCAAAGAAGCACTTTTTCTATTTTATCATGCTGAACACATTACTAGTATTAAGACTCCCAGCAGAGTTTCAAATGCAATTTCTAACCTCCCCCCAACCCTTGTCCTCCATCCAGCTCTCTTCACGGCCTAAAGTCCTGCCAGGATTTCTGCAAGAGTGCAAAAGCATGGATTAGCTTCACCCCATGAGCCTCAAAGCCCTAATATGCAAAACAGGAGAACACCATAAACCCTTGCTGACACCCATCTACTCCAGCCAATCGTGGCAAGCGTCTTAAGAACAGATACTGAGCTCTGAGGAACCTTGGGTGTGGCAGTATCCCAGTGTTAGGATCTGACAAAGAAAATATCATAAGTGTGCCCCTGCCCCTCCATAAAAACCCAAACGAAACCCAGAAAAACCTAACACCAAAACTACAAAAAACAACAACCCACCAAACCCAAGCCAATACAATAAACCCCTAAAACCAACAACAAAGAGATAAGGAATTACAAGACTGGTCTTGCAAGATCCTCAAAGCTTCTTCATAGCATTTTCTCTCAAAGGCTGTCTGATCAGCATTTCTACCTACAAGCTATTGAATACAAAAGCGAGTCGCTGACCTCTGATCCATTCAGCTGACAAGCAGGGTGGCTTTCAATCTCTACCCCTCAAGAAAGTAGAACTAGAAAGAAAAGGCCACATCAAAAAGCTTTGTGCACCAAGAACTCCCACTGTCTGTTATCCAGACACTAACTTTTGTATGACTCATTTCACTTAATTTCTTGTCCGTATTTTCTATAAAATCTAAATAATCTGCTTATTCTCACCTTTGGAAAGAGCGTTTAGAAGTTTTATACACTTGCCATACTTAGATAAGGTTAAAAAAGCACGAATAAGACATACAGCGGGTGAAATAAGTCCTACACAATGACAGTATAGCTCCCAGCTTTGAATTCTTCTTTGAGGTAATCCATGATACAGTCACAAAATGACCCACAAAGTGACACACAGCATTGCTTGATAATGAACATCCTATAAAAGCATAGTTTCCAATATTGTGCTTTAATGCTAAGATCTAAAAAAAAAGTAAAAATTCCATATTCTGAATACATAGTCCACAAATTTAAATTACTTAATAACTAACTCATGGTGCTCTCATAAAAATCCACTATGAAAAATTACACTAAGCTTAATGAAAAGCATGCATGCACTGGAATTCTACACTCAGGCTATACTCCAAGTGGAAACACAAGCAGCTCTGCTTACGCTACTGTCATTTAGTCAGTTTATAAAGTTTGAAAAGGCTCCACTCTTCATCTCCCAACGCTGCTTTATTATGACTTCCAGTTGTCAGGCACACTGGTATGGCAGTTGTATTCAGGGAAATGCTGCTCAGCATCTCCTAGCCATGTGTGACACAGCCTCAGCTCTCCCTCTGTTCCAAATGGACCCTCTGGTATAAGCCCAGTTAAGTGGCACCTTAATGGACAATAAAAAGGAAATACCAGAGTAAGAGTGAAGTAGCAACACCATTATTCTTCACAGAGCTGTGTGTGACATTTTTTTCCAGTGATATTAGAATTAAATAATTCCCTTTGCCTGCTTTTGTTTGTAGTGGGTAACACTGGCTCACAAGTAAACCTTTCCAGAGCAGAGTAACAGTGTAGCTTTATCCCATTTACAAAAGTTGAGAAGCCTAACATTAAAAGCAGGAAGAAAAGTGGAAATAGGAACAGAGGTTTCACTCTCTTAAGAAACTGGAGAGCCCCTAAAAAACCTTATTGACTAGTGCCCATCAAACCGGCAAGCTTTTGGGAGGCCAATTGCAAGTGATGTGAGCTAATGTGGTGGTGCAGCAAGTTTGTAATTTATGAGCTTTGCTCTCATCTCCAGAAAAGTCATCTTGACACTATTGTGTCACCCTGAACATGTGGCTTAATCACAACAGTAAGCTGCCACAGCTAAAGCATTAATTGTTAGCACAGAATCTTTCTACACCTGGAAGACAGATAACACACACTAGCAAATGGGATAAAGTTGTGCTCTCCAGCATATGTAATTTGCTAAACTAATTTGCATGATTCTTCCGAGATCTGACTTGCTACAAGTTCTACACATCTAAAAACTATGAGAAAGGACAGACTATGTTCTATAGAAAACACTTCCATCTGTATCTCCACTGAAATATTTTATCTTCTATATTCAATTGATTTTTCTGTTTCGGCAGTATAAAGCACAGTTTCTCTGAATCACACTAATGCATCTTTTTGTGTGTTTTTCCTGGTTTTTATAATCACCAGTGCAATGCAATTAACCAAAGTTCTCAGGGGCAACTGAAATGTGGATAATAAAAATTGTAAATGAGAACTCTGCTTTGGTTCTTCCAAAGAGCCCCTAAAACCAGCACTTTTGTCTGTGCAGTACTAAACACCTCCTTGAAAGCTAAGCCTTGCAGTAACACTGGAGTAACTCAAAACCAACATGTCCCTAACTTTACCTGTAGGATTCTTCCTCGCACTATGCAGGCTATAGAATTCTGGGGAAGCTTTCAGATCTATTCTAGTTTCACTCTCCTTATATTCTCAGGTAACACTTCAGTAATCCTAATATTAAAGTAGCCTTTTTTAAGGAAAGTTCTAAAAAGAAATTAAGGTGTATAGTTCCTAAAGTGTTAAGAACTGAAAAGAAAATGAAACTAGCTGGTACGAAATGGAAGTCTTTCTGCTTAGCTTGCATGACACTTGGCTGATTATGTGAGAGATTCAAAAGAGGGATCCGAGAGTTGTATAGAAAGTTTCACAACCCAAAAGTTTTTGAACTTTTAAAAAAGTGATGTGTATTCGGTACTTAGCTGTGACAAACCTCATGACAGACTAAACCAAATGAACACAGAGGAAACAGGCAGCACTTAAAAGATACAATAATGCTCCAAAGTCAAATACTTGTGCAGATTAGACTGTGTAAAAGACATCTTCATGTGCACGTTACAAAATTAACTGACAAGAGAGTAAAACTATAAAGAAATGTGTATTTTGCCCATCTGAGGAAAATAATAACATTTATACCATCTAAAGAATTCTGGCAGTCTGTCACTGACCTTGTAGCCTCTATTACATACTTTCTGCTCTAATCTACTTCCAGTTGCAGAGCAGCAATGAACTGCTTACTTCATGAAACACATGAATGATGACCTTTTTCAACAGCAAATAGACCCTGAAAACCCTTGTACAGTATATTTAGCTTTCCAAGGTAAAGCCATTCTGAGTGTCTCATAGGAATAATGCTGTATTAGTGAGATACCATATTTGTGAAAGGCTTTCACGGTACTAATGAGCAAAGGTTGCACTTGGCTTGGTTAGAATTTTAATTTAGATGCATCTAAAATATAAAGAGCAGCAACAATGCTGTGGGAGACTGTGTCAAATGCTTTACTGAAGTCAAGGTAGACCACATCCACCGCTCTGCCATCATCTATCCACCTTGTTATATCCTCATAAAAGGCTATGAGGTTAGTCAAGCACGACTTCCCTTTCGTGAAGCCATGTTGACTGTCTCTAATGACCCTCTTATCCCTGATATGCCTTGAGATGGCACCAAGGATAAGTCGTTCCATCACTTTCCCAGGGATGGAGGTGAGGCTGACCGGTCTATAGTTACCCGGGTCCTCCTTCTTGCCCTTTTTGAAGACTGGAGTGACATTTGCTTCCCTCCAGTCCTCAGGCACCTCTCCCGTCTCCCAAGACTTGGCAAAGATGATGGAGAGTGGTCTAGCAGTGACATCAGCCAGCTCCCTCAGCACCCGTGGATGCATCCCGTCTGGACCCATGGATTTATGGATGTCCAGATTGCTTAATTGGTCCCTAACCCAGTCCTCATCGACTAAAGCAAACTCCGAAGCTTCTTCTCAGTGAGGGTGACGGAGCCCTGGAACAGGCTGCCCAGAGAGGCTGTGGAGTCTCCTTCTCTGGAGACATTCAAGACCTGCCTGGACACGTTCCTGTGTGGCATAGTCTAGGCATTCCTGCTCTGGCAGGGGGATTGCACTTGATGATCTTTCGAGGTCCCTTCCAATCCCTAACATTCTATGATTCTATGATTCTATGAACAATGGGACTACTGCAAAGAAGCCAAGGACAATAGCCACGCAAGGAGGGACATAAACCTTACCAACCAGGGTACAGCCCTACAGCACCCAGGGAGGGTGAAGGTGGTGATGGTAACAGGTATTGTCACCCCCAAAATACCACCTCAGGCAAGGCAGGAGAAAAAGCAGAACTAAAAAGTCCAGAAAAACATCTCAGGAGCAGCAAGAGACTGCAGAGAATACAAAAACCCCTGCCTACAGCAGAGCTCAAACTCAGGGGCCAGCACCTGAGCAAGCTCAAATAAGGCTCCTGGGCCAATGAGGTGGGGGAGTGAAGGAAGGGAGAGGACTCAGGTGAGGCTGCACAGGGTGATGAAGGTGCACCCAGGGCCCCAGCAACGGGGACAAATCAGCTGAAAACAATTTTATCTGTTGTGCAATATATTTAACTTCAGAAGTTGTTCAATAACTTCTAAATACAAAATTAGACTGTATGCCTTGTATTTCTGTGATGCTGGGTAAATAAGAGATATTAATACATCCTGAGAAAGTAATACATAGAGGAATATGTTAGATTTTGTTATCATAATACTGCATTAGTCAAATGAATTGGATTTCTGAGTTCAAACAAAAATTTTAGTCTGAATGTCAAAGTATGTTTTAATATATTCTCTTCAGACTACTTCACTTAGGGTTATATGTATGTTTACAATTCACTAAGCTAGATAGTTTGTTGATGTGAAAATCATTTAATCATCAGTCTCAACTCTATACATTTCTGGAATTTAGATTTGACTGTGATTACATACATTTTTAAGCTTTTAGACTGCAATATGGTGATAGCATAAAGCAGTGAAAGCATGAACCTTGGAAATTCTCCCTGATTTGTAGAACAGCCAAGTGTCACAACCGCAGGGTGAGCTACTCTTTTGTTCCATTCTTTGCCTCTGGCTGTAATTTCACATGAGCCAGTTTCTACCCCTTTCTCCCTCCATGCTCATGGCTGCTACCAGCAGTCAGAAGAGCCCTTTGGCAATTTGGAGAACCATTTCTTAATTTTCCATGGAAACAATTAGAAAATACCAATTTGTTTAAAATATGTATCTTCAGTTTGGACTGAACTTCAGCGAACTTTTCTCTGCATTAGCATGGAGTTCCTTATCAGGTACCGACTTTCTTCCGGGAGATCCTATCTTAGTGGCAATAGCAGGGAACAAGTGGGAGAGTAAATAACATGCTCATGTTCTGCAGTGGCCAGTGAATTTCAGCATTTTGCTTCAGGTTTTCTAACCATTTTGTACATACACTCATTGATACTATTCCATACTCCGCAGTTAGGGCTTCCCATGCTTCCTTTCCTGGTTCAGTGAAACTGTCTACTCCAAAATTAAGGACACGGGGCTTTTCCTTTTTTTTTTCTTTTTTTTTTTTTTTAAACTTGCTCATGGCTGCAGAACTCTGTGCCAGAAGAGATTAGAATAACAAAGCTCACAGGCTTCAAATCAAACCATTTATTTGGCCTTAGTTCATCTTTCCTCAATAACAATCAACTGAAACTGGACAGAAAAATCTAAATCATTACAATCATCACAATTAATGGTAAAAACACTAGAGTAATTACTAAATTGCTACAAAAATATTTAGTTAATGTGTGGAGAACATTCCTGTGAAAATATACTCTATGTACGTGAATAAATGCTATTTTTGGTAAATGAACAAAATTTGCTCTGGTAAAATTATGAAATCAAATGTACGGATAGACTTTTGGATAAATGTATGGGTAGAATCCGCATAGTTTATAGTTTGTAACAAATATGTAAATGAAAAGAATACCTAAAAGAGGGAAGGAATAAATAATTTGCACTTTTTAGTATATCTTACTTCCACAAATTATAAGGTGAAAGCATTAGGTATTGGGATGCTTTAAATGTATTTGAGATTAGATAATTTGTCTAAGAAGCATTATCATCTTTACATAAGAAGCTTAATATGAATTGTAATGACTAAAAACTAGAGTTGGGGGTTGGAGTCGGCAGGGTCAGGTAGTGTCTTAGTAATAAATTAGTGTGCTAATTTTTAATAAAAATATTTGCTTGTCATTTCTGAAATTTTTATTGGAGGAGACAGTTGAAAAATATGACAGGACAAAAGAGAACAGGGACTATGTTAAGAACATTTTTGTCTCTCTATTAAATCCTTCTTTTGAATTAGTGCACAGATTTAGTAGGAAGTAAGTAAGGAAGCAAGTTGCTACTCCAAACCCCATGCTAATGGTGGAACAGTTTGGGTTCCCCCTTCAGCACCCACACGATGGGAAGGTGTGAGTAAATGAGCACCAAAGAGAACCTGTACATGTAACAGGGCTCTCATATTGACTTGCTCATATTGTTTCCTGGACAAATGGTGCGCAAATCCATTGCCAGAGTGTTAACTGTCATCAATCAGACCCAGAAGGAAAACTTGAGGAAGTTTTACAAGGGAAAAATGAATCCATTTGCTACCCACCCTGCTCTTGGAAGAGCAAAGCTAGGAATGGCATCTGACACAGGATAGATTCTAGTGGAACAGCCTTATGTTTGTATAAAACATTCAAGTCACAAGAGAAAACTCAAACTTTGTAAAGTGAAAGAAAATGACCTAAATAGGAAGATCTCTAGAAGTTCCTGCAGGAGTTCAATATCGCTCAGGAGAGGAAAATTAAGATAACTCATGATTCCTTATTTGACTTTAAGCACTTCTTCAATATGTTTGCATTTCTTAGAACCAATTTCACTTCTATTTTAGCTTTGACTAAAGTACAGTGAGGTCACAGAAGTATACCATATTTCACCAAAAAACCCTCATCAATAAGGAATTGCAAAGAAAACCAGACTGATTGGTATTTTAACTTTTGACCTTTTATGCAAAAGTCACATTTAGCTCTGCCTATTAGACTAAAGAATATTACTGGGGCAAAACTGAGAATGCTCATGTGTTAAGTTAGGTGCCAGAGGCACGCTGTGTTGTAGAAACCTACTGAAATTGGCAAGCAGCTTAATTCAACATCTTATGTAAGGACTGCTGAGTACAAAGGACTTTCCTAAGTGCAGATAAAATCTCCCACACTTGCTAGAACATCCTCTACTTCTTCTTGGTGATAACTAGAGAAGAATAAAAATATGAACTTAAAATTTTAGTATATTTTCAAATGTGTTGTTGCATAGGGAAAAAAGAATGCAAAAACATGCAAGAAATTGCCAGGGAATACGTATGTTGACATTCATGCGAGACCTATGTATGTTAAACAGGATACAGAGCTTTAGCTCTGACCATAATGTTTGCTCCATGAATCAAAATACATGTGAGAAGAGAGCATCCAGCTGATGTTTTTTCTGCTGTTTTTATATAAATATTGATTCTTTTGGAAGAGAGATCTTGCTGCCATAAAGCAGACTCACATGTGTTCTTTTTTTTCCTAGTAAATATTTGCAGCTGGGTAGTGAGGAAGCAAATCCTGACTGATTTCCCAGACAAAAGAAACGTGCTACTTCTTTGTCATCTGGCTACTGACTTCAGGCTGCTTTCCTCTGGAGGGGTCAGACAGAAAATGGAGAGAAAGTGCACACACGTGAGCAATTGTAGCAAGCAAGCCACAAGTCATAAGCCTTACCCTTACAAACTAATACTCGAGGGAGCTACCCTGCTGATGTGAGAAGCTTTGCCTATTTTTCTGTGACATATTCATATGAATAAACGTTCTGGCCTGCAATTTGCAGAGCTATTCATGTTTTCCTGGAGGAAAAAAAAAAAAGAGCTTAAAAATTTATGAACCGTGCAAATTTGGAAGCCTTAACAATTTGAGCTTGATTTATTTTTTTTAAGTAACACAGAACATCACAGTACTCAACACATTTTAAATACAGTGTATGATGTACCTTTTTTCCCCCCACATTTTTAAATATACAATTACACTGTGTTCCCATAGACTTTCTGTTACATTTAATAGCCCTGTATTTGTGATTCTAGTAGAAAAAATTGGATACAGGGAAGTTTTATTAGAAGTTTTGAAGGATAAGTTAGATAAAAATATGTCAAGGACAGTCTAAGTATATCTTTGCTACACAGAAAATGTGAAGTGCACTACAGCTTCTCTGGGTCTGCTCCCTACGGCTCATAGTTTCCATGAAGAAAAAGGCCTTAGCACCGCAGCTTTCTGGAAGATAGCCTGAGATCACGGCTCTCTTTGAGGTCAGATTTATAAAACAAGACTGGAATTTCCTTTCAGAGATATAATTATTTCCTAAAAAAATCCCTCCTAAACTATATTTTATAAAAACACATTGGAAAAATTGTATTAGGTTTACTAAGGTGAAAGTATTAGTAGTTGTTACAGTTGTAATGTTGCAAGTGAGGTGGATGGAAGAATTAAAGCCTAAACAAAAGAGTAGTAATAACTGTTTACTATAGCTGTAAATCTAGGTTGCACTTTTGCCAATAGACTCAAAATTGCTGAAATATCAATGGAATTGTCCACATTGAAAAGGCTAAAAAGAAGAAATTAAAGGTGATGTAAAAACTAGCTTTGCTTTGCCAATAGTGCATTTTGCTTTGCCAATGGCTTTGCCAATAATTGGCTCATCTGCCTCACTTTTTGCCTCTTGTATCTTATTTTTCAAATTCATTAGTTGTGAATATCTGCAATAAACTAAAAATTAGGTGCACAGATACAACTTTTTCAAATACCAAAACCAGCACAGATAACACCTGCCTATCCTGTAAATATCCTTAGGGCCTGAATATATACATTAGTGAAACAAATACTGTGAAACAGTGCCTAACAGAAGAAGGGAAATGAAATCACTTCTTTTCATCCAAAGATAAATACATTTTAAAAGGCAGTAACAGATCAACAATGGCATTTACCAATAAGAAGTCGGATATTCTGAGGATTTTGGAATTTCAGACTTCCTTATTATTATGCTATAGGTCTAAGTGCAGACAGCATTAGACACATCAAGATTCAATCAGAATTGTCAGCAGAACCGTTCTCCTCTTGATCTTCTGTGCTTCTCTAAAGGCCATCTTTTCCAGAGGAAAATATTTACTAGTTGTGCTGCTCCTATAATTTTGTATTTTGATGGTAGAGAGGAGTTAGGCTAGCCCCTTAATAGAGCCTCCAGTTATGCTGATGAGATGCAATCCTGTAAAATGTTCCTGGATTGTCAGACTTTGCTCAGATGTAGGGCTGTACTTGGACTGCACCTGTGCAGTATTTCTGTTCTAAAGACATGCACAAAACAAATAGTTTATAAGCTTTAATATCCTAAGTATAAAATAAATAACTTTTAGGAGGAATTAATAAAGTAATAGAAATTATATACTAGCATATTTTCCAGATACTTCTATGAAATGAAAACATAATCTACCTATTAGTGCAAGAATTATTTCACAAAAGAAAGACTGAAGTAAAAATACTTTGGGATTCGTGATTTGCTGCATTATGGATATGAGTGGAACGCACTGGAGGTGAAAAGAATTGGTTACTGACATAAAGAATTCAGCAGCGTGCAGAGACTGGAAAGGCTTGACAAAATTTGCCTGTCAGTATATATATATAAAGCAATGAACCAAGAGTATGGCAAAATGTCTGATATAGTAACTTGTACAGAGAAGACAGGAAATTAAGCAGTAATAGGTCTTTTGTGAGTCAGGAGAGCATTTCCTTCTCCATCTTTTGTGTTATTAATAACAAAACCACTAACACAAGTGTTCCCCCTGACCTCTAAGAACAGACCATTGGGCAAATTCATATGAGGTAACAAAACGGTTTTGATTGTAGTGGGCAGAATTCCCTCATATGCATTACTCTAGCAAATTTTCTTGTAACTGTGATGAAATGCTTTAAATTTTACACAAGAAATAAAAAGTGAAAAATAAGATTACCCATGCTGAAAGAATAAGCAGATTTTTCTCAGCATCCGAGCTGTGTGTTAGAGACATCTCAGCTGACCTCAACAGAGACAAGGATATTGCTAGCAGAAGCAAGAGAAGTCAGATGTTTTTGGTGTGTCCTATAACACAGCTACATGCACTCATACACGTATGTGTGCGATGCAAAGAACAGATCTGGTTTTGCATTATGACCTTTATCACAATCTCAGTATCAATAACGATCAGAGAAATTATGTGACCCTTAGGATTTCAGATTAATTCTGCGAAGTGACGTACATGCTGTGAGCTATCTGGTGTGAGGTACAAAATACTCTGTGTCTTGAAAGACATGCTGCCCTTTTTGAGAAGTCACTCCTATATATTTATAGCCAATTGCATATGCAAGAGGTGAACATACTTTACAACCATGTAAGTCTGAACTGGTAATTAAATCATGTAAGCAATCAAATCTGAGGTAGCCATTCTACAGTAGACTACCAATATTAGTAGAAACGGAAGCACTGATGGTGTAAAGGGAGTTAAAGTGACCTGCAAAAGGAAATCTTGAAGGCTTTCCAGTGCAATATCTTATTAAAATGATGAAGCCAAGCATGGCTGATCAGGTATTTCTGTGCGGTGAAGAGAGCATAGAATTGTTACCTCTGAGATTAAATTAAATTAGTCTACACCCAGCAATGACTCTTTATGCAGGTAAAATCTCATTAACATCCATGAGAGTTTTTCTTGAGGAAGAAAAAGAATAGAACCTGGTGTAACTAACTGGAACCACCACTGTACTCCTTGTTCCTCACTTGCATAAAATACAAACCTTTAACAAGGATAAAGCTAAAAAAGGATGGACAGACTTCAAAGATTTTTTTGGTTGGTTTTGTTTTTGTTTTTTCACTTACCAGTAATGGAAGTAAAGCAAACAGTCATCCAACATTAGAAGGGTAATTAAATTTAAATATTAGGAAAACATTTTCAGTCATTCAGCAGTGTCACAGGTGAGGACAATGACAGAATTTACATATATTTTAGAGGAGAAAAGGAATGCGTCTACAAATATCAGCCCTGAGAAAGAGTAGCCAAGCAATTAAATTTTAATGTAAACCTTCTTACATATTGCCTTGTTAATTATTTCCTAATTCTTATGCCTTAGGGTGTTTACAGTATTACTAAGTTACAAATTAAGCCGAGGTATCCATGTTCCCTGGGAGGCCTGATAAGTGATTAACATTTTAAATTCAGGTATCTGGAATCAGAGGATGAGGTACAACAGCTAACGAGGAACATAAGAGTTATTGTTTGCTATGCAATGTCGTAACACTGTGCATGACAACATACAGGTTAATGGGGTTTCTCCATCATCCAGGATCCTTCTCCACATCTTCGTTGTTCTGTAGAACAAATACATAAGTCCAACGTTTATTTTACTGCAAAACTGTGATTCACAGAAGAAATATAAACCAGCTAGGGGTCTCTAGAGGGCCCAGGGCCATCCTGGATGAGGTTTCTCAGGGCTGTATCCCGTCATATCCCTATTCGACCTAACGGCAGGGAAGCAGCAGCCTGGCTGCACTTGGTGGCTCTCGCCTTGCAATTAGCAAGTAACGAGCACAGTAATTAGTTACCGCTTTCACAGCTTTCCGGGGCCGTGGGACATGCCGGGCAGCTGCAGGCTTTACACCCGATCCCTGCGAGCGACCCCAATTAAATCGCTGCGGCTGAATTACCGCGGCGGCAGGGCCTGATGGCAGGGTTACGGTGCCGGCGGCTCGGAGGGGCACCGCGCCCTCTCCCCGTTAATGCCTGCGAGGACCCGCGCTTCCGTTACCGCGATTACCGGGAACGCCGCTAGTGCCGCCCAGCGCCCCGGCCCGCTGCCGCACCGGCCCCGAAACCGCCGCCGGGGCGCGGGCTCACGTGACCGCCCTCGCCCCGTGACGCCGGTTGCCTCGGCGACGGGCGGGCGCTGCAACCGCCGTCGCGCCGTTGGGCGTCCCTCCCGCGGCGATGGCGGCAGAGGAGGATGAGGACGTGGAGTGGGTGGTGGACACCATCGCCGGGTTCCTGCGGGGCCCCGCCTGGTCCATCCCCATCCTGGAGTTCATGGAGCAGAAGTGCGAGGGTGAGCGGCGGGGTCGGGTAGGGCCGGGGCGGCCTCCGCGGCGGCGGGTCCCCCAAATCCGCCCCCGCTCCTCCTGACACCCCGAGGCGGCTGCGCAGGCGCGCCCGCTGCCCTTAGGCCGCCTCGAGGGCTGTCCCCATCAACCTGCTTCAGGACCGAGCCGGGGCTGCAGCCTCAGGGCGGGCACACCGCGGGAGGAGAGAGATCGCGGGACGCCGGGAGGGTCCCGGGGCGGCGGGGACACAGCAAGACTCGGTCGCGGCCCTGGCCCCTCACCGGTCGGAGCTCTCCCTACCGCTGTGGGTCTGTGCGGGCCGCGGGCCTCGGGCACGCCAGGCCGCGGTGCGTGAGAGTCCCCGCGGGGGCCGTGGGAGAGCGATCCCTGCTGCAGGCTCGTCGGGCTTTGCATAGCGCTGTCCCAGGGATGTCGGAGAGGGGCCGTCTCGGCCTTAGAACCAGGTCTTCCCCGAGCAGGGGATGTGACAATTTGCATTCATTAGCTCATGCAGGGGATTATGGCATGAGCTTACGGCATGACACCCAAGCGAGCTCTTCGTTCTGCTCTGCATAATGCCCTGATGCGGCTAAAAAGCAGTTAACACGTTTCCACAGCTAGATGTTTTTCCTTGGGAAACTTGGGACAGTATCATTAAAATTGCCATCTGGCCAGCGGGACAGTAGAGTAGAAGGCCCGAAGTTATATTCCTACAGTTTTGTGAATGTTACCATTTAAAGGATGAGACACCATAAGTTAGTACCTCTCAGAAAATTATAGTTAGCACTTACAAGTCGCTATCGGTTATGTTTTCTAGGCAGTCCTGTGCACGCATTTAGTTTGGAAGCAACTCTAGTTAAACCTCCTTTTCTTCCTCAAGAAGGAACTGAGGGAATCCTTGAATAATTTGGGGAACAACCTAGATAAACAAAGTATAGGCAGCAAAAGGGGGGACTGGGATAAACCTGTAACTCCATGTAAAGGTGCCGCAGGAGATCTGTCTAGGTGCGTGTATGTAGTGAGGAAAGGAGGAAATAGACCTTCTGCAACAGAGATTTGGCTAAATTAGTTCTGCTACTTACAGAACAAATTTTCTGCTGCCAAAGAATGCCTGGATCCTTATAGTAGCAAAACAAGTACAATTTGGGCAAATCTGAAAACATTGCCTAAGACATTTAGAAAACAGGAGGCTTTCTTTTGTGATTATTGAAGGACAAATAAAAAAAGCACGTCTGAGAAGCTGATGGCGTGTGATCCTATCCAGCCTGCAGCCCATTCGCACGTGAGAAGTGTTAAAGTGTGTTGCTGTAGACTAATTTAGGATAACTTTCTATGGCTACTATGGATAAAATCTGTTCCTTTAGTATCCTTAGGATTCATTAATAATTTTAACTTTAAAATACTGAAATCATGAAACTAAGGCTTCTAGGGACTCTGAACCTCAGAGTAGAATGCTTCTTATGATTAAAGTATTCTGTGTGCTTGTGCGTACTTCTTCCTCCCCTCCATCTTGCTGTTACAGCTTCTGTAATGGTTGGCCTCAGCAGAGTCGGCCAGGTCTTCTGTTGTGCAGTCATTCTCGTTAGAGTCAAAGCACATGAAGTAAAAATTCTTAAGTGAAACAGGCACACCTCTGAGTCAGATCACAGCTTCTAAAGAAGTTCCTTCTCAGTTATCTTGAATCATTTCTATCCTTCCCGAGCTTTGCATGAGGCAGCATCATTGTTGTGAGCACATACACCTTTCCCTAATGTACTGGGAAATGAGAAGGGTGAAGCTGCTAGGCTTTGTAACGCTGGGAAGCAACAGAGAAATCTAGATGAGAAGTTTTCTGTTGGGAAGTCTGCCTAAACTTGATGTTGGTCAAGTATTTTGATTGTGGTTCAGAGGGTCTAGGTTTAATCAGTCAGGGGAATTGATTATCCCTCTCTGGAGCAATGATCTCTCTTTAGAAGGTTGAGGGGAATTTACTGTCATTAAGAAGATTTATGGAACCTCTGTAAATTTCCATGTAGTACGAAGCAGGCTTATGTAATGGTCACTTCCTGCCTGGTGGTGTTTCTCCGTAAGAAATTTGAGGAACAAAGGAGAGAAATCGCTTGCACTAAGTGCCCTTCTGAGCTATCAGTTGTGCCACAGAGTGCTGTTGGACAACTCTCAGAAGCTACTGAGCAAAAAAGAAAAGGTTAAAGAAATGTCACTGCAATACTGGGGTTGCTAAGAAGCATGGTTAAAGAAATTTGAAGTCTTAGTTGCAGATATCTGTGCTATTTGCTTTTCCTTTCTATGAATGTACTGTGCTGATTCCATTGCTGTTTTTTTTTTACTGAGATGTTTTGTCAGGACAGAACTCTTTTCATTTAGTCTTTGGGCTGAACAAACAAATTAGCAATATTTTGATTATCTGACAATATGCAATTCCTCAAAAACAGATTTTGAGTTTTGTTAATTGGCACGTAAGGAATTAATTTTGGAACTGTAGTTACTTAGGCCAAGTTCTTGCACTTCAACTTATGACGAATTCTAATGGTTTTCTGTCTGATGATAATTATTTGCTTTCTCTCCGTCTTTCTGGGGAGTTCATTAATTTTTCATGGTTTGATTAATTTCCTTTTATGTGGCTGTGAAACTGAAGTTAAACCCATCAGTATGTATTAAAGGCGAGAGGGCTTTTCAATATTCCACGGCATTAATCGAAACATCCTATGGATATAAATGAGTTTGATGGTAGTTCTAAACACCATAAGATAAAGATGAGCTACAAATGGAATAAACAGATATTGCTGCCTGTGACTCCCAGCACAGAGCCACCTCACCAGTCACTGAGGACTAGGGGAGGAGGAGAAGTTCCCTCAGGTTTGCTTACTGGCTCTTGTCTGCAAGGTCAAATGAATCAGTGGCTCAGTCTAGCAGGGAGAACTCAGCCTTGACTTAATGCTTATCCCCTTTGAGAGGTCCTAGCAAAGATTTTTAGTTTCAACAGGAAAACCATGAGTTTGTCTCCTAGGGTCCCCTTGGCTTATTTTGATTCAATGGTTCTTCAGATCTTTGTTCCTGTCGGGTGACCAAAGACTCTATGCCAAAATCTTAAGCAAAATAATGACTACGTGATTTAGAAGCCCTGACTCAAGAAAATCCCAGGTCTCCATTTAAAGTATGCCTTAATGCTGCTTAACTCGGGGAAGACGCTGACCATGGCTTGCTTTACTTGGCACTTAACTTCATCCCCTTTTTGCTCAGAGCCTGAGAAGGGAGAGCAGTTTGGGCAGGCTCTCCACTCTGCTTCCCGTGCTGTCCTGCAGCAGTGGAAGGAGGAGGGCTTGGTTGCATCCCCTTGGCAGTGCAAGGCTGGCTGTTGGCATGGACACTGGCTGAGGAGTGATGTCCTTGTGTCACCCTTCCTTTGTCCTCATGTCACCCTTCCTTCGGGTGCCCAGGGTGAGAAGGAGCAGTGGGAGGTGGAAGGGAAGAGAGAAACAGAGGTTGGGGCCTGCGAGAGCTGTAAGGGAGATCCCCCAGGGGGAGGAAATGCGAAAGACAACAGATGAAACAAAAGCTAATATTGTTTTTCTGGATTCTGCCATTTAAAAAGCTGGTTTCCCCTGCGTGTTTAGAGGGCCTGAACTGTTTGATTAGATTTTTATCATTGCCTTACTGGAAGTTTTTACAAAGCGACACGAGTCCTTTCTAATTTAGGAACAGCCATTTTGCATCATCACACCTTATGGAGGTGCAGAGCAGCATTGCCTCAGGGCTGTCACAGCTGAGAAATGACACTTTCTACAAGTCACTCTAAATTTGTGTGAAAGTTACGCTAATTCTATGCGCCATCAGAGACGTCATATATGTATGTGAAGAATAAATCACACTCATTCACCAATTTAAGCAGAATTCTTCAAATGACTTCAAAGCATGCACATGGGGAGTGACTCGTCCAACATGAAGTGGCTAATCTTGAAGAGGATTGAGGTCTTATTTCTAAGCCTCTGCTTTATTTGCTAGGTTTTACATTACCTCTGTTCATTGCTGACATTAAAAAAACTTAAGAAACCACCAAACCCTGCTTTTCAGTTTCTCTTCTTTTCTGCTTCTTCCATCTATTTTGCAGATTAGCTGGATATTTCCAGTCAAGAGTTAATATGAATTTACATTAATATGGTTGATAAGGCCTATACTACATAGATGCCCATTTTGTCTAAATCAGGATAGATATAACTGAAAAAATAACTCACCTGCAGCAGATGTTCTCATTGGGGTTGTCTGGTTTTATACATGCAGGGAATAATTTTGCTGTATCACCTGGGCTTCTCACTAAATTAAGTGCATTTAACAAAATTGGTTTAAGTCATTAATACATCTTCCTCGTGAAAACATGGAGAGAGCGAAATTTCCTGCTTTACATATGTCATCTGCCAGCTTAGAACAACGTTACACAAGTTCATGGCATAGCTCTTCTATTAGATCTTACTTTTTAGTGTACATAGCTGTTGAATCCTCAGCTTGCTTAGAAATCTGCTTCTATTATGAAAATACATTTTCCCCAGTATTAAATTAGGAAACTTAATTACATTAAATTACCGAAAGTACATACTTAGCTCAAATGTATGGAAAAATACATTATTATTACCAATCATGGCCTATATTTTCATATGATTAAATATATTAGCTTGTAGAAGTTACTCTTTCTTTTTAAGTTAATTTGTGGTATGTATACTAACTCCAAAATGTTTGTTTTGGATTTGTTGGTTTTTTTTCCACAGTTTTTGATGATGAAGAGGAAAGCAAGTTGTCTTACACAGAAATTTATCAAGAGTACCAAGCTCTGGTGAGCATTATTCACCGTTTGTGTTAGATTTCTAAGAATTATAATTTAAAGTGCTAAAGTAGTATTTATGTGAACTCCTAAATTGTGTTATCTTCATTATTTAGAACTTTCTGATATTGCATTGCCTATTGTGTTATTTAGAAATCCTTTAAGTCATAATCATCATATGCATTTTTGTGCTTAAATGCCGGATATGTAGAAAAGAAACTTTAACACAGTCATACCTCTTATGCCAAGTATTTTTCATTAAAAATGAAATATTCACTAACTAAAATACTGTACTTCTAAGCTTGATACTGTTCCTATTTTCTGTCAAAATGACGAACAGCATGATGTCTGAGAACATGTATAACTTGTAGTTTGTTCACCAATGAGTCTGGTAAATCTTTTGAATTAATTTTCAACTATCAAAAAAACCTACAGATTTGTGGAGCATGCTTAAAATACCTGTAAACCACTGCATGCAGATTTCCAGAATATGTTTTTTTGTAAGAAGGCTTGGTAATACTTGATGCTAAAAAGCAACAAGTGAATAAATACAGACTGACATCTGTTTTCGCTTTGTACCTGAAGGATTCAAGGCACACAGGCTGGCAAAAAGCCTTTTACCTACAGGGCAAAAAATTAATGATGAATACTAGCTAGGAGTCTGGGGAAAGGGTAGAAAAGTGAGATTCTTGGAAATTGGAGAAGCTAAATTAAGTAGTAGTCAAATTTAGCAATAAAAATGCTTATTTTGAACATCTCATGAAAGTAAATAAAGCTTGACATACCAGAAAAAGCAGGTATACTATTGCAGTGATTTTCCTTTGGGTTTAAAAAATACAAAGTCAGCAGAAAAGAATGTACAATTATGAAAAAAATATAGAGCATTCTTAGGGAAAAAAACCTCCTAGAAAGTAAGGCTTATACTTTCTTACAGGTAGAGAAGTTATTAGAAGACTATCTTAAAGAAGTTGGAATTAATGAAGAGAAATTTCAAGAAGCTTTTTCATCTCCTCTTGCAAAGACACACACTTCACAGGTACATTTGCCTTTGTTTAGGAATGTATAGATTTCATTTTTAGCTTTGTATTTTCACTGTTATGGCAGGATCGAGATGAAACTTTGGGGGCTGGTTAGCTCACTTGGTTAGAGTGTGGTGCTGATAACACCAAGGTCATGGGTTCGATCCCTGTTGGGTCCCCGTGTGTTGCCTGACCTAGTTGAGAGGCGTCCCTGCCCATGACAGGCAGGTTGGATTAAATGGTCTCTAAGGTCCCTTCCAGCCTAGGCTATTCTATTATTCTATGATCAGTTTTCGTGTTAAAACTGTAATTCTTTAAACATAATGTATTTTTTTATGTTAGGAACTTTCACCAGAAGAGTGTGCATTCTGAAAATAACATCAGGTTTTTGTGTGGTGTCAACACCTTTGTGCTCTCCAAAACCAAACTTCTAAGCTTAGGGTGTTTTTGCCACAGTTATTTGCATATTTGACAGCTTTGTATTAGCCTCCAGTCCCCTTACAGTAGCAGCCAAACTCAAAGGTTATAACAATAGACACATTCCACAAAATAAAAGATGTTTTCCTCTGATCCTTATTATAAACAGTAAAATCTGTAAGACAAATGTTGGCCTTGAGAAGATGAGGCATCCCCTCACCTGCTCATAGATAGCTTTCAGAGTTGTCTGAGGTGTGTTGGGCAGAGGAGTGGGAGCTTCTTCTGCCAGTGTAAGTGGGGCTGTGGTCATGTTTCTCCTGCGAGATGGGCAGTGAGGTGCTGCAGAGCACACATTCCTCACTCGAGCTTACGAATTTGGTCAGGAGGTCAAATGAACTGCAGCCATAAACTTACACAGAGAAACCTTCCAGGTTTTGTGTTATTATGATCGTAGACATGTTGATGTAAAAACACAAACTGTTAAATTCTTTCCTTGATTACTAGCTCAACTTGTATGGCTGGAAAATAGACAGATAGGAGAATTAGATTAAAAACATGCTCTCCAGAATTTAACTCTGAATATAAGACGGTTATGATTTTTCTAGGATTTTTAATTTTGTGCTGTCTTTCCTCCCACAGGCAGTCTTGCAAACAGTCTTGGCAGCAGAAGATTTTAGACTATTTAAAAAAATGATGGTACAGAAAAACATTGAAATGCAATTGCAAGCTATTAGAATCATTAAAGAAAGAAATGGTAAGAAGTAGTATACTATAGCAACTTGATGTTTGAGATCTTGAATCTTTTTTGAAACTGTTACAGGGAGGAAGAATGAGATGATGATGCTGTTTAGTTTTTTTTTCTTTCTTTCTCCTCTCTGACTGAAGGATGATGCCAAATGGAGCACAAAATAAATTTCTCTAGAGTAATGCATACATTTTGCCATATTTCTTTTTATAGGTGTGTTGCCTGACTGTTTGACAGAGGGTTCTGATGTGTTCAGTGAAATTGAACAAGAGGAAATGAAAATACTGAGGGAGGTTCTAAGGTAAAAAAAAAATAATCGGTCCTACTTCGTACAGTATTTAAAAATATGATTAAAGAATGTAGGGCCTCACTCTTCCAGCCTCTTCCAGGAAACTGCCTTCATCTTACAGATGAAATCAATGTTCTTGTCAAAATCCTACTTAAGAGAAAATGAATGGTGCTAGACAGGGAGTGAGATCAGGAATATTTAAAGGTCAAGAAATGACCACTCTGTCGTGATGAACTGTCTAGGTGATGCATGGAGTGATGGGCAACTTTTAGAGCCCCATCATTTTGCGTCTTTTCTCAATCTCCAGTTGGACCTAAAGTGAGGCCTGGGTTAGATGTCTCTGGACGACAGGAGCATAGTAGTGCTAATCCTTTCAGGGAACACCCTGAACATTAAAGCCTTGGAAAGGGAAATGCTGCTTTTGTGGTAGGCTTTATTCCTTTCTACAGCTTCTTCTCAGTCGTGTTCAGTGACTGTTGGTATGATGTAAGATGCGTGAGTACTGATCTGACTTCTTTAGAATTCTTCTCCACTCCCAGTTCGCATATATAAACATTATCTTCAATAATAGCAGATTAATCCATTCAGGTTATATTAAATTATGCTGTTTTCCCTCTGTATTCTGGAAATATTGCCCTCCCTGTCATTAAAACAGCAAATGAAACATGGGATAGATAAGCCCTGGAGATTCTTACACAATTATTTTTGCACAGGAAGTGATAGACTAACAAATTCACATTATCCAGTAATTGCTTTGATAGTCCTTACATATTTAAGCAGTGCTACATTTTCCTAAGTCACTGATATTAAAGAAGTCTTGAGTTACTTACTTGTATTTTGTGTCACAGGAAATCGAAGGAAGAATATGAAATAGAGCAAGAAAGGAAAAGGACTGAAGAAGTGAGTATCTTACCTTTCCAGATGAGTTACACTGGTGATTAAGAAATCCTCTGATACTCCTGGGTGTCAACTGTACCACTTAAAGGCAGTGTGTACCATTGTGGGCAAAGAAAAGGTCTGTCAGGAAGGTCTTAGTGACACTTCTTTTTGAAAGGTCCGCTCTGTTGTTTACATTTTTCTGGATGACACCAGTGCTGTACATGATACCATTAACCATCAGTCACTTGGCGGAGCTCACACGATAAGCACGTTCTCTCTTCAGTATCTGAATTCTAAAATCCTGGCAATGGATGTCAGCCTTTCAGATCCAGAGAACATCTGAATTACTAATATTGTCAAGATCAAAGAGGCTTCAAAGTATAAGCTTCTTAAAGATTACAGCACTCATAATCCTTCAGGAATTTTAAGGATCACTTCCTAGACAGTATAGTTATTCATTAAGTCTGCACAATACTGCCAGAACCTAATCACCAGGAAACAGAAATCCTCTCCAAGTTAGATCATCACTTGGTCTCCATCAGAGTAAACCATGTAGAAAGGTAACCAAATGTAAATGGGGAGTGAATTGCCAGTCGTTCAGCAGTCCTAAGAAACATTGGCATCAGCTACAGTGGAAACATGGAAATAAACCTCCCCTTCAAAAGGAAAACATATAGAAATAGTGGGAATTGGGGCCTGATTCAAAAGAGAGCAGAGTTGCTCTCCTTGTCTGTTGTTAGGAAATTGAACATACTGTTCTTCAGCCTGAATGGACAAAACCACCTGGACACCAAATGTAACTACTGCTACAGTAAAAGTCATCACTTTTATTTCCAGTCCTACTCCCTGATTCAAACCCCTGATGACTATGCAGATGATAGCTATGCTACTGAGCACAAGTCCCAAACAGTTGGGATATTCTACCAAATTACCTCTGCCAGTGTCTGACACTGTAGAAAAGTGGCGACAAAACTCCTCTTTCCTGTATTACAATGATAGGTCCTAGAAAATGAGTCACCTCTTCTACTGAATTTCTTACAAAACAACTGGGAGACTCAAGCTTTGGCTCATTTTAAGAATTCAGGTTTTATTAAGATGCAGGCTTATCCAAATCTGTCTAGAACAGCCAAGAATATCAGTATTCTTGATAAACAAAGCAGATGACAGAGGCCCCAGTCAAAGTTCACCTGCACAGAGAAGGTGATAGTTATTGTTCATTAATATGCTTTTGTTAGAGAATGTTTTCACACAGAATATTTAAGTATTTTGAAGAATGCTGGCAGGTTCTGACATGAATTAAATTGTTGATGAACAGCATAGACATTTTTAGGGCAAATCCATCTGTCTTTTACTATTTTGAGAGGTGGATTGTGTTGTCAACATCTCCCAGGCAAGTGTAGAAGTGAAACAATAGTGTCAGAGATTATCCAGACCTGTTGTTTCTGTTCAGCTGAGTATTTCTCTGCTTCTGTGGTAACTTTGGTATGTGTTCCTGGTTCTCTTACTGTATTTTATTTTTCTGGTGGACAGACATCTGCCTGAAAGTTACAGGCAAAGTGTGGCAACCCCCCCTATATTACCTGTTTGTTGCTGGGAAACAAAATACCCATTTACCCTAATATTCTCTGTTCTGATTGTTGATTAGGGAACAGGTTTTGAACTAAACCAAAAAATGCTGAGTTCTGACTATAAGCCAGTAAGAACCTTCCTGTTAGTAAACTAAAAGAAGTAGTTTGCTTTTGTTCACTTGGACAATGCAGTGCATAGTATAACAACACAATTTTCACTGGAAGTGCTTTTGGCAGCTTTCTTTGTGTTGACAGTTTAATGCCTTAAGTACAGTGCCAGGAAATGTAATGCTTGGTTTTGTTCGTTTGCTTTTTAATTTAAGGCACGTGATAAACTTAAATCATCAGATGTTACCGACAGTTTTCCAGGAGATTCAAGAGAAGCTGTAAAAGTTAAGAAATCCACTGATGGAGCTGATGCTTCTGAAGAAACTCCAAAATTTCCATTAGGTAATTTTATGGGAAAATGCAATGCCAAGTGTGCAATGTAATACTCTTTTCAAATCACCAAAGAGTTCATTCATATCAAGATTTTTAAGAGCTTGGCTGGAAAAGGCAGTGAGTAAACTATCCTAGCTTTGAAGTTAATGCTGGGTCGAGCAGGACATTTGCACTAGGTGGCAGCAGCAAAGGGAATCATTTACTTTAAAAGTTCTGCTTTCTCTCCCTGTGTTTGGCCCATTATAATTTATGATTGTACAACATTTTTTGATAGCAATCCAGTATTTCTGATGGAACCAACCTTAAACTGCTAAGATTCATTCAAGCCAAATTGTTTACTCTTTTTAATATTTTTAATTTTACTTTTTTGGTTTTTACCAACTCAGAATATAAAGGAGACCTTTTTAATTAGTCTTGAACTTCACCCAAATGTGTATACATGCACATACACACACATCACTGTGTATGTATATACACACATGTATCTGTGTACAGAAGTGTACACAGGTGATCTTCAAAGCAGGTTGCGTCTCAGTGGGGTCTGCTCTTCTACCTGTTTCTGAAAAAAATTGTAACTCATGTATGTCTTTGTATGCATTCACGTGGGAAGTTTTCATATCACAGACACTTGAGCTGGATACTTTTAACCTTAGCAGTACCTTTGGGGCATATTTGCTCCTTTCTCATTTGATGGCCATTAACAGGTGAAATGGTTGTAGGACCCTCTGTTCCTTTAAACTGAGTTAGTGTCTTTCACATTAGGAAACTTAAAAAAACAATAAATTGTGTCACTTTTTTACCCCTCCCTTTTTATCCCTTCTGTTGAGGTTTTGTTACACATGTTTGACCTCTTCTCTACCTTCCATTCTCAGAACCTTTCAGAAGGTCTGCAGGTGTACTTGAATTCTTCTGTTCTCCCAGCCTGCTTTTACTCTTCTTACTTTTGTGTAGTAGTGCCACCCTGCACCACTCAATTGTGTCTGTCTTGTCCTGCAGTGGTTGTTTTCCTAGTTCAGGAGGAAGGCACATTCCTAGCAAATGCTCTCTCTGCAGGACTTAATCCTGTGCTTGAGAGACAGGAGATCTTGGAGTCAGGACTTCACAGCACCGAGTGCAGCCCAGATGTGCGCTCAGCTGGTGCTGAGTGTTCCCATGCTCTTTAAATGCCAAAGAAGAGGCAGATCGACAGGAAGTTTAGCTCCTTGGAAATCTTCATCCTTGTAGAACTGTCAGCTTGTGGCAGGTTTGTGGGTTAAGTGACACTGAGGGTCCTATGATCACGTCCTACAGGTACTGCTGAGACACAAACATCTCCAGCTGGAGTGTTTGCAATTGGGACAGCAACAGTGCACATTTCCATACACACCACACATTTACAAAGAACTGCTTTCTGGGCAGTAGCTTCCCTTACTTGTCACACTGGTTACAGCGTAGGTATCTGGCATGCAGGGGTGTGTTTGGAGTTTATCCCCTGCTTTTTAGTCAGACAGCTACAGCAGGAGGATTTTTTTTCTAGCAGTTTTAGCTCTGACCTCTCGCAGTGCCTCTAAAATTCTGTCCATCAAAAACAAACATTCTTTGGAGCATTGATGCTTCCAGTAGACATATTTCAGTGAAATGCAAATTTACTACTTAGCATAAGTTCCAAAAACATACCTTGCTCTACAGTTGGGCAACAGGAGAGACTTTGACTCCGATGTCAGTGACAGTGATGCCATCTCAGACACTAGCATGGAGTTCAGTGGGATGCAGGGCAAAACTAACCTTGGTACCTGCAGAGATTGGAAAGGCACAGCTAGAATAAGCACAGGCAGCATACCAAGAAATAGCAAGAAGTGGCATATTCTTTCTAATTGTTTTCTGTGTAAAATTGCTGTTTAGAGGAATCTCGGAAACCTGTGAAGGAAGACTCAAAACCAGTACGCCCCTTACAGAAAGGAACAGAAAACTCATCCCAGCCATCTTCTACCAAAGGGAGAGAAGACATTAAGAAAAGGTCAGCTGGAAAACGTTCAGAAAATGCAGCACAAAAAGCTGAGCCAAAAGGACCTGTAAGTTTAAAACAAACAAGAAAAACCCCAAACATAGAACTGAAAAAGACAGGATTACAGTTAGAATATATATTTTAAGACAGGATTACATTTAAATATATATTTTTTATTATTGGAATCAGGTGTTTTGGGGTTTTTATGTTTGGATTATTTTTTTGAAATCGGCACGCAAGCCCTGCTTTCTGGTATTCACCAGTCTAATGTGCATAAAGTTCAGATCGTCATTCTAGTTTTAGAATAGAATTCAGCCTTTGTCTGTGCTAATTCTTAGTGGACAACTCTGGCTTGAAACTTCCATGTGATTTTTTTGTTTCAGCTAGTAATTTTGGAGGCAAATACAATGTAAATGCTTTTCTCTCACAAGTACCTAACATGCATACCAAAAATTAATTTAAAAAAAATAATTCCAGAATTTATCAGAACTTGAAGAGCAGCAGCTGAAGCAACGAGAGGACTACCTGAAGAAAAAACGAGACATGCTGATGGCTACAAAGAAGGACTCAAAAAATAATGTACTGTTACCAACAAACACTGACGAGAAAGAAGGGGAATCATCTCCTAAAGAGGTGAGAGATTCAAACATTTTTATCATCCTGACCACCTTCTAAAAAACCCAGAGGATTTCAGTAAAGATGGCAGTGTTGCTGCTGAGTGTTGTAGCAGGGAAAAAAAAAAATCACAAGGAGGGGAAGTGGAGAGAAAGTATTTCCAAGTTACCGTTTTTGCAGAAGCTTACAGGCTAGAAGTTTTAGTGGTTAAATTAACATTATTTTGCTTCAGTATCATCAAATCCTCAGGATTAATTTTAAGTTTATGAACAGCTAAAACGCTGGTTTTCTCCTAATCTGTGACCCATTGTTTGGGCTCCTTTAAATCCTTGGGATTTGCTGAAATGGGAAAAACATTTTTCTTATTTTACAGAATGTTTGCTCTGTTCTTTTGGATCTCTTTTGAAAGTTTTGTGCCTATTTCAAATGACGAAATCCTTGCTTTCTACCCGTCATGCACTGGAGTAGAAGGGACGTGATGTGATACCTTTTAGAAGGACAGGTCACTCTGAAGGGTTGATGCTGCTGTCGTCTGCCCAGTTGCCTCCAGTAGAAAAAACCAAGTCTGTGGGAGGGTGGGAAGCACAGGATGGGAGAACGATGGGCTGTTGGAAGCGGCGCAAGGTCTTGTTGGCCTGTTGCTCAAGGTCTCTTGCTGTCCGGAGGCTGTTCTCTGAGCAGAGACATGCGGGAAGTTATTTAGTGAATTGACAGATGGGCTCTTTGAGTTAAAATCACAAAAACTCTTGTCCCGTGGGCACGACAGAAAATCTAGTTTGGGCAAAAAGTAGTAAATCCTATCAGGGAAAGAAAGTACAAACATAAAAGAACCCAGAATCCTATGACAGGATAAATGCCTACCAAGAGAGGTCTTTACCAGAAAAAAAAGACAAACACACACCAAAGATTTTTTTGTTAATCATTATTATGGTTAATATGACTTAATGCATTTGCTGAAATAGGTCTGATCTATATTTATATGAAAAGAAAGGCTTGATAACTCCCAACACAAGTGAGAAAACTCAGAGAAGACCTCAAAACCCACACAAGACAATGACATAACTGTTATATTAAAAAAGAGTCAGCCTTCTTTACAGAGCATGTACTTAAGACCAAAGAGCACCTATTGTTCTTCAGAGTTGCTGAGCATTCTGTTTTGCTCAGAACACGCCCAAAATACTGTCAACTGAGAAACTTGCAGAACAACTAAGCAGCACCAGTTGAATTTGGTTGGTACAGTGCAGTGGAAAAAAAAAAAAAGGCAGATTGCTGTAAAGAGCCAGTTATGCACATCCTGGGATTCACTTCTCAAGAAACAGAATAATACTTTTTTTTTTTTTTTTTAAATCCTTCTGAAGAGCAAGCAAGTTTGAAGGACAGCTGCTGCAGCCGCAGGTTCGCAAGTGATGTTACGTGGCTGCTTTGTGCTGGAGAAACCATGTGTGAGCTCCCTGGTGTGGCTCGTACGCTGCGTTAGCGCAGGGCACCCACCAGGAAAGGCCAGTGCTCTTACTGCAGTGTTTTTTCATTTTGTTTTTAGGAAATATCAGAAGAGAAGCAAAGGCTACTACAGAAGAGGAAAATGCTCGCAGAAAAACTAAAAGAAGAAGTTATTAATAAGCGGTAATTTTAAGAAGCTCAATGGAGACTTCAGGAAAATTGTTTTTAGAATAAATTATATGATCAATAATTGGATTTGTTTTCCAGTATTATACTTAGTTTTATAGGACTTTCAGACAAGTAACTCAGTCCTTTATATATAAATATTTGAAATGACACTGAAATACGCTAAACCACTTTTGAGAATGCTGGATCCTCACTTTCACTGGAACTCGTTCAGCAGTGAGGCCCTTTCACAGCACTGCGGTAGACAGATTTTCTAATCTACTGGCCTCAGCCACCTGATACTATAGACAACAAAAGCAGACACTGAGATCTCTTAAAACAATTCCTGCGTGAACAGTTCCAAGTTAGAAATTTCTAAGTTTTTTTATTTTTAAAATTTTAGAACTTTGTTCCTTTTATTAGAATATTCTAAACAAATTACTTATTTTCAGCTGTGCAATGTAATAAAAGTCTAATTTCACAAGGACATGCAGCTATGACCATCGTATTTTTGAGAAACAAATAATACAGCTGGAAGTCAATGCATTTAAATATGAACTCTGGATTACATACTTTTGGGGCAGCTTACCAGTCCTTAGGTCCAATTTTGCTATAAACACAAATAAAAATAATTGCTTTAGTTGCAAAGTGAAAGCTAGGGCTGTGACAAGCAAGTAGAAACCTTTAAAAGCCTGGTTTATCTGTTTGGCTTTGATCGACGGAAGCGGGAAGAGGCTGGATCCTTTGCACCCTGTCACCACATCTCTGACTGCAACAGTAATTGGCATTGAAAGAAACAACCCAAGCTGTTCAAGTTTCATGTAACTTTTTATTAAAATAGCATTTGTAACTGATATATGTTGGAAGATGTTCTTTTCTTTTCCAAGAAAGAGCAGTAGTGGAAGGACCCCAGGCACAGGAACATGGCAGCCCACTGGCACAAGCCCAGCAGCACTGACCAGGTCAGACAGGGGAAACAGCAGCTGTGGGGGGTGACAGCCCCACATAAAAGCTGGTTAAAAAGAATGTTGCCTGCCACCTTCAACAGGGATTTTAGTTGTTATTTTGGTTTTGTTTTTTAAAACTGGGATATCTAATGCCACTTTACAGTCTTTTTCTAGTAACTATAAAAATTGATGGCATTCTTGGTTTTGCTGTAAAAAAATCAACAAAAAACAACCCTCTTGTTGGTCTGAAAGTATTTTTTAAAGCTCCTGACAGTACTTCAGGGGAGGGCTGTGGTGGTGGGAACACTAAGGCCTAACATGCTTCAGTCAGAGCCCTTCAGAGGACTCCTTTAGGGTAGCTGTTTTTTAAAAAGCATCGGGACAACTTGGGTGCGAAGACCAGAGGACGCAGTTTTTCAGCCTCAGGTTAGTAAAGGCCCGTACTGCGTAAGTGCTGCTCACAGAGCGCTGGCGGAAGTTACTTAGTTGTCATTACTGATGGAGAGAAAAGATTCATCAGGAAGAAAACGAGGTGATCGATCGTCAGTGGGAGAGCAAGCACATGATGACAACGCTCCAGCTACGCTTTACCGGTAACGGCTTCCTCGGATCCTCTGTGCTGGGAGCTGACGGGGCATTTTGGCGCACGGGTGAAAAAGCTGAGTCCCATTCTTGGGTGCCCGGAGCCCACGAAAGGCCACCCCGCTGTCCTGATGTCCACGCACATCAACTGTCATTCATGAGGACGCCTGTGCCTCACGCCTCGGGAAGGATTCGCACGTTCCCTTTGACATTTCATCTAGTGGTACAGAGTTACTTTTAAAACTGCCTGGATAACTAATCTTCGAAAATACTCTAAACTGGCCACATTTCAAATATTGAGTTAACTTACCATGTACAACAAACCAAACCAAAGCAATAATTATGGAATTACAGGGTCACATTTTAATTCCTGAATTTTACAGTTCAGCATTAATATCACCACATGTATACAAATGGTGTAAAACAAGTACAGTGGTATTTTTAATACAAAATAAACTTCTGTTTCATGGAAAAAAACTATACTTCATATCTACACAGACAGCCCATCTTTTTCCAAACAATAGCTAAAATTAAAATTAACTACAAAAATCTCCAAAACAGAGAAACTGCTTCAGTTTAAACTATTCCAGGAGAAATGGACCCATAACACATATTACAAGAGTGATCTATGTGGTGGATTGCAGCTGGTTTCATATTTTAACATTTCTGACACATTAATTTCCTCTCACTTCATCATGATCTCAGATCACGAATGGGCAAACTAACATTAAAATATTTACAGTTCGCTTGCTGCTCTCGAAAATAAAACCTGGACTGTTTGCCTCTATCAACTCGTCATCAACTCGCCTGTTTTTGTTGCAGCTTGCTACGTACTATGTGGAATGTGCTTTTATTTTTTAAAAAAGCAGCTGTCATAGTACACCCAGACGCAGGTGCTGCTTGTTGCTTCTGCCTCGAAGACTGGTGTTCTGTTAGTAATAAATCGATCTTGGTCCAAAGTGACTTTGGTGTTAAAATGCAGCTGAATTCATCGCTAGGAAAAACCCGTTAGTGTTTCTTGTTACCACCTCGATTAGGCAATCGGAACAGGGAAGTGGCACACTGTTCCGTGAAGACAGAGCTCACGGAAGATCACACAAAGCGATTCGAAGTCGCTCGTGGAGTCCTCCACATGGCGAAGCCGACAGCTCCACCTGTGGTACCCACTTTGACGCAAGCGGCTCCTGGAGGTATTTTGGAAGCGAATGTTCCTCAGCATAGATCTTACTGGATGTCTAACCAATAGACCAAGCGAAACCATCCATTTTGAATCCAGCTTCCATTTTCTCCTCTTGAAAAATGCAAATTAAAACTTACTTGTAACTGTTTTAAACAACTCAACATGCACTATAACTGCAGTGTCCCTCCCTCCAACCATGAGAAATGCGATTCGATTCCTAAGAAATGGTCCCAAAATCTGAATTGTTCTTATGCAAACAGTTAGTTTTCCCTTAATTTTTTTTTTTTTCAAAAGAGGCATTGCTAAAAGAACACAACTGACAGCACCATTACAAAATTAAGATTAATGGGTTCAAGGTTTAAGCTTGAAGGTTTTTTTTTTCCTAGTTCTGTTAAACACTGGGGAAACCCTGCAATTATTTTTTAAAAAGTGTTTACAATACCTTCCCCCCCCCCGCCCTCCCAACACCTGAGACTTTCCTTGCTGAGAAGCCATCATCCAGGTTCTGTGAATACTAACCCACTTTTTTTAAAATTTTTATTATTTTTAACTTTTTTGACAGCCTGAATGGCAGACTCCTTACGTACTAGAAAGATATTAAGTTCCTTGGAAGCTTTGTGTGTACAGAACTAACCCTTTCTAGCTGATATACTGAGTTTCTTTTGCTACTCCTTGTATTATCTTATATACTTGTGGGAGAAAGCTTTCTGAATCAGATCCTTTTTAGCTCTTAAAACAGTTGCAGCATTTGAAACCCCATAATTAAAGTTTTTATTCCAAAGTTTTGGTTTCATTTATGAACCCAGACGAGGTCTTTTCCTTGGAGATGTCTCCTCCTCTTCATCATCATCTTCATCATCAGGATAATCCACTAGACCAACTAGACTTCCCTGCCAATTAGAAGAAAAAAAAAAAAGTCACATTGAGAAAAATACCCAAGAACATGCAGTTTTAGTACATAAGCCCTAAGCAACCTGGCTGAGACACACAAGCCTGCAGCTGACAGTTTCTCGGTGATACTTTTTCCATTTAAAACCCCATTTGTCTGAAGAATGTTTTTGAACCTCGAGGTTCAAAAAGCACTGGAACTGCCTTGCTCTTCTGGATCTGGCCTCAGAACTATTACTCACTGGATTTCATCTGTTTAGAAACACTATTTCCCTGACAGGGGTGTGCACTAACATAACTTCAGAAAAAACCACTCGTATGTCTAACACACTGAGCAGCAACGGGTCAGCTAAATCTGAGGAGTGGGAGCAGTTAAATTAGGCAGAAGATGCAAGATGGAACTGTGCCACCAGATCAGTAACACCTTCTGCTCTCGCTAATACTTCCTTCCCCAAAACTAGCAGGGGTTTAACTAGACACAAACTAGATGCCCTGCCTAGAGGCTAACACTAACCAGACCATTCTACAACGAGTAAAGTCTCACGACACTGCTCTGCCATCCTAAGCCAGGGCGGCTCCTTTAGTACAAGTTCTCCCACCTTGGTGGCTGTCACCGCTGTGGTCAGGGTTGTGTTCTTTGAAGAGGAGCCATTGGAGCTTGCTGGTGACGTCTGAGCTGCCACGGATTTACTGTTGGTACCGTTGGCACCATTGGCTGCGCTGGCTGAGTGGGAAAAAGTGAATTTGAATCCCCCAGCTGAAGTCCTTTTTGGAAGATTCTCTTTGTCTTCGCTCTCCTTAGCTGAGGGACAAACATTTTCGTACTTAAGTATCAGCTGTACACCATGGAGTACAATCTACATCACAGCATAATCACAGGGCAAAAGCTGCATTTTTTTTTTCCCCTCTTTTTAATTCAGTTTAAATCAGCAGCTCAGCTACTGACCTCATCCAGAGCAGGCCAGCACTCAGTCTGGGAGGGGCACAGGCGCTGCAGGCATGGCGACATTGCTCACTCAGTGCACACAAGGACATCTGAAGTTTTGGTTTCGAATGTCGTTTAAACTAGATGCAGGCTCAGAGCAATTTAACTCATCATTTTAATCCTAAACTAGCTTACAAAGATGTGTCAGGAATTCCTTATTTAGTTACGTGGAATACCTGTAACTCCTGCTTATGATACAGAGCACAAGCAACTGGCTTGTTTACGTGATGCTCCATGTATCTGGCACAGAGCACTTCCAGCGCTGACAAGCTGAAACTGAGTAAATACCTTTTTTAGTTTCCATAAATTTTTCATAGCTATCTGGAAAATCATCCTCCTGTTTCGATTTCTCAACTGGAGGTACAACCGCTTCACCTTCTTCCTCTTCATCTTCATTGAACCACATTTCTTCATCCTCCTCTAAGGCTCTTGCATCTCTGCGAAATCTATTGCTACGCAATATAGATGGGACACTGTAAGAGACACATGACAAGCGAATCAAGTTTTGCCTGCTCTTTCAGGCTCAGACAGGATCAGAAATGGCTTCTGAGGAAATTCATTGTGTTTGAGACTGCAGTTCAGCTCCACTGCCAATGTAAGCTTCACCAAACCCCAGCCGAAAATAAGGCAAGTTGAATCCTAACTCCAAAAGAGAGAAGATTTTGCTCTTCATAAGTGGGGAGTTTTCCCAAATGTAACAGCTGACAAACATGAACTCTCCTACAGCAATCTAGAAGGAAAGTCAGATGGGGGTTTACTCTAATTGAAGAAATTTTCACTGAGAATGAAAACCCACCCCAATCCCAGCCTTCTGCCTTCTCTGCTCTCTAGGGAAGAAAAAAAACAGCAGTGTGAAGAGGTGACACAATGGCATTCAACAGAAATCTCAGACTGCACAAGCTGGGTCATACCTGTTTAGCTTCTGGTTCTGTCGGTCTTTCTCTTGCTCATATTTTGTCTTCAGTCCCTTGAATGTCTGAACATATTCGATGGATTCAAGTGCATTATAAAAGTTTTCAACTATATGTGCAATAAGGGATTTAATATCTTCCTGCATAAGAACAAAACAGAGTTTCAGTCTCAAATATTAATATACAGAAGTTTAGAAAGCTTTAGAATTTAAAGTTGATTTGTTGCCCAAAGATTATTGTAAAGAACAAATGAAGTAATCATGCTTTTCCTTAATGAAAAAGCTGAAATTTAAAAATAATTATTAGATTTCCCATAGATTCTGTAGGTCTGTATACTCAGTACTGTCCCACTTCTATTTGGGATAGTTCTGTTAAACCATAATGCTTGCTATCTAGGATCGAGCCATCTTGAGAAGGACAGGAGGAGTTTAGCTGTGCCCTGCTCTCCCCATGTGTTTTAGCTCTCTTTCCACTCCTCAGTAACTAGAGCAGCACATGGGATGAGGCACCTTTTGGTCAGTCACCCTCCCCCTCTCAGCCAAATCACGACCTTCGTACCATGCTGGCAAAAATCACCTTTTCCTGCTGGAAAAGACAGCAACTACGATACCCTACAACTAAAAACTGCCCTTCGTTTTGGCAGACCGCAAAGATTCCCTGAGAAGACTCCCACACATCAAGGCATTCGCAGAGAGTGGCTCAGGAGCTGTTGCAAGTCCTCATTTTCCAGCCCAGCCATAGAACCAACTGGGTGCTCCTGCTTCTCCTGTCTGTCCTGTCCACACACACAGTTCTCACAAACGCTGCCGGTGGAAAAATTACCGATTCAAAGCTGACACTGGCTAAGGTAGCACATGTTTAGGATTTTAAAGGACAACGATCATTCAAATTTATAGTTAAATTAGTCTCATTCAGACTCAATAATGCCCAGACTTATTCATATATTTCACTTAATTTCTCACTTCAAAGTCTGGTCCAGAAGCAACGCATTCAGCCACTTAGAATTTAACCTACCAGACAGTTTTACAGAGAATTATCTGTAAATCGGGCCAAGACATACACCCTGTGGTCAGTTGATCAAGTAAAACAAGCACAAAGCAGCTTATTGGCTCCCTTCTGTTGGGATATTTACCTAAGGGATTTTCAGTTTGTGGTTTGAAGTAGTAACACACAATTTCAAGGGAAGGATTTGCATTTGGTATTCCTATCCAGGATGCCACATACAGGTACAAGCCAAAGAAGCTGCATAACTTACCACTCTGATGAATTCAAACAGCTCAATCACAGCAGAGTTGAGCAGATTGTACCTAGTTCCATTATCCAACAAAGCATTTATAACTGGTTGAAACAGGTTTCCCTTGGTGATATAACGGTTATAAAATTCATCTTTTAGGCCAATTATCCTCCTCATAAAGCGAAGAGCACCTATATGAAGAAAGGAATTCAAGAATTTAATAACTACATGCCAGGGCTCCAACCTGCTGCTCTTGGAGAGACAGTGAAAAAACCTGTGACATTACTGAGAAGAAGATGCATGCCTAAACCAAGTGCATTAAACAGCTCTTTCTGAAAGCTCAGAAGAAACACTTGCTGAGAGGTAACCTGTCTTTCATTCTTTGACTTTCCTGGGTATCTGAGTGTGATCAGGGTCCATTAGTTTCTCTTTGATACACAGCAGTGATGAACTTTAGCACACATGAAGTTGGACTAATAGTTTATCCCTAAATTTTATTGTGTTCACCTCCCAGAGCCAGCTCCGACTCTTTAAATATCACAGTTTATAAAATTTCATTCACCCTCCACAAGGAGCACTAGATTGATGATGTTATTAAGAAATGACAGTATTTCCACGTAAATAAGATAGCCGATCCCAAACGATCCTTACTGTCATACAGAACCGAAAGGATCACCGTGGACTTCAAAAAAATATAACAATTCTCCTCCTCTCGTAAAAGGCATGAGCAGACACCTGCTACCTTTGTTTCCAAACTACTTAACAGGTTAAGTCAGTAATCACCAGGAACTTCACAGGAATTTTCTATTGAAATATACCCTTTCACTCATACACATGCCACACAGCACATAAAAAGCCTTGAAGAAGAAAATCACAGCAGCTCCATACTCACACAAGGCCAGAAATGTGTGTTTTGAATTCATCAAGACCAGCACTCTTCTTAGCAAATCTTTGTTCATAATGTAATTCTTGATGTGATACGTGTGGTGTTCCACACAAAAGGTAAGCAGCTCCAAAATTAAGGCAAGTAGTTGTGCCGTTTGATAATTATCTACAAGAAAAAATAATGTCTTAAGTTACATACATTTAAAAAAAAAAAATACTGTCACATACCAAACCATCACAAAAGTTCAGTTGCTGTTACAGTTCCTGACATGTTTGTAGTGGCATGCTGGATTGCTTTAGAAAGTGGGAACACTGGGTCAGAACAAATCAACAAACACAAATTTGGTTGTTTTTTTTTTTTTCTTCCTCTTAGTCACAAAAATGACCCTGAATTAGCAGTGGGACTTCTTCCAGGATCAACCAGTTACAGGTTAGAGCAATCCAGACTAACAGAATGTAGGTAAAAGCGAGCCAGTCAGACCTGTATTTGTGTGAACCTAATTAGCCATGTTTCTTCCTAAGGAGCAAAAAAGAACCCTGCCCAGATAAAAATCCAAACGGTAAAAACTCAGCTAGGTCTCTTTAGTACATATTCTGCCAACAATGACTTAAACCTTCAGTAGCAAGGCTGACTAGGGAAAAAAGTAAGTGAAATGCAGTAACTCAAAAGCAAATTAAAACATTCTTTCAGCTTCCTGTCATCTCAAGTGAAGCAAAGCACCTACATCTATTTCAATAGAGAGTATTTCAAAAACATTAAGTATGGACATATCTAACTTTATAAAAATAAAACCAGCATACAGAGCACACAAGTTTCAAAACTCAAGGGCCACTAGAACTTACCAGGACAAATTGTATTACTCTTAGTGGACCCAACTACTGCATCTGATAAATACAAAATAAAAACAAAAAATCAGAAAAAGGTTTTAAAAGCACTGTAAATATTTAGAAAATGAGGATAAATACCAATTCTACCAACTTCTCATCAAATCAGAAGTTTCTGTGAGCTACAGGGAAATAAAGGAAGAATGCACACCAGATTTCTATATTCAGCTTACATTGCAAAGGTTCACATTCAACTTGATGAAAAGACGTAATCTAATACTTCAGAATATTATTCCTAGCCAGACTAAAAGAAAGCGCCTATTTGTAATTTTTTCAAACAATATTACAAAATGAGTACTACAGATATTATAGAAGTTTTAGTTTTGTACAAAATGCATAGAACATTTATTTTTTGACTTAACACTTAATATGAGAAGAGGTAAGACAAAAGAAACGTTGCATGCATATGTATGTATTGGTTTGATTTAATCTCTTGGAATAGTACTAAATTCCTGTTTGTAGAACACTAGAAGCAGACTAGTGAGTGCTACCTGTGAGTGTCAAACAGTGACTTCCAATTCTTTTACTGTTACTAGAAAAATTTTAAGACGACACAAAATAAGGGAGTACCGAGCTGTACTTTGAAGAGATTGCTTTCAGCACTTTGGTACTACAGCCAAGCGAAAACTAGTCTTCTGTGTGAGTCACTTGGAGTCATGTAACCACTGACAAATGTCACAGCATTTTTGTAAAACTTTCAGAAAAAAAGTACCTGTGAAGTAAAGACACTCTCTGCTTTCCAGCAAAGATTCTTTAAAATGACACTAGTACAGCTGGTATACACCTAACAATACACATTGAGGAGATACGTATTTGATAAAGCACAACACGAAGGCAGGTTATCACCCAGAGATGCAAAAAAGGGCTATTATAGCTTCCACCCACTGGGTGGAACTAGGGGAACAACGGTTACAAGATTTCAAGGGAAAAAAAAATTTTAAAAAATTAACATTACCTTTTTCACATTTATCTTCTGATGTATTAGCCAGAAGCGGTGCAGTAAGAACATGCATACAATGGTTGTAGAAGAAATTGAGAAATTCACTTTTTTCTGTTTTCTAAAACAAATATAACTTTATTAAATACTAGCATTTGTATATAACTTTTTAAATAAGAGTAGTAACACAAGAAAGGGCCTACAAAGAATTCTATAGCCTCCTTCAGGACTGCCTGTATCTTTTCGGTTGGGCCTGCAACACTGTCTTCACTCAAGCCAAATATATTTCTTTATTTTGGGAAAAGCTCTACAAAACATCAAACCAACCTGGCCATCATCAAGAAAATCCCTACCACGGATGCAAATATATAAGGAAAACACATCAATGACTCAAAGGGCTTGAAAAAATTTGCTTACATCATTCCTTAAAATGCAATAATTTTACCCGTAAACAACCTGAAAACATTTCACACTGAAGAAAAAGTATCATCTGGTCTATTTTGCTACATTCTCTATATATGTATCAATACACAATTATGGTTACAATGTGTTTTCCTACACACGTAGACATTAAATTACAAATACATTGTACTTCAGTTTGGATTCAGGATGTCAGCAGCTGAAGGAAAGGAATGATCCAAGTTTTAAAGCAAATGTCTACAAATTTCCTATTCTTTCTTGGGCATCTAAACACAATGCACAGTTTAGAATTCAAGAATACAAATGAATTGCTCCCTATGGCACTTGTTCGATGAAACTGCATCTTTCCTGTGCCATTGGTATTAATTAGATCATTGATTTGGTTTCATGCAGACTCTGCTGGACTTCTCTTTCAGTGTTTATGACCCAGCCAGTCGGAGTTACAGCCAAGATTCATGCTACTGTGCTGAAGCAAGGGACTGCCTGGCTTAATAAATACCTGCACAATGCCACATCCCTTTTGATTATCAAAAGGTAATAGAAATTTTAGCTTGCTTTAGGTTGTTTCAATTCAGTATCAGACACACGAAAAAAAAGTGTTTTTTAAATCATCACAGTAACAGTAATAGAGAAGATCAGGCTTTTAGTTTTGCAGAGACAGTAAAGTGTCTTTACCCCTTTGTATTTTCTTACATTAGCTGTGGCCAACATATTCTCTGGATCTATCAGAGTACGCAAAAGCCCCATTAACTGAACAGCTCCCCCAAGTTCTGGATCAGTATCACAGATCATCTGCTCAATGACCACATTGATGAGGAGGATATCCTGAAAAAAAACCCAAACAGATCAACCACAAAACAATCAGACACAGTTTCAATAGTGGAATAATTTCCCTAATTCACATATTAGGCTTCCTTCTTTTAAAAAAATTAAATGAAACAGAAAAAGTAAGAGTTGCATTTAGAAACTTGAGTTCTGTCAAGCACAACCTTCCTCAGCTAAACCCACTGCTGGGCAGACCTACAGTCTTCTTACAGCAAACACATGAAACACCAACATGCTCAGAAATTTTTATATCTTAAATCTACTTTTCCCTACACTTCTAGTATCTACACTTTTGAAATAACTGTATCCCAAGATAACTGTATCTCCAGATACAAGATAACTGTATCTCCAGAGAGAGGTTTGTTTTGCTGTTTTTTCCCTGGTTTACTCTACAACTAGTGTATTCAACAAAAGCCACCATACTTTTACTTACATCGTCACTCTGCTGCGCCTCTTGCATTACAAATTCTCGGACCATGGAAGGACTAAATTCTACCAGATAAGAAAATATATCTGTAGCAGCAGATCTAACTTGCAGATCATCCATTCCCTAACAAAAAAAAAAATATCAATTTATTAAAGTAAATCAAGTTTGGTGTTTATTATCAAGTAGAGCTGCAAAGAACGGGGAGTTAAAATGCTGAGGTTTTTTTGTCACACAACTTGCTATGAGAGACACCAGAAAAGAAAATAAACCAGCAAAATCTCTTCCTTACTATTTCCCTCCTTCAGAAAGGACACAAGGCTTTCCATGCATTTTTTCTATTTTAGGTAGGAGACATTTATATCCTGCTACCTTGCTACAGTATCCAAGATGTTAATATTCTGTACCTGTTACTCACACTTTATTGAACTTGTACAAAACTGTAGAAATCAGTCTGTACAAGTTTCTGTCCTCATTTATACACAACAAGATTTAATCATTTTTCTTAAGGTATTAGATGTGATTTGCTCTCATAACTACAATTTCTAAGGCTAAAATATTCATGTAACAGAAACTATGTCTGGCCTGGTCTAGTCCTGGAAAAGAATGACAAAATTAGGGTTTATCTAATTACTCAGCATCTACACGAATTCTATGTTTTCATAACAGTCAGTGTCCTTTGGTAAATCGATAGGTTGTTACTCTAGAATATACAAAAAACAGCACTGGCATGTGAACTGCAACTGTCAGGTGGCAACAGCTGCTTCAGCCAAAGGAGTGAATAAAAATTATGTTTTCACATTGCTCATTAAGATAATCTGCTTTATACCTCTGAAAAGACAGGATTACATGATCTTCTGGGTAGGAACAAGCTAACAGTTCAAGATTATCTAAAAATAGGTCTTTGGCACTGTTCCACCAACAACAGGGAAAAAAAAAGTCAAGCTGCCACATGAAAGAGAGTATCTTTCATTTTTCACACTATGTTGTCAAAAGGACTGCGTTTAGCAGAGACTTCTCCATCGTGCAAAGTAAAAATAAAAACAGCGATAAAATCTAGCTACTTCAGAAAATTGTGGACTTTTGGATTCTGAATGTTAAAACTTTCAGCAGAGCAAAGCTGTCCCATCAAACTTCCTCAAAAGTACTCAGCAGAACTGAAAAAAACCCAATGGTTAAATAGCCATTTATTTTTTTTTAAATTTGATTAAAAACAGCTTTAAGTTTTCACTTACCATTACAATTTCAAGTGCTGGAAGGATTCCCAACTTGGCCAAAGTTTTGAAAAATGCGTCTCTGTTCTGAGGTTGTAAGGTCTGAGAAAATGCACAGAATTCCTTGAAAAAGTTAACCTGTTGTACAGGAAAAAGAATAACTTAAGGTGTATTCGATTCAGAAAATTCTCTGAAAGTAGGAAACTGCTACAACTTGGATCAGAGTTTGTGTACTGCCTGGTATGTGCCCTCCTAGAGAATGGTGTTATCCTAGTTCTCTCCTCTAACTTTCAACATGAACAGAGGAAAGCACAAGAAAAGAAAGCACAAAACCAACCCAACAAAATAATTTAAGAGGTTGAAATTTACCTCAAAGAGAAATACAGTCACTTTGTAGCTATCTTATGACACCTAGCACTTGAAGGCTTTGCACTCCGTCCCCACATGCCCTTTGTTTCAAAGCACAAAGATTCCTCCCTTGCTGAAAGCAAGATTTTAACAAGGCAATTCAAGCCGATAACCATATTCAAGCATAAGCAATGTTTGTACTATAGATATTAAGGAACTACTGGTAATCCTCAGTCATAGGACTTAAAAGATCTTTCTGAATGAACAGAGTACAGTGAAAAAAACCAGCCTTTATATGACAAATGTAAGTGACACAATAAGGTGAAAAGTACTTGGAAGAAAGTATACGTTTAAGTCTAGGATGCCAGCTTAGTCCTAATGCACTTTCTCAGCAATAAATTAATTGTTTAAAACAAATAAATTAGAGCTTACCTTGCACGAAATATTTTTCTAGTGAGTTAACAAACGAAGACTGAGCTACACCAAAAATGATTCTAGAGTTACGGGAATACTCCAATGACAGCAGATCTAGCAGAACAGTTTCAATATTTCTACTTAATCTTGATGGTTTAAAGCATTTGAAGAACCACCAAGACCGCTGACTTACCAATTCACATCGTTTGTCATCATCCGTAGCTTCATCTGTTAATTGTGCAAAAACTTCAGACAGAAATTTCTCGTCTTCCTGCGTAACACATAGGAAGAATACGACTTATACAATGCCTCTTCAATGTTAAAATATCCCACACTGTAGAAAGTCAAACTTTAACCTTAATACGATGCTTAAGTACATAACCCCATGCGTTAGATTTGACAGATAAGGGCTTTTTTTGTTTCCCTTCTCTCATCCACATCTCCCTTATTTTATCACTGCAGAAGTACATCTCCAGGAGTCCCACTGCCAGTGTGATTTTTCAGCACTTGTTCTGTGCAGCAGAAGCAGGTCCAGGAGACCAGAGCCACACGTGCAGCTGAGCGTGAGTGATGAGCACTAAAACTGCCATCTTGAACTAGTCCCCCAAGAACGTGTCGCTTCCTTTCCCGCTCTGCCCTGTGGGGTTTACAGCTCTGCCCAATCCCACGCACTCCCTTGTACCACCATCATCTCCCACACTCCCCCATGCATCTCCAGTACAGAAAACAAGTGTCTTTGCCACTGGCTCCCTCCCTGCACTGTGCGTGTAAACTTCCAGGGACAAAACCACAATGCTTCTGCACCAAAAATCAACAATCAAAATACAATTTTTACCATGTTGCAGCTATGCCCTTTGTGCTACGCTGTTAACATCACATGTGTATCAGTTACCCTATTTTGGATCTGCAGCATTGCAAATATTTTTCAGCCCACTTATGCAACGGTGACTGGATTAACATGTTACGAGTTTGCCGCAGCCATGGCCCCATTAACCTTGTTCTCAAAATAAGCTCCCTCGCTCACAGCAAGTTCAGCTTTTTCAATCTAGGAAACTTTCTTGAGTATTATTTGCTTTTCATATTCAGATTCTCTGCTACCAAGAGACATTTAAGAATATAAGACAACATTTCATTTCTCATTAAGCATTTCAGTTACACCATTGCTTAATACTCAAGAGGTACAAGAAAACAAGAGTGAATGTCATTTCTCTCAGCTGTTTGGGCACTTCCTGCCCTCTCTGTACATGGATTTCTTGGTGCTCCTTCCGGTGGAAAATAGCGTTGGTGTTCTCTCACATCAAATGTTTCTGTTATCATTTAAATACAACATAAACCTTAAAGCAAATAGTAATGTTATGCTACAGTATTACAAAATTTTGCATCACTGTACTGATTCAACTCTATAAACTTTACTTACACATTGAACAAACACGAACAGAATAAAGGCATTCCAATACATACATATGAACCTTGCACTGCATAATGTGGAGAGGGCTTCCTCTTCTACTTCTGCATGCTGTCGCTAAATTTTGTCTGCTTTATTAGGCTAGTATAATATAGAATTTTTACAGTTACAGAAATGTCAGCCAAAGGCTCACATAATCTTTTCCTGAAAATTTTAACATGTGGGGAAAGAAGTGCTTTACAAACAAATGATACCTGGAATCAACAACAGAGAGAGCGCGGCATACACAGACTTAGCAGTTTATTCTAAGCTTTGTTGGCTTTAACAGCTAATTAAGCCTGTTAAAAAAAAAAAAAAAAAAAAAAGATACATGTACCACAGCCAACAATGGATAGGCTAAAAAATCCCCACTAAAGCACACTTGGCAACGGAAAGATCTCTGTGTGCATGAGGCTGCCACACGGTGTAGCCCTGACATCCTAAAGCACGGGACGGATCTAGGTTGGTTTGCCACGCTCGCTCTGTTTCCCACATGGCTGCCTTTTATCACCAGCAGCACGGGGATCGACTTCTTCGCGGCACGTAGAAAGGAGCTTTGCTGCCACAGCGAACACAATCTGTTACTCCTATAAACTGCATTCTCCTAGGGAGCTTTGCCATGTATTTAGGGTAACAAGACTTCTCATGTTCACCAAACCCAAAGGAGCTTTTTCTTGCGGCCACAACAAAAAGCTGATTTATGCTACGGGACTGCAAAAACAGTCCTGAACCCAAGGCCCACACTACCATGTAATATTCCTCAGGCATGCTATCACTAACATCTCTTCCAGGTGTGCCACCTTCTTAGTTTGGAATTCTCAAGGCAGCTCAAATGACGCAAGAATGAACATTATTTGTAAATCATCGTGCACGCCCCAATTATGGTCTTTAAAAGAGATAGGCAAACCTATGTGCCACATACTCTGCTACAGCAAAGGCTGCAGCAAGTGACTGAGAGTGGCAAATAGCTGTCAGAGGATTTCAGAACTTTTGTCAAAGACTACTAGAGGTAAAAGGAAATCATAGTTTTCTGTTACGGAACAATTAAATATTCAGGAAAGCCTAACTGAAAAATAAAGAATTTGACCGAGTTAAAAATCTCTAGATGAAAACAGTGTTGTGGCCTCAGGCAAATAATACGGCATTTATTTTTGGTTTTCAAAAAGTAATATATGCAGAAGAATAAAAAGGGAAATGTTCCTGTATCACAAAGTCATTAATTTTGCAAGTGGGAATTACTTTCTAGTTTCTTTCTGCTATTCACCCAGAAAGAAGAAAGTAGAAAGAAGCCCCAAAGCTTATTCACGCAATTCCCTGCAATTCTTTAGTTTGGATTTTACTCGCAGTCTTCTACTGCACTCTTTAGAAATATCCCTTATGATAATGTTATTTCTCCAGTGGCCCTCTCTCTCTGCAATTTTAACTACCGTCTTCTTCTTCTTGATAGAAACACAATAAAATCACTTTGGTACTCATTAGTTTGTGCAACAAAGAATGAACTGTGAAAATACTCAAAATTTCATGAAGTTCACACCCAGTTCTTTACCAAGGCTCCTTCCACCGTCCAGCTTGGTTGTCATACCCCACTACTTTTAAGGCTGCTTCTGACTACAAAGCATGTAGGAAGTTTTTTGCTATAGCAACACATTGGTTATTACTTTTTGGATATCAGTCTGATGAAAAAAACCCCACAATGAATTGCTTACTTTATACTACGATATGAACTTTTGAAATTAGTACCATAAAGTAACAGTGCTATAACAGCAATGGTTCTGGACACGCTCTTTTCAATCACAGATTCAGAATTTGTTATAAAGACATCACACGTGTCCCTGATAGATAACAGAAAAGGTTGCCTGTTCCCTAAGTACCTATACAAAACCCGCTCAAAACACGTATGCCAATTGTGAATCAAGAATCTTTACCTGTTTACAATCCCTTAAAAAATATTAATACACTTACCTGAAAACTACCATTCTAAAAACACAAAATAAAAGGTATGAGAAATAAGGGGAAGTATTCAAAATATTATACAAATTAAAGTGTGCATGATTAACTTACAATGTTAAAGAGCTGTAATTAGTTTCGAAACTACAGCTAGAAATTATCTATGCATAATCCATCTATAGCATATTAAAAACCACTTACCTGCAACATACTGACAATCTCAACTTTGTTGAAGAAAATAAAGGAAGTGAGGGTAGAAAGAAAATTCTCTTCAAAAACAGATGGTGTTGGCAAGATGATGTCCTGAATATACTGTACCCTGTAAGTCTGGTGGATTTTTTGCCTGAGTTCAGAGTCTGTTATAGGAATAACCTCCTTAAATTTTGCTGTTTTGGTCAAGAACTCCCTGTGCCGTTTTGGCTGAGCCAAAGAAGGATCATACTCAAGGCATCCAACAACATCCATAATACACTCATCAGAAAACATCACCTCAAACAGAGTTGCTTTGTTGAGGAATAAAATTCCTCTAATAATTTCGTACAAATGATGTAAGCCTTCGGTGTTCTCTAAATTCTCGCAGACTTGGAAAAGCTGTAACAGTTTTTTAATATAGCCTTCGTTCTCCAAGGCCAGTGCTAGCTTTTCTCTACGGATGGGCGAGGAGAGAACAGAGGTAACTAGGTCAGCAATCTCTTCAAGTTTGTTGAGTTCACAAGCAGGAAGGTCGATCAAAGGACTAGTTTCAGGCATTTCTTCTATGTGCTCCTCTTCTGACTCGATAAGGTCCTGCGTGACTTCCACTGAAGGATCCTTACCTTGAACCTAAGGAGAGAGCAAGCACAATTATTGCCTCATCCCAAACCAACCGTAAAAATAACCGAGTCAATAACTGGAACAACACATGCCTAAAGCACTTTTACACCTTCAGCTGTGCAGAGGAACCAGTTTGCTGCTTCTAAATTCTACAGTCACTACTATTATCATGATTGATGTCACATTTGTCAAAAAATCAGATCAAACCAAACCCTGACAGCATCTGTGCAGTCAAGAAGTCTGAAGCACCTGAGAGACAAGCACAAAATAGAAAGATATAACAAAACTTTCTTTCAGTGTCTCAAACAGAAGGGTACAAAGCATTAAAATTCCTAACAGCCCACAGCTATACCACCAAGTGAAACATAACAAAAGGACCAAGAAGACTTTATACCCCAGAACAGGCTAAGATTAAAAATGCTCTAAATTGCCTAGTTCGTTCACAGTAAAATGCTAAGAAATCTAGAGTTTTTGTTTCTTTAGTTAACAGCTTTACATTGCATCATTTCAAAATCTGAGAAAGTTACGATAAATTTCAACACAAAAGACCAGGTTTCTTCTTTCAAGCACCCACAGATACAACTCCACTGACTTATTACTTTGAGTTGCAAGTATAAAATCAAAACTGTTTCATAATAAAACACTGAGAACAAAAAAATCCATTAGACATAGTCAATGAGACTTATGTCTTGGTGAAAAAAATATCACTGACATTTCTGAGCTCATACAGCAACGGCACCTCTTTGTCTCTCACAATGACATCCCTAGCTCCTTATACGTTACAACACATTTTCAGTTCCACCATGCCCCGACAAGGCAGCTTCCTAAGACTGTCTGGGAGAAGGACAATTAAAAGCTGGTACTCTGGCACCACCCTTTTTAATAAAAACAAACAAAAAACCTAAGAAGCCTAGCTCCTGAGTTTCATCATCACACTGATTTTTTTTAAAAATGTAAAATTCAATTATGAAAACAATGTGTGTTCTAAAGAGTGGCAACTCAGATCTTGCACAGAAAATAATGACAAATACATGCTTATTTTACTAGTAGGTTTAAAAACTACAGCACAAATACATGAGGTCACAGAAGACACTAAAACACCTGGAAGACAACAGAATTTTTGAAGTTAACTGTACCTGGCAGATTTTTTCCCAAATTTCATCACAGCCAGCTTTTTCTTGAAAACTCAGCGCTAAATCATAGTTTTCTGCTTCTGACCAAACAATCAGGGTGTCCTGTGTAAGACAAAACCAAAAAATTAATTGTTTCTGAAACAGGTCTACACTGCATATTGATCTGTATTCCATTAAGTCATGTGTCAACAGAAAAATAATTTTAATTAAAGTTACACTTGTCAAAAAACCCGACAAGACACTAAAATATTAAATCACCTGTTCTGCCATAAGGGACACCACCTTTAATTTTTGCTATTTTATAATGACAATCTTACATATTACATATTTAAACACACTTTTTTCATATCCAAAACCACTTACAACAACATTTTTTCTGCAACATACTTCTGAGCCAAGAGCTCAGAAAAGAGAATGCACACAGTGTAGGAGAAGAAAACCTGCAATATAACAATTTAAGTCTTTTCATATTTAATAATGTAGAAACAACAAGAAAAAAGGTTACTATGTTTCCTTCTCAGAAAGGGTTTAATACAGCCTCAGTAATGTGGGAAATAATACCTAACTGATGTTAGAATATCATTTTCTGAATTAAAAAGACATACAGCCTGAATAGTACAAAACTCCTAAATTCTTACTGAAGTTATAAATATCTTGCCAACAGATATTTTCATATGAGCCAGTTTTTTTACTTTGTTACTACTGCCTCTATAAATTCAATTTCTGTACTTGCACACTGTATCTGGAAGATTCGCTGGAATTTCTGAATAGACTAAAAAGTGTATTTTTTATGAGGTTTTATCAGGACACTTGCTGCTCTACTGTAAGAAATGTAATCCTGTGCTTCAACATTCAAATATTCAGTTTAGCACCCTACAGGAAACTCATTTTCATGTTCAAATGCTCAATGTGAACAGCTCTCTACTATCTTTGTGGTACATCTGAAGAGCTCCAGCATAATCATTCAACATTCTGCCAAGTTTGTTGATTTCCTGAACTGTTACCACATCTCTTTTTTTAACCCCAAGCAAGCCCTTGCTTAATGGTCAATAAGGTAATTTATTTCACACATTTACAAAGGTCAATATTCGCCACAGGACTTATCAAGGCTTTTGAGTCTTTACCTTACACATCACTTCTACTGTAAACAAAATACTCTGAGAAACACCTTTAAGCTTAGCAACCAAACCCAAACAAATGCCTGACTGGCTTACATATACCCACTGTACCTTTGGAAACGTCAGGGGCAACAGGAGACAGACATTTTTTCCAAAAAGAAGCTTCATGTAACCTAATCAACAGCACTCACACAAGTTCTATTTTTTTCATTTCTCATTTTCACATACTCCTCTAAAAAGTTTTCCCATTCCAGAAAGAACTATGCTCACTGCACTATGGCTTTAATGCTGTTTATTTCTACTACTATGTCCTGTATCGCACTCACACTTTTGTCCTAAAGTCACAAACATTAACAGGTAGTCTCCCTGCTTTCAGGCTCTGATCCACATACGCAAATGGCACAGTTTCATATGTCTGGCATGGTTTTTGCTTACAGCTGTCCTCGCTCATCTCTGGCTCCCAGACAGCTGAACATCTATGTTTACAGCATGCCATTCAAGAGTGAGCAGTTGAACTGGGGTTCAAGGAAAAAAAGAGTAATAACTGTCAACTGCAGGCACTGAAAAGCCTGATCAGCTTCCTGATCTGGTTCTCTTTCTGAGATTGATCAAAAAAAAAAAAAAAAAAAGAAAAGAATTCTTAAATACGATATTATGGCTGTTACAGAACTCTAAATCTGAAGTGTTTCTCTTCATAGAATACAATCATTATCTTGATACATTCTGTGAAATTACTGATGCTCTGATACTCAAAATCGATACGCTTCCAGGTAAGCCGAGACTCAAGAGATCCCTCAATGTACAAAGGGCACACACATGAAAAAGTCCTATCGTAGTCCAGAACGATTCAAGAGATACAGTGCAGTAACTCAGATGATTGCATACATCCAGAGACTGCACTCAAAAATTCTGTAAGATTCTCGACTTACTGAATGATATAATCTGTACTGCCCACACAAAGCAAAAGTTACATAAGTTTCTCCAAAAGTATTTCTGAAAGACTGAAAGGTAGTTTCATCAAAAAATAATTGTCCAATATAAAATCTACTCATCTGGCATATGCTTCCTGCACAAGCTAAGACAACCCATGAAGACCACAGACAGACATCTCCCAGGCCAAGGTGCTGCAAGAGGCTACCACTCCCACCTGCTTAGATTAGCACCCACGCCATTGAGGAGCCACCGCAACCTTCCTTAATCGATCAAACGCAGCATAAAGACAAACAAAAGAAGAGATTCATTCAGAACAACAATTTAAGAGAGCAGTTTTCAACCCCTCCCTCAGCACTGGTACTTGTTTGCACAATGTTTGCCACTCCACCTCTCCTTGTTTCCGCACTGGCCCCTCAACGCACACCCCCATGCCAGCGCAAGAGCACTGGTACAGCAAATCAGAAGGGGCAATGCATGTCGATAAAACTCAATCCTGCAAAAAGGAGTATTTCAACCAAAATCAGTTCCTACACCTGTCACACAGCAACACAAATATGCTGGTGTGAAAGAGGAGCAAGGCAGCCTCCTGGCAACTGCTCAGGCTGGCTTTAACAGCACCCCTGCAAATGTGTTAAATCCCTGAGTAACTCTGGTTTTGCCTCAAGCAAATTTCTCGTTGTCATTTGAGTGATAGTAACTCTGTGCGAAGGACACTATCTGCACACATTCTTCATCTCAGATCTGAGGACAGACAGCGCACCTAAGGGAGAGTTAACATCAGAAGGCAGCGTTCACAGTAAGGGTCACTGTAACAGTTTAAAATCTTAGGGCCATGCAACTGAAAACTGCCACCCCCGTAACCAAGCTGGAGGAACAAAGCACACGAATTGATCCATCTGATTTCTCATTGAGGACATGTGCTCCTGCCAGTTTTGTCAGGGAACAGTAACCTCAAGTAGAGGGTGGAACAACAAATGGGTGTGGTAACAACTTTTTAAACTGCTCCTGCTAGAGCCTCCAGAACGCAACTGATCCTGCCCTTTGGCCAATATGGGGCATCCAGTAGAGGTACATAATTCTCAAAGCCTATGCTCCAAAATCTGAGAGGATCTAAAGCTCTTCAGGGTCTCATGTTCTTTGCATACATGCAATTAAAGATTCTTTTATGTGGTATGCTCAACAGCCTGGCACCTACATCCAGGTTAAGTCCTATTTCTCCTGAGAAAGGCATACTATAATCAATCACAACCTCTAACGCCTTGACAGAACTGAATTCTGCCTGAAAGCTACTGGCCACAAACACGATTCAAGAGGGCAGATAACAGTTAGTCAATGGTTATAGTACTCCTTAGCTCAAAGAGTGTAATGCCGGGAAACACAGCAACTAAAAATCAGTTGGTTTTCTTGTTTTGCAGAATGTCGTCACACAAATAACAATTTAAGTGATAACTATCCTGTAAGCCCATTAAAGTCATTTATATGTAGACAGAAACATAGGTTGGGCATGTTTCCTTTCCACCAAGCTGCACCATCCTGCAGCTTTCCCCAAACCACAGATGATCAGCACCTTAACGAAAATCTGCAACTGAACTCTGGCAAGCAGAAGAGAGAGAGCCCTCTCCCACACTGTTAGTCAGAGCATCTGCCCTGGGCAGACCAACACAGCCTCCGAGTCTTTGGGCTACTGATGTAACCAGCTTCAACATTCGAGTTGGGATGCTGAGGAGAGACCTCAGGCATACATCTTCCACCAATTTTAGAAAATATCTGTTCCTGACACACTCAGGTTTGAATTCCACATCTTTTAGCGATGAGAGTGAAATCTCACAAATCGAGAAAACACATGGGAATGCTACATCAAGGGCTGCTTTTTGCTACTCTACTCAGAAGGAAGCACAAACAACTTAAGGACGAAGCTCTGTCAACTAAAAGCTGTATGATTTCAGAGTTCAGATAAACTTAAAACCTGTCTCTGGAAATCACCAATTGTTACACCTCTTCAGAAAAAAACAACAAACTTCTTCAAAAGAGTAAGCAGTGAAGCAAACACTTTCAGCTACAAGGACACAAAAGCATTAGACTCAGCAATAAAAGCCAACCAAAATAAACCTCAGCCTGAGTTTTTCAAAACTACAAGGACTTCCATGAGACAAATGACAAGAGCTACTTAAGTCACTTGAAACTTTGCTACAAATTAAGCAAACGTGGCTTTCAAATGATCAGTTGTATGAAGTTTCAGAAAACAGGCTGCAACAGGAAGCTTTTTGAAGTTTTACAGCAATGTAATCTGCATTTGTATTTCATTATGTATTAGTTTCCTCCACCAAACAGGAAGCAGTTCAAGGCTCTTGCCTTTCAGAACCCTGCAGGGCTCTGTAAATATTGCCCTCCTTCCTAAGCGTGGCCTGCCCTAGCAAAGCCTACGACTGACATCCACCTGACTAAACCCACCAGTATCTAATAAGCAAGAGGTGGAAACCACAGAAAACAGGTTCAGAAACCGCTGAAAAGCCAGGCCCAAGACTCCGATTTGCTCCTAACCTGCAGTGAGGCAGCCTGTGCTCAAGACCTAGCCAAAGTCTCTTTCCTCAAACTCTTGCAAAGTAATGTGTCACCAAAATAAACTTCTTAAAGGTTTGTCTCTTTGTGATTTAGGAAGATCAAAACTGCTGCTTTCCAGTGCTGAAACACTTCTGGATACCATAACGAAGAGCAGCTGTATAAAACACTGAACAACAGGAACACAGAATCTACTGCAGAACAAAGGAATAAACAGAAAAACTCCCAGTAATAATGATGAGAACAATGTAGGCAGAGACATGAGTGCAGAACAAGGAAAAAGCAATAGAAGCGATAAAAGCAGAAGAGCTTTAGTAAGCTAATTTTTCAGTGGATTGAACAGAAACGACCCATTAACATAGCTCCCAGCTGTTTTACTTCTTTGTTTTGCAGAAGGCCTACCCCTACGAAAGTCTCACCATGGCCAGTCACTTTGCCGAGGATTGTAAAAGTTTTCAAGGCTTAAAGCAAAAACTAGACAGCAACATTGAAAAGAGTCCCACAAAGACAAATTCCTTTCTATTATTTTCATAAAAAGGATTCAAAAAGTAAATATACTGTAGCAGAGTTGGCCAAAGTTTTACTTTCCTAATTAGGCAATCATTTCATACAGCCAGGGATGGGAGACAGAGGCTATACATACATGTTTCTAACTATTTTTCCTGCAATGAGTTCAATATTTATTCGAATTGCAAATATTCTCTTCAAAGCCTGAAGTCCAAAAGGGTTTGGGGTTCTTTTTGGTTTTGTGGGGGTTTTTTTAGGAGACTCACATTTTATTTCTGGAATGTGAAATATACCTACAGGTTTCTAAGCAAGTTTTTTACCTCCATGAAAACCAACATCGATAATTCCATGTTGTGCTGCTTTCCTTTTTTTTTTTCTGAAAAATGCAATTGCTTTGAACATAAAACAATTCCTCAGCATCAGTAGTCAGAAAACATAAAGCCTCACAATAATACTTGCCTGCTGTTTTTGATATGCAGTATTTGGATTTATCTTCGATTCTAACAGTAGTGAACCTGAAAAATGTATGAAGAGATATTTATCGAGCAACGAAATAAACATCTCTGTGCATTTTACAACCACCGCTGTGCCAGCCAGCATGTGCTCAACTTAATCTGCATCTTCCAGGAAATCCAGGTAATAATTTCCTAGAAGACAAAACTGACCAGAAATACCCATACTCTAATTTATATCAAAATTCCCTGCAGCACTGTTTTTTCTCCTGAAACCTGGTGTGATAACAAGCTTATCGAAAGGCCGCTGAGCAAACCTAGACAAGTTTGCACCAGGTAACACACTGCCCAGCATAAAAATGTTTTTGCCCACAGAAGCCACGTGGGCCATTTGTTTTTATTTCCTTCGACTGTCCTTCAGAAGTGAATCATCTAGATACTATACACACAGGGACTTTATCTTGTGTATGTAAGTAGTGCATGTATCCCAGCAACAGCACCAGAGTCATTTATACCACTCTGAGGTGGTTTATTTAGCACATTAACACCTGTCTGCTGACAAAGTGGCAAGCATGTGCCCTCCCCCCTCCAAAAGAGTCCCTTAAGGTGACTTTAAAGTGCAACAAAACACGTGGAACACCAGGCAACTCGAATACCATCAGTGAATTTCTAGGGAAAAACCACAAGCAACCTTTCCCAGTTGCAAGGAGGAGAAAGCACTTCAAAAACGAAAAGAAAATAATATTGTATTGTCACACGTAACAGCTTCATCTCTATTCAGTCGAAAGAGAAGCAGCCAGCTGGGGTAACTGGAAGGGGCAAGTCTGGGGCCACGGGGGCAAACACTGCTGCGGCCTATCGGGGGCAGGAACCTTGAAACGGAGCCGCAAGCTAAAGGGAAGAAAGGGGAAAAAATTCCAGTGATAACGATCCTCTGGGGTCTTCCCTGATAAACGCGGGGAGAGAAGCCATCAGCTGCCAAGCCCGGCGGCGGTGGGTGTCAGGCCAGGCAAGCCGGGCCGGGCCCGGGCGGCGAGGGCCGGGGCCGCGGGGAGCGGGGCGAGGAAGAGGAGGCGGTGGCCGGGCGGCCTAGGCCTCCGCGCAGCCCCGGCCACGTTCTCACCGTCCGACTCGGCGCGCACCAGCAGCGACATCCCCTTCAGCCGCTCCACGTAGGTGGAGGAGACGTGCCCGGTGCCCCTGTCGTCCCATTGCCGATCCTCGTTGAGGGTGTAGACCTTCACCCGCCGACGAGTGTCCGACATGGTGTAGCCCCGGCCTCGGGCCTCCGCGCCGCTCCCGGGCCCAGGCCCGGGCCCGCTCCGCCTCCGGGGGGGGCGATGGAGCGAGGGCGGGCGGGGAGAGGAAGCGGGGCCGCCGGGCCTCTCAGGGGCACGGCGGAGCCTTTAACGCGCCGCTTTTCATGGCTCCTTCCCCCCCGCGACGGCGAGTGAGCGACGGCCTCGCCCGGGTTCGGCCCCTCGCTGGCGCCGCTCCGCCGCCTCGGCAGCTACCGCAGCGCCCCCGCCATCTTGTAACCCGACTCTCGCCGCCTTTCTCTTCCTCCCAGCCCGGCCACGGGCTCCCCTCGCAGGGGCTACGGCGGCCGGGAGGGGACGGGCAGCCGCCGAGGGAGCGGTGGCGGGAGCGGCAGGACGAGGCGGGGCCGGGGCGGGCCCGAACTCTGTCTCCGCCCTCCCCCCCCCCCCCCGGTAGGACAGGGAAGGCGGGAAGGGGCACGGTCCCGCCCATTAAAAAGAGCTTAAAAATACTATTTTCTTTTCTTTTTGAAAGCCTAATCGTAAAAGCTGGTATTGGCACAGGCAAAGCATCCCCTTTGGGCAAGGGTCACCCCCGTGACAGAAAGCCCTGGGTGAGACGGCGTCCCTGCCGAGGTGAGTCCAGGCTTGGAAGAAAAGGTTTTCCTCGCGTCACAAAATAACCAGGTTAGTCTGCAGCATCGCCCTTGGCCTCAGCAGGGCACTCAGTCACACCCGTGCCGTAACGCACATGTTGCTGCACGCTGCCCTGCTCGAAAGCTGAAGTTGATGCCGTTGTGTGAGGCTGCTCCCTGAGAGCAATGCGCTTCACTAACCCTTATACACACACCGTACAATTTACGACAGACCCCTCACCAGCCGTGGCGGAATCTGTAAACCTTAGTTTCCTCCCATACTAAAAAACAGCTACGCATTTTCTCTGTACTAGTACTGCTACTAATCGTAGTGCGGTGTTTGCATGGGGATAGGGAAAAAAGGCACAGAAGGGTGCAAATAGTCACACTGTGTGAAACAGTGGGGACTTTGGGAAGGAGGGGAACCTTGAAAGTGTCTCAGAACAAAATCTTTCAGGCTCTGAAGGGGAAGGGAGGTGGGCTGGCAAGTGCTCCCCAGGCCAGGGTGTGTCTCATTCCCAGACAAAGCAACTTTTCTAGCTCTTGCTTAATGGTGAAAGCAGTTACACCGGTATAGCTCTTACTTACGAGACTGGCATTTCTCTGGTGTAAGTTCAATCTTGTTCCAAATGAAGGGAAAGCAAAAGTTTACAACCGAATACGCCACTGTAAGTAACTAGGTGCAACTTTTCCATACATTAGAAAAACATCCTTGAGGCAGATTAGAAAATTGACATCTATGTACCATTTAAGTCTCAGCTTTTGCTCTGACATTGATTGTAACAGGCCCCAAGATTTACACCCATTCAGCACACGTAGTATAGACAGCCACTCATCATTGATTGCTTGGTGCAGTTTTACAACTGGCTGCATTAGTGGAGCTGAAAAAGCTTTTACATTCCTTCCCTAGGAGGCAGCCTTGTGCATCTGGGGACTGGTTGGCCTGCTTGTTTAAAATCTGCAAGACCACCATAGAAAAGTTGAAAGAAATCCCTTTAAAGGGGTTCTGTGGAACTAGGGCTCAACCCCAGGAAACACAAAATCCAACAGCCACAGCAAACTGTGCACTCGCAAACTGTCCCCCTCCCCAAGACTTCCACACCTGCTCTTTAGCTCTTCAAAACGTGTGGAGAACTAAGCATGACCTCCCCCTACTCAAGATTAAATGCAGTACTGCTCCACATGTGCAGAACAGCAAGAACCACAGCAGAATATTCTGGAACAAATTCTTATCTATCATAGTGAAGAGCTACAGAAGTAGGAAATTTGCAAGCTAGAATTATAGCATGAAAAACTATTTCTCTACCTAAACTGTGAAATAAATCTGTGACCTCTCCAGGCATGAAATCAATGACCTCTATGGAAAAGTGCTGGATTGCATTCCTTTGGACGCAGGCCTTCTTTTTTCACAGCATCCAGGACTCTGCAGCCTAGGGTGTTAGAAACAGCAGCAAGATCTTGTCATCTATTTCAATAAAAAGCACATGAATTCTGGGCGGACTTTGAATAAGATATGGAAGACTTGCCCAGACAGCTCTTATGTATCTGAATTAAACCCAGGGTAAATATAAGATGAGGAAAGCAATGCATCTGAATCTCTGCACTGCAAGATTCAGAGAAGGCAAAGCAGCACTTTCTCATCTGTGGTATTGCACCTGCCAGTAGCTCATCTCTCCCCATGATCACAAAGCAAGAAGCTGTAGCTGTTGGGTACTCTGTTCTTCACCAAAACAAAGAATTTTGTCAGGGTAGCCTGCAGACAGGGTGAGTCATCAAATGTCACAACACAAAACAGCAGAGAGCTCCCATTTTTTTTTTTTTGTTTGCAGAAGCAAGACAGATGATTCCTAAAAAACTTTCTTGGAGTGAAATTAAGTGAGTGCATCATTCTGTGTGGCATGTAATCCCAGATTTACAATTAGGCCAGCTCTTACACATTTATTACAGTACTTGTAATATTTAATCACCAGTGTTTAAAGATACCCCAGCTCCTGGTGCTTTGCACCTGTGTGAAACTTTTGTCAAATACACGTTTCTCACCTTCTTGACCTGATGTAATGCTGCACCTTCCCACTTTCCAAAGCAATCCCTTCAATGGCTCCATTTAAGATGGGTCATTACAGAAGCTAATTATCTAGGGCAGTAGAGACAAAAATCACCAGCTCAAATACAGAAAAAAACAGCTACAGCAATAGGGCAGAGCCTGCTCTTTCAAGCACCATTAACCTACCTGCTCTCCAATCACCTGAAGCTGATGTCACCTGAAGTCCCGTACCTCCTGCCACAGTCCAACCTGCCGCTATTGCCAGCTCCTGGGTGAACCCAGGATGTCTGAAGCCAGCCTGGAAGAACTTCCAGGAGGGTTCAGACTAGCACAGGCTTAGTCAATTCTTGGCTCACACTGAGCTTCTCTCCTCAGGTAAGAGCAGCTGCTTTGTGCTCCTCCCAGACAGTTCCCAAGTGTATTTTTTTTTTTTCCAACCCTTCCCATAGGGCCTAAAACTTGTTACAAGTGTAGAAAGTCAGGCTGACTGTACAGGTTCTGCCACAGGAACATCAAAGTCTTTCTCTTACTTCACCACCTAACAAACAGAAATTCCTCCACCACTCGATTTACTGAGACCACCACCTATCATACGAATCATTAATACTACTGGTACTGCAGGCAAGAAAATACCTTTACAGGAATGAATGGGATTCTTTTGGCTCCCGAATCATCAATTTTCACAGATTCACATGCAAGCATCTTACTGGTAATGTGCTAACTTAAAAAAAAAAAAAAGCTTCAAAAGTTAGTATTTTATGTAGTATTATAGCAACTAGAGCATCCATCTGTTCTACTAAAAAAAAGCCTTACAGAAATTATTCTGCAATAAAAGCAAGAAAACCTTGGAAAACTTCCACTTAAATTGGGGAGGGTCAATCTCTGAGAACAGTTAAGGGAAACTGAGAAATCTGAGTTTCCATTTAGGAACTTTTAACAGCTGCCTCCACAATTTCATCAACACTATCAGTTAGGAAGGACATCAGAATTCTTACTAAGAAACAACAGAACAGGAGTCAAAAAGAAGAAAATACTGCTAAGGGAAATTTTTTCAATCTTACATGATAAAAGACAGACAGACAATTACAAAGAAGGAGGCCAGTCATTTCTTTCTTTAATATTTAAACTTAGAATTAAAAAAAAAAAGCGTGCAATTTTTACTGTACATTCACATTTCTCCTCTCCCCAGCGCTCTATTTTCTCTTTCAGGATGTCCAGAACCCACTTGCCATCAGGTGGGAAGTTGTTCTTTAGTAGGTCTACATACACATTGGTGAACATCAGAAGGGGCACCTCTTTGATTTTCGAAGTCTGTACCTGACAGCAGGAAAACAAGTAGTTCTCGCGAGCACCTGGGAGACATTTTGTAGTCCAAAAGAGCACAGTGAACACCCTGATCGAACATCATCAGTTGAGGAGTTCTGGCTCTCTTAACGCTCGTGTTTTAGGGGAAGATTTACCACATCAATTGTTTATTCCAGAACAATGTATTTTAAAATTCAGTGTTAATGAACCCAGATAATAAACAATGATGTTTCAGCCAGGTTCTTTGTTTTGTCCCCCTTCAGCTCAGGTATTTTAGCGAGTCTTACTGATGTATTTCCCTGAAAGTGTCAACCGTGTTAAAGGTGATACTTCTAAGTCTTTATGTTTTGCTCAACGTTTTTATCTCGTTCGCTGAAAAGCCAGTCAAACTTTATCCACGCGTGCCTCTCAACCAAATGCACAGGATACTTCTTTCTCCCAGGAAATATCTGTTAAAACATTTGCTTCCCATCTTTACATTTTTATTTTGAGATGATAGCAAGAAGAATCTTTAGCACTGAAACGTCCTCTCCTCTTCAGTCTCTAGAATTCCACGTTCTTAGATTCTTATCTCACCCTTGCTACACAAGATAAGAGCATTAGTTTTTTGTGCTTTATTTTAAGAGTTTTTAATGAATTTGAAGACTTTGAAGTTCTACATCACCTTTAAGCATAAATAATGTCTATTTTAAAAATATGATTCACTACCATCCACCTGTAGATTCTTGCAGAGACATCTACAGATTCTAGCAAAGGCCGCTTGTATTTCCACAAACTATCACACCTTTTTTCCTGAAAGAGATAGAAAATACTATTTAACCAACTAATTATACCAAGGCATGAAATTAAGAAAAAATTCTTAAAAAAAAAAAATATCTTTTTTCCTCAGTGAATTTTAACTTCTAGTGTTGTGATTTGTTCCTAGAAGATTGCCACAGACTGCCTGAGGTTATCAGTGGTGCACTGCTTTGCCATTTGCCAGTCTCATTGTGTAACTGCTCTTAATTTATGATCACATGCCTTCCTGTTCTACTAGCTTCCTAAGGAAAAAAAAAACACATAACCATTTTGGAAAAAGTTTAGGTATGAGTCTGTTGACAGTCAAATACATGCTGGGAAAGTAGTTCTGGGGAAAAGCTTTGGGAATGGCATTAATTGCCTGAGAAATCTCCACTAATTGGCTCAAAACTTTCAAGAAAGCAGCTTTTTTCTTCTCTTTCCCTACCCTTTTTTTTACCCCTCTTAAAAAAAAGAAACAATGGTGGCAAAGTAGAGAAGAGAGAATGCTTACACAGATGTTGTATATTAACAGTTCAGGTTGTTTTGGAGAAAGCAGGCTGTCTAGGATGTCTGAAACTGTGGAGGCATTTGAACCATTTTTACAATACCAAGCTCTTCACAATGGGAAAGCCCAGCTGCTAACTTGCAACACGCTGCAGTGCAAGTGGCGAGCAGTATTTGCACACCACTGAAGGGCAAGTGCCCGACACAAACCACAGATTGCTAAGGTTCTCTACAGTTAGTTGTAAAGCAAGCACAGTAGTGAGTCCTCTTAAGTTGTTCCTGTGGCCTTACCTGTCACTGGGACGAAGTTGATGACTGTGACACAGTACCTCCCAGGACAATGCTGTTTTTGTCAGTTAGGGTTTTAAGCACAGTTGTGGCCGGTGACTGTAGAATCTTACGTGAAAGCCTCATTCTACCATCGGTCGGATCACGCCCAAAGTATTTAACCTGGGAGGAAAACAAAGCACTTGAAGACTGACCAATGTAAAGAGCTAGAAACAGCATTTTCCTTAAGAGGTGGTGGGGTGTTTTTTAGCCCTTCATGCTAAAAAACCCCATATCCAATAGGCACTGTTTGCCTATATTGTTCTGTCAAACTAATGTGATGCCTAGAGAGTAAGAGTATGACACTAAATAAATCTGATTTGAAACCAGCACAGAAAGGAAATCTCATATGCCAAAATATTTTCTTCATAAACACAAGATATAAAATTCAGTCAAATTCTAAAAATATGAATAGCAGATTGCTGAAATAAAAATAAAAATAAAAGAATTACCTGAATTTCTTGTCCAACTTCTAATCCCAGGGCACTAGGATGTTTAATCTAGAACAGTATTTTTTCAGAAAAAAAAAATATTTCAGTGGGATTAATCTTGTGATTTTAGTTACAAAAGTTCCTTCTTTTAGGGATTCTTCAGGCTACGCTTCAGACAACCACAGTGGCTCAACACTACCTTGGGAAGGACTGGTTTCTAAGTGTCACCTGGAAAAAGGGTATGGCAGATCTGAAGAACTTGGCTATAAGCATAAAAGCATAAAGAGTAAGCTTGTAGCAGGCATACAGTTAGCTTGCAGCTTTAAGCACAGGCAAGCAGAGGTTAAAGAGGTGCTGCTCATCCAACACAGCTTTTAACATGAAAACGGACTCTAGAACAACAGTTTGTGTGTTATAGCTAATGCAAAGTATGTTTAATGAGAATAAATTTAAAGTGTCTAGTTTATGCTTGTTTAAGCATATTTTACCTTTCTTTGATCAAGTTGTGAATTATGAAGTAACACTGGTGTCATGTTTGGATACAATTTTACCATCACTCCAGAATCTCTGCAACAGAAAACAGTTGGTTATTTCAAAATTGATTGACAGAAGTCTGTATGTGTTTTAATCTGCAATACTGACCTAAAAGCAAGCACTGGTAAACTATTCATAAATACAATTTTACTCCTCCATTTTTAAAAATCTTGCATCAACCATAACATGTCCACTCCTTTTTCCTTAATGGGAAGTGGATGGAAATTACTTATTTCAGGACAGTATATTTCAGTAGTCAGTACATCCAAAAAGTACACGTACTTTTTGCAAGACAAATATTGGGCTGAAAAGTGAGAAGCAAATTCCTTCTCTCTCTCTCAGGTACAAAGATGAAAAAAGGCCTCAGGTTTTATAATTTATAGAGACATTCTAATAACCAAACAAGCAGCAAAACCATACAGCCTTATTAAGAAAAAGAATAATATTTTCAGCAGAGAAAATACCAGGAATGCTGCTGGTGCCAACGTCACCAGCATAAGTTTGGCATCCTTAAAAATCAATTGGTTTACATCATGTCTAGGAATCAGGAATATAGCTATGTGAATAAAATAATTTCTAGTTTAATTCCAGAGCAGTTTTTATACCTTATTTCAGTTATCGTGGCTGTATAAACTGCACCAAATTCCAAATTAAATTCCTGCTGTAGTGGGAAAAAAAAAGAAAAACAATAAGATACAAATTCACAAAATGCAAATTGAAAAAGCTAACAACAAAAGCCTGTCCTTACATCATCTTTGCAGATTTCACGGATAAATTCTCTTGCTTCATGCATAGCACTTGGTGTGGGGGCAAACACAGAATATGTCTCTTCATCCAGCTGACTTACAGTTACACCTTAGAAACAGAATTCAATAAGAGGTTTAGGAGAACCCTTGCAGCAAGCTGGAAAGTTACACTCAGTAAAGACTTGCATAGAGCAGAATGATTTTGCACAGACTCATTAAGATCGCAGAGTCCTAATAATTTCGTATCTTCTTCTTCAGATTAGGCATCAGGGCAGTTTGACATGAAACCTAATGGAAGCTATGTTACAGGTATGTTTGCCAAATAATTGGACAAACTTGTGTTCCGTATAGGAACATGGAGTAATTATTATAGCCCTTTTATGGCAGAAAAAAAAATTCTTGGAAGAACTTTGGGTTTGTGAATGAATCTCAGCTTTTACAAATGAATTTCACAGGAATTTTAAAGAAAACTTTCATTATAGCTTTCATTATTAATAGCTGGTAGAAACTGAAGTATTTCAGAGCCAGACCACAGCAAAATTCTCTGCACCTCTAGACTAGTTTTCTGGCCAACAGACTGTAGAGGCTTGCAACCAAAGGGAAGTAAGATTATTTTCTCCTCTTTCCCACCCCAGTCCCCTGAGAAACACTAATCAAACTAGCTAGAGCATTAAGAAAAGTTTCCAGTCCAAAGCAGCTGAAGCAGAGCATGTACTTGATACACTATAGACCAGTCTCTTTAAATGTTAGGTTTAAGTAGTGAATAAGTTTTACTATATTAAGCAATAAAGGAAAGAGTTTGCATTTACAAAGAAGTGCTCATAAAAGAAGTCTGCTGTATTTAATATCACAACAGAAATTCACCTCAGCTACTGTGGCTGACTATTGGTTGAATATAACCTTCTAATTAAAACTCCACGCTAGTAATGCTCATATGGAGAAGCTAATAACACATTGTCACAGGAAACAAGGATGTCTTACCAGTCTGTGCTTGCAGTTTTTTCAAATTATAGGCGCCAGGACCAACGAATCTTAATCTTTTTGATAATGGAACGTGGATGGTTTCTGAAAGAACATTTAAAAGTAATTTGAAATGCTGAATATAATAATCTTGGCAGTTATCACAAAAAAGTAAGCTGCGTTCATTTACGTTTTAATCTTCCGTAACTACTTGCAGTATTTGCTGAACATTGATGTAATTACATTTAAGAAATGAAATTAAGGAAAACACAGAATATAAATACTTTGATGAGTGTAAATTACCTTAAGTCATAAAAATACTAACATCCGTATCCAGTCTGATTTTGCGAGTTTCAAATAATTTGTTGCTAAAAGATAATTAAGAGAGGAAAACATTCTTATCAACATACAACTAGCATTACCTACAACTGGTCCACTTTCTTTTCTATTCGGTCTGGGTTTTGCCAGCGTTTGGTTCATAATTTGTAAAATCTCCCTCTTGGCAGCTGTAGGGGATGGGGGGAAGGAAGAAGGAAAAAAAATACAGTTTTGTGCAAGATTAAAATGAATTTAAGTAGTTTTTGTTATAAAGTAGCTAAACATACATTCATAAAATCTGCCTCCTGCCTAACTTGAGAATTTATCATGGAAACTAAATATATTTTGGGTAGTGCACGTATGTTACAGTACAACATTCTGCTCCACGTATACAAAACCTATGCTTTTAGCACATTTATTGATTTTATGCAGCCTAGAACATGACAAAAGTTCTGCCTTGATGTATCATTTAAAAGAAAGTGTTGATAAAAGCAACAGGTTGTAGCTTTGATTAGTTACGATCCATTGGCCTGGAATTTTAGCTGAGCTGCTTGAAGAAACGATACACCACTGAACAGGAATTACAAGGTCTTAGATTTTAATAAGGGTTTTCTTATTAAAATCTTGCTGTTGCAGTCAAGTTGAAAATTTTCTCTTACGACTAGTTAGATCCTTACGAAAACGCATAGCTTCAGTTTTTCATGACTGAAGAACATCTTAGCTGTGCACATCAGAATACACATGGCAGTAAACTTCAAGAGTAAATACAGCTGGATTTATGGCAGAAGAAAGAGTTTATTGTTCTTTTTATAACATTATTCTGCTGAATTTTCAAAATGTCAGGTAATAGCTGCTTTTTTCCACTAGGAGAACACAAAAATTTAATAATTTTAGTTAACATAAAACCTTGGAGTTTAATACAACTTATCATTTAATATCATAAAATGGGTGCAAATACAAATAGGGACTTACTTGTAGCTTGTTGAATAGCTTCCATTACAATTTTAATTGGTATTCCTGGCAGTTTCAGATCAACCTAATGTGATAAGGATTAAGTTACATCAATGTGTAAGGAAAGCTTTTTTAGATACATTGTCAGAGTTCCATTTTAGGAAGATTTAACGTTACAAGACCTGCAAGGCAGTTACTCCTTTAGTAGTACCCGCCATCTTGAAATCCATATCACCGTAGTAATCTTCAATTCCCTGCCAGCACAAATGGAAAGAAAGAAAATTGAGGTACCTTTATCCCAGCGTCAAGCGTCATTATGCTAGAAGTACATTTCACGTTTCAGTAACCTACAAAGTAGTTCTGCAGCCTCGGAATTACTTCAGAGGCTCGCATGTTTTTCTTTGGCTTTGTTTTGCTCTTCAGGATTAACACCATTCCTTTCTCTCCTTAGAAATTAAGAGTTCTTACGGACTAGTTTCTGACCAACAGACTCACAACTCATTTCGTACCATCGGTGGCTGCCACAGGACAAAGCAGCAGCAGCATAATGCACATTTTTCCCCACCCAGCAACTTAGTCGAGTGCTCACCCTCCATCCAATATATTGCATTTTTCAGTAAATTGAACCATTCAATCTCTTTCTCCCAAGAGTAAAGACAAAATTAATTGGAAAGAGAGCTTACAAAAGCTTAAAAGAGATAACAGGAATTACAAAAAATATAAGAAACATGACTGGACATTTCACAGAGACTTTTTGAAATAAGAGAGGAGTCTGGGAGAAAACAAAGATTAAAAACTAATCAATATTTACAGCAGCATACGTTTCAGAATTAACTGGGTAAAATGTTACAAAAGAAGGCCACAGAGATTTTACATATTTAAGCAGCAATATAAAACAATGCTAGAAACACTCACCAGGATGTCTGTCAGCAAACGATAGTCCTCAATATCTCCTTTCTCGAGACTGCATTTGGCAATGAGACCTATTGCTACACCTGCTACTGCACTTGATACCGGAACTCCTAATTAATAGTGGTAAATAAAAATACATTTTTATAACCTTTGGTCACGTATAAATCCTACATATGTAGTTTATCCTTGTAAGTGCCATATTTTGTACCTGCATCCATTAATGCCAAACTTCCACCACATGCAGAAGCCATCGAAGAAGACCCTACAGAGTTAGAGAATGGGGATAAAAGAAGTATTCAACATTGGTCAGACGTATCTGAAACAAAACTTCTGAGAAATATTCTTCTGTGACAGTTTGACAGCTTGTTGCTACTAGAAGGCACTGTGCAGCAACATGCATACGAAAATAAGTAATTAAAAATCTTCCGTGGCAAAAATATTTTAACACGAAATTGGCAATATCACTTGACTCTTTCATGATACTGACACCAAAAGCACTCAACAAGCATCATGATTAATATGAAGTATTCTATATGGGGAATCTGTGAGTTTTGCAGGAAGCTGCAAACGGGACTCCTTCCCTTTCTCCACTAAACCCTTCTCCTACCCACCTAATCTTGTTACAGCGCTGGGTGGACCTCAGGGAGCTTCTTGCCAGGCAGAGGAATGTGCAGAAAGGTGAAATGGATAGCTCTTCCCCAAAACCAGGGAGATGGAAAAGAACAATCACAGCCAGCCAGGACAAGCTACCTCTAAGTCAGTGAGGGTACTAGCTGTGATTAAACACTGAAAAAAATGCATCTGAATAACATGCTGATTTATTTTCCTCGGTCTACAGTACAAAAATGCCCCAAATACCATTTTCTTAAACTCAGAATTTATACTGACACTGTGCTGTTATACAAATTCAAGATAGGTTCATTGTTCATCCATTTGAAGCACTTCAGGTAACAGTGCTATCAAGATTAAGAAGGTTAAAAATGACATCTATTATCCAAAATGGCTACAACTCAAGTTTGTCAACGTCAAGCTTAAAAAACAAATTTAGTCACTAAAAATAAGTAAATCATAATACCATTTGACTCTAAGACTTCAGAAGTAACTCGTATTGTGAATGGGAAATCCTGAGGAATAACTGGTTTCAACGCTCTTTCTGCCAATGCACCTGCAAAAAAACCCAACAAAGCAAAACACTGAGTAATCAATAAATAAAAACAATCAGATAAAATATTAAAACTTCCAGCATGGAACTTCTCTAGTTTGAACTTACCATGTCCAAGTTCTCTTCTGTTCATACCAGTAACTTTGCCAATCTCATTAGTTGCATAAGGAGGAAACTATGAAGTAATAAAATGTGTATACAGAAAATTAACAAATAGTTTTTTCTCCATTCTAAAACATACACTTAGAAAAAAAATTCCTTGAAGTTCTTGTGCATTTCAAGGTAAAAATAAATTACAATTAAAAGATATCTAACTGCCACATGACTTCTATCAGCCACTTAGTTTGCAAACCAGGCCTAGTTCAGGAACAAAAGAGAATAAAGCCATTGCAAGGCACTCAAAAAACAACCCAACAAGCAGACTCCAATTAAACTTGTCAAACAACATATCAGAAATCTTGTTTCTGTCATACAGCAAATGGAACGAGGTATGCCTGTTGCCTGTACGAAATACTTTGGGCAAGTTCCAAAGGCCGAGAGATCCAAGATTTAAAAGCACTTATTTACCACTGCTGTAGTATGTCAGCTGAACATATTAATAGAGTTTACTAAACATAGTGAAGCAGGGTAATCCTGCTTTCAGTATTAGGAGCTCATTTAGTTTTTTAATTTCCATTTTACATGGCCTTTTTAGTATTTTAATATTATCTAGTACTTTTTAGGAAGCCAGCATTTTTGTACATGAACTGCAGTACAAATTCACATATGAACTAGAATTAATATATTTTATCGAATTTAGAGATAATTTATGTCCTTGGAAGCATTTGATTTCACCTTTAAAAACAAAACACTAAGCCCTTCTGTGAGTCGTGCAGAAAGCTGGGACACAGTAAAAACTCTCACCTCATAATGCAGCATGAAGTTTTTGTCTTTTATTCCACTATTAATTAAAAACAAGACCATGTCAAAAAAAGAGCAACTAAACATGTCTTACATGCAACAGATAATAGGTAAGATTATATTTAGTTATGCTTGTAAACAGACCCAGACAAAACAACAAATTGATAGCTTTGCTTAACGCCCACATTTTTCCTAGTATTTTTTTATGTAATAAACAAATTAAAAAGCACTGTCTACAAACTAAAAAAACCCCATAGGTTAATTTTCGTAATTAAAATTTTCCCTAGCTGTTTCAAATAGAATAGACCTTATGAGTTCCTCATGCTGGTTTTGGTCTGAAGGAAGAAAAAAAAATAAAAAATTCAAACTTTAAGAAGATCAGCATCTTACTGTATACAGCGCTGTAAGGGCTTAGAAATGTAAGCACTAAGAAAGAAAACTGAAAATTTCTATAACCACAAAATAGCTCGATTAAATAACAAAATTTGCATGCAAAAAAGTTACCAAAGTGCTACAAGATTTGACTCCTAGCAGTAGGTATCAAAAAGCTAATCTATAAAGCAAGTTGCTTCAAGTCAAGACTTGCCTGTAGAGGCAAGATCTCTGGCTCACAAAGCAACTTCATGACTGCAAATTAAACCCCATTATTTAACACAAACTAATTTCCAAGCACACCAAGATTACAAAATGCGGACAAACACCTCTAGGCCAAAAAAATTTATCTGAAGCAAAGCTGATACACTAAAATGTAAAAGCTCCGACAATGGTAGAATGAGATCATCAAACTAGAGCTTTAAAGGGAAGTTCTCCCTCCCCAAGAAGTTAGCCCATAGCAATAAAATGTTAAAAGCACCAGGACTCGCTTGCTACACTGCAAGTTAAATGCTCATTACTCCATTAAAAAAAAAGAAGATGGATGTTTTCACCCTCTCAACTTTTTGGTTTTGAGGCAAACCAAGAACATTTAGATAGGCTGATTCAGCTGGGCAATGCTCCCCACCCTCCCAATTATCTGCTTCCCCCCATTTGAATCAGACTTGACAAGAACAGCACTTCATAGGCTGCGTGCATCCAGCCTGCTAAGCAAAACTTCAGAACTTGTGAGAATTGGATTAAATAAGTAGAATATGTATCAAGTTCCAAGTGTGATGAGGAATACTTGGAACAGAGAGAATCAACTGTCATCAGTCGTTTCATTTAAAGAGACTTGATATATGGCCACAGTTTGTACTACAGATTCAAAAGTAATTCACTGTTTTCCTTCACTGGAAAGCAGACTAGATGTTACTTGCAATGCTCTCCAATCAAATGTGTGTCTATGGAATTAATGCCATCTTAACAAAAAACAACTACTACCAAGATCTGCTGAAAATAGGCCACTTAAAGGTCTGATTGCACACATTTTTCACTCCCGATCAACACACATTTGTCAAAGTTGAAGGAACTTTTATCAAATGTGCTTAAATGCGCACCCTCTTTCATTACCCCTGACAAAACATCAAAAGAGACACGTACCTCACTGCTGTGGAGATCACATCTGATTTTACACTTGACTCTATGGAGTCAAACGTAACTGTACAGAGAACCTAGAATAACAAGAGAGAGTGTAAATAAAGTGCTCTTAAACATTTCCACGCCTCACAACTTTTGCTGGTTATGAAGAACCAAAGAGAACGATTTCAGCAACAAACATACCATCACCTACCACTTCTGTAAACCTTCCCCTCACTGCACCAAGTTATTCATATTCAGTAAAGAGCATACCATCTTACAATCACATTTAAAAATATTGATTTAATGCTTCTTAACCTGATGGGAGCCTGTAACAGCTTGTTCATTAAAAAACTGACTACTTTAAAGGCCAGATGCAGCCACAAAGGAGCAAACCTGTTTATCACAAGGACTTGCAGCACGTGTTACTTTTAGTGGGCCAAGAGGGGACAACACTGAGGAGTACCTCAGTAAGTCTTCTAGGAAAACAAGCTCTAAAAATACAGGAGACCAAATCTTGTGTACAATCTTAATTCAATCCATACAACATCTGATGCTTTTGGCAAATTAAAAACCCAAACTCATTAACTTAACTTTTTTTATAGTGTCCCTATTAAGTCCAGGTTATATGTGAAGTTGCTTTTGAAAGATTTCTCATGACAAGCACAGTCTAGCAGTGCCCTGCATACCAATGACCCATTAACTGAGTCACCCATTTTTCTAAAAATGAAAGGATTATATTTCACATGAAAAACCTTTGTTTTAACAGATATCTTGAATATGAAAGTCTACATAGCGGGATGAATTGGAATTATTTAATTAACAAATTTCACTTTAAGCCATCCTGAACTGGAAAACTTTCTTCTCAAATCATACCTCCACAAGACGAAACCCAAGCAACTGAAAATGCCCCAGATCCGCCAACCTGAACAAGGAGAACCCTTACAGCTTCTAGCTTTGGTTACGGGACATTCTTCAGGAAGTCTGGGGACACAGTAATGCTCACTGGACTCTTTCTGGGCACATAAGCTTAGAATGTTTTCCTAACATCTGTACTGTTCACAGAGCAAGAAGCCAAACTTTGTCTACTGCCTTTAGCGGACTCAGACACATTCTAATTAAATCTAAACTGTCCTGTAGTTATTACTGTTTGAATGTGAAGAAAAAGGAAACTTTGCATTTAACTTCAAGATACAAATCTTTCTGCTTTGGATAATTTGTAACTTCTGACGTTTGAAGATATTACCTGTGTTTGACCCCTCTGAAATAAGGCTGATCCATGAAGCATTTTGAACATGTTCACTTCACATTTAATATCTCTGAGGGAAGTCAAATCTCTCCCGTCACACCTTAAGTTACAAGCAGAAATTATGAGATCAATGATACGATAGTCTCCAGTAAAAAATTGACAAGTATCATCCAGTAGAATTTTGATATAATTACCTTCTATACTCATTCAGAACAAGATTTCTAAAAATATCCTTTGAAACCACACTGAAAGTTTCTGTGATTTCATAAGGCTCAGCCTCTGGAAACTTTTCTGTGTATGAAAAAGAAATCACATCTCAAGTTGGAAAATGAATTTTACAAATCTTTTACCAAAATAGCTTGGCCAACAAAGAGCACACTGTAACTCTAAGCTGCACTAGTTCCATTTAAGCATTCTCTGGATATTAAGAGAGCAGAAAATAATACCTTTCAGCTGTTCTTCTGTTTCAAGCCTTATTTTGTTAATCGCTTCATCTCTAGAAATCTAGAACACAGGATTTTTACAACCAATTAACTCCACAGGGCAGAGTAACAAGAGGTTTGTTTGTTTTAAAATTCTGTAAAACTCGAGGAATAAGGAATAGGATCGTCACACAAATTCAAAGATCAACAATGCACTGCAAACAAGTATTCTGGTAGGTAAGAATCTGCAGAACAATTATTACTATTGCAAATATATACAGAGAAAGAAAAGGGATTTTTATTAACATTAAAGAAACTTACCACAGTTTCATTAGGGTATTAATTAAAGCATAATAATATCATATTTGAATTCATTACTTACTTTATCATGGCTAGAATCTGTGAACACTGCATAGATCTTGTTAAAGGCAAGTCTTTGGGAAAAAAAAGAAAGCATTTTTGAGAAAGCCTGAGAAAGCTTAAAAACCACTTACATAATTAGTTCCTTCTGAGGCCTGAACATTTTTTCATGAGCAGTATGAGAGCACCAGGCCAACGTTTACAGTCACTACTAGCTCCAGCTGTCCTTCCTGCCAGCTCTCCAGCCACCTCTGCGGAATTAGTTTTCACTTCCACAGTGAGGCTTGAACAGGCTCACATCCCAACTCCTTGTCACCACTCCATAAGAGCGGCACGTTAACTTACAATACTCTCGCTGGGTTTTCAGGGTATTTGTTTTGCCCTGTCCTTCTTAGCAAGCACAAAACTGGAGAGCTGAAGGCCACCTTCCTAAGCTTCTATGGAAAACGCAAGTAATTTTGGACTTTCAGACACGCTATTTCGTTAAACAAAACCCTCAGACTACCTGATGAGAGCTCATCAAATTAAATAATTGCTACCCAAGCATTTTGAGTCTAAATAGAATTTAGATCAAAATTATTTGTTCTGAACTTACTTCTTTGCACATTCCACAATCTCTTCAGGAGCAACAAATAACTTCTGAACAGTTCTCTTGACGACACCTCGCTCTTTCACTAGTTGCTGAATTCCCTGAATTATTTGCTGGGTATGCTTCACCCCTACTTTGATGGCGTGACAGAAGTCTTGTTGCAATATATTCTCGGCAGTTGCTTCCAACATAACTATCAACAGAAAATTAAAAATTAAGTAAATTACTATTTTATTGTTCGATAGCAATCTAACTCAGTTGAGAAAATACAGATTAAGGTTAAACCGCATAAATATAATGGAATCTACATTACTTAGCCCACCACTGTTATTTATTCCTACTATTGTTTAAAAACATAAGTTTAAAAGACTACGTAAATATCTTCAAAGAGGTACCTACTTGGCTTTCAAACACTCAACAGATATTAATAACTAACCTACTTACCAACTTGACTGTGCGGAGCTCCAGCAACGACTAAATTCAAAGCACTAGAAGACATCTGTTTTCGAGTTGGATTGATGATAGTTTCTCCATCAACCAGTCCTACCCTTACTGCGCCTACAAAGAAACTCCAGAAGATTATTATTAAAATAAGGAAGTTTTTAGGCATCATTTTACTTTGAAAATTATACATCTAAACCCAATAATTAAAGCTATGGATTCTTTTTAAAACATTAGCATGTTAGCTATATGGTAAGAACAAATCTGTAAGGCAAAATTATCTCCTCTTGAATTTCTTTTAGGTAGTATTACTGGTTAGGGCACAGAATGCCAAGTAGCATTACACAAAAGGCTGTAAGTCTGTTGGGTTTTTTTTTTTTTAAGTCATTTGAGCACATTTACCAGAAAAAAAAAGAGGATGAAAAGAAAACACCAGCGAATATTTGTTTGTCACTCAATCATTTCTCTTTCCCCAAAATATTCAAAACAAAATAAAGCTCTGCTTGAGATCCTGGAGCGAAAGTATTCTTACCCAGCTGTTTTCTAAACAATGCTTTTCAAGACCAAGTTTCTCTAAAGAAGAAATCGGTGTCCATACTGTACTATTTAGCCTCTATGTTACACTATTTCTGGATTATAAATCCTTCCAGCAGTATATTTAGTCCAAGAAAAATAACAGTTTGACATGCAAAAATCCTATCCATTGTAAAACTGTTATCAATACCTGAAACAATTGACAGTGGCCTTGAGATTCAGACTCTTGTTAAAAAAATAACGCATGAACTGTGGTCTAAGTCTTCCATTATGTTCCAAACATCCATAATTTCAACATATTTACTTACCAATGGGACCATTCCATGGGATATCAGATAATGCAAGTGCTGCAGAAGCTAGAATGAAGATACAAAAGTCCGTATTAGAAAAAATGGATCATTCTAAATCACACACAAGCAGTAATTTTTAACAGCCCTCTTACCTCCATTAATTGCCAGAACATCAGGATCATTGACGCCATCTACTGCTAAAAGATTACAAAGGATCTGGCATAAGATAAAAGACAATGAATAATTTTGACCTATACGTTTATATTAGCTGTCAGTACAAAGCTAAGGACAATAAACTAAAACACTTTGCATATTTATACAAGTTTACACTGCGAATGAAAATTTTTTCGGGTATTTAAACTAGAAAGCTCACAAAACCCCCACCCAGTATTGTATGATATAACATACATACAATGTATATTACATACATACGATGTATGTTATATCATGTATGTTGTACAGAGGGTATTTGAATTCTGTTACTGTATCTCTACAACAAAATTTGGAAACTAGCATGCAATAAAAGTAATTTAAGACAAGGAGATGACAAACTAAAAAGCAGCATTATGCTACCAGACTGTTTTTCAAAGTGTAAACTGCTCCTGGGTGCCAGTGAAATTGCTTTTCTTAAAACAGTGCCTATATTCTATGAAGTTTTCATTCAACACACGCGAGTTTTCCATTCGGAAGGCAGCTGTAGTTACGGACAATGAGCGTGACCTACCTGCGTATCATAAAAGTAACCCGCTGGAAAGAGTGGTCTGATTGACCGATCTGCAAAAGAAATATTTGTCTTTCAGAAGTTAGCATGTAGTTTGTCTTGTAATAAGCCCACCAAAAACCAGAATAACTGGTTTAAGCAAAAGACCCAAACAGACAAGAGTAGGGAAGAGGCAGAGAACCCGCAAGTAAATTTAGCACGACAGATAATCAACCCTGAAATTTCAATAGCAGTCAGAGTAAGTAACAGGTATTTGGATGAGCATATCCACTATCAGGTAACACAAGGTAAAAGCTTCAGGATACAAATAATCTATTAAATAGTATTTCACCACAAATATCTTCATTGAAGAGACATAGTCCTCAACAAGTAAAAGCAACAAAAGCACATATGTTCAAAATACTGCATTATTTCTGTAGTGTGTAGACTTTCTATTAATTTTATTCCAGTCTGAAGTGTGTAGGACTCTGTAACAGCCCAGGCCTCAGAGGCTGTTCTCTCTCCTAATTTTTTTCATTGCTGGCTTACATCTGAGATCAGATTTATACAAATGTAGAATTTCAAGGTATTATCTTATTCAGGAATGAAGACAGCCAGGATGGAGATGACTTTTCAAGCAGAATCAAGAGGGAGAGAGAATGAGTACATATAGACTGGTAAGCATGCCTCTCTGTATTTCAGAGTTTAGCCTGGTTGTCTCTTCCACCTGTCCAGATTGATGTGCAACTGCAGGGGAAACATCTCTGTTATCAGGATGAGATCTTAATATCAAAGGTGACAACAAGATTTCTCAAGATCCAGGCTTATATATAAGGGAATATGCACACAGCCCCAGCTGATCCATCATTTCAAAAATCAGTAGTGATAAAAAAGAACCTAAAGGTTTTTTTTTCCTTTGACATTACTGCAGAAACAATTAACTCTGCAAACAGCAGTTACAATTTACTATCTTTTCAAACATTCATGAGGATATTACAAAACACTTAAAATACATTGTAAATAAAATGTTTCAGTCTACCTATTACTCTACTTGTAAGTATCTCCTTATCAGTGGAACCAAGTTCTCTCCTTAGATAGTTTGTAGGAATCCTTCCTGCCGCAGCAGCTTTCTGACGGTAGTCGACCTGTTAAAAACAAAACAGGGATTCCTGAAGACAACAGATAATTTACTTCTGAGCTTCAGAATCATTCTGTTTAGAAGGGACACCTCCAAAGGTCTATGATGCAATCCCCTTCTCAGAAGGTGGCCAACTCTGAATTCAGATGACATTAGTCAAGGCTTTGTCTTGGTGTCCAAATATCAAATATTGATTGCCCAGCTAGTCAGTACCCAGCCTGAACTGGGGCACTTGTGCACCCCAAGTTCAGGGCTTGTGTATATCCTAAGAGTTTCAGAAGGTTCCTGTCAGCCCATTTCTCCAGTGCTTGGGCCCTCTGGACGGCAGCCCTGCTTCTAAGCATATCGTCTGCACATTCCTCCCCCACCCCCGCCCCAGTTTGGTGTCATCTCCAAGCTTCATGAGCAGGAACTCCAGATCACCACTCCAAGTACGAAACAGGCTGTGTTCCACAAGAGACCCACGAGGAAGTCACTATTATTGAGCCTAAAGGTAGGATATGAATCAGTAACTCTTAATAATCTTAATAAGCCTTTGAGCCTCATAATCGAACCGGTTTTCTACACATCTAAAATGGAATGTCTGAGCTTGGATGTAGCGGTAGACAGAGTTCACGAGGCTTTTGTGGCAAGCCTCACTAAAGCCAAAGTGGACAACATCCAGTGTTCATCTCTCATCTGCAGGTCTAATCATTTTATCCTAGGCTGCTGTTCTCTCGGTCTGATGTCTGCAGTCTGCTGTTTGTGTTCCCCAGTCTCCAGAATCTTGAACTCTGCTGTTTAATGATTACTACTGCAAAGGCCACCACTGATTGTCACAAAACTAATTTTATCATTAGTACTTACCACTAATGGCATGAACTGAGACACAGAAGGCTTAGTTTTACTGACTGCTGTGACCATGACGGCTGTGTCACCCAGCTGGATTAAGAAAAATAAAAATTGAAAGCACATTCAGCTGAAATAGTCTCTGAAGTCCTAAACTTGCTCATAAATATCAGAATATTCTTTGCAGAAAACAACCACCTAAATCTATGCTTCATACCACTCTTATTGTTTTTTCAAACTTTTTTTGATTTTCCTGCAAAACACAGCTGTACATTTCTTAGCGATTAAACTGTTACTCTTTAGCCTCTTAATAGGCTTCAATGTCCTAACAAGGACTGTTCAGACCCAGAAATTTTGAAGTTGCACAGACTGTGACTGGGGTTTTTTTGGGGGGTTGAATTGTGTGTGTGCAGTTCTTGCTCTATTTTGCTCTTCCTTTTACCTGAACAACAGCAGATCCATCAGCAAACCTCGCAAGTTTTCCAGAAGACAGTTCCATCTTTCTATTGCATATATACATACATAAAACCAAAAAGTCAATAGAAAAAATTACGAACTCAAATAAACTTTCCACCACCCCGCGGCAGCTTCCTCCGCCGACTCCGGGCCCGTTGGACCCCCCCCAGCCCTGCCCGGAGCCGGTACCGAGAGCCCCCAGGGAGGGGAAGCGGGGGAGCACCCGACACCCACCCCCCCCCCCCCCCACTCCGCTCTCTCCCTCCGGGCCGGAGGGCCCCTCACCTGCCCCCCACTTCCACCGTCACGGTGCGGCAGGGCCCGGGCTCCGCCGAGGCGCGGCGGGCGGGCGCCACCCGCAGGGCGCAGCCCCCCGGCCCCGCCAGCCGCCGCCATCGCGCCGCGCGCCCGCCAACCGCCACCCCGCCGAGCGCGGCGCGGCGGCAGCAGCAGCTCGTGGCAGTGGCCGCCATGTTGCCGCTGGGTAAAGACAGGGCGAGCCCGCTTCCCCGGGCCAGGGCAGCCGCCACCCGATTGGTTCTCGGCAGCGGCAAGAGGCTACCGCCGCGCAGTAACCTCGAAGCGGATTGGCTCTTTGAAACGGGCGGTTAAGTTTCGATTCCGGAGGCGATGGCGCGTTGCCGCGCCCCCTGGCGGAGCCCTGCCGGCTACGGCGGCTGAGGAGGGTCAGGCGGCGCAGAGCGCGTCGACGCAGCGGCGCGGGAACCCTCAGCGAGATCCTGCTGAGAAATCTGAGGTAAAAAGTGGCAGGAAAAGCTCCCTGGCGGCGTTAAAGCCAGCTCAGACAAAAATCTGGGGGGACGCCAGCCCCAAAGGGACGCCCAGGAGCGAGGAGGAGGAGCCCTGCACCTCCCTCCCGCCTTTGGCGCCTCAGGAGGCCGGGTGGTACCTTCGTGCTCGCGAAGCCTCGTCCCGCTGCCCCGGGCTCGGCAACCACCACCTTCGGCCCCGAATTGCAGCCACAAGGCCTAGTGTGGGGAAGTTTTCTAAAAATTCAAAAGTTCGAGGCCTTTCTTTCCTTTAGGAGCATGGCTGAATGTGTCAGGGCCGCCTTAAACCCACACTTGAAGGTAAAAATACCTATATTTGGGATTTGTTTGCCCAAAACATCTGGTTCAGTGCCACGTTTTCAAAGCTACAATGCACCCACACCCCCTCATTTCTAAATAATGATCCCTGAGCCTTTTTAGTAATTAATCTCACAGCCGTATGAACCATGGATCCTGTAGCAGGTCTGGCAATGGAAGCGTGGCAACACTGTCGAGAGATTCACACTCACCAGAGTTAGCTGAAGGGGGGGCCACCGTGCCATTCCCCGCTTTTCTCCTTGGTAAGGCAAGAATGCTGATCTTCAGCACTCTTTTAAGGCAGGAATGTAAAAATATTTTTCAAAGGGCAAGAAGAGGGTTACAGCAGTCGCTCTTGCTTATCACAGAGGCTTGCCAATTAAAATGTTTGTTGTGCTGATATATGCTCAGAGTCCAACAGAATGTTACACTTATGGGACAGTGGTTTTGTTCATACATGAATTATTCTTCAGACAGATTATCACTTAGTTGTATAATGCAACAGAGATTAGTAATTACTTTATTATTATTTGGTCCCTGAGCATGAATGAACAGCTACGTGACCATGGACATCTGATCCCTACTACAGCGAGATCTGTGCAGGATTAAATTAATACAAACCGTTGTACTTCATCTTAAACTCGTCCATCATATGGAGTTAACAATTTCAGTTTGAGGGTTATTTAATTAAATAAAACAATTAATGCCATTTATTACCAGTTTGTTTCTAATCCTATTTTGATATTGCTTGTTGTTCGCTAATCTTTTCTGTTTACTTAACTGGATTTTTCTGTTAAAGCTGCATTTATAGAAAACAGATTCATTGGCTAGGAGAACAGTCCAAGTAATAATTTTTCTTCTGTGCCAATACGTTTCTTATCTTTTTGGCAAGACACAGAAGAAAGAAATAAGATGAGCAATCCAGAAACTTAGAATTTGGCCTGAGCAAAAGAACCGTTAACTTTATCCAGATTCAGAATTCATTGGTGCAGATTTGCTTGATACAAAAATGTACTAGGTGGCAAAGCAAGAATGTTTAAATGTGCCTGAATTCACATTAGCTTTGCTGCTGACAAATAAAGGACTGTTTGGAAAGATTTTCATGTCATTATTACTTATTAAAATTGCTATTCTCTAGCTTATGGCAAGTAACTGTTCAAAGCTCTATACTGTTAGAAAAATGCATTTGATTTCATAAGAGTGATAAAGGAGTGGTTGGAAGATAATGCAAGAGACACTAGCAACAGAAATCTTGTCTTTTGTTAAGCACAGAAGGTGGTTACGTAGGGCTTTAAAGCTTAAATTCAATTGGGGAAGCCAACATACTTAAAGCAGAGAATTACATAATAAACACGACAAGCAAGAGAAGACATGAGGGTAGTGTTTCATGGAGAATGAACACGAGGTGATTTATGTATGTTGAGGCTGAACAGACTAGTGTTGCAGAAAAAAAATTTTCATAATAATGCTTTTAAAAATACTTAACTTTGTTATTTTTTCCATTTGAACATACATTATAAGAGTTACACAGCTCACAAACAGCAGAAAGCACTGAAAATAGATCTTTTGACTTAAATGAAAATTATTAGATAGTTTTTTCCATGCTCACCAAAACAAGAAGCCTAAAGTGTATGCGCTTCATAACTGTCATGGGCTGACATGTTACTGCCATACCACTGCAAGAGAAAAGAATACAGCAACTCAGATTTAGTTCAAGATACTAGGCAGCAAACAAAATTGATGCTTATCCTCATGAAAAAGCAAAAATATTACTCATTTATTTGGCAAGATTTGCACTTTATCATTCTCAGTTAAATATTTTTCTCTGGTATTTTTTTCCATGCAGATCTGTGTTCAGCTTAATAATATATAATTTTATAAGATATTTATAAAATATTATTATTATAACAAACACCATCCAAGAGCAGATGACATTTTAAAGGCCCCATTCAGGAATCCCCCATCTAGTTTGTGATTAGGATAAGAGATGTGTTTTTCTTCCAGACCTCTGCTATGCACAGCAGATGCCAGTAAACTGGAAATAAACCTGTTTTGTAGTGGAATTTCAAAACCGTGGCTTATGAAGAACCCACCAACAGTTCAGCAAGCAAAAAATACTGGAAAGGTGTTTTTATGGTGCTGTTTGACATAGATGCTTCATCTTTTCATACTGTAGAACATTGCGCTCTGCACGCAGGATACTATGCTAACAAGGTCACTTGCTGTAATTAACCTCTGCAAATACTCTTATTCAGGTCACACCTGGGGAGATCCTGCTTTTCTGACTCTTATTTCCCATTATTGTCTTCCTAAAACAAGACCAAATATGGCAAATAGATGGTCCATGCCCCATACTCTGAGGACCAGCACATTTGGACTCCTTGTCAAGAGGAATAGCAAGCTCCAGAGGCAAGCGGCCTCTGCTGTGACTGCCCTACATTAAGCTGCCCACTTGGACAGAGGAAGACCCTAAACCGAATTATCTCATGCATCTTGATTTAAATCAGTGTTGTGCCACACGATGGCACTGGTTAGCTGACCAAGGGATATGCTTCTCCTGTTGACGTCCAGGCTGGGGTCTGGCTGATTTATGGTGATGCCCGCAGAGTGCAGCTTCTGCCCACGCAACTCCTCCACAGCTTGCTTCGAAACTTCAGAAGATACACTGAATGTTTGTGGAATAATAGAAGACAACAGTTTGCTTTACATTATGTGTTATTTTATAGCTCTCTAGTCCTCGAGGTGACTGCCCAGCTTGGCTCTACGGTGTGATCAAATAAAATACAATTTTTAACTTGCGGGGATGAATGAGTGCCACAAAATTTTATCTATTTTTTTGTTTATCTGAAGTGAAGGGAAAAATCTACACAAATGGTAAATTTTGCAAAATTGCAAGAGGCAGTTCTCTTCCCTTTGTGTGTGTTCGAGGGGAGTGAAGAGTAGCTGAAGAGCTGCTAAGTCCCCTAAGTTTAAAAAAGGAGGAATTAGAGGTGTCCCTTTGAGCTTTTTCAGGCGTTTGCATGAACTCTGAGCTTCAGCGCTGTGTTCTTAACAGCTAGAGTTTAACAAGAATAAATGCAAAAGCACCCTGCCGATATGGCAAAATTTTTAGATTCCTGTTTTCATAACTGAATTAGCACTGTTTCTAATGCTACAAATGACTCGTGGCCCGTGTCTTCAGTTAGTTTAAAAAGAAGTCTAAGCGAGCATCATGTGTAATGCACAAAGCTTCCAGATGTGTGTGCTCGTTCATTTTCAATTCACTTTTCGGGTGCCCAGGTGAAGATGATTTCTACTCTGGCAACCTCTCCCCAAAAATCTCATCCAAGGGATGAGTGCTGCTTGGGGCTCTGCCCTGTACCAACCTATTAAGCCACACAGACCTTCGTTAGCTGTAAGAGCCAAAAGTCTAAGTTACGGGAATGATGATAATTATGGTAAATGCCAAAGAATAGAAATAGGTCTGAAATGACGTGAGGCCCTGAATTACCTGCCCAGGGCTGAAAAGTGAGCAAATGGCAGTGGCAGACTGAGAGTGGGCATCATTTCGTGGTGGTGGTTTCTTAAAGCAAAGACCCTTGTTTGGGCAAGTAATTTTTAATGCAGAGAAAATGTATGTAAAATATATGCGTATAATTTTTTATGCATTTTAAAAAACAAAACTAGTTATTGTGTGGGATTTTCTTGTGTGGATGTAAGCTAGTGGGACTGAACTCACTATTGCCTTAAACTCTGACAAATTTTAAAGGAATTCTAACTTTAAGGCCTGGTATATGATTATATATTTCCTTTATTGCTTTCCTGCTTGTGTTAGTGAGAAACAGAAGCTGTCTCTTGCTGGCATGTGAGAATGCATTTGCCTGATTAAAATCCCTTTGCCCACTGTTCCACTTGGGAGTGTGGCCGTGGGTTTGGAGTCTGCTCCTGTCCCACAGCCCCACAGGGCTCGTGCCTGTTTTGGGGCAAGACAATGGTGAAAGACTTTGCGCTGGGGATTAGTGCATCAAAGAGATGAGTAAGAGAGGTGGTAATTAAACAAGATGATGAGGTGGAGGTAGGCAGCGGCAAGGATTAATGGCGTGGCTCAAGCTGACAATGGAGCACAGGGTGAGTATGAGTGATTCGGAGAAGTGTGGTTGATCTGTGTTGTTTTCAGGTGATGGCACAAAAAAACAATCCAAAAGGTAAATTTGGGAATCCTCAAATCCTTTGAAAAGCTAGTAATGGTTATTTAGCTGTGGATGTGACAATTTGAAATAACTATTTAACGATTACTTAGGTTTTCAAGTTGGTTGTGCTTTCTTTTAACTTAATGCTTTAATTTTAAAAAGCGTTTTCAAGTAAGAAGAAGAACACAAAGCAGTGATTAATAGGGTCTCTCCAACAAAGAGCAAAGCTCTGGAAGCCTCAGAATTGCTGGTGATGCTGTGCCGAAAGGTCCAGGTAGTCTTGGAGAAAGACAGGAGTACATAACATAAAAATCAGAAGACAGGAGATGATCGCTTGTCAACAATTTGTCAATAATTGAAACATCTTAGCCACAGAACCTTTTGAATTTTTGTGATCTGTGAAGCTCAGGGGGAGCAAATCTTTGAAACTTTGTCACAAGTTGAAGGTTGACAAAGGCTGAATTTGCAGCAGTGCTGAGAGTGTGGATGGCACACTTGAGAAGGCGGCAGCCCTGCAGCTCAGAGTCCCGCAGATTGTCTCTGTTCCCTTGCTTTCCCCTTTGGCGTGATGGTTTGCATTTTTCTCTTTAATTTCAAAGTAAAACTATAAATAGGAGCTGGGATTTGTGTGGATGCGGTGATTGATATGGGTTTTGTTTGCTCTTCTCACCCACTCGCCTTATAAAGGAGGTCTAAGCTCAACTTAGGAGCAAACGATCGAGCGGTTTGTCAGCCCGTGCCGTGTCCTTGGTCCGTTTCCAGTGCGTTGGCTCCATCCTCTTGCTGTGACAAATGTCATCGATTTCAGCAGGGCTGGATCAAGCCCTTTGTATGGAGCTTTCAAATTTTACCATGAACACAAATGATGCACTCAAACTTATTTCTTCAGAATTACTCCTTAGAATCCCTAAATGTTTATGTTAAATTTTGGGTTGCTTTTGCTTAGGAAAAAAAAAAAATTAAAAATTAAATCTGTGTTATCTTTTGGGACATGTGATAAGAACTACACTGTTGTAGTATATATACACTCCCGGTCAGAGGAGATAGCACATATTCCTATAAAATGAAGGATGGAAAAAGGCAATAAAAAGTTTCTAAGGTTGATAAAAATATGATTTATAGTCCAGATCCTGCTATAAATCCCATCAACACTTACTATAGTTATACTTGCATGTTACTGTGCTGTTGAAAGAAACGTTAGTAAAGAAGTTAAGTATGTGGTATTTAATTCGTATGGTTACTTACACAAGTTGCAACTAGCTTGGAAAATGTGATCGTTGTTAGTAAAAGTAGTAAGAGAATAGTGATAGACGTTAATAGCTCTAAGAGTGTCTGCCATTTAAAATTAACTATAGTCAACCGTGTTTTGGGGCCTGAGATGTGTAGAAGAACAAGTTAGACATAGCTGTGGAAAGAGCATCCAACGGAAGACCAGGAGTTTCTCTGTGGTGCACTCTGATTTTTAAGTCTGCATCACTGAACTGACCTCTCTCAGCATATTATTCCCAGGACAGGGCCTTTGGCTTCAGGGGTTACACCTCAGTTCTGAAAAGCACACCTATTTATTAAATGCTTTTTAATTATTACTGCTGTTTTCAAAATACTAAACTGATTGTGGGTGTGCAGGCAAATATAAACACAAACTGAAGGCAGCAATAGCCAGTGTATCATGTTATCTATGTACTCTTGTTTACTTAATCTTCTCTCAGTGATTATTTTTTTCCTTTAGGTTTACGCCTATTTTTTCCAATTCCAAAGCAGCTGTTGGGCAGTTTCGGCTTGCAAAATCCTCAAACAGTTGTAATTCTGTGCCCTGATTGATAAACAAGCTGCCATTTGGAAATTTCTTATTTTCTTCCTGAACCTGCTTTGGTCTGAGACTTCTGCTTTTGAGAGGAGTAGTTGTAAAAGTATGCTAATAAAAACTTGATCCTGCTTTATCAGAAGTTCATGCCATATAGTCCCATCTCCCAGTTGTGTGGTTTATAGCCTGGCTGTTACTGTGACCCACTGGCATCAACCTTGCATGCGTGTGAGCTTCCCTGCAGGAGTCTCACTGGGAGTTTCAGGTTTTGTGACCAAGCATGCAAAAGGAAATGTAAAAAAAAAAAAAGTTACCTCTGTAATCTTAACTTTGTGGGTACACGTTGTGTTATAGGCTTTAATTGCGCAGCTGCAAAATGTTTCTCCAATACACTACAATCAGCATTTTCTCAAACCTTAGCTTCCTGAGTTTAGTGGTTTTTTTTTTTTTGAGCTGTTTTACTTTCTGCAGGCTGTGCTGCCTGCCTGGCAGTGTGGGCAGCTGTACTTGCACAGCTATTTCTACCTATTAACAGTGGTATAGAACAAGATGCTGATGGGCATCAGCAAACATGCAGCCTCTAAGGAGGCTGTGCAGAAAAAACAATGCAGCAAAAAGCCCTCTCTTCCTCAGCTTTGTGCTCGGAAAAGCAGTTTGGCTTGCCGTGCCACAAAATTTTGAGGCTAAGGCTGATTTTTTTGACCCTGGGAAGGATTTGAAGTCTCCATAAGGTTGTGAGCATCTCACCCTGAGCGACTGAGCTGGAATAAAACTGAATTTCTTGGACAGCTCTGCAAGGTTTGGGGATTGTTGGCGTCTGCAGTGTGATCCTTGGCCAGGGCTGGCCCAGAACTCTCGTGGCTCCTGTACCTCACTTACATGCAGGAGGGAATATGCTTTTGAGGACTGCAGTAAAACGGTGCTAAGGGTGCACTTGTGACAATTTGCAGCCTCTGTTCAGCAGCAGCCTGTTACTGGGTGGATGTTAGTTAATGCTTCCTGGGGGAGATTTCTCTTCCATGAACAGGCAGCCGGTGATGGCATCTCCTAGCCTGAGCCTTGTGGTTTGCCAGGAGACACACTGCAATCCCAGGATGCCTAAGGCGGCTGGTGGGAACCCATCTATATCCCTCCTGATGTATGTTGCTGATGGCAGAAGGATGGGGTGGGGCACCCTGTGTGCCTCTTTGGCTGGGATAGAGTTTGGTCTTAATGCCGAGCAAATGTCAGAGCAATAACTCTTGCACATTTATTCTTGTTCAGGTAAATGTGCAAATCTTGGTTACAAAATTAGGAGCACAAATGTTTGAGACCAGAAAAATGCATGCTTGCCCCATAATGGTGCCTCCAAATTAAGTTAATTATGGATATACCTCCTCAGCCCTCCCTCAGTTCCCCACAGATTCTCCTGTACTGAATCAAAACATGCATCTCATTCCTGTTGTTTGAGTTAGGTGGAATGAAACCTGCTCTCTGAATAATTCTGTGGAGGCAAGTGTGGAGTTTTTTGGGTTTTGATATTTTGGTCACGATAAAGACACTGGGGATATTAAGTAAACTAATGATCTCTGTAATTATAGGTTAACAGGCAAACATTTTGTGACTGTTTCTCATCAGTTGCTGTAAAGCCAGTGGTATCTGCCGTACTGGTCCAGAGACCTGAGCATAGACTCTGTTCGTGGAGGAGTTGATTGCAGTTGCAAAATTCGCATGTAAAACTCTTCTCCTTGTAAATATATTCTTTCTATCAATCCGGTGCTGATTCAGTTATAAATGCTTTTGCATTTAGAGTGAGCTTTTTCCATGTTCTGTATAGACAGCAGCCTTCCTCGTAGATCCCAGACCTGGTGTGATACAAACTGATTGTATTGGCAAAATCTGTGTATAACTGTTGCCATTTTCTTAATTTCTGGTCTCCAATCCTTGTCGTTTCGGATCATGGCAAGCAGATGGTGTTCAAATTTTATTTGAATATCTGACTACACTGGAAATAAGGCAAAATGAATTCAGCCATCACTAATAAGAATAATGCCAAACCCTCAGGAGGTTTCATTCTTCTCCTGCTTTTCCACAGTCTTGTTTATAACTTACTTTATTACGCAGTTGCGTTTCATCCGAATGGTTTAACCAGTGGCTTCAGAGATGCACCTGCGAAATTTTGTGTTTTGCAAGCTGCATCACAGTGGTCATGGTTACTGTGCACACAAGTGTCTCTTTAGATCTCTTTGTCTTGTTGGTACGTACAGAAGTGGGTTTTAATGCAGAAAAACACATCTCCATAAAATTGAGGTAAATGCAGCATTTTAATTGTATTTATAATTTCAGCCCAACCAGTTGTGTACTAGTAAGTGTTTCCCTCACAGCAGAAACAAGCAACAACTACAGACATTGAGCTTTGTAGTTAATCTAATTTTCGGAAAAAATGTGTAGTAATTAATGCTGATGGCTGGCTGATACTTGTGTAGCATCCAAGTTCACCTGTACATTTGCCTTTCACAGAACAGGCTTGCAAACAAGATCTGGCACCCAAACAGGCCTGTGCTAGACTGAAATTATTCATATGTAGTCAGATAAGTAAGCAAGCAAGGAGTTTGGAAACTCTTGATTATTGGGTTGGGTTTTTTTTTCATTTGGTATACGCTTTTTTAATTTGGAGCTGCTCAGGATAGTCTTGAAACTAAACTTCTGGGCTTAAAAGCTCATTTGTTTATTTCTAGGCTATGTTACTGGTACTTGTAGTAAACTAATGGGATTTAATAAACCCAGAAAGGTCTCGAAAGGGGGAAACTATTCTTCGGTATGATGGACTTACCTAAGCAAACAGGTCCTATACACTTTGCTATCAGGTTGACACCCCTGCGGAGTTGAGCTATACGGCACTGGTGGCTCAGTTCTGCTCTTTGGTGAAATATTATTTCCTTGAATGATCCTTTTGATGTTTCCAGGTCCCAGAAAAGGTGTGCGAGTGTTTAAATGGGAATGAATGCCTTTGCAAGGGTGACGTGAGGTGAAAAGGGGAAGTGGCAGTACGTGGGCTGTGCTGGCTCCTGAGCTGCACAGCATAGAAAATGCTCAAAATATCAGATGTGTAAGTTGAAATTGCCTCAAGGCAGCTTAATCTTATATGGGAGGAATTGGCATAGTGCGTTAACCAAGCAGAAATGGGCCTTGGCAGCAGCGAAGGAGCAGCAGCGTCTCTGGGACAAGTTGTTCTGAACAGTTTATCGCTCGTGTGAGCTCACGCTCGCTGCATTGCTGACCTGGGGAACGCGTCTCCTGGTTTGATCTTGGTCTGATATCGCCCTCGGCAGAGCAATCCTGTGCTTTATTTGATACTGAGGTGGCCCTTCAGGGAAATCCTTGACATTTGCTTTCTTGCCTGGGCTTTGTGGTGTGGTAGGGAGGGCTGTGACACCGCCCCCTGGGTGGTGCAGGCAGGCAGCAGAAGCACTCTGGGAGCTGGAAACAGGAAGAAAACAGTTTAATGAAAATTATGCTTTTTCAAATATAGGTCATCTCTTGCTTTTTGTCCTCTTTTTTTTTTTGCTTTTTTTAACTTTTTTCCCCCTCCAGTAGGGATGGGGCGGGCAGGTTTCGTGGTGGTCTGCGCATCCCGATGTTCAAATCGACTTGGGCGGTTTGGTGCCTCAGGACTCATTTTGGTTTTGTGATTGCTTCATGCTGGGTCATTGCAGTAGGGTTATTGGGGGGAGAATTAAAAGCATTTTTTGTTGTTCTTCTGGATGGTTTTTGGCGCTGAGAAAACCTGTAGCTCTTGCAAAACGTTCAGCATCCCTGAACTTAAATGCTATCGTAACATCAGACCTCACTGGATTTTTGGCTTGAGGCTTGCATCCGGAAGTATTAAAATGCTTATGTTAGACAGGAATGTTACCCTCAATATAAATTTCCATATAAAAACCTCTGCTTGTCATTTCTCCATATATTCCCCCCGCTTGTCTCGCCCTTATTTCTTTTTATTGCTGTTTCTGCTTGGCAAACACACCATGCTCCTAGCTGCATGTCAGTCTTTGAGGGAGCTTCTGCAGGGCAATGAGGCTTTAAAAAGAATTTTAAAAAAAAATTTTTTTGGGCTTCCTATGGACTCTCTAGGGCTCTTTGCCTCCTTGCCTATGTCTGGTGAAGGAAATGTGTGAGTGGCAGGACAAGGCTTTGGGGCAGAGGTGACAGAGGGGAGGCTCCACAAAAATCTCCCAGTGCTTGGGTGGCCACAGCTGTGGCTTTTCCCTCTGCGATGGAGCACCGCAGAGGAGCACCCTGTCCCTGCCTGATGTCCCCTGTGCTCTCTTAGTGGGGGTAGGATGGCATTTACACCTTTAAAATCTCCCCAGCTCTGTACTGGCAAAAGACTGTGTGGTTGTTGGCTCCAGGCTCGGCGCTTCAGGGCATGATTTCAACCATGTCTATGGAGACCAATTTTCAACATCAAAACAAACCAGTGTAAGTGGAATTTATATTACCTTTTAAAAATGCAAGTCAACAGAGCTGAGGGCTCTGCTTTGAGGAAGCATCTTGGGTTTGTTCAGGGAATTGCTACAAATATTTTACATCCTTTTTGAGACTCCAGTCAGCCTTGGGAAGTGGCTGCTGAGGACAGCTGTTGAAATACCCCAGGTTGCATAGCTGATTGGGGGATTTGGGGGCCTGTGGTGTGAGAAAGCACCCCCAAGTCACCAAATATCCTACGCTACTTGAAAGCACGGGTAGTTTTCAGAGCCAGGTTGATCTTTCTGAATATGTAGATAGCGCTTTTCCCTGTGAAGCACAGTGTTTTCAGTTGGGGTGATGGTGGTCAAGAGCAATCAGAGCAAAAGCCTTGCATCCAAGTGTCTGAGTGTGTGTGAATTTGGGTAAGCCCAAGGGTGAAGAAATATTCTACCCTCCGGAGATAGAAAATATCCCCATAGCAGTGTCACAGCATTGGAAGGATTGAATTTAGGTAAGGAAAGGCTGTGGTGGAGGATGCTGCCAAAGCCCATGGAAGAGGCAGGTTAAAGATGGGCAAGAGTGAGCTGGAGGGGGCTCCCTCCACCTCCAAAATGTGCAGTGTGCCACTTAGTGGTCCAACTGAATATCTTGGAAACTTGGTAATAGGTGCTTAAGGCCAGAATCTGGAAATTTTACAAGTGTGTTTTGGTGGTTTTTCACAAACTGGTTAGAGCTTATGCCATCTCGCACAGTACGGGGAAGAGAAAGACATACCAAGCTGCTGGACTTAGCATTTGAAAATAGCCTTGTTTAGGGATTTTGGCCTAGATATAAGCATCAAATTATGTCAAGATGAACTTAACTGCTAATTTTATGAAACGAGAAGGCTGTGCCAACAAGCTTCTAGCTTAGTGATGCGCTGGAATTATGTTGCTACCTTGCGGGCAGGTGGATTTGAGTAGGATGTTGGTCTGGGCTGGATCCTCATTTCTTTACGTATCAGCACTTGCACGTATGTGTCTCATCTATAATGTGTATGTGTGCATAATCTTTCAGGAGAGCTTTGTCATCTTTGATGGTGATGTTGTTTGTATGGTGCCTCTGTAGCTGTTCCTTACACTTGTATGCAAACGATCTTTCTACAAAGCACATGTTGAAGCTTTGCAAGGACGTCACTGCAGCTTCCTTTTAATTTATGCAAATTCCAGAAATTGGGGGGGAATTTCTTGATCTGAGCAAAGAAACATATTCCTGACAAATGTTTACCTGTGATGGAGCTGTGCAGCTTTGAATCTGGTATGATGATGCAAATTGTAACAGCCAGCGATGCCTCTGTTGCATAGCAGCAGGGAAAAATGGGTTGTTGGGAGAGGCAGATGCTTGCTAATAGAAGTGGGAAGTTGAACCATAGCTGGTTTGCATAAAGACAGAGCGGGTTTCCAAAATATAATGTTCTTGCAAAGGTTTTGCATCTTTTTCAAGGGAAAATGATGTTTCCCAGCACTAATGGGAAAAATGGTGCACAAGTCTGACCTCCAATAAGACACAAGCGTATGTCAGCTTGATCTGCTCTGTGTTTGCAGAAAACAGAAGAAACTGCGGCCTTTGTGATATATTGGAAGAAACTACCACCGGATTGCCCATGAAATTTTAGTGCTTTGTTGGAGTTGTTCACTGTGTAATTTAGGTCTTCCCTCTTCAGCATACCAGAGCAAAGGCAGAAATCTTCTGACCCCATTGAAGCTTCATGTTACTATTTTGATCCTTGTGATTTGGTTTTTACGAAATTACTGGCCTCGCAGCGAGCGCTCGGTGTGTTGCTTCATGTTTTCCACTGTCTACCTACATCTGCCAGTTTTTAAAGCTTGCATAAAACAAAGCAGTCCTACTAAATATTGGGGAGTGGTCTTTAGACTGACCCTGAGTTGCAAAATTGTCTGGAAACTAGTTCATTACAGGAAGAGAAAGCAACAAATGCAAACTTCAGCCTCAGGCTTTGGATCGCTTCAAGGGTCAATGGATACCTAATAAATGTGGCCAGAAATGGCTTTCGTAGAAACACCATTATTTGCAGTGTTCTGACTCCTGCTACCTACCCCTAGGTGGTGCCTTTAAACTGGGCAGAAGTTACGTTTTTCTCCCTCAAAGCTGTTTTTCTTTACAGGTTGGTTGGGTTTGGGTGGGTTTTTGTTGTTGTTTGGTTGTTTTCCATTTTATTTTGCAAGCATTTGCTGCTCACAGAGTTTGCTTTAATGCTTTTGTGGCCACTGCTGAGCTGGGTGCGATGGTTGGTCACCAAACCTGGTGCTGGCAATTCACCATGGGCTGACGACAGCAACCACACAAAACTGTTACTAGTGCAAACGATGGATGTAGCATCCAAATGCTTTGTGCAGGCTGCCTCTCTTGTTCTCTTTGGTCCGTTTTTTTTGGTTTTTAGGCATTTGGCATCATAACACACTGTGCTGATGCTGGAGCAAAGGCGTGTAATGGCTTTAGAGCTGCTAAATAGCAAGCTGCAAATGTTTTCCCCATGCCTACAGGTTCCAGGGGAAGAGCTCCTGTCCTGGACGGCTATGTCTTTAATGAGTCTTGAGAGGCTTTTCTCTCCAGTTATTCCTGATGCTGGATTTGCTTTCTGGGGCTGTGGTTTCCTTTGAATAGTCTGTCAGAACCTTCACACTGTCCTCCTGAGAGGTGGTGGTCAGTTCGGAGGCCTTTGTTCAAATAAAGCTGGGATAACTTTCTCCCATGTGCATCACTTTACGTTTATCCCCTTTGGGTTTATTTTGCATTTTTTGCTCAATATTTGGATAACTGTAAGGGTTCCGTTTTGCAGAGGATGCTCATCTTTACCTGAACAACTAGATATAGTCAGGAAAATTTGCTGTTCCCCTTCTGTCCACTTCTTATTTTGAGGCAGGTCCTTTGATACGGTGCCTGTAAGAACAGCTCTGGCACAGTTATTGCCAAATTCCTCCTCCAGAAACATATTTCACTTAATTTTTCTGCCATGGCTTTATCTTTTTTGCCTGTTCCCCTAATGCGTTGGTCACTGTGCGGCCCCAGCAGCCTCCTGGGAGGTTGCCTCAACCGTGCTTGGAAGAGGCTCGATTTTCTAGTCTGTGCATTTGCAAGTTGCTCCTTTGGCCCGCCTTGTTTGTTTTTATGTGTGACCTTATGGATCTCAGGAACATTTTTATTTTACTCGTTCGTATATGGCCTCAGCTTCTCAGAGGATGACTTACTGATTTTAATAATGCCTTTTACCCTGCTGTTTTGATATGTTGGCTTTCCCTCTGCAGCCCTTACTCTGAGCTTCCAAAATCTGTTTGTTTTCCTAGTTTCCATGCCGCCTGCAAGACTTTTGCTCTTTTGACTTCCCACTTGGGTGTTTGTTGTATATACTCTGTATGGGAAACATTCCTATATATTGCACGTAGATACTCCAGAAACACTCCAAGCGCGAGAAGAAAACATGACGCTCAAGAGGAGGTGGTTATAGGTTCAAATGTTTCTGGAGTGGCATTGGCAGGATTTAGACCCTGAGATGTCAGTGTAGCTTTCATGATTGTGGTTTTAGAGCTTTACAGCATAAATGTTTCATTAAAACTATGCAGTAAAGTGCACCACCGTGTGTGTTTGCAAGGCAGGAGCTGCTGAAGTGCTTAGCTGAGAGCTGTGCCTTTCCCTCTCAAAAGTCTCATCTGAAGCATGTTAGTGGGAACATTTCCGCAGTTTGAATGTCTATGTACTGTGTGCTTATGTTGAAGTTACAGAAATATTACAGTAAAACTTAATTAATTACCTCAAGGTACTTCTGGGAGGGAGCAGAGATACAGAGTGCTGGTGTCCCTTCTGGGACTGTTGGGATTCTGAATCAGAGACTGAAATAATGTCTCAAGCAAGAGCAGAAACAGCCCGTGACTGGCACAGCGTGACTGTGTTTACAAACAAAAACTGGATTTCATCTAAGTCCGGTGTTTTGTTCTGTGGGAAGTGTTGCTGTGCATCCTGGCTACACAGCCCCTAATCAAAGTATCAAGGTGCTTTTTAATATACCAGAGAATAAATCAGGGGAAGCCTTTGATACTACTTTGTCATATTTGTGTGACACAAGGTTTGCAGCTTTTTCTGTTGAGCAAATAAGTTGGAAGATTTAAAAAGAGTTCACTTTCAGGTTGTTTAATTTAAAAAAAAAAAAAGTTGTTCAATGTACATAATCTATATCAAAAAAAGAATCAGACTATATTTTTCCCATGCAATAATGACAAAAGCTGTTGTACTGTCCTTCAAATTGGCTTTGGCAACTATAAGCCAGCTCCATTTTATTAAACAGCTCTCTTTCCTCCTAATATATACAGAAATGTTTGCAGTATAAACATCTTAACTAGACATCTGCTTTTCACCAGATATAAAACACAGTTAACTTTTTGCCCTGTTTCTGTTCGCTGGGGCTGATAACTTTTTTTCTGCTGGCCAGATGAGATAAAATTGTTGTGTTGTTTTTTTTTTTACCAGATGCAACACAGTTCAGTTTTGCATTACGCAGGTGTTCCCCCAGCTGGGAAATGTGGAAACGTGCCATTTCGCTGAGATGATGGTGAGGTTTAGAAATGTGAGGGCGTTAAAAATAATTCTCCGTGTCAACAGTGGGTTTTGTCCCTGGTGGGCTCCATATGCCGAACAGCTGACTGGGGCAGCAGCTGTTCTATATTTTAATAGGAGAGTTATAAAGTTAGAAACATGGATGATCATTCAAAACATAAGCAACGCTTTGTAGCCATGGAAACGGGATTCAACAATAAACTTGCATTTGTGAGCCTTCCAAACAAAATAATCCCACTGCACTGTCTTCAGGTGGTCTCAGGGAAGTGAATGAACTTGCATTCTGTTTCCTTAATTTCTGTTTACTCAAAGTCCTATTTATTTTTTTCCACGTTTTTCTCCCTGTTTTCTATTTCTGAGAAGATACTCAACTTTGCATGGGGTCCTGATTTAGATTCTTCTCCAGCAGTGACAGTTTCCTGGTCCCAACCTGGCAATGGTTGTGCCGATAGGGTATAACTAATGCTGAGCAAACACTTTGCTCTCATATCATTTGTTGGGATTTCAGTGTCTCTTTTAAGTCAAACTCTTGTTGTGTATTTGCTGCAGCTCTGTATCCTTTGCAAGTAACACATCAGTAACAGTTTCCTGGAGAACTGGATGAACCTGCAGGTTTCCCTCCTAACAACAGGCAGGTTTTATGGTGGTGGTGTGCAAAATCTGTCCTTGTTCCAGCTCTGGAACCATCTTCTCATTTTGATCATGGGCTTCTTTTGGCCACTCTCACTTGCCACACCCCTATCCAAAACAATACCAACCGCCTCCTTCCAGTTTCTGCACGGCCCTGCTGTAGTCCCTGGCTTGCTCTCACCTGCTTGTGTTTTGGTTTGGAGGGGCTGCTGTTATTTCAGCTCCCCACTTCCATAAAAGCGCCGTGATTAATGTCGCGCATGGAGAGCGGTGCCCATACCCAGTGGCTGCATTCGGGTCTCGCCCAGCACATAGCGGTGTGAGGGCAAGCGGCTGGAGCTGCGCTTCGGTGTGATAACCTCAGCCTGGGCTAGTTGGGGCTGTAAGTGGTCTTGTATAGACCTGCGTGTTGCAACCAGCCAGGGAGCCGGGTGGTTGGCAGGACAATTTGCGTGAAAATAAAATGGGATAAGCCAAGTCGATGAGCACAGTGAGATGTGGAGGAACGAGGGGACTAAACGTGATTTGGGCACTTGTACAAGCTACAACTGCCTCTGCTGTTCATGCTATTTGATCCGTATAGGATTGTAATTTTTCTCACTATGTAATGGTCTTTTTTGGGTCATTGTCAGATAAGCAGAGATTTAAAAGGAGGATTTAAAAATGCTGGTGACGAAACCAGTGTGAGTATTGGCAGAACATAAAGGTAGAGTGAATCCTTGAGGCAGAGCCTGGTAGCTTGGGAATGTCAGGGATGATTCGTGGCTGCTTAACTTGTTGCAGGGACCAGCCTGGTGTCAGTGCCAGGACTGAAGAAGGTGAAGCCACTTCAGCCTCTTCTGAGCACCTATCAAGAGAAAACTGCCCATTTTAAACCTAGAAACAACAATGAAATCATTTGTTTCTTGGAACAGGCAATACTGAGTTACACAATTTGGGAAGTTAGAAGTCTGCATAAAAGAGCAGTGCTGGGGCCAGCACGGCTCATTTGTGAGAGCAGATTACCCAGAAAATGTGAGTTGACTAAGTATGGAGGTGAGCATGTGCTGCTTGCCACAGGAATTGCCGGGAGGAGGCATCTTGCTCAGTGCACGTGCGGGATGAGGAGCTGCCTTTCAAACTAAGCAGATTTGTAGCGATGATGAATGGGGAGGAATCCCTCTGGGGAAAGGAAGGAGCTTCCTAGAAGCCCAGCTCCTTGTATCAGTCTTTTTGCTCTGAAAACCACCAATTAAATACCTCTATAAAGCAACTGGATTTGTAGTGGTGAGCTTTTCTCTGCAGAGAGGGATGGAGGCTACCTGAGGTCTCACTCCACAGCTTCGAGGCCTCAGGCAAAGACAGCTCACCCCAGCGCCAGCGCTGGTTTTTGGCCTGTGCTAAAACCATGTGCTCTGACCCTTTTGGCAGATGAAGTATTTGTTTAAAGCCACAAATAAATGACTGCCTGAAGGAGCGATCATTGGGTAACGGGGTCTTGCTCTGCAATTTGTCTGAGCATGGGGGATGTGTCACCCTAAACCAGAGCAGTTGTGGCCTCTCCTAAGTGATATTCTGGAGGGAATTTTTGTTGTCTTGCCATGCAGGACGTCTGGATACCAGGTTCTCTGGCCGTGCTTCTTGCTGCTTTGGGCACATCCCCTGAAAGTAATCACTGAGGGTGACTGACATAAAAAATATCAATCTGTGCATCTGCACCACAAGGTTTTTTTTCCTGTGTGTGTATAATGTATGCACTTTTCACAAATAATTTCTACAGAAAATGAATTTAAAATAGAAAAGCAGCTCCTTTCTGTAAATCTGCAACTAACTAGCAACATGTGTGTATGTTAGTGTATTTTTTTTACTTTTTTTTTTCCCCTCTTTTTTTTTTTTTTGATGTCAGGAAAACTAAAACTCGCTAGGTAATATGTTTGTTCTACAAAGGAATTGTGGTTTTAGTCTTCCAAGAACTAATACTGTATGGGCTGAGAGCTGGGTCATTCTGAGTCTGGAGAATTCAACAGGATTTTGCTGACTCTCACAGTAGCTGACAATTCAGCCGTCCAATGTGACTAATAAACTATCTCAAAGAAAGACTAAATACAATATGGTAAGAGATCTTTATTAAAAATTTTGTACATCACAGGATTAACTACATTTTAAACAAGAAAATAAGATTTTACATATTACAAAAGATGTTATTAGTTCTTGATTTAGAAATAAATTTTATGAACACTGTACATGATACGTCTGAGTTGTAAGAGCAGGAACAGAACTGAGTGCCTGAAAATGATATAACTTAATAAGCAAATGCACTCAATTCATAGTATACAACATAATATTTCTGGAAAAATAGCACGTTAACTTCTGTCTGAAAATGCCGTATCCCTCTAATCGGTAACTACCAGCAGTGTTCTCAGGAGAAAGCACAGACGTGTGCCCTGTGTGGTGATTTTTCATTTGGAATTTCTTTCACTGTTGGAGAAATTTTCGTCCTATAGACTATTCTTCTTGGAGAGAGCAAGATGTTGTTCTGTAGTACGGTAACACAATCTGCATCTGAAAACCCAATGCGAAATATTTCTCACAGTGTAACTTTACCTCCAACCCAGATTACAAAAACCAACTGATAGCACAGATAAATGTCTACAGAAATAGATTTTTTTTTAATTGACTGTTATCTTTTGTTATAAAGTAGTTAAAAAGGAGAAATATATTTTAGCTTATCAGATAACCATTACTTTGTGTATCATTCATACTATATAATTTTTTTCTTTTTGAGATTGTCAGTGTAGCTGCATTAGAATTTAAAATAATGACAACACAGAAGATTGCCTTTTAATTGCATGACCTATTTTGCTAGTTTTGCAGAATACTATGAACATACAGTTCTCATACAAAAGCGTAGCATGTATCTATTCCAAGAAAAGTAATAAAACAGATTTAAATCTTTATACAGAAAGTGACAATGCCCATGTTATACTATGGAACACATCTACTAATTTTGAATTACAGTTGTAATGTGTGTATTAAAGATATCAATTTACTAAACAAATCTTAAAAAAAAAAGGAGAGCAAAATCTATAAATAAAATAGTAAGTGCTTTCTTTAAGATAATATTCTTTGGCTGCTTTAAGTGCCAGTGAAGGGTTATTGAAAACCACTAAAATGCGTAAGGTCCCACTATTATTGTTAATCTTAACACCGAGCTTGTACGATAATTCAAACTGTTGACTGTTAGCATCTCCAGATCCACAATGTGTTCTCTTGGTCCCGATAGTGATTTCACCAGTACAAGCATCGCACTTACGGCGCTTGTTTGCTGAAAGAACAACAACAAAGAAGTTTAATTCGGTCAAATCTCAAAACCATTCCCTTGCTGCGTCAAGAGAGCGCTTGTGTGTTGCTACGCCATAAAAATGCTCTGTCTCAGCACGGAGATACACAATGCAAGTATTCTTTTAACATTTTTAAATGGCCATGACTAATCTCACACCTGGCTTTGCTGCAGGGAAAGCTTTACCTGACTAGGGCTCAGAGGAATAAACTGCGCTGCAAAATCTGTTCCTGGTTATGCTGACTCTCCTAAAGGACATGAGAAGTGGTAATCTATCCCAGGATGGTCTTTGTTTTTATCCCCATCTATCAGCTTTTAAAATATAGAGAGAATAAGTAAAACAAGAGAGCCCTAATGTCTTTAACAGTGATGGAGCTTGTTCAGCTCAGGGAGACATGAAGTCCACGTCACGGCTCATACTCCAGAAGCCATGCTCCCCTTTTAGACACTGGGAATTTTTGCAACTGGTGAGCCTATTGCCATCACCAGCTCTTTGCCCAGTTTGGGATCGTGCTGCCAGGGAACACTGCCAGGCCTCGTCTGTGGCACGCTGCTGGCTTGTGAAACAGCTTTGTAAGTTACACATGGTACTAAAAAGGTAAACTCCACCTCTCCCTTCACTTACTACAAGTATTTTCTCCTCATGTCAAATGAGTAGGACACACAGATGAGTACAGTCCGTCTGCTGTATCCGAGACCCAGCTGATAGGTTTGCTAAAACAATAGGAATAACTTCTAAATAAGCCTTTGTTTACTGCAGTGCCTTGATGGGAATAAACATACGCTTCCTTGTTTAAAGTCTGTGATTCCTTGTTGGGTGGCAACACAAGACTGGAATTGTTAGGCTAGATTGGGGTCTCACCCAAACTAGAGCTGGACTGATCTTTGAAGCGAATAACAGTTTGTATTTTGGGGGTAGCCGGATTGGAGGTTATACCAGAACAAGTTGGCACAGATGAGTAGCTCCTTGTTTCTGTCTTGGGGAAACATGGTGTAAATAGGCAATGCTATACCATAGTACACCTTGTGGATGTATTATCAACCCCCCCCAGTCTTCAGAGCTGAAGAAAAGTAAACAAAAAAAATGAAAACCTTCCAATTAATATATTTCTGATTTAATTTTTTTGGTGCTGATTCTTCTTTACCAAGTGTAAAGCTGCATGTGAGGCAAAAGGATTTCCCAGGAATTTGTAAATATTGCAAGCATCCAAGAAAATCAGATTTATTCCCCAAAAAATCTTAAAAAGCAGATGTTATAGACACTTTCATTCATGTGTATCTACTTGAATGCATTATACCAACAGGAAATACTGCTATTGTAAGTCATTTGAACTTTTGTGGTTTTCTGAAATAGCTGCAGCACTATGGGAAAATAAAGGTTTAAGTATGTCCTAACACAAAACCTCTGTACGTTGGCCTGAGTTCAGCACTCCAGAAATCAGTGGCCCAGCCCAGGCTATTACTGATTTCTTCACTTTTTTTGGAAGAAGGAGAAATTTAACTAAAGTGATTGTACAAGGCATCTTTCTGTAGTCCTCTCCTAAATACATATATATGGAGCATTGGTGCAGCGAGTGAAAAGCATAAAAGGATCTCGTTTGAATCTGCCATGAGTGTCACAGCATCGCTAAATATTCACAATTGCTGCTTGTGTTGTATTCATTTGAAAGAAGCAGTTTGATTCTCGGATTAGAGTTTTCGGGTAGAAAAGTAAAAAGCTTTTTAAAATTTGGAAACCAAGCGCATTTAATACAGAACTGTTAAAAAGCTGATAAACTTTGGGATGCTATGATACTTTTACATGGACATTCGATGGCTTGGGCAAAATGTATTTGTGCCCTGTGCTGGGTCCCACCCCCACCAATACTCACTCTCAGGTAAAATTCTCCGTTTTCGTTTCCAGACTTGATCCGGAATGTGTTAATAGTATTCGGGTAAATAGTAGTTGCCTGAATCTGGAAAATATCGGAGGGCACCGTTCTGTCCGAACGGATGCTCATGTATTTGTACACGACAGAGTAAGGCAGCTCTCGGCAAATGGCATTTGATACAGGGCAGACACAGCGGCTGAAAAACAAGAATGGATGAGACTGAGTTACAAACAAATGCTTGAGTTACAAACAAATGCTTGCTTGCTGTTGTACTTGAGCATGTTGCCCTTGAGGACGATCCTAAAAAAACCCCACAAAATAAAACTGATTTTTCTTACTTCTCAGATGTCAGGACATAGGGCTCTTGGCAAGGATTTCTTGGGTAACAACGAAATCCTCCATGGTAATTCCAGCAAATTTCATCCTCTCTGCATTCATTAGTAGTCTCACACTCATTTATATCTAGGAGGAAGGAAAAGGGACTGTGTCAAAGCAGATGGAAATGAATTTGCTCCAAAAAGAAACATAATGTCTTCAACAAAAAAGCCACCTGCTTGTCTGTTGAAAACCAACAGGTTTCCATGTTCCTTACCTGCTTTTCTGGGGCCTGGCTATAAAGGCTTTCTCTAGGTAGAAAATGGAATAAATTTGTTTATTGAGGGTTAAGTCTGAAGATTTTTTTTTTTAGTTGACTAAAGACACACATAAATCATATGTAATGCAGGTGTAGAAATACTGTGAAGTTTCTTATTAGCAAAGAATGATTTTATAGCAGAAAGAATTGTGGTTTCCTGTCTTTTGCAGGATCTCATTTTTAATTGCCCAAGTTTCATGGTCTAACTAAAATGCTTAGCTGATGGCTATATTTTAACTAAAAGAGCTTTGAAAGGAATACTGAAAACTTGTTTACTGTGGAAAGCAGAGCTTCCTTTTTTTTTTTTTTTCCCTGGGAAAATAACCCTGCCTGGAAATGGGGAGAGTCAGACTTGTGCTGTGTTAATGTTCTGCTATCCTGTTGGTGCCAGAACTGCACTACTGCCTACTGACACAATCTCCTCAAATTCACTGTCACGAAAAGGGTTTATTGAAATGTGATCTCTCAGAAGGCACAAGCTGATTTTCAGATGGTCAAGCTAACTATCCCGTGATGTTCTGTATCAGCCGCTGCTCTTAAGGGAAAGAAATTAATCTAGATTTTATAAAAAATATTAATGAGTTACTTCCTCATCCCTCCTGCCAATAATTAGCACACCTAATTTTTTCTAAAAATAAGGACTGTTAAATAATGTTCTGGATTACAGGAGCAGTGGTTCTTGCACTTAATATGTTGTTCTGCATTATTCTCTAATAAGATGCAGAGACATTCAGCACCAGTGAAGAAAAAACACAAACTAAAATTCTGGCATTCAGTGGCACCTGACCAGAACATCTATTTTTCTAAACACAAATTATCAAAGCTGTTCGAGTCTTGCATTTTTTTTCTCCTGTTATCAGAAGAGACATATCTTTCATTTCTACTGGATTTAGGAATCTCTAAAATGAAACATGATATAACCCCATGTTTAGTGTCTGTTAAGAATGGCCTGATTCTTTTCAGACATTTATCTTAAACTTAGATTCACTACCTAGACATTCAAGACAAGCTTTACATGTCCTAGGAATCTGAAGGACATACAAGTTTGAGCTGAAGTATTCGAATCAGGATTAATAGAAGGCATACAATTAATCTTCAATTGCTTTATCAACACATCTTTTGCTAATGTATCGGTAATCTTGTTATGAAATATAAACATTTAGATAGCAAGCATTCTTAATCTTGCCTGAAAGGGTGGTGTTAATAATACAATATTGCAGCTGCGAAGATGAGAGCACTTACCTTGACATGTTCTGCCTCCCACTACCTGGTATCCTTCAGGGCAGACACATGAGAACTTTCCTGGTTCGTTGACACACTGATATTGACATATATAACTTGAGGTTCTGCATTCATCAGTGTCTGCAGACAGCAACACAGCTTAAAGTTATTGTTTTTAAATATCTACCTTGTTGTAGAACTCAATCTAATAGCTAAATGCCAATTCTAATAAGTAAAAAACGGATTCAGTCTAAAAAAAATGTTATCAAAGAACTGAAATGTACTGTTTAATACCTCAAAGTTGCAAACAGAAGGGCAATTTTACTTATCAATAATCTTCCAAAATGAAAACTTTGGATTTGAGGAAGCAGAAGCTAAATTAGACTTCGGAACAGGCTTAAGAAAGTAACGCTTGAAAGAACTTAAGGCTTTTAGTATTTCAAAATGTGATGACTCCCACGAAAACCACAGATGTGAGGTTAGTTAGTAAGGCAGAAGTAGTGCCTTTGTACTTGTGCCCTGTGCAAACCAAGGGTGAAATGATTTAACAGTATATGCTGTTAAGCAGAAGTTAAATTTAACCTATCAAATCCAGGGGATAGCTTGTAAAACAGGGTAACTCCCTCCTACGACCTCTGAAGTCTGAGCCCAGTTCTTAACTTTCTGTCAGGGATGTCCTTGGAGGCTGCATATTTGCTGCTCCCTGTTATGTTTGCCTGCAAGCAGGATTAGTTTACGGAGCTTGGAGAGGAGGGAGCATCTGTAATAGCTCTGCTGGCTTGTTTAGGAGGGCAGTGGTAAACCAAAAAAACCTCTGGCTCAAAGACTGGTAGGAAGGATATGGGCTTTAAGGGTGAGATCATCATGCGCCCAAAAGGAGATTAGAAGACCCCTGTGGAGGCTCTGGCAGAGGAAATAAAGCATTGATTGTATAATCATCAGGAGACATGCTGATTGTATACACAGGCTTGAAAGCCCCTCAAAAGCACAATTAAAATCCTTAAAATCAAAAATTTGAGGTTTTATTTGCAGAGGAGACTAACAGCACACAAAATTGCACTTGTTTTTAGTTTGCTTTCCTTTTCGATTCATTTAACAGTCATCAGCATTAGACCACACGCAATTCAAGTGAGTTTGTGAAATAAATATTCAGAAGCCTTATTCTTCCCAGCTGTTATCTGAACTGTAGTAATGTCTGCCCTGTTTTGCAATTACTATTAAAGAGAGATACCCACATCTACAAGAACCTGAATGCAGCTGCAGCTACTAGGGTGTGTATTAGCCACCACATTTGCACCATAAAAAATACGTCTTGAGGGTTTTGGCTACAACCTGCACCCGCAGTGTGGCTCCACTTGAATTATACACCTTAGCTCCCAGAAGGACTTCTGGGAAAATCATTAAGAAAAAAAAAAAAAAGGCAGCTCTTCCAAGGTAAAAACCCAATTGCTTACCTTCACAGTTGATTCTGTCACTGCTTAACTCAAATCCTGGGTTACACTGACAGATGAAAGAACCCAGTATATTGTAACACTGTTGTGCACATGGGTTATTGGCATCACATTCATTTATGTCTGAAAGGAAAAATGACAGATCTTTATCTTGTGATTAGGCTGATTAAGTGGATTAGTCTTTAGTCTGGGTCTATCACTTAGCAGAGGCTCAGCTGTCTCTGTCAGTCACTGGGACAATGTCAGACCCATACTTTACTTTCCCTGTAGAACAAGAGTATTTTTTGAGGAATGAAAGCTATTCTAACGTGCGATGAATTCTTCAAAAAATGTTTAGTGTGGCTATTAAACCCCACATTCCAGCATCTTTTTTTCAGGTATGAAATGCCAAGTCTCTATAAATAATTGATATAAGGAGCACATACTGATAAGACCTCTCAGCATGCAGCAAGCAGTTAAGATTTATTTGAGCTATTTATTACTCTTAAAATTTGTTCTTTTAAATTCCATTACAATTATAACATGAGCCTTTGAGGCCAGGAGAGCTTTGCAGTGCTCTAAAGCCTAGACCATATTGGGTGAATGTATTTTTCTGTGATAGATTTTTTTCCATGATGGCCCCATCCTAAGAACGTATGTGAGAACGCTGTGGTATGAGAAGGGAAGTTTATTTAACTGTAATCACCTCTGGAATCTATAATTCTTGTTTTTCCTGGGCTGTTGACTAACTGCTGCTCCTATGTCATTCACTCCTAGATTTTAGGCTATTTTCTCTTGTATTCCTCCCCTGCATGTTTCCATTCATATTTGTGTTTATCAGATATAATTATTAGTAGTACAGCACTTAATCTTGAGTTTGTGGCTTTTGCAAATGCTTATAAATATCAGCAACACTCAGTCATTTGTAGATACAACTGAAAACTGACAATGACTGCTAAGATTCAGCATTTGGAGGACATTAATTCTCTATAGGATGAACCTGCTAGTCGTGCACATGAATGGTAATAGGGGAAAACTGATTAAAAAAGTTTTTGGTTTTTTCTTCCTCCTTTTAGTTAATTTTTGGCAACAGTGCAAAGAATGTACATCATGACAACGCTACCAGAAGGGATAAGCGAACTAGCCAGAGTCACAAGTCTCTTTTCCTTCCAAGAAATATTGCCCCCCTTTCAATATATGCAAAAGTTGTAACACAAATGTAGTCAGTACAGCTGTCAAGTATCACTCTGCCAGATAACTGCTGCAGGTGTGAAATTCTGCCTTGATGTAGCAACCATTCATTTACAAATTTTCTTGTATTTAATTCACTTTTCACAGGGAGTGTGCGAGGGTACTTGATAAGGTATGGTAATGCTTGGAAGTAATAGTAGAAGCTGGAAATCCCAGGCTGATTTATATATTTATGTGTGTGTGCATATATATAAAAATATGTATATAATATAGATTTTTTGGAGATATATATGTAAATTATAGCCATAAAGAACTTCTGACCATCTTTACCCATCTCTTGATTTTTTTTTAATGGCCATTCTCTCTGTACTTCCGCAGACATAGTTACCATTTAATTATTACTCTGATTCTTCCAGAAGAGAACTTGGGACTGCAAACTTAACAGCAGTCTTAAAGTTTTACTGCAAGGCTTTCCATTAGTGTTTTATTTCAAAAGGGAGGATCACTTCTAAAGGGTCGCTCTTCCTGAGTGACCCTTGTTTTCATCGCTAACGTTATTTTCTAGATATTCAAAGTGACATTTATAGATGCTTTCTTTCCTTGCTATGTTTATCATGTGCTGAGAATAATTCCACTTAACTCTGGAGGTATAGCATTGCTCTTCCTGGTTTCCAGTTCCAGCTTCTGTCTTGCACGAACTGGGGATAATACCATGAAAACCAACGATAATGCAAAGCAATTCACCAGAACTGAAAGAACAATTAAATCTAAGCTTAGATAATGAATATAAACCTCCAGGGTTCCTGTTGCCAAACTACATGCTCCTCAGAAAGCTGCCATGCCCACAAAATACCAGGCTTTCAATAAGGCTTCAATTTTCTCTCTAACCCTCCTGCACATCTCGGATCACTTAGAGGAAAGCCTCTCCATGCAGCAGTGGGTATGTCCTACTGGTTGGTGTTTACTTCCTGTAAGTTGGGAGGAAGATACTTAAATTTCAAGTTGTGTGATGGTGTTTGTACTGAGTGTCCTCGTGTGTTAAGTCCCTGCAGAGACGTTCTTACCTACACAGGTGTGGTTGTTGGACGCCAACTGGAAACCGGCATTGCACTGGCAGTAATAGGAACCGGGCGTGTTCACGCACCGATGGTGGCAGTACGGAGGCAGAGTGCATTCGTCGATGTCTGAGTTAGCAAAAAAGAGAAATAAGTTCAAATGGAAACATGGGAGTTCACTGCTGCTGTCTTGTGTCCAGAGAAACTGTAAAGTTAATTGCACTTGATTAAAAGCAGAGAGAAATCACCAAACTTAGGTGAACTAGGTACTGCTTCTGTGGATAGTAAACGGAACATTATTTATTTTTTCTTCAGGTGACTTGTAAAACTTTGGTTTATGCTGATCTATATTCCAGCCACTGAGATCAATACAAATTTTACTTGAGGTCTTTTTTCAGTTCCAAAATACTGCTTAGTCCTGTTGATTTTGTATAGGTAAACCCTAGAATGCTTTGTTCTGCTTTTCAACCAAGATTTCTCACTACCAGATGTAACGCTGACCCACACAGTGAATGTGGCTTGTAGCTCCTGTTTTCGCATGTACTAAATCTTTTCAGCTCCATTAGGAAGCATCCAAATTTTCTGTGCAAGTACAGGGGGAACGTTAAGGAAAAAAGATGAACAGGCTTGAAAAGGTGGTTGTGCTTCTGTGGGGGTCATCCAGAACCTGGTTTGTTCCCTGGAGCAGCATGAGCACCTTCTGGCTACGTGCTCCAGTACCAAGGCAGGTGATCAGACGGGCTGAGGTTGGTGCTATCTCAGGCAGTATTAACTTCCTGTGGGCTCTCCTTGCAGATTAGCCCTGGGTTTGAGGTGGAGCAGGCTGCCTTTCCAAGTTTCAGCATTCCTGATGTGCACCGGAGAGGGGTTTTCACCTGCCAACCACACAAAATGTACAACAGCCTGCTCTTTTACCCCTGCCTTTTTAAAAAGGTTTTCTTGCATTCTGGAGGAGGTACTGCTTCTGTTCTTGTCCGAAAACCATTTTTTTTAATTACTCTGCAGTGCTGACCGTGCATGTATGTGCAGCAGCCGTCTTTAGTTGTGGCCTGCTTGAGCTTGGTGAAGAAATCCGTGCCGTGTTCCGTACATGTACACAATGTGAGATTTCAAAGGCTCCCCACTCAGACAAATAAGACCAGTTTTCACTGGAACAAAGAAAGGCACTTCCCATATCCATGCCAGATCTTGAGTTTCCTACCTCCAGCTGTTTCCACCATAGATGTGTTTTAAAAGAGGCCAAGACTTTTTTTTTTTTTATATAATGAGGAAAGTGTTTGTTTTAATATCAACTGAAAAAAATAATCTTTAAAAGTTAACCCTTGCTTTGTCAAACTTGCAGCCACTTGTTTGGGCCTAAACTTAGCAGTGGAGTATTTTGGATGGTTCTGAATGAAAAGGCTTATGCTGGAAAATCCCTGGCTGTCTGTACAGTAGTGACGGTCGCTAACTTTTGTTGCAGAGAGAAATTTGGAAGTAGAAGTGGAATAAATTAGGAGCCACAGCAGATCTCATCCATCCTTGACTTTTACAGGACTTAGCTCTTACAAATTGCTGTTCAAAGATCTGATTACACTACATAGACACATGAGCAACGCCTTGCTGCCAAGGCACTGCATTTATGCACATAAAGGCTTCCGGGATCTTATGCTAATTCAGCAGGAGTTTTCCTTCTGGAATTAGGCACATCAGCTCCGCGCAGATCTAAGGGCTACGCATTATCTAATCAATTGAGCCAAGTCTTCTGTTTGAAGTAATGCTGGAAAACAATTCTGTCTGCAGTTCCGTGTTTCAGAAAGATTAATTTTGCAATATGTGAACAAGCAAATAAAAAAAATAAATATCTCTCTCAAAAAAAGGACAGCAATTATTATTGAATTAAGATTAAAATCAATCGATTGCTAAAAACAAGTCCTTCTCTCCTTCTACCTTGAAGCCAACAGTCTGGAAAGATTTCTTTCAAATTTGCAAAACTTTTCCTCCCATATGGAGAACCTTTATCAAGATCTGGCCCCAAGAACATTTTCTGGCTAAGTTGTTATAAAATCCCCAAAGTCAGGCTTTATTCTGAAACACTGACAGTATGAAGTGTAGGGATGTACTCATAATTTAGGTCAGTGTGTAGTATGTAACACAGGTGTTATTCTTGGTTTTGACCTAAATAGGAGAAGGGAAATTTCCCTTTCCAGACATCTTTATGCATAGATTTAGATGCACAAATGTATTCACTTGTAGGTATAAGGGTGCATCATTCTGCTTCTTTTGAGTGCTCTAATGTGTCCTGTAAGACTTCCAGGTAGTACCATAGGTATTGACATTAAAAGTGCTGTTGCATAGCAGTAATATACTTTACCTGCTGTAAAACATCTAGATAAAAGTCAGGTATTTAAAATCAGTGACCTGTCAAAATTATTCCTCTACCTACATTCCAAAGTGCTCACCCTACTCTTGCACAGAGAAGTCAGAAAAATCAGACACATCTGTGTTTGTACCAGTTTGTCAGTTCAGGGCCTTATCCACATCTTTTGGGAAAGCAGTAAGAATTTTTGGGTTGATTTCTACAGCCCTTGGCTCAGAACACTAAAGAAAGAGCCAATTTAAGTTACTCTAGGGGTCTACTGAAATTTTCTTAGTTTCCTTCCTGCAGCTCTTGTTAGGCAGTATCTACCTGTAGCCTTTGCAAGGCTTTTTGAAAGAGATTAAAACGAAAAAATTCTTGAACACTTTCAAACACAGGATCCCTAACCCAAAGCAAAAGATGAAAACCTGTAATTCTGTTTTTCCTGTTCTGAGGACAAAAAAACCCTGCATAAACCAAATGCTTTTCTTCTAGGCTCCATAAAACCAGTCTTGTATTGTTCAAGAGCACCTCTTATATAACCTCATGATGTATGTATTTGATTCTCTTACTCCATAGTTGTTTTTGTTATCTCTGACAAACCTAAGGCTTAAGGATGGAGTGCCTATAAAAGCAATTAATCCATTGAAATCACAATTAAGGAGATGTTAAATAAAGGCTGAAGGGTGACTGCAGGAACAGAGCAACGGCACTTTTGCATAACATCCCCGAACGAGGATGGAAAGCTGCAGTGTTTACCCTGCACTTGGATTTAATTTAATGCTATGCTTGTATAGGTCCCAAGGGTGCCAATAGTTTATTTTGGCACAAAGAATAAAGTGTAGTGGTTTCTAAGTTCCAAATGTCGTACACCTGCGTTCAGAGTTTCCATCTCTGTCATTTATACTGTTAAAACTGAGAACTGAGACTGTGCAAGGGGGCTCTGCAGGGCAGGGCTTAGGCCTGTGTGCAGGTAGAGCTTTGTCCTCCAGGTCTGGAGCGAGCCTCACTGAGGTCTGTAGGAACGCAGGCTTCAGTTTGCTGCTACAGGAGACTTAGGACATTAGGCAATACCCCAATACAAACAATAAACACAATGGTAAGTATTAGGAAAATTCATCTGGCAAAGTTCAGCTCCAAGTGTTGATTATACTTAAAACAGTTTCTAGTTCTATGGTTTAGTGGTTATTGCAAGGAAGTGATTATTGCAATGCACTTCAAGGTTGTGTAGCTATTTTATAGTACGCGTGCCTACGAGCTTTATAATCAGTACAAACTTTGCAACTGTAGATAATGAAAGAAGATCATTTAGCATAGAGCAACACTTACCAACACATTGGTCCCCTCGTTTTTGGTAGCCTGGAGGACATTGGCAGCTGAAGGACCCTCTTAAATTAACACATACTTGGTCAGCTCTACAGTTATGGGTTCCAGTTGCACATTCATCTATATCTTTATAAAAGAGGCAAATGCAATATTAGTCACACAGTCCACTTAAAAGACTTCGCCTGCTGAAATGCTTTACGTATCTTCAGGCTACCTGTAAGTGAAGGCAGCAAAGTTCAAATGTACTACAAAGATGGCATCTCAACGTTTGCTCCATTTACAGGACATAAAATGTTATCAGATTACTAATAGCTTTTAATTCTGATATACTGCATTTCAAAATATTTCCACGTATGGTTATTTCAAACAATCAGATACCTTTTTTTTTTTTGCCAAATACTATTAATATTTTGTACTATAAAACCTTCTGTAAACTTCTTGCAACTTTACAGTAATTTAATCATTTGACTTTGGTTTGGATTGTTTTCCCCCCACGCTGGTTGTTTATTGCATGCTGAATTACCCTGGAAAATTTCAGCAAATGTAGTTCAGCCCTTTCTCAAGAATGAGATGAGTTAGAAATATCTCGGTTTGCTGATACTAAAAGGACCCTGGTGATCCCTTTTGCGCGGTTCCCGTGCTCCACACTTTGGCCAGAGACTTGAAACTTGGTACATGGTGGTCCTCTCATCAGGAAGAGATCTGCCTCTTGTCATTCCCATTGAAATTCCCCCTAATTCAGTCAATCTGTTAAAGCTTTTGGAAACAGATTACATATGTTTGTATTTGAACAGCTAAAAAGGCAAATACTAGACTGATACTTTTCAGTGTAATTCAGGCAGCTTTGAGTTCACAATAAATGCAGGTTTGTACAAGTATAAAAAGAACATTTTGATTTTTACCTATTCATTATAACTGCTGGAGGTACTTAATTATAATTAAACTGCATGTGCTGACAAATAGGTTACTTAAAATGGAATTACAATTTGCTTTCTCATCTGAACATCCAAAATGTTGGAGAGCTTTTTATTGTAACCCGACACAGTACAGTGAAAGGACTTATTAATTTTGGCATTGTACACAATTTGGAGACTCTAGGCTGAATAAACAAATTCCTTAAAACTTATGATCTCTAGTTTACAAATCTCAGCTGACCTCTCTATTTGTATAGGCACTGGGGATGTTAGAACATCACCAGTGGCAGATTGTGGGTGGTGCTTTGGAAAAAATGATGGATTCTTTCTCACAGCAAATGAAAACAATTTCAACCACAAGATTCAATAACAAAATAAACCATCGGCAGTTTGAATTAATTCTCCATGTTTGCCCTTTCCCCAAACGTCCAAATATTGTACATATATCTTCTCTTTATCTGACAGGAAAAATAAAGCCCTTTCATGTTAGCCTGCTCTTTGCATTTCTGCATAGTATCAGTGCTAAAGCTGCTGTGGGGATGCCAGGCTTGTCGACCGCATTGTTGTGTGCTGACAGCTGAAAAGCACATTTCTCAGGTGTAAAGGCTTTCAGGGACTGCAGCTGGCTGGCTCGTACCAACCCGACACATCATTAAATGCTCAAACCAAAGCCTGGTGGAGTTCTGTGCAAGTCTTTGCAGGGACTTCACTGGGCTTTGCATGTGCTCCGAGCTTCTACAAAAGTTGGAAATAAAATGGCTCTAACGCTTGTACAGTTCCAACCCTTTTGGTTGCAGAGTGTGCTGGAGCAACGAGTTTATTTGATCTTTAGGAACTTCATATATGAGTAAACTTAACATGAGTTGCCTTTTAAAATGGATTAGTTAAATGCTTTAAGTCCTTATGTTGTCATTTTCATCCATGGATTGATTTCCATTTAGCTTAATTTCTGTGGAATAATAATCTACTCTAGCTAAACTGAAGCAAACTAGTTTGACTTAGGTGCTCTGGGTCTTTGACTTTTCCCAAAGTAACTGCAGTCTGAGAGAAAAACGATTATTTAAAAGTAGTTTTTGACTGCTGGCTACCTCCTCATTTGGAAACTCTTGGGGGATCCCATATTATAAGCAAAAAAGATCTGTGTTTAAAAGAAAATCTTTTCTTGAGACCTGTTCCAAGGAATCCTTGAGAGCTCTCCTGAAGTTCTTACTCGGGTTAGGATCCTGAACCAGGTTGTACATTAGCTGTGACTGTATGTCCTGTCTGTCTCCTACATGCTGTGAAAATACACATCATTATGTGGCATATTCTCACTGGACTTCAGAAGAGCTTTAATCAATGTGGTTACTCTGCATTATCATGGTACTCTTGGCTATTTTGACTCTGGATGGCTTTTGTTGAGATGTGAACGAAGTATTATTGATGGGAGTTCTTTGAAAACTCCAATCCTCTCTTTTTGTGGACTTTACAGAACTGCCTAAGGAGGGAAGTTAAGGTGGACGGGGGGGGGAGGAGCCTCTAGCCTTCAAGCCTTCCCTGGGGAAGGGCAGTAGACTGCCCCGCTTGGAGCAGTTCTGCTCACCTCTGTGCTAAGAAATCAGTAACGTTAGAGGGACACTGATAGCCTAAGGTCTTGTTTAAGTGTTTCAAGGAAAATACTGTGGGAGGAGAACGAAAGGCAGCTAGAAAGGCTTCAGTGCTGGAACATTCAGTTCTGAAATCCCTACTGTGACAATAATTGGAGATGTCTACTATTTTGACTGACACAAGGGTGAGGAAGTGAGTGGAAGATTTCAGTGCTGAAACCAGTGCCAAATGCAAAATTGTATTGCTGTGATACCAGAAGCAGCCCGGCCCTTGTGGAACATGGAAAGAAGCACTGGCAGATTTTGCAATGCGATGTGGTTGCACAGATCTCTGCATCTTTGCCTTTGAGTGAGGCCCAAAGAGAAGTCTTCAGCTTCTTGGCATGCTATGTGGCCTGAATCATCCTCCATTAGAGAAAGAAGGTTTTTTCCTAACTATCCTGAGAGTTCTTGGAGCAATAGAGGAGTGGAAGTCATAGGAAGGAAGCAAAATCTGTGTTGGAGGTCTCCTTGGGCTGAGGCAGATGAGCTCCTTTTCTCTCTGAGGTGGCGGAAGTAGAGTTATCTCCCCGCACAGACAAACACGCACTTCTCTCCCTGGATGAAACAGCATAATCTTAGGTGGACTGATCGGAAACTCGCAGCTTGTCTTCCCAGCTGTGTCCCAGCTGAATGGAAATTGGTAACTCCCAGGTCTTCATTACTAAAACTTCTTTTTCCAGTTTAAATCAGGCTTTTCCAGCCCAGGAGATTCCTAGCTTGTTTACGATAACTTGCAACAGTGCCCTCTGATTCTGTGACAGTGACATAGGAGTTGCATCAGCTCCTGCTGTTACTCAGTATGAAATGCAGTAATACAGGGATGAGATGGCAGTCACACAAAGCACGTGCTGTTCCCTAAATTTGACCATCTCGTTCCACTGGATCTTTCCTGACAAAATCCCTGGACTTAGATGTGAGCAGTAAATTAAAGATATTGGGAATCCATACTTTTGGTTTCTGCCTGCGGCGGACACCCGCAACCAGAGTGATGTGGTAGCTGGGAAGACCCAGTGATTTGGGGCAAAGGTGTAAGAGAAATTCCTGCGGAACATCGCAGAGCTCACCAGCTTTAATCCTAAGAGCAGGATAAATTTGTCTGACCTTTCCTCTCTAGCACAAATGTTTAATAATGTGTGTTACGTGCATGTGTATTTAAAATAATTAAAAAAATTAAAACAAGACACTCCACACACTTGTCTCTGGGGAGAAGGTGAGAACAAACATGTGACAGATGTTTGTCATGTTGCTTAATGCACTACTGGAAAGCACTCAAGATACCACAGTGATGACTGCAGTATAAGAAACAGATCTAGAAAGAAAATAATGGGCTTTTACAAGCTCGTTCTTGAGCATCTTTCGTCTGCATCCTCTTTTCCAAATTTAGTGTCATCAGGATAAAGTTTGTTTCCATAAGGGTTTCGGCAACGGATACCATAGCTGAAGCTTCTACCTTAAGCAAGTATCTTGTAAGCTCTACCTGAGAACACCCTCAGCATTCCTCATCAGCTTAGCTTAAATTTTGTGTCTAGATGTTACGTATGTATTTGTTCACCCAGGTAGGCAAGGTGAATCACACTGGTAACCAGTAAGGAAAATTATCTTCGCCTTTAACATTACCCTTTCTTCTTTGTATTTTCTAATCTCAGCTAGCATTTTAAAAGGTGCTGCTGTTCACTACAGATAATACAAACTTACAGCTCTTGTTTAAGTTGTTAAGCAGCCTGAATGGCATTATTGACCATGCAACCTGTGAAATGTAGATTAATTCTTAAACTCTCTGTATCTCTGAGTCTGATCTAAGATGTTGCTTGGATTTTTATTCCCAGATAGTTATTATCTGGACAGTTACAGCCTTGTAGCTAGAACATTTCCTTTGAAATAGCCAGAGTGTCTTTTTGCAGATGGCTCTTGAAAATGGAATTGTGTTATCTTCAGTGTCTCAATCATTGTAATAACTGAACTCAGGTAATTATGTAGTCTTTTAATAGGCCACTCAAAAGCAAATTTACTATGGTATTTATTGGTATTTTAAACAGTTATCAAAATGTAACAAAATTTGTAAAATGTGTTTGGGCTGAGTACTTTAATTTCACTATGTTCTTTATAGGTGCTACATCCAGAATCCCACACTGAAACATGTGACAGTGTCACAGTCAAGTACTCGAGGGGGATTGCAAAGCACAGAATTTAGGTTATCTGAACAGGCTGAATTCAGATCCAGATCATGATATGAATCTCATTCTATTTTTCCTGCAGGCTAGTGCTTGGTCACACCTACCATTCCCAAAATGGGTTATGGTCCTCTGTCAAGTTGCACTGATTACTGCTCTGTAAAAACCTTAACTTGATGTGAAGAGTCAGTCAGTAGAGAAGTGGAGGGAGGAGCCTTACAATTAAGGACACTGGTGTCTCAATTAAATCACACATAAGCCGTGCTGCTCTTTCAGAAATGCTTGTGGAAGTCTTCAACTTTCCTGTGGTAAATATGGCCATCAGATCTGAATGACCCATCCTAATGTGCAATCTCCAGGGCTATTTGAGAAAGTTCAATTTAAAGACTTTCCTATTCTCTGCAGGTTAAGATGGGGCTCTGATTTGCCTAGGCTACTATGCAAATTTGCAGGGTGCTACAGGAATAACGTGAGAACCACGGAGGGCAGCAGAACTTGCTCCTGTATTCCTTCAAAATGGAAATCAACTCGCGTTTCATAGTTTTAATTCCACAAGCCTCACTAACAGCTATGCCCAGCGGTTCCCTCATTTTCCAAAAATGTACCCGGACTCCCTCTTCAGGTGATTTACACAATTATGTGCTGCCATTGCTGGTATATTTCAGCCACCAGTTGCATACAAAAATTTTGCCTGAACTGCTTTTTAGCTATAGCTTTCTCTAAATCTAGTGTATCATTCCCTGGTTTTGAGCTAGTTAGTTTTTCTGCTTCTCTACTGCAGTCCATTCTGCCAGGCTCTTATCTACATCCATAAATTTTTTTCCTAGTTTCTCTCTCTGAGCTAAAAACCTGGCCCTGTTCCCTTCACACTGTGACTCATTTTTCCCAAACCCCCTGACTCATGCTGCTTGCTCTCTTATGCAACAGCTTAATCTCTGTAATTTTCTTCGTATCATTAAGTAGTACATAAATTCACAAGATGCATTTCACCAGTGCCTCAAACTTTCATAGAAAAAAGAAAACACACTCCACATCTATCTTTCATCTTATTTGAGCCACTTAAACCTTTTCTTCTCAGCTCGTACCTGTATGTTGTGCTGAGAGCTGGAAAATTGTATTATTCTTAACTGACTGAAGTCTTATTTCTGTGACTGAAGTGCTCAGCTTCTTGCTGTGCCCTGGCTCTCATCATACTGTAGTTTCACCGGGGCATCTTTATGCTTTCCTTGTTTATGTATATATTCATCTGTTCAAACAAGTTACAAAATGTTTGTAGGTTGCTTTCTCTATTCTGTAGCAACCTTGTCAGCAGAATATTCCACCAGATCAAAAAGAGGGCTCTTAAAAGGACCTTACTGGATTCAGGTTTGTACTTCTGCCCCCACTGAGCAGTGCTCATGGAACAGCTTCTGAATGGTTTCTGCAACTCTAAACCCAGAATGATTCCACTGATGTCAGTGTTGCACTTGTCATTGACTCCAGTGAAGCTGCTCTCCATTTGTTTTGAATGTAAACAATAAATATTTTAGTTGGTCAGTCTAAATTTTTTTGAGTTCTCAGTGTGAGTGTGACCAGAAAATGACTTGGTCTATTTTTCTAGTAGATTCATCTGAACTGAAAACACTGCCTCCCCCACAAGCAGTGGCACCAGTGAGTCTGATATCAGGCACACAGTGATCGGCACAGTACTGCAGGTGTCAGGATTCTGTAAAATCTCTCACTTTCAGCCCACTTCATTAGCTTTCTTCCTGTCTGTATGACATTTTATATTAGTATTTTTCAGAAATAACCAGTGGAAGGTAAAATACTTGAAGAAATCAGACTGTTACAGTTTGCCCGTGAGCATGGGCTTACTTATTTTCCCAAATTAAGTATTCTGTCCCTTATTTACGTTTCTTATATTGTTCTTGCAACTGAAGCCAAGCTCACTGCTATGTCGTTTCCTGGATCCTCCCTGATCCTTTCTTACACATAGGAACAACATTAACAGCCTCCAAATTCCCTGGTTCCCTCCCCGGCCTTAGCAAGCTATCAACAATTTCTGTCAAAGGCTTTTCTATTTCCCTTGCTACTTCCTTCAACATTTGGGATGTTATTCATCTGGGCCGGATGCCCAGACAGCTTTTAACTCCTTCGTGTTGGGAGGCTGTGCTTTGTGGTGGTAAATACCAGCACAAAAGCTATTACATAACATCAGGTCAGTAGGTACCAAAAAATTAAATACTTGAAGAAATTTCTCGCTTCTGGAGTGGCAAAACTTGTTAATATTGAGACGTGCACTCTAGCACCGCAGCCACTATCCAGTAGTGTCGTGAGGTAGCATCTGTAACTTTGCACAGCTCTGTTCCAGCCCATAAACTCCCTCTTTATTGCTGGTTTTTCTCTTCCCCTTTTAAATTTTCCTTTTGGCCCTTTCACGTTAAGTATATTGGACTGATTGCCCTGGTAACAAGTTGTCACAGTTGAGCAAAGGTAACCTGCACAAATACTTGTTCGCACAAAAAAAATATACGCAAGAGCCAAGGTCTACATTTAAGGAAATATGTGAGGTAGAATGTTTAAATTAATGAGATTTTCATGAAAAACAGCACGACTTCTTTTAGTGTGCTGACACATTTCCCCTCTCAAATTTGAGAGTACAGCAAAGCGAGTTCCTTGCAGCTTTCCTGAACATCAAAATGTCAAGTATTAATGTTGAAAATGTACAAAAAAGTTGCAGCACAACTTATAAGTCCTGGTGTGATCTCTGTATTTGGACTGCAAAGGCGTTAGTAACTATCATGAATTTGGGAAAATTACCCAACCGCAGCTACTTTGCCAACAGGAAGGTACAGGAAAAGCATCCTTTCATTAACTCAACAGAGTTAACAGGGGATCAAGCTGTAACACTCAAGTCTGGGCTGCAGGACTTTGTCACAATTATGTATTGTCTTTGGTATGTCCAAACTGAATTGACTTATCACATAGAATAGCTAAATAAAGGAGTGAGCCATAGCTTTCAGCACTAGAACATCTCCCACATGTTTGTTTGGGAGTGGCAGGCAGCTGAAAAGGGGAAAAAAACTAAAATAATGAATGAAGCTCTGAACTGATGCAGTACTTCCTTTCTCCTCCACTTTACCTCCATCTGTGATGCTACCTTTCTTCTCTAGTGTCTGCCATGCAGTATGTAAAGGACATTGCAAAAGATAAAGCGGCTTCAAATTCTGAGATTTTTTTTTTGTACTTTGAAGGTGGAGATGCGGTATGCAATCGAACATGCATTTTCTCTTCTGCATCTTAATGTAGGACAATGCTGTATTACAATTTTTTTCTGTGCTCTGCTCTACTTTTCCAGGCTCCCACCAACACAAGCCGTGGTTCAACACAGCTTGTAGGAATGTGTTCTGATAAAAAGACAGGCTTCCTGATCTTTCGAGGTCCCTTCCAATCCCTAACATTCTGTGATTCTGTGATTCCTCATCAAATCACAACCACGGTGAATTAAATCAATGTGACACATAAAATGCTCTTCAAGTAATACAGTAATTGAAATTATTATTACAAATAAAAGTGGTATGGGTAATGGGGCAACAATGTTAGTCTGACACGAGACCACAAAAAAAATATTCCCCAAAGCTGTTTAACAATAGTATTTTCTATCCGATGTTATTTCAACATCTATTCTTAAAATAGGAACCTGGATATTAATATATATGGCTTCGTGTTTAAAGTTCCTCAAAGGGAAGAGTACTTTTTTTTCCCCCCCAACAAAAGACCACGAAGTTAACTATTAATCTTCCTGCTCATCAAAAAGAAAGAAAAATTCCATGGTTTTGATTGATCTGCATTAATTTAAAACTTGTATTCTTGGCTTTATATCTGCTGGGGCCATAAATGGAGCCGTACTTGCTTTCAAGTTACAACCCAATAATTCAGTGCAACATATCTGCAAGTCTCAGAGTGCCTGAAAATGCAAGTTGTCATAATGGTAACCTTCATGATTTACATCTCAATAGCTTATTTTTCCTTTCAGTAGAGTATTTCCTGCTGTTGCTTTCTTGTGACTTTGTGCTAGAGGTCTAACAACTTGTGCTTTTAGGTTCATGCCTGCCTGAGTGAGGATCACCCACCCATGATGACCAATGCACTTGGACTATGCTCAAAAACAACAAGGGTGGATTAAACTATTCCATTATTGCAGATGAAAGAGTTCTCCCCGACATCTGGCATATCATCTTCAAAACTGATATGGAACACTTCCATAAATTCAGCTTAACATTGTTTTTGTGAGTGTTCCAAAGTATTTTTAACATGAAGAAATAGCATGCAAACTGATTTCCTATTCGAAAGTAAATGTCTTGTTCTTATTTCTAATTCGCCCAGTTATTAAAATTAAAAAAAAGAAAAAGGATGTTCACTTAACTTGAAGCACACTGTTTTGTTTATTTAAGTTAATGGAAAAACTGGTCAGTGTTTGATGTAAAGCTGCCCCCTTGCTTGAAAGAAAACCAAACAACTGGTTATGAATTATGAATATCTCCTAATAGTTTCCAGAATTATCTGAAGCATGTATTTTTTTTTCTTAATTGCGTACACTTAAAAGTTCCAAGTTCTCTATTCATTTCCATTTTGTTTATTTCTCTCCTTGGAAACCTCATAAGCATTTTCCTTTAGCTAGGCTTGACTGAACAAAAAATTACTGCTACAACCTGTAATATTAAGGAAATACAGGCCTGAAAGCTCATTGTGGTTTTTCATTAGGAAGTTGAAGTATCACACATTAAATCTTTGCAAGCCTCCTCACAGCACTTACACTGGCAGCTGCTGGGTCCCTGCGAAGGAAAACAAACCCAAAATACAACCCCAAAAAGCATGCTTCAGAGCACACTTGAAAAATCACCTTTTATTCTGCGACAACACAGAAAAGAGTTCCTGAAAAAAAAATCAAAAAACAATCTTGCTTTTCTCATATGTTGGCATGGGAAGTTGCTGGCAAAGGTTGTGCCCTGGGGTCAGGTGCGGACCAGGTCTGTGTGCGGTGCTACCAGAGTCTGCACGTCATTCTGACGGGACAGGCAGCGAGTTCTCAGCTGAACAAAGTCCAACACAGCTGGCAAAGCGATGCGCTGGGCAGAAGCTGTGGGATAGCCAGCCCTAGCCTGATTATTTGGCAGCGAACGCAGAGCTCGTCAGTGTGCACTTTGCTAACTTAAGAAATAAGGGACTGCAAGGTAGAAGACAAGGGACTTAAAATAGTTGATGTAAGGGACCAGTGCTATCAGTAAAATCTTCTGCTTCAGCTTTTGCAGGCTGAATGAGCTGCGTCAGGAATTGTAACTGTAGTTCCCAAGCTGAGAACATTTAAGTTCAAGTCGAGTTCAATAGCAACTATCAGAAGGAGAAGGCTTATCTAAACGATGATATTGTTTTTAGCACTAATCATCCTATCTGTTGGCAGTACCAACAGGCTGCAATCTCCACAGCTCCCTACGTAAATAAGCAGATTCCTGATACTGTTCCAACTTCAGAAATGCCTCCGAAGGCATTATTTAGTTATGAATTTTCCCTACATGGTTATGTGATACTTTTAGCATGTTGCTCTATGTAACCACAGATGCTTTGTGTCGAAGAAACATACAAAAACTTATTTTCAAAGTATAACTGGCAGGCACTGCTCTGTATTTCATCTTCTTGTGAAATAAAAAAATGAAACGGTTAAGAGAAATTCACTTTCATGCCTTCTACAGCTTTTGAATGATAGAACAATAAAAGCAAATTATGGAAATAGTACTTAAAAAAGACACATCGGTTGATCTGGTCCAAAATATACTCAAGGGATGGGAGGGGACTGGAAGAGTTGGGATAGGAAAACACAATGTTCAGGTTGCACAGTTCAAGTGAAGTGAAATGGATGTACAAAAGTTAACGTTTGTGTGGCAATATCAATTTGACCGTGCTACAAACAAGTAGTTTTATGTGGTACTGATCTAGCAAAACTGTCAGGAAGAGTATCTTGCAAATTTTTGTTTGTCTGTCTTGCCTCTCGAATTCACAAGAGCTGGCCCTCCGCTTGAACTTGAGTGGGAAATCCAATTTTCCATGGAATTTTGAACATGAAGAGGCCTTAAAATGAAGGTTTAAAAATTCTTTGTTTAAAAGAGAATAGATACACGAGGCAAAGCCAGGCCAGGATCAAGAGAGACAGAGGCACCAGAGAAAAAGAAATATATTCTTTGAAGGTAAAAGGAAAAAAAAAGGCAGTATGAATATTTATGAAGGAAAAAAAAAGAACATAAAAGTTGAAAAGGTGTATCATGATAGAAGTAACTAAGTGGAGGCTAAAGAAAAAAATGGGGCAAAAAGCAAGGTACCTAGGAGCCCTGCTGATGTAGCTGATTTTCATTTACTGAAACTGTTTATTAAACACCTGATTATAGCTCAAGACTAGCAGTGTGATCTGGTTAGATCCCCAAGGTGTTTTCGATGCTCCCTCTTTGACCAGAGAGCTGGTAAGTACCCACTGATGTCTGTATTTTGCTGCTGTTTTTCTGATTCAAGTATAACCAGAGCTGCTAGAAGGTGCTGAAATTGCAAGCGCTGAGGTCACGCAGCACGGGACAACCCGTCCTGCAGTGGCTGCCTGTGCCCGGGACGCGGCGAGAGTGAGACGCGAGCCCCAGGGAGGTTACGGTGGGCTGTAGACAAGAAGGGGAACTGCAAAAAGTTGAGGGTGTGCAGTCTCCCAAAGACTGCAAGTTGGAGCGGTGCTTGGGAGGTATTTGTTGATCTTTCAAAAACCTGACAAAAAAAATCCTAAAACTGAAAATTATTATTATTTTTGGCCCCAGATGAAGATTTTTCTGGGGTTTATCCACGTGGGTGTTTTTTTTTTTCCTGTGTTTGGGAACAAAAAAGAAAAAAGACACCAAAAAATACTTTGTTCTTTCAATGAGCCAGTAATTAATACAAACTAATGTTTTAAAAACGAGAAGTTTCCTTGGGAAGAGAGCGCTACTTTTACTTCCAAAATTACTTTGCCTTAAAACTGTGATCAACTCTGTTCTCAGGCTAAGGATCTGCCTTCCCAGCTGTCCTTAAGCAATCAAGTAGAAGTAGAAATTGAGACGGCTTTTCTCTTTCTTTTTCTTTTTCTTTTTCTTTTTCTTTTTCTTTTTCTTTTTCTTTTTCTTTTTCTTTTTCTTTTTCTTTTTCTTTTTCTTTTTCTTTTTCTTTTTCTTTTTCTTTTTCTTTTTCTTTTTCTTTCTTTCTTCTTTTTCTTTTTTTTCTTTTTCTTTTTTTCTTTTTTCTTTTTCTTTTTCTTTTTCTTTTTCTTTTTCTTTTTCTTTTTCTTTTTCTTTTTCTTTTTCTTTTTCTTTTTCTTTTTCTTTTTCTTTTTTTCTTTTTTGTTTCTCCTGGTCTTTGGCTGGGAAGTTACGTGGGTTTGCCTCAGAATAGGTGCTGTGCTACCATAATCTTGGCACTTTTCACTGAAAATGAGATTTCGGCAGTGTTTCCTAGAGTAAGTAGAGTACTCCTGAAGTCTGCTTGCAGGGCTGTTGGGATGGTGAAATGCAGCAACCTGCTTTTGTTTGCCTGAGCATGTGATTTTTTTCATTATTTTTTTAAATACCTTGTGATCTTCCCAGACTTCTGGCGAAGCTTAAAAGGTTAGTTTGAGAAGGGAGTGGCTACCATTTGTTTAGAAAATAAATAGAAAAAAAAAAGTAGGCCAAATACCAGTAAAGTTCCAGTTTTAAAATATTAAACTAACACACAACATTGCTGACCTGAAAAGGTCACATGAAGTGGGAGAAAGGATGTATTTAGACCGATTGCCAGGCAGGACGTGGGATCTCTCACTGACTTGGCAGTAGATACTTCAGCTCTATTTGCTATTAGTGCTGTTTTGAATGCTTCTTATTTGCTAAGTTCTTAAGTCTGACGAGATCCATGCTTTATTTTCCAGTATTTACATGGTGTGTAAATCCATTCGGTGAGTAAGCGAGGCCCACATTTTTCTGGTTCGTCTTTGGTTAGTGGACAGGATGATCAGAAACGTGAGCAAATTGAAGTTTTGAAGGGTTTTCCTTTGGGGCGTGCTGTCAGATAAGGTTCCTTGTCACATGTTCAAAATTGCTAAATATGGTGGAATAGGGCCCTTTGCTTCCAAATTTCTCAGTGAGAATGAAGAAAGAAATGACTACTTACACTACGATAGAGCTGTCACAATTTCTTTGGAAGAAATCGTAAAATTTAATGAAAATGTAAGCATCCATTTCTCTGGTCTGACTTCAGGGTACTTGGCTAGCGCGAAGCCAAAAACCTAACAGAGCAGATAGATGATGTGGCAGCAATTATTTAAGCACATCATTATCACTGCTGGATGAGATGAAAGGTATTTACAAATGAGAGTTTGCCAGGAGAACGGAGTCAGCTCGAGCTTGATCCAACTCCAGCTGTAATCAATAGGAGCCTTCAACTGAGCTAGAGCTTAAAGAACAAACTAACCTCTTTCAGAAATGCAGGACGCTTTGAGTTTTGCAAAATCAAAGCTGGAGCTCAGCAGAAGTGAGGTGTGGATGGATTCCGTGCCTAACGGAGCCCTTGCGTTACTCTACACATTGTTTGACAGTCTTCAGAACTACACTTTCCACCCTGACTACTCAAGCCCCCATTTTTCTTTCTGCTCTCCTAAAATCTCCCACTTTTGCTTTCCTCTCGGTTTTCTTTCCCTGTTCCTCTGGGTTCTGCCCTTCTAATTTTTCAAGGCAGAGAATGTGCCTTTGTTTGTGAAGAGCAAAGCAAATTTATGGCACCCTATTCATTATATTTATGAATCATATCTAACTGAATTTTTCCCATAGCCCAAAGGTGGCTGTCTGCCCAAAGGCACTGCTCCCAGTGCCTGTATTTTCTATTTACAAGGTGCATTTTGGTTTACATCAGAAGCTGGGGAGAGACTTCTGCTTGATATCCCTTCTGCCAAATGAAACCCACAGAGAGGCTTTGGCCAGAGGAACTCTGTACAAAAGTTGTCTGGGCTCTGTAATTTTGTGCGCGTGGGTGCACGGTAGTGTACGTTAGTTGCCAGTGAAAACAATCTAAAATAGATACAGCCCTGTGCAAGTCTCGAGATGATCTTAAAATGTACAGAACGCAGGTAAGTAAGCACTGGGAGAGAAACGCGCTTTGTCAAAACACAGTTCGGTGAGAAGATTGCCTTTTGCAAGACGTTAACGAAAGGACAAGAAGCTCCTCTGACAATCCCTTCTACTCTGTGTGAGTTGATGAAATTCCTGAAAAGAGCAGTTTACAACCGAGTTAAAGAAAACTGTTGGGTTTTTTAAACTCTCTGTGGTTGTGACCAAGTGCGGGCACTCCCCAGAACAAGTTGGTGTTAGGTAGGTAGCATAGCCAAGGACGCTAAGAAATTGAGTGTGTCAGACCTCGAAGGGCTACACTTGCGTTAGCAGTTGCTTGGTGCCAGTTCTTTTGGCTCCGACTCGCTGGCCAGCATCAAAAATCACCAGCAGCACGGAGCCCAGTGTGCATGTAGGAGGAAGTCTACAGCAGACAGCTCTTGGTAGGGATGCCCACCCAAACCAGGCCTTTTGCCTCTGGAAGCCTGCAGGGATCGACAGGAATGGCCTTTGTAGCTAACCTGGACAAGGGAAGGAACAGGCCTCGACGGATTCACTGGACAAGTGTTTTCAAACTCTGTGGTATGTGCTGTTTCTTTTGCTCCTGGCTCCAGGAAGAAAGGTGAGAACCTGAAAAGGTAGTATTGAGGCCCTTCCTTCTCTTTATTTCAGAAGGTACTCTGCTTGGTTTTCAGTCTATTCCATTCCCTCTTTAAAAGGCCTGAGATCCCAGATTTTGACTTTCTTGCAAATCGAGTGTATGAGCTAATTGCCAGGGATATGTAGCCTGCCTAAATCTCAGCATTTCTGCCAAGGGATGCTCAGAATATTATCAGTACAGCTCAGTGTAACTCTTCCACTGCCCACTATAACTCTTCCACTGCCCTCTTGTCTCTAGCTCTAAGTAGACAATCATAAATGTTTGATTAAAATCTAATCTGGCCTTTCTTTGACTGTTGCAGAGGTTAACTAATTAGCACAAGCCTACAGGGGAACATAAGGGCTTCATATGCTGTTGAATACAGGCCAATATTGGTTGGTCAGAATAAATTCTGCTCATAAATTCTTGCAGGATGGGAAAAGAGATTTCTCAATTTAGACTTCCATCAAAGCTATTGGAAAAAGCTGTCAATCACACTCAAGGTTTTCATAGACGTCTTGCTGCCTCAGATGCCTTCCAGATGATTAATTCCAGTATGATTGATTGCCCGCTCAGCTTTGCAGCTGTGCACTTTGGGGGAAAAGTCCATGCCATGCTCATTCATCTGCTGCATGGCAGGAAAAAAAAAAGACTAGTGGCTCTTTCTTTGTGGAAGTGCTATCTTTTGATAACTGATGAGGCAAGAGAATCTAGGGGAGACTAATTATGTCAAAGTAATTAATGCCAGGAGCAAAGAATGGAAGCAAGGAGATATGTACCTAAGCAAGATGGTCTGTTTATAGTGGAGGAAAAGTAAACATCTACAAGTACATTAATTCCTTACCACTATGGGATATGGGGAAAAATTGCTTAAAATTCTGAAGTTCAAGTGTTTTGAAGTAAGGGTGGGGTTTTTTTTTGTGATTTTACCAGTCCTATTATTTATGCTATTATGTTTTTTTGTTAGCCTGAATAACCCAAACCACTGGTTGCAATATTAAGCATTCTCCCAGGCTAATCAAGCTCACGTTTATTGTGTAAGCTTAAGAGGTCTAACATAATACTTGTATTTCTCTCTGGCTTACAGAAGGTCTCGTTGTGGATAAGGGTTCTGCTGATGATATGCAAGTTCTGAACTTTCAGGCAGCCTACAGTCTCAGAGAGGAAAGAGTGGGGGATTTCAAAGGAAAACAAGAACCAGTTTGGTACATAATATTTGTGGCCTGTAAAGATTTTTTAAAAGCTTTTGCAGAATGCAAGACAAGGGACAAGGGACAAGGACAAGAATGCAGACAGGGACTAATGAAGAGGAGGGGAAAAATTTTACCACGCTGTAAACATGTCCGCGTAGCGTGAAAACTTACGTGTATAGCCCCTAACCAACTCCACTGATTTAGAGGCTGGTTTTAATTAATCAGATGCTACTAATAAATATGCAAAACGCTGGTGGAAGACCAATGACAAGGTTGTTTTCTAGCAGTTAGTAAAACATCCTCTGTAGCTAGATCTGTAAACTTATTTAGGATCTAACAGACCGTGAGCACGCTTTGGAGATTTGAGGGACAGGCAAAAAGATCAATCTGAAAGAAAAGAAATACAGTGTCTCAGAGAGTAACAAGATAGGATCTTCTGAACTGATTTCAAAGTTTCAGAAATACTGCAGAGAAAGAAAAATGAAGTAATGAAACTTCTCGTATCCTATTATTTTCAAAAGGACTGGGAAGTGTTCAGTGTGTTTTAGGATCAAGTCCAAATGATTTTTAAGGCGCTAGGTCTCATTTTCAATGAAAGGAAAATAAAAAGGAAGCAAAGCTTAATAGATAAGTAATGGCTAAATGCACATTAAACCCAGAAATCTTTACAAAGCAAAGAACAATGATCTCTTATCTACAGAACATTCAGTAAATAGGTTAATTCTGCATATTGACCTAAAATTCTTGGGCTTGATTTATTGTTACTCTCAATTGTGCAGTAATTTTTATTTACCCTGTAAGGCTTCAGTACTTAGGAAAAGTACATACGCCTGCCCAAAACACCCAGTAGTAGAAAGCAAAGCCTCTTGAGACAGAAAATGAATCTGAGTTGCTCATGGAAAGAACTCTCTGTGGACATACAACTACTTGTCACTCTGTCCTAAACACAGCCCACTGCATCATTCTGATCCTCATAATGACGAAAATGAACCATCACAATTTTGCAATTCAATTTCTAGAAGGGCTAAGAATTTTACAGAGAGGATACTGAGGAGATGGTTATTTTACTCAGGCCAGGCATCACTCCCTACAAAAGTGGTACGAAGTAACTAGTTAGTAAAAGTGACGGTACTTTTTCATGTGGCACTGTAAACAGTTCACAGCCCTCTTTACAGTCACCATAAATCATGAACTGTGAAGTATCTAGTCTCCTAAAGGAGCAGCTTTATTTCATTAACATTTTGAAACTCGCACTGTGATGTTGCTAATTGGATAGTAATTTATCCAGGATCACAGCATGAACTGCTGTTTTCAGTCACTTTTTGGTACTCAGAGCCAGTTTAAGTAAAGAAAAGAGAACAAACGTGCACAGAAATGATGGGAAGAGCATGTAAAGGGGACAGCACTGCTAAATGTGAGACGAGCCGGGATACTCGGCAGAATTATCTGAAAACTATGTCCCAGCAATGTAACTGCAAGCTGAGTAAACAGCCTCGTTCCTCCAGATCAAGGCTACTCCCTCCTCTCCTTTCAAGCATTTCCTACCCACCCATGAATAGGATCGGTCTGCACTTGGTCTTGCAGGCTTGCTCTGGCAAGTTTTTTTCTGAGGGTTTTTGAAATAAAAGTTTCTAGCAACAAGGTGAAGGGACTAATTCGGGGCAGCATTAAGTAATTGTGTAAATTTAGGCACGTACAAAGATGTCAGGGAAATTGGTGGGATCGGGGCATGTGCTTTAAGTGCTGGAACACAACTATATCTGTCTTAATATGACATCTCAAAGTATAAATAGTGGTTTTGTTTATTAAAATCGGTCCTGATACACTTTAAGTAGCTTGGTGGGCATTAGCTATTTATAAATCTTTGCTTTCAGGCAGAACTTTACATGTAGCATAGACATTGATCAGTGAAACTTTACATTTTTTCCTGGCTTGTAGACAGATATTGGGTATGACATTTAACTTCTTGCTAGCTAGTCTGCTTCCCTTATGGAAAACACCTCCTCACCTTCCCTTTTTGTACAAAACCAAACCAGTTCTTCCCATAAACACAGCACAGTTTTCTAGAAATGTCACCATTAGGGCAGTCTAGAAGTGACACAGGTTGCCCAGAAGGGTTGGGTGCTCTCCATCCACAGTGGCTTTCAAGACCTCAGTGGGTAAACCTCCCTGGGCTGAGGAACCTGGTTTCATCTCAGGGCTTTGAGCAGGATGTTGAACTAGAGACCTCCTGAGATCCCTTCTCATCCGATTTAGTCTTTCTGATGCTGTAAATATTCTCTCAGCTATTAACCAGAACAGAGAACTGCACTACCATTCTTTTCCTTAACTTTTTACAGCTAGTGTTCTTCAGGCGGTAGTTGAGTGAAGTGAGGTTTCTGCTGAAAACATTTATGGAGGCTGAGTCACAAAACTTTTTTTTACGCAACCTAAGCACCAAACTTAATAAATTCAGCACAGCTGTGAACCGTGAGACAAAAAACTGTAAGGAAGCCATTTGGTTATCACTGGGCTAAATTGTGAAATTAGTGCTAAGAATAGTTAACGATGGGACATAAGCATTTAATTTTTTAAATTAAGGACAAATGATAGGAATGGAAAAACCTGCATATTATCATTCCAGCGTTTAAGGACTGTTGTCTACCCAGCCCAGCCCAACCACATCCCAATGGGACAGTAATGCTGTCTTGAATCTGAATTTGTGTGACAGAGATGGTTCTGTAACTTTACGCCGTAAAGCTGGAGTGCGTGTCAGTCGGTGCATTGCGTGATCTTCTGCGGAGTTCTGCAAAGAGGGTCTCAAGTTGATTCCGCTGCTGTCCCGCTTGGAATGTGATGGCCAAGTTAAAAAAAACCATTTTTGTGTCACCTTTTTTTGCTATTTTTCTTATTTTTAGACATAGCATTCATTCTTCCTGGCTGAGCCCCCTGAGTGGCCGTTTGGTCTGTGCAAATCCCAATTGGTCCCTTTGGTCTCTTTAATATTTTGCTTTCAGCCTACTGCTCATAGCTGTCATAGGAGTGCAACTCCACCCTGAGGACAAGGCACTGTGAAATGGCTCCGGAGCCCCTGTTTGGTCACAGATGAGGCATGTGGATGGAGCCCACGGGGCTCCCACAGCATCTACGAGCCAGAATCTGCTGAGGCCACTTTTTGGCTAGGTTGGACATGACAGATACTAAAACAAAGAATCAAATGCAAAGAATGACATAGCTGCTGCTGCTCCTTTTGTCCTAAATACACAGCAAGAGCGTTGTGTAAAGCGTATGCTTGTTAAGGTGTGCAAGTGCACACGCCGCTCCGCTGCTCAGGGCAGGACAGACCTCGTCCTACACGGGTACGTTGTCCAGAAGAACTGAGCTTAAGTAAGGTTCCTGAAAACTGTAGTGGTACAAAATTTTAATTCGCAACAAAACTATACTGGTTTGTGCTCTCTAAAAAAGGTGTCAACCTTCTGCAGCTCATAGGGTAGGAAACAGTTCCATTACAATACTGAACATCTGGTACCCACCAGATGGATTATTCAAAGCTTTGGGGGAGAGGTTTTGTGCCCAATCCACAGGTAGCAGTCACCAAACGCAGAAGATGGAAAATTTAACTCATTACACATTTTCAAACTGGGCAGTAGGAGATACCTCGGAAAGGTATAGATATTGCCATTCTACATTCCAACAATTCACCTCATCCTGATGTTCTTTAATCATTAAAGATTGCCTTAAACATATAAATTAGGTTGGTTAACCCTTTCAAAAGTTGTTCTTTTATAACTTCTGGTCTCAGTGTGTAAAACGTCCAGACCTTTGTTTAATTAAGTTCTGAAGTTGCTGGCTTCACACATACCCTATGGCAGTGAGTTCAGGAAGCGCTTTCTTTTCTAGGGTCCTTTAACTATACCACCCTTCATCATCAAGTTTTGAATTGTTTCAAAGTGAGAAAGAGCAGTTGCAAGTCTGCTTTCTTCAACGCCTTCTTTATTTCCTCTATGGTTTTGCCATGCTGATTTCTTCCCTCGGTTGTTAAAAATCTCTCCTCATCCCCTAGCTGTCACTTTGTCCTGCTGTGAGCTCCTCCTCTTTCACAGTGTTCCCCCTGAAACGGGCTGAGCAGTCTCACAAACTCCTTGTGAGCTGTTGGATAGGTAAGAAAACCAAGCGAGCGAACTGTTGCTGCATCACAACCACTTGCGTCACTCCGGCTTCTCTGCTGACCGGGGAATCCCCCAGGAAGCTTTCACGAGGGTGGAGAAAGAGGAGACAAGATCAAGACTAGTGCTCTAAAGCTGTGCTTAGGGGAAGAGGCTGAGGGTGTTCGAGGGTGTTGCTGGGTGGATCTCCTTGGCTAGTTTGGGGTTTTGGCTTTAGTACGTGGCTGTGCTTTCAATTTATTTCAAAGGTGTCTGGAGCCTTGTAAATCTGCGTACATAGTAAGGAAGAGATCCTCTTAATGGTGAATGCTGAAATTGGAGCATAATCATAACGGAGAAAACATTTTGGTTTAGATATATAATGAAGCAACCTTTTCAAAAGAATACTTCAAGAAATGTGGAGTTGTACCTTTTAGAGGCATATAGAGCCATGGTTTCTGACGGAGGAATGCTTTATCTTGGGAACACGCACAAAAAAGCATCCCCCAAAGTTATCATTTTCCATGCGTGGAATAATAGATTAAAACTTACGAATATATTTTCTGGGTTGCTAAAATAATGGTCAAATAGTGTTTATGATGGCAAAACGGGCGATCTTCTCCTGTACTCAACTTTTGTAGGGCATAAATCGCATTGGAAGGATGGTTATAACTCCCAACTCAGGCTCATTTAAGCTGTTATGCTCTTCTGCTTCTGCAAATCCCAGCAGCTACCGAGGTGCTCAACCAGTACAACACTGTTAATTTAAGTATATAATTTTCATCTGCTTGTACAGTGCTTTCTGCGCCAGGTAAAAAAAGACTGGGCCTATATCTTAGTTGGCAATATCTTAGTCTTGCAACCATCCTGAACTTCTTTTCTACCCAAGTAACATACAAGGAGCAAGCTGCAAAGAAAATCCATCTTGACCCCTCAAATTAAGCCAAATAAGGTTGAGGAAGATCTAGGTGCAGAGTAAATACAAGCAGGATGGCTTCAGAGGAGAATGTGGCTTTTCTTTACCCCTGAGAAATGGGAAGGAATTTTGGATTCTGCACACTTTCCTGATTTAATCTCTAACAAGTTCTGGGAGGAATACAGCAAATTATCTTCCCCAGCCTACGGGGGCAGATCAGTGGGTGCTCAAAGCATTGCTTGTTTCTGGTGGGACTATGCACTAACTGCCACACTGCCTATTGAAATATTACTGCTTTTAACTAGCCCTAAGTGTGGCAGGCAATACATAGTTTTAGCTTAGATGATGAAGGTGAACCAGGTATGTGGAGAACTCCCTTGAGAACAAATTCATCTACTAAATAGGTGCTTTAAATACTACAAGATATAGAAGTACAAGTAAGATCTGGTAATGCTGGTGCCAAACAAAATGGTTTCAAAATTGATGTAGAACTTTATTTTTTAAAGGCACTTGAGAAAGCTATTTCTAGAAATGATGCTATCATTATCAACCTAGCTGAGCCTTTTCCAAATACTGAACTGTATTTGTTGCTCCTAAATATGTCTGCTTAATTCCATCTCTTTTCTAATGCGCCCACATACTCATAATTTTCCACAGAGTAAGTCTACACAAGAAAGAGATTGCTTTTTCCATCTTTCTGATCAGGATAGTTTTACAAGCTAGATCAAGTCAGCTAAAATCACACATAAATTTCTGCTCCCTTTGCCATGTTTTATTTCTTTCCCCTGTGCAAGTCTGTTGTTAGATGTTAGCTTATTGGGAACTTCTTTAAAACCATACAGAAAATTGTTACCTGTCACAAGTCCTAGTGTTTTCTAACTCCAGCTACTTTGGTTCGAACTGACAGCTGCTACAGTATTTATAAGGATTTCTTTTAAAATTGTTAATGCTAAGAGATACACAGTAATTGATTGTCCAAATTACTGTCTTCCTGGCATTGTGGTATTTTTTCATCTCCTAAGATGCCTTCTTTTATTCCCCTGGATTTCTTTAACTCTTGTGAATTTTAATTATTGTAAAACAAACTTCAGAATCATATAAACACTGGTTTTACACCACAGTCTGACTTATCAAATTTGTTGTTTTGACATGAGTTACAGCTGGTAGTGGAATTTACATGTCCGTAGCATCAAAGTAGATGAGATGATTATTTACTTGGAGGCCAGGAGAAGGCCAGTTCTCCTTTATAAAGATCATCTTTTTGAAAGAAAAGATTCATGAATAGACAGTGACCAATTCCTCTGAAAACTCAGGCTGAAGATTATACTGGTGTTGATGGACAAAAAAAGATACATTCCTGATGCCATTTAGGCTTGAAATCACTGTGCTCTCTGATGCTTTCGCTACCTACCGAGGTTTCATTGCACACGTTCTGACCAGTTACCTGTTAACAGAAATCCCACCTGTGCAGGCATATGCATATAAAAACCCTCAAACAAGTTCTCTTTTTACTCAGGAAACTACCCAGAACATCTGTTTGGGCACGGACTGAACACACTGAAGTGCAACATCAGATTTGCTTGTATCACATCGGTGCGGTGCACGCATTAGACTAGAAGTTGACTTCGGATTAAATTCAGCTTTGAAAAGAAAGCTCAGCCCAATCTTCTCCTTCTCAGAACTGATGTAAATAGGCTCAAACAATGCTCAGATATGCCCACTCAAAGGCACGACTTTTTTTTTTTTTAAAATCAGGAGTTAATATTAAGACAGATTCCAAGCTTCCCAAAGGACACATCTCTTCCCAGGAGACACACCTTCATGCATGGAGGCCTTTATCATCCTATTTAAGAATTTTACTTATTTCTGCAAATAGCCATCTATGGTCATCACCACCGTCCTTGACCAAACAAGTACTATTTTTCCCACCCCTTGATAACTAGTGTTTTGACAGTAAGAAACCAAGAAATCTGTGTCAAAACCAAACCAAACACACACAAACCCTCATCAAACAAAGAAATCCCACCAAAACCCCGAAATTACAAACAACCCCCCCATCTTCTCACTGCAGCGTAGTTAAGGGGCTTTTTAAGTTTGGTGAAGTTACTTATTTTAAGGTATATGGTAGCAGCACAGGTAAGGGTCTGCTGAATATCTAGTTCTAAAAATGCCTAAGTAAGAGACTGGGATACATTATGCCAGCAAAGGTCTAATTCATTTCTGGTCCTCCAGAACTTTTTTTGTAGCAATATAGCTTACAAAGATGTGTGTAACACATGTTGTTTTCTTAGTAACTTTCTTCAGTTTCAAAGCTACAAGTTTTACCATATAATTATAGGTAACAAAGATTCAACATTTCTCCACTATATTTACAACAGAACCAACTTTTAAGATGATTTCAGATCAACAAATAAAACACAAATGTGAATGAGCATAAAAGGTATTTTATAATAACTACATCTATGCTAAACTACTTCATAGGTCTGTAATTTGCAAATCCCTCTTGTATTTTTAGTAAAGTTAAAATGTAATTGAAAGAATTGCATTTAGTGTGTTCTTTCAGGTTAAATTTTACTGTATACTGAATTATGGCAAATCGCTTTCTCTCCAAAACTATTGCCTTCTGGCTGCTATGAAAACAAAACTTAGAAAATTAAAGCTGAAAACAGATATACTCTTTGTGAAATTTCATGCTTTTTATCCACGAACTTTACATGTCTCATTACCTATTCCGTATATTCTTGTCATATACAGAAAAAGGCCAAGTTCAGATCTTTCAAGCCTTGTGGATAGAAGCAATTGAACTTTGACAGGTATTTGCAAACTTTGCTCTCATAAGAACGCTTTGGCCGAAAGGATGCTTAAATATTGTACGAATTATTACAGAATGTGTATAAATGCTGATAGCTCAGAAAGCATCACAGAGGGAAAACAAGCATAAATATTCTTTAAGTATAATGAAAAGAGATGACCAAGTTCAACTTATATGAACCCCGTAAACAACAAGTTCTTACTCAGGTAAGACACACACAGGAATCGCCGTGACAAAGTGCTGTGCAAGAATAGCTGACTGCACCACAAAATATGAAGAATGTTTAAGACATAACCTGGTAAGATGAACTCAAAATTGACTCGTGTTGTGGTTTCTAGCAGACCAAAAATATCTTGCTAATATGGGCTCCCATAATGCCATGTTCTCCCTGTCCCTGACGACAGGAAAATGGCAAAATAGCAAACCTAAACGACATACTGAATTAATTGAAGTAATGGTGGAGACTGGTTCATTTGGCTGTAGCGCAGCAGACGTTCTTCCTTTGTAAAGGAGACACAAAGGAACAAAGGCATCGCTGCATGGTACAGTGAGGAATCAAACAGATCACTTGCAGGAAGTTGTGTTCTTGCTGTAGGACAGGCAAAGAGAAACAGTAGTTATCGCCTTCCTTTGCCAGCATGAAAGGGAAATGAAGAGAATCACTTTGAAAGAGAACAAAATAAGGAAAGTAACAGTTTCGAACTTCAGCTCTTGAGCTAGCTTTCTGGATCGCTAAATTAGTGTCCCATCATTGGAAATGCTCAAGAAATGTCTTGGACTTTTAAGAACTGTGTGTCTGTAATGCCGAGGTCCTTTAGAAATGTTCTACAGTTAGAAAAGATGACTCGGTAACCTAAACTTCAGAAATGAAAATAAAACACACATAAAAGCACTTCTGTTATACACTAAGTTATCTGAAGCAGAAATCAGGTTGAGAACAGAGAAAAAAAGTGTCAGTTGAGAGAAAATTACCCTAAGCAAACAACTGGAGAAAAGCAGAACACGCAACCTTTCTCAGCAGGCCAAAGAACCATAATGCAGTAGTCTGGGATGAAATACCTGCAGACCTGCTCAAAGCAAACCCATCGAGAACATCACTGTAATTCTTTCACGGAACTATGAGAGAAAGAATCTCTCCGTAAAGTAGCAAAGGCATCACTATAAAACTATCCAAGAAGGGGGCTAAAAGTAACTGCGAGGATGCTCTTGCACTGCAGTTTCTGCTGGGGAAACTTCCCGCATTACCACGATTCATTGAGAGCAGGTATTGGAACAGGGAACAAAAGCCAGCCCGTGCTCCCCTAGATCCTGGTTTATGATGCTACCGAGTGCAACGCATGACAGCTGTTGTTCCTTGCAGAGCTTGATGACTTTTAAGATACTGTGCCCACACGTTTGCAACAGATACAGGGAATTCCTCCAAGAGATAAATAAATACTCTGTGCCTTTTAATGGAGTCCCAAGTATACTGGGATGTCCAGTCAGGATCAGACACAGGTACATTCTATCCCTTTGCTATCTAGTGTTATTCCTGATGGCATTATGAAAAAGACCTCCAGCTTAGAGGGTGAAATTCTGAAGGAGGACAAATGGCTGCAGGTTTGGACTTTCTTCAGGCAATGCATCTTCTGAAAATATTTGCTCTGTTTGTCTGTCAAAACATTATCCTCCTCGGAACTGCTGAGCAAACAGGCTTTACAATCAACAAACCAAACCAGAAAGCATGACAGGTGATGTGGCTACTGTACGATCCCGTTTTTCTTGAAGAAGCATCCATGAGAACTGCTAATGAGTTTACTTAAACTGGAAGACTGGTGCTTGCCTGCACACTCACAAGTTGAAAAGCTAAGGTAGATACAACTTTTGGAAGCCTGTCTGAATCTAGGACACTTAGCATGATTAGCATATGGGAGGAATCTTTAGCTGCAAAGTACTGAGTGTATTCCTGCAGGGGTCAGAATAATGGAAAAGCAGTAAGTAAAGGAAGTAAAGCAGCTGCTAGTATTTATGCTTGTGATGGATGTTTGCAGTAAAATGGTGAGACAGAACAGAGAATATCTATCCAAGGTCTTGACATGACACTCACAGCTGTGCAAATAGCACAGATGGGAAGATGATTCAGAGTGGCCAATTTTTGAAAATGCCCAAAAAACCAGGCCCTCAAAACAAGATGTTTTTTTTGTGACCTCCCCTCTGGTCCCTCAAGGCTATTAAAGAGATGCTCCAGAAAGGACTCTTTGCAGCAAAATGCAGCAGTTTCACAGCTGAACAGCTTGAACAATTGGTTCAGGATAGGCTGATGAAAGATGATCTCTGCATGACATACCCAAAGGTACAAGAAATTAGCTGCCATCTATGAACACTTGGTGAAGAGCTGTGAAAGCATCAGCTTGTATGCTTCTGTGGATTCTCCTTGACCTGCAAAATTCCTACAGCTTTTCCAAGTAATTAGTATTCAAACGGCATGTGTAACCAGCTCAGCCTCTTACGGTGGCTACTGATGGCACTAAGTATTCTCCACTCACTGAAGTACCACAGCAAACACAGATGTACATATGAACTGTGCCTGAGTAAGCACTTTGATGAACTAATGCCATCCTAAACCAGATAACTAGACCTTATTTTTCCTACCACCGCCTTTCTCCTCACCCTGTCCTCGAACTAAACAGGTCTTGTGTGGTTGAGAGGAAGAACTCTGGAACTAAACGTCGCAACCGAGTCTCTTCTAAAATTAGCCTTGAAAGTGTCTTCTTAAAGTACTCCTTAAACAGAAAAAGTGAGAAAACTTGAGGTGGTGCCAAATTTTACACAAGGCTCTCCAAAACATTTCTGAGGCCAGCCTGAAGATGTGTTATAGGTGTATATAATACACCTGAAGGTGTATTACAGGTGTATTTTAGGTTATGTCTACATTAGCAAATAATGTGGACCCACAGGAGCAGATCAGAAGCTGGAACGGAGGCTCATGTGTCCCAGCGCGTGCATTACTGCGGGTCTCTGTGCTCTCTCCCTAGTCTGGTCCTGGAGCCTGACCGCTCATTAACGGTTGTGGCATATTAGCAGCACTCCTGTGGTGTATTTCAGGTTTAGTTTCATCTGAACGGGACCTGGTTTGCATGTTCCAAGACTGCTCGGTGAGGCAAATCAAAGCGCATTAAGCGGAGCTCGTTAGGAGGTGCATTTCAGAAGTGCAGCCTGCACCCCAGCCAAAATGTCAAGGAGGAGCAGCCTACCAGAGGCACGCCCAGCCTCTCCAACCTAAACCAGTTCTGCAAAGGGCCAGGCTGAGTGCACCTGCACTTACCCAGTTTTTATGTCCTTTATATGCTAGTTGCACATCCCTCATCTATGGATAAAATAAAGTGATTTCAGTACAGAAAACAAAACATCAGTAACTGCTCCCCTTGTATTTCCCTCCTTAGGAAAAAAAAAAGAATCTAGAAATGCAAAATTTAGGCTTATTTGACTTATTTACACTAAGTTAAATTCTTAAGGTAAAAGCTTAGACTGCAATGTGGTACATTACTTTGAAAATACCACAATACATAACAAAAACCCCCCGATACCCTCACCTCTACCAGTGAAGAGATCTCTAAAATAATTTTGTGGGGGAAAAATAACCACAGCACAGAAGACAAGTTCATTCCTTTCCTCTCCCCACAGAGAAGAAAAAAAAAAACCCCAACCAACACCCACCAAGTCTAGGCAGGACTATGTGGAAAAATCTTATCTGATATCTTTTATTACAATCTGTCCCTCCTTAGTGTTTTACAGTCACAGTAGCACAAAGTGTTATAAAGTGATGGGAGAAATATAGGAAACTCATCTAGCTGAGGAGCAAAATCATTTGCTTATTTTACTGCTTATATTGCCAGCATCGTAGGAAGGCAAGTAAGAAAAAGTTCTCTTCCCTTCTCAATTCACAGGCTGTCTGGTACCTTTACTTGGTCTTTTTTTCATTCAAGTGTTGTTAACATTCTAGGAGTTTCTTGCAGACTAGAATTGACAAAATTGAATTAATTGGGTGATTTTGTTTTGACTTCAGTAGGAGCAGACTCAAAACACAGAGAGCCTAACAACACCCTAGAAATACAATTGAGCCTTGTGTGCAAGCCCTAGAGTGCAGGCAAAAAGTGTGAATATTAGCAAACTCAGTAATTCACTTAAAAATGCTTCTTACTCTGTTTTTTGCTTTTCCCAGTTTGAGCCATACTGTCATAAATATGGGTCAGAACATCTGAGCAGCTTCCTCAAAGTGCTGGCAGGTGCCACAGAGGGCAACCTACCTTGGTGCAGCAGCCCTTCGAACTAAGGGCAAATTTAGAAGTGACAGTGGAGTGTAAAGTGGCTACACAGAGACAGGGGATTAAACTCACCATTCGAGGTACAGTTAAAGTGTTTTAAGTGGAAGCACAAAACTCAGCACTCTGTACATACCCTACATGAGATACCTTCTGCCAGAATAACCTCCCTTCATCTTTTCATCAGTTTGGGGGGCTCCTGGCACTTACTGCTCACATATGGTATCTTAAGAATTTTCCAGGAGAATTTTGTTGCTTACAGTTCTAACATGAACAAAATTATACAAGGATGTGTTTCTGATCACTGGTAGTTATAAAAATGATGTATATCGTAGGAAACCACAGTCATTTCCATGGAGATGTCCTCTGCGAGGCAGCGTGCTTCGCTGTCAGCCAGCCACTTGTGCTACTCGTGTGCTGTGTGGTCTCCAATAAATACCAGCACGCAGAAAGCTCTTGGCACTAGTAAGTATTGCAGTTATCACTTGTTGCCTTCAGGCCAGAAGTTAAGAAGGTATAAAGTGTCTTTTGTAACTGAGGCACATGGCTGTTTTTTTGGTAGATTAAGAAATGCAGAGAATCATGTGCACCTCAGACTGTTTCTCATTCCTGTCGCTAGAAACAGGATCCAGCCACGCAGCGTCATGTTTTACCTAATGCTGAAGCTCAGCACATCCCTGAAGTCCCTTAAAGTCCAACAGGACTAGTGTCATTGACACGTGTCTAGCCCAAAGAAACGTGAGCATGTTTGGCCTATCGTACCCTCACTATTTGATGTTTAAAAAGGGAGCGGACCTTTGCATTAAAACAGAAGGCCCCTCATACTCTGGTATGATGTCAGTAATATCGCTCCTCAGAGCATGTTATTGTTTTAAACAGAGGTCTCCACACTTGCACATTGGTTAGAAAATACTTAGTGCTGCCGGACTGGAAGGAAAATGTCATACATCTGCAAACAATTAGACAGAGCTGGACTTCATATTTGATTTACTAAACAATAAAACAAGCTTAAGTGTGACTATATGTGTAAGTTACACTCCCAAGGAGCCTCAAGCAGTTATCACAGCAAAGTCTTTAAACCATAATTAAATAAATCCACAGTGGGACCATTGCTGATGAAGATTATCTTTTATAAGATATTTTCAGCAGGGAAAAGCATGAAGATCATGAAGTCGAATGCATGCTTTAAGCGCTCCAAAAGTCTTTTATCCTTTCTTTCAAGCGCACTGTCCACTACCCTTTTTCCAGCTGGAATTAATTCAGTACACTTCAGATTTTAAGCGCTAATATTTCCCTGCTTTCTTCATTTAGATTGAAATTTTGGCATGAGGAAATTAATAGCAAAACTCCAATTCAGGCAAGCCCAAGATTTCACCATAGTTGGTGTATCTGCTAGTTAAAAAGTTCTGGTACTATAACAACAACAGCAACGAACTTGTTATAAATTTACCAAAGATTTGTGAATTGAATATAAATATTTAGTTGCAGGCTTCAGGAAGTCAGAGTATGGAGTAAAATCATAGTAACAGATCACCACGTGTCTTCTCAACAAAAAAAAACCCTCAACCAGCTGTCAGTCTTGAAGTTAACCCTAATTCTCAACCTTTATTTGGAATATAAGGTATTGGTACTACATGCTGTTAAACCTTCCTGTGCTATCCCAAATTTACACACCTAAAGCCACAGTTTGAAATTTTATAGCATTACTTGCATGTTTTTTAATCAAGGAAAAATGTTGTTACACACTAAAGCTGAGGCAGTTTATTGCGATTCACCATCAAAGGTGAGTACCAGCCACAGTAACACAGCATCACTCAGCTGAGGCAGCACTGAATCAAATGGGAGCCTGGTATTCTGTTCCTTGTTCTGCTGCTACTTTGCCAAGTTAAACTAAGGAAGAAATCATCTGCCATGCTTGGCATTGATTTTTCCCTTGATAACCTTAAGTGAACACTCGGGGTTAAGGGGATCATGGTACTGACCTCCTGCTGTAGGGTCTTTACTTGACATTCTTGAATTTGAGTGACAAAAATGTTGAACATTAGCAGATAAGTCAGAAACGCAACTCTGAGGCTTTGCCTACAAAAATAACTTATCCAGCCTCCATGATGATTACTATGCTTGCGAATGACAGTGAATTTACTTACTAGTGATAAATAATGTTCTGTATACACGAATAGCAGGGAGAAATGAACTACCACTGCATATTACAGCTTGCCCTGATTACAGTCACTCGAGTACTGCTTTACATGATTATACTGTTATGGGCCACAAAGTGGAAAAGATGAACCATGGGGTCAAGATTTGCCCTCTGTTTGCACGAGTATCCCGCTATCGTGCTTGAAAACCAAGTTTGTGAGCAAGGAGTAGAATATATTTTTATGAAAGAAAACAAAACAGCAGATGAGATGTTTGTTACTTCAGCAAGTATAAGAGTAAACTATTTATATAAAATAATAAATGAAGCAGTCTTAGTTTACAGTAGTGCTGGTGAGTTGGGTTCCTGAATGCATACAATTAACATTGCTAATACTCGGAGAATTTTGGCACTGTGTGTGGTGTATGTACGCTCGGATGAAAGCTCTTCATTGCCACAGTTTCAAAGACTGGCTAGATTATGACTGGAAGTAAGGGTCTGCACAGAACTACTTCTATAGAGATCAGAAGAGTACAGGCTGTTCAGATGTTTGGTTCCTAGTACTTCAGAAGTACTCCTTGTGCATCATAAACGCTGTATTCTTCTGCATTGCAATCTAGTCTACGCAAAAGTTTGTACGGGGGTTATTTTTTTGTTGCATTCAGCAGTCACCGAAAAATACGTGATCTTGCAAGAAATTGTCTACAATATGACTTGATGCATTGCCTACTTTTTTCAAAGCACTGCCTCTCCTGCATACACTTAGTACAATACAGTACAATTCAGTTTGACTGAATTTCTTACTTGCATTAAGGGTTTTTTAGGCTCTACAGACAACAGAATCAATTCTACTCATTAGCATGAAACAGATGGAAGAGACTGTAAGGCTGCAACAAACTGTACGTTTGTTTGAAAAGCAGCTACAACAAGCTGCGAGTTCTGTTACTTTGAAAAGCAGCAACATGCGTGTATTTTATTTACAGATCTTAAGTGTGTACACGTCCAGCTTAGCAGTGCAACAATATATTCCAGTAAATGCAAGAATTCTAGGCTGTTGTATTCCAGGTGTTAGATTTGCTATCTCAAACGCTCCGATTATACCAAAAATAAAACATAGAGCACCTTGCTTACCTTGGCACACATTGTGATCACTTTGCTCGTACCCAGCTGCGCACTGGATTTGGTGAGTTGGGTTTGGAGGGGCACGGTGAGGATCAGCTGGAGTCCGTCGAATGACATTGTTGCGACCACTAGTGGATTCAGATGCTGCTTCTTCTCGCTCATTTACAATAATTTGTGCTGTTCTAGGTAGACAGAGGTATCCTCCATAGTGGTTAACACATTTCATCCCACCTTTACATGCATCTGGGACTATTTCACATTCATCAATATCTGTGGTTAGCAACAACACAAGTCATGCTTTTAATAGTTGAACCTTCTGCAACAGCCATTAATACAAATAACACAACAAGACATGCAAGCACACCTTGTCCAAAACAAGGGTGTGCAATGATAATACTTAAAGAATACCAATGCTGAGTCTCTCTTTGAAAATGATTTACTGTACCTTTGCACCGCTGCCTAACAGGATCCCATTCATAGCCATCTGTGCATTGCTACAGAAAAAAAAATAATTAAAAAATTAGGCTACTCTTTATTCTCTGTTTTGGAAAAATAACAAAGCATATTTCAATGAACTCAGAAGTGTGACACTAAGGGCAATGCAATGCTTAATACCTTGATAAACTAGAAAAATGGCCATTGGTACCACACTGCTGTGCAGAAACAACAACACATATAGACAGAGGCAGCCTCTAACTCAAGAAGTTCCTAACATACTGTTGGGATTAGGGAGGTTTTATTGGGGCTGGGGAACAAAGTGAGAAAAGCATCGCTTTCCCCTTGCCTTGTTCTTATACACTGTTCTAAAGCATCTGTCACTGGCCAAATCCTCTAACAGATGAACCTTTGGATTGACCCGGCTGATCAGTATGAAAATCTTCTCATGAAAAAACAGCAAGTTTTTCTGAATTTTGCTCTTGTTCCCTGCCTTCCCACAGGTGAACACCTTTTGTTCCCAGGACCGGTTTGCCAGAGGAACCTCTATGGCCCTGTTGTTCATCCTCTCTCCCATTAGCACTCTAGCAATGGGGAAGGACAGCTGGAAATTCATTCACATGCTTTTGAATCACATGACTCCAGGAACGGCAGTCTAGGAAGAAAAATTTATACAGTGAGACATACAGTAAACCATTAGAGTTTATAAGAGCAGGACTACTTATTTATATAAGACTTTGCAAAATTCAAACAAGACTATACTCAGCAACTCTTCATGTCAATGCAGACTTGTAAGTTCAAGAAGAACTTTAAATATTCTGCCCTGCAGTTAGGGAGGCATCTTCATTATTATTCCTTTACCCTAAAACATTAAATTGTCTAGAGGGCAAGAATTTTAATCACAGGTGACAGTTATAGAAACTGTTTAGCAAAGTACCACAGAGCTACCAACTACAGCTGACATATTTAAAATATCAGTGAACCAACTGAACTGTACTGTGTAGGTGCATGTACATCCAGTGCTGCTGAGGATGTTACTTTAATGGCCCTAGAAACAAAAAAAAATAATCAAGGCAGCTTATGTAATTAGTCACTGTCAAGCAAGCTCAATCTTGTTCCAACTCCTCTACTGCAGAGGAGCTACAGAAGCGACAAATTTGACCCTCCAATGCCAAGATCCACTTGTTCCATGTACTGTCCTCAAGTTATTTTGAGGAACTTCTTACTAATGGACACTGACTCGGCAACAGGATTGAAAATATTTTCTTCATTTCACAGGTGACACCAGCAATCTACCAAATGTGACAGCAAGTTGTAACTTTGGACACTTTTTTCTTGCAAAGGGGTAAGTGCACGGCAAATTCTATTACAGTTCTCCATCTCTAAAGGAATGACTACATGCTGAGTTGACAACACCAGAGTTACTGTAGCTATGAAAATGCAAACCCAAAAGAAAACAGCTAATTCATGCATTTACTGAATCACCCAATTCCTGTTAATGCACAACAGAAGTACTGTCTGTTTAACTGTAAGGAGCCAAGTCCATCTATTACTGCAGCTGAAGGGACTTTTACAGTAGAAAAGGATTTGGCCCTAAATGAATACAATGCATGCAGGAGAAACAGTAGCATTCTAAGAGTAAGGCTTCCAAATGCTAAGTTGTTTTTTTGTTGTTGTTAAGTAGTTTCATATGATTAGAATCTAATGATGATTGAAGCACCTAAATGCTAAGACCTCTTTGGAAATGGAGTATAAAAACCCAAGTCATGTATGCATGCTAGAAATATTCCATTGGTATAAACAGAACTATTTAGGCTTAATCAGAGAATGCTACATAATAAATGCAGAAAAGGAAGGGCAGTGGGATCCCTGTGTTAGTCTGGATTTTCAAAAGTTACGTAGATCTTCATCTTCCACTGTATATATAATAAATCACAGAAGCCTCTAAGTATAAGTACTCCCAACCTTCAAAAATCAATTGCTTCTAAAGCCCAGTGTTAAAATATTTTATTACTGACTTCCTGATGCTCACTTGAGGCTTCTTTGAGCCCCATCTTCTACGATAAGGTCCAACTCAGCAATATTTACTTGCTTGAGCCATCCCACTGAAGTCAGTGGGATTACTTGTATAAGACACAATCTCAGTCTTTGGCTGTGGTTCTCTAACTTTTTGCATGTGTGCAGAATTTTCTGCTTGTGTGGCATTGCGCTAATGTCTGTACACATATTCAGAGGTCCACCCATATGAAGCAAGTTGCAGGGATTACAACTGTAATCAGATGTGAAAATGCGGGTTTTTCCCCAGCCCAAGTCGATGTAATTGCCACTCCTTCTATGACATGCTTTATGCGAGCCAAAGACTGAACACAAGGGAAAAAAAAATAAATTAAGCCTTACAAAAAGGCCTTTAAATCTCCGACCCTACCACTTGGTTACCAGCAGAACCTACTTCCAGTATTCTTGCACAATTTTATCACGCCATGCAAAACCACTGCTCAAAAGCAGCTTGGAAACTAACAGTGCTGTGATCACTCCAGGACTTAGATGCTTCATTAAAAGCACTGAATTTTGAAGCATGTACATTTTGTTAAAAACAGCTTGAAATATCCAAATGAAAACACCAAAGAATATTTGACCTAATTATATGTCAAATCCCATATAATTCAAATGAAGGTCCCAGGGACCCTGCATTTATGAAAATGGATTAAAAAAAAAAAAAAGTATTCAAACCTCATGATTTTGTTCAGTCCATCAAGCTCAGTACATACGTAAAAGCTTTTCAGAACAGGCAGTTGTAGCCTATTTTGCTCAATCTTGTCAGTTTTAAAAGTGTTTCAGTGCAGGAACAGCTTATTTTACAGTTAATGTCTGAACTCGAAGAACTTTGTACTGCATGCTACACACTGGCAAGAAATTTGGTTTTTCTTAAGGGTCATTTAGAAAAGAATCCCTGCAAAGCAGTAATTACCTCGAACTCTATTAAACCTTACCGTGTATGTTATGGTTTCCTCAGTTTCCTGCGAATGTACTGTAATAAGAATGAGACCGGCCAAGAACATAGCTGTCAACATCGTGAACCTTGAAAAGAAAAAAAAAACCCAAATAAAGCGGGAATATTTTTAGCGTTCTCCGTCGCTGGAGGAGGCAGTCGGCGACTCCGGGACCAGGTCCTGCCTCTACCTGGGTGAAGCTGCCGGGACGCTGCCCCTTTGCTCCTGTGAGAAGAGGGTGAGGTTTGGCTGCGCCTCCACTCCCTTCTATTTCATCCGGCTGAAGGGTGGTGGGGGGGAATAATAAGTAAACGGAGTTGAAAATGCCACAAAGCTTAGCGCCGCGCTGAGCTGCGAGCGGCGCCGGGCAAGGAGCGGGGCAGCGGGACCGCCCCGACACCGGCACGTTTTGTTAGGGGGGAGGCAAAGCGATTTTTCGTTAAAAATCTCACCCACCCCAAGGAGGGAGGGCGGAGAGGGAGGGGGGGTGACGAGGGCAGGAAGGGGAGACCCGGGACCCACCTCCCCGAGGGGAGAAGCCACCGCAGGGCACCTGCTGGGCTCGGCCAGGGGCCGCCCTGCCCTGTCCCGGGGGCCCCCGAAGGGCATCGGGGCACAGCAACCGCCCGCTCCTACCTGCGGCGGGACCGGTGCGGGCGGCGGCGGTCGCTGCTCCCGGCTCAGCCCCGTCCGTCCGTCCGTTCGCTACCTCCGCTGGCTCGCACGGTCCTCTTTACCCCACTCTCTCCCCGCGGGCCTTCAGCTAAATAGAAACGGTGCCGGCTCCTACCGGAGCCCCCGGACGCCCTCTACCGACCCCGCGGCGGCGGCCGGAGCCCTTCGCCGGGGCGGGGTTGGGCACGGCCCTTGGCCGCTCCCCGCTGCCGCTCGCCGCCGGCCGGGGCGCCCCGGGCAGGGGGCAGGTGCGGGCCCCGCCGCCGTGTTGTGCTGGTGAGAGAAGGGGGCGGCGGGCGGAGGGGAGCTGCGGCCGAAGCCACCGGGGCCGTTGCGACCCCTCTCGCCATTTCTGCCTCGGGGAGGCCGTGAGGGGAGGACGGGCTGCCGAGCTCCGCAAGAGCCGCGCCCTCACACCGGGCACCACCGTGAGCTGGTGTGGTCGTGAGGGTGCAGGGCCACCGTCACTGCGGGCACTGTCAGGCCTCAAGTCTCAGTGACTCCCCAAGGAGCACCCTGAGGTGGGGTGAGAAGGCGGGAAGCAGCAGCGTGCTGGCTGATTTATCGTGGTGAAGGAGCCCTGTGAGGTGGGGTGAGAAGGGGGTTATGTGTGTGCCAGGAAAGTCTTCCCACAGAGGGATAAGATGGATTTTTATTTAGGTCCCCAGTTTTGCTTCTGGGGACACTGTGCCGTAGTAGTGCAGCTTTGTTCCTCTAGTTGAACACAAAGTCGTTAGTTTTGAAAAAAGTTGTTACTTCCTTAATGTTGACCGTGAAGGGCCAGGAGAACTTGAGATCTCCTGAAAGAATGTTGTTACCTCTGGCACTGCAGGCTTACAGAACAGCTTTCCTACATAATCCCTCAAATTCTTAACTTGATGTTATATTTGATCTTACCTGAAACATCAGTTCTTCTCTGGACAGCCATACAGTGCACATTAATTTTGTCTCTGAAGCAAATCACTTCTTTTCTTACCTGTTTTAGAAACAGCCAAGTTGGTAGTTTCAGAAATAGTCGTAACAGGAGGCTGCCTATCTTTTTTTTTTTTTAATACCCCAGGTAATTATGAGAGAAGACAGGATTCCTTTTTCCTCTGTTCTGAAGTTCCTTGTGCTTACAGGTGAGTGGGACTCCCAAAAATATAGGGCTTGCAGTCCACACACCTCACTGGTAATTAAAGTATAGAAACAACAACATAGTGTAATAGAGAAAATGAAGGTTGACTACATTTTGAGGTTGTTTTGAACGTACTTTCATATGCTGGTCTGTTCTACAAACAATCTTTCGATATCTGTTCTCCCACTCCAGAAAAGATTCCTGTGGCACTTATATGTCATTTTTTTAGAAATACAGCTTCAGAGTGTTAGATTGGCTTTGAGTTATTGACTCCTATTAGTGTCAACTGGATTCATACTTATGACGTGCCCTCGTAACATATTTCTAAATTTTACTGTTTTCTTCTACAGAAAGCAGTACAGACATTCCTGATAATCCAGTGAATGCAGAATAGTAACATCTATTACTTATATCTACTGGCGACAACACTTATGGAGTTTTGAATGCATTGCCATATCTGCCATGCAAAGAGAACTAAATAACTAAATTTAACTTGATGGATTCTGGATTAAGTAAAAATTTAAAAGAAGTTTTGTCTCAGTCTACCTCCTACGGAAACACTTCCTGTGTCACAGAACTGCAGCTGGTTGTTTTCACTCTAGAAGAAGTGAAGGAGAAAACAGCAGAGACATCATTTGAGAGGATGTATGAATGCCAGCCGAGAATAGATCCCATACTTGTCTTCAGACAATGTTAATACATTTGCTGAAATACCATATTCTGTCGAGGGTAGTTCTCGATCATTTAAATGGAGGTAGTAGACTGAGTTCACAATTCTGTAGTTAAGACATTTCCTACTGAGGCAACTGGAAATTTGCCTGATGTAGGATAGTAGGATTTAGACCCTTGGAAACCTTGAGGAGCATGTGAAGCATGTGAATGAGCTGCTCAGCAGCAGAACAACTTATTACATATCTGAAATGTCTGAGATGTAAGAAGTGGTCAAACCATCAGTTCTTTCTCGCTGACCGTACAACATGGCATTGCTGAGGCCAGCCCCTTCCAACAGTCACTGATGGTGCTTCCTATCGAAGCAGCCCAGCGAGGCTGGCCCCTCGTTATTTACTTTTGGCTCCTTCTGGAAATAGTGCACTCCTACTCCCTACTGCTTTAGTGAACTCTTTGTCACATCGCAGTTTTTGCTTTCTCTAAAAACCACAGTTTTCATTCTTTAACTCAAATGTGTTTACAACTTAAGAGTTTGCATTTTTTCTTCCTGGCAGGACTTATTGCCACCCCCCATTGTCCTTAAAAACCCAAGAATAGGTAGGCTGAAGGAAGACTGTGTGTGGTTAAAATGTCACTGCGCTCCAACTAATTCTGGCTGCTGGAATTGTCCCTGGGGGCAACAGACAGCTGGACATAATTTAGAGCAGGTTCAGATTGATACTAGAGGCTAGCCTGAAAATGAGGAAAACAAAATTGCAGTTTAATCTCTTCTGCTCCCAGATCTGACCCCCTTTTCCTGTTTTAAACATAGCTTGTTAGAACAGAAAACCAAGCACACAGCGAATTTAAGCAAGTTGTGTTTTTCAGCTCAGGGGACTATCAGTGTCAATTTAAGGTAATTTGTTTTCTCGAGCATGTCATATCAAGTAACACTGGAGTTGTCTAAACTGAGAGTTGGAATGGCAGAGATGTTATTTTCATGTTGGACTCACAGGAATTTTAGAACATAAATTATTTTGATAACATGGCAGGCTGCCTTTCTGCCACACCGCCTGCAAATGTCAATTTTTTTCCCACATTTCGACTTGGAAATGACATAGTGTTGGTGAAGGATAAATTGTGAAGAATTATATATGTGACTTCATTACTGATCAAATATGACAAAAGTTGAACTTTTATTTGAGGTAAGTTTTTGCAAGTTTATTTATCTTCAGAGGAGATATTGTGAGCCTATTGCCTGTTGTGTGAGGTGTGACTTCACCATAAAATTAATTTGAAAGAACCTTGTGAGCAAATTGGGGGATTGGACTTGATGATCTTTCGAGGTCCCTTCCAATCCCTAACATTCTGTGATTCTGTGAAATTACTCTTACTTTTCACAGAAAGCTAACAGTGGGAAGTAACAATGTGTCTTACCAGTTTCTGATCATAGATGCTGAAATTACAAAGTTATTAAAGGAAAAAACATCAGTAGCAAAGGACAGAGAACATATTCTCTCCCTTAAGCATCTTATTAAAATTAAACATATATTTATGGTTATCACTTGTTTACTTCTTTGTATTACGAGTACATAGGTGATGGGGTGAGACAAATTCATAATTAGAGAAAACTCCTGCCCCGTAATTCTTGGAGTTTGGCAAGGAGAAAGGCGTGAGAGTTGGTTTAGAAAATCTAGTAGCCTAGAATTTCAGGCTTTATTTTGCTGCAGTTATCTTCTGTATGATGGATCTTGCATGAGTGTCATTGCACTGAGGCCTTTGGCTAACTTAGGCTAACCTGTGATTTCATTTCTAAGTGTCTAACAATGCTGTTGCCATTTTTTTTATTTTAGCTTTTACTCAAGATCAAGCGTGTAGTTTGCATGCAGTTTGCTGTTCTGAAGCTTACAGGGATGTGACCTTCTATTTTCTATGTTTCTGTAACTGTAACCCACTCCTGTTGGGACTTAGATGTGGTGTTAATTTCAGGTTTCCCTTTCAAAAATGAAATAATATGGTTTACAGGTGCTTTCTCAGTGCTTTCAAGGGCCAGTTTAACAGAAGTTTACTTACAGTCCCAGAATGTCTGTTTTTATGGAATAACCATACAGGTAAAGACTACTTCATGTAGTAAGAATTTCAAGTATGACAAATTCTGGCCTTAGCTTAAATTGTACCACTATTGCTGTGAAGGTTTTATTTTGCTAAGCAATTGTATCTGGAATTGGAACAGTCTTCTTATCTTTTGCTTATATGGGTATTTCTAACTCGTTCAATCGTTTTATTCTATGTTGCAGCTCTTTTTATTTATGAGTGATTTTCCTTCCCTTACCCTTTTCTTCATGCCGGGAAAAAGAAACAGCAGACCAGGAAACATACATCAGTGTGGATACTTGGCTTTTGTAACACTGTGGTTGTCATTCCTTCTTTCCTTTTTCTGGAAAACCAGTGGTGTCATGTACAGGAGTTTAAGTCTGATGCTGTACTTAGTTTCAACCAGTTTGGTTAAAATGCAAACGGTCTAGAACCTATAACCCATCTGAGGAATAGACAACCTTCCTATCTTCAGAATATTTGCTGGAACGCGTAGTTTTCTTCTGATTAAACTGTATCAGTGCAGTTCCTTGCTTTGGCTAAGAGGCAAAATAGAATGCCAGAATTCAGATCCAGTATTACCCAGAATATATTGGAGACAAGTTTTCATCTCTGATGCTGGCTTCTTATAAAGCTTTGTGCAAATCATTTAATCTATTTCCTGGTACACACTCTGTGACATAAAGAAAGCATGGATGCTTGCACGGGAAATGGGGCGAGTGCATTTGCTTACGTATGTGGGGTTTCCAAAGACAGTTGCTGGTCTTAGGTACCCAGATCCCTTTCAAAGTCAGTGGAATGTGGATGCATTTCTGTGAGGTTGAGTTCAGGCAGTGGCAGCAGGGTCTGCCATGGGCACCCTGGGATCGACTCAGCTGACAGTAGAACCAGGCAGAACTTCATCTACTGCAACATTCATGTTCCAGAGAGAAAAATGAGTGTGGGTGAGTACAAACTCTGTGTCCTCTCTTTATTTTCTCTCAATGTAGGAAATCCATTTCCTCTTCCTTTGAGTAGTAGGTGACTTTTTTTGCCCTCTAGTCTTTTTAATTTCTGAGAGAGGTAAATGTGAGCTGATGGGAATAGAATACATATGTGTGACCAGCGTGGATTTCTAATTGACAGGTCAGCTTCACCAGGCTATTCAAGCAGTTAATATGCCCTGGTTTTCATTTCTGCAGTTTTCCAGTCGTGTATTTAGCTCCAGATTTCTTTAAATTATTCTGAATAATTCAACTGTTTTTGTCCTCAGTCAAGAGGCTGTAGAGTATTCCTGATTTTCAGGAAGTGCTAAACACTTTCAAGCAGATATCCGTATTTGAAAACTGTAACTTAATGCTTTCTGCAGAACCTCATGGACCTAGAATGGAGCGTGACAGTGTTGTGATCTTTCAGCTAAACAAAAATGAGACACTTCAGAAATGTGGCAATGGGAAAGGATCTTAGAAGAACAGAGTTGTGGGGCAGAGCTCTTGCTAGTGAATGTTCTGTCTTTTAGAATTAATAAACACCAGGATCAGTAGATATGTTAAACAATAATTTGATTTCATAAGCATCTTCTGAACTCTCTGAGTTTGCTTTTCTTTCCATTTTGAGAACAAGTTATTAATACCAGAGAAGCAGCAGCATTTCTTATTTATGTTGTGTGGGGGTGAATTTGGCAAACAATCTGCCGGGTTAACCTGTTAATTATTGTCCAGAGGTATAACTTTTCTGGTGAATATCCGCATGTAAATACTAAAGGATATATGTTAAAGCTTTTCAATTCCGTATGTTATTAAATTTAGTGCTAGTCCATATGCTGTCATACAGAAAGCAGAAGAAATTAACAGCGGGATTTTCCTTTTTGTGAGATTAAAGGGGTTATCCTCTTCCCCATCTTTGCAGATACATGTGGTTGAAAAGCATCAAAGTTCTGGAAAAGGCTGGAAGGTGATACAACTGAAAGCTGGCACAGAGAATTCCTTGTCCCTGTGTATGCTCCCACATGACACTCTGTAGGAGTTTAACCACATCAGGGAAAAACTCAGTTGCAGGAGTGAGACAGAGGGAACACCGTGCCTCTGAGTCATTGAGGTGTCCCTTCTAAGTGGCTCCAGAACAATAGCAAACATTTCATCTGTGTAATAAACTGACACATAACTTACAATATAAACTCATTTTAAATTATGTGTAACATGGGAATTCTTTCTTGCTAGTCGATTCCATGTTTGTTCCCAGAAGCCCGAAGACCTGAGAAATTCATTTCGCTCATTCACACCTCACCGTGCTTTAAGAGCTATTGAAATTTGGAAAGCTGTTAATGCCAAAAATTATAAAGATCCAAAATAAGCTCATCAATACAAAGAAAAATAAATACTGCCTTCCACCCCCATCCAGAGCAGCCTGGTGTGGTTCAGTTAACTTGCTTATGTCACTCAAGAAACCTCAGAGCTCTGTTTTACTAACAATAGCTGCAGTGTGTACAGGGCTCTGGGCCTCTTTGGCACCACAGCTGCAGGTCGTAAATACAGTTCTGGAGACTATGATATTAAAGGGTCCCACTTTGGAGGCGGCAGGACAAGGTGCGAGGTGGTGTCCCCCGCCTCCAAGGCAGCCTGGTGGCTCCTGGGACTGTGAGGTGACACAGAGATTCTCCCGTGTGGATGAGGTCCTGTCAGAAATGATGTTTCTGCCGTTTCCCATGTTGGCCGGCGAGTGTTTGGTATGGTTGGCTTCCCTTTCCTGCGGAAGGCTCTTCAAAGTTGCTTAAAGTGGTTTGCTGAAGATGAGTTCAGTGTACGTAAGATAAAGGATAGGCACATGCTTTAAGAAAAGCACTGGACACTTTGTGCAGACCAAGTTACAGTTGGAGAATCAGTTTCTCCTGTGGTCTTTCTATGCATTTGTAAAACAGTAACTAAAAGACAAGGGGGCTTGTGGAAAAAACCTCTTGCATCCCCAAGCAAGGAGGGGGAATGTATTTACCTGGATCCTACTAAGTATCTTACTAGTACTTATTTCCAGACTCCTTATTTAGTACTTTTTATTCCATTTTATGTAGAAAAGGTTTTTGCCTTCCAGCTTGCTTCCTCTTGAAAAAAAATGTGCCTTTCTCACTGTAGTGTTTGACAGCACTTTAAACAGTGAACTGTGGTTGCAGAATTTTCACTTCTAGAAGCAATTGGAACCTGTCAGAATTTTAGGCCTTGGTCGTTTATGCTCGTGTTCATCATTCATTTTTCAAATGTGTAGCTCTAAGAAAGAACAGACTTTTACCATATAAATTCAACTTCTGGAAGAAAACACTAGAGCAGGAGAAGTGTAGTTGATTGAGCTTGCCTGTGCATCTTTCAAACCAAAAGAGAGATCTTATTTCAACATTTTGTCAGCAAATTATGTCCGAGTTGTTAATTATCTGTCTCAGTTATTAAGTACCTGGAATTTGTAAATCTTTCAGGAAGGCATTTAATATACAATTCTCTGAATGTTACTGGAGCTGCCGACTGCTATCTCTATGTAAGCTGTGCATGCTAAGAAACATGTCATCTTGAAGATAAATTAATTAAGCCTGTTGAAGTAGATTGCTTAATTGCATGACTGTAAAATAGCTTTTTTGGCACTTGTTGCTTTAGGACCAAAGGTCACATTTTTTCTCTCACTTGCCCTGGAGATGCATTGAAACTCCTGTGGTCCGACCACAGTGGATTAGGAGCCTGTTACATTTTTTGAGTAACTCTGCTTGATGGCTTTTGGGAACAGTTCTTGTAGTTGCTGTTAGCTGGTCATATTCTTTGCCACTTTAAAGGGGAGGGCGCAAAAGCGATGGAGGTGACTTTGGCCTTTCGACTGTGGCACTGCAGTTGTTAAGAAGAACTTTCCTTATTTTCCCCATGCTTTTCTTCAGTTCCCTTCGCTGTGCTGAGTCAAAAAGAAATTAGCCAAAAGAGAAAAAAACGTGACTACTGAACCACGGTGTCATTCAGTGGAGTTGGTGCTTAAGGCTGTTTGCAGGAACTGCAATGGTTACTGAACTTAGCATTAAGTCAGAATGGTGTGGTAATAGTGTGGAATGGTGTGGTAATGGTGTGGAAATAGAATGTAACTGGTGTCTGTGTGTGTATTAACTCGCGTGTATATCACAAGATCAGTAAAAACTCAGAGGCGGTTCAGAGTAACAGGCAATGTACTCTGAACTCTGACAGTCACCATGCAAGTACTCAGGACTACACTGCTGCTGTGTCCCAATCTCATCTGCAGGGTCACGTTTTATTATAAAGAAGGGAGTTCTTTGTGCTGAATACAGTCTGTTCGCCTAGAAAGTCTGCAAAGATAACATTCAGTTCTGTTTTAATGGTGCTTTTGTGTTGAAAACACCTGTTTTATGCATAGGACTGTATGAAAATGGGAAGTTTTCTCAAAAAATATAAAATAATCCCAGGATTGGATGAAAACTTTCTAATGATAGGTCTAAGGAGAAGACTGTAAAACAGTATTGCCAGCTATTCTTCCTATAGCTTGCTGCCTTCCGCCAAAGATTTTCCTTTCTTCTTTAAAAGATTAGCAGGAAGTGTATCTGTGACATAGGCCTGAAGTTTAGCAAGTTGTGAGGTTTAAAAGTTGGCCCCTGTGGGCTGGGTTTAAATTGCTAGAACGCACTTTATTGTATAAGTCATATTAAGCATGGTTGAAGTGGTAAGGATAAGACCTTCTCTACAGCAGGACAAATACTGGGGTGGATTCACAGTTCTTCAAGTTTAGGAGTTGTTGATTTTTTGTTTTAGTGTGCATCTTAGGAAGGGAAATAGGAACTGTTATAATACTTCATTTGGAGGCAGAAGAGCTTCTTTCACTGCACTTCTGCCTTTTCAGAATGGTTTCCCAGTGTCTGGCAAAGAATATCATGGAGGCATGGAAAAAAGTGGAATGGATTTATTTGCAGCGATCTTTATTGGAGAAAAGCTCTTGATTTTCCTTCTTCATTTTCCAGAAGGAAATGAAGATCACATACATTTCCTTCACACAAAAGAAGTAGGTTTGGGTTTTGTCCACCTTGAGATCTGAATGAAATCTTTATTCCCAGTTGGCACTATGTGACACAGCGTAGCTTGTGTGACAGGTAGTGTAAGGGATTAATCATCTTGTGAGTTTATTGACAGCAATAATAAATTATTTTACAAATGTCAGGTATCCCTAGTAATTTTACTGACTTGAATGTAGAAGTATGAATGGTGTAAGTGAATTGCAAGATAGATACATACATAGAGATATTTGCTCACAATTTAACTTCTGGTTCTCAAGCTATCAGTTGTTTACTGGTCTGGACCAATGAAGTGCTAAAAGCTAAATACTGTGAAATGTTAAACTTTGATGAAAGATATGAAGAAAGAAACTGAGAAACTGTTTCTTTTGCCAACACTGTGGTCAACAGCAGTGCCCTGACCTGATTACTTAAGCTGATGTTTTTCCTAAATCTGTCATGAATCAGTAATTATCAAGTTTTGCAATACTCAATGATTCTCTTGTGAATAGCAAAAAGATTTGTTATTGTAGGTTGGTATTTTCTAAAAAGAAGCGTTCAGCTCTTGCATCTGCAAGCGTTATACAGTACGTTTTGCTTTTTTGCCTGGAGAAGTGTGGAATGCCACAACAAATCTCCTGAAGAGTTTCACAAAATGTGAGGAAAATTCAATCTGGCCTAATCTGCAAGTGACCCCTCTTGTGTCTTTTAAAATAAACTTTTGTGTCAGTGTATTTTTCTGTTCATAGTTGGAAGATATCCAGCAAAAGTATTCAGTTGTAGGGCTTGACTTGTAGGGCTTCTACTAGGAAAAGCAACTTGTAGAACATATTATTATTGTTAGTGGGTTGTTCTCATAGTAATTCAATATGGTAGTCCCAGAAAAATTTCCCCTTTCCCTTGCACCGAGTGCCGTGCAGCAATGTGAGGTGTGCTGTGGATGGGGTCAGAAGAGGCCCTAGGTCCCTGAATGAGGCTGGAAATTCAATCCATGCTTCCTTTGGTTATGGTGGCAGAATACTAACAGCTGGCTTCGAAGCCCCAGTAATCCTTGCAGCTTCTGGCTGAGTTTCCTGAGCAATAAAGGACGAAAATGAGGGGTACTGCTCAGTTAAGAGGAATGAGAGATGTGGTAGCATGACGCATGGTTTGTTCAGGCGTTTAAAAAGAAAAGGATGGAATAGCAAAACCTCTGTCGGGCTCATTTGAAGGATGCTTTCGCTTTCTGTCCGTGCAGGACTGTGGCTTGAGCCCAGTGGAAATCAGACTTTGCCTCAAGCTATATGTGAAGTTGCTGTGGAGCCTTGTGTCCCCAAAGCTTGGATAAGGCATGCAGCTGCCTCTGAGGTAAGTGGGACTGCGCTCCTCACGTGGCAGAGCTCCTGTGATCTGATTGACAGCAATCATTTGTTGGCTAGTGGGTGAGCCTCAAAGGGGAGAATGTACAACTGAGCACATCTAAGTGCATGTGTTCATTTGAGGCATGGCCTAACAGTGGTGGAGACTTATCCAGATGATAGGGAAGTTGGTAGCAGGGAAAAAAAGAAGAAAAAAAAAAAAAAAGAAAACTCGAACCCGGCAGTTCTTTTCTGGTGAAAATTGCTTGACATAGATTTGTGGTTTTAAGTAAACGTGCACATTAAAAGAATGCTGACCTTTAAAAACATGGGTTTCGATAAATGGCTGTTGCTGCTGTTTAAAGCATAAGGCCTTAGAAGCAGCAGCAAACACCATAAGTCTATGAGACTGGGAACGCACCACGGAAACAAACAGCACCCCGGCCCATAGAGGGATGTTTCCTCAGTGGTGCTCTCCATGGAAAAGTCAACTCAGCATAGTTCCTTCTGCAGCCTGTGTACAAGAACACTGCATACCTCTCAAAGATAAATGTGTAATAAGCCAGTGAATTAAACGGTAACCACTGGGTTTTGCTTTAAAACAAAAAGCTTTTGTAGGATTCTTGAGCCGAAGTTACACGTTGTGGATCCATTGTGTAGGAAAGCGGTGAAATTAATTCCGCTTTGAAATAATGAAAAAGATCTAGAAATGTAGAGCTGCCCTCTAGTGACAAAATGGCAGTACGAGGGATGTTTGTTATCTTCAGTGCTCACAGTGGCTGGAAAGTGAATGTTAGCAAACAAAACTGCAAATACTTTTGAAGGGGTTCTATAGTTATAAGTTAAGTCAGACCAGCAATGGAGAGGATGGAATATTAGACATGGGGCACAGGCATAGTGTGCTTTGGGGAGACGGTCTTTCACAATTCTCATACTGTATGATGCACAGAAGAGTTCAACAGATTTTATATCCTGAGCTTGTTCCAGAAATTCTCAATGTATTCAAGACCTTTGAATTTGTACATTTGCTTCACCTCACTGTGAGAAGAGAGATCATCTATGAAACTGGGATGTAGCTTTATAGCTGGACTTGCCCTAGTCCGGGACTGTTGAAATTGATGGCTTTGTCCAGATGAAAGAATTCTTTCCTGAATGCTACAATAATCCTATCTGCTTCTAGTTTGCATAGTCTTCTATTCTGGTTCGTGAAGAAAGGAACTTTCGTGGATGAAAAGAGCCAAAATTATGAATCCTCTGAACAGACTCACCTTAAAGAGGAAGATAATGCCTTTATGGAGAGTGCCAGCACATTCTAACATAATATATGCAATTAAACTAATTTTCCTCTTGTTTAAACTGTGGTAATAACAACCCCCACCCCTCTTAAGTCAATTTACTTCTTTAAAATTGCATGAAAGAGAAAAGAATCAGAGTTAAGTTACTACGTGATATAGCAAGCTGTTTCATACAAACCTTATGTCCTTGTCAAAGCAATTAAGGAACCCTCTGTGATACAGTTATTTGGAAAAGCATCTGAGTTTCTGTAACAACTACAAAGGTGTCTTCCTGTGTGATGTTAGGAAGAGCTAGACTGGTTACTGGAGGTTTGTCTTTTCTGTTCTAGCATGGTGTTTTCTGAAGCTGCTGATGTGTTTTCATCTCCTGTGCAGAATACGGGTTTTGTTTCAATTTAGTTAAACAGAGAGTTGGGTAAGCTGAATTCAGGAAAAAGTACAAAATGTGGCAAGACTAGGAAGGCTTAATGCAATGATTTCTCCTAAGGTTCAGATTCCAGATTCACCAAGAGTACACCACAAGGGAATTCAGGAGTGGCTGCATTAGTTCAGTGGATTTTTAGAGATGGCAATGGATCTGTGCACGACAGAAGAGTGAGACACAGAGAAGGGTATGAGAGGCTCTTGTGGAGACGTTTCTTTGTGTGTATTGATATAAGAAGAAGAAAAGATAATACTGATTGAAAATAGTTTTAATCAATGTTTACTACCTGTGCAGAGTCTTCAAAAGATTAAAATGAGAGGAAGACTTCTGCTTGGGGAAGTCAGTGTAATGACGACTCAGGTTTTCCTTTATCCACAGTTATCAGGTTCTCCCTCCTATTCATGTTTCTTACAGCCTCTTTTGTTTTCCTCTTAATTAGTGCAATGCTTCTTAGAAGGCAAAAATCAATTTGTCTGGATGCAGAAGTCTTGGAAGGATGGACAGACCCATGAACACACATTCTGAAAAGCCTGTGTATACACGCACATGGAGAGCATGTGCAGCCACTTAAAGGGCCTTTCTGGTCACATCTGCTGTATTTGTCTCTGTGGGTTCTGTGGAGGCTTCTCTGTGCTAAGCTACACAAAGCAGATGTGGAGAAAGCTGAAAGAATAGGTAGTTCAGTGGGGCTGCCCCTCTCCACATGCTGTGAAGCAGAATTACTGAAAATAATGGTGCTCCAGGCTGCCTCTGGGATTTGGAGTCCCTTTTAACATGGGTCTAATGTAGCTGCATAACTGAGAAGTCAGAGGACAGTGCTGGAGGCCACAGTCAGAGACAGCTCTCCAGAAAATCATGGCCTTCTCGAAATTGCTGCAAATGAGGGAAAATCTCCTCTTCCTTGGTGAGCTGATGTTCACTAATCTCTGTGCCTGTTCTCCTCCAAGAGCCACTCTCTTACTTTTAATGTAAGAATGGACATCTTGGCTCAGTTCCATTGGTTAGAGTATTCTTTGGCCTGCCCTGCATTTGACTGAATGAAGAGGCTGATTGCAGTATCTAACACTGGTTTTTGATGTGGGGAGGTGCAGATGCTCCATGGAAGCTGCTTAGTAATTTAGTAGATGCTTGGAGACAGATAGGGGATGAGAACTTCCAGGGATAACTGAGCCCGGTTAGACTCTGTGGTAGTGGTCAGAGAGTAGAATATCTGTTAATTTGTCTGTGCTATATGGATGTACAGGTAATATTCTCATAACAACAGCCTGAGTCTTTAAAACTTACCAGACTTCTGTGCTTAGGAGGTTAGCCTCAAGCACATGGCAGCTCAAGTGAGTATGTGTGCTTTGTTTGAAGCAACAATGAAATAATAATTTGGTAATATTATGTTACGTCTACCCCTTCATGTGGGATGTTTTGTTCCCAATCTCACAATGCAACATATCCAGGAGTAGGTGTTGTTTTCCTTGCTTTTCCCATCTGTCCTGTTACCCATACCCACTCGTCTCCTCAGGATTCAGTGTTGCCCCTCTGTCACTGCAGTTCAGTGTTTCTAATTGATGATAGTTCTGAAGATAGCCTGGAGTGTCTCTAAGAAAAGAAAACAGTCAACAGAGGAGCTTTGTGCTTAGGAATATCTTCACCTTTCATCAAGCCTTCCAGAGCTGCTCTGAGGCTGGAACCTGAGGTAGTTGCTGGCTCCTCTGGTGCCTGTTTTATTTGGTGTGAGATACTTGATATAGATTGTATCTTCCCCAGACTACCTGTGGAGGTTAATTTGCATGAGAACATTAACGGTATCCTTCAGGCATATGGTAGAAGGTGCAGCCGTCGAATCTCTAGGGAAGCTCATGTTGTCTTGTAGATACACAGCCAAGAATATGACTGAGATTCCCAACAAAGACACATTGTCGTTCAGGCGTGCAGTTGGGAGTATAACCTCCGCAGTGGACCTCGCTGTTAGTTCCAACAGTGAAAAAACTGTAAGCGTCATGAACTGTGATTTGTTTTCTGAAAAGGCTTGGCAATTTTCCATGAACACTAGGTATCTGTCTAACTGAATTTGCAAGTTCCTCCAGCTGCCCCAGGGAGCTTGTAAGTTCCTTGAACCTCATTCCTGCCTGCATGGAAGTTACAAGATGTGATTGCTTTGCCAACAGGGATGGTAAATTCCAAGAACCTCACAAACTGGATTCACAGAAATTACAAGCCTGCTGGCCACACTGGTCAAACTAGAAATGTTTTGGAGTTTCATGAGCCTTAGCTATTTCCACATGTAATTTGTAAGTTCCAGTTGTGCATCTATGCAAAGGACTTTGGCACAAAACGCTGGAGTTTTGGTGGTTACAGTCTCAGCCAGCACAGTGCATAAGCAGGACTTGGAGAATTTGCAGGCTGATGGTTTCTCAGCAGAGCTTGTAAACTTGGTGGTCTCCAGGCAGAATGTTTTTGAGATTCTCTCTCCTGCTGATTTAGCAGAGGAGATGCTCCTCTCGTGATCCTCAGACTTCGAGGATGTACTTGTACCTTGTACTTTTATGGCAGCCTGAAATTAATGGTTTGATAGATAATGAATTCTGTCTTTTAACTGGCAAGTTTGGAAACCTCTGTATAATGTCTTGCTGTGAGAGAAGATTGCAAATATAAAAATCAAGTTATCAGTGAATGAAAATATGAATTCTGTGAGTTTTTTACAGAAAGATTCAGATGACAAAAGTTTCTGGCTTTTGTCAGAAAGTTATTCTCTTGTGAGACACCAGACATGCTGTACTTAAATGGCAAAGAGAGAGATTTTTAGTTTTATATAGGGTAAAAACATGTTTTACCCTAATGTTTTGTCTCACAGAATTTGGAAGTTCCCTGTCAATTCTAGTGCTGCATTTAGAAAGAAGGAACACTCCAGTTTTCTGATCATATCTGCCATTTGAAGAATCTCTTGCAAAAAAATACAAGGATTATGGACTTTTCTTATGGACAGCATGCACGTTGTGTTACAACAACGGTTTGGATCAAAGGATCTGACATAATCTTGGTGGGGTTTCCCTTCATATTCCGTAGACACCATTAAGAGGCAGAAATAACTTTTTTTATAAGTATGTAAAAATGTGCGAGTTGAATCTTGCCACTTCATGCCATTTGGAGTCCGGACTTCGCAACTTTAACATTCTTTAACATTCTTTGAACATTTTTTTGTGTGTGTGTAGTTACATACACAAGTGTTCGTATATAATACAAATTGCTGTGAACCAGTAAAATGTGTTGAATGTATAGAAATCATGTGGCTGCAGAAACAGATTGGAAAGTGACTGCAGAAAAGAAGTAGTTTATGGATGGAGTAAGAGAAATTGATCAAAATGGTATGTTATTTATATCTGAAAAAAAAGCCCTCTAGAGGCCAAGGCTTTGAAGCCAGTAGTCATCCCTTCTGTGATGTGAAATAATGTTCCTGTACCCACTACTTAAAACGAAAAATTGTTGTGATATGTGCTTCTCTCCATCTGTCAGCACCTGCTGTGCCCGAGAAAAATACGTGTCCTGTGTTATAAAAATTTATTTCCTTTATTTCCTAAATATTGCAGAGAAAATAAAATCCTGTAGTCCTGTTTGCTAATATGTGCTTACTGTAGAAATAATGCTTTTGAATATGGGTGGGTGCCTGAAAAACACAGTTGAAGAACTGGAGTCTAAAGGTATAGTTTTGTGTTTATTGTTCACTACATGAACTATATGCCACTATGTGTCTACACTTTGTGCTGCCAACCGTGCAAAGGGGCTATTGGAGTTACGTTCTTTTATATACACACATTCTTCTGTGTACGTCATTACCTGAAACTGTGTCTATGTCATCAGGCAAACAACGGTAAAGATAGGGAAGGAGATTGCTATCCGGATCTGCATTTCCAGTGTCTTCCTTTGTGGTGTTCTTGCAAATATGAGCAGGATAGCTCCGAGCGTCACACAATATTGTGGGGAGGTCAAAGAAAATGATCTCTCCTATAAAATATTCTGGAAATGCTTCCCTCATAAAGATCTGTCCTCTGTTAGCTGACACATAGGTTGTTAATCTTTCCCCTTTCTATAAAAAGGGAATGTAGCAATATATCTTTATGTCAAGGCAGTTTTTCTGTGTCTGTAGCCTCTCCCGTTCTAGCTCTGTGCGTTAGATGAACTGAGCAGTGTGCCAACGGAATCTTCTGTGGCCATCTTCTGATGTAACTCTTTCTTCAAAATGTTGTGGGCAGTCACCTTCTGGGTGGCTGCTCTGCACATGTTTTTTCCGTTACATTAGCAGTACAGTTAACTGGCAGTTGTGAATCTCCCTGAGCCCTGTCCCCTGCCCTTTGATTGGCAACTCTTCCTGTCTTCCATAATTAGTGATTGAGTAGAATTTGCTGGAAGGAGAGAGAGGGCAGATCTCCAGTGATTTGCCAATTGGACTTTGATGTACGTGACACTACAGTTAATTTTGTCAAAGCTATTGAGGAATAAAACCTTCCTTATGTTTTCCCTTCTTGTTTAAAGCTTACTCCTACTTTACACGCTTATTACTCGTCCTGTGTATATCCCAAGTATAATGGTTGCAACTGTTAGGAAGGTAATTAGACTTCAAAGCTGTGTTATTAAACACTCAGCAAGAACACCCAAAAGCAGAAGAGTTTGCAGTTAAGGCTATACAAATCCATCCTTAACCAGTGCACAGTGAGTAAGGATTATGTAGCACAGTAATAGCATTTGCTGTACAGAGGATCCCTGCAACATCTAGACTTAATGAACTGCATGGAGTACAGTACACAGCTGAATGTTCCAGGATTATGATTCTGGGATTTTCTTGCTTTCTTTTAATAGATATGGCTTTGCCTTAAAGGGTGTAACTGAAAATCGGTTTAGATAAGCAGGACTCTTCAGTCCAGGATTTTGCCTTGACAGTCATCTGTAAAAAATGTTAGCTGGTGTTTCATTCCAACATAATGAACAAAAGGCTTGATTCTGCTCTTAGATCTGGGTTTATGAATCATCAAAAAGTGCGTTAACCTATGTGTGTGGGTGGCTAGCTGCAGCGTGTGCCCCGAGCTGTTGCTCCATCAGGACTGTAGAGTCATCCAGAAGGGTGGACAGCTTTGTGCGCCTTCCCTGGCTGTGCTGAGATACAGTCCAAGTGGGAGGTGGATGAACCAAAACTGGGGACACCGCAGACCTCCGTGCTAGTTACTCCTACTTTACTGTCTGAAATGGGCATCTCTGGAGCACATTTCTTGGGTGTAACTTATTTCGTGAGCCTGATGGAATAAATATGGCATCGAAACATCTCCAAGTATGCAGTCAGGAGAGAGGTGGGCCTGTCATTTACAACATCTTTCAACTCGTTGAGATACTTGGGCAGAAATTCAAAAGATGTGTAAACTTCTCTGGAAGACTTCTTTGTGTCCTTAAAGTAGGAATTACAGATGCTCTTTTTTTGATACAATGACTTGTTTCACCACAGTTATCTTCTTTTCTTTCTTCAATGCCTAGGCTTTTTTTCTTCTCCCTGTGTTTTTTGGTTCTTTGTTCTTTCTGCCATTTCTAACAGGGCTTATGGAATAGTGTGGTAACAGTTACAGGACTTTTTAGGAGCAACCACTGTTTTTCATACGCGTGCTCAGCTGCCAGATTTTCAAACAAGGAAAGCTTGAAGGAAGCTCTGCTGAGCAGAGGTACAAACTCAAGTGAATCCGCATTACTATGTGTAGTTAATCTGCGGAACTCCTTGCTTCAGGTATTACGGATGCTGCAGCTTACGTGGGCTTGAGGCAATACAGGACAGGTTCATGAAAAATACGGATTTTAAATGCATGGGAGCATATGTTCCCAAGTTCACAACCCACGAATTGTTGGAGCCTGGAAGAGCATTTGGGAAAGTACCACCGTGTTTACCTTGTTTTACTTACCTCCAGGTGAATTAGGAGGATCTTTGGTCTGACACTGCTGCAGTAAGTTTTGTTGCAGGGAATGCCAGACTCAGATAATTTTTTATATGTATAGAGATTCTTAGGAAATACCATTCTGGATTTTGTTGCCTTCAAAAGCTGTAAGAGTAGAGTGGGAGATTCAACACATTAGCGTTTAATTATTGGCTTGTCAAATGCTTCCTCCTACTTCTGTCTCAATTTCTCTCCCAGGTCTTACCTGTCATAACTGAACATGGTGCTCTGGGGTTACCAAACCTGGTGGAGCATCTCATAGATGGGCATATTCTTGCCTGGATTAGGAACTGGTTGGATGGCTGAGTCCAAAGAGTTGTGGTTAATGGAGTTAAATCCAGCTGGTGGCCAGTCACAAGTGGTGTCCCCCAGAGCTCAGTGCTGGGACCACTCCTGTTTAACATCTTTATCAATGACCTGGATGAGGGGATGGAGCACACCCTTAGTAAGTTTGCAGATGACACAAGACTGGGAGGAAGTGTCGATCTGCTGGAAGGTAGAGAAGCTCTACGGAGAGATTTGGACAGGCTGGATTGCTGGGCCAAGGCCAATCGCATGAGTTTCAATAAGGCGAAATGCTGCGTCCTGCACCTTGGCCACAACAACCCCCAGCAGTGCTGGAGAAGGTGCAGAGAAGGGCAACCAGCATGATTAGGGGACTAGAGGGTAAGTCTTATGAAGAGAGGCTTAGGGAGCTGGGGCTGTTCAGCCCAGAGAAGAGGAGGCTGAGGGGAGACCTTATTGCTCTCTACAACTACCTGAAAGGGAGCTGTAGTGAGATGGGTGTTGGCCTCTTCTCCCTAGTGAATAGTGATAGGACAAGAGGGACGGGGTTCAAGTTGCGCCGAGAGAAGTTTAGATTGGATATTAGGAAAAACTTCTTCACTGAAAGGGTGGTGAAGCATTGGAATGGGTTGCCGAAGGAGGCAGTGGAGTCACCATCCCTGGACGTGTTTAAAAACCAGCTGGATGTGGCACTTCAAGGAGATGGTTTAGTGTTAGGGTGGTGTAGAGCTGTAGGTTGGACTTGATGATTTGAGGGTCCTTTCCAACCTTGATGTTTCTATGATTCTATGATTTGCACACTGTCTTCTGGCAGAGGCTGAATCAGGGAGTGGGAGCAAGTCACAGAAAGGTAGCTTTCCTTCTGAGATGACATAGGTTCCCCAGGGCAAGAATTACTGGACACTCTCTTGGCAGTGAGAAAAAGGTAAGCGAGGAGAAATAAGTTGACGCCATTTTTTTGTGGCTGTCATTGCAGGCTGATTAGACAGTAGCTGAACTGGGATAGAAATGTGAAAGGGGAGAAGAAAAAACATGGAAGAAAAGTAAATCCTCTCCATTTTCCTCCTTACCTGTTTGCAGCAGCTTCAGGGAGGTTGCTCAGAAGATGAGCGTGAGCATTCAGCAGGGAGGAGGGAGGCAAAAAAGTTATGGAAAAGCAAAGCAAGAGGAACCCATCGCTGCCTGCAGGTAGGGATGCAGAGCGAGACCTTCTTAAGCCCTCTGCCCCATATTTTCCCTGTGAAATGTCATGTTTGAGTGATGTTTCCAACTATGCATCTTTCTGTTTGAGTGTGTTTGTTCCTGTCTTTCTGCAAATCCTCTCTGGAGAACCCATCGACATTTGCATTTGCCGTTTGGGGTTCTGAGAAGCTCAGTGGTTTGTTCTTACTGTTCCCCTCCCTCCCTGAATCAGCTCCCGTGAGGCGAGGCTTCCTTCCCGACCCACTTCAATGAGCTGATATCTGTAGGCTGTGGATACTCTTCGCCTAATGCCGTGTGCCGCAGCAGCCGTGGCTTCTCTCTGCTGCAGCAAGTGTTGCCTCTTGACGCTGCCTCCCCTGAGGGATCATTAGCAGGGCGGAGGCTATTTTCTTTCCTGGAAACAGGAAGAGAAGAAGAGGATGAGAGATGGGAGGCCTAAACAATCTAGAGTTAGATTACTGCGTGAGCTCAATGACATCAGCTCCCTTCGGTCTTCCCACCCATTTGCTCTCTCACGGTATTTCTGTTTAGGCTGATTGGGATCTGAAGATGCCTGTAATTTAATGAAATATAACAAGGGTAAGTGTAGAGTCTTGCATCTGGGTAGGAACAACCCCAGGTTCCATTATAAGTTGGGGAATGACTTATTAGAGAGCAGTGTAGGGGAAAGGGACCTGGGAGTCTTGGTGGAGAGCAGGATGACCATGAGCCAGCACTGTGCCCTTGTGGCCAGGAAGGCCAATGGCATCCTGGGGTGTATTAGAAGGGGGGTGGTTAGTAGGTCGAGAGAGGTTCTCCTTCCCCTCTACTCTGCCCTGGTGAGACCCCATCTGGAATATTGTGTCCAGTTCTGGGCCCCTCAGTTCAAGAAGGACAGGGAGCTTCTTGAGAGAGTCCAGCACAGGGCAACTAGGATGATTAAGGGAGTGGAGCATCTCCCTTATGAGAAAAGGCTGAGGGAGCTGGGGCTCTTTAGTTTGGAGAAGAGGAGACTGAGGGGTGACCTCATTAATGTTTACAAATATATCAAGGGTGAGTGTCACGAGGATGGAGCCAGGCTCTTCTCGGTGACAACCACTGATAGGACAAGGGGTAATGGGCTGAAACTGGAACATAAGAGGTTCCGCTTAAACTCGAGAAGAAACTTCTTCTCAGTGAGGGTGACGGAGCCCTGGAACAGGCTGCCCAGAGAGGTTGTGGAGTCTCCTTCTCTGGAGACATTCAAGACCCGCCTGGACACGTTCCTATGTAGCATTATCTAGGCATTCCTGCTCTGGCAGGGGGATTGGACTTGATGATCTTTCGAGGTCCCTTCCAATCCCTAACATTCTGTGATTCTGTGATTCTGTAATACCATCCTAATTCCTTGGTGGTTAATTGGGTCTGAAGCAAAGGCCCTGATCTGCCAGTCCCAATCCCCAGTACAGACTATAGATAACTGTGTGTTGAACTGCACAGGTGACTTGATATATCTAACAGGCCAAAAAGCACTTCAAAACTACTGTCAAGGGATATAGTCACCTTGGGGTCTACTAAAATAAAATAAAGCCTGAAAGGAGTAATAAGTTTTGCAGCTTTTGTAAGAGTGTAATGGGTAAGACTCCTCTCCTCTCCTCTCCTCTCCTCTCCTCTCCTCTCCTCTCCTCTCCTCTCCTCTCCTCTCCTCTCCTCTCCTCTCCTCTCCTCTCCTCTCCTCTCCTCTCCTCTCCTCTCCTCTCCTCTCCTCTCCTCTCCTCTCCTCTCCTCTCCTCTCCTCTCCTCTCCTCTCCTCTCCTCTCCTCTCCTCTCCTCTCCTCTCCTCTCCTATACATATATAACTATTATTACTATTAATTATTTAATATTTAATATTTAATACATATATAACTATTATTACTATTAATTATTTAATTCTTCTATTGCTAGCTCCTTTCTGCAGCAGTTATTCTTCACATTTTGTGTATGCTTGGCCTGTGGAACTGTGCAATTCACTCATGCATGATAAACTGGATACATTCTTGGTGCTAGAAAAGGTCAAAATAAATAAAGTTTAATAAAAAATGTTTGGTGTATCTCCCCTTGAATAGAAGCATTTTTTAAAAAAATAGGTAGTAAGGAAAAAATAAGTGAAAAGCCAGTGTTTCTAAGTCTTGGTAGGCTTGAAGTGTTTTCCCAGGAGGAAAAAAAGGGGCTAAGAAATGCCTTTGGTTTCCTTCATACTGTTGCCTCCGAACCTTACTGTCAGCTGGAGCCAGCATGGATCTCCACATGCAGGAATCTGGGATCTGCAGGAAGGGAGGAGATTGTAGGTCACAGTTTAATCCGATCACAGATGCAAACCAACACAGACGGTGTTAATTCCCCAGGGGTCTGAAATAAATTCTGCGTCCCTGCATAAACTGCAGCATCGTGGAGCTGGCGCTTACCTTTCTGACCTTGCAGACAACATCTGCTTACTCAGGCTTCTTGTCTTACTCCTAAAATTACTCTTGCCATAAGCCATGTGTCCTGCCTTTGAGAAGGCGCTCCTTGTCTCTGCATGTATGGCAGCGCCTTTAGACTGCTTTCGTGCTATGCAAATTTCTTTCTCAGTGCAGTGGTTCCCTCCAGGGATTTAACCTGTGGTGGACCTATGCCAGCACGTCTCATCTCCAAATACATGGGTTCTGGAATGAGGATTTGAATACAGATTTTGCTTCCTACCAGTGTAACGCAATGAAACACACCTTTGGTTAAAAAAATGCCTACAATTTGTGGGATGGAGATGAGTTCCAGTTCCCTGTTCCTATTCAAAGTTTGTGGCCAGACTAATCTCTGTGTAGAAGAAATGGCTAAAACTCATGAGGAGAGAGCCAGGAGGTTGTGTTTAAAGTTTCTGAGCTTCAAGTCTGAATAAGAATGATGAATAAAACAATATTACTTGACTCTGTTGTATCCTGATTAAGTTCTTAGCCATCCACTTTCTCCTCAGTGAACTGTGGAGGTGATGTTCTTTCTGTCAGAGAGCAGATAAGATTTGCTGGGTTATCTTTCTGAGCCATTAATACAAGTAAGTTCACTGATAGTTTTGGTATCCTCCTGTACACAAACTCACGTGGGATGGGATATGCTCAGAACAGAGATTCGAGACCTCCGGCATATCCAGATATACTGGAGGGTCCAGGTGCTTTGCTCTGAGCCAGTGCTCAGCTGAAAAATTGTACTGTTAATAGAAATTGTGTTGATGAAGGCTGTGTTCTTCAGGTGGGGTCTAAATCAAGGCTCATATTACTTTTGGAGATGCAAGAACCCAAATAGTCGCAAAGATCTATTGAATTAATATTTTACACGTGGCCTTCTACTTACCCAGCTGTCATACGCTATTCAGATTGGACACGCTTCCTTCAGTTCCCGAGTGAATTGCTGTGTAGTAACGTTATGTGCTGTCCTTTGCTGTGTTCCAGTTCAGCGTGGCTTCTGTTTCGTCAGCGAAAGAAAAAATTACTCTCTACTTTTTCATTTGGTCTCATAGATACGGACATATAAATCAATGTGCATATTTTTGTGCATATCTTGTAGTAATCCAAAACAGATTGTAAATAATTTTGCATTACTTTGAAGTAAGTTATAGTATCAGTGACAATTGCCATTATCACTATCTTTGTATTTTAGGCATGTCTTGTACATCTTTTATGAGGAGAAATACATTGTTGAGGTAGCCACCTCAGGCAAGAACACTCCTCTTTTCCTTCTGTTTTTTTTTTCTCCTAATCCAGTTCTAATTACACTGCCCTAATCTGGGAGTGGGGTGTCCCACTGAGCACCATTAACACCTCTAGATTTCCCTCTGAAGGTAATCCTGTATTTTGTGAGAAGCCTGTTGAGTGTTTGGTGGGTGGACATTTTGCAAAATGCACACATTACAATATTACAGCTATTCATGTTAGAAACTCACAGATGCTTGTTTAGATGCTGAAGGCAATGCATTAGGAACCGATGGTGACTGATTATTATCCAATCAGTTCCTGATGCAGTATCTGCGACATCAAAAACTCTGCAGTGGTTTTGGTTATGTCCTATTTTTTTCAGTTGCAGTGGCTCCCTTTAATGTCTTTTAAAAAAAAAGAAATTCAGACTTCAAATGTTGAGTCTTAACAAGGCCAGTGTACTATAACGAAAACTACTTAATTATGCTGCTTGGTTTTTCTAGGAAATTTATACCTTTCTTTTACCTAAGAATTACTGAGAATAAATATTCCCAGAATGACTCTAGGCAGCAGTGCTAGAGAGAATTAGACATCTTATACAAGTTTTACTTTATTCAAAAGTGTTGTTTGTTGGTTAAGCAGTTTAACAGAAGTTAGTGAGCAAGTGTGTTCTGCTTTTCAAAAATGCAGGAAATGATGTAGGCCTGCAGCAGGGCGAGTCTGCAAATTCACGAAGTATTTGGGTTGTGAAATTTATGAGAAGCTGTAACCTCATGCCAGCGTGTATGGGCTTTCTGTGTGCAGCATTTTGGCAAGGAGAACTACAGACCTAATGTTACTGTCCTATTTCTCACACATTTTTTGGATCTAGAAAAAGTATTACATTCAAAATGAATAATCTAGTTTCGGACCTGAGTCTTGGTAGCCAGCATCTACATTTCCACTGGGTGAGTGTGTGCTGGGTATCTCTGTCCGTTTGCTGTAGATCTTACTGTACTGAAAACAACAAACACACACAGCTTAAGCAGAATATGGTCATCACAACCTCCAGACATCAGGATTTCTCTTTGCACCTGCTTCTGTTTGAAAGAATGCAGTCAGTGCTTTTGGAGATAGTTGGGATTTGTACTTTTGGTACAGGCTTAAAAAGAAATAATCTGGAATGCGTCTGACTAACTAATTGAATGAAGTCGCTCTCCTCCACAGAGGTGTCTGCGCAGCCTGAGGTGCAGCTCCGACCCCCGTTGCTGCAGTCAGCTGGAGGAGGAAGGGCTGTGCCAGCCTGGGCAGAGCTGGTACACGATGATCTGGAGATTCGGGTTAGGGCTCCCTCAAAGGTTCTGCAACGGAGGCTCATGCGTCGACATTGTTCCCGTGTCTCTGATCTGCCGGTGGTTCCCACTCTCTCCAGTTCAGAGTGGGTCTCGTGCTTAGTCACGTCGTAGACCAGTTCTAAGACATAGTTATGCCTTTTTTTTTTTTTTTTGAGTTAAAACCAGTGTCTCCCAAGATTCAAGGCTGAAAATTAGGCCTGATGGAACAGTATTCAAACATTGGGCCAAAACCTGTATTTAGCCGATGAATCTTTTGTTAGTTTTTTCTAATACCCCCAAATATGTTATTTCTAAGAATCAGCAAAACTAACCTGACATGAATCTTCAGATCACAGTCTGTTCTTGTCTACTGTTAGCAGTGTCAGTCCATAGCTCTAGCTGCAGGTGTATGACTAGAGCACGTGCTGATCTTAAGAAGTTCTGCAACTTTTTTTGCAACCATATATAAGCTGATAACTCATTTTGTTACTGCTTCCATGGCACAAAAACCATGCAGTTTAGGAGGTCTGTCTGTTAATATATTCTGCAATCTGTGTCCCACAGTGATCTAGATATTTCCATTAACTTGAGTTTTGTGTGTGGAAGAAAAATGCTTGCAGTGAATAGGGGAATTGAAAGAACATTTTCCAGGGGCAAACAAATCATGTCAGGTGACATCTGGTGACTAATGAGAGTGATAACTAATTCTAAATAAACATCATGAACAAAGTACACTTTTACAACAGAAGTGGTACTTTTGTTAGCAGTTACTGAGGTAGAAATAACATCACTTCACCAGGGCTGTCTCAGATAGTGCACTTTCAGTTCAGAATTATTTTCTTCTGAAATTTTACAAGACTAAAAAGAACTCGTGTTTTTTCTGAGCACCAAGTTCAGTACATTAGAGTGAGCCACCTTTTAGCAGGTTCCTTCGACCCTTAGTGTGACAGGAAATACTTCTGGCAGACCACAAATGCTCCCTGGAATCTCACATGTAAATAAAACAGGGAGATATCTCTAAAGATCGGCCATCTGGAGCTTTCAGCCATAAAACTGTGGTGAAATGAATGTAACTTTTTTTATGTGCACTGCCTGTATATAATCTTTAATGTCCCTTCCAACCCAAACCATTCTGTGATTCTATGATAATATTTCTTTCTGCTGGGTATCCACAGGCTGACTAAAGCTGTCTAGTGGTAATAGGAGTCTTGCATTGGTTTCTGCACCTTTGGCTTGGGCTGTAAGTTACAAAGCTGCGAGCACTGCAAATGTAAGTAATAATATTTATAATTGTGGCTAAGGAGATGCTATATTTGTCTGACAGCTTAAGAAAATTATATGTGAGTAGCATGTGGTAGTGAGGAGAGTCTCTGCTTTCCATATTGGTGAATTTATGCTTCAGCATTAACAGGATTTGTTTGATTACTTGGTAGCTAGCTGGCTAATGATCTTTGATATCTACCCAGAGTCAGTGATGACTTTGTTGTGAAATTGTGATGACTTCATAAGTTAAAGGGATTGGAGACAAAAAATGCTGCTTTAATTTGCTTGTTTCAAAGCTAAGTAGGAGCTAAGTGAGAACTAAATTGTACATCTCATTTTCCAAACATTGCGTTGATGCTCAGTACCACAAATACAGACATAGATACGATAGCTGTGTGTAATCATTTGTTCCTCTTCAGCAGGTGAACTTCAACTTAAAATAGTTAAAAGAATCCTGACTGGTTTGAATTGGGACATTACCAAGGTCATAGACATGGGAAAAATTGAATGCAATTGCTTTGGGCAATGGAAGGTTCAGCGTAGATGGTGATTATGGTGGAACCCTCATCTTTGAACTTGTGACAAGACAGGCATGTAGTGAAAAGTTTGGGCTCAGAACTTTATCTTCAAAGGCTCAGATGCAAAGCATTAAACAGAAAAGCCATCATCTGCCCTACAATTCGGTGCTTGGCCTGAGTTTTCAGAAGGTATTTTTTACGAGTAACATTTCCAGTGGGGTTGAAATGAGATGTGATTTCACAAAAATATTTTAAACCAGTCAATCCACAGATTGTTCTGCTGCTGCGGGGCGCTGCACCCGTGAAGCTGGGAAGGGCAGGAGTTACCAAGGTGAGGTCTGGACTTCAGTGTTCTTACTGGTTCGAACGAGCCAGGAGGTTAATCTTCTGCACTTGGATTTTGTGTACCGCAACAGTATCTCTTGGTTCTGTAAATGTAGGTGCCACGCAGGCCTACTGGGCCATTAGAGCAAAGAAATTGCTGTGTTTAGCATAATCCCAGATACCACTGTGAGAGAGTTTATTAACTGCTCACAGTTGCCAGCTGAGATTAAGCCAATTCACAGCCATCCAGGTTAGGCCTGCAAGTGGATTCATGTCGGCTGAGTTTCTTCCCTGAATGTCCTACACAGGAAAAAAATGGCAGAATTCCACAGACAGCACCTGGTGCTGTGAAGATCTGTCGTTAAAATGTTTAGGGTCTCTGTGCATCTTCTCTCAGAGAACTATTATTAAACAGCTCCATTTGTTGAACTGAGACCTAGTTTATTCGGTGATCTTTGGCACACCCCAATCGGCGTGGAAACTGATAAAGCAGACTTGTTCTTTCTGGTTCAGCCTCTGCTTATTTGGCTTCTCTTGTATAATAGGGAGTGTAATGTATTGTAAGTTAAGGTAACTCTCTTCTGAACAAAAACCATTTACGTAAAACATCTAAAAATCATGTGTGTGTTTCTTTAGCTCCTTACACTTACCTCCTTTCATGCTCCTGTAACTGCTGATCAGTGCTTTCAAGCCAGGGTAGCACATCTGAGCAGAGAACTAAAACCAGCTCCTGCTTTTGTGTTTGGTCATTATGGAGCTCTGTCAGTAAATCTTATGTTTTGAAAGTTTTATTTCTAAACATGCCAGACCTGCACACAAGAACAGGCAGGAATCAAAGAAGCTGGAGACATTTGATGAAGTAAGAAGAAGAAAAGCGAACAGTGAGAGATTGTTTGGAAAAAAAAGCTGTAAATAAGTTTTCTGAAGGACGAAGTAAAACATAAAGCTTGTTTCCTAGAGCTGAATACCCTCAAAACACGATAAGCAAGATCATTCACTTTGTGTTTGATCAGGATTTGCTGCAACAGCATAATATGGTAGCAAGGAGAGCCAATTGCTTTCTTCTCTGCGGGCTCTATGGGCAATACGCTTCTGCTCATAGTATCTTAAAACTAGCACCACCCTACCCCAGCCCATCACTGAGGGCTGCATCGCCCTTAGGAGGACCGCAGAGCGCGTATCACAGCAGCAACACTGACACCGCATCTGAACACCCTGTCCGCTCCCTGGGCTTCTCCAGTGCTGCTCTCTCTGGTGGGATGGAGAAGCAGGAAGCCTTCAGCTCATGGAGGGACTGCAGGGCCGCTGGCAGGTCTTGGTAAAATCTTCTCCCTGCACAAGCTCTCGGGCAAGCAACAGGGCGTGCGTTTGGATCACATGGTTTTGCAAGGTTAGGCTGCTGTCCTTACCCTGAGTACTAAAACCACAAGGCCCACAGAATATAGCCCGGACCATCACTGACATAAAGTGGTTTTTTTATCTGTGCATAGTACAGCCTTGGAGCATACTGGCAGGGGAGCAACTCAGAAAATCCTCAGAAAAAACAGCCTTCAGTTGGAACAAACCAGAGGCAGGCTTGGCAAGTGGTCTGACTATGTTTGCTCAGCCAGTTCAACAGTATTTGCTGGACAGAAGAAGGCATCAGGTGATACAGGAAGTCCCAAACAAAGCTCCAGATGAATACAGGCACAACCAGACTTTCTCATCTGTTGCATATCTGTAAAAGTAGAGGAAAATTTGTAGCTAAAGGAGAGGGCTCGAGAGCTGGAAGACATCGCTTTTCTGTTGATTCTTGTGTGGCAGGCTGCTAACCACACTACTGAGAATTCAGATTTCTTCGTGTTTGTTTTGTAGTACTTAAACTGTTTTCCATTGACGACAAACAAGTGGGGAAAATTCTTGTAACTCCTCTTCTTGCTTGGTCATTTTTGGCCTGCACCTTTTCCTTGCTGCCATCTCTGTGTGCAGTGCCAGCTGTCATGCAGATGCTATTTTGATGCAGCTCTGAAATCACAGTCAAATGGCCGTGGATGGAGGATGGCATCCAAATGTATATGTGTAAAACTTTTGTGGAAGGAAAGGCTCCAAAGGAACAGGAGGAGACCATTTCTAGACAGGAATTTAGACAAGCATTACTACAACATGGTGTAAATAGATACAGAATAATACAATGTACAGAGGATCAACATCCATTTTCCACCTCCTAAGTTCTCTGTGAGTGAGAAGGTGTTCCAAGTTTCTGAAAGTCTTAGAATACCTTTCACTTTTCTATGGTGCATAAAACCCTTACGGTAAAAGAATGTTAGTTTTACTCTAATGCCTGTGGTCCTGTACTTCAGCATCTATCTCACACTGCCCAGAGGGGCAGGGTAATGGCACACAGGCAACCTTAACTCTGGCACTTTCTAATTTTTCATCGCTTTGCTCTTCAGCCTTGATCACCTTTTGACATACTTCTTTTCTTTTTTTTTTTTTACGTGGCTATAATAAGATTATGAAACGAGTGTGAGACTGATTAAAAGAGAGTTTAGAACTTCCAGCGCTAAGATCAAACAATCAAGTGTCAGTATTTTTCCTATTATAAGTTGCAGTGAAAATGTCTAATGAAAAGTTCAGACTTGGTGAAGATTTTAGTTATATTCAGAGCTGGATAAAGGGTAGGTAGTGCTCCACTTCTACATGTTGGTAAAAGTAAGAATCAGATGCATTTTTTAAAAGTTAATAAATAATAGGTAGGCAGTGTTTGAAACCTGGGCAGCTCTGCAGGAAAACAGGTATCTAGTACTTGGTGGGAGTCACCCCAATTCTGACTTGATGCAGCTGCAGAAGAATTGTGTTACCAGTTTGCACGTTACCCTTATATGTGGCAAGCGTTTAAGAATTTCCTTTCTTTTTTTTTTGTAAAAAGAGATTTTTTTAGTCTGGCATTTAACTTCCCGCTATTCCAGTATGATGGGTTCAAGCTAGCTCCCTAGCTTAGTGTCGGGTGACAAATTTATACGTCTTGTTTAAAAATATTTGCTAATAAATGGGGAGATGGAAATAGGTCATTAGAGTAACAGTGAAAGGCTTCTGGAGGAATCTCACAGAAGATAATGCAAAAACTTGTATTGATTTCACCGGGGCCCGGGTTTTATCAAGAAAATAAAAAGTGCACCTTAATGGCATTGGTGTACTTACTCCATGTATGATAAGGTCTTGAAAGTTGAAGAAAAATTTGCTTTTCTCTTTCATGAGTGATATTTTAGTTAATAGAATGGCAGCATTCTGAAGATAGAGGTGCAAAAGCATAGGTAATTCTGGCCGTCTGACAAGATAAGAAATGTTTAGAATTATGTCAGCAACTTAAAACATAAAAAATGAACAGAAAGACCCTCTAACCAGAACAGTGGCAAAAAAAAAAATCATATAAAAATAATCAAGGGATTACAATTTAAGATTGGCCTAGAGTGAGTTTAGCATTGATTTGAGGCAGTTCTTGGAATGAGGCTTTGATTTTTCTCAGGGCTGGATTTGCCATCATAGCTTCTCTTTGATGCATTTCTTTATGAATCTGAATGGATGGGCAAGCTGCATGTTATTTATCAACAGCATTTTTGGAAATGTATGGCACCGTATTGGTATCTCTGTAGGGCTCAGGCTGACTGAATAATTGAAGATTGATTTAAAATATTAAGGTGGAGTAGTCAGATTTTTAAAAAAAAATTGTTCAAGGTAACTGATGTTTTTATTGCACAGCACATTTTATGGCTTCTTAAAACAGGTTCTGTGAAGACAGAGCAGACAGGAACAAGTTTGCTTTAATAAAAGTAAGGATAATTTATAAGGGTCTGATTGGGGAGAATGTGTTGGTTCCAACTGCAATGCTGCCTCTAGTCCCAGAACTAATATTTAAGGCTTGTGTTGAAACAATCATGATACCAAAATGAATGAGGCTTTGCCATTGTTTTGAGTTAGTCTGGGATATCACCTAAAATTTTTATTTGCAGATGCTGACGTGTCAGTTGTACCTGCATGCACAGCTATGAGCCATAATCATGGTAGCTGCACATGCTTGCCCTCATCATTTGTCAATTAACACTTGTTCAAGAAGACTATATTAAACTCATACCTTTATTTCAGTCTTTATGTAAATCCCAATCTAGAATAAAGGTGGTAACTCTACTGGAAGAGTAGTGATTTGCTGAGAAGTGCTGGGAACGGGGAAGTCACAGAGCAAGGCTGTTGTGCAGACAGATTGAGTGAATATCTGTTGTAAATAGGGAGAACAGAGGAGATGTAAAATGAGGAAGTAATAAAAACAAGTCTGGGAATCACTTTGGAATTAAATACATTGAGCTGATCCTTCTCAGTAAGGAGTGGAGCACGGCTGCTGGATTTTGTGGAGTTTTGCAATAAGAGCTCAAACCCTGCATTTTCCCTGCCTCAATGTCGGGCTCCTGCCTGTTCTTCTACCTCAGCAGTGTTTGCTTTCTGTGCCCTCCGCTTGGAAACACCAGCGTCTCCGCTGCCGCTCCCTTCCCCTGGAGCTAATGGCAAAGCAGCAAGATCAGGGGAAGAGGCAGTTTGGCTTCCCCCATGCCCACAGTAGCTGAGGTGAAACCTAAGAGGCATTCTTACAGCCCAGGCAGATACTTGATGCTTTGGCAAGGTTGCAAGTGGATACGACATGTTCTTCAAGTGACAAGGCTTGTCTAAGAGTCCTCTAGGGTGGCATTAACTGAGGAGATCGAAGTCTGTATCTAACTTGCGACCCATAGCAACGTTGTGATCCAGCTTGCCTCCATCTTCTTGCATGAACAGCTCAGCATCACCATCACCATTTGTGGTCCTTTCCTTCCATGTTGTCCTCCTGTCCAGCTTTTGAATAAGTTCTCTTCAGGTAGAGTGAATCTCCCAGGGGCCTGTGTTCTTGAGTGCCAAGGCACAAATTCTCATATGTGGTCACTGGGAGGTGAACTGGGCCCAGTCAGTTCAATGTTATGTGAACTCTGGAGTGCAGAGAGGCTACGTGTGCAGGCAGCTCCGCAGGAGCTTTGTTTGCGTCATCTGGATTGTCCTGTTAAAATTGCACGGCCTTGCTGGTGCTGCAGCATGTAATTCCCAGCGTCCCCGCCTTTCTGGGGACAGTGTGTCCAAAGCTTGATTTTAGAACATTTGTCAACCTCACGTCTCGTCAAAGCATCATCGTTTTAAAGCAGCTGAACTCATACAGTGCTGTGTGAACTAATCACTCTTGAAAACCCAGTTTATGGTTCAGGCTGCGTTTACAGGAGGTGTAGCCTTTTAATGGAATATTAAGCCCTCGTTGTTGCAACATAACCTATAATATCTTTGTCCTTTAGTATACAGATGTTAACGGTAGTTTGCCAGTGTCCAGTGGGTTAATTTATGGAGTTTTTATGCTTTTGTTTCCAGTTTTTGGCTCATGAAAATTATTAAGGAAAAAGCTTACAGTCAGCTACATGCTATTTAGGCAATTTGGACTGAATTCAACTCAACTCAGCAGAGGTGCAGAAAATGAAGTACTGTATACTTTATAATTACTGTGTACGAAGATGCCAGATTGTAGAATCTCTACAGGTAATTGTGAGATTGCTATAAAGACATCACATTTGCCTGCAGAGATTTCCCAGTCTGCGACTTTTATCTGGGTTGAAGAGAGAGAAATATTTTCTTTCTACTAGTCCATTTAATATTTTAAACTGAATTTCAGACGAGGTGTTGAAGAAGGCTCTGTTATTGAAAGACCAGATAAAACTCCTCAGAAGCTTTCGAGAAGACTAGACAACCACATTGGTAATAATTAAAATATTTTTTGTTCCGACACTCTACATTGCCAGTCTGCATGGTGCCCTGTCTTCCAAAGGCTGCGGTTTGGATGCCTGTCAGTCACCTGGGCCTTGATCTGGCCAAAACGGAGAATGCCACCTTTCCTCTAAATTTCTGCAAAAAAAGTATTTCCTGGCCCTGACTCTTCTACTTTTTTTTTGTTCTTTACTAGAGCAGCTGTCATTTTCCCCTTTCCTTCCCAACATACGTTCTGTTTGTAATCAAATGGCAGTGATTTCTTTCCTGTGAACTTTCCTCTCTGTCTTTTTTTTTTGTTTAGTTGTTGGTGTTAGGAAAGAAAGGAGAGAAAATGTTTTGAGTTTCCTCCAGCCATCATCATCACCAGCCCTGTGATTGTTGCAGCCTCATGGAGGTTCTTTGGTACTAACTTTCTCTCCCCTTCAGTTGTAATTCTCACCTCGTTTATGACTCTCCCACTTGTTATGTCTTGTTGTGCATTTTTACATTTAAATTGGGCATTCTTTGAGGCACAGGTTATGAATAGACTTGTACTGTGCGGGTGTTTAAAAAAATGAAAAACACACAAGCAAATAAGAAGAGATTAATCGTGGACTGTTTAGTTTCCAACACTTATGCTAATTCCAAACAGTGAGCACAAGAAAAAAAAAAAAAGAAAACCTTACTTTAACCTACTTCATTACTCTTTTTATGAGCAGCAGAGGAATCTATAAAAACCTCAGATTAATTTACTCAGTTCTGGTGCAGAGCTTTCATTTTAATAGTGTTTCGCCAATGCTAAATGATCCAAAGAATTTGAAGGGTGAGGAACAGATCTTTGGTGTCTTTTGCTGTGAAAAACCTCTGATGTGCTTTAGAAGGAGATTAAAGACCACTATTTACTTCTCTTTGTCTTTTGGAAGTGAAAGGATGTTTTGTACCAAATTCTTGAAAAATCCCTGCGAAAAGGTCCATGCGTAAGACGTAAGATGTGCCTCACAGTGACTGCTTTTACAGTATAAACAAATGAAAACCAGCTTGTGTCCTCGCTAAGCAGATTATCGGGAGAGGGTGAAAAGGTTCTTTCTAGAGAATGACTCGTTCTCCTAATTTTTTTGAAAAGCTGGTGGAGCACTAGGAAAGTGGAAATGAGCACAGAGCGCTGCTTTTTCCCCTCACCACACCCTTCTGGTATCAGAGAAATCAGCTTGTATCTTGCAGAAAGAAGTAGAGGATATGGAACAACATTTCACTGTGACTTTGTGTGTTTCTTCCTTGCGTCTGGCCTATTAGTTGGCTTCTCCTGCCTTTTCTGCCCCGGCACGTGCTGACAGCCACTGGGGACGCTTTGCACAACTAGCATAGGTGCATCCTGCCTTCTCCGTGGCTGCTTTCAGTACAGCATTGTCTCACTGCAACCTTTAATATAGCCACTAATCATTTTTCTAGAGTGTGCTAATGAATAAATATATAAGAGGGAAAAAGCCCTCCTAAATGCCGCAACGAAATGTTGCTTCCATTGCTGTTTTTGAGAACTCTGCGCTGGCTGCCTGGGATCTAGGATTTGACTCTCCCTGTTTAAAACAAACGATCAGAAAAAAACAACTGGCAGAACCTGCAGAACACCCCTCTTAAATTATTCAGGCTAGTCTACAAAGCAGCGAGCCTGGCCAGCCAAATTCCATTTATAAGGGAAATGAAAAGTTAGACTGAAAACTGTGCTGCTGTGTTTCAAGGCAATGAAGTTAACTATTGCGCATCTCTGCAAAAAAAAAAAAAGCCTATAATGAGCCGGGAGACCAATCTGTTTCTGCATCTCTTTGTATCCCTTTGATGTAAGAAAAAAAAAAAGGTTTTGTATGCGGATTCACTTGTAAGCACGAAGAATAACTTCATCCTCAGGCTCTGAAACTTTCTGATGTTACAGCTAATTAATAGCATTATTTGTTACCTAGTGCCTTCAGGGTATTTCGTTAGAAAAATTGTCATCCTAGAAGTGTGAAAGACAACAGATTTCTTTGCGCTTAACAACAAGTCCCTGCGTTTGGGTTGGTTTCAGCATCTTACCCATTATTATATCTCGGCTCATGTTGTAAAATGCCCGTTCTTCTGTCATTTTGCTCAGACGTACCTCTGGCGGCGAGGGAAACAGAAACTTCCCTGGGGCTTAGCTGGTGTGCTGACTGTTATTTCCCAATGATCTACAACAATGGTTATTCGGTAACAGCTGGGCCATGTCTTCTTTAGACAAAGCCACTGTGGGGCTGAAACCTCCCATTGCTGAAGCATAACTGTTGCCCTGGTGACGGTTAACTAGCACGTGTTTTATTGTTTCAGGCTGCTTTCCTAGGGTATTTGCAGGTGGTAGAAGATGCTTTCTTAAAGAGGGGTCGTAACCTCATGAACTTTCAGATGTTGCAACAAATTGGGGGACAAAAACATTTTTTTTTCTATCAAATGGATTAAGTAAATCTTATTATATAGCCTTTACGAGACAGATGTAACTCACAGTTTGATTTTTGGTATTATATCCAGATGCTGATACAAGCGTTTCTGCTGTCAAAATTTTGGTTTTGGAATGTGAATTAAAACCATGTTCCACTAAGATTTAAAATAAACATAGTGAGAACTGATATTAAGATTACTGTGACTGTCTTTTGTCCCGGGTATATTTTAGCTCTGGCTTGTTTCTCTATTTGCATTTCTTTTGAAATTGGTATTTCAGTGATTTATCTTAAAAATGCACTTGGATCTACCAGAATTCTTAGGTTGGTCTGATAAATCTCAGGATGAATACAAAATTATCTGTGAATGTGTAGAGGATGGTGACAATAAATCAATAACTGGCTTGTTATTTTAAGTTGGAAAGTATAGGAGTATTCTTAGGGTGTGCACATACAGACAGTGTGTGTGTTTGTATGTGTACCAGTAAGTAGAGAAGCAGACTTTTGTAAATAGGAATTACATCCTCAATTTTTCCTATGCCAAAATTAAAATGGCCTTTAAAATACACTTACTGCATTCAAAAAAAAAAAAAAGTGCTGTGTTACAGAAGAATGCTTCATGTTAGAGAGTTGTTTATTAAGAGGAGACAGCCCCAGGACAAAGGAATAGCAAGCAACATGGGATACAGAATAAAAATGTGGTTAGATGTTAGTAAATTCAGCAAAATCCATTCATAACCTAGTGGGATGAAGAGAGAGCTCCCTCTCCTGTCTGTTTGATAAAATTTATAGAATCTATTTGTGTGTTTACTTTGATTAAGGTATAAATAAAAAAAATGTTGAAATGAATGCCACAAAGCTTGTAATAAAAGGCTTGTATTCGTCTCTTCACAAAGAGCAGTGGCTAAAACTGACTCTATCCTTCTTTTCTTGAGACATTCTAAAATTACTGTTGCATGGGCAATGTGAAATCTGTTTTGAAACAGCAGGTACTGTGTGATATCAGACAACCCGTTTTGTACAGCTTGCTCTAAGATAGGCATGGAACAAAGCTTTTACAAAAGCTTCCCAAGCTTGTACAAAGAGTTGTCCTGATTTTAATGAAATTAACTCTCAACCCAGTGGGCAGGTTCAAGCCCTCAGGATGGTGGTTAATAATTCTCCTTTTTTTTTTTTTTTTTAGCATTTGGAGAACTGTGGAACTATTCAGGGCCTTCATTGATGGAATTTATTTAATGTTACATTTTATAGATAAGGTTTTCTCCAAGGTACACGCATGGTAGGTGTTCCCAGGCCGGCCCAGCTGCTCGCTTTGTTAGAAAGCACACATCAAACCTGTAGCTCAGATACCCCCAGGCCGTGTGCTTTCGCTGTATCCCAGGCAGATATGGAGAGAGTGAGGACAAAGTTTCTGCTGCTCACAGCTGAGCGATTCTCAGGGATTTACAACAGCTACGTAGTGGTGAAGAATTAGAGGCTACTGGTGACTGAATGATGTCATTGGAAGAAAGTGAATATTAATACCTGCCTCGAAACAGTACATCGTTTACTGAAGTGCAAGTGCGAATGTGACTGTGCTTTTTCTCAGACTAATAGTGTTTGTGGCTCTTGATTTTTCAGTTTGGAATGGATTTTTTTCAGAGGAATTTGGGCATTTGTGTATAGATAGAGTAACCAATGAAACTTGGTTGCTGGCTCTTGGTTTACTTGTAGACTTAATGCAGATTCTCTCATGTATCTGTCCGTCCAAGTATCTTTGCTTTGGAACCGCAGCTTCTGCGAGGATCCATCCTATATGCCCTGAAGTGATGGGTGAGGATACATTTCAGAAATACATCACTTAATGACTCCCTTCACTTGGGCTCATGGCTGAACTGCATGAAAACTAAATCCAACTGAATTTTTTGACAGATAGGTTTCCTCTCATGATCTCTACCTAGTACAGTAGCAGGCATTTGGATTGGGGAGTGGAAACTGACGTGAGGTGAGATAAGGTAGGGGGAAAAGCAACAGGTTGTACACTCAGCCTATTCCTCCCTCCTTTTTTTTTGGCGGAGGGAGCCTTAAATAAATTAGCACTTGAATAAATTAGCCACATCTCAGGCCAGAATTTTTACTTGCACTGAAGCCTGAAAGAAGAATGAAAGAATTACCCCAGTTGTTCATTGCCTTACTTAAAGCAAGTTTTTAATATGCAAACTATGTAAAAACATTCTGAACCACAGCCTGCCTCACACAGAATGGCCCGCGCTGTATTCTTCAGGAGTATGTTATGGCTTTACCTTAAGATCAATGTGATATCAGTTAATTGGTAATTATGAAGAGGGAATTTTTGACCATGTGCTTGTCCTGCTGCAAGTTATTTGGCGGCTGAGCAACCCGAACTAATAATCGGTGTGCAGTCACACCATTCCGCATGCCTAGGACTCTGTTTAACCACAAACCAGGATTGAGTCCTCCCCCTTCCCCATTTAGTACCAAACTGGTTTTAAGTGTTTCATAAAACAGCTTTGATTCCTGACATAGCAATGAAGACACATTGAATTAATTATACTCTGTAAACTTCATTTTTCATTGTTCGGAATAAAAAGCAAACAAGGCAATGACAGAGGCTTGAGTGTTGGCAGGAAAAAGGTTGTATTTTGCTGTATAATTACTATCTTATTAGTTCTGTTGAAGAGCAGCTGCTAACTGTTGGTACCAGTTTACTTTATGACTGAAACGACGGTCTTATTTAACAAATGAATTGACATTATTTTTGGGAAGAAAGCATTGAGAATATTTACAGTGCTAGAGCAATGATTAATACCAGTGCCTGCCACATATTCACAATAACACAACATTTACCAGCAAGCTCCCCCCACCTCTGAATTTAAAAGTCCAGACTTACCAGTAAGCATGGATACAAGCTGTTAACCTTTTATTTGCATTTTTCCAGACTTCAGTATTGCTCTCAGATCTGCTCACTGACATTCACAGTCCCTGTAGATACTTCTGCGCTGGGAGAGATGCTGACCGATGCGCGTTTGGAAGTCACTTAAAAAGAAAAGCCTGGTAAATGCCGCTTTGTGCTCAGACCTTTCTGCCTTTGCTCACGGTTTACCGCAGTTACTTTGCTAAAGCGATCCTCAGCCCGGGGCAGTCATCTAAGAGAAGATTTAATTTTTCCCTGATTGCAAGAGGAAGAGTTCCCTCCTTGCTCTCGAATCCCCTCTGAGGTCCCCAAACCGTGGCACTGACACTAGCGCGGGGCCACAACTTCTTAGAGTCAGGCCTACTGTGCCACCGGCTGCTCCTGGGATGTCAGCTCCCAAGTTGTTTCTTCAATAGAAAAGCGTGCATCTGCTCCTCTAAAGTTTCGGAAGCGCCAGAAAGATAGCTGAGAATTACAAGTTAAATACAAGTTTTCTATAGGAAACAGCCTGGCAGTCCGCACTTTGTTATTCACTTGATAAACAGAGTCTTTTTGACAGTCCTAACCTTCTAAACTATAGGTCCTGCTGAGCCCAGCATGAGTCAAACGCTGGGTACCATCTGTCAGAGCTTTAGTGATTTTTTTTTTGGTCTCTCCTCTTTTACTACAATCTGCTAAGAGGGGTGCAGAATAGAAGTTGCTTTTCTACACTTAAATGAGAAAGTAGGGAAATTCAATAAGAAGCATTAAAGAAATCCTGCTGTTCCCTAAAAACTCAGTAGGTACTGGGCAGGAGAACAAATTAGTCTGAGTATTCTGTGTTCCTAAAGATTTCAAAAACAAGTATATAACATACCTCAGATTGTGGGGATGAGAATCTAAACCCCCAACTGAAGAGATGATTTTGAAAAACTAAGTTGTGTGAACTGTGGTATTAGCAAGAGTTCTGAACTGATGCACCGTTCAGAGATTTCAGCTCTTTTCCTAAAGAAACATTCTTAAACGATATTCCAAATTTCCCGTTGATGGACATTTAATAAGAGGAGCTGGCAGAGAAGAAATGGCCCCCTGCTGCATCGCAAAAGAATTGCCAAGGGGACATTTTTCTGTCTCATTAGTTTATATTCAGCCTTAAATTGGCGCCCATTCTGAACTTGGTCAAAGTTTGCTGGAACTTCAGAGACACGAACGAGTATTTCTTTTGAACGCGTTACTAACAACTGATCACAACAGAGGGGTTTGTGGGTTATTACAGCCGTACGTGCACACACAGACATAAGACCATAGCAAAAGAAGCGTCCTGATTTTCCAGTGCTGAGAGCCACGCGAGGAGATGTATCTGCGGGTACCTGTATGGCTCTGCAAGCATGGTGCAGCCACGTATCCATACCGCCTACCTGCACAAATCGGTGGTTTAGAGTCAGCTTCTGATTCCAAACAGCGGTTGCTAATAGTTAGGAGAAAGGAGTGCAACATTGTTCACTGTCATTGATTTTGGAGCGGGTTGCCCACCAGCCTGTGTCTCTTAGGGTAGCCCGGGACTGAGGTAATTTTGTGTTAGGCACTGCAACACCACCTGTGTTAGCTCTGTACCAGTCACGCAGCCCTGTATGTCACAGCCGTTCCTATGGGCACATTTAGTGGCTTTCTTGCCTTTTCTCCCACTACTTCATAGAAGATGTTTTGCCTTTGAGAAGCTGGCTCTGTGGACAGTTGTGCCAGCAGTGCTCGGTTCGCATGTGAAATAATTATAATTGGCCATAGGAAAAGGGTGTGTAATTGCGCATGGCTTTTTGTTCAAAGTCAGTTTTAGAGGGCAGAAATTCTTAAATATCTTAAACAACACACCTAGGTCTTCTTTTACTGTATTACGTTGGCATTACTGACTGGCATCAAGTTCTTTCAATTTGTGTTTATTTAGCAGAAGAGATACATGGCTAACTGTGAGCACAGACTGAAAAAGTTTTGATGCAATTTTCTTATCCCCTTACAGTTTCTTTAGTCACAGCAATCCTATATTGCCATTTTAAAAGGTCAGCAGTGCGATTTTAATGAGCGTTTGATTCTAGTCTCACTGCAATTTTATGCTCATGCAATTTTGCTTAATACACTGGCAAGCACTTGGGCTGACGACTTATTACCGGGAGGTAATAAGCAAGATTCAGGACCTGGATGTTTGCTTTGTCTCTTCTGGTGAGAAGGGTCAGTAAAACATATCCTTCAGGCATAAGCAGGTAGTCTGCAGAAGGCTGTTGTGGCATGCATCAGAAGCAACTGAGATAAAGAAGTGACTTTAAGGGCTTATGTATGGGCAGTTGTACCTGTAGATGTTGTCGTCTGTGGATGTGAACTGTTACATGTGATTTCAACAAATGCACGTGGTGATATCGCAACTTGCCTAACCTTAGAGTATCATTCTGTGGCTTCTTAGTCTCGTCAGTTGCTTGCTGAGCAACCTTTACATTTATGTATTTCCATTTTGCCTTGAACACCTTTGATTAAATGCACTATATGTTGGACTGTATGGCTAATGGTAAAAGTGCTTCAGGCCATGTCCATTCCAGAAAGAGCCTTACCACTTCTTTATCTGTGAGCAAGTACACGTCTGTCAAGATCTGCTTTGAAAGATGCATTGGGAGAGAGAAATGGAACATCTCCAGGTAGAGAGCTATTGCAGAGATGGTGAGCAAAAGCAATGGTTTTTTTCCCCCCTTTCCCTATGCACCGCAGCTGCAATAAGCCTGAGCACCTGCTTCTTTGCATTCTCCTGCTGGTTTGGGCTGTTTGTAACCACGGCCACTAGGCTCCCAGGAGAGACATGGGAGCTTTTTAATGGCACAAGAAAAGCTGGGAGTGCATAAGATGTGCACTTTCACAGCAGTTGCCTCTTTCTTCTTAAAAAGACCGCAGTTATGAGGTCAAATTACATTCTTTTGATGTAATTAGTAAAACTGCATGAGAATTAGTTACCCTTCAGCATGCTGGACTCCACTTGTGAGAGGCCTTTTTAGTTAAATTACTGTACTTTGTCAATATCACATTACTCAATTCGTAAAAGATTGTGATAGCTTTTTGAAGCATTTAAACCAGTGCAACAGTCACTCTGGGATAGCTAGTATTTTGTGGATAGTTAGTAAGTGGCATTTGCTTTAACAGGCTACTATTTATATGCTATCAGGATTACTAGAAGGTATGAATGTTCATTTTCCTCTCTTGGCAGACCAAAGAGACTTCAAATTAAAATAATTATTAAAAACAGTGGCTTGTGTTGATAAAACAGGGTGACATGTAAACCAAAATATTTTTATTCCCTGTTGTATCTCAGGCCTTACAAGTACTATTGCATCTAACTTTATATCTGAACAAGCTAAAAATTGGTAAATAGCTGTCGTTTTAAAACAGATTATTCCCTCCCTTTTTACGTGAGAAAATTTCCTATACAGCTTTTGGTCCATAATGTCTTAAAAACTTACTGGCTGAAATGGTTGGTCCAAGATGGTTAGTTTTGATTTAACGCAGAGTGAGTCAGCCCACAAATAGAAGGTTAAAGCACGTAATTTTGAATGAAAGTCTGGACTATTTGAAAACTAAAAATTCATAGCAAACAAAACTGCATCGAAAGAATGGTACTTTTTAGAGATGATTATGGAGTATAAGCGCCCCTTCTATATGCTTTCAGTGTCATAAAATGTAATGAAATGATCAAAATTAGAGGGGACACAGATGAAACAGAAACCTTACTAACAGCTCAACAGATCTGTATTGTAACTGGAGGTATGGAAGTAGCCCTATAGACCGTCACCCCCATGGACTTTTTCTTTGAGAGCAGCCTGTTCTTAAATTGCCTTGCCATCTAAGGCAGCCTCAAGAAACCTTTCCTTCACTGTAGGCCTGATAGCGTATGATCTTCACACTGACCAAAAAACCCACGGACCGCCACATGGGTGCCTTTACAGGAACAGCAACGCAAGAGCAAAGGTGGTTTTGGATGTTACGTTCTCTTCTCTACCCTGAGGTGCAAAAGGCAGCGAAGCATGGCTGTCGCTTTGCAGGGACGGGGGGGAGTGTTATTGGGAAGCTCTCTCATCCTGCTAACCCCGAGGCTCTCAGTGGTCTCTTAGGGGTTGTGGGCTGAGGAAGGTCCCAGCAGCAGTGACTGTATTTGTTGTGTTTCTGTGAAGGACAGCGCAGTTTGCAGCCCAGATTCCAATAGGTGCCCGCAGATTGTTTTGTGTCAGTCTTTTTTTTTCCTGCCCTGATAAAAAAGAATGTGGCTCGGAGCAGCTGCCTGGTGCCTGAGCTGTAAAGGAGTGGGGCTGGAAAGCACCGGGATTTCTGCTGAAATGCTTATAAAAGTCTGAGGTGCTGCTGAAGGATAGGATGTCACTTCATGTCACTTTGCGCTCTTCACGTGTCTTCAGAGGATATCCCTTGATCACATGAGAAATACTGCTTTAATGTGAGTTTGAATTACGTTACTGTTGCCAGATCTCTTTCCCCATGTTGGACAGACCCATTTTGTGGTTATTATTTATTAGTATTGTATTAGAATTGTGGAAGTCTCCTAGGCTTCTCTTTAAATTTTAAATACTCTAGGAAAACCTCACTATGTCCTGATCCCATAGCCATTAATTTTAGTGGCATAACTGCCATTGATTGGGTGAGCCTTGAGGCCTCATGCTGTATATATCAAGTGATGTTTTTAGAAGACACAAAGTGAAAATACCTTTTCTGGAAAAATACACTACTCTGTCTTTCTCTCTTTAAAGCTAAAATCACACCTCAAACTCAACTTAGGAACTAGTCGAGTCAGTTTTTGTTTAAATATTGAAACACGGTTGAAGAATCCTTTTAGATTGCGGTCTGCATGGATCCCAACAGATATTTCTGAAATGCACTAGAAAAGGAGAATTAATTTTCATTTGTAAAATCATTTAATAGTAGTTAACAGAGCCTTAAAATTTGCTGTCAGACTAAAATACCTTTTCATGGCATTTACAAAACTCTTAAAATAGATATTTGTCATGTAGTATCTTCTTGTGTTGTGTGCATTTCTTAGTCTGGAGTGCTTCATGGGATTATGCGCTTCCTCGACATTTTTCATGCCAGGTTGCTGTTAGGGGTATGGGGCGATTCGATTTACATATGACTGGGGGAATTTACACTGATATTTGACTGTCGGCCTTATGCAAACGACTAGCATCCCATTTGGCAAAAGTAAAATTACTGACCTTTCAAATGTTCATTTGCCTTCAAGTGTCCACTTGGATCAATACAGGCATTGCTGACTACATTTTATGCCATTATGTAATGCCTTGGAATAATTTTACTTCCTCAGTTCCTTCCCACAGATACTGGTAGATATTTTCACTACATATCAAGAGTTATTTATTTCTGATAGACTTTTATGAGTTGCTTAGTGCTCTGTAGAAAAAGTCTCTCTTTTACTTGAAAAAATGCATAATTAAATAATGGTGAGATAATTTTCTTCATATATAACTTTAAATCTTTTAATCTTCTCTGGAAGAGTCTAAAAAATTCAATAATTTTGAGAAGAACCTTCTTCAGGTGATCTCCTTCCAATGGCCTGAAATTCTCCTTAATATTTTTCTTAAAATGATCTGAAAATAGGAGCCCATTCTACTTCACTGGCAAATAAGAGCCAGCTTCTAGACTGCAGTCGTTCAGTACACAGTTTCAAGTGACATACTTGGCACTTACACACTCGTGATTGGAATCCTATGAATAAGTTAGAAAGGAAATGTCAACAATTAGAAGAAAATATTAAGTCATTTCATTTGAAGGTAATCACGAAATTGGATGGGTGTAGTTTTCGTAACAGAGTGTGTTTCATCTGACTTTTCTTGTAGTCCAACCGATACCGTATTGAATGGGGTAGACTAGAGAAAATAGTGCCTTCTGATGATTCTGTAAGTCCCGCTTTCGTATCCCCTGTTTTGACTCGATGGAGCTTTAATTCAAATTTTGTCAATCTCAGTGTCAATTGTATGTTTTCAGTTCCAAACTCGCCTTTTATTGAGTTGCCTGGTCAGTATAGGCAGAAAGGCATGATTTTCATGATAAAAAGAGAACCAATTGGAAGTAGCTACAGCTACAAAATGCCAGTTTTGGCAGACAGAGATGCTGAACGTCATCGTCACACCATTATCTACTTCAGAAAGATGAAAAAAGGATCTCCCTTCACTTAGACAAACACGGATCTGGCAAGAATGCTAATTTCTACAGCTGACCTTCCACAAACACTAAGGCACTCTGTGGGGCAGATTTTAGGCTGCCACCAATTGCCCCGGTTCCATAACAGCATCTTTGGCACTACAGGCCAGCTGGATATCTGCTTCCAAAACCTCCTTTTTCATCTAACGGACTGATTTCCTACAATTCTCTTACCACAAATAAAGCTGCATGGCTTTGACAGTTACTGTTTAATAAAAGCCCAGACATTAAGAGCAAAGTTGAAAAGCTAAAATCTGCAGAGAGAGGTTGTGCCCGACCCAGCCATTGACTAACAGATTAGATGAGAAATAGTAGTTTCTTACCTGTCTTTCATAAACTCACTGTTTTTCTTTGTGTTAATAGAGGTAGGTAAATCCTTTCAGAACTTTTTGTTTCAATAATCTCTGATGCCCAGTTTTACTTCTGTGAATCTGTGGACATTAATTTGCTACTAGCAGCAGTGTTACCTGCTGGAACACATGATGTGCCAGAGCAAAATAATCGGAGCAAGTTATTAACACTTCAAGGTTGACCCGCCCTTTATCGCAGAATTTGTTCCGTATGTCTTCTTATTGATCTGACTCATGCAGCTTTTTGTCACCTGGGAATTACCAATTCAATGTTTTATTTGACCATTTATCTCTTTAGCAAAATTGTTGCAATCTCTTTGACCTTTTAAAATGTTTATGACAAGGTGTTTGCAGTTAATTGCGCTCATAAAAGAGGAAAGCTCAGATGAGGTCTAATGTGTGCAAGGAGCCAATCAAGACTTTCTTACAAAAACATTCTAAGCTCTAATGTATTTCTTTTATTTGTGATATAATTAAAAGAAATAAAAATTTCCCACACCGGGAAGACTGGCACTAGGGACTGCAACTTGTCCTTAGACCATCACAATAACACCACTGTGTTCTCAGTCCCTACTTCTTCCTTTGTGGGGGAAAGCGCCAACTGAAGGTAGAAATTACCTAAAAATAGAATCACTTATTAAAACTGCAGTGTGTAAGCACGTGCACATGTGTTTCTTGTCATTTTTTATTGATGCCTGCTGGTGGAACACCCATGTTTGCACATTGTAAGCAGTAATTTTGTTCATGCTGCCTGCTGTTTAAGTTTGTAAAATGGAGAGAACACAGGACATTGGACTGAGATCGACAGGTTGAGTCTGTCCAGTTTGTTACCTCTGGCAATGCCTTCCCAAAATCACTGTCACAAGGTGTCCTAACCCTCTGCCCTGTAACTCCAACCCACACCCTCACATACTGCACATCTCCAACACCTTCCAGTCATGCTCTCACTCAGTTTCCTGCAGGCTCCTTGCTCCTGCCTGTGGCTGTGGACAGAGATGATGGTCCCTGGACTCTTTCTTTTGTGCAAAAGGGCACCTTCCAGGTAGGAAAGATGCCATAAGGCTTTACCCCAGGGCTGCAGATGCCTCGTGGTAGAGGCAGCAGCGCTGAGCACACGGCGGCAGGGCTACAGCTCGAGCGTTCTCGGTGCAGGGCTGCAGATTTGGCAGCCTGGGGATATTATTATCTTTTAATCTCCAAGGGCTGTCTGTGTTGTGGGGAGATCAGCACAAACCCTGTCTCGAGCCATGCTCAGCCCACAGAAGAGCCCATCTCACTCCATTCGGCAGCACCGTGTATGGTCTCGTTGCAGGCACCCCAATAAATCGCTAATCTGGTATAAATCTGCATCCTGCCAGTAGAATTAATGAGGTCACCCTGTTTTCCTCAGCTGCTGCGCTGGTTTGTGCCTCCTGCCTCGTGCATCTGAATATGGCAATCTGGAAATGACTGCACTCTCAAAGCATTACAATTATGTAGTATGGCACTGTGAAAAAAGTGAGTATAGTGGCACAGCTGTGCAAAATTTTCACAAAATGAGACAGAAAAGTCACTAATACTGATGCTGTGAATATAAAACCAGTCACTCAAGAACGCTTGAATTATTTTCTGAACTAGTAAAGTATTTTTATGTGTGTGCACAAGTGACTACATGTCTATTTTTGTTGTGTATGTGCTACTACTCTCCCGTTGGCAGAGTAAAACGCAGATTTGCAGCTTTTCCAGCTGTGCATTTCCCACAGCTAACGGAGCACATGGTCGCTGTGCTTCCCTGCAATTTTCAAGGCCTCTCTTTAAATGATAAGGCCCGAGGTGCTTGGCTTATTCACATCTGCTGCTTTCCCAGAGGTCAATCAAACAGTTCTGCATTCAAGAAGTAATGGGGTCTTACAAAGGAAAACAATTATTTCACTTGAAATCTATTGATCTGGTTTCTGTGGTTTGTGTGGTGTTTTGGGTGCAGAACAGTTGCTTGAAACAATTTGAGATCAATTCAAGTGTAACTGAATCAATAGAAAACCATAACTGAAATGCACTGCTCTTGTTTTTTTTATAAGAATGCATTTTTTGCTACCAATAGTAATATGAGAATGCTAAGAGTGGTCAAAACAGAAGGTCGAAATTAGAAACTCTTAAGTATTAATGACAAATACTACTTCTGGCATCAGATTGCAGTCTAAGATTGCAGCTGAGACATGAATAATGTTATGAAAACAGTGATTTGTTATTTTTAAAAGTATTTTTTTAGAAGCTTTCCAAAGAGTTGGGCTAATTTCTTTTCCTTTCTGAGTATCAAGTCATCCAAAGCTAAATATGCCAGGTTTATGATATTGTACAGAATGTTGCTATCTTTAAATAATTTTGCTTCAAGAAGGCAAAATTTGCATTTTTAAATTACATTACTTTCACAATAAATGCTGGTGCTAGAGATCTGTTATTTTATAACCAGGTCTCCTTTCTGTCTATACTGCCAGCACAGTTTGGTTTTATTTTACTCATTTTTATGTGTGCTCTAGTTCTCTTTTCTGTTGAGAGTTTATTCAGGCAGAAAATTTCTGACCATTCAAAAGAAGTTTGAAAACAATGGATGAGGAAAGGCAATCGGGGTATCAGAAGATATATTTTGACATTAACTCTTTGTCTCCTGCCAGAGTACTGGCCGACAACGAAACGAATGGAGCAGAGGAAGCTTTTGTTAAAGCAGTTATTAAACATTCTACGTCATCTTTTAGTCCTGCACTTAGAAAAACATCATTTTGAAAATCCTTCCTGTAAAATGCTGACAGAAGTGTGGTGGACACTAAAATAGGCAAGTTTGTTTTCAGCTCTATAGAATGTTTCTACTAATGACTTATTCTGGAGGGGTAAGAACTCTTTGGGATCCACAGGATGAAGGTCATAACTGTTTTTCTGAATTCCCCATTTCTGTGGGCAAGGACAGCAACCACAGGAAAGTAATCCACAGTTAATTATGAATTAAAAGTGATGGGCAGAGAGTTTTAAAGTCTTTTTTTCAGCCGTTCCTGAAATTTTGACTGAGAACAAGTACTGCTTTTGCAGCGTGCAAGTTTGATTCCCTAAAATAATTATTTGATGATGATTGGTAGTGGATATGGGAAGAAATCTGCTCCATTAGAAATATGCACCACAACAGATTTTCACAAGAGACCATTACAATTTTAATGCTGTTTAAGCAACCTTTTGAATGCTCTTGGAAAGGACATTTTGAATAGACAACATGATATTGAACTGTTCAGATAACCCACTTGTGTTCTGTGCAGAAATGCCTTTTATATGCAGAAATAGAGATACCTAAGCCCATAAAACATTGCCCATGGAGATGCAATTGATTTAGTCCCATGAATGTTAGTTATAGTGAAGTGCCTTAAGCAAATTCAAGAAGATGCTTGAAATACCCTGTTAGGAATTTAGCTAGTCAGTTTAGTTAGTCTTGCCTAAACTTACCGGTTTTAGCAAAATATTATAATGACAATATCGGCAAGAAGAAAACGGAATGCTTATTTTAGTGCCTTTTAGATCATCAGTATGGACCGGTGACTGGTTATACAGAGGATTCTATCTTTTTAAATACATGTTAATTCATTAAAAGAAGACATATTAATTATTAGACCTACGTTGCCTGAGCTGCATGGCAGCGAGACGTTTTGCAGAAATGGGTAAGAGATGAGCAGTAAGTAGTGATGAGCTGGTAGTAGAAGGGGAGACAGAGAGGGCAGGAGAAGAAGGGTGATAAGTGTAAGAAGACGAGAAGAATGCACCAAACTTTTAAAAAATGCTGCGAGCAATGATTAATACAGAGTCAAAAAGACTTGGGAAAAGAGTCAGTAGGCATAGTAGTGACTGCAAACAGAGCCACTGCCAGGAGAGGTGGCTCAGGTTGCACCACAGGTACTCAGACGGTGCATAAATACTCGACAGGGCCTTGAGTAGCCTGATCTAGTTGAGAGGCGTCCCTGTCCATGACAGGGGGGTTGGATTAGATGATCTCTAAGGTCCCTTCCAGCCTAGGCCATTCTATGATTCTATGATTTACCCTTTACCTGGCTGTCCAGATTAATGACAAGGTTTGTGCCCCAGAGTCTGCTGCTGCTGTTGTTCAGCCAAACTTCTGCTGCGTTACGACTTGCTTTGACTTCATTGCTGCCATCCTGGTGTAAGTGGTGTAAAACAATGCCGAGCCAGTGACACGTAGTGTAACATCTGCTACAAAAGCGAAGTGGTCATGGATAAGGTCCCCAAGTACTGAGTTCAAAAAAAGATGATAGGAATTGTTTAATTCACAAGGGCTGCCTTATAGGAAGAAATCCTGGCACAGGAAGTCCCTGAACCACAAATTGCTGGAGACTGCACGGTGTCTTTGCTGTATCATTGTCTTTTCCTGGTGGCATCTGCTCTGTGCCACAGCCAGAGGCAGCACTCAAGGTTTAGTCTAACTCATTTGGCTGTGTTTACATGTTGCAGTCCCTAGAAGAGGCTACAGATACTGAACAGTGGCCAATAAAGGTTGTAACCTCAAATTAGGTGCAGGAGCTGTAAGAGTGCTCAGTCTGGTCACTACTACTGATAGTAGTTGTACTGTGCCTGGGTTGCATCAGATGATACAACCTGCGTGAGACTGGTTGTCTCATGAAAAAAGTTTTTCCAATGCAATAGAATGTACAAAGAGATTAAGATTTTGTTTGTCGATCTTACAATTGGAAATCAGAAATTAGGCTCAGTGTTTGTGCTGCACTGGATGAAGATGGAGGTAAATAATACGGGTGACTTGTGGCTCAAATTGTTGTTGCTAAAGAAAATCACCCTGTGCAAGCTGTTAGTGCTCTCTTTTCCAGAAAGATTAGTGCTACAGCAGGCTTGGGTCTTCAGGCTGAGCTCAGAAAAGTAGGCAAAACGTACTTTTTTTTTCCAAACCAGATAACACTCAAAGCTGCCATCAGTTTTTCAACATTGCTTACTGACTAGCTCCAGAGATATCTGTTAGATAGTAGGATTTCTGCTGAACAACTGTCATCATATTGAACAGCTGTGGACCTGGCAGGTCCATGACTTTCAGAAATCTACATTACTGGGAATAAATAACACATTCATTCATCTCCTCCTGCAATGGAAACCAACCCTCATCATGCTACGCTTCATAATTTAATTTCCCTCTGGATGTAATTTCCTCTAAATTTAGGGATAATCTCTGTCCATCTCTTACCTCGTGGCGTGTTCAGCTTGAATGACTGCTGCAGTGCAGAACAGAGAGCAGCACAGAGTGAAGAACTGTCCTTCTAAACTCTGCCATGCGAGTGAGGACTGTGCCATACCCTGCGGGCAGTTGTTACGTGCCTATCTCGTGTACAGACCTTGAGTGGTATCTGTAAGCACAGTGTTATGAACAGATCTTCCCAGTTAAGACTCCTAATCTAGTTTTGGAAGAGAAAATTGGAGTTAATATTCAACCTGGTTCAGTTTCCTTTCACCATTCTTCATCTGAATGACTCCAGTTTAATTGCAAAGTTGAAATGTGCTATCCTCAGAACAAAATTACTACGAGGTAAGTAATGCTAAGGAGAACTGATGTTGGTTGTTTCCATTTAACGTACCGAGTGGAATATCACAATTTATTTAGGTAATAGACTGCTACAAAGACTAATTAGAAACTGTGAAAGTCAGGAATCATAAGGAGTAGTGAATCTTGCAATTAGCTGGGATTTGAAAGCTGACAGAAAATCAAGATGCTGAGCGTCACAGTGTGGAGGAAAGTATTTGTGATGGGTGAGCAGGTAACTGCGGTGCCAGGGGCTGTGGTTTTCCTTCATGTGCTTTTTCTGGAGACGTTCCGATGAGCACATGTGCACCGCAGTCCACTTGCTATCTGCCTTTGTGGCATACGGAGTTAAGTGAAAAAGAAAGTCTGTTAGACTAACGTTGATGTCTTTCTCCTTTACCTATTGTAAGAGAGAGTTACCTATTCTGTGACATTGCAGCTCTCTTGTTTATGGGCTAGATCCTGAAGGACTGAAGTGGGTTGACAGAGGAGCAGGGTATCCTGTGGCTCCCTGTGTGTCGGGTAGGTGTCCTAGACCTCTATGATCTGCACTCTTGTCAAATAAATGCTCAGAAAAGCCAAAGTCAGTCCTGAGAAAGTTCAGGGACAAGCATCCTTTCGATTAGGCACAAGCTTGTGATAGTCAGGAGATTGCAGTAGCCAGTGCCAAGGCAGGTTATAAACGTTTACTGGGCTGACTATGAAGTGAGAAATTATTAGTGAAGATTGGGTATTTCTGAGATAATGTGAACGTGTCTGCTTGTTTTGTTCACATGTTTTTCAGTTTTACCTTTACGATACTTCGAGTGCCACCGTTTTTCTTTCAGCCCCATGACAGGTTTCCTGGCTGTTTTTTCCACTGTGCTCACAGTGATCACAATGATCATCTGCAAAGGTATATGCAGATGGGTCTGGGTACTTCTGCTGAAGAGTTGCGAGATACTGAATGTGTCTTTTGCTTTAAGCACCTTTAATCATGCTTTTTGAAAGCATCAGCTCTACACTACAGTTGGAATATACTTATCTTTGTACGACTAATACAACAGTACTTTTAATATAAACCACATTTAATACTTTAGGAGAAGTGTATTGCTATTGAGTGCATGATATGGAGCGTGATCAGAGAGAGCTGATTCTGATACAGAAGTTAGAGAGGTTCACTTCAGGCTACTACAAGTATATGGCCAGATGACATTTTGGGTCCAAATTTGGAGAAGCATTCAAAAGCTTTGCTTTTTTTTTTATTTTATCAGAATGCCTGTTCTACACTATTCAGCATAGGGCATTAGTCCTAATGACACTGATTGATTGTAAAATTTGTTGTTGAGAAGTCAACACGCCTGAGGGAGTCAGTGGGAAAGAGAGAGTTTAAGAATAGTCACGGGAACTGCAAACACCAGGGAGGCACTTGAAGTGCCTGGAGTGTGGTAGAGTGACAAAGGCAGGCTGTACTTTGGAGAGGAGTGCACGTTTTTTAAGACTGGGTAGTTTTCAGAGATGCTGGGTTTCAATCTTTTCTCATTATAAAATAGCAACAGAAACCTGAGAGGAAGATTTCAAAGCAAACAAATGCCTCTGCAGTCAGTCTTCTCCCAAGTCTGTGCCTTTTTCAGCCGTCGTTTGTAGATGCAAAGTGTATCCAAATAATCACTTACAAATCATTAGTGATTGTGGTACCCTGCCATGAATTTACCAAAAGAAAAGGCAGCTAAATTTATATTTTAGTACTGTTCGCCATTCCTCTCCTTAAAATCTATAAAAATGCTTGTAGGTGTGTCACATCACTGTGGTTTTTAATGATTCAAACTGTCTCAGAAAGCCTGCATTTGGCTATAAGAAACTTACCTGAATAAAATTGGATAGGATATATTCTAAATTAATGATGAAAAAACAATTAATAGATGTTCCTTGGCTCTCCGGCCTGCCGGTATTAGTGCTTTGTGGCCCTTTCCATTATTTATGAGTCCTAAGGAAGCAGGTTAATCCAGGACAGCTGTCAGAATTTGCTTGGGACTTCCCTGTGGGTGTTTTAGTCTAGCCTTGGGTGTTTTAGTCTAGCCTTGGATGTGCGCATGTTCTCCTGAAAGCCCAAATTTTTCAAAACAGATGGGACAGAAGGACTCCCACTACTACAGACACTTGTGGAGAAGCGCTCACGACTCCTGTGTCTGTCCTGCTCTGTATCAGCTCTCGTGTGCTGGGTGGAAAGCAAAGGGATCACTTGTGAGAGTGAAAATTTGGGAAAATCAGAACGTGTGGATCATAAATGTCTCAAAATTCCTGATTTCCTCACAGGGAAAAAAAGACCTGCTGCTCTGTCTCAGACTGCAGAGAGGCTGGTAGCTGATGGGAATAGGAAAATGGAAAGCATTTATGTAGAGAACTCTGGTGCTAGTGACACCTGGGCATTGCTGGTTTGTGCCTTTCTGCTGCCTGGGACTGGCACACTTCCTAGTGTCACAGTCAGAAAAAGATAAATGGAAGTTCCCTTCCTAGCAAATTTAGCAGCATTTAGTAATTTAGCAAGTGTAAGATGACAAACAGAGTTAAGAACAGATTGTAACTATGTGGCTGCTATATGCAGTAATTTTGTAGTAGAATTAAGATTGAGTGCCTTAAAAACAGCTTCTCATAACATAATCTATTTGGTTCTCTTATAAATATATACATTACAGATATGAGTTATATCTGAAACTTAGACTCCAAGATCCGTGTGTTTGAAGCTCTTTCTTGGTGGGTAGTCCCTATAACACATTTTTCCTTCATTTAATGCCCTTGTCCATAATCCTGTTTAACGTGATTTCTATTTGGGAATTAATATGTGAACCATGGAAGGTAGCAGTTGCTGGACCCGGGGAAGCACAACTTCTGAACAAAGAAAGATCTGCCCCTGTTCAAAGTGCAGAGAAGGTCTGGGGGTCCGTAGGCTTACCACGAGTGTGTAGTGTGGATGGTTAAACCCTACTACAAGGCCAGGGTCTGATTATTCTGTTTTATGATCATCTGTTTGTCTATCACCTCATTGATGTGAGAGTGGCATAGCAAGTATTCAATAATTTACATACTCTACAATATAGCCAAATATAAATGATGCATTATTGTTTCATTTAGTCCCATTTGAATTGATTGTCATTTATCAGCATTGCGATTATTTATAACTTTTGCTGAGATTACAAAGTGCAAAATGTAATGCATCAATCAAGAAGCTGAGTTGCACTTCCCTGATTTATAACGGGTTTTTAAATTATCGGGACCTGATCCTTTTATCATGTGTTTATTTAATTTTCCAACACTGAACTTGAAAAGAGGGGCCAGGAGGTACAAGGCTAAAGCTAAGGCAGAGAGAGATGACACTCCCTTTTTTTTTTTCCCCTTGCTTTGCAGTATTGACCTTTACTATTTTAATTTTTACTTAAAAGTGTACCACAAAAAGGAAAACCAATACTGTTAATTTTAGTGATGAGATCAGTGGTGCCCGGGAAGCCCCTGGGCACAGACGAGCCTGCCGCCACAGCAGGGGAAGATCGCACTGGGGCCAGGTGGCCGGTGTTACCTGAGCCAAAGCCCTGTGGAGGAAAACAGCAGGAGGAGGTAACTCTCCGTTTTCCTCCTACCTGCACTGACTTGTAACAGCTGACCATCGCTGAGGTTTCGCTTACTCTTAGACATTGTGAATTTTTTTATGGACTATATGTCTGTTTTGAACTTTTTTTACGATTTGAGATCGTTTCCAGTCTTTACACAGGGTGAGAGCTGAATGTGCTGGAGAGGCTGGTGTGCCCCCAGCCCGCTTTCCTTACCCCGAATCCACGCACAATCCTTATTTACCCAGCCAGCTCCCTGGATTTTTCTGCAATTCAGGTCAGGCTTTCTCTCCTCCATCTCCACTATGCTCCTGATCTGAGGGTTATTCCACGGGAAGCTTAAAGAAGGAGCCAGGCCTAATACACGGGGCACTAATGTCTTCGCTTGCTAAAACGTGTAATCCCAATTCCTTCTTTTGAGTGAGGCAAGTGATATTAATGATGAATTAGAGGCTAGTTACATAGAGAACATGGGGATGCTGGCTCTCCTGAAACAATTTTCAGTTGAGTTAGAATATTATAAAATTTGTTGAACAGAGAAATCACACAATAGGTCCCTTTTGACTATTGATAGCTTTCGCATTTAGTCACTATGCAACCTTTTGTGGTTTGGGCTCAACTAATTGCTTCCATGTTAAAAATTACACCAATAGTCAGTAGCACCGCTGGAAAGCATGGAGATGCGTGCAGCGTGTGGCTCACTGCGCTTTTACCCTACCTGCTATCCTTACTAACATTTGCTCTGCTAAAAGAAAGGAAGATTGAGCATAAAAACCTGAAGGTCATCCATAGAGTTGTCGCAACAGCCGTCTATGTGACTTTAACCCTGTTGAGGAAAAGTAATTACCCTTTGGCTTCTGATGACCTCAACTAACCTTTGTTGAAGGACCAGAGAAAATAAAGGCTGACCAGCAGCCTGCCCTTCCTGCCCTGTGGTTAACCCGCTCTGGCAGTGAAGGACACCCTCAACAATAGAACATGAAAATGTTGCCATGGAAATATCATTGGAAGAAGAAACAAAAATCTATTACAATTAATAGCGTTTTATTAGGTGACTCCTGTAGAACTGTTTAATCTGTGGAAGTTGCTCTTCCTTCAGATCTGGGGTCAGAAAATTTCAGGAGGAATAAAAGAGGGAGGGAGAAGGTAACGTTAAAAATTCAGGGGCTGTTGACAGAGCTGAAATGGTTTGCATGAGATAAAAGAATTGGCTAGATGTTGCACACTGTAAGTATGGGAAATGATAGAAAAGAATAAACGTGATTACAGTAATTGCAAATTAAAACCACCAGCTATCCAGCTGGTCAGGAAGTGTATAGATACGCAAATATTTTGGGTTTGTTATATGGCAAATAACAAGGGTCATTTATCTTTGCAGATTTTTTTCACAATGCTAAGGCCTTGCCTAGAGAACACCAGGTTATTTGCAGAGAATGTCATGCTTTTGTGTAGCTGGCAGTTTCAGAATCAGGTCCTGCAATGCTTTTGGCTTGATCTTTCTTTTCTCCTTTTACTGTTTATTAAATTTGACACCTTGTGATACGTATTACATTTCTGTTAAATTCCCTGGTCTCTGGGTTTAGGCTGAATCTTTTGCTGTTTGTTGCCTCCAGTGACTGGTAGTTTCAGTTGGAGCTGACAGTGCTGCACATTTTCAGAAGTAGCGCAGTAGTTTCTAACAAGATGGTGGTTCTTTGGCCAGATGAGGACAAAAAATTGTGAAGATGTGAAAAATCTACATGTTACTGATCTACAGTGTTCCAGTGTCTAGAGCATGATAAAGCATTTCAGTTAAGTAAATTCTGTGACGTTCCCTTATTCATACAACAAATTACGATACTTTAATTAATGTAGGAAAAGGTTTGAAAGGTGTGTTTCTATATATGGGTACCGAAACAATTTTAAATTACCATATTGCCTTTTAGAGAAGTAAGAAATTTTGGCAGATTTGTTTTAAGATGTATCAATACACAAGCATATGCCTGTATTTTCTGGTACTGAAAATGAATTAAAAATAATATTTGTTACAACACATCTTTTAACGGTGCCCAAATTCATATAGTAGCTTCCCTTTTCTGGTCTTCCTCCCAAAGCACAAATATTTAAAATGCTAAGAAGATGTCAGCCAAAATACTTCCGTTAGTGATAATCTCACCTTTAGTGTAAATGGGAGCAAGTTTGTGCCCTAACTGGCTATTTCTAGTAATATACAGCAAAGCACACTAAGGGGATGAGTTGCGGTAAACATCAGATTGAAATCTTTTCCTTCTTTTAAAATGGGGAATCAGATTTTTTTTTTTCCTCCACTATTTTTAGGTGGCAGCTTATATTAATATAGCTGTGGATTTCCACCATGAGAGTACTCTTCAATTTAAGCGTATTTTCAAGTGGTAATTTGAAAAGAGAACCTAGTATGCTGTCTAGAAGCAACTGTTTATTTGTCTGTGAAAAAGACTTGGATGCGAAACATTAAAATAATTTTCTGTATCGCAGGCCTAGTAATTTTCTTAGCCTTTAACTATATTTTTACTATACTTTACTTTAACTATATTTTTTAACTATATTTTCTTAGCCTGTAACTATATTATTCAGTTGTTAAAGTTAGTTTGCCATTTGAAATTTTTGAGGACGGAGCACACTATGTCTAGATGCAGGATCACTCTAGTGATAGTGCACCCTGCCCTTTGTTTATAAAATGTTAACTTGTCTGTTGCTTTAAGAGGAACTGTCTGCTGCTGTGTTCATTTACAGGCTTTGGTCAGATTCCTTTAACTGTGTAAGCTTGTATTTCAAGTTATGAAAACAGTGTAAGTCCAGTATCAAGGCAATGTGCTTTCATGAATTTTCAACAATCATTTGGCCTGTCACTGGCTCCAAATCATTGTTTGCTTGTGTAACTCACCTGCTCGTGGTGCTGTGGAGAGCTGTTACCTGTGTCGTTGAATGTTTTGCTTTTTCCCTTGGGCTGGTGTCAAGATTCTCACGTTACTCCCTCTCCATCTCCAAGGTCTCTCAGACCATTGCACTCTGGCTGAAGCTCAGAACAAAAGTCAAGGAAGTCCATCAGCAGCCACGGAGTTTCTGTTGTTCTGTTTGCTGAAGAGGGAGAGGAAGCAGGAGGAGGAGAGTTACGATGTGTTGCTCGAAGGTAAGCCTATTGGTCACTGGCTCAGTACTTGAAGGAGTCTGAGAAATCCCCTTAGATTATGCACACTTCGCATTATTTCTACATTAGAAACTGTTAAGGTGTCTTCACCTTCACTTGTGGATTGTGTTCTGTCATGCTTTAATTGGAACATGCACTTTATCTTTCTTCCATTTTAGCCGAGCATAATTCTGAGGCCTTTAGAAACGTCTGAATTTATCAAGATTTTAATTTGTGGGATTAATAGACACAGAGGACTGAGGGATCTAGGAGCTGTTAGTTGTTCCTCTTGTTGAGTGTTTGCCACAACAAGAATTTTCTGACTGAATTAGTAGTGAGCTGTGTCTACTTGCTCTGGTTTATAATGTGTTTCATACTTTCATTCTCTGAAATACACTGTTGCCTGCCATTGTCACCTGGATGGGAAGTTTAATACAAACCCTCTTTATAGGGTTTTATTTTACTACATCACTGTTACTCTGATATGTCTGTACAGGTGTGTGTCATGTTATGCTAAGCATAGTATAACTTAGATAAAATGTAATTTGGGTGCATATCAAAGCAAAATAGTCAGGAATGTTTTTAATTCAAGTGCAAAGTCTGGTCACATGCAATCACTTGCTTTTGAACACAACCCCCTATTCATACTGATATTTTTTTTCATATGTTCATTGATATTTTCACCATAAAACATACAAATGTAGTTTGGTAGCTGCTAGCATATTCTCCTAACATGTTGTGGAAGGTCATAAATGAAATTATTTTTGTGTGATTCTGACCTGATAAATTCACAGACATCTGTAAAATGCAAGACTTTTAAACATACCACAATTTGCAAAGCTTTAATTGATCTAGCATTGCCTAAGTGGTGTCTTTAGCTCGTGGCCTCCTATTGTTCTATAGCATTATCTAAAACTGTTATGCCTTTCAAGAGAAAAACCGACAATACCAAGGTTTAAATGTTGTATAGATGTTCTAGGCAGAAAAGAGAATTGATCAGCGGTAATTCCGGCAGAAATATTAATTATAACAAGATTACTTCATGGCAAACTGCAATATTGGAAGTGCTGAATGAACATCTGATTCTCAATAATGTAAATACAGTCTGAATATCCAAAGCATTGCAAAAATATTTATGCATTATTTTGGCAATTTGCACAAACTACAGAGGAGGTATTTTTAATAAAATAGTATGACATTTCTGTAGCAAATTGCTGTCACTTTCAAGTCAGCTACTAGACATTTACTAATAGTACAGCAATAAAGCATTGAATATAGTTTGGCTAAGTCTTTATTGGTAGCCTACATCACACAAACAGATAAGTACATCTTTATCTTGATGGTTTTGTTTTTAAATCAACAGCAGTATTAGATATCCTAAAAGTTACCATAGTCATTAAATACCTTATAGTGTTGTATCTCTGGTAATCCAATTTACAAAACTATATTCTCAGCAGAAACTCCTGGGGTACACAGTAGCTCTCTTCAGTAAGCCCTTCCTGCTTTTTCTTGTCATGAAGCAGTGATGGTACATTTTTATCCTGTTGATAATTTGACTCTCTTTAAACTATTTCTTGTTGACCCACTGGATTGGTCTTTATTAGGGTGGAGGTAGCTGGAAGACTGAAGGACCGCAGACCGTGTATCATTCTTCCTTTTTTTACTGTACCTTAATATTCTCAACATAGCATCATTATTCTGAGGCAAAAAGAGAAAAGCTGGTCCATCATATATTCCACACATTGCTAATCTTTCCTCTCTGTCCTGCGGTGCTAGAGAGGGGGATTATTGCTGCGGAAAAAAAAAAAATCTGGCCATAGTGTAGGAATAATCACTGCAGTCCGGCTCACCCCCACACCTCTTTCTCTCTCTCCTCTCTCTCTCCCTCTGTTTGAGGCCCCAGCTGATTCAGTCTGCATCCATCCATACATAAATCATTGCCCTTATTCTATTGGTTACATGGTACATGGCAAGTATTGATTTTTTCCGTTGCCTCATTGCTGGAGAACCCATGGTTTTTGTGCGACTGAAAATGCAAAATTTTTTGCTGGAGATCTCGTCAAGGTACAAAAATGACAAGCAAGGAGGGTGCTGTTTTCAGGTTTGTGTGACTTAAAAATTTCGCCTTCTCTGTTCTACCCTACATTTGCCTGTGTCCCAAAAAGTCATGGCTTGTTTAATCACTACTGCTTTAGGTCAGCTCGCTGGCTAAGCAGCAGGAGAATAAGCAAACAGAAAGAGAGCCTGGCTGTTCTGAGAAAGCGCTGCTTAATTATTAAAAGTTTAATTATCTTCTGAACCATTAACAAAAAGATAAAGAAAAATATGAAAAAAATGCTGTTGTAAGGGAAGAAACGAATCCTAGGTGCAAGGTGATAATATGTTGCGGGAAGATGGACGTTTGTTTCCTTTCTGCATAACACAGAGGAGGAATATTGTGCTTAAATCTTGAGTTAGGTCACTGGAGCATTTCGAAGCGTATTTCCTCACCCTTCATCAGGATGATTGTTGTATTGAGTTAATTTTTCTCAGCATTCAAAGCTGCCTGAAAATGTCTCACAAAAGATAGCACCTTGTTTCCTGAAAAAAAGTAGTTTTGAGGAATAGGTTAAAGGACACATTACGAGACATTCTCCTTCAGTAACAGAGAATTCCCCAGTATAAGACTCAGTCTTCTGAGAGCCTGATCCAAAACATACTGGAGTCACCAGAAATGTTTTTGTTGACTCCATAGGTGCTGGATCAGCCTCAGATTGCACAGAAGCAAGTATTTTCCTTTTTTTGGATACCATCACTTTTCCCCTGTTTGGGAGAAGTGAAATGGGTTAAGATGAGTGGTTTATAGATGGATATAGGATATTATTAGATTTAATCTGATTACATCTTTTAAAATGAGGTGTATGCAAATGTGTGTTTATTTTCTTTAATGCCTGTAACGCAAATTCTGACCTGTGCCTACCCTGCATCAGTTCCAATTACTGTATTTTGCTTCTGTGGGGTTTTTTTTCTGCGTTTGAAAGCCACTGTCCATTCTTCTTTTTACCTGCACTACCTTTAGACTCCAGTCTTCCACCAGATGTTGCGTAGTCTCTATTTAAGTGTTGCCCCCCCCAATTTGTGCCAATTGCACATCCAAAGCGGCTGACATTTTCTGTCATTTGCATGCAAATCAAATGCCTTCAATATTTATATCGCTTTAGAGCTTTTATGTTTCTGGGGCTGTAGAAATGGATCATCAGGTTAAAATTATCAGTAAGGAATCCCAGCCAGATACCTTTGCTTGCTACGTGGCAGATAGGGGAGCTAAAAAGGCGGTGATCCCGCTGGCCCACTATTAGAGAACCAGGGCTGGAGTGTTCAACGAGCCCTCCCCCGAAGCTGGCTCCTCTCCTGCAGGACACAGCCTGCACGGACCAAAACCTTGGGTCTTGCTGGAGTGAGCCATCTCCCTATGTCTGATGGGGCCAATTGCTTCCTTACTAATGCCCTTTTTTTCCTCCAGATGTATGTTGCAGCTATTTTGAATGTGTAACTTTTAAAAAGAAAAGAAAAAAGGTAAAATTGGGGGAAACCTGAATTTTGAGAATTATAATTCATATCGGTTTTGTTTAGCAAAAAGGGCAGGGAATTGTCACCAGCAAATGAGCTTCACTGGAAATGGTAGCATCACTGAAAAAATGTGCTTTTTGTCTTTCTGTAAAGCCTAACTTTTCTACTGTTTCTGTACACATATGAGCCAGATCTTCGTTATATTCAATAGTAAATTTTGTAGTAATCAAAATGAGGACACCTCTGTAATCCTTGTGAGAGTGACTGTGTACAAAGGTGTTTGTTACGTGTCTGTGATGACTCATTCAAACCAATTCGCTGGTTTAAGTTTTAACCTTTATTAGTACAAAATGTTCCTCAGGGGTCTGTTCTGGGTCCAGTGCTGTTCAACAACTTTGTCAGTGACATGGACAATGGCATTGAGTGCACCCTCAGCAAGTTTGCTGACAACTCCAAGCTGTGTGATGCCGTGGACTCACTTGAGGGAAGAGATGCCATCCAGAGGGACCTTGATAGGCTTGAGAAATGGGCCAGTGCAAACTGCATGAGCTTCAACAAGTCAAAATGCAAGGTCCTTCACCTGGGTCAGGCCAATCCTAGGCACAAATACAAACTGGGCACAGAGTGGGTTGAGAGTAGCCCTGAAGAGAAGGACTTGGGGGTGTTGATAGACGAGAAGCTCAACATGAGCCGGCAGTGCGCTCATGCAGCCCAGAAGGCCAACCGCATCCTGGGATGTATCAGGAGAAGCGTAGCCAGCAGGTCAAGAGAGGTGACTCTCCCCCTTTACTCTGCTCTTGTGAGACCCCACCTTGAATACTGCGTCCAGTTCTGGTGCCCCCACCATAAGAGGGACATAGAACTGTTGGAGCACGTTCAGAGGATGGCCACAAAGATGATCCAGGGGCTGGAGCACTTTTGCTACAAGGACAGGCTGCAGGAGCTAGAATTGTTCAGTTTTGAAAAGAGAAGATTTTGGGAGGACCTAATAGCTGCCTTCCAATACCTGAAGGGAACCTACAGGAAGTCTGGGGAGGGACTTTTTACAAGAGTGTCCACTCACAGGACAAGGGGAAATGGGTTTAAGTTGAAGGAGAATAGATTTAGATTAGATCTTAGGAAGAAATTCTTCAGTACGAGGGTGGCAAGACTTTGGAATAAATTGCCCAGAGATGTTGTGGCTGCCCCCTCCCTGGAGGTGTTCAAGGCCAAGTTGGACAGAACCTTGAGTAGCCTGATCTAGTAGAGAGGCATCCCTGCCCATGACAGGGAGGTTGGATTAGATGATCTCTGAGGTCCCTTCCAGCCTAGGCCATCCTATGATTCTATGATTCTATGGAAAAAGAGGGTTATTTGGTGAGCTGAGGTGTGCTTTATCAGCATAGCACCAGTACTCCAGTGGTTGTAACACAAAGAAAATATACTGAAGAAATTAGAACGAGTCTAAACTTGGATAGCATCAAGTATATTTCATTGGTTTCTTAGAGAGTATCAGAACAGAAAATGCTTTCAGAATTTTCCCGTATCTCCTGAGCTTTTAGGACTCATCTTCTGTAGGCATATGGTTCTCTTTTCTCTGTTTCCCTGGAGCCAGCCAGCCTAAAATGTGGGCATTCAGAAGGCAATTGTCCTGTCTAAGCTTGACTTGTTTTGCCATAGTCTATGCTCCTCCCTAAGCAAGGTGCACTTGCATCACAGCTCTGGGTGTTTTGGTTGAAATCTTGGCCAACACTGCACATGTAAAACACAGGAACGGGTTATGCACATGCTCCTCACCATCACCATTCTTTGCAGTTTGCTTTTCCTTCGAGATGCTCTGTTGTGTTTTTGGTCAGTCTTTTGTGCATCCTGCTTGCCAGTCCTTGTGCTGCCAACTCAGGGACTGGCCGAGGTCGGTTCTTAGTATGGCTCAATGAGTACTCTTCATCATAGAATGGCCTGGGCTGGAAGGGACCTTAGAGATCATTTTAATCCAACCTCCCTGTTGTGAGCAGGGACGCCACCTCTCGACTAGGTCAGGCAACCCGTGAGAACCGAACGGGAATCGAACCCACGACCTCTGGTGTTTCAAGCACCACACTCAACCCGCTGAGCTAAACCGGCCCTCTAACTCTTGTTATTGGTCAAGGGAATAAGGCAAATCTGAACACTCTCAAGTCGCCAACAATGAGGCAAGAATTGGTTTTGTTCACTGGGGTTTTGTAGCAAAATCCTTCCGAAAGTTTCCCTGTAAGATTCCAAACTAATAGCTTGTGAATGCTTCATATTTCCATATCTTAGGTTATTGTGTGAGGGTTTGCCCAAGCAAATCACCTTAGATTTCTTCCCCTGGAAAGGAACACAAGTCACTTGAGAGCTCGGTATCAATCCTTCCGGTGTGGCTGTGAAGTCTTCTCAATATTGCCAATTGTTTCCAGGAATAAAGTGAAATATAGACAGCATGATCCCAGAGCATGAACCAACACACCATCCTCCTGCAGAGACGGTGGGAGAGGCCATGGCCACTGCTCTGCAGGAAGACGGGTGGTTCAAAGAAGTGTGATGGGATTTTCTTCACACTGGTCAGAGACCTCCCAGAAAGGGCAGTCTGACACTGCCTTTGGTGGCCAGTGAAGCTTGCTGATAGACGCGTGTTGGTGGCTGCACTAGTCTTGTGGATGGCTACACCATACTCTAAACCTGAAGCCCAGGCTGACCCTTTGTTGTGGACCCAGCAGCCAAACCCTGCTCATAACCCCTTTCTGTCTTGCTTTGTAATAGCAAGATGGGGTTAGGGCAGCCAACCCAGCCAACTTCTTTTTATATCTCTCTTCTGGAAAAAAGCAATGTTGATTGGCTAATTAGGAGGCTGTTGGGCAAGAGCAGGCTTTCACTCTCAAAGGTCTGTATAGATAAGGTTGCAGTATAGATAAGTAAGATTTGCTAGTACCTCTATTTCCATAGCTGAAGAAATTGAGGAGCACTAAGAGCTGGCACTGAAGCTGAGATGTTTGAGAGTTCTGTGTTGTCACACAGATGGGGAAAACTGCTAAAGAACCATGCACACCTGTGGAAGTTTGATTCCTAGAATGCTGCCAAGGGCAGTGAGGTTTTCAGTAAGGTTTTCTTAGCAGGCATTAGTGACAAAAGCATCAAACCTGTATTTTGCATTTTCTTAAAAAAACCCAAAAAACAAACAACCTAAAAAAGGGAAGAAAATAGGAACACAAAGTTCTTTTTGCAGGTGGGCCTGACTCTTCTGTTTTCCTCAGCCTCAGTGTGTGAATCACTCTCTCACACCCAGCAAATTATCAACATACGCTGCAACGTGCTCTAGGAAGTCTGGTGTGGAATTATCTGTTTAAATAGGAGTGGAATATAGTGCCACTCGTTTAACTCATGCTGAATGCTGTGTAAGATCCAAGAAAAGTTATTCAGCAATAATTTTAAATCTCTTCTCTGGGAAGAGGCAAAAAAAAAAAAAAAAGAGCTTTGGGCTATACAGTTGGAGCCTGTAGTTGCAATAAAATCCAGGAAAAGGTTATTTTACCTGAATTTATCGCTTAGCAACCAAGAATCTACCTCCTGAGATTGCCCGTTCCTGGGTTACCAAGTAACTGGCTGTGACAATTACCAAACAGCTGTCCCAGGAATCTACATAGCCTTTAACCTCCGTCAGCTGAAAGATGGGCTGATGACAGCTAACAAACAATAGAAACACACCCTAATATTTTATTTAAGAGCTGAGGGAAGCCACAGCTGTATGGATCATTCAGCCAGCTGGATTTAACTGCTTCTGACTGGGTGTCCTGTCTTTAAGAGACTGCTCTGTTGCCATGTTGCCGTGTGCATAAAGATGGGTTTGGGTCTTTATCCTGCAAACTTTGTGTCAAGTAATTGAATCCAAACTAGCAAAATAGGTTTTGCTATTGCCAGAATGGTGGAGTGGCTGATTAGCAAGTGGGGGTTTTATTTATGCATCCAGTGATTTACAAGATTTCCCCATTAATTAATTAATTGTGTTCATCTTGGGTTTTTCTGAATGTAACTTTTTCCACTGGCGGTCAGCGAGAGGGAGAACATGAAATATCAAAGTAACAAAGCAATAATTTAGAATGAGGGGAAAAGCATAATTACAACTGGTAAGATAAGGAGAAAGGAATACTGAGCTTGGATATTGGGAAGAGCTTCTTGATAATGAGGTGGATTATGTCTGGGGGTGGTTTCCCAAAGGAAACAAGGGAAACTACCCTCAGCAATGTATGGAAGGAAGTTGGAACCAGTGTAAACTGCTGGAAATGTTGAATGTACTAACACAGGTGTTAGTCCTGAGCAGTGGCAATTGCTTTCTTCTTTTATTTTCATATTTACTTTCTGTGATTTTATCACGTTACAAATAGCAGACAGCAAACTTGCAACAAATTGCAAAATGCCCTATTTAACACCGGCACTTTAGATGCTCTGAGCCTGGAGAGATTTATGGATATGCCGCCTTCTGCAAGTTCTGAGTGGCTCCTTTGGTTTAAAATAGAAACAGGAAAAAGTTTTTTTGGAAGTTGAGGGCCCTGTTCACATTTACAAATCCCAGGCATGCGAGCTCTGGCTGAAATGGCAGCAAACTCAATTTCTCCCTGCAGACTCGGTGCAGATATCTAGTGGGAAAATGTTTGGAAATTGGGTGTCTCTTGCTACTGCTAGTCTTCCTCTTGCATATCTAGCTGAGATACTATAAACTGCTCTGCTACACTCTTTTTTTTTTTTTTTTTCCCCTTCTTTTATTTTTCCTCTGGTGTGTTCCATACACCACAGTTGTAAGAACTGGCTCAGAAAATTCTTCACCAGATTTCCACTGGCAGCAAGTTCACAAAAGAAATTTTTATTTATTTAAAAAACCCCTGAAGCATAGTCTCTTGTCGGCATTAATGACTTGTCATTGCCGTCATTACAATGTCTTTACATATCTGCTGTGGACATTGGGGCAGGCTTGTAAGCTCTGCTGACTGAGAGGTCAGAGGGAAGCAGCACCGTAGGCAGCTCAGTGCGTTTTTGGGGAGAGCAGACTGGGTCTCCAACTTGGCACTGCCCAGAGGGTGGTTCCTTTGCTGCTTTCTCGTATCTCCTGAGCTAAGTACCAAAGGTGCTTTCGCTCCTAAGCTGATTATTGGCTTACTTGGGGGTGAAAGAAGGGGTAGGAGATCACAGCAACTGGCTTGCTCGCACCCTGTCCTGTTAGTCATTTGTCTGCGTGGTGGAATTTGATAGAGGAAGGCTTTGCTGGGATGTTCTTTCTGTCTCTTGGTGGCAGATCACGGTTGTCCTGTTTTCTGGCTGGTAGCTGGTTGGTTACGTTGACAGATGTTGCAATGATTCTTTTGGCAATATTCTGTTGTGCTGACTGTTCAAACAGGAAATTCATCTTTTAGTATTTGCACATGTTAAATGTTTATTTTAGTAGGAATCGGCTCTGACAGTAGGCTGGTCAAACAGCGTATTTTTGGAGCAGCAAACTCTGGAATTCTCAACGTCTTCCTCAGTCTGTAGGTCTGCTGGTGCTCAGCTTGGAGCTCTGTGCCCCGAAATACCACATGACTGACTTTGAGAAGAGGAGACCTGAGCTGCTGAGCTCCAGTTTGCTGCTGTTTCACTGTTTTGGTGGTGAGTGCCTGTGTATGCGTGACGGCACTCGGTTCAAATCACACCATGGTACAACCCTTTGGGAGACCGTAAGGTTTTACATATGATAGAGTCTGCACTGTCTTTGTTCTCCGTTTAGTTTCTGGGGATTTGATTTGTGAAGCTGGCCTCTTGTCTGATGGTAACACAAGTGAGAAGGAAGGTGGTTGTGGCCTGTGCTATACAGTAGGAAATGAGGACATGCTCAGGAAATACAGCAAGAAGTGCTTTCCTCCTAACAAAGACTTGCTGGAGAACTTAATCTGAAGAAGCTAAATTTTCGCCTGGTGATAATCCCATTTCAGATGACTGCTTTTTCACTTAGTAGGCAGAAGTTCTCCAAGTATGGGTTCTGTGCTGAAGACAAGCACATTATGAGAAGGAGCTGCATACAGACTTCTGGTGCATATGGTGGATGAAAGGTTTAATCTGGTCAAGACCTCTCCAGACCCCTTCGCTGTCACTTAGTAGAAACAAGTGGCTGCTTTGTGTCTTGCCAGCCTTTTGGAAATACTTCAGAGCTACAGGTATTCTGAGTAAGGGAGCTTGGAAGTGGAAAAATGCTTTGTGGCAAGCCCAGCATATGCATTTCTGAGAAACACATTCAGTTCCTACATGGTTATTTTTCTGTAATTTGACAAGAAAAAACTTAATGTTGAGGAGAGCGTGCTCAGGTGAGTCAGATAACAACACACACCTGTATTTGCACAGAGAAGTTACACAGTTGCATGAGATAACTATGTGCAGCAGAACAGAAACATTTTCTGTGTGCAACAAGTTAGGTACAAGATACATGCTACTCATGAATTTGTAAGGAAAAGAGAAAAACTTCTTTGCTAGCTAATCTTTGAAAATGTCACACCTGCAAGAAGGTAGAAGAATCCGTGAGAATCCAGTGCTGATTAGCATTGGTGAAATATAGGAAGTACAATGAAATACATCCTTCAAAAACTGAAGGATAAAAAACCCTGTTTATTTTGGCATTTGGAGCGATACTGTCAGTTTGGAACTTGCATTGATTGTTCACCAATTAGTTGAATTTTGAACATATGTGGTTTCTGAAGATGTAGTGTCTTTGACAGTTCTAATGATCACCAGAATTTTACGTGCTGTCTTTCTATCTTGGTTTATTAGTTTTCTTCACAGATGCACTCATTCTAATCTCTGAGTAACAACGCTGGCTCTGGAAGGGGCACGCTCTTTCCAGAAGAAACTCAGAGGGGTTTTCATGTATGTTGGGTGAAAACGCATTGCAGGAGAAGGCACTATCTTTTAACAGAGTTTGGTTTTAAGCACAAAATAATCAGGATTTGGATGTTACTAAAGTAACATTCTTGTGAAAGGGAACTGGATTTATAAAAATGAACCAACTCTTCAGCCAGACCCATTATGAATTGCAAAAGCAGCTGGGAGATTTGGCCAGAAAATCAAGGTTGTGTTTTTTTTTTTCTTCATCAGAGTTTGTAAGATATTTGGAGGGACATAACATTTATTTCTTATTTCTCTGAGTTTCAGTCCAGGCCTTGGAAAAACCCATCTGACAGTGAGTTTGTTTGTATATTTTACATTTTTTCCCTAAGTATGCTAGGCTCATTAGTGAGCCTTGGAAAAGGCATGCTTTGTTAAAGTTAATATGGAAAACAAGATACTAAGCGCTCAAATCTGTCTCCAGAATATAAATAAGCATAGCTTCCTTTGGACCACATTTTGACCACAGTTATACTGGAACCCTTGTTTTGGAGCAGAGCTCCGAATGTGCGTTCGCTAGGAAATGCTGCTCCTTCAACAAATTTCCTAACAGTGGTCGCTAAGTTTATGTCCACAGGATATACACATCTGCATACAGAATGAATGCAGCGTGTCTGAAATAGCTGCGTGGCGCCGTGCGGCGTGAAAAGGGCATCGCTTAGAGCTGCGTGGGAGATACTTGCCCAGCAGATACAGCGCACGAGGAGCTTGAACAGCAGGGCTGTCCCAAATCCTCTTCTGCGCCAGAAGCCCTGTGCTCCGTTTCCTTTCCGACCCAGCAGCGAGCGGGCACAGGGAGGGAGTAGCCTGCTGCTGGCTGTGGGCTTACTCCTCCCTGGAAAAGTTTCCCGTTCCTCTGGATCAAGGGAAACCAAGTAATTTTTTCTTGCTTTACATGGAGCAGTTCTTTTGGTTGTGGCTTCACCTCTAGCAGCACAGAGTGCTCTTCCCACTACACGTAACAAAGACGTGGCAATGACAGCTCAGCGCTGGCCGTACTGTTTTGCTTCATCCAATAACTGATATCTCACACTGGATAAATACTATAGGATCCCCTCCAGTGTGGTGACCAAAGAAGACACTGCTCAAAATCATGCTTTAAAGACTTAAATGAAATAATAAAGTGATGCCTGTGATGTGGGATGGAGCAGTCGTCTTTAGCTGAGTGTGTTCATTTTCATGATAGTTTTTTTAATTAAAAGATTGGATTTGAGATGTTTGTATGTGTTAAACATCTATGTGAGCACCGCTTAACCAGTTGGCACAAGGTGGGTATATCCTCGTTAGTCAGAATTTGTACTTCCCTGTCTCTCCTATTCACTAAACTGGGTCCTTTCGTGATCTCTGAATTCCAAAAATACAACACAGCCTTGATTAAAGTGGCTCCCTGTTTTTAAGCTAAGCATATGGTAACACTACAGAATATAAAGAGAGTGGAACTGCAGTGGTACTGGAGAACTTGGGAAATCTTGATTTGCTGCTTGAGAAAAAAATAGTTTTTTGGGGCAGGTTGTACATTTTTTTTGTTTGCTCTGGAGTTCGAGTCTCCTCAAACTATGACATTTGCTTGGTTCTTCAGCTAATAACCAGAAGAGTACTTACATGGATCTGAGCATGACACCAGGTGACACATTTTTTATTGCTGTTATATTTAAGGCCGCTGAGCTACCCTGTGGCAAAATCTGTAAAACAATTTTCATTGTATGCCATTCTGGCTGTTTTTCTTGTAATTTATGTGCGATAGTGGAAACATCATCATCTTTTCAGAATGTTTATTTTTGTAGGGTTTATCAGCTTTCTCCATTGCTCTTTATCTGAAATCACCTTTTGTGGCATCACTTATTTGCACCTGGCAATAACAGTATTCCATTTATGATAGTAAAGGGCAGCTAGATGAATGTGAAGAACTCTCAGGTAATCTGCTTCTGTGCATGTGTCCGCAGCAATTTTACAGAGTGGGAAATAATGTCATTTTATAGTCTTCATAATCTCTGTTTTGAGCAGCAAAACTACATTTAGCTCAGTATAGCTCCATAGCAACTTCTTAACCTTCAGGAGCATATGCATTTTATTGCAGTTTTCACTTACAAGATCAGATGTTTTGCCTCACATATTGCAGTAGTGCAGTGGTGTGTGGTTCTGTCATTTGGTGGTATTTACTAGAAGAGCAATCCTCCTCCAACTGGAGCTTGGTATGAGAGAAATATTTTCCTGTGTGCACATACTTGCCGAGCAGCTCTGAACTTGCAGCACTGTAGGTCTTTTAATGGTGCAGTTTAACAGACTAGTAGGAGCACTCCCTGGAGCTCTGGAACCAGCAAAATGTGCCTTCTCCTTTCCTCTGCTGTCCTCTTTGGCTGGAGCTAAAGCAAAGTGGACAGTTTTAAGAGTATAAGGAGCACATGCTGTTAAGTGTGCAGGTAGTAGAAGGAACAGCCTGCTTAAGTATCTGCTCAAACGTTTTGGGGACCTTCTATGTGTCTGAATAAATCTTTTAGTAACCAGCAAAGCTCGTCGTGAATGCATATGCAACAAATCATTTGTTGCTTCTAGGCTTCGCGACCTCAGAGGACAGTCTGCCTCACCGCGTTCATCCGCAGTGCTACATCCTCATGCGGGAACTCCACACCAACGCTTCTGGAATAAGCCAAGTTCTGAATTTACTGTCAGCCCTGTCTTCAGCTATCTGGCTGTGACTTACACAATTTCTAGCCTTCTCTGAGGCACTAGTTTCTAAGTTTGTATCATCTGTATGAGCCAAGGAAGTGTCCTTCTTCCTATTTTTCAGTTGGGGAATTGGGATTCAGGGAAATTGCACAACTCTCCCAAGAGGAAGAGATGTTTATTTCCCAGGCTGTATCTTTAGTCACAGACCAGCCGTCTTCCTCATTTCATTTGCTCCAAGAAGGTTTTAAAACTCTTTTCCTAGTAGGAAATGTACTCTGTTGTGCTTACTAGAATCTAAACTGGTTTATTCTAATGTGGTATTTGTCTGAAGTTGTTTTGTTGTTTTTGTGAAAATTTTAGCCGGAGTCAGACAAAGTTGAAGGGTGGACACGAAACTTGTTAAAAATCAATCATTGCAATTGTTTGTGTTTCTTTCTAGAAAAGTCTTGAAAAGATCTCTCTCATAGTAACCTCCTAGCTGATTGGTCTTGTTCCTTCGCAGAAACCAGTACACAGCAATTACTTCTTAAATGCCCTGGTTGCCTCTCTAATCCATATTTAATGGATGTAGAGTGGTGAAAGATGATGAGCAGACATGAAAGGCAGCGTTGTCTGTACGTGGGGTCAGTTTGATCGGTACCTGGGCACTGGCAGCGCTCCACAGCAGCTGAGTGTGGGAGAGGGACCTACATGGTGGCACCAAAGAGCAGGAAGAGAGCAGAGGACTGACAGCCAGAGAAGGAGGCCCCGTGGTTCCGGGGCAGGGAGCAGACTGAGGTGAGGCACTGAAGGAAGTCCTACTCCAAGTGCTCCCTCAGCTACAGAGGTGTTGGAGGATGAGTGAATCCTGTAGGTGCTGAGCAAGGCCAGCATCAGGGGTGCAGGATGAGTCTTGTTGCATGAGGACCACTCTGGGGGGCGGCAGTGGGGTCCCCCAGTCCTTTCTCAGGTCGTCGGGGCCCTCTGAAGAGACCTCTCCTGGAAACCTTTAGCTGAATTTCCTGACTCTGCTCATTCAGGATACACTAAGTTTGTTTTCTTCCTCGTCTTTTATCCCTAATCAAGTCATAATTGAATTAGGTGAAAAGAAGGATAAGATAAATTACTAAGAAGAATTAACTGTGTGCACCTGAGGTCAGAAGGCTTCTAGAAAATTCAAGGTGAGAATTGGCTAGACTATAAATGAGATTAAACAGGAAGTTTGCAAAGTTCTCTGGGAAATTGAAATTCTAGAATTACAATTACAAGCTAGCCATGAAAATCTAGAGGTATCTGCAGGTCTTTGGGTAATTCCTTCCTGTTTTAAGATGGGGGAGCAAAGGATCATGCTTACGTTCTTTCCAACTGCTGTATTTCATGAAGGGAATTCCCCTGAAATTTACCTTTCCATCCTCATGTGAATAGGCTTTGCCAGAAAGACATTTTTCCTTCTGTATTAATATTAAGGTAGTAAATTGTCTGTCCCTCTGTTCACTTGGTAGCCTTCCTTTTATTTTTTCCCTGGTTGTTCTGTAATTTAAGTTCATCTTCATGAAAACCATATGTTGGATTAAAGACAGGGTATTATTTTCATGCATTGTAATATACTCTATTACCTCCTCCATTATAGTGCCATGTAAAAGTAATTATTATTCCATGTGTCACTGTGAATACATTTAAGATTTTCTAGGTCTTCTGTAGCAAGAGTTGATTCCCCACTCACTGGTCTCATGCTTTTTTTTATGTCAGAATTAGCCAAGTATAAAAAAATTTATAAAAGACTTAAATATGAAAAACATGCATTGAAAATAATTAGAAGATGAACTAGGAAAATATTAAGCTAATGGCAGTAGCTTGTTCTATACATTAAAATAAGTCTAAATAAATGTAATTAAGCAGCAATATAAAGAAAAGAAATTGCAGTTTTAAACACTAATGGCTTAAAACAGACAAAAGAAGCAGTTACTCAGTTGCAGTTGCTTTGACAGTTGCATTTGCTCTTTAGAACAAAGGCTGAATCTAGGTGGCTTTTGAGAGTTTACGACTTTAAATTTTTGCAGCGAGTTTAAATTGATTTTCCTAACTCCATAGGAAGAGACTTCATTCGATAAGTTTACTTTATTGTTACCATTCTCTTCCCACCAAACCTCAGCTGTAGCTGTATTAAATAAAAACACAGAAAATGGTATAGTGACCTCACCATCTGCTGTACAGCTTTGGGTTTTGTTCTGGAGTTCGAGTTGAAATACATTGCTTGAAATCGTAGGTTAAGTCGCTGAAATTAGATGGGACCCCTGCAGTCTAATCCATAGGAACTGGCCAATTCTTTTGAGTTTTTCTGTGTTTGATTAGTTGTACTGTAATTAAAGAAATTACCAATAGTCTTCTGTCTGGAAGTGATTAACCCGCCAAGTGCTCGTACCTATATTATCTAAGCATCTTCAAATAATATACGGCTTCATTTACATTCCTTAATAAGGAAACAAATGAAAATCGTCTGCAGCCTTAATACTGTGGCTTGTGTGCTACAAGCTGTTCTGTCTTGTGCCTCAGTGATGTCTGTTCAATTGTTCCTGATTATGCTACATTTTAATTAAAGAACTAGAATGCTATTTGTATAAACAGACCGTGCTTCTCGGTACAGCCATTAGCCACGGATAGAAAGCAATCAGATAATGACGAGAGCCACGTTAGCAAACAGAATCTGGCACGGTGACCCTGCACACTCATGGAGATGTGGATATGATTGCTTGAATTATGACTAAATTTCTCTTGGGGTCCTCAGAATCGGAGTTTTCATTCAATGAGGTACATAAAGGATCAGAACCTTAAAAAAAAAAGCCTCTCTGAATTCTGCCTCGATGATGATGATAATGACTTTTGCTATTAAAAAACCGCTGATTGAACTGTTTTGTTGGTTTCGCAAACTGAAGGAGCAGCAGAATGCAGAACCTTATGTGGGTTCTCATTGGAAGGAGGAGATTCTCACCACAAAAGAATAAAAATGTTATGCCTAGTGCAAAATTGTCCCTGTGCAGGGGTCCGAGCACTGGGGATTCAATGAGGAGAGTCCTCGTGCATTCAGTGGCCCTCTCCTGGGCTTCAGTGCCTGGGTGAGACGTTACAGATCCCAACCTCTTCGCACCATGCTACGCCCTTTATTTCGCCTTCCCACTCCCCTTGGACTCTTTGCCTCTCTCCAAGTTTCTTCCTGTGAGCAGGGGGGGAAAAAAAACCAAGCGAGTTTTCCTCCCGAGCGGGGCGCAGCACCTGGTGGGATAACGCCTGGAGTGCAGCTGCAGCACCGCGTGGTCCCCGCCGAGTGCAGGCTTTCAGCGGCAGCCCGCTCCCCGCTGAGGTGACACAACAGCAACAGCGCGATGCATTGTATTAAAAATAATCTAATTTTCTCCAGAAAGGGGAGAGGAGGGCTTGTGGAAAGGGGTAAATGAGGAAGGACCGATAAGGTGGTTTTGTCTCGTTTGTCAGATATGTTCTGGGAATATTCCTGTGTGTGTTTTTGCGGTAAATTGAGTTTCTACCTAGGCCTAGACCTTGAGCTGTGCCCTGCACATTAGTGAGGGAGACACAGATCTCTCCTGTGACACTCCTACGGTCTATCATTTAACTGTTTCTACCCATAAAATGAGGATAAAAGCAAGATAACCTTCTATAACATGCAAATGAATACAACTTGCTTCAAGTCGGTGGTATGCTGTGCCATGTGTCTGTCTATAATGGGGAGATGACATATGAAGTTTGATAAGTTTCTGAAGTGCTCTGCACTATTTTGGATGAAACCATGGAATAAAATGCACTGTACAAAATTCCTAAATTTAAATGCTGAAATTGGAATTTTCCCTTTTGATTTCCTGTAAACTGTATTTTCTTGCAGAAGCTTTTCAGTGGCTTCTTAAAAGTGGTCTTTATTTTAGATTAAAAATCACTCAAATATTCACCCTTCTTTTTAAAAAAGAAAAAAAATATACAAGACAAAAAAACCCAATTAACCACCCCACCATCTGTGGACAGCAGCAGCATTTTCTTGGGACTTAATATATCCCACTGTCCTCACTTCCATAGCTCCTCCAAAACCATTTGCTGCAATGCATTTCAGTTGCATGCCTCACAATTTGCATTAGTCTGCAAAATGATATATAGTAATGAGCTTTTACAGTAAATAGAATTTATGGCTTCATTTACTGCAGCATGCAAATTAAAGATCTGTGTAGTTTCATCCAGAAAAAGCTGCTCACGCAGCATTTGTCGTTGGCTGGTCATTGTCCTCAGGCTGTAGAAATAAGTAAGAGATTATCAAATAAGTCAAATAAATTTGTGAGGGAAGTATTACTACATTATGCAAGATAGCACATTATGTGTCTCCCTTTAGCATCCCAGTGATTGAAGTTTTGATAGAATTCGAGAACCGGTGGAGTCCTGCGGAGTGGCCATAAACATTTTTTAGTGCTGTGGTTCTGAGCAACATGTGTCGGCTTGCTAGCTTGTCCAGTCTCACACAAAACCGTGATAGAACTGGAAACTAGGGAAGATCCTCAGCCTGCAAACCAGACTTCTCAGCCCCTCTTTTTCTCCTTTTTGTCTGTTTTGATTGTAAATTCTCAGGAGGCAGAAGCTGTCTCTTACCATAACTTACACAGTGCTTAGAACAGCGTGTCTTCATCATGGCTGGTACTTCTAGGAATTACAATTTTTCCAAATGAATACACATCACGGAGAAAAAATAATACTCATCCTTACTGAACATCCTTTCCAACATCACAAGAACTAAATGGAAATAGAGAATAAAGCTACTTTTCTGCTTCTAAAAATAATTCTGGGTCATGTGGAAAATCATTGTGGAGGTTATTTGTGGGAGTTCAAATGTTCAGTTGTTTTGCTTTACTTCTTCTAGGAATTACTGCATGGCTGAGTGTCAGCCTCCGAAACTTTCAAAAAGCTCTTGAAAAGCACTGCTGTGTTTCCTTTGGAAAAACTGGATGGCAGCAATAAGGAGAGAAAAAAAAAACAAGCAACCCAAACTGTTAGAATGTGTTACAGCTTTACTGGGATTTTAATAGACAATTCAGGTTGTAGCTATTGGTGTCACAACTCAAACTCGACAAGGAATTAATCTGGGAATAGACTTGATTATTCTTAACATGCTGCAGCCCATTGCGAGAAATACCGCTCAGCAATGGAAACGTGTCAGTGGAAAATCGGGAGGTTTTCCTTGAGAAACAATGAAATTCCTCAAAGGTTAGCAGTGTGCAATAAAGAAGGTTGATGAGATGACTGTTTGGATCATCTTCAAAGTTGAGGAAAGACTATCTGATGTGTGTAGCCAAGGGGGCACAGCCATGAGTCAGTGTTTGTATGGGCTCTGGTGACAATAGTAACCTGTAAAATTGGATGGAAAAAAGATGGCTTTCCTGAAAGCCGCTGGCAAAGTCACGATGCTGAAATAGCAAGACTGCTGACCAGCAATTCCTGCACTCTTAACTGTTTGCCAAAATGTACTTTATGATTTTTTTTAATATATAGTCAAAGGTTGAAAATAGGAAAAGATAAAACAAAACAGTGCTGGCCTAGTATAGAGCAAGTTCCTGATCCTTAACCAGTTGTCAAAGCACAGGCCATCAGCACTGCAGTTTGTACTTCTTTCTCTTGAATAAAAGGAAGTTGGAACTGATTAAACAAAGGTAGCTTATTTTGAAGGATACGCAGACTGTTACAGACTCCCTTGCTCTTTTTAGCTTGTATGCCAGTGTATATATTTAGTTTTAAAAAAATAATCGAGACAGGAGCTTCCATCCCTTTGCCCTCTTTAATATTTTTTCAGCACAAAAATGTCTTTTTGAGTCAGAGGAAGTAGTTATATATGGGAATTTCTGTGTCCCGGTGACAAGAAAGGGAGATGTGGGGAGGGCAAACTTGGGAAGAAGGCAAGTGATGGGAAGCTACGTAGGTGTTATTTTCTCCAGCTCCATCCTGTCTGCTGGGAGTGTCACATGTTAATAGTAGGGCAAAAACATTGGTTCTGCAGCCCGTACACTGCATTATTTGTAATCTGTATGTGCTGAAAAGAAAACTGATGTTCATGTAAAACTTGTTTATTTCAAAGAGGGAGAGAAATCAGCTCGCCTACTAATGCTCATCTTCTTTCAAGAATGACCATCTTGTTTCGTGTTCTCATGCCATGTGAAATGCAAGGATGAGGGAAGAGAGGACCCCACAGCACTGCTCATTTGTAGAAGAATTGTGTTGTACAAAAAGTGGAGGGATCTTAGCCTGAAATTTTGAAATGTATTTCTTGCTATCTGTAAGCTTCAAGAGCACAGCATTAACATTTCTCCCTTTCTCTCTCTCCTCTGTCATGTCAGCAGACGGAGAAGATGCTGAAATGTGAGCTGATTGTCACTGTCTTGGGTAGAGGCACAGCCAACCAGTAACAAGCCCAGAAATCTGAACAACTGAAAAACTCTGTCTTCTGCCTCAATTAGCTTACTTGGCTCTAATTTGTATTCTGCCTTAAGACATGTTTAGCAACAGGGTTTGCAGAGCTGAAAGGTTTTGCGCTATGAAGCGTAACTGTCTAACATGATATTGAGACCTGGGAGGCAGAAGTCTGGGTCAGAGGAAAGATGACTTAGTTCTAGTAGAAGTAAATGCTCGAGGGATTTTGGCATAGTGAAACTGCCATAGGCAGGAGAAAATCAGGACTTTCCCAAAGAAGTAAGGGGAAAAAGAAGTTTTACTACTGGCCAGTCCTGCTGGAGGAGCTCTGGAAACTCGGGCAACCTCACATATGAGCTCGTCAGGGCCTTGGGCTGGTTGCTGGAAATTCTTGTTTCCATGAGCAGTTTTGTTCCCGTGGAAAACTCCCCCTGACTTTGCAGGGATTATCCATTTGCGGAAAGTTATTTTGAGGGAGGTGCACTCCTTTGTAAAAAGGCTGGCAACAAGTATGGGCAACACGGAGGTCTCAGTTCTGGCCACATATTTTTGTTGGTCTGAATTTGTCCTGTGTCTCGTGCAATGGGAATGTACTCCATGACTAGAGCTCGCTCTTTCCATTTTAGTCTAATAAAGGGTAACAACAAAAAAAAGAAAGCAAGGCTTGAGTGCATAGGTGTTTTCAGATATTGGAGCCCTTGGGCTGTATCATGCTTGTGTCTTTGAACAACTCTCTGTGGAGATCAGGGTGCAATTCTGCTTGAAATCATAGAATCATAGAATGGCCCAGGCTGGAAGGGACCTTAGAGATCATCTAATCCAACCTCCCTGTCATGGGCAGGGATGCCTCTCAACTAAATCAGGCAACACATGAGAACCAAAATGCACAGACCCAGCCTCACCTGTCTTTTGTCAGGGCCTTTAGGCTTCCAAGTGAGCGAAGTTGCATTGTAAATGGAAAATAAAATTAGGTGCAATGTTTTTCATTAGTTTTCTAAGCACTGTTATTATTTATGTGCTTTCAATATCCAAATACCTTATATTTCTATTTATAAATGTTTTGTGATCCATTCATCTGTGTATTTTCAAAAATATTCCAATATTTAATTAGAAGGTAAAGGAGAAAAGTCCCCATGCTAGCTTATTTAAAGAACATGTTATCTGCTGTCAGGTCAACATGTTTTCTGAGATGCTTTAAGACACAGAGCCCTGTGCTGCATTTAAATTTAAGGCTTTGCTAATAAAAATACAGTTCTTCCTGAGGTTGTTTAAAACGAGGATCTACATTTCTCACATCCTACTGTTGTCTAAAATACAAAATCCCATCCTATATTGCTATGCCAGAAAACGTTAGCAGATAAAGTGCAGAGCAGGTCACGGTATTTCTAATTCAGATTAATGACCCCATTCAGCCTGTCTCCTTAGCAGGAAATTAGAAAGTGCTAGGAAGGAGAAAGTAGTGATTCATAATGCGTGACTCTCTGTATTGGCAGTCGCACTCATTAAAAGCTAAGATATTGTTTTGATATAAAATAATTGAGTCTGACTTATTTATGGGAACTGGCTGTCTTAGCTTGTCGAGGTTCCTTGAGAAGACTGCTGGCTCGATGCCCAGGTCGAGGAAGAAGAGGCGACTGATGGCTGTCAGCAATCCGTAGCCAGGTTAAGTGCACAACTGTCTTCTCCTGGTGCAGAAATGAGCACAGCTGCTCTTCTCCAAGAGCCTAAAAGGGTGAACACCGTCAGGACAGGTTTTGAGCAGTCAGGGAGAAAGCAATGAGAAGCCATACAGGAAAGCAGCTCGTGTTTCTTGCATAATTTGATAGGTACAGTTATGTTTAAGTGCAGCAGTTGTAGTTTGAGGAGTGTAGAAGAGTATGTCAGCAGTCAGCGCGGCTCCTGGACATGCTGGACTAGGTTTTGTCTGCAGAGGCTGAGTATAAGAGAGGTTGGGCACTCCTCTGCCACCTGGAGTGCAGTCCTAATGTCCAGATGAGGACTTTTGGATCAAAGGGGGCCAGGAGATATGAAATGTTTGTGTACAGGAGGCTAGGCTTGTCGGAGGCTGGGGTGCATATGATCTTGGATTTTCAGGTTTTCAGCACTGGCATTGGTAATCTACATTCTGCGGAGATCCTGTAGATCCTACTACATACTGAAGGGTGTCACCGTGCACAGCTTAGTGTTGTCTTGATTGAAACACTGAGGTCAAAGGCCAGCAGAAGCCAAAGGTCCCTGCAAACTAACCATATGCATGGGCTCGCCAAGCTCTTCTGCTCTTCTCCGTCTGTGTCATGAAGACAAATGGCGTTTTTTAAAATTCTCCCAATGAACTAGCATTCATTTTCTGGTGTCTCTTCCTTCTTTATTGCTTCCTAATGAGCTTCATTCCCATCACCTCTAGCCTTCTGCTTCCCACCCTGCATTTACACCCGTGCATAGAAGAGAAGCAAATTGAACAAATTAATTAAGTTGGCCTGTCTAATAAAATGGACTTTGTGACTTCTGTTTTTTTGCGTCTTGCTTTTTACAGAAATCTTCTACAAACCTTTGATGGCTGCAGTTGCTGGACGTTTTCTGTCTGTAGGGTTGGCACGAACACCAAATTTTCTTTGTGTGGTGTCTTGGATTTAACTGAGCACATTTCATTCTCCGTCTATATTTATATTTATATTGATATATATATATATTACATACAGGTGTGTATTTGTACTCTTTATTTATATATTTATGGTGGTCATTTTACTTGCTTGTTTATTTTTTTTAGCAATGGAATTTTCATGAAAGTGCTTTTCAGGAGCTATTTGGAATAACAGCTGTTACTTTGCGGAGTGCTATTACAGTTCACAAAACTTCTCAACCCTGGCCTGGTTGGGGTGTATCTTCTCTCCTGCTCTTCCCATGCTGCTTTGTGTGCCTCTGGACAGGTCAACTGATTCAAAATCAAGTGTTAACTAGATTATTTTCTTTAAAACGTGTTAAAAGCCTGTGTGTGAGCTGGCACTTCATGTTGCCTCCTGAAACATTCCCCTTGCAATCTGCACCTACATACAGTTGTGCTTATACTGCGTGGGTGTTTTTCCCAGCAGTATCATTTATTTGCACTGGAGGAAGGCAGCTTGCATAAACTGTAAAATTCTGCTAATTTCAGTGAACTGTGGATAAACTGAGGATCAGGCTGCGCATGTTTTTGTGTGGATCTAGGAAATTTTGACACTTTACTAGGATAAGCTATGGTTGGTGAACACCCGCTGCATATGAAGCAGTCAGTGCGATGAAGCTTTTCCTTCGTGTGGTATCAGGTGTTACCATCAGGCAATCCAGGCTTACCCTTGGAGGAGACGAATAATGACAGCCACATCTCTGGTTTGTATCAGTAATAATTGTTATTCCTCCTACCATGTGCCCTTCACTGCATATCATTGCAGGAGTTTAATTCTGGTTATAGATGACTAGGACTAATAGCCTTCTCCTGATTTTTACAAGATAGCTATTTAATCCAGGATTTCTAAATGCTGTTTCCTAACACAGTACTACTATTAGCAGATGAAAGTGCTATGGATCCTTTCCAAGGAATATGTGAATATTTTTAAATTCCTCTACTGAAACTGCTTTTTCTGAACCTTTTCCCCTTCCTGTCTGCACTGGGTTTTCACTTTGAAGTAATAAATACATACAGTCATTTGGTATCTTGATAGTTGCCTCAATGGTTTTCTTCCTTTTTATTCCATGTCTCGTCACTTGATTATACCTGAAAAACAGTGATGCACCTGTGAAGTGAAGGGTACGTAAAAGGCTGTTCTGGTGTGAAACAGTACCTGAAACTTCGGTAGCAGTTAGTAGAAGATCTAAAATGCCATACATTGAAATGTCAGTGGGAATCTGAATCTGATTCAGCTATCGGTGTTGGTACTGTTAACTTTAGCTAGAGTTCTTAAAAACTTAAAAACTTCACTGCTTTGAAACGGGCCAGAAACTTGTGTAAGACTTTTGACAGAGCTGTTGCCATTTGTGCTTGAGAGAGGTCTGGCTTGGAATTTTGCCAGAGAGACGGAACAGCACAGTGGTGTCAATGCAAGCCCACTCATGCTGCCTGACCGGCACACTTCCGCTCCACCATGTGGGCATCGCCATTGGACACCCTACGGATGGTTTTTGCGTGAACTCAAAAACCGGCACTAGTGTTTAACATAGGAAGCACCTGGTGGTGCCTCCTGAGATCAAGGCTGCCTCGTAACAGGAATTGAGGTGAAATAACTTGTTTAAAGCTGTGCCACAGGAGTAATAGGCCTGGGAATTACCCTAGGCCAGCATCTTAATTGCTGAATGATTCAGCCTCATTGTGCTGCCATTTCTTCCCGACGCCTCGCCATCGAGAAATGAGGGTACTAGACTGCGCAAAGAGGCATAAATGGAACAAAACTCTCTGGATACTGTTGCAACACACCTGTCATACCTTAGGAGCAGCAGTTCCCTCGCTTGTGCCTTCAAATGCCGTGAGAATGGGCTCTCTAGGTAGTGTTACAGTTTTATAGGGAATAATCCAATTCTTTTAGTGTGAAAGATGTCTTTAGATAGCTAGGAAGAAGCCAAATAAGAGTGGAAGCAAAAGACAATGTGCAAAGGGACACAAATAGCCTAATTTCTTTATTGGTTTTCTTCAGGAAAAGAAGCCCTGACAACACTCTACACTTCTGATGTTAATTCACTTTAAGGGAGTTGGCACTGCAGAGAATATATATTTATAGAGATATATTCACACGGCTTCTGCTTCACACAGACTACTGATTTAGATGTCTAATTTCAGAGCACAGGCGCGCTCTGTAGTCAGCAGAGCCTAAATTAACATCTCTGAATTACCCCCTGAAAGGAGGTGCCTTTCTCCACTGACTTCAGACTGACCTGCGGCTCCAAATTTAGGAGCTTAAGTCATGTGCTCCGTGTGTTAGCCTTGTGTAAACAGTACTCCAATTAAGTGTTGGCCCTGGCACCGCTCTCTCCCCCACAGGCAGCAAACTCCTTGGGAGATCACTATTTTGTCAGAAGTGAGTGTATCTGAAGAAAAGGATGATCTTCCCTGGCTGGATGCAGCCAGATATATGTGCATCAGTGACTTGAGGGCAAAGACACACTTGCGTACAACCGTGCCCAAAATACCTTTTAGTCATTGAGGGAAAAGGGAACTCCCTACTGTGGACCCAGCCATGTGTGCTCAACCTCAGGTGGCAGCAGAAAGGGCCTGCAAGCTAATACGTGCATACACTGGCTACCATGGATGTTACCTTATGATGAACAGAGCTGAAGGGGGAAAAAAAAAAAAAGGAAGAAAGGAAGAAAACCTGACCCCAGAACAACCTGCATGTGTCTGCAGAAGCAGAGATTTGTAAAGTGAGGACCCGGAGGGGTCTGTGAGCCCCTGGCTCCTGCCTCTGCCCAAGGGCTCTTCTTGTGACCCTGCACAAATTGTGGATGTTGTGCTCATTCTCCACCTCCTTTGCAGTGAGAATGATTTTATTCACAGGAGGTGATGTCACGAGGTTGTTGTGAGGGGATGTGACTCAGTGTTTGTATAATGCTTTGAAGATGGAGAGTGCTAAGTATTGTTATTTGAGATGGCAACAAAATAAAACAAAATATGTTCGGTGCAGCTGTTCAAGCCAAATCCATTTTCAGTTAATCTTCCAAGCAGGAATTCAAAATCAAAGTGAGAAGCCTTGCCAACTGGAACTTTACCGCCTTGATGGGAAAGTTAGAAAGAGAATTAATTGGGTTTTAAATAGTTGTAACTGTATTGCGATGGAGCGTGATCTGGAGCACTCATCTACTCCTGGTTGCCAGTCAGTCTGGAACTGGGAATTAAGGCTTGCTCAGGGGAATTTCTTTTTTGAAAAAGAAAAATAGTTGGGCCATCTTGCATGGCATACTGTATAAACTGTCAGAAACAGCCTCTCTGCTCTCCCAAAACGTGCTTTTTCCACTTTACGCTGCCTTTTTTTTCCAGTAATGCAAACCAGCAAAAGCTGTGGAAAGCAATCAATTTGCCAAATGCCACCACAGAGCACCTCGGAGAGAACTGCTGTCCCCCCCCAGCAAGTTCAGTCTCTGAAACAGCCCCAGAGCGCTGCCCCAGCTCGGGCAAGGGTTCTGCCAGCACCGGCCAAGCATTGCCTGCATGAGCTTCTGGATCGTGTGCTGCTGCTTCACGCTCTGTGCTGGTCCCCTCAGCATCTGCTTCTGGTTTGCCCGTACGCATGTCCATTGCAAGAGTATCTATCCTTTGGATCAGGGTTATTAGTAGAGCAAGCAGTGTTCACTCACAGTGTAATGTAGATGAATTTTCTCCCTGGCCTTGTACTCATCATTGCAGCCTTTAGCCTCTCTTGCCTCAATTTGGGGAACACAAATTATTGCACTAAATCAGAGTAATAGTTCTGCATTCCGGCAGCAGTGGTCAACGTAGCTGACCTAAAACTCCATTAGGAACAGCTATGCTTTAAAATTGTTTCTTTCTCATGGTTGATATTTTAAAGTGCAATAACAAAAAACTGCTCGATGCACATTCTCTATAAAATGGCATAATAACACCCTTGCTTCCAGGAGCATTCCAACTCCAGACCATTTGCAAAACACCTTCTAGTCTACATTAGCAAAATTAAACTATTTTTGCCTACCAAAGACCTGCCTCTTTTAAGGAAGGCTCTGTGTACATTGGATTTAGACTTTTCACCTGATGTTCAAAGGGACTTGAACATGTCTCTCAGCCTCTTACATTTGATGGGATTTGTCAATACGAAGCACCTTTACAAGAGTGTTATTCATTGCTTTCTCACTTTCACTGCAAGTACTGTTTTCTAGCTAAACCATACTGTTTGAATTTTGCTGTTCTGTGCCGAGGTATGCCTTCAGATCCGATTTTTTATTTTCTTAATGCTTTTCAAGTTACTTGTTCCTAAAATATGACTCTCAGTAAACATTTCAGCACTTTAATTTGGCTCAAATTTACACTTCGATATTAAGTTCCAAAATAGTTTTATGAGCAAATCAAAAAATGATGGCTCAGGGAGCCTTTCTTTTCAATATCTTTTAGTTCCACTAAACTATATACACAAGTGACTGCCTTATAAACAGCTTTATATTGCACTCTATTGCAAATCATTGGAACAACATGCCCTAATGGGTTGCGAATGGCATAACATTATATGCCCAGTTTCTGCAGCCAGAATGAACAAGATCGTTGGGAAGATATCACGCTGATAAGAGGGCATAGAAAAAAATAACCTTAAATCTCAACTCTATCTCACAAGTAATAGGACAAAGGAAAAAAAATACAACTATATTTTTTTTTTCTCAGAAGCAACACGAGCCAACACAATTCTGCTTGCTGAAATGCTTTTTCTGTCATATTCCAAGTAAAATTTTTATTTCCTTTAAAGCTATGCTTGCTGTGGCAAAAATGCTTCTTTGCATAAATCATTTTTGCTCACCTTTGGAAAGCTGATTCTCTCTGAGAATCAATGGGTTAGCTGCCAGAAGAAAATGCGTTATCATTTATTCACGAACACTTAGTGGACAGAGCAGTGTTGAAACACCCATGGCAAACATTCATAACTTGAGGTCTGGCAATATTAAATGTCCGGCACAGGACTGACATTCTTTTTCTCCCCCTTCTGGAGAGAAATCTATATAATTAGTCAGACGCTTATATTTCATTCTGAAGTGTAGATGCAGCATTGCAATTTAAAAATGTGCCCTATAATTCTTAGGCAAAGCAAACATTGGACTAGCTTTTCAGTTCCTGCTCCCTAAAGTGTTCTTCAGACCACAGGTGTGTCTGACACTGAACACAGTGTGCTTGTCCCAAAGGGCTAATCCTGCAAACTGTCCACGCTCTAAATTTCCATGCTTCCTCCATTGGGGGCCACTCTGCAGGATCGAGCTTGAGCTGAGTGCTCTAAGGAGAGACCTCTCAGAGAATGGGTGGAAGACGAAAAAGCCAGCATGTTTTTGCTACGCTCTTGCTGGGGTGCATCTAATACGTACCGCCTTTGCTTTTCTGTCTTGATCATACTGAGGTACATATATATATATATATAGATATACACATATATACCTCAACACATATGTATTTCCAAGTAGAAGATTCTAGTGGCATCCTCTGGTCTTTTCTGGTTTTCCTCAAACTCCATAAAATCTTTTTACTTTTGTGTAAGTGCAGCAATCACCTGCAAAAATGGGAAATAGAGGAAAAGGTGGTAAATACTTGTGCAATGTTTCATAAACTCCTGATCACAAAAAAAGTCACCAAATCACTAAAAGATACACCTCTTTTCCAAGTATTATCTTGAGAACCTTGACTTTTCAAGTGCTTTCTGATACACATCCGGAAACTCATGAGGCTTCGTTCCACAAGGTGCAGCTGCTTATGCTCAATGAATAGAGACACTTCCACTCCACCCTCCCTAAAAAATAAAAAACCCTGCCTTAAAAGTTTAGACTGAAGATAAAGCATTATTAACTGAGGGATGTGTGTGCTTCCTTTGTGTCAGTAGCGTTTTGGGTGTCAGCTGTTTGATGATCGTCCATTTGAATTAAGGCAGGGCACATTGATGTGTGCAGTTGTATCTGAGCGTGTTCTTCCTTGTAAGCCTAATGAACTTATTTGGCCCCACAAGCATGAATGAGCCTGTCAGGTACCCTTGCCAGAGGTCTTTGGCAGAGATCCCTGTGCGGGTAGCGTGAGGCAGTATCATTCAATAGAGTGAATTGTCCAATTCTACAGAAATCTAGTTACTGTAATTAGTAAAATACAGTGCTTAAATGGGCATATTTTCTTGCTGCCTTCCCTTCCATCAAGGGAGAAGGATATTTCCCAAACACATTTCTAGGCACAAATGCTTTTGGTCAGGCTGATACACAAATTGTGCCTTTCTTGGTGCTTATTTTATCATCTGCTTTCAGGCTAATGAGCTGTAGCTGGATGGACTGTGGCCCTCACAGGAAAAATCCCTGAGTTTTCCTTCAGCACGACCTGAGAGCAGTAACTGTGAGTTACTGCGCAGGAATCTTCACAGGGCACTTCACTGGGCAGTAAAAGCAAACTGCTCTGTTTGATTTTGGTTTTTATTTCTATTTGATTATATTTGAGCATGACTTGTGTGTGAGAGAGGATAGTGAGAGAGGAGGACCAGGTGGAAGTTTTTACATCGATGGCCCTAAATGGTTAAAGCGGCAGTCGGGTATGGGGATTTCTGGCCTTTCTGTGCCTCAGCCTTGGCTCGCTGTCGGTTGAGGCAATTTGTTTATCCTTTCCAAACCCACATTCACAGAGGTTTCTGCCTGAAAAGTAGGTCTGATAATCATTGACTCCTGGTGGTGCTGGAGGAGAATGTCGTCGTGTAGCTAAAGCCAGAACATGGGTCCTGTTTTGTTCAGATTTAAAGATGCTTCCTTCAGTTCTCTATCTGTAAGCAAGGCCTGAGGTTCCTGCCTCAGTCAAATGATATTGCAAGCCACCATTTCTACACTTAAGAACCATTTCAGCAATCCTGTGTATAACCTCAAACTCGCCAGGTGTACCAAATGCCACTAGCAACACCTGCATACAGTGAAACGGGGCCTGCGAAGAGGAAACTCTGTGAAATGGCCACTAATTCTTGCTAAGCTTGTGCGGTACCTATGGAAGCATCTTTTCCGTGCCAGGTCGGTGGTTCTACAGAAGGCACAGGCCTTTCTCCAGAGCAGGAGGGGCACAACAAGCCCGGGACCTGCAGGCACGGGCAGGAAACGCTCCCTGTGGCACGGTTTCCCCTTACTAGCGCCGCCACCAGGCCCTGGGCGGCCTGAGGTGAAGCCCTTTTGTTCTGTGGAGACCGCAGAGGAGGAAGGCCTCAGGCGTTGGTACGTGTCTTAAGTGCACATACAGGTTGCCTGCCGTTAATTCCCGGCAACGGCTGTGTGCGGGCGCCACCTGCCGGCCCGGCCGCCCGCTGCCCTCAGCCCCGGGCTTCATTTCGGGGTGAGAGGCCTCGGTCGGTTTCCCGGGCCCGGCTCGCCTCGGGGCCGGCGCGCGGTGGCGGGAGCGCCCTCCCTCGCAGGGCTCGGAGCCGCCCGCCGGTCGCACCCGAGTGCGAGTCCGGAGCAGGCTTGGCTGAGGAACGAAGGCTGTTTCAGTCCAGGGCACCAGCTAAGCACGCTTAAGGCATGTTGGAATTTAGACGGGCCGACGGATGCTGTGTTATACGTCGAGTATGGTTTTCCCGCCTTTTGCTGTAAGCCTCTCAAAGGGGGAGCCAAGCTTTTGGGCCCAGAGGAAGACAAACCCCTCTCAGGTGTGAGGCCCAGTCATCTCTAACTGAGTTAATGCAGGCGGTGATCTCATTTAAGGGCACCTGCTTTCTATTATCAGCTTTGCCGTTATCCACAATACAGGGCCGGCCAGTCAGCCCTCACAGAGTTCATTCCTGGTTTGTGGTGCTGGAAGTCACACACTATTTGAACGCTCTCTGACAGCAATATATTTTCCCCAAGCTAGAAGAAGGGCCTGTCTTTGCCCTGTCTAATTTGGAGGCAGCTCTAGGCCCATGGGTGCAGGTGGCCTGGACCAGGTGGTCCCTCATCGTGCTGGTCCCAAGGATCTGTACGCTCGAGATACATCCAGAGAGATCTTGGAGAGGCTGAGCCACATCTGAGAGCCATGGGGTGACTGACTCCCTGACAGCACGTTCAGGTAGATGGCAAAAATTAAGGTAGATAAGTCTGGGTCAGCATTTCTAATCAGAGCTAATCATGGGGAAAGTATTTAAGCTGTATCTGACTTAAGTAGTTAAAAGCCAGAGAAGAATATGTAGCTCTTGGCTCCTCCGTACAATCGTATTTTATTTTTAATTCCTCAAATTTCGGTGCTTACTCATATTAGACCTGGGTTTGAAAATTTCAATGAATAACTCAGTTTTGTGTGGGTTTCTGTTTGTTTGTTTGTTTTTAATAAGTGTTCACTAAGTAACAAATCCAAGCAATTCACTAAGCTGACTGAAGTCATTCTACTGCTGCATATTTCTCTGCTTGTCATGCAGTACCTCTCACGGACAGATGAGGCTGCTATGCAATTGTTTCTTACATTTTGGAGGAGTGATATTTAGGGGAGTGTCCCCTCTTCCCTAAATGCTTGCTGAGAGCTCTCACAAGCTAGATCTGTGTTGCCCCCCAATAAATCTTTAGGGACTTCTGCCTTCCTGGCCGAGTGTGGATGAGGTTTTGGGGAACAGTACCATACCCAGCAGGCACCTAGCTTTTGGCCAGTGCTTTTTGCAGCCTGCAAGCTCAATTTCTTTATTTTGACTGGGTTTGCAAGGCTGCGAAGAGAAGGCAACCCTAGGAAGGCATGGTGATATTAATTCAGTTAGGAGATTAGGTGTATAGGAATGAAAAGCACTACAGGGAGTCACGTCGGCTCCTGTTGTTGAAGAGGTTGCAGTATTCTACAGTTTTGTTAACTACCCTGAATTCCTGGATGGTCGTTTTAACTTTGGTGCAGTAGGCACTTCAGCTCTAATGGTCAAGTTTTGCAGTTTTCTTTCTGGTGCAGTACTTGCTATAATTAGCCCTGCCTGGCTCCTTCTAGAGTAGATGACTATAAAGCAGGATAACAGAGGGCTGTTTGCTCTTGAAGATTGTTTGGTACCTTTAGGTAGTGCTGAAAATGACCACCATTTCACTGCCCTGGGCACACTGAAACCTGGGTTTCCATTTGGGGAGCACTAAACTGTCTCAGGATCGGCTTCCTCAAGGACAGCTTCTCCCCTCTTCGATCAAAACATTCTTGCCTATCTGAAATGCTCCTGCTCTTTTACCACAATATTAAACTTGTAGATATTTTGGTAAAGCATTGTCAGCCAAAATCCCTGGCTCCACAACAGAGTCTTGAATTTGTAGTCTGGTATAAACAAATGCTTATTTAGGTTGCTTTGCAAGTACCTGATTTAGTGACATCACCAAATTTCTGGCTAAAAAAACTTTCCAGAAGCAAACAATAAATACTAGTAAAGCATATCCTTGAAGTAGGTTTTGGGTGCAAAAAACCTGAGCCTTAGTGCACCTGTCTTTTCAGTAATGAGATAAAAAGAACAGAAACAGCTTTTAGGATCAAAAATACATCTCCTTGCTCTACATGTAACGTGGTATAGGGTGATGACATGTAGCAAACAGCACACCTGACACTGGCCCTGTGGGTGAGCATCGCCACAAGGAAGATCGCTGTCTCCAGGCAGAGCTGGTTTATACCCTTGTAAATCCAAATAAAAAAAAGCAGGTACTTAGTGCAGTGGATTGTCCTGAGAAAGAGCATCTACTTACAGCAGACCAAAAATAGTTTTTCTCTAAGGGAACATATTGAATGAGGTATATTATTCTCTAAATAATGGACAAAAACATTCTTTATTATGAAAACTTTGTGCTCTTTCATAAGCGTTAATAATGCTGGGGCTGTGTGGGTGGGAGAGCAGGTGGGTAGAAAATGATAAATAGAAAAGCAAAATGAGATAGCTATGAAGCTATAATTTCTTAGGAAATATTTCTCCCTGTGATGCCCCTTCTCTTTAGAATGTTTTCATAAAAGAGAAATGCTTTGCATTTCCTGCAGTATTCAGGGTTTTACTGCTTTTTGTAAGTGCAGTAGCTTTGAGAGGCAATGGAACGGGGGTGGTTTAGGAAAGCCTTTATTTATCCAGATGACATGCAGTACTTACAGCAATGCAAATTTCCTCATGCTCTGGGCCAGTGCTTGAATTTTGTCTAAAAATCATCTCTTGGGCTCAGAGCATTATTCCTCTCCAGTGCTCATTTACTCTCCAGCAACTGTCCAAAGCCTACCAAGATGGGACAAACTTGCTTCTTTTCCTGTGCTTTGGAAATTGGGTGTTTTTCCCTCATCTTCAGAGGTCACAGAGCAATAGTTGCAACAGTAGTCACTGCTGACACGAATGGATTCAGGTGAATTCCTGGAGTGGGCTCCATGTCAGAGTACCAGGAATCCTTCTGTCTTGTGTTTGCCTGGAAAATTCGTGACTAAATCTGATTCCTGCGTTGTATCAACCATTTCAGCTTCTGAGTTCTGCCTCAGTGTGGCAGTAAGGACCCTGGATTTTTTTTTTTTTTTTTTCCTATTTCAACTGTGGCCTCACTGTTGTTTTTGTAAAGTCTTCCTCAGATACTAGTAAGGGTTTAGGGCCACCCTGCTAGTAAGAATTACCAATGAGAATTTCCATCTGGGGTCCAGAAAACTTTGCTGTCACAGTTCTTCCACAGTGTGTACAGAAACGCTTTTCTGAAGTGATCAATTGCATTTTGGTTGAAACTTGTCTTCATAGTAGTACAGACTTTTTTTTTCCATGGCTGAAAGTAAAATGCAATGAGCTTGAAATGTCGCTGTGATCTCACCAGCTAGCTTCTCTCTAAATTTAAGAAATACTCAATTTTAAAGAATAATAAAAAAATAATAATTAACACAAGAATGAGTATCTACAGCCCTGTTAGTGAGAAGCAAATGATCTAAGCAGCAAGATTAAAATCAGTGCTGGCCCTTCTTGTTAGAATTTAGAAGGTATTTTATTAATTTAAATGGGAAAAAAAACCCCAATAATTGAATTATTAGTAAGAACTTTATTCAGCAGGGTTTGAATGATACATATTGGCTTTCATTGGTGTACTCCCTTTTCTTTGTCACCTCAACCCGTATGCTGGAAACATTAGATCTATATTTATATATGTGACAGAGAAATCAAGAGAAGCATGGTATTGATTTCTTTGGTTGGAAATGTGTAACCAACACCAAAAAAAGAAAGTTAGAATGGGTACTAGCTGCTCAGAGGCTTCTACAGCAACTAAAGAGTTAAGATATGAGCAGAAAAGTCAGTTGAAAGAGGTGACTGTATTGGGCTGGATGAATGTGTGGTGTTTTGTTGATTTTTTTTTTTTCCCCTCTACACTTTCAAGTTCAAATGTAATGCCTGACAGTTATAAGGGGATGTAGAAAAAAAAGTGATTGTTACAGGAAAGCCTGGCTGAGCAATTTGCATTTGTCCATAAAGAAGGGTGGACAACAGCAGAGCAAAGGGAGTCTCAGCCTACACATCTAGCAGAGAAAATGCTGCAATGTGAATTAATTTTCATTAAAAAGGTGTGTGAAACAGCAGGAGGGCAGCCTGAAACTCTCTGCAGAGGAAGAGGGCAGTGGTAGGAAGACATCAGCAGAATGACCTCATGCTGCAAATTCTTGTTGTGGGGAAAAGACAAATGCATTTACTCTCTCAGCCGAGGGAGGTTTTCTTGTATTATAGGCTGTGTATGACAGCTAGTGTGTATGGGTGCTTGTGGCTTTGGGGATTTTTGGTTTGGGTTTAATACCTGAAAACCCTTGAAAACTCTTGGAAAAAATCTAACAGCTGTGAGTTATCCAGGCATTTGGTCTGACGGCTGTGCAGACCGGTGGCCTGCAAAAAACCCCAGAAGGAACCTTTTCATTCTCAGAAAGGTCAGTCTGTTAGTCACAAAAACGACAGATGTTGAAAGGAAGTAATTTTAAACTGTAAGATTTTAATTGGCGGCAGAAGAAGACAAGTTGCCAAAACTGTCTTTGTTTTGTGTTTCCGAAAGCCTCAGTTCCTCCTAATGGAAGACTTCCATGTTTGGCCCCTGTGCAGATATACGTGTATTACATTTCACCTGCTGTGGCACAATCAGAGGGCTCAGGCTAAAAAACCCAAAATGGTCCATGAAGTAGGCCCAGAGCAGGTAGCCTGTGGCAAGCCCTGTACTGCTCTGGTTCTAGCACTAGTGGTACTGGAAGTGATGATTTTTGAGGTATATGATTTCAAGGAGAATAAGAGAGAAGATGTGACTTTTCATTGAGTGTATAGGATGGTTCAGAAACTCTTTTAATTAATTTGTAGTAAGTTCTGTAGAATCCTTTTTAATTATTACATGTGTGTGTGCAAATAAATAAGCATTTTGTAAATGTAGTGGTCAGAGAAGGAGAGTAATTGAAATGTTAATTCTAATCATGTGCTATGCTCATGGATTGATTTTTAAATTCATGTTATCCATTAATTTGTTAATGCCTCTAAAGTGCATTGAAGATAGAAAATGCTGTAAATTACTATGTGCTATTGTTACTATCATTATCCACTAGGTTTAATTAGTTCTCACACATTTTAATTGGATTATTGAGATGTAAACTTAGAGAATGTGATTTTGGACCAAATGCTATCCTCAGAATCCTGGTGAAGTGAGCAGCTGCAGTGCCTGTATATGCAAACAGGATGACTAACCTGTTTATACAAATTGATACATAGATTTATTTTTTTGATATTTGTCCGACCTGCTCGTGTGCAGGCTTCTCCCCTAAAATTATCCTTGTCTAAGACTAGGCTGGGACACATCCAACTTGGGTGAGTGATGGTATTTTTACCAAAGGATGTCCCCAAGTTTATAGATCTGGAAGACTATAAACAAGAAGATTACAGCACAAAGATGTAAAGATTCTGAATTTCCTTGTGGGGCCAGCAGATTTCTGTCACACTTTGAAGAAGGGGAACTGGCTTTAAACCACCAGTATCTTTAACAGTATCTGGTTGTAGTTTTTTCTTATTTCTTTGTATGTCTGTAATAATGACAGAATCTGCTGACCTTGTCCTTCCTTCTTGTCTGTGCTTCAGAAGGTTGTATGGAAAATAACTGTTTCTATTCAGGCTTATTAATTTATTTTGTTTGGAAATATTTGCTTATGAGGGAAGCATCATCATCTGATCCTCTTGGAAGAAAACCTTTGGGAGGTTTTCCTTTCAATTTGTTTTGAACTACTTCACCCTGTCTCCTTTGCAAGGTCAGGGGCTTTCTGGGTTTGTGTAAGGTTGTGGATGGTCTCATTCCAGAGCTTGTTTTATTTCCAAGATGGTAATTGGGCTGACTTGCAAAATTGTCTGTAACATCACTGCATTTTTGGCAATGTAAGGAAGTACTTAGGACTTGGATTACTGGGACTGTGAGGGGATTCCAGTTGACAAGAGAATAATGTAGGTGATGTTATTTTTATTTTTTTCTTAATTATTTTCTCTCTTCTATTTTTGTCTGTCACTTTGTCAGTGCAAATGTCAGCCTGCTCCTCATAAGAGGTCAAGATTAAGGCTGATAGCTAAGTAGCTGAGCAGGGTACCAATCCAGAACTCACTGCAAATAATAGAAAGTCACCTGATGAAGCCAGTAAGTTCTGGGACAAATTCTAAGACGTGGGTTTGTCCCCTTTTTTTAATCATAGCTTTCTGTTAGTTTTGGAGTCTTATGTAGGGACATGTTAGTCCCAGTTCTTGAGACTGTGGATGTGACTGAACCCAATTGTCCCTGTTTCCGGACATGAGGAAGTTGAAGTCTTTATCTCTAGCCTTTGATGCATGTTTGCTATGTCAGCTTAGGAAATCATGTTTCTGGGGTAGATCTTCTTCATTTCACGTGGTGCTGCAGTTGCGAGAATTCCCTATGCAGTGACCATGCTTTGTGCTCATTTTTTATCTAATGTTACAAACAGAACAAATACTCGTGTCCTGAAGATGAGATGGGGTTTTGGGGCCTCTAATATTTCCTTGTTGGAAGCAATCTTTTGAACTGCAGCCTATCCGTTTATCTTCAGAAATGCTTGCCCTTGGCAATTGTCATACCTCAGCTGTGGCAAAGCCTACAGCAACTGGATTCTTTTTCCTTTCTTCTCCCCTCCCTGTATATTCCAAACGCTACGGTCTGTGTCATCCCTAATTGCTGGGAATTGACTGAGGTCGGCAAGATTTTGCCGTCAGTTGTGAAGCAATGGCTTGTGCTGTACTTAGGTTACACGTTATTTCTTGGAATCACCAAGTTGCTCCCCTCTCTATTTCACTCCTCCTTCATTTGCATTAAAATTTCTGCTGTGCTCTGTCATGCCTGTGGCTGTGCAAGCCATACATGGGAATTTTCTCCACCAGTGAATTCCAGCTCTGCTTGAAAACCCAAACAAGCAAAAAAAAACCAAAAAAAACCCACAACCCCAAACTCCTCACTTCAATGCCCACCTATTAGTGTACCAGCAGTTTCCGGAGTTTCTGGCACCTCTTCTTGAATTGATTAAATAATTGTAGCTAAGAAGAGTATGCTTAGATTAGAAGTCCTCATCTGGGTGTGCATCTTCTTCTTACTTTTACCATTCATAAGCAAATAGAACAAAATCTCCAAAAATGTGCATATCATTGCAACACTGTGTTGTGCAGACTGTTATGATACAGCATGTAATGTTAAGCTAGCGCTAGACAGAGAAGTTCACTTACCTAATATGTTGAAAACAGCTTAATTAAATATTTAATGGATTTTTCCTGCTGAGAGGAATCAGCAGAATAAATAAAGAGTGTGTTCATGGAAATGAAAACTGCAGAGGAAGGTAATCTGTGGGGATCACTGTTCATTCGATAACCTCCTGAGTTGTCTTTGAAATTACTGCGTACATTCCAAGTGTGGTATTGCATGCATTAATATGTAAATGCATATTTCAGTGACCACAAACCAGTAAAGAATTTAAAAATACTATTGCATGACATGATGGTAAATATTAAATTGATTACTGTTTGCTTAACTGACAGCATAGTTGGAAGCCTTTACGTCATTTGATCACATTCTTAGAGTCGGAACAGAACGTGGAGCAAAGATGATTGTTGCAGTGATACAGCAGCAGATTAGAAGCCTGCAAACATGGGGTTCATGGGCTGTTCTCTGCATGTTTCACCAGTGGAGCGTTCTCAAAATGTTTTATAAAAGTTAACCTACTGCAAGCAGTTAGGAAAGCCCAGATCATTGCAGTGTCACTGATAAGGCCATCTCTGGCATCACTGCACCTGTTGAACTGTCGCTTCAGCCAGACTGAGTGAACCGATCTGAGAACATCCCCTGCTTGAAGACAGTGATCTTTTCTCTCCTGCAATCTGTATAGGCGCTGTGGTCTCAACTCCTGAAGGCAGTTGTCATTTGGGACAGAAATGTCACATCAGCAAATCTCGTTGTGGCTGCCTGGGTTGAGGCATACTTGTAGAAGGACTGCCCTTGCTTTGAGGACTTAAATACTTCTGCCCTTTTCCCTGTTACAGCTCAATGCCTGGCATCTACAATGGTTCTAAGGTTTTCATAAAAACATTCCCAGGTATTTTGAGGTAGCTGTTGGACTTCATAATCTTTTCAGAGTATGCTACTGGGTTTGTAACTGTTTGATGTGATTCTCACTAGTGCACTGTTTAGAATTCTTCTTTGTCTCTAAGATCCATTTTTCTTCTCATTGCAAACCTTGTCATCCTCCTGTTTGACTCTTGCTACTTGTTTAACGTGGCTTGTTCCTTCATTAGCTTAATGTGTGTGTAGGTTTACGGTGAAAAATGACTACATATTAAATGAGGTGGTTTTATTTAACTAGTTCTGCCCCTTTCCCTGCACTTTGCAGGAACCAGAGGTCTAAGGTGTAACTTGTGAATTCTAGAAGAATTGGTTTTTTAGGTAGTATACTAAGGACAGTCTTCTCATTTGGTGGCTCTATAGCTCCAATTCAAAGGGCTTGTACTCCATGGTTAGAGGTCTCTGATGCTGTTGAAGTACAAATAAATAAATAATCCTCAAGATGACTAAAGGCACTGCAGTCTTTATTCCATCCTGAATGGCATCATCAGAAATTATAATTAATTTGTAGACGTGCTAGCACCAGTGGTATCTGCATAAGGCTAGAGCAAGTGAAAAGTGTGTATCTGTTAGCAGGCAGCTTCCTTCTGCATTCATGTAATTTCTAACTGATGTGAAGGCAACGACTGTATGAAACTGCTTTAATTCCATCTTAAACTTGTAACTTCACTAGGCATTGTGATAGTTTGACTAACAATAACTTTGCTTTCTTCAACAACTATTCCTGGTTTTCCCATCAAAAATAATCTATGAATAACAAATTTTTGTAAAAAATCTAGTTGAGAGGTGTCCCTGTCCATGGCAGGGAGGTTGGATTATGTGATCTCTAAGGTCCCTTCCAGCCTAGGCCATTCTCTGATTCTATGATTACAAAATATATCTATTCTCCTATATTGCTTTCACTGGACAAAATGGGAACAAGTCCATGTTAGCAATAAGCCCAAAGGGCTCTAAATGCTGGCTTCTTCATGCGTATTATTAGCATGCTGCACCAGATCACTGAACTACCAGTGAACTGGAGACTGAGGGTTTTATGAGATGTGTGAGAGATTCTCTGGAAAGTATTGCAATAGTTTTTAAACTGCTGTAGCAACACAGGGGATGCTTACTCTTAGATAAGCTCTGAATGCCTCACTTCATAGGTGCCCAAACATTGAAGGTGGTTTGTTTTTTGAGTTTGGTGTTTTGGTTATTTTATTGTTGTTTTTTAATTAAAAAGAAAGGGGGGAAAAGGATTATATTGAAGGGCATGCACCTTTTTCTTCCCACCATGTCGTCATCTACTTCACATCCATCAGCAATAGTGGAAAGAAGTATCTAGCCCCTTAACTCACTAATCAAATACAAACGCAAAGTGAAGTCCAGTGTTACCCAAATGATGAACAGGAGTAAAATTAAAACAAACCCGCAGATGCTCTTGTTAAGCATCTATGTTGAATTCCAGCCAGAACAAACTGTTAGCTGTGCAGAGAAGTTGCCAAGTTCTTCATGATAAAATCAACACCATAAAAAGGTTATAATTAGTGATTGCACTCTAACATGTTTGGATGTCTTTAAGTTACTGTTTCAGGTATGTTTTCTGCTGAGTTGGAAAGGTGCCTCTTTCTATATTTTATTTTGTCTCTAAGGATGAGTTATCTAACCACTTGTTTCACCGTGAGCACTTGTAAAGCATGTTCATTTACATGGACCCTACCTAGATTAAAAAACAGGTTTAGGAGTATTGGCCAAGACTTGGCAAAAGCAATTTCCAAGTTGGTCTTAGTGGCAGTACCTTTTCCTGGCATCTCCTGCGAGTGTTCTGTGACCTGGGAAATCCCAGGTTTGTCCTGGAGGAGGGCCTTAAAAGTCTCCAATCAGTTTCCCAACTGAAATAAAAATAAGACATTTCAGGATTTGTCTTTCTAATGCAGATTCCAAGTCACACCTGCAAGTCTGGCTGAGCCATGGTCACTACCTACACTCAAGCATGAGGTGTTATTTGCTCTTTACTCCTCTTGCCCGGGGGACCTCTGGTGGCTGTCCTGAAGGCTTGTGGTGGCTTTAATCTGCTCTAAAAGCAGGCTGCCATCAACAGGAATGGTCTTGCTCCACCTCCATCTCTGGGGTTGTGTGTTTCCTCCACCTCCCTCACATCCTATGGAAGTACTGTGAGACAGATCGGTGCAGCCATTCCCTGGAAAACCAGTTATTTTTGAGTGATTTTTTTTTTTCATTGACTCACGAAGCTGATCCAGCTTGCCACACGGTTGCATGATAGCTAGGTCATGAGAAATGTGTAGGTGGCAGTTGGAGGAAGCTCATAGCAAACTTTGTTTTGTGAGAAATTCTTGATTTTGAAAAAAGGAGATAAACTTTTCAACAATTTCAAGAAGAAAAAAAGTTTTTTATCTGTTACAGGTTTGGGGTTTTTTTTCCTTACAGAATGAGCTATTTATCATAGGCTAATTCATTATTTAAAGTTGAAACTTTCTGAAGTTTAAAAAAGCCCAATGACTAACTCAAGCCGAGCTCTTTTCCCCTGTCTAGATTGTTAATTTGAAAACCTTCTTTTTTTTTCTAGTTTTTTTTTCATTTTCTTGCAGTTCAGAATACATGAACCTTTTTCTCTCTCAAAAATATGAGAAAACCCCACATGTTGCCTTGTTTAAAAAAAATGCTCATAGTTGCACTGGAAACTGTATTTGTGGAATTTTGTCATGTAGTTGCAATAAAGCTGCAACATCAGCGAGAGGGTGTGAGAATGGCACAGCGGGCCCTCATGGAGCCGACCTTGTTCTAGGGCTCTGCAGTTTATGTTATTTCCACTCATTTTTCACTTTCTGCAGCTGTTGCCAGTGTGTTGGCTTTGCTGTGCTGCAGTGCTTGGGGGCTGGTGTTGCTTGGGAGGGAGTTTGCAAATGGAGCCCTGTCAGAGTAGAGAATGGTGAGAGGCCACGTGAAATGCCAGGGGTACATGGGCACAACAGATTTGGAAAAACAGCCTTTCACACAACATTCCATCTTTAAGCTCATTTGAAGTGTGCTGGTGTATCTAGACCTGCTATAGATTTATTAAGAGATACTGTATAAATAAGCCATGCTTAAGCAATGAGTTTACGGCAGAGAATGTATCACTCACATAGAGTTGTGAACCTCATCAAGTTTGAGTTTGTTCAGAGTTGACTCTTTACTTTTACCGCTTGTAAAGTCAGGAGTGAAAGATGGGGATTGTGTCTGTCGATGTTTTGCATACCAAGGTGTCTATAATAAAGGATTTTGTTTCTGGTCAGCTTTAGCTAGATGGCACTATCCATAATATCCCTCATGTGACGGACGTGGGTATGTAAGGAAGTAGAAAAATATTATATGGACTGCCTAGTACCAGTCTAATAATTTTTGTATGTCTAGCACTCGATGAACATTGTATGAGACTCCATTAGAAAAAGTTGTTCTATAAGATATTGTAAAATATTCTTCTGTGACGGCATTAATTTACAGTGAATAAAGGAGAGGCAGCCAGGGTCTGTGCTTGTCGGGTTGGAAAATGAAGACTCCTGTGGTAGTGAAAGAGCTTGAGGAGGAGAGGATGGATTCTGTGGTCAATGAGTGCTTGCATACCCAGTGGTGACAGCAGGGATTTGGCTTCTATAACCATGGGATCCTCTTGAAGTGTCAAGGACTGTTAGGAAGAGATGGGATTTGCCTGACCAAATCAGGCAAAGGTTTTTTTGCTGATGTGCTGGCAAACATGATGAAGAACACTTTCACCTAGGAATGAACAGGGGACAGCCGATGACAAACAGACAAGTGAGGAAATAGTAGACCAGACTGGTAAACAAGAGATGTGGGGTGCCGTGGGTGAGAGACAGCAGAAACTGTGCAGTTGCAGGGCTCTGATCTCACTGATTGAATAGCTCATGTGACTGGGGTGCTGCCGTGGATGGACAGGCTCTTCAGGAAGACAGAGCAGGAAGGAGGAGTAATCTTTTTTGTTAGCAGTAGTAAGGTACGGAGCTCTGCCTACGGATGGGCAATGAGCCAGCGGAGAACTAACGGGCCAGGATTAGAGAGCAGCCAGTGTGGGTGATGCTGTGTTGGGTGTCAGCTACAGACACATGAATGATGGATAGAATATCTAGAAGCAACTATGACTAAAATTACTTGCACTTTTCATTTTTAATGCTCTTTCCACTTCCTTCCAATTTGGGAATGACATTTTTCAAGTCTGAACTCTTCTCAAAAGTATTTTTGGGAAGTCTGAATAAAAACAGTTTAGCCATCTTTGTGTAAAATGACTGCTATGAAAGCATTCATTTACTATGACACATTTTTGGCAGACAGCTATTGAACAGCTTTAGGACCTCATTGGAAATATCCAAAAGTGGCTTTAAAATCGTTGTGTAATTATTATTGGTTATAATAATGCTTGGAGATTCTGTCCAGCAATTGGAGACTTAAAGTGCTGGATAGTCCACAAGTGGTGATGAAAAGCTGGCACTAGCCCTCAAGGACTTGCAAGAGAATTTGCTAGCAGTGATGGCTGTGTATCTGCGTATCCAGGGGTGAGCTGTGAGAATGCTACTGAGCTGGCAAACCTGTGGTCAGCTCTGGAGATTTAATTGGATGTGGGTCCACATGGCTGCTAGCGTTTGGCACACGGTGTGGAAGAATTGAGAAGAAGGGGGACTGCCATCCCCCCATACCACTGGACAAAGGCTGACGGGGTCTCAGTACTGCAATCCCCGTGTGCACTTGCTTTGTCTCTCTGCTTCAGGCTGTGAATGCGAATTATTTACAGGAGTAAGTGTTGCAAAAAATTGGCTTTAATGTGAAAAATAAAATGTTTGTTTTGGGGCAATTGTTGTCATCACTACTGATGACAGCCCAGGCTTAGGGAAGTACTTGGCATTTGGGCGATAAGGTGGATGATCTGAAAGTAAAGTTTTAAAATTGCCAGGAGATGGGAATAATTATGTCGCACTTCCCACTCTCATTTTGATCTTGTTACACAAGCGTGAGTGAACGTGAAATTAGATGCTCTCCTTATAGAAATGTTCCAGATTAGTTTCACTTGATATGTTTTTGGTTCTGTTATTAGACTTACATTTGTCCAAACTTTTGAAGTTTGACGTTATTAAAATATTTTTCTAATGGCCATACTTGATGAATTCTCCTTCCACGTTTGTGTCTGTATGATAAAGCTGTGTCTCCTGAAGAAACAAATGCGTAGGCGTTTCACACTGGTGGAGAACTTGGCGTTCCCTGAAGCTGTTCATCTCAGATCTGTGCTTTCGCTGGCATGCCGTGATCAAAAGCTAGGAAATGCTACTCCTGAGAAATGCTGTTAACATTGAGTTGAGGCCAGTGGACATTCTTTCCTTTCAGAAGTTTTTTTTCTGTCAACTGTTTATTTCCTGGAAATAAATTCATTAGAACTTCTAAAAAATTAACATCATATGACCTTTCAACTAATATACTGCTGAATTAGAAGGATAAGAAAAGCTGTTCTTTATTGCTGCCTTTTCCCCAAACTGTTCTTTTTTAGTTGCATTAAAATGGAATATATTCGGACATAAAAGATGACAGCTCCTTTTCATGGCCTTTTACTGTATTTTTGCTGTGGCTGGTCAGATGCTTTTATCTAAAGCTTTGTTCTTTATGGTAGAAAAATTTTCAGAGGATTTAAGAGAGTGAGAGTTTTCAGAGGAAGTAAAATTTTCACACAGTACTTGGCATTGATCGGGAAATGAGATTTCATGATGGCAAAGCTCCATGCTTTGTTGTTGAAACTCTTGCTGGCAGTGATGGACTCCAGGGTTCATGTCGCAGCTCAGCAAACATACCCATCCTTCTGCACTTCGCTCTCCAGCACAGGAACTGGTTGGAGTAGGGAAGGTGGGTAATTCTCCTGTGTCCTGGGTAGCAGCAGTTGGCACCTACAATAGCAGCTCAAACTTGAGTCACACATCAGGACTTTGGTGAGTAGCTGTTATGGAAGGAAGCTGGTATGGGCTTCAGGAACCAGCTGGATGGAGCCAGAGGGTCTGGCATGGAGCTGGCAAATTGGAAGTACATGAAAAATGGATCAGGCGAAGGAACATCTCTGAAGAGTGCTCAGAGGGGGAAAACATATCCAGCTTCTTAGCATGGTGAAAAAGCAAAGTGTAGCCCAAGATGGACAGGACCAGGAGAACTTTTGTTGTGAGCAGGTGACAGCTTATAGTTCAGGGAGAAGATTAGGAATAAGGGCGAAGGAATAGCATTTCATTTTAGCCATTCTTGTGGCAACTTTTAAATAGGACCAGAGCAGAAGACAATCCTAGGCTAGTCTGGTCCTGTGGCATTGGCTGTTCTTCCAGCAGGGAAGGCAGAGTTGCCTGAAGCAGGAAGATGCCAAGGGAGCCAGCTGGGCCAGTGCCAGTGAGACAGGTAGGGTACATCTTCTGTGGAGCCAGCCCTGCTCGTGGGGCTCCAGCCTTGTGATCTGCCAGCGCTGATATGGAGTGCTTTAAATTTCCCCTTCAAGACTCACAAATCTTCTCTCACGCTACACAGTTAGAAACTGGAGGTAGTAAGGACCCGTTGAGTGAGGCACCCTTCTCTGCCTGCAGGGGATAGTTCGGGAAGGCAAGTGATTTAAAAATGGGATTTCAACCAATTACCCACTGAATGGTTTCAGCTCATCCACTTCTGCTGCCGAGCTATGTTGGATCATCTTTCTTTGTAAACCGTGTGAAGGGATTATCAAGTTTCATTCTCAAATCATCTGCAAGGCAGATTTATGTGGAGCCTTTGTATCTCTGAGCAAATCGGGAACTGTAAGCCTCGGAATCTTTGCGAGGAAAGAATATGAATATCCCAACCTTAATCCCTGTGGGGAGCCGATTTCATGGCACGCGACCTTCAGCTTGAGCGAGGAGTTGCGGGAAGGCCCCGTTAGGTCCGGCGCTGGCCGTGCGAGGCTCAAGCGTTCTCGCAGGCAACGAACGATGAGGTGGAGGCTGAGGCGGCAGCGCGGGCGTGCGGTGATGTAATGCGACCTCTCACAAGCAGCCTCGGCGGAGGGACCTCGCTGAGACCACGCCTGAGGTTCGTACCTTCATTTCTGCACATAAAGCTGCTCACCCAAATGCGGGGGGCTGTGTGTGTGTGTCCCCACACCGCTAAACCGCGGGACGGACACGTGGGGACGGGCACTGCCGCGGCGAGACGGGACCGCTGCGGAGCAGCTCCCTCCTGCCGGCCTCCCTCTGCGGATCGCCGCCCGCGGAAAGCGGCCAAGGGGAGGCGAATGCTGGTCCCGGTGCCCGCCAGGTGTCCGTGTGTCCGTCCCGTCCCCGGGGTCGGCCCCCGCCAGGCTGGCGGGCAGCGCGCGGCAGGTGGCGCCAGCGAGCCGCGCGGGGACGGCACCCCCCGCCCCCCCCCCCCCGCCTGTCTCGTTGCGCCCCGCCCGCGCGGGCCCGCACGTGGCGCGCGCCCCGGTGAAAAGCCGCGAGCCGCCCCGCGCCCGCCACTGGCGCCGGCAGCGCCCGCGCGACCCGCTCCTGCCGCCGCGGCGGGGCCCGGCCTGGCCCCCTCCGCCCCTCTCCGGCCCCGCTTCCCGCCGGCATGGCGCCTCGGCGCGGGGCTCCGCATCCTCCCCGACCGGCCCGGGGGCGTCGGTCACCGTGAGAGGCGGCGCTGGCAGCGCCGGGCAGCCCAGGCGCGGTGGCGGGGTGAGGCGCACGCTGCTGCCGCTGACCTGTTGAAAGAGCTTGTCGGGGGTTCCTTTGTCTTGGTCTCTCTTTTTTTTGTTGTTATTTATTTTCTTGTCGACGGGGGAAGTTTGCTCCCCAGACGGTGGCCCGGCTTCCTCCACACCCTTTCCTCCTCTTCTTCCTCCTTGTTTCCAGGATCCGCTGTCCGCGGCCAGAAGTGATTTCCCTCGTAACCCCCAGCCCCGAACAGCCACGGCGAGCGCTGGAGTCGGGGGCACCCCCCGTCCTCCCGCAGGACCTGCCCGCGGGCTCTGGGCTCGTCCTTTCCCCGGCCGCTGCCGTGGGGCTGCCCCGGGAGGGCTGTAGCCCCTTGGCGGGGTGTCCCCTCCGCGGGTGCCCCCGGGCTGCCGGGCCGTCACCATGTCGAAAGTGGCGGCGGAGAGTTGCGGAGCGGCGCCGGCCGAGGACTTGTCCAAAGTGTCGGACGAGGAGCTGCTCAAGTGGAGCAAGGAGGAGCTGATCCGCAGCCTCCGCCGCGCCGAGGCCGAGAAGATGAGCGCGATGCTGGACCACAGCAACCTCATCCGGGAGGTGAACCGCCGCCTCCAGCTCCACCTCGGCGAGATCCGCGGCTTGAAGGTAGTGGGGTGGGCAGGGTGGGACCCCCGAAGTTTCTGCTGCCTCCACGTCCCCCCGCCCGTCCCACCGGGAGCGATTTCATCAGGTGGCGGGTCCGGGGAGGAGCCGTTACCGAGAATTGCGTGAGAAGCGAGCGAGGAATGAAGAGAATAGTGTTTGATCCCATTGCCCAGTTAAGACGTGACCCGCTATTCGGCGGCTGTTGTATGCTCAGCCCCAGTAGGCTTTGACTTGATGAAACCACTTCAGTCTTGTCACTGTTGTCTTAATACTTCACTGTTTTTTAGTAAGGTTAAATGACCCTGTCTGAAGGGCATGCAGAGGGCTAGTGTGCAGAGCTGTAGGCATTCAGAAGGCTTATGTAGCTTATGCTGTGTTCTGTCAGTGTTTTAAGGTGACTGACTTACAGGTAAGGCAGACTGGCAGGCTGCCGGAGGGAGCTGGTCATATTGGGGATGCAGTGCAGTGTATGGCAGGCGATAGAAACAGCTGAGCTCCATTTCAGGTTGATGAGAACCAATCTCTAGTTTATTGTCTGAAAAAGATGTCTGATAATGCATCTCTCATCCAACTGTTTTCAATTGTATATTCCTGCACACTGCAGTCAGAGGCAGACCAGGTCTGTAATAACTTATTCCTTCTTAATTGAACTCTTTTGTTAGATGAGAAGCATTATCTCTAGTGCTTTTTTTCCCAATTTTGAGGACCTAGAAAGTTATCCTGAAGTAGGCATGACTACAGAACATTTTCTCTCTTGTTGCTTTGAGAAAGGTTGTTGTTTTCAGAAAATTCCTTCAGTGAGGTGAGGATGGAGGAAAGGAGAGACAGGGATGCAGTGTGGGCTTTTAAATTATTACGTGAGAGTTCATTAGGGGAGAGTTCTTCACTTGTACAATGGCTTTAACTACATTATTGAGCAAGTGACTTGGAGAATCACAGAATTGTTGAGGCTGTAAAGGACCTCTGAGATCAAGTCCAGTCTATAACCCAACACCACCACATTGGCTAGAGTTTGGCATAAAATAAATAGGCTGTGGGGGAAGACTGTTCCTGTCTCCCAAGTTTTGCTGCTCTGCAAAGTATGAGTGTTGGTCTGCTCCTTCCCTCTTTTTGACAATATATGATGTCTGGGGGTAAAACCCACCGATTTCATGATAGTACTTGAGCAAAAACAAAATTTGCATTTTTAAATGTAAGTTAAATTACAACAGCAGTATCTTTGTCCCAGTTATGTGCAAAGATGTCATGACATCATACGGATTTCTGCATCTTCCAGATGAGGAACAGAACACAGCAAGATGTGTAGGAAGAAGTGACAAATTCCTCTCTCAATTCTGAACTTAAGTGATTTTTGACTTTTGTTCAGATGCCTCAGCTGGAAGTTTAAAAAAGAATTTTTGGGAGAATGAAGTTTAGTGCCCTGCCTTGGCATCTGGACATCTTCCTCCTTTGCCCAGTGTGAAATAACTGATCCATGAGTGAGAAGGATCAGTTGCCCCTGGTTTTGGTGCATGTGTGCCTCCTGCTTCTGACTGATGACTTGTGTGCTTCCACAACTTTTTCGTTCCACCATGGAGTCACTTTAAATATTTCTCACCAGCACTGAGTTTTAAGGCTACCTTGTAGCCTAATAGAGAGTTTTCCTTTGTCAAATATGGGTTGAAATTGGTTTGACAAGTGCATGTCACAAATCTGGTGGAGTTACAAAAGTTTCCTCTTCTTAAGAAACAGTGCGAAAATGGTCTTTTTGTAAGGCTAGATTTTTAGCAGCTGTGGCCAATCTCTACTTCTAATGCCATACAAAAGAAGGAATGAATATTTAGATAGGAGAAATAAACACGGTCACAAGACATTCAGTAAAACTAGGAGGATAAAACATTGAAAATGTTTTCCTTGGCATATTATTCTGCTACAGTAATTGCTTCAATATTTTGCTTCAGAACATTTACTTCAGACTACTCCTCTCTTAGAGAAGGGCACAGAATCATGTATATCATTATGTTAGGAGTGAAAAAATCTATTAAAGCAGATTATTTCATTTCAGAGTAGTTGAAGCAATTCTGATTAAGTGGTGACTGACAACGTTCTGTTATGCAAATCTGAAATTAAATCAAACAAAACCCATTTTTTTAAAAGTCTTTAAAGTGTTCATCGTTATGTGTGAATATGCTTTAGGGAGTAGAGAATAAATGTTAATAATTATTTAAGTGAGATTACCATGTCTGATGTACCTTGCAGTTTTATTCAGCAGTAACTTGCAGGTGAATTCTCAAGAGAGCGAGATCATCATGAGAGCACTTATTATCTTTGCTCAGTTTGGGAAATAAATTATTCTGATATTTAGCAGAAATTAATTAAGCACCTGAAACTTTTATGCTATATCAGAAGTTAGTCTTTGAAGCCTTCAAAATTAGCTCCATGTTACAGTCAATCCTTAGTGGACAGCAGCTTTTTTTTTTTTTTTTTTAATTGTTGGAAGCACAGTGCTCTTATAATATGCCAGATGTACACAGCAATTGTTTCTGCCTCGTTTCAGTGCTTGGATTTATAGCAGTGCTGTTCACTGGCTTGTATAATGGTGTTGGTATCGTGTTAATTCCTTCCAACGCTTCTTTGTCACGATAATCTTTCTTTTAAAGGATATCAACCAGAAGCTGCAAGAAGATAACCAAGAACTGAGAGACCTTTGCTGCTTTCTGGATGACGACAGGCAGAAAGGCAAGAAGGTGTCCCGCGAGTGGCAGAGACTGGGCAGATACAGCGCTAGTGTCATGCACAAAGAGGTTGCCTTGTACTTGCAGAAGCTGAAAGAGCTGGAAGTGAGACAAGAAGAAGTGGTTAAGGAAAACCTGGAGCTGAAAGAATTGTGCGTGTTGCTGGATGAGGAGAAAAGTGGTGGAGCAGGCAGCCGGAGTTCTATCGACAGCCAGATCAGCCTGTGCCAGTTAACTGCAACGAGTGCTTACATAAGAGATGTCGGTGATGGGAGCAGTACTTCTAGCACGGGCAGTACAGACAGTCCAGACCATCATAAACATCACCCAAGTACTAGTCCAGAACATCTTCAAAAAACTCGGGGTGAGGGGAGCCCCGAGCATCAGAAACACAGGAGTATCAGCCCAGAGCACCTGCAGAAACCCCGGGCTTCTGGCAGTCCTGATCATCACCTGAAAGGACCGAGTCCAGAACATCACAAAACCATTGTCAAAGCACCCGAACAACAAAAGCACAGCAGCAGCAGTCCAGAAACTATCCCAAAGCATGTTTTGAGTAGTAGCCCTGAACACTTTCAAAAGCAGAGGCCTGGTAGTAGCCCTGAGCATCAGAAGCATGGCAGCGGCAGCCCGGATCATCTGCAGAAGCACACGCCGAGCGGAAGTACAGAACACCTCCACAAAGTGAGGGGCACGAGCCCTGAGCATCTCAAACAACACTATGGAGGGAGCCCCGAGCATCTCAAACATCTCAGCGGAGGCAGCAGAGAAGGTACCCTCAGGAGACAAGTAACAGATGACCTGTCACCTCACCACAGAAGTGTATACAATGGAATGAATGGTGGGTCAATACATTTAGTGAAGCTCACTTTGGAAATTACTGAGGTAGTTTTGGTGCTATTTCAGCTGTCTCTGAAAAGGAGTAACGTTTACTGTGATGTGAAAGGTAACGAGTCTGGTGTCAGCATCACTCCCTTAGCAAGTGAGTGAACTGGAATATACCTGCTTATCCATCCAGTGGGTGTTGAGTGGGTTAAAAAGGTGGAGGAAAAGTGCATGTTGAGTGTTGGTGTAAGGTATCAAGAAGCAGCTCTTGGCTCTGCAGTTGGTAGATGTAAACTCTTTGTCCCTAAGTAGATTTCTGTCTACTTCAGAGAGGAATTGCATGTGTTTCTTGTGCTGCCTATATTTTGAGTTGGCAGAAGGGAGGGGAACGCCTCCAATTTCATTTCCACTCTGGCAGCCTACCTTCTCTGTAGCTTTAAAGGTTTTAAAATTTCCTGATTGTTGGTGGAAGGCTTCTTAGGTCCTTTACCATACACTCTGGAAAAGACCGCATATGAAGAACTAGGCTCAATAGAAATGAGTCTGATAGCTCCTAAAGCTTTTCAAAGCCTTGAGTTCTCATGTGTTTAATTATAACAAAGGAAAATTTAAACATTTTAAGGTTTTTTCTTTTATGTCTTTGTTCCTGCGTTTTACAAAGATACCCAGCAAACATGCCTAGCTTTTAAGAGCTGTGTATCCTTGCTGATTGAAATTAATTACTCTGAGATAGTAAGAATTAAAGTATTTTGGTATTTTAAAAGACAAATGGTTTCAGCAGTATTGAAATGAATGAAATAAGGCGAACAAAATGATTAAAAGCAGAGTTCAAACATCCTCCTATGCTGTGGAAATAGCTTTTGTTAGACTTGGCAGAATTTCTATAGTCTGCTCCATTTTCTTTACATGCTCTGAGATGTTTTCATGAGGGATATTAACATCATAGTTGAAAACCCATCTCTCCGACCTTTACGCTTAGATTTGAAGTCAAGCTTTGAAGAAGGCGAGGATTTTGCCTTAGTAACTTGGATGGAGTTCCTGTGTTTCTATTTTGTAAGTGGTTGTGAGAAGTTGTGTTGACATCGGTGGAACTAATTGCTTGTTGTTGAATCCGCTTGTGAGATGGAGGAGCCAGTGAGCTTTGCCGGGTGCTGTCCTCATCATTTGTTACATCGCTCTCATATCAGTGCATGTGCCTGTTGTGGTGAACTTAAGGGATGCCTTTAGTTAAGATAAACTGCTCTGTAGGGGTAAACCCAGATTATTTTCAGTGAAATACTTGCCCTTGGTGGGGCTCATGAACCCCAAGGTGGTAAGCATAGAGACTTCTGTTTCACTATTATTAGTAAGATGAGTGTATGGCAACTGTGTGAAGATATGTAGTACGTAAGTTATAAAAGTTAGTCTTACAATACTTGCATTAAATACTCTCTTTCTCCGCTCAGTTCTTTCTGTTTAAAATTGACCTGGCTGTAAGTAATGTAAGGTATGGAGGCAGACTTCCCAAGAGTGACTTCTTGCTTGCACTCATGATGTACATCAGTCCAGTCACTGGTTATGTAGAAGGGTGATCTCAGAGTTTAAGCATATGTTTGGAAAACTTGTGCACAAATATATTTTGTTGTTGTTGTTGTTTTTTGCTCCCAGGAGGATAGGATGGGCTTTCTGGTATTTTTTTTGGTCCGGGTAGTCCTGTTAAGAACTCGGCCGTGTTATTAACATTGCAAGGAAGGCAGTTGTTACTTTAGAGCTGACTGGAGGCTTTTGTGCAGAGTATTTCAACTGTATGATACGGGCTTGAGCCGTAAGATGCCGGAGAGGGCAACTGGTGATTTGAGAGTCTGTTTCTTGACTTTAATCAGAGCTTTGCCTGTCCTGTGCTTTATGCAGAGGACTTCTCTCACCAGTAAGTCATCAGACCTTTCTTCTTTTGTGTTTATATAATTTGATGCCAGCATGAGGTTTAATTCTGACATATGTCTGACCTTGGTCAGTGGTAAAACTCTTCATGGCTTTACTCTGAGGAAGGGTCCTTTAAACTTCAGGAAAATGCTTGGTCTTCCCAGCAAGGCCAAATCATTTGGAGTTTTGTGTTTTGCTTTTTGTCAGCTGCTGTAAAATTATGGAGAAGGGTGAGTATGGAAGTGCTGATCAGCATCACTTGTTATTGTTGTGACAATAATGTGTAAAATCTTAATTTGCATGTTCTGCATACACATGCACCTGCCGACTGAGTATAGATGGGAAACCGTGTGTGGAACTGTGATGGAAGTCCTGATCTTTTGCATCTGCTGTAAGGGGTAGTGAAACTGTGAAAACATGAGTTAGAAAGTGGCATGGAAACCTGGCCCTGAACTCTGAGCGTTACAAAAAGAGGCTATTTTTGATTCTTATTACAAAATTGTGTAGTAAGTATACTGGGCCATATTGGTGGAACCAAGTTTGGCTGAAAATTTGGAGTATATCTAGCTAGTAGCTGTTTGAACATCTGTGTATTATTTTGCAGGGCACTTTTAATCTGATTACAGTACTTGCAGACTATCATTTGAGCAGTGAGAGTGAAGTGTTTGTGATTCTAAATGATGAACAACAAAGACTAACTTGTTTTGGCTCCTTTGTAAATAAAGAAAAAAACCAATGTATTTTAACTAGGTACTCAGAACTTACCAGACTAAGTACCAACCTGTCCCATCTTCCTTGGTCTTAATGACCAAGTCAGACCTGAGGGGAGAAGATGTTCCTCTGCATGTCAGCCCTCATTCCAAAAAGTACTTTCTGACAGACTCTCAAGCTAAAGTTAAACCAGTTGCAATACAATATTACAACACTATGAAAAATATGATGTGTAGCTGTAGTCAGCTTTACAGGACCTGCTGTGTGCATCAATCATTGGAGCTTCGTGCAGATTTTAAGCTGTTGTTACTTCACTCTGGAGCTGTCTTTGGTCCACAGGCACAGCTGAAGGAATAACGGATGAGGTGATAACACTTCCTCTCATAATTCGTCTCATTTTCTATATTCAAATGTTTGATCTTGGTATTTTTTCTTGTGGGACATGTCAGCTTTCATTTACAAGATTTATAAAGCTTTAAAAAAAAATAATTTTAGGGTTCTCCTACACGTTTTTTTCTGAAATGGGTGTCCTGATCATTTGGAGTGACAGAAAATGGGATGCGAGAGCTAAATTTGGCTTGATGGTTGTTAGCTGAAAACCTATGTATTTCATTTTAAAGGCTCCAACCAAATAAAACATGACAATCTTATGCTGAGATTGCACCTAAATGTTCTGGGTAATGAGCACAGAGGTGTTTGGGATAGAATGATTGCTGAAATTAGAAGAGAGAATACCAATGGTAAAAACATTGTAAAGAGGACATTCATGCAACTTAAAGTAATACATGACAGTTTAACTGGGGTATAAGTGCCTCTATATAAATTAATGTGCTTTCAACATTTACAATCTAAGCGGTACTTTTTATTCTGAGCAATTTACTGTAAACTTTCTATTTTAAGAAGTCCTTTGTTTTACTCTAGGCTTTCATGTGTGCTTTTTGCTTCCTGCTGAGGTTATTAATGAAGTAAAACTGCTGACTAACACTATGTGCTGCTGTAGGTGTGAGGATTCTTACAGAGCAAAAGCAACAGCATCTCTTCTTGAGCAAAGGTGTTTGTAGGCTAAACAGACTCAGATTAAGTTTTAAACAATTTCTGCTGTAAATGTGCTTCTTAAAAGGCAAATAAAATCTGAGTGCTGAGTAAAAAGAGGAAAGTACAGTATGGCTTCAGAAAGAAAAATCTTATAATAATGTTACTAACTGATGTCCTCTCTGAGGAAACAGGTCACATTCTGCTGGCCAGATAGTGCGGTGATGTCATGTTTCGATGTAGGTTTGCTTATGTGTTATGTTTCTTAAAGTCAAAATGGAAATAATTTGCCTCTCATTGTAAGCATTGTACAATACCTCGCATGTGACTTGAGCTTTACTGATGACACCCACCACTGTACATCTGCCATTGGTGGCCTGACACAGCATTCCTTGCTCTGAAGAGTAACCTCTTCTATAAACAAAGGCTACAAGACTGATAGATTTTTTTTTTTTTCTACTGGCCAGTGTGAAGTAATCTACTATTTATTTCAGAAGTTTAAGTGTAGAGCTCTGAAACTTTGTCAATTGTCAGTCAGAGTCTTTCAGTTGAATTCCATAGGTTTTCTGTCAAACTTGTAAATTAACTTCAGCTGTTACACACTGTAGGACAACTGGGGCATGAGATGTGAATATGTACGTGACTAGATCATGCTATGTTTATTACCAAACCATTTTTGTGTATGTGGAATAATTTATCAAATTGAAAATGTGATATCAAAACAGTGAACCTACTACCCATTCATGCTGTAGGGCTTTGGGGAGAAGTTTATGCCTATGTATCCTTAACTTTACTGACAAAAGCAGGTCTGATTTGAATGTTCAATATAAGGTGGATCGTTGTTCCAGCAAAGCTATTGATATGTTAATGGCAAGAGTGATGCCTCTCCTTATAAAGAAACTTGCCTAATTATGAGCAGTTACATGGATGTTCCAGCACTCCGATGTTCAAAGAGTTCAGTGGGTGCTCAGTGTGGCAGAGACTGGTGCTGACCGCAGACCTCTGCTTCTGTCCTGTCTGTTTGAGGTAGGCAGCCCCACTACACATCGCAATGGGAAGTGCAGGTAGGATTCAGGTGAGCAACTCTTGTGACAGGACTGTGAATAGGTCACAGCCTCGTGTGATACACAGGGTTTTCTGTGAAGTCACTGCTCTCAAATTTTATACTTTCTTCTCTTTCCCTCAGGTTGCATCTCCTGCTACACAGACAACTTGGTTTTGCAGTAAGGACTTGATGTTAATTTGGTCTTTCTTTGACGGAAGCAGAATCAGAGTAGGGAAATACAGAGATCCTATCTGGAAACCATCACCAGTATGCTACGTAACTTTTAGAACAGGGTCTGTGTTAGTCCATGCTGAGTGTGTTAATATATGGTGGGAGGGATTTGGTGCTAACTCTATAGCTGCTGCCAGAGGGTTGGTTCCTTGTCCCCAGCTGGTGTGGCAAACCACAGCTACAGGGCAACGCTGGCAGACCCTACACCGTAGCTCTCTGTTCAGAGCTGTGAGCAGCACCTTTATCCTCTAAGCATTCAACCAGTATGGAGGTCAGCAGCTGTGCTGGCTGGCTGAGCAATTTGAGATGTGTGGCTGTATCTCTTGGTTTGATTGTTTCTTGGAACTTCACTCGTGTGTGACCACAGACTTCCAGAAGTGAAAGGCTCGCCGTAAATCACAGTGCCGTTGATGCTGCGAGCCAGCACTTGAGCGAATCCCCCACCCTTACTAGTGTTACACCTAGGATGGATCTCACATACTGATTTTTTTTTCCTTGGTTTTGTTTATTTTGCCATACGCATTTTAAAATAATGTATTTTCCGAGTAGTGAGTGGGAGTTTGTTTTGGTGTGTACTGAAGACAATATAAAAGCTAATCTATTTTTCATGGTGATTGGGTCAAGCTACAAGACATTAGCCTTTGAGAGCTCATCAGGAGCTCGCATGGCTGTTAATGTTGTTGTGTTGTCTGACTGAAATATGTGGGCAGATTTTAATTTTATTTTATTCAATACTGTAATATGGAGAGTCCTCACACTAGGGACACACAGCTGTGTCCTTACTTTGAGAGAGTGCCTTTAACCCGAGGACAGGACCTCATGTAATACAGTCCTTTGCACAGCTTTCTGAGTTACAGTGTTATGATTTTTATAATAGTAAAATATGCTTTTAGAAATGTTACAGTGATTAAATTGTCAAATTCTCTGAACTCTGACAGTTATAATGCAGAGTTAGAATATTATAATGACTTTTGGCAAGTGCTGCTTGCCTAAGAGCTTCAGCCTTGTGGGATATATTATGTGTGTTAATCAAAGGGTGCCCTGTCTTTTCTGTTCTATCTATTTATGGAATACTTAAATTTTTTTTAAAAATTTTATTAGGGACTTAATAATGGAGAGTTGCTGCCAGTTGTGCAGGGGTTGGGGATGAATGGGTTAGCAATGAGGGAAAAGCACAGCAGTTGGTATAGTGTGGGGGCTAAAATTTTGTGCTGCCATTCACGCACAGAGTGCGTAGATCTTGACAGGAGTCAAGGACAGCGAGGCATTTCACATTATAGTGTGTTTAATGAGGTATAATAAAGCTTTGTGTACACAGGAAAATTACACTAGCAATGAGAATTTGTTGGCTTCTGAGCTAGTAAGTCATATCTTTAATTAGTAAAGTGAAGCATAGCTTATCGTAGGTCTTACTGTCATAGATATATAGTGACTCAGAGAGCATTGAGAATTATCTTCAAGTCATGATCTTGGTGTAAATCTTGTCTGCATGTGCTTCTTGAATAGTTGGAGGGTGGGCTCTGTTAAGAGAATTAGCTAACACTGAAACACTGAACTTTGAATGTTCATTAATGCTGAAAGAAGTACATCTCAATATACCACAGCCATACTTGGGAAGAAGTTAAAATTAAATTATACAGTGCTTGTGGCATGGTCAGTTTTACCAGTACCTTATACTTGAATATATAGACGAGTCCACTGTGTCAGCATCAGTGTTTTTGATTGTCTGAAGGTAACTGTGGCTTTAAGCCTTAATAAAGAAAAGAGGATAGAGCACCATACCGTGGAATTTGGAGAAGTATTCTAATAGGATGCTCAGCTGTAACTCAACTCTTAAGCCATGCTAGGAGACTTAGCCAGACCCTCATTGCTGTGAAATGGCACAGAACCCAGCAACAGTTCAAGTCTTGAGAAGTCTTGTGTGTTCCTTCGGGTAATGCAAAAAGAAAGATAATGCAGGAATCCCACGTGTTTGGGTGAAGAGTTCCGATTCATTTGGTCTAAATTGAACACAAGCTCCTACGCAATTGAAACTGAGGGTGAATTTCACTGTGGTGTGTTGTCCATTGCTGTTAATGGCAAGACTTTTTTGTGTGTCTCTATGTAAAACAGCTGGTCCTGGTTCCTGTTGGGGACAAAAAAGAAGAAAGAAAAAAATATCAAATGCTAGTTGCATTGGTCTGATCTATTGTGACAATTTCTTGTTTCTGTAAGGTGGTTCTTTTGGTCATTGTTCCTTTATGCATGGATGCAGTTCTTCCATGTGCTGGTTCTCCAGCTGTGGCTTGTAATATTCCTCAAGGACTTAATCATAGAATCATAGAATGCATTGGATTGGAAGGGACCTTTAGAGGTCATCTGGTCCCACCGCCTGCAGAGAGCGGGGACATCTTGAACTAGATCAGATCTTCACCGTTAGTGCAAACCTGAAGTACTATGAAGGGGTTTAGTAATGCTCTTTGGCTCCTTTGCATGCCTTAATCGTTGGGGCATTTGCAATAAAGAAATCTAAAACAAAGTTAAGTAAATGAGGAGAAAAATCCACCCTTGTTTCTTTCTGTTCTTTGTGCTATTTCTTCTTTCGAAATCTGATCATTTGTGATGGGATTTTCAGACAGTATCATAACAGAAAGATACCAAATGAAATGAGAAAATGGAAAGATTAGCCTGGAAGAGGCCCTGGGCGCTGGGACTGAAAGACAGTGAGATATACTGGTAATAACAGTAATCTGTTTCAGAGGAAATGAATTAAAAAAAATACACTAATGATTCTGTTCGATGCACATCTAGTGTTTTAGTAACTTTTTTTTACCGCTTTTAATTCTGCAAGGTACACAGAGAGTCAGGATCATGATCTGAGATCTGTCTGTGAGTGCTTGGTACACAGCATGAAAATATTTTGCAAATTTATTGGTTGTGAATGGAAGAGCTTCCGTCTTGATCTAGGCTGCCTTAAAAAATGAACGGTTATGTGAAGGCTGTGAGTAACAAAGAGCCCTAGTTCAACTTACTGATTCTGCTATAAACCTTCTGGCATATTTGCATTGTTTCTGTGTGTTCTTGGTGGGGAGGAAGGAACCAACAGTTTTGCGGCTGTATGCTTCACGCATCTGTTTCTTCAGCCCTTTATTTTTTTATTTGCATAGTTTGTGTGAACTTTATGCTGAAAACTAAAAACTTCTTGTCAGGTTGCAGACAGGGAGAAATGGTGACAAGGTTTGTAATTCTAATTTGTAGAAGTCCCTGTAATGATTTAAGTTGTTATTTAGACTAATCAAACACAGTAGTGTTCAAGCACTGTTGAGAGTAAAAGGTATGTTAGAGGTGAAAAAGCACAGCAAGCCCTGTCGTAAGCAACAATAGTGAAGGTCTTCTCGTGGTCCCTATTTTGATACTTCTTCAGGGTTATCCAAATTCTCCCAGAGCTTTTATGCTCGTGATATCAAACTCCTCTAATTTGATAGTAGAGAGATACCTTCTTCAAATGTTTGACCTCAAAACTCACTGGATTTCTTTGACTGCAACTCTTTAAGCTCCTGTGAACTGTGAAGATTGACTTGATCAATGCTTGCTGTAGGTTTTTGGAGCATGCACTTGTAACTTGGATTCAAACCAGAAATACATATGCTTTTGTCACGGTTTGACCCTGGCTGGCAGCCAGGTACCCACACAACCACTCTCTCACTCCCCCTTCACTGCTAGACAGGGAGAGAAAATATTTCCAAGGGCTCAGGGTTTGAGATAAGGACAGGGAGATCACTCTCATTTACTGTCCTGGGCAAAACAGACTCGATTTTGGGGAAATTAATCACATTTATTAAGAGAACCGATCAGAGAGGAGTAGTGAGAAATGAGAAAAAGCAAACAGATCTTAAAAACAGAACACCTTCCCCCCCATCCCTCCGTCTTCCTGGGCTCAAAATGAATCCTGGTTTCTCCGCCTCCTTCACCCGAGCGGCGCAGGGGGACAGGGAATGAGGGTTGCAGTCAGTTCATCCGACGTTGGTTTCACCACTTCTTCACTCCAGGGGAGGACTCTTCACTCTTCCCCAGGGCCATTGTGGGGTCCCTCTCACGGGAGACAAGCTTCACGCTCTCTTCTCCGGCGTGAGTCGTCCCACGAAGGGCAATTCATCACAAACTGCCCAACATGAGACACCTCACGAGGGGCAGCCCACCCCTCGTGAGTCTGAGGCGCAGTCCTTCGGGGGAAACTGCTCCAGCGTGAGCCACCCGCAGCGTCCCAAAAGTCCCACCGGCCAACCTGCTCCAGCGTGGGCATTCCTCTCTTCCACGGGCTACAGGTTCCAGCAGCGACCTGCTCCAGTGAGGGCTTCCCATGGGCTACAGCCCTCTTCAGGCATCCACCCACATGGCGTGGAGTCCTCCACATGGTGGACATCTACATGGTGATCCTCACGGTGGACATCTACATCCCGCACATGGGCTGCAGGGGGTCAACCCGCTTCACCATGGTCTTCGCCATGGACCTGGGGGACTCTCTCTACTCCGGCGCCTGGAGCTCATCCTCCCCTCCCTCCTTCTTCACTGACTTTGGTGTCTTCACAGATTCTCACTTCTCCATCTCTGTGCCAGCTGTTGTGGCGCAGTTCTTTTTCCCGTTCTTAAATATGTTTTTCACAGAGGCGTTCCTCTCCTATCACTTTACTGATAGGCTCAGCCTTGGCCAGCGACGGGTCCCTCTTTGGAGCCGGCTGGCATTGGCTCTACCAAACTTCGGGAGCTTCTAGCGGCTTCTTGAAGAAGCCACCCTGCAGCTCCCCCCCCGGCTGCCAGAATCCGGCCAGGCCAACCCAATACAGCTTTTTACAAAGGTTGCAGGGCCGATTGATAACTCTGTAGCTCACATTTATGTGAAGTTCAGACAAGCCTGGAGAAAAATGTTGATAGGTGACCCACATCCCCTTTTGGTTTCTGAGTCTGTTTTTGTTCTGTAGTGAATGAACCTTAATGATCTTAAAAATCCATCTTATCATTTTTGTGGTCTGAAAACATTACCAGTGACATCAGGATGGGTCTTTAAAAATCCTCTTTGATTATGAGAGAGAAAAAGAACGTTTTACTGAAGGCAGCTGAATACATCAAGCACTAGCATATGAATGCTATGAGCCAGAACCTGAAAATTGGCTCCAGTCCTTCCAAGTATTTGAGCACTTCACTCCTCATTGGCACCCGACTTGCACTGAAATTGGATGCCCAGACAGAAGAAAGATGCTCTTGCAGTGCTCTGAATGATGTCACTTGTCTGGTATTATAATTCACTTTGCTTGCTCATGTCCATTTTAGAATTTTTGTAACCTGAAGTTAAATTTAGGATTTTAGGTTTTTGCAGTATCTTTAAGTCCATATACAAAACATGAAAGCAAAGTGTTCAAATAATGTTTTTTTTTCTAACCAGCTCTCCAACCACCACCAAGACCAAAGGTTCTGCAGTCTTAACTAAACAACAGAAGATACCAGAATCTGTCTCCTACAGGTACAGGTGCTAAGAACTTTTTCATTTCTTCGTTCTTGTTGGAACTTGACACCTGGTCTACACTCCGGTCAGTAATGTGGAATGCTACATTTTGACTGCTTGCAACCATAGCATGTGCAAGTATTTTGGAGATCCAGGAGGACAAAAGCATCCTGAGCATATTAAACTAAGTCCTAATTTCACCATTAAGGCATTGGTATTTGCGTGTTTTAACGTCTCTGTGAATGTAATGGAAAGACTTCACGTTTAGAGGGTACTGAGAAGTTGTATTGAGGCTGACAAAAGTGAATTGCCTGAGAGGACGGAAATGACCAGTCAGACTCTCTTGGAAGCTTGGATCTTGGAATTTTATCCTCTCAAGTTGCTCCATCATCCTGGTTTTGCTAGGAACGAGTTGGATAGTGCTGATTTCTTGCATTGATCATGCTACTGCAAGTACATCTAGCTGTAGACCCTGTGGAATACTGAAAAGATACTTGGGGAAGTTCAGAAAGGGATGTAGCACAAAAGGACTTGCTTGACCCTCTTCCATAACCTTACAACAATCCAAATTAAAGTGTGTTGTACTTAAATGACAAGTCAACGCTTGCCAACTGTTACCTGGAGATGTGTACTGCAGGCACTGAAGCTGAAATTCAGTTTCCTGGGCAACGTGTTCTGTTCCACCTCTGTTACTTGACTGTGTTTTATTCTTCTAATGAACAAAATCGACGGAGTTGATTCTGGTATCAGACTGGAAAACGGATATTTGTGGGATTAGTGAAGAACATTTAAATGAGAAATTATTTCTGTTTGCTTTGAGAGCAACATGTCTGGTGAATTTTTCAACATGAAAAGATCTCCTTGAAATGTAGCAAATGTTACAGGGGAAACAGGGTGTTGACTGTGAAGATGCAGTTAGGTGACACTTTCTCTCAAATTTAACCTTTTAAAATGCTTTTAATACCCTCAAAATTTTGTTAGACTTTAATTGATTTGATCATGCAATGCTGCTCAGAAATGTATCCTGACACATAGAAAGTGAGAGGCTCTTGAAGCTCATGGAAAAGGATCTGTAAAGGAAGATGAAAGCAATTAGCAGATTTTCACTGCCCAGAGTGAGAAAAATCCAGATAATGTTTATACTCTGTTTATTAGGAAATGCTGTTTCCCGGGGAACCAGGAGCATCTTAACTACAAATGCTGAGCCTCACTTGTCTGTGTTTTTAGCCATCAGTGTAGTACTCAGATGCCTCAGGAGTGTGGATAGTTGTGCTAGTTAGAAGATGAATAAGCCAACCAACCAGTTGGTTTACTTGCCTGGCTAACACGACTGCTGAGACAATGGTTACTGAGTACTGCATCTGCATCCTGTCATGAAACACAGTGGGGAAAGTTCTTGGAGAGACAGTTTCTTCACTGTTCCAGAAATCTGATCAGGAATCTGGAGGGGATAAAGCTGAGAACATTCTCAGTTTTAGCTACAGAGATCTTTGTTGCATAGATAAAGAAATAGATCTCAGTAAGCATAGATTTCTCTGTTTTAATGGTGTAAAACAGAAGCAGCTCTCTGACCTATGGATTGCAAGCTCAGTTCTCTTCTGCATGTAAACACTGTCCTTTTAGCACTCTGAATGCACTTCTGATCCAGGGCTCAAGCCAGCTGCAAATCGTGGAGGTCCGGGGAATGATGAGACTGTCGATCTTGGCTTGGCGGGGCGCTGACTAAGCTGTCACCTCTGGGCCTGTCTGCTCTCAACTCTCTTGGTGCTTATCTTCCACGACGTGCAGGATGTGGCCTGGGAGCTGCAAACCAATCAGCTGGGCTAGAGGCTGGCTGCGTGGAGGTGCAAGATTTTAGCGACAGCTAGTCAGATGAGGCTTGGTATCAATTTCATTGTGTGCAAGTCTGCTAATGCCTATTTCCGTAGGTTCGGGAGTATCCTCAGAGAGATCTGAGCATCCTCCAGTCTCCTCAAAAGCAAGATGTGCTCCCCACTGCTCAGGTGGCTCCCTTCACTTTCTGGTAGGACATCACTGTGGTGGGGTCATAAGGTCTTGTATCCTGTTGTCTTGCTCTGGTTTGTGAACACATTTTGTAATTGTGTGTCATGCAGAAAACTTAGCCCTCAAAACTACAAATCTGAACTCTGAAAAACCCAGACCCAAACATATATCAGATTTGAAAGCCACCAAAATAAATGTTCAGTAATATCTATTTTGTGTGTCTGTGGTATCTTTTAAATTTTGCTGAATTCGTGAACATCTGGCAGAGGCAAAGACTGAAAATCTGTAATGTTGGTTTATCAGGCTGATGACACATAGAAATTTTCTGGAAATTGCCATTGGAGTAAGTCTTTTCAGGCCCAATCTGTTGAGCCGAAGACTTTTGCTCTGGTTCACGCTGTTTACTTGCTTCAGTGTTTCAATGAGTCCTTTGAGCTTCTGAAAGGTCCAAAGCGAGTCTGTGATCTCAGAGATGGGAGCTGTGATACCAGACAGGGGAATTAAAGAAGAGTAGGACATTGCTGGGTTTCTTTGCTCGCTTGGTTGGGGTGGAAAGCCATCGCAAAGCCCTATTCTAGCTCCAAGTTCTGGCTGCAGTTTGAGCCTGCAGAAGCTTGTCTCGTGTGACTGTTAGGAGGTAAAGCAGCTCTGACTAGAGAGCTTTGGTTTTTCAGTTGGAGATGGATTAACTCGTGATAGTTCTAGCCCTGGAGATCTCTCATGTGTTGACCAGGATAGCATCAGTGTGTGGAACTTGCATGAATTTACGTGCATGAATGCTCCCTGATTGTAGCCAAGATACTGGTTGCGCAGTCAGAAAAATGGCTTGGTTAAGTTAGGTGAATGTGCTGTTACCCTGAGTAAATGCTTACATGTGTTAATAGTGCCTGGTTATTAGAGCTTTTTATCAGTAGTTATCAAAATATTTACCAATGTAGGAACTATTGTGATCATATTCTTGTGTATGAAGAACCATGAGCTCAAAAAAAGGACAAAACAGGATTAATCAGCCACCAACTAAACCTTAAATTCAGGTTTCCTGAGTTGTAGCTCGGGATTATTCCATTGCATCGTATCACTTTTCTACGTTTTTTTGTTTTGTTTGTTTCTTAGATTAGTCTATTTTGAGTGTGGTGTAAAAACTGGGGCTGAGGTTACTCACGTGCCTAGAAAACACCTTTATGAACAATTAGCTTGACACAAACATTTTTGATGTGTTTCCCTTCAAAATCAACTTTTAAGGCAATGTTTCCTTCCTTCCTGAATTTCCTGGATTATGCTAACCAGGTCAGTGGGCAGCAAAGCTATTTTTAATTACGTTTTGTGTGTATGCAGCAGGCACATCAGGAGATGTTAATGTACTTATTGCTTTTATAGAGGTGCTTAAAAGCTTCCTTGCATATAGAGAAAATGATTTACAAACCAAATCTGAAGTGCTGTGATAGCTTTGCTAGAGAAAGCTGTATTTTTAGAATAAGTTATGTAGCTGTAGTTGTCTTTGTCTGGGAAATGAAGATGCTGATACAAACCACAGGCGTGGTCAGCTGTCGGCTGAGGGCTTCAGATTGCAAACTGGTACAATCACAAGGAGTGTTCATCTTTCATCAGAATAAAACGGGAAGAGGAAAGCTTTTACATACTGAAAGAATGAGAGCACAGTATGTTGGCAAGATGGTCGTTTGGCCCTTGGTATCAATCAACAGCATGGCATCCTGCGAGTATGCCAGGGAGGGAAGGGGAAGTGGTACTTAGCAGTTAACAAATCTCCACCACAAGTCTCAGTGTGAACATCTGTGTGACTTGGCAGATGTGGAAGATAAGAACTGGTGCATTTTGAGATTTTTTTTTTCCTAGGCTGGATGCCAGTAGACCTATTTCTACCAGATAGGTGGTTGCTGCTGCTACCTATCAAATACCACAGTCCCAAAGGTTTACCTTAAGTCATGTGAAGCACTGGCTGTGTTCCGATAAAGGCTGTCTCCCCAATGCCAAAAGCTGGAGGCTTCTCACACAAAGTAACTATAGCAGAGTCATTTCTAAAAATGCTTCTGAATGGCACCCGTCAGAATTCAGTCCAGGATTTTAAAGCTCCGTCGTAATGTGCACTCAGTGGGCAATCGGACTTCGACGTTCAAAAATGACAGCCTAAACATTTCCAGGCAGTGATACGTGATGACAGGACTAACAGTAACGATTCTTGTTTTGGGTAGAAAGTTACTGCAATTACAGCAGCTTCCTGCCGTGCTAAGTAGCAAGTTTTTAATGGCACTTCTTAGGATGAAATGTGGTCTGAGTGCAGTTTAATGTTTCAAACCTGTGCAGAGATTAAAGAGATGTTGGTTACTGTTACTATTTTAATCCTACTTATCAACTAGAGCAAACACCAGGTTGTGTGTCCTGAGCATGATTTAGCAACCTGTTAGTCTTTTAATTATCTCCTTCCTAATTAGGTTGGTCTGATTATTTGGCACTTGAATTAAGCGCATGTTTTTAAGTTCTCAGGGCAGCAACTCTTGGAAAAAAATCATTGCTTTTCATTGTACAGGCATTTTGTCTTTCATGCTGAAGTATGAGAACATATGGTGCTACTTGTCATGTAGCACTTGTCTAAATATCTTCGCTTGTAAAATTTTTTCAGAGCTGTATAATTTTGTCCCGTAAAAACATTCCTACTGTATTTAACCAATTTCATAACTATAGCATGAGATTATCATGTTTTTGTCATTGTAAACTTTTACTGGATGTAGGTCAGGATATTAAATGGTGAACCCCAAATAAGAAAAACAAAGTGCTTAGAAATTCCAAGAGACTAGTAAAAAAATATAATGGTGAGAACTGCATAAAAAGTAGAGTAGAATATCAAAACACTTTCCAGATATTTTGAAAGGGTCAGAATAGTAATTTTTATTTATTTTAAGAAGCCTCTCACTTCTTAGAATCGATGCCTGCTTGCCTGGTTTAGATTCTTGTGTACTGTGCAGGTATGTGCGTAGATCTTGCTGCTTCTGAAAACAAAATGACTTGCCGTGTTGTCATGTTGGAGATACTGATCTAGCTAATGAAATTCTTCAGGGTTTGATACCGCTTCTGTTTATGCAGGTGGCTGACTTTACACACTTGCATGTTCCCGAGGCGTTACAGACTTTTAGAAGCAGGGTGGGGTTTTTTTAAAGTAATGGAATGAAAATACGAGCTGGGACTTAAAAATTTTTTCCAGAGGAAGTGGGCAGCAATTCCTTTTTGCCCATAATGTTCTGATCTGAAGGAGACCTTGCAGCTTTTCTTTCAGGAAGGTCTGTTCTTCTGCTGTCTGCTTTGAATAAGATTGATATTTGACATGGAGACCCAGTCCAGGTTTGAAGACAGTAAAAAATCGCTATGGCCTTTCCCTGGGGCGCTGCGTTCATTGATCACCCCAGTGCTGGGCTCCTGCCCTCGCTGCAAGTGTGGTAGGAACTGCCTGTACAGCTTTTAGTAGCGAGGGAAGCACATCAAGCTTCCTTTCTGCTGCCTTGTAAACACTGAACCAAGTACAGAGCTCTCGACAGCCTGTGTGTGCCTTGTAAAACACTACAAGGGATGAAGCATCTTCAGCCTCTGGGAGAGAGTGAGCAGCTCTGCCAGCTGTGCCGGGAGCACAGAGATGGAGAGCTCTTCCCCAGAGGGGTTGCACGTGGAGTAGCAAGTGCACAATTGCTGGAAGCGGGAAGGAAAGGGAAGGAGGAACTGAGCAGGGTCTCCTTTTCCTTAATTCTGAAGCTGGGTTCAGCAGCTGATTGCTGTCTCTAGGGAAGCGACACATGGACGTGCAGATGGTGATGTGGCTGCCATGGGAGCAGGCTGGGTTTGATACTGAAGGTCTGAGTTGCGCCATAATGAGCACAAATGTAGAGTTGCTTAGAAGAGAATTTATAGTTTCTGAGGGTTTTTTTGAGAAAAAGAAACTAGCTGAGGTTAGACAGATTCAGAGGTATATTAAGGAACGCATAGGTTGTAAAGTGAAGGACTCTGAAGAAAATGAAATGCCAAAGTGAAGGGCTCTGAAGATGGGAAAATGTCAGAATCCAGTTACCTGAGTTTGAATTGTAGTGAATTTGCACTGGATTTTAACAGTATCCATGCTTCCAGAAAATGGAGGTGTGGGAGAGCAGAATTAGATTGAAGTGGCAACCAGAGCTTCAGGATTTCTGAACTTGAAATGGCAGGAAATGATGTGGGTAGTGATCACTTACATATCACTTAATGTGTGATGAAAAGAATAATCCAAGGATTTTTAGTCAGTCGCAGATATTAGGTTGATATCCCACTCAGCTTGTTCTGCTATCAAATGAAAAATGAGTTTATTAGAGTATCTGCCAGGCACGGTGTAGCTGTAGTTGTGGTAGTGCTGTTCCTGACCGACCTGTGGCAGGGGCTTGGGTTTTTACTTCCACAGCATCTCTGAGCTCCCTGGGTCTGTTGGTACCTTGAGCACTTGAAGGTGCCTACTGCGCGTCTTGTCTCGTGAGAGAGAATGGAAAAGTGTGACTGCAACAACTTTGTTAATCCTAGAAGTTGATCGTGTAGAAATGTGAATTTCTTTTTATGTACCCTCTACTCCTCTAAAAGAGTTTTCTGTAAAGCAGATTGTTCCTCTGTGTATTGGAAGGCAGAAATCTTTCATTAAGAGATATTTAATTTTTCAAATAATTGCTGCCATGACATGGGTGACAAGTCTGTACCAGTTGAACTCTGCTACTAAATCTGAGCTTTCCTATTTAAAAAGTAGAAAGCAAAATGTGTTTTCTGTCCACTTTTTACTAAATTAATCTTAACGATTTGTGAAAGTCGTTACTATGAGTCCTTTGATTACTATTGCTATTGAAAAAGCAATTACCTTGGAAGACTGACTGAAGGTCTAATATTAGATTTAAAAACTACAGTGCCCATTTCTCTGTCGGTTATATGGGGCAGAAATGATCTCTCGCTGCGATTTAGAAACAGTTTAGACTACCTGCAAACAAAAACTGAGATAATCCAATTATTTGGAATCTCAGTTTTGCTATTAAGTAGCTACTTTCTTCTCCTTCTATAATTTGTTGCTGTAACAATATTTTTAAAAATTGATTTGTCAGACATCTCTCTTCAAAGTGCAAGATCCATTGTACCTGCTTTAATCTGGTGGAATTTGACTGAAGATTCAGTGACAAAATTGGACAGATTCAGCAAGGTGGCAGAAGAGGTTGAGTCGAGAGGGACAGAGGGCTCTAAGGAAGATTTTTTCAGTGGAAGACCTTTCACTAGGCTTTCACTAGGTTGCTCTTCCAGCATTGCAGAGCTGCTTAAAAGCTTCGTGATGGGCATGTAAGCATAATTAGAATGATCCATCAGGCCAGGATCAGTGCACGTTACTCTGAAACAAACAGATAAATAAATAATTTAGGGGAGGGTTGGTCTCAGTGTGCCTAATGCACTGAAGTTGCAGTTTTGCTGTGTGTAGCCCTGTGTCTTCGGTCCTGAATGGTGCTTGGTTACACACAGCTCTAACCTGATGTGCCCAAGTGATGCTGTTGCATGCTGTGAGCTTTTCTGCGTGCTCCTTGTTTGAAGTACGAAAGCCGCGTTTGCCGATTTGAGGACTTGGCCTTTTAAAGGGCAAAGTATTCTTCGTTAAACTTAGCAGTAGAGGAAATCATGTGGTTCAGGGAGTTGGATGCACACTTCAAGTTCAGACCATGTTGATAAGTAAACTTTAAATCTAGCTTTGAAAACCCTGCTTCCAGCATTGAGAAGGAAGTGTTGTGTAGATCGAAGTTGTAAATTTTGTCGACCAGAATCCTCAAAAAGTGGAATGGTCTGGCCTTGTTTTCTTACACAACACAAACCCAGCTGAGAGTTTGGTGTAAGAGTACTGTCTGTCCTTGTGACATGCGTCACCCTCCGAGTGCGGCTTTAATGCAGCACTTAATTCATGTTTTCTATTTGGGTTATATTTTACTGCCTTTTTATACTTTGGGCTGCAGTCAAGTAAGAAATAGGCTTATTTCTTTTGCCTGTTGGTGTAAGATGATTGCATGTGTTTCCTATGTCTGTATGATACAGCTTGGCAGATAAACTTGGGATCGCATCCAGATCTGACATAGTTTTTGTTTCTCAGCAGCACGCTGCCTGTTCGTGTGAAGGCTGACCCACCCAAACCAACACCGATGTGCATTGCTGCAAATCTACTGGTGACCGAAAAGATGAGATTCTTCAAAGATTTTTTTGTTTGTTTGTTTTTCCTTGATTTGTTTTTGATAGTGGGTGATGTATTATTTGGAGTGAGAGAGGGGTTTAGGAATTCCTCCTGGTTCCTCTTGTTAGTCTCTGTCTAGCAGCTGTATTGGCTGGTGAACACAGCAGCATGAAGTTTTTGGCAGTGTGAAGTTCCGAGAGCTTTAGCTCTAATCTCAGATTGACTGGATAGGGGAAGAATCTGACGATTTGTTTTATGTGTCCATCCATGGTGCATTTACTAATTTAAGGGGCCGCTTGACTCACTTCAAATCAAGTCGAAAATGTTCACTTGACTGCACAAATAGGACTATCCATCTGTATACCTATTATCATATCTGATTAATTAAAGCAGTGAATTTACTTCAGTTACAAAGGCTGCCCTGTGTTGCTTGGTAAACATTTAATTACGTGTTACATAGGTATAAGGTGCTGTATAACTAACATGTTAAACTACATGTCTGTGGTCAATCATTGAGGTTTTTTTTTTTTCCAAGATTATTAACAAACTTAGCTAAATAGTCTAGGTAGTAGGTTTGAAAGCTTTCTTGAATAATTTGTAATGCTTAGTTTTAGCCTTAGGACTATATATAACTGTAGCCTTAAGTGCATTTTATCTCTCTGTTTGTACAAATGGTAATTCTGATAAACTTAACATGAACTGAAGATACTATGAGATTGATAACTTCCCTGGAAGTTCAGGAGAAGAGGAATAGATTTTAGTTCCATGTTTTGATTTTTTTGTTTTGTTTTGTTTTTTAAATTCCACAGAGCTAACACAAAATTGCCTTTTTCTTTCAAAAAAGTGTAACCTCTGCCTGAGACACAGAGAGCGAAGTGTAAGGCAGTGCGAGTGCCTGGGGACAGCCATCCCACTGCCAGGGTATTTGGTGAAAAGTTAAAATGTTTATCAGAGAGGGTTTTTATATTTCCAGTTTCATTTCAAGGGAGTACGTGCTTCTCAGGAAAATCTATAGATGTGGGCTACATTCACACACCCCCACTTCCTTCAATGTACCATATTTACCTTCCAGGTAGGACACAAACTTGTTTGTAGGAAATTCTAAATATGTTTCAAAAGGGTAGGTCAAGCACAAGAAGGTAGGTGGTGTGGTAACATATAGGTTGTATTGTAGCTATACAAATAAGCTCAATATTCAAATACACAGGCTGTCTGAGATTCAACAATAATAGAGAAAATTAATACAAGTGTTGCCAATCTGTTACTGTACCAAGGGCAGGAAATTACACCTGCTCTCTGCAATAAATTAATATTATGAAAGTCTATGAGGCATCCTTGCTCTGTGCCAGGCTATATCCGAGGCTGGAAAAGAAGAACTGTGTGTGAGTAGCACTTGAGCCCTTATGTCATGAGCTGTGATTACATTTCTGGAGATGGGAATAGTTTTTTGCCTGTTTCCTTTTGACATTGCTGTGGTGACAACTAAGGGCCAGCAGTGTTTCCTTGCTGAGTAGATAATGGCAGACTGACAAAATGACTGTTCTCGAGGAAAGGCAGATTTTAGTTGCTGATCTATTAAAAGTCACAGTTACTGGGAATGCGATCTTGGCTGTGGTTTGGAGATTTTCCCTTAGTCAAGAAATTGCATGAGGTATTTCACTGCTTTTTAGGAAAACAGAACTGGGTGAGGAAATGTGATGGTGATGGTTGTTGAAGTTGTGTGAAGAGAGAAAACTTACAGAACTGGGCAACCTTTGGGTGAGGTTACTCTGAGCCACAGTTATTCCTGTCGTCATTTTTGGTGAGGATCAAGTCAATGGAAAGACTCACTGACCTCTGCTTCTGACAGCTGGCCTTTGAATAAGCGTGTGAAGAAAGCCACGCGAGCAGGATGTATGTCACAGTGCAGAGTAAAAGGACAGGCAAACAGAAATTTGTGGTAGGTGCACAGCTTTATAACTCCATGTAAATTAAAAAGATCTTTCTAAATTTATCATAGACTTTTATTTTGAAAACTTTGTTGTTCTTAGTATCTCGGATGAAAAAAAAGTGAGGAGACTTGCCTTGGGTGTGCTTTGCTTGCTTCTGACTGTCAGTGTGATGGGTGGGTTTTTCAGGTCCCCGTGCTGTGACCCTGTGTTCATTGCAGTAACACATGGGTTGAAATTATAAGCTCAGAATCTTGAGGGTATGTCGACAGAACCCTGTGGATTCATGGAATGTGTCTAAACATTAGATGTTTGGGTTCTTAAGTATCTTGAATGAAAAGAGCATAATAAGCTTTTTCAGTCACACCCTTTGCTAAAGATGTAAAAAAGAAGAGAAAACCAAACGCAAATATATCCTTTGTTATTTCTTGCAAACATACAGGAGAGAGGTTCAAAGCAGAATCAAGAAAATACTGCACTGGGATTGTTGGGCCTGTTTTCTTGCCAAACAGCAGAGTCCTTGAAGCAGGAGTAAGAATTACAATTGCTAGGAGTAACAATTGACCTCACAACATTTGGGGTGCTGCAGGTTAGCAGGTGATGTGGCTAGTTGCAAAGTACTGTTTCCAGCCTGTTGAAAGCCATCTTGATTTTTATGAAAAATTGAATGTCAGAAGGAGAGAAAAACTTTATCTTGCTACAAAAAACCGGTCACACAAGAATTCTCTTTGAATTTATTTTCATGGGAACATATGGTTCTTACTTGGTAGTCAACTCTCACACTAAATCTTTGCTTCTCACAATAAAGTAGGAAAAATCAGTACATATATAGTGCAGGAAACAGGTGGGATCCCGATAAAACCTTGACACATTGGCCACATGCAATACATACTTTAGAGCATAAGCAGAGGATAAAATTTCTTTTCCTCAAAACAAACAAAAAAAAGACCAGTAAACCATGGGGAGATGGGACTGAGAGATTTGAAAAATGCTTGATTTTTAATGGGAAGAAATGAATGAGAAGTCACACACAGTATGATCCTCTTGTCAAAATATTGCCATTGATTTCTAGAGGAACAGGATATAGGCACATTGTTTGCCTGTGGTGATGTTTTTGTGTTGATATAGACTAATTCACTGATGCTCAGAAAAAACCCAACCCAAACAAAACAAAGTTGCTGGAAATCTGTTTGACTGCCTGGAGACTAAATTAAGGGTTTTGTATGTAATATCATTGTTATGCCAGAGCTGTGGAGGCTGAGGAGAGATTTTTCTTGAAGTTTTAGTCCTCAGACTGACCACACACTTGCCAAGTAGTTGAGTAATGGAAAGGGTTAAGTCATTCTCTAAAAATCACGTAGCTCCATGAAGCTGAGACTTTTTGATTTATTTTGAGCTCAGAGGAATATAATGTGAAAACCTATTCAGGTTCTACTAGCTGGCCAGAGACTGCAGTCAGTTTAATAAGACACAGCTAAATTTACCACAATAAAGTGCTGCTTCATGCATGAAATAGATTACGTGGTCCTATGCTGGTGATTGATGATTTATTACCTTTAAAACAGTTGAACCAACATGCAGAATTAATTTTCAGTGTATTAGTCATGTTATCACTGGTTTCTAGCCCCTAGAATCTTACGTGTTTGATAAACATAATTAAAAAATAAAATACAAGAGATTTTAATTGCACTTTTCCCAATAGTGCTTCCTCTTTTCCTTATGAGATGTTTCACAAACCTAATCAAGCTGCAATTTTGGCTGTAGAAGATGTTTAAAGCTCAGTTTGTTCTGGTTCCTTATCAAATTAGCAGTCTTATTCTTTCAGGCTCTCAGGGGATTGACTTACGTGTTTGGCTCATCCCTCTCTGCGTGCTCCTTGGCCACCCACGGCAGTCTCTGGGCTGATCTCGGCTGACAGGGCCGTTTGGACCCTCAGGCACCAGGAGACCAGCCATTGTCAAATGCCCACATCAGGGCTTCCTCAACTAGGGGAATTTTCGGCTCTGAATTATGGACCTGGTTTTACCCTATCACTTTGGGGGAGAATAACCTGCTCAGGCATAGGATTAGCAAAAAATGAGAAAATAGCTCGGCAGCAGCAGGCTTCAGGGTTGTATGTGTCTACCGGTTGAAGCATCAGGGTCAACCACACTTTGGAAATCCGTGGAGTTAGGCAACATGGGATATATACTCTGACAATCTTGCTAACACCTAAATGTTTGACTTAGGAGAAATTTTTCAGGTGATTTGTGGTTTTAGTCCTTGCCCTACAGAGGTCAGGTGAGCCGATGACTCTGCTTTGTTCAGAGGTTGTTTCATAATCTCCCTTTATTTATACGGAGGCCCTCGTGCAGTTCCAGAGTGACAGAAGAGCTCAGCAGCGTCTTTGCTAACAAAAGCAAAGACTCGGTGTTCTATTTAATTCTTTCTTTTTTGAAGAGAAGCTGTACTTTGGCAAGCAAGGCTCTTCTCAGCATTTGCAAGCTGAGCGGGGTCAGTCTGGGTCTGTTACCTGGATTCTTAACCTCTGGAAAGAACACAGGTATGTTAGTCATAAATACTGCGAGCGTAAAGGTTGAGGTATCAAACTGATATTCTTTCTACTTGCTGTTTGAAGTCCCAAAGACCATGAGCTTTAAAGTTTTTTCCAGTGCTCTCTGCAAACATTGGTGGTGGAATGTGTTATCATTCCCTCCTTGTCACAAACTGCGGTGTGCTTCTAAGCAAACGCAGCCCTGTGTGCCTGTCTGCTTCGAGTCCTCTTCTCTCATCACAGCAACTATTTACCCTCTTTAGCACAACCATTTTTTGTCTTACTGTCTCTTTGCCTCTTGTCTCTGCCACTTTTCTGTGTTGTATTTTTGAAAGATGAAACAGATTTTAATTATAAGCAAAAATGCCCACTGAGGATGGAAATGGCCCAGGACTATGTCAAGAAGAGATCATTCCCATACTGAGGGAAAACACACTTCTCTGACCTGTTTTCTCTCTTGGAAAGTTTCCCTTATATTTCCCTATACATCTTCAGAGAGTTCAGTGCTGAAAGAGGTTTGAATACGTAAGCCAGGTTTCTGCATTTCATGGGTGGTGAAGTAAGTAAGTATCAGGGGGTGCTGCAATCCCCTGTACTCTGGCTGCGTGAGAACAACTGTGCGGCCCTCTGACCCTGAGCTACTCACAACTGATTGCTGGACGTTGCTGATACCAAACCCTACAGTGCAACAAACTGGGGAGTATTCTGTTCAGTAAAAATCAGTCACGGTTCTTCTTGCTACATCTCTCTGTTTTGTTATCTGTCATCTTGGATTTATCAGAATGATCAGTGTTTAGACTTTCATACTTGCATCTGACTCAACTGGCTGATAAACAACTGTGGATATGAAAAAGCCAGTTTCCTTAAAGGGCTGTTGGCACCTCAGCTGCCACCCTTGGAAAATTTGGAAGAAGTGAATGAGTGTTGAGGTTGCAGTAGACATGGGTTTGTTTTCAAGGATTAAGTGTAGTCATAAACCAGTGATTTCAAATTATTGACTTCTGGAATGTCAAGTTTTCAAAATTCTGTTATAGGAAGATGTTTTTATATTAGAGAAATCTTCGGTCAAAAATAGTTTTATTTGTCTTCCTTGGCAAGCAAACCTCTGTGGGCCCTTTCCTAGCTCAGAAATGATCCTGATGTGGCCATATGGGTACTGTATGGTACTGTCTGCATGTAACACAACAAACCTGGCCAAACCTGAGGCCTGTTTGCTGTTCCCCTTGCATCAGCCTCCCACATTTTTTATAGATGTTCCGCCTTGGTGTTTGGGGCACTCAAGGCAGGAACTCCTGCTGTGCTCTTGATGGTATCACAGAATATTCGGGGTTGGAAGGGACCTCAAAAGATCATCTAGTCCAGCCCCCCTGCAAGAGCACAATCACCTACAGTAGGTCACACAGGAACACATCCAGGCAGGTTTTGAATATCTCCAGAGAAGGAGACTCCACAACCTCCCTGGGCAGCCTGTGCCAGTGCTCGGTCACCCTCACAGTGAAAAAGTTTTTTCTGATATTTTTGTGGAGCGTTCTATGTTCCAGCTTGTACCCATTGCCCCTTGTCCTGTCATTGGACATCACTGAGAGGAGCCTGGCACTGTCCTCCTGACACTCCCCCCTGACATATTTATAAACATGAATGAGGTCACCCCTCAGCCTCCTCTTCTCCAAGCTAAAGAGACCCAGCTCCTTCAGCCTTTCCTCATAAGGGAGATGCTCCACTCCCTTAATCATCTTTGTGGCTCTGCGCTGGACTCTCTCAAGCTGAGGGGCCCAGAACTGGACACAATATATGGTAGAATATGTTTTCTTTTGCAAATACTGGAGTTTCTCTCCTGTCTCATGGTATACTGCCCACTCTCTTTACAACAGCAACATAATAATAAATGGTTTTATTCTTTCCTGTATTGTTCATAATAAATTTTGCATAATTTTGAATCTCATTGGAAGTTTAATATCACTTGTGATTGCTAACAGAAGAGACACTAGAATTTGTTACTATCCTTTAGACAGGATCCTACGATCACTCTATCAAAGTCTAGATGGGTGATGATCAAACCAGCTCTCTTGCGGGAAGTGTTAGAAGTAACAGATTGAACAGATGGCAGATTAGGTTTAAATTTTATGTAAGACAAGAAAGGTCTTGTGTATTTCAATGCTGGTAAAACTGTCCTTTCTTTGGACTTTTTAGTAAAAAACCAAAACAGTTCTGCAGGCCACAAGGGTAGAAAAAGATGTAAAAAAAGCCTTTGGCCCAGAACAACAAAGGCATAAAAATTTTACTTTTTGCCATAAAAATAATTAGTAGAATTAAAACTTCTAAAAAGCTGGAAGTGTTGTCAGACAGCAAGGAATGAGAAATCATCTTGAAGCAGGATAAAACTTTGGAACAGGAAACAATGAAGGACTCGTAGCCTGGTCTTTGCAATGAAGAAGGAATAGCCTGGTCTTCAGGTGCTGCCGAGAGCAGGGGAGGGAGGCCGGCTGAAGCCCTGTCTGGGATCGTATGGAGTGTTGTGTTTCCAAAAGGCACAGGTAACGGAGTGCCAGCTTCTGGGTCTGGCAATTAGATGACTTGAGCATTACATTATCACTTTGTGATCTCAATTAAATCTTGACAAAGTTCATTGTCTCTTGCAGAAGCTTTATGCTTGCATCACAAGGCAGAATTTGGGTTTAATGGCTACCTGAGGGTGTATCATGCATTGTATCATGCGTCAACTTGGCACTATATGCTTCAGTTTACCTTTTCCCAGTTGAGTGACAAAGGAATGGCAAAAATATAGTAAAGGAGGAAAGAATGTCTCTCTCATGTTGGGAAGCCAAAACAAATCTGAAACAACTCCACTAGTGTGCATGAAGTCACACTGCCTCTGTGCCTGCTGAGGCTGATGGTTGCTGCAGTGGAAGTTTTAGTTCTTAATCTGGGGGGAACACAAGTAGAGCTCTTGTACATGAAGCACCCCAAAACATTTGCCTGATTAATAAGTAAGGCTATTGATTTGATGTAGGCGGGCTTTTTTTTGTTGTGTATTTTTGCCTTAGAGAAGCCAAAACAAAATCCTTTCCCAGAGCCGAGGTTTACCAGGTAGGCAGTGTCAGCAGAAATCATCAAAACCTCTGAAGGACAGGAGGGTGGTGAAGAAGTGCAAGGTACAGTTTATAGGCAGTATTCCTTACACATAATGCAGTGACTGGTTAAAATACTGAGCAGGTTTGGTGTCAAATTTTGAAGAAACTGTATTGGAGCCAAGAAAAGGGGAGAAAGCTAGGAATGTGCTGGGATGTGCTGAAGGTGATTTTTGTCTAGATAGAAGACATAAATAGCAGCTGTTTCAGAGGTAAATAGAGGTTGCAGAAAACCACAACTTTTATCTCCTGTTTGAAATTCATCTCAGGACCTCTCTGAGTTACGCTTAATGTGGGGGACCTGGAAACATGTCCTGCATCAGAGCAGAGAAGATCAGTGTTCTCTTCAAAAGTCAAATTCCCACACAGAGTACCAGTCTGTGAGGATTACTCAGGGAGAGATGTTCAATCACAGTAACTAAGTAATTGCTGCAACATCAGATGCTGAATGCCACAGCTGGTAGTGAGCTTTGATGATGTCCTAGATGTTATGTCAGAAGCGATAGATCAGAAGGAAGGTGCCTGGGAATGTGTTGGAGTGCAAGTAGTCTTGGCGCTGACACTATGTTTTGGAATCTTTTCACTTGCCTAGGCAGTATCTTGATGAAATCAAGTAAGACTGAATATGTTTAACGTTTTGGAGTGAAAAAGGAATAATGATGCCACTTTTCTTGAGGCCAGTTCCTATCCTGCAGCCCTCCTCTCCCTCCTCTCCCTCCTCTCCCTCCTCTCCCTCCTCTCCCTCCTCTCCCTCCTCTCCCTCCTCTCCCTCCTCTCCCTCCTCTCCCTCCTCTCCCTCCTCTCCCTCCTCTCCCTCCTCTCCCTCCTCTCCGGTAAGAGATGGGGCCGATTGCAGGAGCTAGTTTAATCTTATTTAGTAATAGATGGAAGACACAGATATTGTGTTTGTTTACTTATTTATACATCTTAATATATTTTGCTGCTTTTATTTTCTTTCTTTCTATTTTCTACAGTGCAAAGACACTGTAATGAGGAGGGAAGACAAAAATGATTGCCCACTAAAGAGCTGTGAAAATTAAATCTCTCATTTCCTGTAGCAGCAGTAAGAGAAGGACCTTGTGAATGTGACTTCAGCCAGCCAGCCCCCTGCAGGCACAGGGAATAGGTACTGTTTTGTGTTGGTGATCCAAACCACCCAAATAAAAGTTTGAGGTTTTAAGGGATGAGATGCCAAATCTCTAGCTCATGTAAGGTGGCACAGTGCAACAGACTTTTGACTGATTGAGAATTTGGCTTAGATTGAGATCTTCGGGCCATTTCATGCATCACATCGAATAATGACAGCTCTTCTGAAAGCTGCAAAGATCTGGATAGTGGCCATCTCAGTGAGGCATAAGTTTTTGGGTTTTTTACATCTTCCTTCAATACCCTGACTTCTCCGCTTAATAAAAAAAAAAGTCAGTTTTAACTAGTAATCTCAGCAAGTATATTTTGTGTAATTCATCTTACAGGCTTCAGTAGAAACTGTGTTATACACAGCAGATCTGGTTGCAAGGTGAGGAGTTATGTATCCATAATGCTTCTGTGACTGCAGTCAAAAAAGTAACTGCCTTTACTTCCATCTGAAAGCCGAACAGCACTGAATTCTTTAAGGAATCCCATGTACGTAACATGGATTTTGTAAAATTTACAATGATTTGGTGGTTGGTTTTTTTTTTAGTACTTTCATTCCATTACCATGGCACCTGGTGTGCATAGTTGGCCCCCAGCTCTTGCTTTTCTGCATCCTCTGTAGAAGCCTATGCGAAAAGTGACGGGTTTGTGTGTGTCTCAGTAGTGCTGTAGCTTTGAATGCACTCTCTTTAATGAGCTGACAGCTTAAGCAGGGCCATGTGTGTATTTTATCGTCTCATGCATGAGAAAGGCCTGATAGGAAATCCAAAGGTGATTGATGCTACAGAACTTTAATTAAATGGTGGATAGCGTTTTCTGCATTTGACCATTCAGCTTTGGGGTTCAAAGCTAAGGAAATCAAGCTCCATACTGTACTTCGTAGGTTCTTTTATTTGTAAGTAAGCAGCTCAGCTGGGATCTTTTTAACCTGACTTGAAATTCTGGCTTAATGTTTTCCTGATTAATAGTCTGTCCCCTGGCCTTTTCTGAAGCTTTAGGAGAAAATGCAAGCTGCATGTAAAGTTCCAAGTATAAGCTGTATTTCATTCTTAAAATCACTATTTTTATTGTGCTTAGATGTTAATATCGTTGATTTTCAGTTTTGTCCCTTAAAGGCTTAAAGCTAAAGCTTGACCAAGATGACATTTTTTCAGTATTTCCTAGGAACGATAGAGGAAAATTTTGGCAAAGAAGCATCAGTACTGAGTTAAAATAGAAAATCCAGGATTGACTGTGGGTGGGCTGGGTGTGTTGCTTATTTTCAAGTCTCTCTCTCAGCTGCAACTTGGACTTCACAGAGGTCTGAGTGGGAAGACCAGTTACCTGTTAACTTCAAAACAGCTGAGGGCATGGGCAGAAGCTGTAGTTAAACAGCCAGATTCATCTCTTAAGACAGCATCTGTATTACTCTGTGTTTGATTTGCTCCTGAAATTATGTTTTAACAGGTATGGATATGTGATTTTTTTGTGTATTGTAAGGGTGGTCCTTACGTTCATTTTAAAGTATTTTACATTACAGAAAAGGGGGCATATACCTTCATATCTATATAGACTAAAGCTCTTCAATTTATGCTACATTTTGCTTTTCACTGACCTAAGGCTGCCTAGTGAACTGCAAGAGGTGTCGCCTGTTCCTTGGGCTCACTGGCCCTTGCCATACCAGTGCAGGAGCAACCATGGAAATAAATCCCGACAAATTCACACAGAAAATGCTGTCAGCAAAGTATTGACCTTGGGGGTACATGGAAGCTGCTTTTGATTCCTTGCTGGCATGTGCTCCTGCTGATGAGTTGCCTCTTGTGAACTTGACTGAGACACTACAGAAAGCGCTGGCGTTCCGGCTGGGGAGAAATACAGCTCCTCGCCTGGACTTGCACCTGTGCAGAAAGTGCTGCTCCTGTATTTGGGACACTCCAGTGCTATATTTAACACTGTTACCTCTAGTGAAGAATCTCACCTTTTGCTGTTTTCTTATCCTGCCCTAAGCTCATGCCATGTGTCACTTCTTTCTGCCTCTAGATGACTGCTGCCACATGTCAGTAGGTTCCTAAGCAAGAAGAGTAAGAGGACTTGGAGGTAAACACTGAGGTTAAATTGGCACAGTCTAAGACTGAAACTGAAAATGCTAGGCTATTGCTATACCTTCAAATGCCCTTTTACCAAGTAAGAAAAACTGTCTTTATTTAAATGGTTGGGACATGAAGAGCGAGTGACATTTGAAAGAGAACAAAGGGAACATCTGTGGGATTCACAACCAAGATGTGAGTGCAGGAGAACAAATGCCAGTAAAGCAGCAACTGAACAAAGATTTTATTTTTTTTTTAAGTTATTTTTTTCCCCCCAGAGGAGGTCTCAAATACTTGTCCTTCTGTCACTTTTTTCAAAAAAAATTCAAGTGTCTTTGGGAGTGAAAACACATTGAGGACAATGTTTGCCTAATGTGTGAGTCACTCCTGGAAAAACAAACTTACTCAAAATGTGTTCAATAGCAAAACAAACTTATTCAGAATCAGCGTACTTGAATATCATAAACTTGTCCAGTTCCACTAGACTTTGATGTAAAATCATCATCTTATATCAACCTGAATCCTTTTTTTTTTTTTTTTTAAAAAAAAAAAAAAGCTTTTGTCTTGGTAGGGCCAACAACCTTCTTCCATTCTGATCTAATTCTTTCCTTGGTGGTGTGAGTTGTCTCCTGTACTTGGATTCATGAGGCCAAGGAGGACTTGTGGTGGGATCCCGTATGATCCAACTGTGGTGACTTTAATAGGGATGTGAACTAACTAAGGCACTTTTCCCAGTGCTAAAACGATGGCATTACCAGTACCGGTATTGAACCTGGGCATTACAGCTGAAGGGAGGTACTGTGCCTGTGCAACACTGGTTAGAAACAACAAATAGGTCACTGGGGGTTATGAACACTACCAGGGAACATGGTATTGTGTGTAGATTTTGTATAAGCTTCATTGTAAATAATAAGTGAAGTTCTGGTACTCTCTACCTCGGGACAGAAAAGAATTAATTGGTGAAGGACAGTTGGACAAGACCTTTTAATCCCAGAGGAGGAAAAAATTGAGAATATGTAAATGATAAGTAACTGCAGAAGGCAGATTGAAGCTTTATTTCTGTTTTAGAAAATGTAGGAGATACTCCATGAAATACAATAGCAGGAAATCAAAAATGAGTTAATGAAATAGGCATACTGTTTAAATGTATAAATGAAATTTACAGCCAAAAAAGGTTGTTCATACTTATTTATAATCAAAAAAAAAGACTGAAATGTGAGTGTTGGTAATGTTCAGGGTCTTCGTAACAGACTGGAAGAAAGTGTTCCACAGTAATTACAATTCAAGATTATGTTTACGCCTGGCTACTAAAGAACAGGGTGTGTTCCCTACTGTTTTGGTTTGACCTCGCTGGATTTCAGCGGCGGGGGGGGAGCTGCAGGGTGGCTTCTGTAAGAAGCTGCTAGAAGCTCCCCAAGTTTGATAGAACCAATGCCAGCCGGCTCCAAAGAGGGACCCGCCGCTGGCCAAGGCTGACCCTATCTGTAAGGTGATAGCAGAGGAGCGCCTCTGTGAAAACATATTTAAGAACGGGAAAAAGAACTGCGCCATAACAGCTGGCACAGAGATGGAGGAGTGAGAATCTGTACAGACACCAAGGTCAGTGAAGAAGGAGGTGGGGGAGGATGAGCTCCAGGCGCCGGAGCAGAGAGAGTCCCCCGGGTCTGTGGTGAAGACCATGGTGAAGCGGGTTGTCCCCCTGCAGCCCATGGGCGAGGTGCAGATGTCCACCGTGAGGATCACCGCATAGATGTCCACCATGTGGAGGACTCCACGCCATGTGGGTGGATGCCTGAAGAGGGCTGTAGCCCATGGGAAGCCCTCACTGGAGCAGGTCGCTGCCGGAACCTGTAGCCCGTGGAAGAGAGGAATGCCCACGCTGGAGCAGGTTGGCCGGTGGGACTTTTGGGACGCTGCGGGTGGCTCACGCTGGAGCAGTTTCCCCCGAAGGACTGTGCCTCAGACTCACAAGGGGTGGGCTGCCCCTCGTGGGGTGTCTCCCGTTGGTCAGTTTGTGATGAATTGCCCTTCATGGGACAACTCACGCGGAGAAGAGAGCGTGAAGCTTGTCTCCTGTGAGAGGGACCCCACAATGGCCCTGGGGAAGAGTGAAGAGTCCTCCCCCGGAGTGAAGAAGTGGTGAAACCAACGTCGGATGAACTGACCGCAGCCCCAGTCCCTGTCCCCCTGCGCTGCTCGGGGGGAGGAGGTGGAGAAACCGGGACTGATGTTGAGCCCGGGAAGAAGGGAGGGATGGGGGGAAGGTGTTCTGTTTGTTAAGATCTGTTTGCTCTTTCTCACTTCTCACTACTCCTCTCTGATTAGTTCTCTTAATAAATGTACCTAATTTATGATTCTAATTTCCCCAAAACTGAGTCTGTTTTGCCCGGGACGGTAAATGAGGGTGATCTCCCTGTCCTTATGTCAAACCCTGGATCTTTGGAAATATTTTTCTCCCCCTGTTCAGCAGTGAAGGGGGGAGTGAGTGAGCGGCTGTGTGGGTACCTGGCGGCTGGCCAGGGTCAACCCACGACACCTACTAAGGGGGACAAATTAACTTGCACCAGCCCGCAGCGGGGTGTTTGCCTGTTGCTCTGCAGCATCCTGAACGAGTTGCAGAGAGACTTCTCTGCCTTCAGATCAGCGTGGCAAGTTCCGTGTTGCTGAAGCAGCAAGCTGGTTTGTCTACTTAAGGGCCATGTTTCCCCTTTCATGGTGAAACTTCATTTTGTACTTCAGTCCTTTTCCATCAATTGTTTGCATTACTTATTATTTTTAAATAGATCACTTCTTCAGGGCACAGAGATTTTGGGGAACCTTCTGTGAAGAGTCGGCCTGTATTTGCAGTATAGCTACAGCTGGTGTGTGTTGTTTGGCTCACACTCAAATTGACTTCATTCTGAGGATGCTCCGATTTTTGAAGTCTGTGAGCATTAAATACTGTAGCATATTTTAGTGTGAGTGGATGGTTATAATTAAGGGAACTTCCAAGCAGAAACTTTGTTTGGGCTATATGTGCAGAAGTAATACTGTGCGGAGTGAATGCTAAGGAAAGAATTTGAGTAGACTTCAGCATGGAACAAGGGTGAGGGAGAAGCCCCCCAACAGTGTCTGCACGGAAGCCAAAAGGCATTACGTACTACATATTCAGTAGGATCAACCAGGACAGACGCTGCAGGAGTGAAAAGGAAGAGATGCCCAGCACGAGAGGTGTTTCGTTTGGGGTTTCACCAGCTCCCTGCCCTCAGTTCTGCACACCGGCGATGTGATGGGGAGCTCTCGGCATTGTTGTGTGCATGGCAGCTTCCCCTCTGTAGCTTGTCTGCAGCCCCTTCTAATTTTACAAAAGGTCGGTCTTTTTCTAGGATTCTGCCTGGCACCAGGTGGGAGAAGGCCAAAGCATCAATAGGGACTCTTCTGTCACTATTAGGAGTGAAAAGGCGTGGTAACTTCAAGTTATATCTTCTTGACCTGTGCCCTCTGCTATCCTGGCTCTCTCTTTTTCAGATGTCATCACAGCTCATTCTGGGTCAGGCTTTTAGAGCAATGCCCAAATCTGTCTGAGAACAGAGAGGACTGAGTAAGTTGGTTTGTACTTCAGTCTGCTGAGGCAGATGTTGGTTGCTGCCCTTCTGCTGCTTTCTCTCTTGGCCCTCCCCCCAGTATCTTACATTAACCTGGTACGTTCCCCCTTTCCACAAGGGCTACATGTGCTAGAAAAATAGTAAAAGGGATGCAAAGAGCACTGTGCCAGGCAGCTATCATGATCAGCGTGGTGATCAATACATTGCTTATTGTTTGAATATTTTTGTATATTTTTGTGTACATTCTGCATGCCCAACTAAACAGGGTAAATTCCTTTTCTCCTGAATTTACTCGCTCATCTTCTACTCCCCTAGCTACTTACCAGCTTTGGATTATTTTATTTACCTTCAAGTGAATATATTTAAATGAAAAATTAAGTAAAAAGGGACTAAGTAAATGATTTTGACTTGCAGTTTCCTGTAGGGTACAGAATTGGGTCATTTGAAGAAATTTAAATTTTTGGATAGGAACAAGTGAAAAGTTGATGTTTGCTTTCATTTGTCACTTTGCTAGAAGTGTAATAAACCCATGGTAACAGATGAGGAACAGAACAAGTCTGCGTGGAAAGTACTGTTCAATTCTTTTAAATTACAGAACTGCCAAATTATAAACAAACTCAGTGAAACACAAGATGATCTTACGAATTTTGTCTCTTTCATTTTATGATGCGCAATATCCTTTCCTTTATTAAACCACTGAAGGGACTGACAGTGAGAATGAAGGAGAAGCCTGTTACTGTTCCCTAGGGCCTGCTACATCCCGTTCTTCATGTTTTTCCTGAAACTAGGATCTCTCATCTAGAAATGATGCCATGCTGTCAGACGCACACACGCCTGCAGGGAGGAGAGGTGGGAGCTGCTCTGGGGTGACAGTGGGGAGGCAGAGTGCATCCCCTTTGCTATCTTTGAAGGGATATGGTGAAAAGCCTATTTCTGTGTAGCACAAGTGTTCTTTACTGGGTTCTGCCTATTGGCTCCTACACGTGGGAGAAATCGGACCTTGAGACTTGGCCACAGGAGGGTATGCGGAGGCCGTGAAAAGATGAGCAGTGCTTTGGAGTAGATTCTAGGTCACAGGGCTTTTTTATTATTATTTTATTTTTCTTCATAAGATATAAATTTAGAAACTCATTAAAGCTTTGTCCTTATGGATTAGACATACTTAAACCAACTACAGGATTTTGTCTGAAGGGAGATGATAGAATTTGTTGACGAGATTAAGGAGAGGTGAAGAGTGTCACCCAAAGCCCACCGAAGTCGGTGAGGACCTTCACTGGCTGTTAAGGGCTTTAGATCTGGCCTTCAGAATTTTACGGGTTGGGAAAGCTTATTTTACTTCTTGGCAAAGCAATAATTCATTGCTACTTCGTAATAGAAACCATGGGCATCGATTACCGGTAGATTTATGTGTGGTGGTTTATGAGACTAATTTTTATAAATGGTTTCTCTTTGCAGATGTCAGCAATCTCTTACTGCACTGTCTGTACAACGACCAGCAAGCAAATGGTTGTTATGAGCAGGTGGATTTTTAAGCTTAATTTTGTTTTAACTTTTTTTTTTCTTTAATCCAAATAACTGTAAAATTGCAAAATGCGGAAAAAAAAATCCATATCTAGTTCAGATGGCTGAGAAATCTTTGGGAAAATTGGTCTAGAAAGTGTTTTAAAAGGATGGACACAGCTCTGTGGTTCTGACTATGTAATTCTAAATATAATTCTAAATCCTATTAATTCTAACTATAATTGCATGAAAAGAAAAGGAAGATGAGGGAGGAACATAACTGCATGGAATAAATGGGTTTTTTTAATACATATATGTTTGTCGTGGCCACTAATGCGGACTAACCCCCTCTTCCCCCTTAAACTGGAAGGAAAAGGGAATGAGGCAGAGAGACTTATGGGTGAGAGAAGAAAAAAGCTAGAACAGCTTTAATGAAAAGATGGAAATAACAGTGAAATGATAAAACTAAAGAACTATATAGAACTATAGATAGTAGCCTGATATCAAACCCGACTCCCTCGCCTGATAGCAATCCCCACTGGTGCTGCAGAGCAGGAGGCACTGGGGAAGCCCCAGGCTCAGCGGCAGCGGGATCTGGATAGAGGGAGCTGGATTCGGGAACTCAGGATCCGGATCAAAAGCAGGAGGTCAGATGGAGTCCTCCCTGGGCACTGGCCGTTGCAGAGAAGGGACAAAACTGTCGTGATCACTCAATTTATACTAAATATTACATATATGGAATGGAATATTCTCGTTGGTCGCCTGTCTTGTCTATTACCCCCCGGAGGTGCAACCTTTTACTTCCTTGTGACCCCTCTTACTTCCCAGCACCCCCAGCGTGGCACACAAGAGCCAGCAGTGGCCTTGGTCACTGTAGGAGTAAGTATCAGCCAGAGCCTTTCTGCACACCAGTCCCAGGCAGTGACTGTGAACATCAGGTGTTACCACTGCCAGGAGCACTCACTGACTGCAAAAACATGCTGCTGACTTCTGGAAGTGCAGCCTTTTAGAAGAGACTAAACTGCAAAGTAAAAATCACTAAACAGAACTGGGTTTTTAGCTAAACCCAGGACAACATTCTGCGTTGAACTTACTTGCCCTGCAACTTAATCTTACCTCAGGTAATAAATCTCTTTTTAGCAGTTTCCTTTTCGAGTAACACTTTAGCTAAGGGAATATGCAAATTACAATCTTGAAGTCCTATTTCTGGAGATTTCTAACATAAGCATTGAAACATGCACTCTCAGGTGAAGTCTGCTGTGTGAGGTCTCTGGTGTCCTGGCAGGGAAGTTTTGCTGTTCCTTGAACTGCTTTTTGGGTTGTGTGAGCTCCTGGGAGGTGGATTTTCCAAACTCCTCGTTGTGTGAGACAGCAGCCAGGAGGGTGATGAAGTGATGTACCAGCAATGTCGGTGCTTTTCAGGCTTTTCACTGCCAAGGTCTCAGCTGACTTTTGCAGGCTCAGTATTCTGGTCTGAAGAATAGTTTCTGAAAGGCGCAGTTATCTGTCCGCCTCGTGCACTTTACAGCTGTGACATCACCCCTACCTGCTCTGTTTTGTAACGTAGCCTGTTGTCGTGTTTTCCCGCAGACAGCAGTTCCTGAGAGCTCTTGCACCTGCGTAACTCTTAACCAACAAGCGTCTGACTGCATTTTAAGTGCCCCCTCATTTACCTAGTACCTTTGTGGAACCTCATGCAAGAAGTTATTCTAGTAAGAATTGTTTATTAGATTCTTAGAACTGTTGTTGCCTTTGCCTGGAGGGCCTGTTAGTTCTGTATGAGTTGCAGCTGCTGCTTTCTGCTCTTTTAAGTGCTGAAAAGGGTCCAGGAGCCTGCCAAAGGCTGCTTTTCTCACCAGTGCTTCTTTTGGAAGTACTGTTTTTCAGTACCTCAAATGTTATGGGATTCAGCTTCTTGGACATACCGAGATATCTCGGTACTGAGGATTATATGTGCTAGCGACTGGATGGGAGGTGCTTTTGAAACAAACTGGCATTTCTTGAGGATACGTGATACACGGCTAGACCTTTACGCTCTTAATGCCAAGTTTGAATGTACACAGAGGATCAGGTCCTGAGTAAAATGAGCTCGGCGTGAGCAAAGGTAACAGATCTGATCTGTACTTAGGTTTAACAAAACACCTGCTTTAAGTTGCACTTAAGAAGATGCTGGGTATATGGTAGTTGCTGCTGTAAATGCGTTATAAACTGATAGACTCTTTTTGAAAGTAAAAATTATTTCCTGCACACACTATACTGTTTACTGTACTTTCAGTTAAGGGTTTTAAAGCATGTATGTGATGCTATTTTCATAAAACTGATTATTTATTTAAGGTATCTATTAATTTCTTCTTAATTATTCATGTCATTTGAATTTTACATGTTACTGCCACAAGTTATAGCTACCTTTTCTGAAGGAAACATTGTACTGTCATGTATTATCCTTCAGGGCAAGGTTAAGACTGCATTATATCTAGATTTAAGAAGCAGAAGAGTAATGAATCTGAATTAATTCTCTCTTTCCTCCTTGCTCATTTTGGCTTTCACGTCTGTTATGGCTTTAATGTGAAATACCTGCAAACTGCAAAATTTGGTCTGATGTAAATTTAAAGAACTAGTTAAGCGTGTTAGGGTTTTTTATATGCTTGTTTTGTCAGTGAGTTTTACGTCTCTATATCAGTAAGAATTTTTAAATGTTTGGAGTTTTCGTCTGACTCTTCTGAAATCAAGAGAGATTCTTCCTAGTAGCTTCAAGGGGAACAGTGCTGGCACTTGACCGCCTTTGAAAATCAGACCCATAATTTATCTAACAACAAATCACCGTCAGCATTTACAGTGGGTATATTTGGCATTTACCCTATAAATATACCCATTAGATTAGTTGTTACAGAAGTGGAAGAGTTGCTGCTGGCTTCGGCAGGGACACTGCTTGGCTGCCTGCCCCGGCCGGGCTGTTTGGTTTTGGCTGCCTGCGGCGGGCTCCTTCTTGGGGAGTTTGTCTCGATGGCGCATTTGCTCTGTATCGGACCAGTTGCTCTCGCCACCCTGCTGAGATCAGGCAGGAGGCAAACATGTCGTGCGAGGCAGCCCCTTGGACTGAGGCCTCTGAAAGAGAGAAGTGAAGAGGCCCTGTGGTTTACAAAGAAAGCTGTGTCTCAACCCAGGGTTGGCACCCATGTTTCCAGATGCTGGTGGCAGTTGATTGTCTATTCTTGGGGCTGACTCTCCCGTCGCTTCAGTGAGGCTGTGCTTCTTGACACGAGCTGGAGTTCCTCTTATAGTGCCCACAGCAATTAATATGGTGGGAATGTGTAATACAAGTACATATTTTGCATGGTATCTGTGAAATTTGAAATGAAAAGTAGTTACGCTTTCACTGAGCTGAGTGCAGGTATTGGGGTAGTAGGAAGAGCCACAGAGAAAAGCAGTGGGTACGCTGTAGCAGGACTGCACAAAATGTGCTGGCCTGTAAAATATCGTTCTGTGGTGATGGAGTTCTCTTCTTAGCATTCTATTTGGGGAGCCCAAGTCAGTGCATTAAGACAAGAGAGTACAGCTTTGGGTATAGTAGCCTGAGTTCCAGCAAAATCCTGCTGTAGGTGTCTAAATCTGATTTAAGTCTAACTTGAAACCACAGGCACGTGTAGGTGGTAGAGGCACCCTGTGGTAGGCACGTGTCTCTTGATAAGCATCACTTGGCATTTCAAGGGCAAATACATCAGGTCCAGACCTTGGGGAAGAGCTGTGGCCTCACCATGTGCCCGTTGGTCAGAGGCCCCTGGCTTGTGGGCAAGACGTGTTTGCACATCATTGACAGCTTTGGTGCGGCTGCAGCCAAATCTTTAACTGACAGCACAGCCTCTGGGACGGCTTCGTGGATGGTCTCCCATCATTTCAGTCACGGACTTCACATCTGCTGTAATTTAAAGCTTTTATGTTTGTTTGGGTTTTGTCCTGAAAGGGAAGCTAGGAAGCTTTTACGATTTTTCCAACACAGAAGTCGGAGAAAGAATAAAGAATACGGAGCTTGTACTGTAGTTTGAGGGAAAATTGCTTCACTTCACACCTGCTTGCATTGAGTAGTTCAAGTAAATGAATTGGGCCCAAATTTTCACTCAGCTTCTTCACATTAATAGTCTTATGCATGCAGCTTCCCATCATGGCTCTCTAGGATTGGGACATCATTTGAAGTGGTTTGTTGCTGGAAATATATGTCACGAATGTGTGCATTATAAATGTTCGTTACATTTATCACCCTTTCAGAATTAGAAGCCTTTAAAAGAAAATGCTTTAGGTATGGTTTTCAAGCTAAAACTTCTGAGCTGGGCAGAACTTCAGTATTGGAGGAACGATTCTTGGGTGCATGACTGGCTGCAGAGAACACTCAAGACAGCAAAAGTAGAGATAATGGCTCAAACAGATGGTAGAGGTGGCAAACCATGTTGTGGCCAAATACAGTCTCTTCTTATGCTGGTATTAATCTGAAAAAATAACGACAAAATTAAGCCTTCAAAGTAGAACAGCATGCAGAGGAGATCTTTAAATCAATCTTGGCTCAAATTATGCTAGTTTTACTCAAATCATTCAGCCACCCTTGGATGTCCCAAATTTACAGCTATATGGCAAGCTCTATGTGTGAGAGAAAACCGTCGGTTGCAAATGAAAGTGCTGTGAAAACACTGGGATGGAAAGAAACGCTGGTGTGCGGGTGGGTGATACTTACCCCTAAGTGCGCCCGGACCCACCATGCCTCTTGGAAGCTGCTTGTTGGGGAAACTGAGGCTGGAATAGAAGAACATCTCGTGCAGAGCTTGGGAATTCTCTCATGAAGTCTCTGTGTTCGGTGTCAAATATTTCATCCTCCAATTCTGTCGTAAAATGCCAAATTGATTTGTGGGAATGTTATTCTTGTGCAAACGTAAGATCTGCAGCACGCTAATACCGAATGGTACGTATTTTTTAGAGGTTAAATATAGCTATATAAGCATTTAAAAACTTTCTGTGTCTATGCTAGTGCTTTGAAAAAGGCCCTAAGTGGCACTCTTGAAGAAGGACTTTGTTCACTCTCTTGAAACTTGTCCTCTGTCTTTTCTTTGCAACAGGATCCAACTTTGTGTGTGGGTTTTTGTGGTGTGGGTTTTTTTTAAAAAATTATTTAAAAACTTTGTTTTGCTTAAATCTTAAATCTTTTTTCGTATGGCTTCAATCTCGCTGCCTTTGTTTCAAAGTGTGATTGTATTCTATGCGTTCTCCAGCTGCAAAAATACACAATGTGCCTGTCTGCCCTAGGGTCAAAATGATGCTTCCGAGTGTGAAATTTGACAATGTGTATATTCATCCAGCTGATAAACATGTCAAATATAAGAGGTGTGTTTGACAAGACCTTAGGAAGCAAAGTTTGGAGGATGTAGATGCATATGTTCACTCATGCGCTTTCCATGGGCTTTCAGGTATTTTTGTTGGTATATCTCTAGGTGTTCAAGGTAATAGTTATGTTGACAGGTGATACCAAGAGTAAAGAAGTTGCAGTGTAAGGAAAATGTTTATTAGTTCTCAGTCTCAGAAGTTGTCAGACAGTGACAATAGTGAGAATGGGATAAAATCCGGAAACTTAGTTGTGATCCTTAGTGAGTTTCTTCAAGTAAACACAGAGTAAAAAGTGAGAAAGAACTAAGGAGTTTTGACTCTGTGAAGAGAAATCATGTCTTAAAATGTGCGTACATCATTTGTTCTAATGTAATAAGACAAAATTTTTATATGAAAGTAATTTTGTTGGAGGAGGAATGGTAATTAACCTGTCCTGTTACCACAAAACAGATTTTTATTTTTTCATTTTTTTTACTAGAGACAGTTCTGCTGGGGATAGCAATCTTACCTTTGATTTTATGCTATTACATTATGAAAGCTGCAGTTCAAACTCATCTTTCATTCAGCACATTTTCAGTTTAATGTGGTGTGAGCTTATTGAGCTTAAACTTGGTGTGAAGATTGCTAAAGGTGACATTTTGAATAAACATTTTTCTGCAAGTCTTTCAGAGCGAAGCTAGAACAAATGAGTGACAGATGTGAAATAATCTTACAGTTATACAAACTGACTTGTAAAATTCGAGTATTTTGAGTAACAACATCCCTAATTTCTTTTACGCTTGATTAATTTTTATGTTGTGGTTAGCAGGGCCAGGATGACTTAATTATACTGTGAATTAAGTCACCCGGTCCCATTAGACTGAGTTCTTGGTAAGAAGTCTGTAAGGTCTCTTAAATTCGGAAGCAGCATGAGCAGCAGGCAAAAGCCAGTTACTGGTGATGATGTAAACCTAAAAATTAGCAGGTAAAGGCTCTCAGCATGATAAAAAAACTACATACCAATCCAGTAATATTGATTTTGGGTTGCTGGCAAAGGGCAAGATACCATCCTGGAGAGGTGCACCAGCCCAGCTCTGAGGCTGCAACTCACGCTGTGAATTAATTTTTTTTACAACTGGGCAGGGGGTGAGGGGGAGTTTTGGTCCCACTTCTGGTATTTACATTGGCTAATCTGTGAATTCCACAAATGAAGTCATGCCTCCCTAGGTTCTTAGGTGACCCTTCTGCTTTGTTGGCATCGCCTGTGCCCAGCTGAGTGCCGGGCTTGGCCAGACTTGTGGTTGTGCCCGTTCCTGCCATGTCGTGGTTCGTGTCCGCCCCAGTATGAGTTGTCTCCAAAGTTATATGACCCATTTTATTGCCCTGTAAAAACGGAAATGATTAGTGGCAGTGCACCCTGCCAGGAGTGGCAGAGCAGCTGATCACAAAGATACACATCAGCAAAGGGAAGTAGAAGTTGAAATCCCTTTTAATTTGTGCTGAGACATTAACTGGGAGTTGTGAACCAGCACTATTTAATGAAACGTGGTGTTTAATGGATAGAGGGGGCTGTGCTTAACATGTAGTACAAAGTGAGTGGTGTATCTGATTGGATTAGTGGCAAATTTAATCTAGCGTATGACATTGCTGGATCAACAGTCTTTTTTCCCTCTTTTTTTTTTGACGATCAGAATGACTTTGGCTTAACATGTGATCTGTTCAGTGCACTAAATGAACTGTAGGCTGTATGGGTTTGATCCATTATTTCAACAGGGAAAGGAATTTAATTTGAGAAGAGTCTCAATATATAGCATGGGAAATTATTTTTTTACAGTGGGGAAAGCTTTTCTGGGATGTGTGAAATCTCCTCAGATATAATCAAAAGCAATAAGTAATAACTTGCAAAGACGTTTCTCCAGCATATCAGCACTTACTGCATGATTTGTGAAAACTTGTGTTTTCCCTGGTGTTTTCTAAACTTGTATCCAAAGGACAGATAGTGTTTTCCCTGTGAAGACACTTATCTGAATCAGCAGATTTGACTGAATGTTCTTACAACATGAAGGTAAAATAATATGTAAATAGGTTAAGCATGGGCTGAATTTTAGCGTTGCCTTTGCAGGAAAAGCGTCTTGTGGCTTTATGAGTATTTTGAAATTGAAAGTCGAATCACAGAGGTGTCCTGTGTTAGTCCTCGGTCGGTATGTTGAACTTTTAAACATTGATGTGTCTCTGATTTAAAAATTAGAAAAACTGATTTGGATGTTAGAGCAGTATGTGATTATGATAGGTTATCCTGTTCCTAAGAAATCCCGGTGTGATAGTAGGATCTGAATACCTGGGGATTATGGACTGAGGCACCTTTACAAAGTTCACGGAAACGGGCATCTCTGCATGTCCAAGTGTTTGTTCCACGTGTCATCTTGAGAACTCAGTTATGATAGAAGAGTTTCTGACTTATGTTTTTGACACTGTTGACTAGGTTTGTTAAATATCTCATTTGCATACACAAATAGTTCTAATAAAATTGAGTCAAATGTCAGTTTTGGCAATACTGCAACAATTGTAAGTATGATATTTAACAAATGTACGGTCTGAGAGCTTTCAACAAAAAAAGCTTTCAACTTATTGTAATGTATTTATTTTACAGTTCTGAAATGCACTGCGTTGCCAGCTGAGGAAAGAAGCTGGTTAGGTGGCACCAGCAGTGGATATTTGGGCTTTGACAAGAGCTGGTAGAGAAAAATAGGAATTGCCATTGCACAGTGAGCAGGTTTGAAACAAAATTGTCTTTTGCCAGCATTTAATGTGTTCAGTGGCAAATGCATTGATGCTCAAGGGACTGTAGACTTTCTTTGTAAGTAATGGATGACCTGAAGAAAACTGTTAAGAAGTGACTTCTTTTTCTAAAGTTTACAGGGAATTCTTTGCCATAGTGTAAGAAATGTTGTGTTCATGTTAAGAATAAGGTGATTTTCTGAAAATAGGTGTGTTGATTACTACTTACTTCCTCTGATTTTACTTTTCCAAACAGGTCTGCATTCCTCTGACTTCCACAATAAGATATTTGTCTCGATTGTTAGTTCAAATTGAGGTCAAGTTTCCTTTCTCCAGTTCTGCCTCCCTGTTTTGTTTTTTTTTTCCTCTTTTTGAGGCTTCAAATTGAAGTGTGAGTCTATCTCATAATCTTTTTCTAAACAAAAGATCCAATCCTTCTTAGACTCGGCCCTTTGATCTTGTATTCTTCTAAGACAGAGCAAGGACTTGCATACTTGGCGCTTAACACATGTATAAGCACTTCCATCAAAATATAAAATGTCCTCAGTAGGGATGGTAACCAACAAGCAAATCTGGCAGGTGACAAAAAGTTCTTTTTATAACTATTTCTTGTAAGGAAAGCTGGTGTCTGTTCTGTGACCGATCTGAAGTAAAAGGGTGGTGTCTGATCGTTTATTGCCCAAGAGCAGTGTCCTAGATCATCACTGAGTTTGGTGACCATGGTTGAAGTTTTTGTGAGTTCAAAACCAGTCAAAGCTCAGGGCCAGATCAGTCTTGGAGCAAATGGTGTTGGCTATGCGTTGTGCCTCTTCTCAGTTGTGTTTGGGTGACGTTTAGATAACACTTGTGATGTTTAGGTGACAGTGGTAAATGTTCCATTAAAATGTTGGCTGGGTGGCTCTAATTCTTTTTTACTGATGGACTGCAACATGATTACCAAAATCATTCACCTGGGTCAGCCTGGTGTAATGATGTTGAATCCAGGGGTCCTCCTTTCTCTCAGATCATGGGAAGCAGCCCTGGGAGTCAGGACTCCTGGGAGCATGGATATTACTGAGAGAACCAGAGCTGGCCTCTTGGAGCAATTTGACTTAGTTCCTAGAAAACCAGATCAAAATAGTGATATCAAGAGCTTGCTCTGCCTGTAACAATTCCCTTTGAGGGGAACACAGAAGCCAAGTCCTTCTGCCCATCTCCAGTGTCAGATGCCAGCTTGGCACTCTGTTCAGTGAAGTTAACCCTCTGTAGCATCTTTGTGTCATTTACTAAAGCAAGTACTTCATTCAAACCAGGAGAAACCTGTGGCCTTTTAATACCCTGCTAGTCACCACACTTACTCTGTGGTTATAGCACCTTTTTTTTGCTGTCCTATACAGTGTAAGTTGTTCCTGTGTGCTATCTGTGGAGCCAGGTCTCTGGTCATGATACAGTAAATACTCTCAGCAAACTCAGCCAACTAGTTGGCTGCCCATGCAAGCATTCCCTTAACATAGAGTGAAAATGAAACCTAGGGATATTGTGAGTCATGGAAGTGAAACAACTTTATCCACAGACCTGCTTGTAACAAGCAGGCATGGGAACAGGAGGAGACCAAGGTGGAAAAAATGTCAGCTCATGACCATGTTCCAGCCTGTGAAGTCATTTAGAGCTGAGTTAAATGCCTTTTTTTTTACTTTTGTTTGTAACAGCATTACAAAAAAAACCCCAACAAAACCAAACACCAAACCAGCAATGCCCCCAAAACAAAACCAAACTTAAAAAACCCCCACAAACCACAAAGCAGACGAGTTCTCACTACTTCTCTTCTAGCTCCATTTGCTGCCCAGGTGCCTTGGTCTCCCAAATTCTGCTTGTCTGATGAGAAATGGTGGATCTTGCCACTCGGCTGGAAGAGTTTGATTCCCTCCGCTGTTGGATCCTGAGTACTCCAGAGAAGGTTATCTTGGCGCTCTGAGCAGAAGCCGTTTTCCTTGGGAAGCGGAGGCTGGCCTGGCTGTGCTGGCGGCTGTCAGCAGCGAGGCAGGTAGCGTTCAGCAGCTGCTCCACCTAGATAATTCTGCTACTGTTGTTGTTGTTGCAGAGCTTCATTGAAATGTGTTTATGCTACAGGAAAGACAAGCTTATAATTTTCCTGAGCTCCTGGCACGTCTCCAGGAAGAAGTTGTTTTGTGTGTCAACTGTTTCTGGAGTCGGTGTGTCGTAATTGCTGCTGTTAGAAGAATGGGAGGAAAGGAGATTCCTTACACTCTCCATTCCCATGCTTTTGAGATTTTTTTTTTTTTTTTTTGTCATTGGGGCTGGAAGATTCTGTTGAGTTTGGGTACAATGGTTTAGTTAAGGACAGCTCTCTGGTAAACTCTGGTGGCGGCCAGACAGTTGTTACCATGTAGGAAACCCCAGTGGGTTGCTGGGGACAATCTTCTGTGTCAGATTTTTCACTTGTATTTAGGACTTTGATACCAGTTAACTGCGGCATGACAGATCTTGGTGCTGCGGTACCTATCCCGTGCCCCCGCAGAAGCAGGTGGCTGGAGGAGTCTCGGTGGGATGGCCTCCAGCACGAGGTTTGCCGACCAGAATGGCCGGGTTTCCTTCTTGTGCACAACGTGATCTAAACAAAGTGGCAGAGAGCAAGCGATGGAGGTTTTCTCCCCGTTTCCGTAGGTGAACATGGAAGCGAGAATGGGCTGGTGAATGGCAGGAAGCAGTGCAGATGGATTGGAACTGATTGTCAGGCTTCACAGAAACCACAGGAATGGGGAGTGTAACTCTCCTGCAATAATTTATTGCGATATTTATGTCCTAAGTCACATAAAAAAAAAAATTGTTCATAAACTTAATTTTGGTCTGATTTGGTTTTCCCTTTTTGCCAATATTTTCTGTAGTGGATGAAGCCCACAGCCCTCTTTTGACCGTATCCACTTCCAGCAGTGAAAAGGAAACCGGGCATTCCTGGAATTATTATCAAAATTCCTTTCTCTCTGCAGGACAGGAAGCCAGGCTGCATTGTTTTAATGGCATTTTTCTAGCCTTAAACCTCTGAGGCTGTCTCTATTTCTCAATTTTCTTCAGAAATTTCAGGATGCTTCCTGCATTTCGTTTCAGCAGCTACCCTGACAGCTCATTTATACAAGTATTCTACCTTCGTTGCCCTCAGCACTGTAGTATCTGAGCTCATCCCTGTGTAATAAAAGAGTAGGTTTTGTTGTCTTTTTAATAGGACTTGTGGTGGTTGTATACATGTAATATAATCTGATTTGGAATTCCCCCCTGACTGTTCTACTTGTAGAACAGTTTGTAGTTACAGTCATGTCTATCTATTATTGTCCAGAACTCTGGGAATAATTACATCTTTTTGTCTACATTCTAGAAAGTCTCAGGAGATGTAGTACTAGTTTGCAGCTGCTGGGAGAGTAAAATGTTGTGATTTTTAATTTTTCTGAAATTTGCTATATTTTAAAACATCATTATATTTCAGTTTCAGTGTTAGTATTAAGCAGAGAGACGTGACAGTAAGGAATTGCTCTGTGTAAATCTCAATGTGAAGGACCTGACAGTTTCCAACAACCTTTGAAACCAAAGCCTTTCTCAATTATTTATATGTTTAGGGAGAGGAAATACGTAAATTGCTTTCCCATTAGTGAAGTAACCAGGAAATAAACAGAGGAGGCCGTGTTTAAAATATTTGTTTTGTTCCGATGATGCAGATAAGCAGCTGTGAGAGCTCTCAAGTTTGACTGGGCTGTGAGTCATTGGAAGCTTTGTCTGGATGTCAGAGCCCCTTGTGCAACGGAGCAAAGCACTGTATCTCTGGTATATGAAGAAATGCAGATGATTTCAAAACACACAGAATTATCCTAACTGTTTATTTACCACTTTCAGATTCTAGAGTACTTCCCGTGTTTGACTGATTGCAGCCCCGTTGAATCAAAGGGTGCTTGAAGCATCAAAGGAGAAGGGACGGGGTCAGCCAACAGCAGTGGCTCTTTCTGCACGCTTAAGAGGCAGCATAGGGCGAGGTGTGCAGATTCAGATGTATGCAGCCTATATGGGACCATCGAAATATTTCTTTTTATTTCTTGCTCCTGCAACTGGCCCGAAAAAGTCTTATAGAAGAGAGGGAGGCTGTACAGCCAGCCTTCTCCTCCACTATCATGTAGGTGCCAGCATGAAATAGATGGTTAACTCTTCCTCAGAATTAGGTTCTGTGTTGAAATTGCTGTTGAGGTAATTTTCCAGAATGGGCACCTTTCCTGCTTCAAATGTGACCAGGCTCAGTAGGGCCAGGAAGGTGTTAGTACCTGAGGGCACTTTAATGGGCTATGGGAAGCAAGAGGGTGGTTTCAGTCTCTAGGACATATTTAATCTTCCAACATCTTTTACTACATTTAGTAGCCTGTCCTATGTCTTAAGCACTCCATGTAGAGAAATGGATCCAAAAAACGCTTTTGTCTTGATGATTTGAAATCTTCACTACACTGGCCCACGCTAGCCTGTCTTCCTCTGGCAGCTTCCCAGCTTCTGCTCTTGCACGGGAGCACTCCTCGTCATTCATCCATAGAGGTGGATAATTGTATAAATCTAGCTTCGATTTCCCTTGGAGACTTGCTGTATTTTACACTATTCCCTGCTCCATTTCCCAGTAAATATCCATCGTGTAATAATACGCTCAGAGAATGTCCTCTCCAAAATCCTCGCTTCTTTCTGGGTGGGCAGCGTGTCCCGGTGCTGCAGTGGTGACCTGCTGTACTTGGTGCCTCCTGCTGATGTGCTGCCTCGAGGACGAGACGCCCAGCTGCTCCAGGGATGGATATTGGCCACGCAGGCAGCCTGCCCTGGGCCAGAGGATGCCTGCAGCCATGTGGAAATGCTGGATGGTTTGATACAGTTTTTTTTCTAGAGGCGAGAGGCATGCGTGTCCCTCTTTGCCCTCTCTCTTTTCTGCTTAGTGCCTGTCGACAGGCACCACATGTAGCCACCGGCTGTGGGATTGAGCTGTCCTGGCGAGTGCTACCTGGTACCCCCTGTGTGCAGGGCGGGGGTGCGCAGCTGCAGGGAGACTAATGGGCAGGTCCGAAATTCAAAGTTAGATCTTGTGCTTGTTAGAAACTATGACTCATTATTCCAATATGAGATTGTGTGTTGGCAGAGCTTTTAACATAGGTAGGAAGACGCTCCAACAGCAAATGTGAAAGACTCCTGACCCTCTCAGCAGCTTTTTCTGTACCCTTGAGACAGCAGTCTCATAGATAATAGTTGAATTAAATCCTACGGTCTTTCTGGGGCATTGCTACGCAATACTTTTCCTCAGAAGACAGGGTGTGCTGACATTGGTCTGCACATGGGAGAAGGAGAGACTTCTAGTGCAGAAACAGAGCAGTGACAGGATCGCGAGTGACCCAAGAGCTGGAAACAGAGCCTGAGAGGCCTTTGCTGCCTCTCTTGCCTTCATGCACTGCATGCTCAGGTAACTCTTGAAGCTGTGATTGTGTGGTTTCCAGGTTCTCCCAGGTGAGACTCCCTCACTGGAGGCCTCTCCGAGCAGGAAGAGGTGTACAGGGTCAGGAAAGGACTCCCTGACACAGCTTGCTGTGTGCAGTGGTCTGCAGCCTGCAGGCAGTGGGATGCACTCTGCTGCCCTACGCTTGTGTGCCATCGTGCCCAGTTTATTGACTGGTGTACACAGCTACAGGGTCCTTCCCAGCCTTGCCTCTGCAGCCAGACTTGCCCCACATAAACCCAGAATGTGAACTGTTGGTTTCATTCACACAAGGAGATGCCTTACCGAGGAGGAAGAGCGTGGGTTGGTTGTTTCTCCACGTATCCATGTGGCTATTGATCTTTGAGTTTTGGCATCTATTTTGCAGTTGTAGCATGAACATGTGTGCTGCTGTTCAGTGGCTTCAGTCATGTGAAAAGTTCTATTTTTGCTCTCTTGGGAACGTAATTTGAGTTTGGTTTTGAGTCACACAAATAATAACCCATGAAAAGGTTGGATAACTGCCTCCTAACGAGGCAGTAGATGAGCATAAAAATGATTCATAGGTCTGATCTGATTCAGAATTCCTGGAAATGGAGTTCTCAGGTTTGGCCTATATTGCAGTCTTCTGAGTGGAAGCCAATCTAACTATTAACTCGCTGTATCAATACTGAAATTCTCAGTCAAACTAATTTTTCCACGTGCTGTTTCTTCAACATCTGGTGGTTGGCTTTTTGTAGATTTCTTCCTATGTACTAGTAGTGGAACCCTCGCTTGTTTATCTTTACTGATCCAGTGCCCTCATCTATCTCCTTTCCCTAAGCAAAGCTATTCTCAGGCTTGCCTTTTCCAGTCTTTTATTTGATTTTGCACAGGAGCCCCTTGAACAGGAGCCCCCCCTCCTCCCGCTGTGCTTCCCAGCCAGGGGGCTGTGCCTGCAGGTGGGGGGCACTCCGAATGGGTGGGCAGTGGCAGAGGGACAAACCCAAGCAGTGAAGTAAATGGAGCCAATAAGGATTTTTACCGATCATAAACCACACAGAATCAATACCAGAACAAGCTAACAGCCAGTGGGAAGGGTTTTAGCGGTAGTGTAATGGGTTTGATTTTTCTCAGTTTTCATCAGTAACATGGCAACTGCATTTAGCATAGGCTGAAGTGGAGCTGATAGGATATCAAGCGGGCCAGAAAGAAAAGGTTTGCCATTGTCACCTCTAGCACCAAAACCCCTCAAACCAAGGTTGGTGTTAGAGCAGACCATTAGCATTATGTTGTTACCCAGCTGTTAGCAAGAGTATTATGGATAGCTGCAGAGAAGTGGGAAACAGAAGCTTACCTCATCTGACATTATTTTAGGTATTCCTGTAATCCACTCCTTTTTTTCTGTGAGAGTTTTTAAAAACTTTTTTTTTAAGCATTTCTTCTTCTTTTTTGTAGGTGAATTCAACTGGAATTTTTGTTGCACCCTAAAGCTCAACATGCAACAAAAGCTCCAACAACTGGCAACCTAAATCGGTAAAGTTCTTAAGTGGAAGCTGACCCTATATTTTCAGTAGGTTGTGCCACAAGCAGTGTTTGGGTGACCTCAGGTATTCCTTGGGTGACCTCAGCAGGAGTGAAACCTGCAGCAGGGCAAGGTCAGCGATGAATCTTTAAAGGCATGGCTAGGGCTGCCTTAACACCATGAGAAGTGTTTTTTCATGTAATAAATAGAGAATTTGTGATTTAAAAGCTGCTGCAATTGAGAAACCACTATTCTTACATGAAATCTGTGTAAAAATGTCTTATTACAGAGATGATGCAATTAGCACACATCTGTAATGTGTGCTGAAAAGGAGAAATGTGGAGAAACACTTGAGAAATAGTAAAACTGAGTGGCAGGGGTAACGTTGCATTCTGGGTGTTTGAATTAGCATCTTTGAGCTTTTCCTTTACTAGGATTCAGTTTTGAAATACCCAGTGAACTAGCTAAGATTAGTTAATTACATTTTTAATTATAGAGAGAAGTTAAGAAGTGCTGGATCCATAGTCACAAGAAATCTTATCTTGGGGTGAGAGGATTTCAGACAACGGCTATACTGAGAAAGGCAAACCCTACCTTAATGCTACGCTGTGAGCTGTGCCGAAACTTTCTGGGAATATGCACCTTAGTTGTAAACAGCTCCTAAACATTCTGATGAGCTTGATAAAATTTTGCCTTAGGCGAACTTCTTTCTGTCTACGTGATAGCATGAATCCTAATGTTGCTGCATGACAGGGGAATGTGGCTGCACTTTAATGAGAAGTTCTCCAGCGCTTACTCAACAGGAGTGTTACATAAGATGTGCAACCATGATAGAAAATCATAGAAGACAGGGCTAAAAATGGCCTTTGGAGGTTGTTTAATCCTGCTGGCGGGAGGCTGGACGCTGCCAGTGGAAGCACTGAGCAGCTTCACCAATGTAGTGATGCAGGTGGTGTAAATCTGCGTTAGTGTAAATGCGACAGTGTGATTTTGATATATATTTTTTCCTTTATATTCAAACAAGGTAGCTGTAAGGGGATGGATTGGAGCAGTAACATATTTTAGTCATGAATATTAATACTGAAGTTATCAGATGACTAGGAATTATAGGACAGGGAGATACTTGACGTGTCATTGAATCTGCTTGCTAGTCAGTGCAGAAACTCCTTCATAAACTTACCGAGCTGTCGGTTAATTATAGGAGAGTTTAAAGTAACCCTCACACAGCCTAGTTTTTCATCTTACATTTATTGAAAGATTATTTCATTTACGTTGTGGGATGCTACGTGTGGGTTTGAACAACCCAAATCCAATTTGATACGCAATTATTATAGCCCTGCCAACACAGGCCAGGAAAAGCAGCATAACAAATTACTTTCCCTGTTGAAGCTGAATATACCTTAACCAAACTCCCGTTGCCATACATCAAAGTATCAGTCCACATCACATGCTGAATCCTTGGCTGAGGTAAATTGTTGGCAGTTTCCCTCATTTATACCCTAAGTGTTTAAAATATGCATGTTGGGGTGTGACGGCTCTCCAGATTCTGGTGACCTCCTTTAGGAACATGAATACTGTATAGAGCTGAGCTGTGGAAGCAGAAGATGTTGATGTTAACAGAACGGAGGTGACGTGTGCGTTATCGTGAAATTGCATTTTTTCCATTTTCTGGCCATGAGGATGTAAGGGCTGGCCGCTGCTGCTTCAGAGCAGCCTTCTGTCCAGCATAGCATCTTCTCTACATGCTGGCCGTACATTAATGGCTAGTAGGGATCAAGACAAACAATATTACTCCTTTTTTTCTCAATAACTCCAACCTTCTAAGTGTTTTCAGCATGGAGGGCTTTGCTCTAGTTCCTCTGGGATGTCTACTTTGCTCATCCATTGTATTACCAATTTTCTCCAAAGTTAAAAGATTTTATATTTATTTTTTTAAAAAAAATACAGGAAGCAAGTAGCATCTTTTGGACTTGTTCTTTAAAGTTAGTCAAAAGGAGGTTTGTGGAATCCTCATGCTTGGTTTTTGCAGACTATTATAATTCTGAATCGGTGGTTTTTAAAAATGCAGAGAAATGGAATTTTAAGTCATTAAGTTAAAGCACTTCTTGTGTATTACTTTATGAGTCTCTATGTGTACTAGAGGTGTTGCATCTCCTACTCTTTCTGTACCTCAAATGCTCCTCTGGTCATTAAATCCCTCCCACTTGCTGTATTGTGCTTATTGCTCAAGTTCATTTGAACAAGTAGAACATTAGTTTGAACCCTTGAGTTTTTTTCTTTCTGTGGGGTTCTGATCTGTTTCCTTTGCAGGGGTTTAATAGCCGGGTAGAGGACCTCAGTCTTTAAGAAGTTCTCACGTTCAATGCCACAGTTGCCCGTTGGTTGTAAACCTCCGGTCTCTGCGGAGAAAAAACAAGCCTAGGAAAAAAAGATAGATGTCAGAATTTAATGTGACATCCTCAAACATTCTAAAATAGCAGAGGATAATCTAGCTTAAAGAGCATTATGAATTACTTGATAGACTGAGATCAGGCGCGGTCACACAGAAATGTATAAAGCCAAGGCACAAATGTGCCTTTGGCAACAACGTAAGTGTCTGATAAAGTTTGACATAACCCCAAAATATCTACTAGCTTCAAGAGTGTGGACGTCAAAAGACAAAGAGATCAGCTGCGTAAATATTGATGTTCTCTAATAACATGTTAGAGTGACGGATGTGGAGAAAGGATGGATTGTCACTGAATTTCGCTAAAAGCAAGATACTGCTGTCTCTCTCGTAACTTGGAAAAGAATTTTAGTTTCAGCCCTGGAATCACACACCCCACACGGTGATCTCATGTTCAGTGATGCTAAGAACACAGGCAGAGAAGCTCATTTGGTAGGAGTCCATTCCTGAAAATGGGAATTATTCAAAATTGTTGCTCCTGTAGAAGTGCAGAGTGAAAGAAGATGGCAAGGAGCAGAAATAACGTAACCAAGAAGCCCACAGATGATGAAACTGGTAGTTTGGCTACTGCAGTGTCATGTCTCTGTGGTCAGATCTTGTTGAGATGTGAACCTAAATTAATTGTTTGCTTTTATTTGAGTATATGTTTGAGCTCAACACACTTAAGAGTTTCTGAGCTATTACCCAAAACATGATAGTGGCACTCCTATGGTGTTAATATGGATGCTGTTTTTCCCTGGTTGTGTTCTCAGCAAAGGATACTCAGCGGGTTTGTGTTTGGAAGTTTCTCTCTAAGCAGTTTACAACTTAGGTTTAAGATTCTGCAAATAAGGGGTGGCTTTTCTGTGTCCTTGCAGCTCCGAGAAAATGAGTGATGTGGAATAAATCTGTTTGGGGAAGGATCAAATACAAGGAGGTTTTATGACTAATGATATGAGCTAGGGATCGTCTTGTTTGCACAGGTTATGTTTCTAAAGACTTGTTGCCTGACACATTTTAGGATCTTATTAAATGCTTTATTATAAGACAACATTGATGATATGGAAATGATGCTAAGTTTCTGCACTGCTTTCCCTTTGGGAGACATTTGTTTCCAGCTCAGATTCTGAAGCTGAGGCATTACTATCATCAGTTCCTTCTGCTTCAGTTTTAAAGTGCTTAATTTTCTTGTGAAAATTTTCCTGAAATGACAATGGAAGTGATATCAGGTAACTGTTTGCTGAATGGCATTTAAATATTTGCTCTTTCTTGAGAGCTTTCTACTGGTCTCCAGGCTGATTAAGAATAGATGGATCATATAGGCCTTCTCACAGATACTTTTAAGATGCGACTTTTTTTGTTGGTTTGGGATTTTTTGTTTTGGTTTGGTTTTTTTAAGTTTGATGGCAGTGTTTCACTTTGTCTTTTCAGTTCCTTCATCTCTTGTGTCCTTGACTGGCTTTTCTGCTTACTTTTTTCTCTAAGCTCGTAGCATCACAGCATAAATATATTAACAGATCCTGAAATATATATGCATCTAGTCTATGTGTCACGAGGACTCGTATAAATAAGGATTTACTAGATCAAGTCCTTGGTAGATGACCTAATTTTCTGTTTTAATGAGACTACAGATGGATATTTAAATAACCATTTTGCACATCAGAAGGGTTAACAGGTGCAGAGGTTTTGGCCCAAATCTTGGCTGGAATGAACTGGCTTTGGAAAGTTGTGAACTGGCAGCAGAGTTGTGTGATTTGAAGCAGCAGTGGTCTCAGCTCTGGACTCCCAAAATATAAATGAAGAAATAAAATCGAGAGGCAAACTTTCCTGAGAGGTATACATTGTGAGAGGAGCTAATAAATGGTAAAACAGACAAGTACAAAAGACCCAGAGTTAAAGAGAATCCAGAAGGGAGCTTGCATGGAGTGGGCTGGTGGGCACAGCCAGGAATTTGGACTGAAGCATGAAGTCTGAGCCCCAGCTGACATAGCGGTGGACTTGTGACCAATGAGTTTAGAGATGGCTGGTGCCAAAGAAAGCGCCTACTTCAGTCCCTCTGAAAAGATGGCTCCACAGAAACCATCCAATGTAGAAAACAATAGAGAAAGAGATGAGATGAGATGTGCTGGGAGCTCTTGCTTATGGTAATGGCCATAATGATGAGGGAGCTTCTGCAGCCCCTCGCAAAAGTGCTGCTGCTGGGAAGGAAGCTGATTTGATGGGAGGGACCCTGTCGTGGATAGTTAATTGAATAAGCTGTTCATCTTCTAAGTGCTTGTCTGAGCTAGGCTTAGTGACTCTCCAGAGATGCACCCATCACTGGCTATGAAAATCCTTATGCAGCAGAGCGCACAGAACCTCAGATTACCTCTTTCCCTTTTATTGTACAGTGCTATTTTTAATCCAGTGCCTTGCTGTGTATTAATCATTTTTGACAAATTACTGTGGGTTGTCTTCATTCATTGCATGTTGTGTAAATTCCCATGCACTATCTGTGCGTGCATATTTTAGCTGCCTGCAGTCTCCTAAGAGCGGTAAGCGATACCAGTTCCCCTCACCTGTATTTTATGGGCGGGCTGATGTGGTGATTAGATGCCAGAGGAAACTGGTGCACAAATTCACCTGCAATTTTAAACCAGTGAGCAGCTCTGTTGTCAATGCAGATTGATAGGGTATATCGATGGACAGTACTGCCCCAACACCATTGGATTCTGTACCATTAATAATCATGATTTTACCAGTTACATGGGGGTATGAGTACATGTATCTTGTTGGAGTTGACATGTCAGAAAAAGTTGAGCGGATCGTTGAGTCAGGAGTGAGCATGTGGTGGGCTTCCATCTATACATACAAGGAGCTGCAAGAGTCACCGCAGTGTTTCTGCACTGAGAAGATACTTTTTCTCTTATGGTTGAGTGCTACTTTCTCAGGCGTGTTTTCCTCTTACATGCAGGACTTTAGCAGCAGAAATTCTGTGCCGCCCAAGAAACACATGATGATAAGGCTCTTAAATGCTTTTAGGGACGGATTGTGCATCTACTCTTCTTGCAGAAGGTTCTCAGGAGCAGAGCGGACTAGTGGGGACTCATTTTCTCCATAACTGACCAAATTATCTTATGAAGGTCAGTGAATAGAGCGGACAGGACTTTGATTTTCACCCAAGCCCACAGAGCAGAGCCACGAGAGCACGTCCTAGTTTGGCGCTGCCCTGGCCGTGTGTGGGGTGAGGAGCATGTGCTGGCAGCAGCCTCTGCCCCAGGCTGTCAGCCGGGCTCCAAAACCCCTTGGGAACACACCTCTGGTTCCTAATGCAGGCTTGAGCCGTGACAACAGGTCCCTAGCAGAAGCCAGTATTCCTCATGGGTGCATCACAGCTTGCGTGTGTGCCACCAGTGCTCTGCTGGGCTGCGTGGAGGGGCCTCCTTGATCGTGTTTTTCTGCGGAAGACTGTTCTTCTGGGCCTTTTGGTGGGGACTTGGGGGGTAACGCATCACTCCCATGGAGTATTTCCAACATAGAGCACAAGCTCACAGAGCTCAGGGGATGGGGTGGAAGAACTCAAGTCTGTGTTGCCTTTCTGTGAGATACCGTGTGTCTGAGAAGGGACCACCTTAAAGTGCAGCGATTTAGAACCAAAAGCACCAAGGAATTGGATTAATTCTAGTATCAGCGTTATTTGTACTGGCCTGGAGAGGAGCAGAGTTGTTTAATGGACATTTGAGAGAGGCAGTCTGCTGTGAGTACGAGTCAGAATGTGGCACGAGCTCTGACACCAGGAAACACGAGCAGATCTCTGTGGATAATACGAGTTGTTTTTTTTCTTTTTGATTTTTTAGAATCAACCTTGTCCTATGTTAGGCAGCTGGAGGCAAGAGTAAGACAGCTGGAGGAGGAAAATCGCATGCTGCCCCAGGTGGGTTACTTCTGTTGATGGGAACAGTAACCAGCAGCTAGACAGCAATGCTCGAGTCTTCCGGCTTGAGATAAAACCAGCATTGCTTGTCGTTACTGTATTGGAACGCTCAGGCCCATCGTTTGGATAATCAAAGGCACTCGCATCTGTTTGTTCATCTTGCCTTGTGTTTGAGTGGGGTATTTATTTAAGACTACGACAACACTTTCATTAATTTTTCTCCTTGCAGGCATTGATAACTTGCTAAGAAATATTTGCTGCAAGGCCACTACTTGTAATTCATTAATGTAAGGGTTGAAAATTGCAGTGAACTGACTCTTTACATTCTGTTTTTATTCCAAGAGCTTCTTGTTGTCAAAATATCAAGTACTTTTTATAGTTAACTAAAATATTTTACTCTGAAAACACAAATGTTTTAAGTAGTAATAATTGGGTTATATTATTTTTAATATTTTGAGGAATAAACTAGATGCATTTATGCAAGGATGAAATTAGATTGAATAAGATTGAATAAATAAGCAAGTATGAAGTTAAAGGTTTTCCCAGTATGTTTTTAAGAATAAAAAATGTTGAGGTTCACAAAGAATGAGTCAGACACTTCTAATTTTATATATAGGTATATATACATATCAGTGCATGTTTCTATTATATTGTGTTAAGTAATCCTTAGGAAAATCCATGAAGTCTCCAATGAAGTTACCTGCTGGAAGAAAGAAGTTTCATTTTGTTTAAATCAGACATTAGTTTAAATGCAGATACTGGTGTGAAGAGGAAAAGTGCTTTTTATTGAACATAGTACTGCTATTTGAATGTGAAATCCGAGATAGCAGTGAAATGTAGTAAGAAATTAAATTCACTGGCTCCAATTTATTCATTTGTGTAAGCCAAGATTAGCTAGAAAATCTCAGCCCAAGTTAGCAATTTCCTTTTTTTAAGGCATATTTTAAGTATGTGGTGGGTTTTTTCCTCACCAACAATATGGCAGTTGAAAGGGCCTCTGTAGTTCTTGTTTTGCTCTTTACTTAATAGGTGACCTTCAGCAATTTATCTAACTTCTCTGTACCCTAATTTTTTGGTCCGGAAAAGGAGGATGGCAAGAATGGTTAGATGTCTGTCCATTAACACGTGTGCAGTCTTCAGCAGGATGGGCAAAGGTTGATCTTCAGTGATAAAGAATATTATTTTCTTGTCAAGAACAGTGCTTGGAGCAAATGTTAACACACCTGCCTGAAAAATGCTGTTGCAGTTTGTCTTGAGTCTGGAACAACACTGGTGCATAAATTGTGTGGAACGTTCTTTGTGGGCAAAAATTTTTAGAAGCGGCTGAATGTTTTATTTGCCTGGGGTTGGAGGTGCTCAGGTGGAGACCCATGAAATGTGTTACCAGATCTTGCCAAAGACTGGGACACTCACATTGTGGATGTTGGGTTCCATGAGAATATCTTAGATGGGGTGCCAAACCCAGGAAACAGTGCTAGTGAAAACAGCACCTAAGCCCTTAGCTGCTGCAGAAGGAATTGTAACAAAATACGCTGATGGTGGGGTTTTGAAGGGTAAGAGCTAGGTGAGCAAGCCTGCAATCTGCTTTTCGTTTTTAAATGCATGGGTCTTATGTTTGGTTTTGTTGGCACAAGGATCTGTAGTAGAGTTCTGAAAAAACACCTAGTAACTCTGGACACTTTATTATAAGGAATAATATGTGATGAGGGTTCATTTTTCTTGGCGTATCTTATCTTTCCTCCTGAGGAAAGTCATTGCTTCGGGGCTAGGAAGGAAGTGTAGACACCTCGGCATTACATTTGCATGAGTTTGCTTGGAGAGTTTGTTGTTCCTGTGAGTAACACCTCGGAGGTGCCATCAGCAGCGATGGAGCCCTGTCACAAAAGCAAGGACACGGGATGGAAATGCACAAGCTCCTGGCACTGGTTCAGTTCTGTTTAATGGGAGAGGTGGGAGTTGGTTGGCATCGAGCCAAACCGAGGGCTTTTGACAAATAACTGAAAACACACCATGTGCTCCATGGCTAATGAAGGCTTTTGGCATGAGTCTTAGTTACAGTGTCGTGCCTTAAAATTTCACCTGTGGTTCAGCGTGAGCGTCCCACTCACTTTTGGCACAGCACTGCTCTGACAGTGCACTGGAGTACGAGAGGATTTGGGGGGTGAGGGATGACACTTAGTGCAAGGCTAGCGAAGGCTAGCGTACATGACGCCTCTGCTAGGTCTTTACTAAAGAGTACTTGCCTTGCTTTCTGAGGCTTTCTTCTCTCTGCTTTCAACATCCCTTCTTTTCCTCCTTTTTTGCTCACATGTCACTCATGAAAATGCCATAGCACATTTGTGTGCCCGCTTCAGGTAAATCACTTCTTTCATCTATCACTTAGGCGTGGTTCTTTTCCAATTTCTTCTGCTTTGCTTATCTCCCTCCATACGTATTAGCTTTCTTTTCAAAACCCCACAGACCTCAACTGTAAAGGTTTTATTAATATTTAGTAGCAAGAACATTTCCAGAGAAAATTGTTTTAAGTGCTGCCATCACTGTTCAAATGGAATCTGAATTTTAGCTCACTCTGCTGTACTGAAGGGCTTCTTCATCAGGGAAAATGCAGTACCACCACCGAGTCAATATTTTAGTTTGATCAGGTAATAGCAAAGGTATAAAAATGCATATATTCACTTAAGCCTGTTAATGTCTCTTCCTGTGCTGCACAGTTGTTCTGCTGGTGATTTATAACATGGTAGTGGGTTTAAGAGTCATGAAAAGCCTCAGATAGGTTGTAGGTTTGCTGTGTTGGTGAGAGCTATAATTAGCTGTTCTTTGTTGTTGTTCTTTTTTTCCTTCTCAGATTGCACATAAGATGTGATCACAGAAGCACAGAGTGTTAGAGGTTGGAAGGGACCCCAAAGATCATCTAGTCGAACCTCCCTGCCAGAGCAGGATCACCTACAGTAGGTCATACAGGAACACGTCCAGACGGGTTTTGAATGTCTCCAGAGAAGGAGATTCCACAACCTCCCTGGGCAGCTGTTCCAGTGCTCTGTCACCCTCACTGTAAAAAAGTTTTTTCTGATATTTTTATGGAACCTCCTATGTTCCAGCTTGCACTCATTGCCCCTTGTCGTGTCACTGGACGCCGCTGAAAGGAGCCTGGCTCTGTCCTCCTGACACTCCCCCTTGACATATTTATAAACATTAATGAGGTCACCCCTCAGCCTCCTCTTCTCCAAGCTAAAGAGACCCAGCTTCTTCAGCCTTTCCCCATAAAAGAGATGTTCCGCTCCCTTAATCATCTTTGTGGCTCTGTGCTGGACTCTCTCAAGCAGTTTCCTGTCCTTCCTGAGCTGAGGGGCCCAGAACTGGACACAATATTCCAGATGTGGCCTCACAAGGGCAGAGCAGAGGGGCAGAAGGACCTCTCTTGACCTACTCGCTACTCGCCTTCTAATACACCCCAGGATGCCATTGGCCTTCTTGGCCACGAGGGCACATTGCTGGCTCATGGTCATCCTGCTGTCCACTAGAACCCCCAGGTCCCTTTCCCCTGCACTGCTCTCCAGCAGGTCAGTCCCCAACCTATACTGGCACGTGGGGTTATTCTTTCCCAAGTGCAGAGCCTTTCTGTTTCTGGCCACAAATAGAATTTTTGTGCAAGAAAGTAGATACTTTCTGAGATTTATGGTATGCAGCTGGGTCTTCTGTTTCCAATCCCAAACTGCCAGCTGTGCCTGAGAAGAGGGGTCTGCGGCTTGTGCTGGTGCTTCTCCACCGCTCGTGTAGGTAGGGGTGCGTGACAGCAGTGTGCAGAGGTAAAAGGATTTGAGTGAGAACATTTCTGCTTTGCTGGATGGATTTCAGGCCAGAGCAGTTTTCCCCTGTGGAACTGGGGCAGGAAAGCTCTCTGCAGCACGTGGACTCTGGCAGTGCTGCTGCCTTCCACTGCCTCGAAATGACACAAAACTACAGCATCGCTGTGGCTTGAGTTTTGCTGCTAGTGTTAAAAAAACACCCAAACATGATAGTATAGCCGGTGCTTTAGCCAGAAGATAGTGTGTGCCTATATTGTAATGAAGATACTCAGCAATAATTAAAAAAACGTGTAGGAACCAAACAATGGATTCAGATCCCAGTTGCAGCTTCCTGGGCTGTGGCAGATGGGTTATGTCAGTATCTTCAACAAACTGAAAACAGAAGTGTCCTTCCAGACCTGATGTGGTGGCGTAACTGCTGGCCGTGCCTTATGCGGGAGGGGGGGAAAGCGAGATCAGGATCTGGCACCCACATGTCAGTTAACTGAAGATATCCCTGACTTTTCATAAGGGTGATGTTTCAGGGCCGATAAGCTCAGCTGAAACGTTATGGAAATGTGGACATCTGTCACAGAATGACAGTGAATGCATTTGCAAGACATACTTGGCAAGGCACCCAATTTAAATTGTTTCGGGTTTTGTTTCATGGGAGGAGCGAACAAGAGACAGAGATGGAGAATTGTTAGACGTTTCCCCCTTCAAACTTTTTGTCCTTGTGGTTTAACTTTACCTTTTAATGAAAGGGTAAGGAAGGATAACCAGGATCCTGCTTTGTGAGTGAACAAGCAGCCTGGGTCAGTGGGGCCGGAGGCTGGATGGGGGGAGCTGATCAGCACCAACGCCATGAGGGAGGTATGCTACTGGGCTGACCCGGAGCTCTCCTGTTCCCTCTCCTCAGGGCTTTTGTGCCTTCTTTTCCTCATTCTTTCCTTTGCAAGTCTTTTTTCGTCCTTTTCCGTCTCTTTTTCTTGTTTCTCTTTCAATCCCACTGTTGCTTCAGGCACTTCTTTTGGGTTTTGCATCCTTGCTAGCCTTTTGCAGTCCTGGTACATTAACGGTGAAATGGCAGGCATGACCCCTAGGCATGCACTAGTTTGTTTTTAAGCACTCTCAACACTTTTTGTTTCCCTCTTTCTTCCCCCTTTCGTTAGATTATCACATCTTGTTTCAAGCCATTTGCAAATATTGCAAAAACCTTTTTGCTGAGAGCTGTATTTTTAATTTCCCTCCACATGGCATGGTTTTAGTTATAAATCTAACTAGAAGATGGGAATGTTTGGGGTTTTTTGTTGGCTTTTTTTTTTTTTTTTGGTAAAATCTGTGTCATTCACAGTCCAATAGTGTTTGTCTCCTCCCTTCCATAGCGTGTGGAGAAACAGACTCCTTCAACCAAAATGTAATTAAAAACCATTTAACAAAGCCATGTTACCTAATCATGTCATCAAATATTTGCTGAAAGTAAATCAACAGTATCCACCCACCCAGTTCTTTCGTATTCTGTCATCCTCAATTTAAATTAATGGGTCATTAATGAAGTGACTTCAGTTTAGAACAGCTGAGGTTCTGACCAGAGTCTTTGTCTCAAGGTGTCCTGCAGCACCTTCCATCTTGGTTGGTACAGTCAGGCTGAACAGCAGGAGCTTATGGGCTTGATGTTACCAAGATACAAATTCAAGAAAAACCCAGTGTACAAGAAGAGTTGTGGTTCAGAGAGGAAGACTGATTTTTTTTTTTTTTCCCCCGAGTAATTTCCGGAAGTCTGGAATTACTTTGTGCTCATGATATTCTAGTAGATTCCACTGAATCTTCCAGGTTTTAAACAGTGGTGGTTGTTGTATGTATGGCCTCCAAGATTTGGAGGTGCTACAGCCCAGGGCCATTTTTTTTTTTTTTCTTTCTAAGAGGTTCGTTAGAAAAGGAGGCTTTTGAAAGGCTACTGAAAATGGTTGTTTCTGAAGTTGCGTAGCCAGTGATGGTTTTGGCCACTCAGAAATCTGAGTGTGCTTCAAGTATGCCATGAGAATACGTGGATTTCAGCAGCAATGTGCGAAAGTGGAGGCTTCTGCTGAGGTCTCTTGAGAACTGGAATTACAGTGAATAAATGCAGTGTTTTAAAATTATGTCTCCTAATTGACAGGAATGTTCCCTAAAAAAAATTGTTGCTGTTTTGTTTAGTGCGTTATTAATCAAGCAAAGCAACACACTACAGTTTATTACTTTCTGGTTTTCCTTTCTCTTGCCTCTTTGAAATAAGCGGACAAACACAGCCTATGTTTTCTTTGAGCTAACAGGGAAATTGAGGGCTGTGGGAAATCAGAAGAAAAGCTTTGAAAATCAGGTAGTGATTGAACTGGTGTGGCAGTTACCCAGCAGGAAGGATATACTTCCCAGTAAACCAGTTGCCTCTGGGATAAAAGGCTGGGATAAAAGGATGAGGTCTTGTGTGTTTGCTGAGGTCAGTCTCCGATGGTAACTGAACAGAGCAGTGCCCAGGGGACAGGAAAATCGTGTTCTCTCAGAAGCTGTGGAGAGGTGACCGCGCATGTCCTTGGGGCAGAGATGGGCTGTGGTTTTCCCTCTTCTATCCCCGCGTGCCCTGGGGAGGTTGTGAGTCAGGCAGCGAGCAGCACGTGTCCTCTGGAGGGGCCAGCAGACGAACCAACTTGAGCTATCGAACGTGCTTTGCACCACACTGGTTCTCATTTGTGACTGTCCTGGTTCTCGTTCGTGACTGTCCTTATCGACAGTGTGGATTGAAAAAAAATGTTTTCTACTGGCTCAAGTAGAAAGGCTCATGATTAGTTCTCTCCATGAAAGAAAAGCCTGTTGTACAGAGGGGTCTTTATTCGGACCGTGATCAGGGTTTGCCCCTGGAGCTATGGGAGAATGGCCTGAATATCCTTGGTATTTTGCAGTCAATGTGAGGGAGATGCTAAGTTTCCATTCATCTAGTTTTTTCTTATGTGATATTGTGGCATTGAGTCAGATTTCCTGTGCTTTTTGTTCACTAGAGTCGCATGTTGGCATTTGGTATTTTGTAGATTTACTTTTCAACAGAAAATGGATCTGCACGTTTAGTAGTTGCTCTCTTACCTCTGTGGCAAGATGTACATGAGATATTATGTGGATTCTACCTGCTTCAGACAATGTGCTTTCTGCAGGAGTAAATCTGCCCAGAGTACACGTTAGATTCAGAAGAGGCAGCGCACAAACCGTGATGTAGCTTGGGCACAAGGGCCAGGCGGGGACAGGAGGGTTGGCAGTTCATGTGTCCAAAAAAAAGTCAATTATTTCTCAGATGTTGATGCTGTGTAGCACTGTTTATTCAAAATTACTCAAGATGTTTAAAGTTAATACAGCTTTCCGCACTAGGGAGCCGTGACTTCATCCCTTCTGTCTGATTTGGTTCCACTTCCACAGTTTTGTTACTGGATAATAAATGAAAAGCTCCATCCAAAACATGGGGACACGCAGGATGCTTACTTCAACTGGCTGAGTGCAAGAGCTAGAGAAGAGGAGGAAGGGGACAGGATTTCTCCTCATGTGCTGAAAGTCCTGCTCAGGGTCCTGATGTAACCTGGGTTAGGCAGCAGCAGAGAAGGGACTCAGTGCAAGGAAATTCAGGTCAAGTTTTGGTGGAAAGTTAAATATTACCATACTCCCCACTGGGAAGCAGCTGCTATGATGATAGGGCTGAAAAGCACGCTTTTCTTGTCTCCTAAGGCACCTTGTTTTCAGACACTGCCGCTTTGGCAAAGTGCCTTTTCCTCATGTTTTGCTTCACTGCCTCAGAAATCCGTGATGCAGCCAGTAGTACTGAAGTGTCTTCAGGCTCACAGGACTGGCCGAGGAGCAGGAGACCCACCTTCAGGCTAGTCCCATCCCCATGAGCTACAGGAATAAGCTTCCTCCAAAGAAAGGAGAAGCTGCCTCTGTGGTGTGGCCTCATCTGTGATGAGAAGTCCCTGAGCTTGGAGAATGGGGCTTCAGGACTGCAAAACCTCCCTTATTTTTTTGAGAAAAGCTTATGTCTCTTATCAAGGACAGAAGGAGGGGGGAGAGGATATCCATGGGGAAATCATAGAATCATAGAATCATAGAATGTTAGGGATTGGAAGGGACCTCGAAAGATCATCAAGTCCAATCCCCCTGCCAGAGCAGGAATGCCTAGACTATGCCACACAGGAACGTGTCCAGGCAGGTCTTGAATGTCTCCAGAGAAGGAGACTCCACAGCCTCTCTGGGCAGCCTGTTCCAGGGCTCCGTCACCCTCACTGAGAAGAAGTTTCTTCTCGAGTTTAAGCGGAACCTCTTATGTTCCAGTTTCAGCCCGTTACCCCTTGTCCTATCAGTGGTTGTCACCGAGAAGAGCCTGGCTCCATCCTCGTGACACTCACCCTTGATATATTTGTAAACATTAATGAGGTCACCCCTCAGCCTCCTCTTCTCCAAACTAAAGAGCCCCAGCTCCTTCAGTCTTTTCTCATAAGGGAGATGCTCCACTCCCTTAATCATCCTAGTTGCCCTGTGCTGGACTCTCTCCAGCACTTCCCTGTCTTTCTTGAACTGAGGGGCCCAGAACTGGACACAGTATTCCAGATGGGGTCTCACCAGGGCAGAGTAGAGGGGAAGGAGAACCTCTCTCGACCTACTAACCACCCCCCTTCTAATACACCCCAGGATGCCATTGGCCTTCCTGGCCACAAGGGCACACTGCTGGCTCATGGTCATCCTGCTGTCCACCAAGACTCCCAGGTCCCTTTCCCCTACACTGCTCTCTAATAAGTCATTCCCCAACTTATACTGGAACCTGGGGTTGTTCCTACCCAGATGCAAGACCCTACATTTACCCTTGTTGTATTTCATTAAATTTTTCCCCGCCCAACCCTCCAGCCTGTCCAGGTCTCGCTGGATGGCAGCACAGCCTTCTGGTGTGTCAGCCACTCCTCCCAGCTTGGTGTCATCAGCAAATTTGCTGATAGTACTCTCTAGTCCCTCATCCAAGTCATCGATGAATATATTGAATAATACTGGTCCCAGTACCGACCCTTGAGGCACTCCACTGGATACAGGCGTCCAACCAGACTCCGCCCCATTGACCAAAACTCTTTGGCTTCTTCCCCTCAGCCAGTTCACAGTCCACCTCACTACCCGAGAGTCTAGACCACACTTCTGCAGTTTAGCAGCAAGGATGCTGTGGGAGACTGTGTCAAATGCTTTACTGAAGTCAAGGTAGACCACATCCACTGCTCGGCCATCATCTATCCACCTTGTTATATCCTCATAAAAGGCTATGAGGTTAGTCAAGCACAACTTCCCTTTGGTGAAGCCATGTTGACTGTCTCTAATGACCCTCTTATCCCTGATATGCCTTGAGATGGCACCAAGGATAAGTCGTTCCATCACTTTCCCAGGGATGGAGGTGAGGCTGACCGGTCTATAGTTACCCGGGTCTTCCTTCTTGCCCTTTTTGAAGACTGGAGTGACATTTGCTTCCCTCCAGTCCTCAGGCACCTCTCCCGTCTCCCAAGACTTGGCAAAGATGATGGAGAGTGGTCTAGCAATGACATCAGCCAGCTCCCTCAGCACCCGTGGATGCATCCCATCTGGACCCATGGATTTATGGATGTCCAGATTGCTTAATTGGTCCCTAATCCAGTCCTCATCGACTAAAGCATACTCCTCCACTGCCCTGACTTCCTCTGGGGCCTCAGGGGAACGGGGCTCCTCAGGACAGCCTCCGGCAGAGTAGACAGAGGCAAAGAAGGCATTCAGTAACTCTGCCTTCTCTGTATCTTCTGTCACCAAGGCACCCACCTCATTCATCAGTGGGCCTACATTGCCTCTGGTGTTAGTTTTATCTGCCACGTATTTGAAAAAGCTCTTCCTGTTGTCCTTGACCCCTCTCGCCAGGTTCAATTCTAGGGAGGCCTTTGCTTTCCTAGTTGCCTCCCTACACCCTCGGACAACAGCCTTATATTCTTCCCAAGTGGCCAGCCCTGCCTTCCAAGATCTGTAAATTCTCCTCTTGCCCTTGAGCTTACCCAGCAGATCCCTGTTTAGCCACGCAGGTCTCCTGGCTCCCTTCCTTGACTTCCTACGTGTCGGGATGCTCTGATCTTGAGCACGGTAGAAGCAGTCCCTGAACGCTAACCAACTATCTTGGGACCCTTTACCTTCAAACAGCCTTGCCCATGGGATTTTCTCGAGTAATTGCTTGAAAAATCCAAAGTTTGCCTTGGCAAAGTCCAGGGTTGCAATTCTGCTTGCTATTTTGTTTCTGCTACATGAGATCCTGAACTCCACAATTTCATGGTCACTGCAGCCAAGGCAGCCCTCAACCTTTACTGCTTCAACCAGATCCTCCTTGTTAGCGAGGATGAGGTCCAGCAGTGCTCCTCTCCTAGTCGGCTCCTCCACCATTTGCATCAGAAAATTATCATCGATGCACTGGAGGAACCTCCTGGACTGTGGCTGGCTGGCTGAGTTGTCCTTCCAGCAAATATCAGAGCTGAATATCCCCCCACCTCTGGCCATCAGGCAAAAGGGGGGGACCTAAAGGATAGGGAAGAGTGGAAGCAGGTGCCTGCCAGGAGAGGAAGGAAAATCCCTGCCCGGCCTCCCTCACCTGCCCGGTTGCCCCTGCAAAACAGGTATGGGGCTCTAGACAATGAGAGCCAGGCCAAGGAAGAGTCAGTGGAGGGTTCACCCATAGGGCTGTCTAGGGTGAGTAACTCGGATACACGCATTAGGACTTCTTCATCTAAGAAAAAAAGGAGGGTAATTGTAATTGGAGACTCCCTCCTGAGGGGAACAGAGGGCCCTGTCTGCCGCCCTGATCCGACCCACAGGGAAGTCTGCTGCCTCCCTGGGGCCCGAGTTAAGGATGTTATCAAGAAGCTTCCTGGTCTGGTCAAACCCACGGACTATTACCCGCTTTTGGTTATGCAGATCGGTAATGATGAGATGCTAATTTTCAGCTTCCTACCAGCGTGTGTTGAGAATGCTGTTTGCTTGAAGCAGTGTGTTCACAACAAGCTTCTCTTTCTAATGAAGGGAGACAAAAATGTGCTGCATATGGCATAGAGGAGGCTGAAGGAGGACAGGTGCCTAGAGGAAGGCGGGAACTCTGACAGCAGCACAATTTGCAGGACTTTTGGATTTTCTCGTATTGAGGAGGCTTTAGATGTACGCTCAGTACTGATTTTCCTAGCCTTTTAATAGCACTATTTGTACTTTTTACCATTCAAAACTGTTCAAAATCTTTGCTAGTTCTCGAGTCACTAAAAAAACAGGATGCTTTTAAAACACCAAAACTGACCGAGGGAATTTATCCTAAACCAGAATTGCTCCAATCTGCTTTATTACCCTTTTTCCTTCCTCTTCCATTTCCTTTCCCAAAGTATAGCATTAAGCCTGCGCAGTCACTAACAGATGTATAAAACTCTTCCTAAAGAAAAATTAGTCCTAAACCTCCCTCCATACATCACAGCTAATTGATAATAGTTATTGCTGCAGAGAATTGTCAGACAATACAGTATTGTCGGCCCAGTTGAGAGACCCATTAGTGCCCACTGTTGTGGTTTACTCTGCATCTGGTGCTTGACAGGCGGGCGGCACTGAAAGACAAGTTCCTGTACCAAAGGGGCTTTCAGATTGAGACTCAAGGTACTTTTTCTGTGGGTTTAGCGTATGTGGCATTTTTCGTAAGTTGTTTTCAGAATTTTCTAAACATGTGAGGTTCAATTCCACAGGGGATCACTGGGATCGAGTCTAACGTGTTCAGGAGTTGCGAGCGTTCCTGGTGACGCTCCCCTTTGGCGCTGTGGGGAGCCTTGCAGCCTTGCTTACACAGCAACGGCATCTCCTGACAGAGTCAGGCCCAGCGTATAAACCTGCTTTGGGCTGTGGTAAATTAAACATTTAAACATTTTCAGAGAGGCTGGATCTGTCAAGTTCAGCCTCGTGTTATCTCTCTGTGCCCTTTTCCCCCCACACTCACCTCCACCTTTCCTATTGTTTTGATTATAGACACCCCCAAAAAGACTTGCAATTATGTGCCTGCTCAGTGAGGCAAATTAGTGCACATCAAGGCACTGATTCTGATCAGCGGCTCTTTCCACTGTCATTATTTTTCCTTCAGAAATGCATTTCCCACATGTTTCAGCAGGAATTATTGCCACATTTTTTTCTTAATGTTTCCTACAGTTTCTCACTCTGTAAGCAAGGAACTTTCTCAGTCCTTGAAAGGTTTTTCTTTATATATTTAAAAAAAAAACCAAAAAAAAAAACCCCACAAAGCTCAGCATGAAGAATGACAGGGAAGAGCAGGTCAGGTTGAAAGCACCTCGGAAGTGTCTACTCAGGCCAGCTCTGTCATTGCAGTTATCACATTGCTGTCTGTGAATGGTACAGGAGTATTTTTAGCGCTCCTCCCAAGCAGGCTGCTTGCTCAGGTTACCTCAGCACTGTCATCACCCCAGGAGGTGCTTTACATCCTGTGAAGTTTGAGGTGACTTGAGCTGCAAGACTTGAGGTAGCTTGCATTTGTTTTGGCAGTGTCCCAAAGAACTCTCCCAGGTGTCCACTGGGAGGAAAAAAGCCCTCAAGGTTGTCACTGTTGGCTGTAAATTGATGTTTTGGAAGCAATCAGGGGGACGTGCCCTTTCACGAGAGAAGCCAAAGGCAGGGAAGGAGTGAGCTGGCAGCGTGGAGCTCTCCTGGCTCCTTCCCTGGTTTGTTACGGGTGAGCTTGCATTGCAACAACGTTTAAATATGTGAGTTTTGTTGAAGGAGCAACCTCCAGGATTCTTGGGATAAAGTTAAGACATTCTCAGAGCCTTCCTCTGGAGTTGAAATCATCTCTCTGAACCTCACAGCACTTTTGTGAGGCAAGTACAAATGTAAGAAGTTTTATTACTCTGTCCTGAATTTTGAGACAGACACTATTGAAGGCCATAGCATTTGGGTGGCACTCACCAGTAGCGTTTGAGCTGCATCATGTGGATCTTGGTTACTGGGGTACAGAAAGAGGGGGACTTTGGAGTAAAACATGCCTTCGGTGCTTCTCAGCCTTTTTTACAAAGAACAGTAAATAATTGACAACTGTTTTAATTAGTTACCTACCTGTTTCTTTATTAAATAGTTTTTAATTTTTTGCGAAGGATCCCATTAGGATGCCAGGAGGGGCGGAGGGGAGTAACTGCTCTGCAAACGAGCCAGCTAGCATCAGTGGACATGGCTCAGCCTCTCAGCAGTCTGACTCAGTGGTAAATGCTCTGAAGGTAACACTCCTCTGGTACAGTCCATGCCGAACGTTGTGTCTGTTACTCAACATGTGTCGTTATTGTCCTGGCAACATTCCTGTGGTCACCACTGGGATGTTCCTGTCATGAGTGGGATTGTTTTTTCTGTCTGTCACTCGTTGCATCTGTGGACTGTGTCTTTCTTGGGGCAGGGATCCAGTCCTTATAATGGGGGTGAGGCCAGCTGTAGCTGCTCTCCAAATTACTTACACTTGTATGGTTTTTCTTGAAGCTGAAAGCAGTGTGTTTCTGGATAAGGAAGTCTATTACTTCATCTAGGATACATATTTGTTCTCCAGTGGAATATAATGGATTCCTGTAACCCATGCAGAGAGAAGTACTTTAATGCAAAGATAAAGCCAGTGCACATGGTATGTTCATAATAAAAATAGCAGAACTTTGGACTGAAGACCATGCATCGTGATCCCAAGGTCAGTGTCAAAACTTCTTTGAGAGCAGATGTGATTTACTCTGAAGTTAGAGTTGGATTGCGAAGACCTGCATTGCATGGATAAACAGTAATTGACAGCTGCAATCAGAGGGGCAAATTAGTGAGTTCTCAACCTATGTCAACAGTGAAATCACTGCAGTTAATAAAACTTAAAAAGCTGTTAAAAGATGCAGTGGTTTATCAGAATCAACAAGCAGCTGAGTTCACTGTCCCACTGTAGCATGGGCACTAGCTGTGTCTGAGCTTCTCTGGAGAGTATTGAAAACTGACCATGAGCTGAGCAGAGAGCTGAGACTCCACGTTCCAGTCTTGCAGCACTGGCTCTGTGACACAATTGTTTCTGGTGCTTTGTGCAAGTCTTCTCTCCTGTACTTTATTCATTAGCTAAACTGCTTTAGTATTTGTTTGGTAAAGTAGGTGTTCCTTACCTATACAGATGTTACAGGGGGAATAACTGGTTACTTGGAGGGAGCAGGTTTGTACTCTTGCAGGGGAACGGAATTCGTAGACTCTTGCTCTAGTTTTGAGCTTCGTGGAGTTGCCCAGTGTGCAGTAAGAGCTCAGTCGTGTTGTTGACTTGCCTGGACATCTGAGATTTTGCGCAGGGTGATTATCTTCTGCATGACTGGGTGACATTGACTTCTTCTCTGTGAAGCCTGAGGAAATAGGTTTATGCAAGCGAGCTGTGCACAGATTACAGCAATCGGATCCCTTCTTGTAACATAAAACCTAGTTGCAGTGCTTCACCAGGGCCACCTCGCTTGTTTTTCTGGCATCTGCAGGGCGAAAGGAGCAGCAGAGTCCTTGAGCCCTTCTCCACATGTACGCAATTGCAGGTCCCCTTTTTAACAGCCATCCCTGACCACGTCCCCATTGTCCCCCTGCCTGTGCGGGCTCTGGTCTCGCCCTCATACATGAGAGATACAACAAACCACCAGTCCGGCTGCTGAGGAGAGCCCAGTTCAGCAGCTCTCAAGGTTCTGTGTGCATCTTCCATATATCTCACCTGCTGCTGCCTAGAAAATAAAGCTATGCCAAGTCATTTTGTCAAGAGATCATGCATAATTATTGAAAAAAAGCTTTTTGTGGTTCTCTTAAAATACCCATTGGTAAAGACGCTTCCCTGAATGGAACATTTAACAACATGCTTCTGACAACCTGTAATAGCTGGTTGGTGTAAGTGAAATATTTGAACAATGCCTGATAGCTTGGTTGCTGAAATGGATTGATAAGAAATACACAGAATTTAGCTCAGTATGATGTGAAAGCTCAGCTTTTAGTTTGCTTAGAGGTATTGTGGCAGGCAGAAATAGATATAAATGATAGTGTTATATTTGAAATAAGTGAGCTGTGAGCTAAACAGACTGCCCAGCCTTTCCCATCTCCAGCCAGGGAGGAAACGCTGCTGGTTCCCGGAGTGAAGCGTATGGGTTTGATCCTGCCTTTCTGGGGTAGTGTGGAGCTCCCACTTACATCACTTAGTGGGATCAAATGGAGGAGGAAGAGCGAGCCAAAGTAAGGAGCCTGCTTTTCTTTATGAATTTGGCAATTTGGAATTCCTGCAGAAAAGAAATAGTTTTTGTTACAAGGCCTCATTGCTAGTGCAGTTCCCTCCTGCACAGCAAGAAATCTGAAGAGCAGGAATGTATTTTAAAGGGACGAATTAATAAGAAAACAGAGGGAGGTCATTGCTAAAGATAGTGCTGTATTTTTCCTGAGTAATGAGGAGATTTAAAAAAAACTTGCCTGTGAATCTCCCAGTGGTACAGACAGTGTTGAGAGAGAGAAGAGGTTTGCTGCACATCTGATCTGACAAAGGCTCTTCGTGAGGTGATCTATCGTGAAGATAGTTGAGAGAAAAACTGCCACGTGTCCCCCTGTGCCTGAGCCTTGGTGACCTTCCCCACCCTGCCAACATTACGGGATTATTCTCTCTGTACAAGTGGTGTCACTAGGGATATATAAGTCAATGTTTCATGTGCCAGGATGTGTTTTGTTTCTTTTTGCAAGTTGCTTATGACCAAACTGCATGCTTGTGCATGGAGTTGTGCCTGTTTCACACAAGTTTGCTTTGCAGACCAGGGTTTATATTTCTGGAATGATGATCGCTCTCTAGTCTCACTGCTGGAGTAACCAAGGGCACAGTCTTAACCTGCAAAACTCACATTGGGTTTTCCTGTCCCGAGTTCCATGTCACCTCCTGGTAACTCTGCCATGCCATTGAGGTACGCTTTAATTGAAGACAAGATCTGAGTATTGGATTTGCTCAGAAAAGTCAGTGCTCTGTGGTACCCAGGAGGTCAGGCAAGAAAATTTAATGATTCTTCCTGCCCTGAAATGCAGAGCAGTATAATCAGTCTAATTATCTTTAAATGCAATTGGTCAATTACATATGTATGCCCATAGTCAGGAAGGACCCTGGAAGCTTAAATATAGTACTGCTCTTCTTTGTCTGCAAAACAAATTTGTGAAATACAAAATTCCTTTTGTCATTTTGTTGTTTTGGCTTGGTTTTAAACATACCCTTGTCTTGGAAGCTCAGGAAAATATAAATCAGCAGGCTGTTAAAGATTCTTAAAACTCTTACTGCTACCTTAGTGAGACAGAAAAAGATGTGACTGGAAATGAGCAGTGAAAGTTTAAGATGTTTGATTTTATGTTCCATATTGAGCCTGGAAACACTTGAAGATGCAAAGTGTGTTAAGAGCTGACACTACGCCCTTGAAGATTTTGTATGGAAATTAAGTCAATTACTGCTTCTGTAATGCAATTATTGTTTTATTAGGAACACTGTAATTTTAACATGTTGGTTAGTATTGATCAGAAAAATCTATGTGTGGTAATGTATCTGGGATAAAGTACTGTATGACTCAGCTGACCTGAATTATCCTTCATAAGAGTAAAATTTGGCAATTATGAAGAAGTTTGGCAGCCTCAGTTTCCCCATCTGTGTAACAGCACTCTGTATTTTCCTGCCTATGCTATTCCTTTGCAATTTATGGATAAAAGAGCAGTTTATAATTAATACATATTTAGTAGTCATCCATAAATGTTCTCCTGATGTAAGTAATGCCACTTCTGAAATACTGACATAGTAAATTTGACCATATCAATTAATTTTTGTAAATCCCATATATATACTCGTATTCTGCCTTGTCTCTTTCTTCCCCATTCATGAAAAGCTCTGCTGCTGGCATCAAAGTGCTACCTTCTCTCTGACTTTTATAATCTATGTGTGATTTGACTATTGATGTTGTTATACTTTTTAAATAGTTGGTTATTTCCTCACGGGTTTTATTTTTTTCTTATATTCACCTAGTGCATGTTGAAAGCAAAGTGGATTTATGATAAACTAGTTATAATGTTTCTTTTCTTTTGCATTCTCATTGCAGTTCCTTCCAGTTTGTAGCTCAGTGTTTTGCTGCTGCTTTATGCACTGAAACATTTGCATGAGACATTTGCCAGGGCATCCTTTTGCCTGTGAAAACAGTGGAATGATGACAAGTTTCATTTTGGGCTCTATAGTTTTGGTGCATGGTCTTGATCGGTACCAAAATGCAAGTGGGATGTATAATTCATGCTGTAGCAACTTTTTGGTGTTACATGCTCATGTTAATATTTTATCAAGATAATGGAAGTGGGAATTCTCTCCTCAGGATGCGCATACGGTATTTGTACCACCTCATCAACAACATATTTGGGAATGGTTTTGCTTCATAGTTCCATATTTGCATTGTCTCGGGAGAACGTAGCAATATGTTGCAGCAGGTTTAGTAGTTGTTCCTCATGTATTAGTGGAGGTAATTTCAAGGCACAGGAATGTTTGGATTAAGTCTGGAAGGGTGTTCTTCCAGATTTTCCTGAGGCTACTGATAAGTTTTGTTCCCAGTACGCTCATTTGGACTGGGAGCCAAAAGGAAGATGCAACATGCTGTGTGGGATTGGTGGGGTAGCTGGCGAAGAGGGTCAGGGAGTCCAGAGATTTCCACGGGTATCTCCGACTTCCAGGGAGAAGATTTCTCTCCATCCTTTCACTCTGGTGTGTTGGAAGTAAGCTAGAAATGAATTGCCATGACTGCATTGTGAACCTCATAGCGATCCTTTAGTCAGTTAAGGCTTCAGCTGAAATTTTGAGTCAAGTTTTTGGGACCGGGCTTTTTACTCTGTCATAACTCCTCAAAATGCATCCAGGAATGCTTAAGTATTACATTTTCTGCTGAGTGCATATAAACACAAATTCCATTAGTGCTGCTTGTGGCAAATCAGTGTTGAACTAGTGAGCAGAGAACAGCCCTATACGCAAATCCAAAATGCAAACGCGATGCAGAGGGGCAAATAAATACGTGTGCAGAAGGCAGCAATATGCCTGTGATTGTGCTAAGAACTGTACATGTGCCAGCACAGAAGGAGAATTTTGTGATAAATCTGGAGAAATTTAGCCTATATCATCCCATCTTTCTGAAAAGGGAGGCAAATAAAATTGCTTTGATGCCTTTGAGACCCAACTATCTGTTGCACTATATGCACAAGCGAAAGTGGTCACTGATAAAGATTTCTTCATTTCCCACCCATAAAAATGGCATGAGTATTCCTGTTGACACCAGTTTGTCAATTCTGCTTAGGATGTCAGCTTTCTTGTACGTGTTTGTAGCTTCCTAGCAATTAGGGGTTATCTGTTCGGCTGGAAATGAAGGACTTTGGAAGTGTCACCTTTTAGTTTATTATTGTGTCAGCATTAGCTGCTCGGTAAATATTGCCTAATGTTTGTTGACTAGAAAAATTGTTGAAAGGCATGTGTCGGTGTAACGTGCCTTCTCACAAAGGCTATCCAAGAGACCTTTCTTTTTGATAATATTAAGTTAGGAAAATCGGCAACCAAACTTTGGAAAGAAATGCTTGTCTCATCATATCCAGCTCTTCATATCGCCGTTCCCAACAGCTCTACCATAGGCAGCTGGTTCAGGAAATTTTGCTGAAGACCCATTTTTCATGCTTTCACCGTGGTACAGTATTTCACAAGTCAGCAAACATAGCTAGAACACATGTGTGTTTTCATGATGTTAACTTCTGAATTCAGGCTGCAAGAGTCTGATCATATGGAAAATTTGCAGGATTTGGGTTATGCCCACCCATCAGTGTTAAAGACAGTTCCCTTTAAAGGACTTCAATTTGTTTGGCCCTGTGCAGTAAGACTGTAATCTTATTGCTTCCAGTCTTGGAGTATTTCTGGATTTCATGCTTATACTCGGGTTTTCTTCAGCAAGAGGAGCTGGGTTCTTTTCCCATCTCTTGCACACAATAACAGTAGGATGTTGGGGTTGTTCTGCCTTTGCTTATCAACTGTAGGAACTGTTTTTTCAGGATGTTGACTTCACAGGATCCAGCTGCTTTGTGTTTATTCAGTTCCAACTAATGCAATCTCTGTTCCCTCCTGGGCTTTGAGCACTGTAAAATACAAATAGCAAATAGGGGCAAAGGAAAACAGGTTATGTCCGTTCTTCGCAGTCATATCACTATTGGTTCAGAGATGAATGACTGATTTAGTAGCAGCTATACTTTAGCTGGTTGCTGGATTATTATTATTATTAAACACAAATAATCTTGAATTGCAATATGCACTGTGGTGGGAGTCACAACTCTTATTTCTGGTGGTCCCTGGAAGAGATGCCTGGTGATACGACACAAACTACTGATTCTCCTGCTTCCAGTCCGTCAATCTTTTTATAAATCATTAAGAAATACTTTCCTAGTTTTTTTATTATAACTTCTCTGCATTTTTAATTCCGTAATGGTAACAGGGATGTTATGCAATCACGTAGGAAGGAAACCTTTATAACATATAGTCCACATTAAGAAAAAAAATTGCTAACGTCCGCCACATTGCAGATTTCGTTGTGGTTCAACAAAATGCACAGGCATGTATGGAACAGTGACTACATGTACAATTCCTCGGATCTCATTGAAGAGCAAATAAACACTTTTAATACCTTGTTTGGTATTAGGAGAACAAGTATACTCTTCGAAGGAGAGAACTGCTCTGTGCTCTCTTAACTGGAAATGTTTAAACTCCTCTGGACTGAGCTTCGTGCTTCTGAGTTTTGTTCTGCCAGAGACGAGGTTTGGGAAATAATAGAACGAAGTTTCAATTGAGGCCTGTAAATGCCCCTGGTCTTGTATCTGAAGCGTAAAATATCCTGGTGCTGCACGTGCTAGTTCATTTTGTCTCTGTTTTTAGCCATTTTTACCTAGAAGCATGTGCTTTCTGTGTTCAGAAGTAATGTTATATCCCTTGAGAAATACTCGCTTCTCCTGTTGTGTGTCCCTTCCCCTCTGTCCATACCCATGCTGCATGGTCTGCATAACAAACGTGTGGCGTTTCCCAGGTGCATGTCTGTATGAATGCTAGCACATCCTACCTGGTGATAATGAGATCTCTTTTTATTCCTCCCCTTAGGTTGTGTGGAGGAAACTTGGAGATGCTGCAGGGTCGTGCCCTGGAATTAGACAACATTTGTCAGGAAATCAGTATAAAGGACCTATGTAAAAGGCCCTGAGCAAGTCCTCTCTCTGAAGAGAAAGAGTTTGAACTGCCAATGAGAGAGAAAGAATTGACTGTGTCCACAGCGACTTCCCAGCTGACGGTGGGGTGTCTGTATGCACTGAAAGATACTTTGTTGGAAACTAGAAGAGATCCTGCACCAAGGTCTTTTCAGAGGAGCTGTGTTGTCAGCGTTCCCCAAGTTCTGCTGTTCTGGTTTACTGGCTAGCGAAACGCTGCTGCCGTGTCGTCACTTCAACCCGCTCCATTTAGAAGCACTGAGGTATTTCCATCCTAACTAAAAGAAAATCGGAATTCTACAGGAGTTACATGAGATAAGTTTTGTTTTGATTGGTAACAGTGAATCTCTAGTAAGTCTGACCGAATTTTCCACTGGATTTAACAGAGGTTTTTCACCAGACTGGAGAGACCTTTGTCTCCACGGTTTTGAGAATGTCACTTCTTAGTAACTCACGCTTCAGTCGTAGAATATTGGCTAATGGTGCTTAGGCAATTTCCAGATGATTTTTTTGCTTTGGTAAAATAACTGCCTTTGGAGGTGCTAAAAGACCATAAAGTCTCCTAACCAGCCAGTAGTGTAGCATAACTACAGTACTTGTAGTGAAACACAATTTCTTTCTAAATGAAAGTAAAGATAGCTTTCTTCTTGATTCACTTTGATGCACATCTGAAGACGTGTATGACGTTTGCAGCCCTTTAATGAACAGAGTACTTAGGTATCATTATTACAGGTCTCCATTGGAGTTGGTTTTTTTTTTTTCAGAAAGTATTTTCCAATTGTCAGGATGCTAATTTCTGCTGTTTAATTTAGAGACGTGCTGGTTTATTTAACAGGAGTCTATAAGGATCTAAAAGATTGCACTGCATTATAAAAAAAAAGCTTTTCTTGCCACTGTAGCATTCTTTCAAAGAAAAAGGTTTTATTATACTTGGAGCATGTCTTTCATCATTACAAGGCAGAAGGCTCTTGTTCAGATTGCCTGAGATTTGACCAGACGGCGCCCTAGATGTGCTTAGTTTATTTTTATCTATGTGTATGATAATAGTTGTGTGTATTGAATTGCAACAATAGGTATTTTGTGCATATCTAAAAGCAACAATAGTTTCATGTATGAATGTGCAACAGGCTTGTGACTGAATGCTGTTGCTTAACTTTTTACTATAGCTGGGCATCAAAGAGACTAATAAAAGTTTTTAAAAAAACAAAAAATGAAAATAGGAATGCAACAGTTCCTGGGTTTCTGGTTTGTTCTTGGTTACTAAGATTTGAGCCAAAGTCAGACCCTCTGTTTTCTCTGAGCTTGCTACATGCTGTATTTGTGGGCTATTTGCAGTGAAATGTAGCTCAGTTGCTGTACAATCTTTTGTTATATAGGAGTATGATGTCAATCTGCTAACTGTCCTCAGAAAATCTGTTAATTTGGAGTAGTAATTATATTAGTTTCTGTTGTTATTTTTACTTGGTACCATTTGTTAAAAGACCTCTAATCTGGCATTGCTTTCTTGGGCAAAACTCCTGGTAGCTCTGTCTCCTTGAGTTGGAAATGCAGAATCCGGCCTTCTCTTTTGGAACATTGTGCTCTCGCATAATTTCTTACATATAAGCTAGCTTAAACAGTTGTCTGTTACCTTTATATGTTGTTTTCTCCCATACATATTGTTTGCGTAGTTAAACTTCAGTTGTTGTATTCCTATATATCTCTCTATCTCTCTATATATGTATGAAAAAATGTAAAATGTACTTGTGCCTGCAGTATGTGTGTGCAGGGGCTAATTTGAGGGACACTGTTCTTTTGACACCACACTTGTGTAAATTTTGATACTGTATTAAAACTATTTTTTTACAGTTCTGCATACAATTGGGTATCCAAGTATCTGTGTTCGTCTTAGCAACAGTAATAAATTATCGAATCTCACTGTTGTTTGCTCTCCTTTAATGACCGAAGCCATGAGGTGCTCAGGCTCATGTGCCGTTTGCTTTGAAGGAACCGTTTGAAGTGTTTCCTGCTCGGTTGAGAAATGAGCTGCGCGTTGTGGATTTTTGTTCATTTTCTCTCCAGCTATCTTTAAAACTCCCAGGTATGTGAACTGGCTTCTGTCTTTTATGCTAGCTGAAGTTGCTGTGGTACGTATTATAGAGAGAGAACCAGGTGCCACACAGCAGCCCCAAGTTGCCACCAGCTGTGTGCCCCAGCTGCGGCGTGTGAAGTTGTTGGCTGTGCTGCCAAGACAGCCCCCTGTGCCAGGCTCTTCCTCCTCATTTCTTCCAGTGTTCCCCGCCAGATTGAGGATAGGCTGATGTGAAGCTCCTGGAGCTGTTTCATTCAGGTAAGAGACGCAGGCCTCCTCATGGTTCTGGGGGGAGGCTAGTTGTATCCTTCCTGCGCCTGCTGTGTCTCTGCCCCGGGACTGGGTGCTGCATGTTGGGGGCAAGCCCAGTGAAAGGATTGCCTGCTATTGCCTGTGCCAGCAAGCAGAAAGCTTACACTAAATTTACCGGAGAAAAAAAAACCATACTTAGCTTCGTGATATTGATTATACTAATAAATCCTATGGGGGCTCCTAAAAATACTGCTTACTAAGGGGAGAAGGTGAGCAGTGTGTGGAGAAAAGGGTCAGTGCTCTTGAGGGGTCCTGTAACCTGCTGGGTGGTCTCTGTGCTAATGAATAAAAATGGTTTTAGTAGTTACGGACCTTCATCTTGTCTGTCTTGCTCTCTGCCCACATGGTTAGGCGTTTTTCAGTAAAATGTAATTGCACCAAGCCTCATGGACTCCTCATTCAGTTGTTTTTAGCATAATTCTGCTTCAGTTTGAAAATTAGCACATGTTGTTCCAGGGCCATTCCCAGCTTCTGAGCCGAGCATGAATGAGCTATAAAATTCACCATGCGAGTGAATTTTAAATAGCACTTGCATAGCAGATGTAGTGAGTGGATTTCACGTTCTGGAGTGGAGAAAAGCTGAAGAGTTAGAAGGTAAAGAATAGCAGTTTATTTTTTCAGCAGGTGGATGGTTTCAGTAGACCCCATTCCCCGAAGGCTGTGGTTGAAGGACATGTTTATGAACGTGGCACAAAGCCAGCGTGCCCTTTTTAACATTTTGAGGGCAAACTGCCTCTGCGGCGTGGGCATGGCACCCGGCCCCGTACTCCTTTGTGCTGCTGGAACCTCTCCAACACCACATGCCCCCCAGGCTTGCTGTGTTGCTGCAGGGTACCTCCCCAACCTGTGCTAGGGCACAGGCTACTTCAATTCTTTATGCGTTTTTGAAGTAAGTCCTATGGTGGTGTGAATTCTTTATGCTGATCTTGCTAGTTTGATGCAGAAGAAAATGGCCCAGTCACTTGTTCCCCTGCTTTTGGGGCAGGGGAGGAATCTCCAAGAGACTGTCCTTTATTTTGAATTCCTGCAGAATGGCCTAGCAAATGCAGCTGCCAGGTATATAATGCCAAGACCTTGTTACGTCTCTGCGCTTGTGTTTTTCAGGCTCGGGTGAACCGTGTACGCAGGGACCCCAGCCACGAACATCCCCAAGCCAGCAACTTGGTCTGTGATCCTGGTCATTCAAAAACTTGAAGGTAAGAACAGCTGACTCAAAAGCGGCTCTATCTGGATCAAATAGATGGAGGTGTTCTGCATTATTTAATCAAGCAGCAAGCATGCATTTGCAGGGCTGCCTCATGGTGATGGTACTTCCTAGCATGTGCAGACAGGCTCAGAAGTGAATCTTAAAATGGTGTTTCTCACAGCTGGCAAGTCAAATCCAATACATGCCATACGAGGAGTGAGGGGGAAGAAGAAACTGCAAAAGGAGGAAAGAGTGAGTAATCTTCTTGCCAGTAATGACTCTTAATTTTTAAAAACAAACAAACAACTCTGTTCTCCTCAGTGACTCCAGGCTCTTCATGGTATGGCTGAGATTTTCAATATGTGAACAAGAATCTTTAGGTGTTATGATAAGCCAAATACTGGGATTGCTTCAGAAAAAGATCAGAGAGGAGGTAAAGGCTTACTAAGACTACATGGGATGCTCCTGGGCATTCCTGCTGACTTTGGTGGAGAGTCAGGCAATCCAAAAATGGTAGTGAGAATGAGAAGAAATTTTTTAGTAGTCTTAAGATATTACTGTGTTTTAAAAATACAAGAGAATATGGACTAGAGACAGAAATCTTGCTTGAATCTTTCTTAACTGAGAAAGCTCAGAAAGTTTCATGGGAGTAAGTAGGAAACTGAGAAAATATTCATGGGGGGATGATGAAAAATTAATAAAACCATAGCATCTTCTAATACTGATAAGAAGTCTTTGCTGGCCATGTTGGAGCCAGGCTCTGGTAGCTCCAGACTTGTCCAAGCATTAGTGCTTCCATCTGAGACAGCTTCCTAAACACCTGGTTCAGAAAGAAATGCCAAAATAATAAGAATGAATTATTTAATGTGTTTATTAGTACATAGTAATTACTCCCCACTTGAGGAAGAATTTGTTATAATTATTTCTTCAATGCAGTGGCCGCGGTGCTGAAGTTTAATGTTTCTTTGCTGGATTTTTCCCCACTACTGTGCATAGGTTGAAGTAAATTTGAAAATATAATTTATTTGTAAGCCTTCACATGAAAAAGTAAAGGAAGAAATAAGATTGGGAACTCATCCCCAGACTGGGGAAAGAAAGAGGACAAAGGGAAGGGGGAGGGGGATCAAGGCTGCAGGTGAATCTTGGTGCAATTCACTTGTGTGTGTGGCAATCATAGAGGCCTGGGGGAAGGGCTGTGTGAGAAAGTGGCTTAATGTTTTCACATGTGTGTTTAGTTTAATTCTTCCTTTTTTTTTTTTTTTTTTTTTTTAGCATTGCTGTTGATAAGTGCCAGGGGACAGAGTTGGCCTGTGAGCAGTAATGCTCCCTGGGCCTATAGAGTAGGAAGGGGTGGATGGCTTTTTATTTTTATTTTCTTCGAGAAGCTTTCAAAGTCCCTAGTGACACGAGGACATCTTGGCTCAGGCAAGTGTGCTGAGCTCTGTTAAACCATAGCATCACTCATGGCTTAAGCGTAAAGGTCAGAAAGTGAAAGGAAAACACTCTCTTGGGTTTTGAGGTGGCCTTTCGAAGTAGGATTTGGTTTGTTGTCAAGAGTGGTGGGAATTGGCTTGAACATCAATATGAAATCTAAAAATACATTCTTTTTCTCCACCTGCTGCAGGGAAAGTGTTGACAGGCTGCTGCATGTGCCCGTTTAGAAAGCCCCAGAGCCCACCCTACACAACCTTGAAAATCCCCAGGAAAGCACACAGTGAAACACGGAAAAGTTTCCATGGGAACTGTTCCTCTACTCTCACTAATAAAGTGGACCTATAACACAATTAACAGGTCCCAATTTCTGCACCAACTACAAACAGTGAGCTCTTCTGCTCTTTACCAGTTCCCTTTGTAGTGTAAATCAACAAAACTCCTAAATTAGCTGTGTGCGGGCCTCTCCACAAAAAACCACAAGCATATATACAGAGCTTTTGGGTTGGGAGAGGGGAAAAAAGAAGATCATTTTAATTATAGCACATCCAGCCAATGTAAACCCCATAGATGGTGTGAAATCAGGATTGTTCTTCTGAAACACAGCGGGAAACCCTGTAACAGATCAAATATGTTCGGGGAGGCTGTCTTGCTAATTGCTGCTTCTAGCTGAGCCAAAGCAAACTATTTAAACAAAGGAGAGAATTCACTTTTTATTTAGTATTAATTATGAAATAGCATGTCTAGATGGGCTTCGCAATAACACTGCGTTTCCTGGGGAAAAAAAAATAGTTCTAATCCTGTGAAATAATTGGAGAATTTAACTCCTTGCTTCAGGCTGGAACCCCAGCATGTGCTTACGATTAAGTGCAAGATGAATGATGTCTTGAGTAAGGCCTTCCCTTCAATCACAGCAGATTATGAAATTCATTTTTAAGCTGCCTTTACAAGCATTCTTGTGTGTTCTTACCTTACACTGACGTTAAAGCGGTGTGTTCTTTTGTTTGTTGTGACTTTTACACTCCTCTTGTTTTTTTTATGCTCGTACGTGCTCTGTGGCTCTGCGTGCAGGTACACACGTGTGCACACCCGGCTTTGTTTGAGGGTCACTGTAACAAGTGGCACTGAGGTTAGTTCATGGTGTGGTGCCTTGAGAGGGTGTTGCCGATGGCATCGTGCTCTTCCAAGCAAAATCTGTTTTCTGCTGTGATGCCCAACAGGCAGTGTATATCTCTTGGTACGGTTCCCAGCACAGTTTCTTGGCTTTCTTGATCAGGGTACTGGTACCAAACAGTTAAAAGGAGAACCCAAAGGAAAATCAAAAGCAAAAAGGTCTGTGACCAAACTGGTTATTTATATCTTGGCATTCAGTGGCATCTGAATGGGTAATTTCGAAGTAAAACATGCTCCTTTGGGATGGTCTGCTCCCTGCAGGCAAGTGGAGCATCTTGTGTCCGGATGAGGTAACCTGTAGCTAAGAGGACTTCAAAACTTCTTCGTTTACTCACAGTACATAAATTATGTGTACGTGTTAAACAAAACAGAAGATTTTGCCTTCCAGAGGTTAATTATAGCTAGAAATTGCGGTTAATTTGTTAATCTTAATTGTTTTGTTAGTAACTTTAAAAAGGGAGAGAAAAGGTAAAATAATGAGAGATTAAATCTCGTCTGAATAAATCTCATTAATTAACACCAAGGGAAAAAGTAAATAGATGTTGAAGGTAGTATAATCTGAGATGGTTTCACTAGAAGGCTGAAGCCACATAATTAGCACGTTACTGTTTGTTTCCGTACAGGATGATATCTGCTCTGTATCTGAAGGCACCACAGGCCGTCAGGAAGGGCCAGCAGTCCCCATAGTTCAGGTGCACCCTTACTGCGTTCTGTGGGGAGAGCCTGACCAGCTTGTCCCGAGACAACACGATGTGGCAAAGCAGAGCTGCCACCGTCCTTCACCCACTTGGAAAGAGTTGTTTGGGCTTGATTTGTACTGTGTTTTGCAGCTATGCGCTTAACTGGGCAGACAGGGAGAAGGGCAGGAAGGCACCAGTATATTTCTGTAGTCATAAATTATGCCATATGTTACCTGGAGCTCCGTCTCCAAATTCTGCATTGACCCCAATAGCATGTGGCTATAATTAAGGTGTCTGCCAGAGTGAGTCTGCCCGGTGATTACAAATTGGGGCCTGACTGCCTGTGATGGCAGAGGGAAAGAGGTCAGGGACCTGAGGACCTTGACAAGCCACTGGTGAACAGAGGAGGTGTTACCACAATTTAATCGGGTATACCTGGTATGCTGCCCTGAATAATCATCTTTGCGATGTTTTCTTCCCCCATCAAAGAAACCATAGAAGGAACAGTAAAAAATCCTAATCTGGAAGACAAATTTTCTCGTGGACAAAAGTTGTAACAATTCCTAACAAGTAAACAGGATAGGAGCGGTCTGTAGTCATCTGCAGTGGAAGCTGCTGCCATTGGCCCTGGCATGTGCGGGCGGCTGAGTGCCAGCAGGGAGCTGCGAGGACCAAACTCGGGCTGGACCGTAGCAAGGTTCATCCCTGTGCGTTGGTCACCCCTTACCAACTGCAGCACTGCTCTGTGTTTGGTCCTGTTGCGTCATCCTCATCATGAAAAAGTTTTCCTTGCAGAATTTTCTGCGTTCCTGTTTGTGTCTCGTCGTTCTACTGAGCACCTCTGGGGAAAGGCACGTGCCTTGTGCTCCAGCTCACAGCCATCCCGGTGGCCTCTGTGGACTCATTCCAGTATGTCCGTGTCCATCTGAGGAGCCCAAAGCTGGACCCAGCAGTCCAGGTGTTTCGCCAGGGAGTGAGATCACCTCCCTTGACCCTATTTTAAAAGCCCTAGAATACTGTAATTATAAAAGCTATGTTGATACCCTGACAGAATGGAAACTACAGGAATATTCATATATAGCATCCATAATCCATATGTGCTTATGTAAGTAATAACTCTACTGTGTCCAGCAAAATGTTTCTGTGAGCACTAACAGAAAATTGAGATTGATGTAAAGGCAGGTGTATGTACCAGCAGTTTGCAATAAGCATGCTGCTCTAAAGTCATTCTGGAAACATTTAAAAAACAATAGAGCGGTTGCCTCAAGGGAAAAAAAGAAAACAACCCCAGAAAAAAAAACTAAACGTGACTGCTTCAGACTGAGTAGCTTTCCTCTGTGGGAGATTTCAACGGGAGACGAGCACACTCTATAGTGATCAACAAGTCTCAAATTTATTGTTCAGCAATTCATACATTTATAGTACTCATAATTAGGTACATACATATTGCAAAAGCTAAGCTCCTTATTGGCTACCATATTATTAGCGTCATATCAGTATTTGCAGTTTTTGTAGCTTTTACTTGTTACTTTACCCAGTTCTTAGTTTCTTCTTCAACAACCTGCTATTGTACCTTTTTTAGCTCAAGGACAAACATGGTGTCCCGTCCACATACCTCACGTATTACACATCCATGTCCCGCACGTACTACACGTCCATTAATCTAATCGTATCCTCCTGATGCCTTTCTTCATGGCCTTTCTCCTTTAACCATGTGTGGTGGGTTGACCCTGACCGGCCGCCAGGTACCCACACAGCCGCTCACTCACTCCCCCCTTCGCTGCTGAACAGGGGGAGAAAATATTTCCAAGGGTTCAGGGTTTGACATAAGGACAGGGAGATCACCCTCATTTACCGTCCCGGGCAAAACAGACTCAGTTTTGGGGAAATTAGGTACATTTATTAAAAGAACTAATCAGAGAGGAGTAGTGAGAAGTAAGAAAGAGCAAACAAATCTTAAACAGAACACCTTCCCCCCCATCCCTCCCTTCTTCCCGGGCTTAACATCAATCCCGGTTTCTCCACCTCCTCCCCCCGAGCGGCGCAGGGGGACAGGGAATGGGGGCTGCGGTCAGTTCATCCGACGTTGGTTCCACCGCTTCTTCACTCCGGGGGAGGACTCTTCACTCTTCCCCAGGGCCATTGTGGGGTCCCTCTCACGGGAGACAAGCTTCACGCTCTCTTCTCCGCGTGAGTCGTCCCACGAAGGGCAATTCATCACAAACTGCCCAACGCGAGACACCTCACGAGGGGCAGCCCACCCCTCGTGAGTCTGAGGCGCAGTCCTTCGGGGGAAACTGCTCCAGCATGGGCCACCTGCAGCGTCCCAAAAGTCCCACCAGCCAACCTGCTCCAGCGTGGGCATTCCTCTCTTCCACGGGCTACAGGTTCCGGCAGCGACTCGCTCTGATGCGGGCTTCCCACGGGCTACAGTCCCCTTCAGGCATCCACCCACACGGCGTGGAGTCCTCGGTGGACATCTACGCGGTGATCCTCACGGTGGACATCTGCACCTCGCCCATGGGCTGCAGGGGGACAACCCGCTTCACCATGGTCTTCACCACGGACCCGGGGGACTCCTTCTGCTCCGGCGCCTGGAGCTCATCCTCCCCCCCCTCTCCTTCTTTACTGACCTTGGTGTCTGTACAAATTCTCACTCCTCCATCTCTGTGCCAGCTGTTATGGCGCAGTTCTTTTTCCCATTCTTAAATATGTTTTTTCACAGAGGCGTTCCTCTCCTATCACCTTACTGATAGGCTCAGCCTTGGCCAGCGGCGGGTCCCTCTTTGTAGCCGGCTGGCATTGGCTCTATCAATCTTGGGGAGCTTCTAGCAGCTTCTTACAGAAGCCACCCTGCAGCTCCCCCCCCCCGCCGCTGAAATCTGGCCAGGCCAAACCAAAACACCATGTTTCCACAATATTCTCCACATTTCCCCAGTTTTCTTTAACAACCATAAGTGAAGCAGTAAATCTATTCATTGTCCTAGTTATAAAGGATTGAATACATTGCAACAAGCACGGCAAAAGCATTAATATAAGCAAAATCACCAACGCAATAATTATTCCATGTTTGATAAGATCGAAAAGCCAGCCACTAATTCCCCATGATGACAGCCAGTTATCAAGCCAGCTAGACGAAACGGTAATCTCCTTGAACTTCTCACGTAAGTTCTGAATTTGAGCATGTATACTATTGCTGTGATCAGACAAATTTAAACAACACATACCTTCAAATTCAGTACAACCATGGCCTTGGGCTAGCAACAAAAAATCAATAGCAGCGCGATTTTGCAGTACGGCCACTTTGAAACTTGCGCGCAATCAATATGATTAGTAAAGCAAGCTCCAATCTTTATTTCCAGTGTTCCATTCTTATACTCTTTACAAATTGATTACGTCAACTTAAGCATACATGATTGGTTAGATTGGTCACTATTACTCTTATGATTGGTTACATTCTTAATCCTATAATTTGCATAAGCCTTCCTCTTACAGTCATTCTGGTCCAGGATCTCCCTCATTCTCACTGTTCCAAGTCCCGCAAGAGTTGTCTGTGCCACTCTCAAGGTCGTGATGTCCTTGCTTTTTGCTTGCAATCCTTCGGTACTTTCCCATTCTTTTTACACTGCAGACTGCTTGTACAATTCCTCCATTGAGCCATGACCTTGCTCACTTAGCCATTCTGTAACAATTCCCCCTTTTTGTCACATCATGCATCAAATCGGTCAAAATGTTAGAAGTAATGTTAAATTCTTGAACTGCAAAGCAGGCTAAACGCTTAATATTTCGCCAATTTTCAGCACCAATTAGGCCTGGCGCAAAAAAGGCCATAGAAACTGCAGCTCCTAAGGAAGATATCTGTACCCGAGAGTCACAGTCTGGACCAATGCCTTTTATATCTCGTGTTTTGCGAGTGCGGTTATATACGTTAAGCTGTAGATTTCTATAAGCAGGATGATCTGGAAGGGCTGGTGCAGCTGGAGGGCGGCGGGCAGTGAGACGGTGAGGGACGAGCCATAGTCGGTGAAGGGGTCCACCCTGAAGCCAAGCGGGCAGGAGGCGCAGGGCGGCTGGGCAAAGACGGGCAGCGGCGGTGGCGGCTCGGCGGCGGCGGTTCCCCGGGAGGGTGTGGGGCGGCGGAGGGCAGTGGTCCGGCGGCGATGCAGGGAGCCGAGAGGACGTGCAGGGCCAGGTGGACGTCAGGCGCGTGCGGCAGTACAATCCTTTCGTATGTGACCGGAGCCCCCGCATCAAAAACATTTAAGTCAATTTCCTTGTGACTGCCGATTAATTGCTGTGGACGCTTGGAGAGGAGCAAGAGCTGCCAGCACCTGATTTTGCGAAGCCTCTGCTTGCTTTCTCAACCCAATACCTAGCTCTTTTATAGCATCTACCAGGAAAGCTTGATGCCCTGTGGGCATTGTTGCTGCTTTTTCTAGTGCTTCCTCTATACTCCAATGAGGTCCCAGTGTATTTATAATGCTTCTAGTAGTTGCATTTCCATTTTGAAGAGCACATTGTTTTAGTAAGGCTCCCCTCATATATTCAGGCACTCCTGCCTTTTCTATTGCTGTTGCTACTTTATCGACAAATGCTTCCAGCGATTCCTCTCTACCTTGTTTCACCCACATATAAAATGGTATCCCTCCTGGCTCCTTGACCCGATCCATAGCGAGTCGCGCTAATCTCATAGCCTCCCTACACTTATCTGGTCCCAGCAATGCCTGAGCCTCTGTATTAAAGTAAGGACCCAAACCCATAAGCTCCTCTATGGTTACTCCATGCAACGGATCACCTGTCTGCCTCTGCACTGCCACAGCTTCATTAACAAGCCCCTGCCAATGCGCATTAAAAATCAATTGTTGATGCTGTGTATATATCAGCTTTGCTATCCCTTTACAATCTGATGGTAGCAATACCTGTGTGCTCCATAAGTAATCTAACATTTGTTTTACAGGCTCACTCGTTGCCCCAAACTGACTTACAGTAGCTCGCAGCTGCTAGTGGGTGAATTTCAGCTAAATATCCTCCCCCATCAGCCTGCTGAAACGTAACCAGACAAGCCAACTGTGTCGCTGTCTGAGTGGCCCAATCATCCCCCCTGTTCATGCTATCTCTCGCTAGAGCAGCCCATGCCTCCCGACGTCCCCTCGCCAGGGCCCCCACTAGGTCAGCTTTTGCCCCAGGGATCGGCTCACTGGTGCTCTGGGAATTGTCTGGTGATGGCTCTTGCACAAGCAGAGAAGGCGGTGGCGGAGGCGGCCACCCAGGAGGAGGTTGGGGGGCCGAGGGTTTTGGACAACAACTAGGCTCTGTCTCGGTTTCAGTATTTACTGGACGTAGGGGTGGTAAAGCCATCTTGGAAATTCGAGGTGGTAACGGTATTCCCCCTGTCAGTTCTCTATCATAGGACCTGTTCTTTTGTTGTGCGGCTGTTGCTTCTTGAGCCGCTGTTTTTTCTGCTTGATACTGTAGTAACTCATTCTGCACTACCTGCCACATCTTTCCTAATTTAATCGCCGTCTTATCATCCTGCAGAGTCAAATCCCACAATATATCCCCAAATTTCCTCCACTCTGATAACTCGTGGACTGTATGGGGATTTGTAAAACATCCTTTCGCATACCCAAACGCTAACAGTCCTGGTAAATCCTTCTGCAAATTTAACCCCTTAATCTGCCTTTTTTCTAAAAAGGTCGTAAATAAGTCATATGCTGCTTGCCTCTCCATACCTTAAACGTCAGCGCTGTTGCAGCTTTCCAAGGTCTCGGCAGCATGTATCAGCTGAGCTCGCCGATGCGGTCACTCAGGGCTCGGAGCGCCTTTCCGTCGGGCTACTCTTATCGCCGTCCTCACTGCATAGGACCTGAACTCCTTCGCTGAATCCCCTCTTCTTTTCGTTGTATCACGTCGGGGTCACCATTTGTGGGAGATTTCAGCGGGAGACGAGCACACTCTATAGTGATCAACAAGTCTCAAATTTATTGTTCAGCAATTCATACATTTATAGTACTCATAATTAGGTACATACATATTGCAAAAGCTAAGCTCCTTATTGGCTACCATATTATTAGCGTCATATCAGTATTTGCAGTTTTTGTAGCTTTTACTTGTTACTTTACCCAGTTCTTAGTTTCTTCTTCAACAACCTGCTATTGTACCTTTTTTAGCTCAAGGACAAGCATGGTGTCCCGTCCACATACCTCACGTATTACACATCCATGTCCCGCACGTACTACACGTCCATTAATCTAATCGTATCCTCCTGATGCCTTTCTTCATGGCCTTTCTCCTTTAACCATGTTTCCACAATATTCTCCACATTCCTCGACCGTTTGAAGCTCTTCCTTTTCTCAGATGAAAGGTCTATGTGGCCATATACTTGACTTTTTCTCTGCTAATATCCCTGCCTTAGCAGGAAGAAGGAACAATAGGAAGATGGCTTTTGATAACATTCAGACAGTGATCTGGTCTGCTACGGAGCAGTGCTCAAACTAGTGCAGATAAGGTTTTATCTTTGATCTTGATGAAATAATTAATGCTCAGCATCTTTCAGCAATGCTCCTGCGTCAGCTGTAAATTTCCTCGCCTGTTTCGGTTCTGTGCCATTGACCAAGGGACCTGTTAGCAGACCCTGAGGACTCTCTTCCCAGGCTCAGCGCTGCGAGGGGGAGGTTTTGTGGGTTTGGGACCACCCGATTGTGTTGGGAAATCTGGGCGGCTGGTGGCTGCGTCACCACAGGATGTACCCCTCGGATTTTTATCTCTTGTGTTTTGTGTGTCAGAACTGGGGAGGGACAGCAAGGCTGGAGGGGGGATCTTCTCCCCTCTGGCCTCAGAGGAGAGCTGCTCAGTTATTTTCCCCCTCCTGCCTCCCCACTGGGCGCCATTTTGTCTGTCCTGAACCCGGCCTCCCCTGAGGGAAGTTCCGGCTGGAACCGACTGGTGCCACCTTGCCTCACAGCGCAGCCAGTGCAGGTACTCGCGATATATGTGTTTTCTATCTATTTATATGAAATTGCACCCAAATTTTCTCACTGAGGGTGGTAGATGGAGTCTCACAACCAAACTCTGCATTTTTCCGGATGGGCTGAGCTACCTCCCCTCAAAGGGGATCATGGAGGGAGGACACGGCGCCCAGCCCGTGCTGTGGGCAGAGCCAGCTTTTCCCTCCCCAAACTGGCCCACCCTTCACAAGATTTTGCTGTGTGAGTCTGAAGGGAAAAAAAAAAAATGGTTTAACTTTGAGTTTTCCAATTGTTTTGTGTCGTAGAGGGGGGGGAAAAAAGATACTTGCTTGGGCAAAAGGGCATCCACATAAATAGTTTGTTCCTCTGCTCACTGTACAGGGTTAACTGCTGCTGTCGGTTTCAAGGACTGAGGAGAAGTTTTTGAATGCACCTTATTTAAAAATGTGTTCTAAGTTATGTTTGCTGCATTTTGGTTTTCTGTCATCATTGAAACTATAAAAACAGCAAAGGCCATAAGTTAGAGCAATTGCAAGAGGGAGAGATATTTAGTCTAATTATCCCCTGCTCTTCGTTTGGATGAGGAGGAAATATTAGGCAGGGCTGTTGCTCTTTTGTCCTAGGGGTGATGAAATATGTTCCCTAAAAGATTTCTTACTAAACTGCCTATTAACCACATTTGTAATTCTTATTTCACACATTATTAGGCTCTGATTTCTGGTGGCTTGAACATTGGGAGCTAAAATTATATAAATTATATTAATTACATAAGTTAAGGAATAGTATTAGAAGAGAGCTGTATAATCGATCCAAAATAACACTCCGGCTTGATCTTTGTTCAAATGTGTCCTGTAACTTGTCATTCTATACAGAGAAATAAAGATGACCAAAAAAGCAGCAAAAATATGACTGTAGTGCTGGAGTCTTAGCTGAGCTATAACTGCACACAAAACCAGTTTTTTTTTTTTAGTCTGTCTTCAGCAGCCTAAGCAATCAGTACAATATTTAAACCCACCAGGAAAAGGTAGTGCTGGTTTATCTGGTTGGATATTCACTTGAAAGAATCTGATTCCCTTTGCATTTCTATTGCTTCTTTAAGCAATAGAATCCCTGTTAACTGTGATTTTGTCGGTATAAGTGACAGAGAAATTATCTCAAAATGATACATTCTCTGTTCTTATTTTTGTCTGTCGTGATTTCCTGAGGAGTAGATAAATTACGTGGAAATTATTGTGTTTAGTAATTAAAAACATTTAAAATTCAATTTAAACTTACAAGTCCTTTCTTGTGGTGAAAACACCTGAAACTGTTTTTAGCCCAAAGCAATGATTACAAGAGTTGATGGAAGTGATGTGTCCATCGTTTGTGACCATTGGTAAATTGCATTCATTAGTAGCTGCAGGGATGGACCCAAGGCCTGGGATGGGAACCAGAGGTTGTAAATCTGTGACTATGGTTAAAAAGGTAATGTGTGTTGAAAGGAAGTGATAAAACTATTCAAATAAAAGATAAATACACTAGGTAAGCTCCTGAACTAATGTAATTTGATATACCTCAGCTGTAAGTAGATTTACCCCCTCTGTACCTCCCGTGGAAATTTGGTCCATAAATAGTAGAAATCTAATTGTTGTGATCAAAAATTATTGTACTTTACAGGCACTCTTCCTTTCATAAATAACTATTGTAGAACTTAGTAGAACAATTAGGTATTTATCAAAGGGGTACAGCTATGGTACTTGACAAACTATAGAATTCTAGTTGAATTACAACAAAATACAGCTATGTTGTAACAAAAAAAACCTACTGGGTGAAGTGCAGTGATCTATACTTGGCAATTAAAAATCAGCTTAAAGGAATTTTAAAAGATGCTTTCCTCATTTTGAAGCTTAGGTTTTCAAAGGGCTTCAGGGAATTTGCAGGATCTGTCCGATATCTCCCATTACTGCTTGCTTCTGTGTAACTAATTTATGCAGCTCAAAACAACTCAGTGAGGGAGTGGAGATGTAACGGGGATAGCTTTGAATGAATCAAGAATCCGGGCTGAACAAGGTGTTCATGTGCTCATGGGAACTCTAAATTCATTTCATGTTGGTCTGTGCTTATCTGGATGCTTCACCAAAACTCTGAGGTGAGTCTATCGACTGGGATGCGTTAATGCCTCAAAGGATAAACCTGTGCCCATACTCGGTGACGGCATTTTATAAACTGTTGGTAGAGACAGGGTCTGTATGAGGTTTACTCTGGGTTTATGGAGCTTGGCACTAAAATGCGTGCTTAGTGTATTTGGTCTTAGCTTAGTGTTTATCTTAGTATGTGATGTAGTGTAATCTTCTATGGTATCACTGGCAGGTGCATGCGAGTGCCTGATGGACTTTCCTTGGGAGCACTGTTCAGAACAATACTACTTTTTAAAATCAGTCCTGGGGGAAGGTCCCTCCAATCTGCTTCTGTCTTTATTATCCATATTACTTGAAAATAATTTCAGAAAAGAAACGTTGTATACAGCCTTAATAACACTGTTGTTATTAACCCCTTTTTCCTCCATTTTAAAAATTCCAACAGACATCTGTTGGGTTTTTTTAAGCCAATGCAAAATATTTTTTCACATGAAGAAATACCTTCATCTGTGTGAGACACACATTTGATTTGCACATATTATTGCTGTGCACAGGAACATTTGCTACTTATTAGATGCGTACAGCTCAGTGTGCAAAGTAAAATACTTATACAAATGGATTTCTTCCCCTCACCTTCTGGTCTCTCTTCCTGACTTCAGTTTTCCAGGTGTGGACTGGGCTTTACTCAGAGAAAAGACCATCTGCATTTTGTCGATGCTCAGAGGCATAAAACTTTGCAGATAAGAGCAGATTTCAGTCCTTCTTTCCTGCCTTGATGCTGAAACTGGTTTTGTGGCTGTGCCAAGCAAATTGGCAGAGGCTGCTGGGCCTTGCAAAATCATGCTGATCTGTGGCCAGAGCAGCTCACTGCTCCTTTTATCTTGTAGGAGTATCTGTTTATTTTGTAGATGAATTTCAGTCTGTCAGAGAAAGAGCATTTATCCTGCAGATGGTGACAATAAAAACACAGCATTGCGTGATGCTTCAGCTGTAAGTCAAAGGGACTACTTCCTAGCTGCTGGCATCAGCGGAGCTTCTCCGTTCAAAGTAAAACTGAGAGACAGAGAGAAATAATGCACAGAGTAGTAGAATTTTCTGAACACCTTTACTATGCCACTTTTGTGGGCACTGTGATATAATTGCAGGGGTGGTTTTGATCGCTGTTTGCAGTGCAGCTCTCCAAATCTGAACGTATATACCCGTGTCCCCCTCCTGGCCGCGGAGCTTGTAGCAACCAAAACAGGTTCCCTCAAAACTTAGCAATGCACGTTTGTTGACAGGGAAAGTGAATAACGACTGAACTGTAACTCCTCAGAAACAGCATCTGGAAGATTTTTTTATTCACAGCACTGTAATACAGAGTACCAATGTTAAAATGGCCCTTTTCTGTGGTTTTTGCAGTATCTAGTTACTTGCCTTGTGAACAGGAGAGCTGCTATTTCTGGTCTGTAAAGGTGGCCTAATTCTTTGATGCCTGTTTTTAAACAGGAATGCTTCCTCTGAAGGCCACAGTGCTGTGCTGAGAGCAGCAGTATGCTCAGGGGTTGTTAGGCTCTGGTTTACTGGACTGTCACCTTGGCTCTCAGCACAAGCAAAGCGAGTAGCAATTTCCAAAAATACCTGAGCAGATTTCCCTTTAAAAAAGCAGCTCCTAGTTGCGTGGGGCAGCAAGGAGACCCCTGCCCAGGGCTTACTGCTCTGTCACACCTGCCATTAGTAGGTGATAAATTTCATCAGCAACTGATACACTTTAAAACATACATTTTTTTTTTTCATTTTAGACAATGCTGGTTTTATCTGGTGGTTATCAGTTGTTTGCATAAATACATTTTTTTACTATTCCAAGAATCACTATTAGTTTTATCATGGCAGAGCATTTGATAAATTGCAGGAGACAATAAAAATGTCTGACCTTTAACCAGAGCACAAAGGAATCATGTTGATGTGGAACTTTTTATTACTTGGGTGTACAATATTTTTCTCTATTACTAGCTCTTGGCTGTGGAAGTAAAAACGTAGAGGCTGGTTACCGAAGGCCATAGGAATGAGGAAATACCAGTACATAAAACTGTTTGCACTAAAATATTAAAGTTGTCCAGAAGATAAATAATGGTATTTGCTAGTAGCAGTAGGAAAGTGATGGTTTGGTATCGGCCCTCATATTTTATCCCATGCAGAGCGTTGCCTGTGGACTAAGAGCTTTATAGATGCTCTCAGCCACCTTTGTGTTGCAGGAATCAAGATTTTATGTTTCACACTTAAGTCAGTGGACTAAGAAAGAGAAGCCAAAATGCAGAATTGATTATTAACTTACTGAGTGTGCATGCTAATACTGCTCCAAATCTGTATGGCTTAGTCCCACTTCAGGATCATAGTCTTTAAGAGACCAATGGCAAGTGCCACAGCAGTTGTGCCAGCTTGCTCCAGAGGAGCTGCTATGTTTTAAAAAACCCCCTGTATTTGAACTTTGAAGAATTTTAAAGAGAATCCCTCTTTGGCCCTCAGAGGATGGGCAACTCAGCTGTGGCTGAGCTTGGGCAGCAGTGGCATTCAAAAAAAGAAGGTGGTCCACTGTTTAAGTTTGTGCCACCTCGTTTTTTGCATCAGAATTGCAACACAAAAATCCCGCAGCACACAAATCCTGCAACTGCTTTCTGCCTCAGATGAGCAGTTCTGCCCCTGTGCAATGCATGGGCTGAGGAGATAACCTGGTACCAGCCTGTTCGCATCTTCGTACTGGCTTTCCTTCCTTAATGTGGCCATTTAGAACTGATGATGCAGCCATAGGTTGTTAAACAATTTTAACCAGACTTGTTTTGAACCTTGTAAAACTAACATTTAATGAAGCGAAACGTGGATCAATGGCAAATTTTGTGCAGTGGCTCAGCTGTATTGATTGCAAGGTTCAACGATTTTCGGTACGGACATGTTAAACATCTATAGCGTTAGGGTTGAAACCCTGCTCGGCAAATGCTAACAATGTTAAAAAGGTGTTGTGGATGTGTTTGCTTCTTGCTTTCAAATAAGCTGCTGTGTTTCAGTCAGTAGGGAGGAGTGAGAGGAGGAGGTGCTCCTGGGTCAGTTTTATTGGGCCATGGTTGCAGATTATGGACGCGCCGGTGCTTTCACTCAGCACTTGTGTTGTGCAACACCTGTCTCTTGCTTCCCGAGGTACTTTTGGCGTGCGCTTGTACAAGCTAAACTTGATCTGAGCGTGACGGACTGCGAACGGGGTGTCCCTCCTGCTGCACAGCCCTTCTGTGCTTTGTGCATGTGGCAGTGCAGGTGGCCACACAGGCTTGCCCTGGCCACAGGGCAAGGACCTGCTGGAAACTGCAGCCACCACAGTGGCTGTTTGGTAAAACAGATGAGAGTATAATTTAGCTGTATTTGGCTTCGGCACAGTAAAAGCTGGATCCTGGCTCCAGTCTGGTCCCCTAGTGAGAGGTCTGTAATTTGTAGCCACTCAAGGATATGCCGGTGGCTTTTTCTCTGCTACGCAGATATATGCCGTACTCTGCAGTCTCAACCGAGTCGTGCACCAGCAGCAGGGCAGAAATGGGAAAATGTATGGTCAGGCAGACAGTACTGCAAAAATAAAATTAATACAGATCAACCAAAGGGTTTTAATCTTGCCTTCTAATAACTCTGTGTCCATCCATCTCCCATATACATAACAAACATTGCATCACTGAGCACTGCTCACTTGCAAATCAAAATATCGTGATGCAGTATGATGTGTATAAATATGTATGCACACATCAAAAATGCATCTCTTTCTGTGCAAATGGGTGTGTACGTACACAAAACAAAACCAACCAACTTCCAAGGCAAGGATAGCAGAGCAGTGCCTTAGGCAAATAACAGGGTGTAAGTACTGTATTTGACCCGGACAGGTCATGCTCCTGATAACTGGTTGGATGACAATTATGCACTTAACACCTGGGTATAAAGGGTTCTTATTTTGTTGAAACAGCAGCTATCTGTCCCACATATATTCTGACAGCAACAATTAAAAACATAGCAGCACACCATGAACCTGCTAAACTTAGTATTGCCTGAAGTTACAAGCTTATGTTTCCTGGATACTTTTTGTGAGATTTCTTTTCCCCCACCTTAGGGATAGTGCAGGAGAATTTAAAGGTCAAGTAAGCTAACTAGCTCAGGAGCAGGGGGAGGAAGAGGGATCCCTACCTCTGCCACTGCGACATAAAGAGTAGAAATGAGGAAAGTCCATGAGGGAATAAAGAACTGAAATTCAAAATAAGTTTTACTAGCCTACAGAAGATGAAGCTCATGCGAGTTCTGGGATGAGGGGGAGAAGGCAATGCTGAACTAAGAAAGCATCGGGTACTTGAGTGCAGGAGGACATTGGCCCTGCACAGGGAGCTCAGGGCTGGGTGGCTGCTGAAGCTCAGCCGGGTGAGCACCCTCCTGAGCAAAAAGTAATGCCTTGAGAACATTCTTTCCTTTTAGGTAATGTGCAAATAGAGAGAGCTTTAATTCTTAAATGTCTTAACTCAGGATGACTTGTCACTGCTGCAATAACACAGATTTTGCTCGTGCATAATATATTATTTATTTTATGGAGGCTGAATGGAGGAGAGAGTTCTCTCTTACTCTGTGGTACACAGCCGTTCATGGATGATTTGGCACTTGGTTTAACAGCTTACGCTTTTAAAGACTTGACATCTTGTTTGTATTACCTAAATAGATATATGCTATTTCCAGGAGCTGTTGCTACTGCTGGGCTTTTATGACAGTTTTTATACACAGTTTCATTTTTAACATGGGAGAGGTCACAGCATTGTGCTAACTCAAAATACCTGACACTGACAAGAGAAAATAAATTTCATTAGATAAAAAAAAGGGGTCAGCACTGCACAGGCTGATTATTTATAAATAGTACCGCCAGTCAATACCTGATGGTTTATTGAACTTAATGAAACTCCTGGTAGCCAAATGTATATTTTAAGAAGGCATTTGACCTTGGGCATCTCTCCTGCTGTGGGGATGCTGTGTGCTGCATCAGTGGTTCAAAATCAATAACCTCCAGCACTGCCCTTTTGAGGGCCCCTGTATTTAAGGGTGATACTGTAAAATGTGACAATATTCTGCTGACGAATGACTCTATTGATATCCCTGTGGGGAAGGGTGAGCAGGGTTATGTGGTGGCTCTAAAAGTGCACTAATAATGAATGAGGAAAAAAAACTGCTGGTGATGCCATTTTATCCTTTTAGTGTTTGGGTCCGCTGCCCTTGCATCAACCTTTACTAACATGGACGGTAGGTACCTGGGCAAAACCTGTTTGTCTGTTGTATTTCACAAATTCAGAAAATTGTTAGGGCTGTGAAATTCATGCTCTGTTATTCTCCTGCTTTTAATAATATTAGGAGAGTGAAGACCCCTGTGTGCAGAAATTATTCTTGTCTGCCGTGCAGGCCAAAATAGAAGCTGTAGCCCAGAAATCTCACTTGTAAGGCTGGCTGGACATTTTTTGCTGATGTCTCTAAATAGGTTGAAGGTGAACACCAGAGAGAGAACAGCTGCCTGGTGGATAAGCAACCAGTGACTTTATTTTATTAATTGGAAGAGTATGTCAAGCTAGCATAAGCGTCTTCCTGTAAAGGCTGAAGCAAGAAGTTAAATTTCTTTTAAAGATTGACAATTCACATGAGAGGATTTGCATCGATAGACAGTTGGGTTCATTGACTTGCAAAGGGCTTTTTCTGTGCCTTCAGTATAAAAGGCTCTGGACCAACTGAGATACTGCACAATAGAGAAGCTTCAGTACACGGCGTTGTTCTGAGGTTGTTGATGCTACTTGTGGCCTAGACTGAATGTGGATTTTCTGGGTTCCTGGTTTTGTATATCAAAGTTGAGATGCTGTATAAACTAATATGAAAGAGTTTGACAAATCTGCTTATGCCAAACAGTGGCTCTGTAACTTGTGTTTTTAAATGTATACCTTTGAGAAGAGTAATACTGTTACTTTCTTATAAGCATGGCTATAATGGCCTCAAACATCAGTCTGTGTAAACAGACTCTCGTGTCTTTAGATTGACACAGACTGACAGTAAGAGAAGGAATAAATACAAGTCTATGAATAGATGTGTAATTGCAGATTTCCAAAATAACTTTTCTAATAACATCTTTTAAATGCTCTGTGTGCTAAAGGGTTCGGCGGGTCTCTTCATAAGATACAGTGTGATTACTTCAAATGAGGAAAAACAGTCGTGCAAACAGGCTTTATGGCTAATGAACAGGATGCATAAAATATGCTTTGCCTCACTAAGGTATTATTGTCATCTGACAATTTTGCAGACTCCGGTAGAGTTTATTTTGCATTAACTTTTGTTAGTGCTAATGGAGTTGGTGAATTATGGCCTCTTTGTCTTGAGACTTGATCTAATCCTCTTTGCAGACTTTTAGAAGTGGGTTTTTTTACATGATTCCGAGTTAGGCACGTTATGAAGAGAACTGCATGTAGGAAAGGCTATCCTAGCAGAGTAGGCAGTAGAGTATACAGTAAACGGCATTCGTACATCACTGTGGATTATCAGGCATAAGCAAAACAGCAGACCTGTAAGTCCTGTGGTTTTTCTGCTAATAAGTTTTAAAAGTTTGTCTATTTTAGTCCCTTGTACATTGCCTATGCAATGTGGTTTTTAAATATAAATACTGGGCCTTGACAAAGGGCGCTGGTTGCCTAACCTGAAGGCTACTCATTGAGACGCTTCTGGATGGGGAGTGGTAGGGACTTCATGATGACTGATAGCTACCTTCTGGTAGAGGCTGGGGTGGTGTCTCCAAAAAAGAAGACATCCCAAAACAGTGCCTGTTTCTAGAAGACCTTTTGAAGTAAAGTCTTCATGCACCAAGAATCAAGTCGCCTTTGCTTTTGTATGTGCTTTAAATAATCTCTTACTTAAAGAGAGCATGTTTTTGGAAACTATGAATGGTTCTAGACCTGCCTGAGTATTCCCCAGGTCTTGGGTATGTAATCAAAAACAGTGTCCCTTCATCTGTTTCAGATACTTGATATCAAGTAAGTGCATTGCTATGCTGAAATAACAGAGCACAAGCTATACTTAGCATATGTAAAAACCCAACTCTCTCCTCAACCTGAACAAGAAATATTTCTGGGAAAGTATCTTGAAGGTAAATCCCCTTAGTAAAGCCTAGTATATGGTTTTCTTTGGCATTGTTTGTATGCATGCCTATCTTGGAATATATGCTTATCTTAGACGATGTGCAGATCACCTCCCAGTATTCTCTCTCTGAAACTTAAGTAAACTCATTCAGTAGGGAGCATTTAATTTCCCTTTCTCTATCAAAAGGCATTTTTTTCCTCTATCTTCTAAAATTATCATTTTACAGAAAATATATGCTACCCTGACAGAAAAGAGGCAGAAGAAAACAGAAAAGGAGTTGCTAAAGAGATAAAAGACAGACTCAGCCTTAAACCCTGCACTTGCAATTTATTTGAAGAAAATGTAAAGGGAGTGCGAAGACAGGACATCTGTTTTGTGTTATTCCCAAAGCAACCTGCTTATTCAGCTGCAGGCATCCCCACCTGCTCTGCTAATGAGCTCGGATCTCACAATACTCCCCATTCACCCCTTCAAACCTGGACAGAACTTGCAGAAGCAGAGGGACACTGCCTAAAATTTAGCATAGGGTGAATCCTTCACACATGCTGTTGGGGTCTCTTTAACTCCTGCACTACTGGAACCACGATGGCTAAATTAGGCATTACTGTTCATGGTCCTAATGTTATGAGGGTGTGAAATTAGAGCGGTCTTGGGGCTGGCGAGGAGTTTGGACTCTGGCCTTCAAGAGATGATTTGTCAGTGTGATCCTGTTCTAATGCACCACTGGTGTCTGACATTTACAATTGTCTGCTTATGCAAACTAAGGAATAGTGGAAAGAAACAGATTTTTTTTTTCCTCCCTGTGCTTTAATTTTATAAAGTAAATATCACAAAGAAATGCTTTGCAAGTGTTTTTTAGCACACTGAGCATAATGCTTGAGGAATGCAGCTGAAATCCTTGGCCAAGGCTGCAGAGTCACTGTGTTTCAAAATTCATATGACTTTGGTGAAAACTCTGGACCAAGTTCTTACAGCCTGCAGAGATGCCCGCAGCAGTGGAAAAAGTGCTCCAAAATGGTGCAGTCATCTGCTCAGGCAACCTTGTTGGTACCATGCAGAGAGAGAAAGGGAGTGCCCTTGAAACTTCCCAGAAGTGACGGATACTGGTCCAAGCCCCCAGGTTGGTAGGTGTCCATGGCAGCACAGTGCTCGTGCTCCTTTGGAGACTGGTGATTGAAAAATGTGTTCAATTGTACCTGAATGTTCTGAGCTGACTTCTCTTGACCTGTGTAGCAGCATAGTAAATGCAGCAGCAGGTGAGGCAAAAAATGTTTTTTGTAGGCTCCCAGGGGAAGTCTCCTTCTCGGCAAAAATATTCCCGAAAGACTTTCTTTGTGACCTCTCCGATACCATACTACTTTTTTCCCTCCGTACAGCCAGAAACAGAATCTCAGTTGCAGATTCTCTCATTCAAGAAGGACCTTTTTTTCCATATGCTAAGCATTGCTATTGATTAGTTGTTTACTTTATGTGATGTTTTTTGACACTGTTTCCTGGGCTTATCTTGACAGGAGAGGCTGTGTCTCTGATGGATTCCCAGGAGGGCTCAATGCAGGATCCTTATAATGTGAGCAGTGTCTAAGGCAAATAAGTGAAAAACTGAAATATTTTGTGTCAGCACCTTCCAGTAAATAGTAACCAGTAAAGGCTGGGTTCAGGCCCAGGGTGAGGCAGCAGACTGGAGTTGATGCAGCCACTTGGCTGTCATACCTACAGTTGTGGTTGTGTAAAAGTGAGTTGTGTAGGAACTGTGAGATGAGATGAGATGAGATAGCTGTGTCTGACAACTATCTGATAGCTGGAGGTGGTGTCCTCACAGACCAAAAAGAACATCCCTGGAATAGTGAAAATGGCTTCTCAGTGTCATCTGAAATAACACCAGCTGCGAAGGAGGTAGACTTACTCTCCTGATCAAATAACCTCCTTGGTTTTGTCATCCTGAGCAAACAGAGACTCTTATTCCTTGTTGGTATTCCATTTCCATTGCTAGTAATTTTTCAAGGGTCAGGGTAAATATCAAAGTTGCGTTTTGGTGCCAGCACAATCCTGGCTATGAGACCAGGATAAGCTGTGGTGGTGGCTGCAGATCATCGTGGGTGATGGCTGGAGGCACTGGAGCTGTTAAGAAGCTTTCCTTGTGCCTCTGCTCCCCCTGTCAGGAACTCTGCATCATGCTAGTGACCCCCTGCCACGTGCCGAAAGCAAGTCGCAGCGAGACCCTGAACTGTGTGATCAGCTATGGTGTGAAATGTGATAGCTCTTGCAGAGGATAGGTGATTATCAGAAAGCTTTTCTATAAATGTGGGGTTGAAGGAATCTGTGGGATTCTCTATAACAGGAAAATTTGTGTCTGTGTGTTGGACCTGACTAGATGAAACTCAGCAGTGGTCACATTGTGAGGGCTGTGTGAAAATGTGATCTGCAAAAAGCAACCAGAATTGCATATAATGAAAGGGGATCTGCAGGTAAATGTTTCAATAAAGAACACGGTGAGAATTGTCTTTTTCATAATGGTAAAAGGCAGATCCTCTCTGCTGCTGTTGCCCAGGAACGACAGATCCAGAGAACGGAGCTACGACTTTCTCTGCTGGAGTGAGTGGGAGCAAATAGCCGCTTTCTACACAGGAAGAAAAAAAATTGGCAGTCATTTGCTCAGTGTGGAGTGCTCAGATTGTATCTAACTGCAGTGTTTCCATTTGTAGAGAGGCATCTCATGGTAATTAGTTTTATTGGGTTTGGCCAAATGCCAGGCAAAGGGCTGGATGCTCAGGCAGATAATACATCGCTATTGGCATGGTGCTTCACAGGTCCAGATATGCTCCATTTCCAATAGCTTTGGGTGTCTTTAGTAACTTGTATTACACAGTCATTGCATATACTGGGTCTGTGTAGATAGTATAGTACATGTGTTTTCCAATTCTCAATATTAAAATTTACAGTATTTGAGTTGCTATATCTGTGGAACTAAGTGTAGTGGTTTTCTCTTTGTAAATAGGGTGGATATTTCCTGTTACTGGCAGTTAAACTTGTTGGCACAGAAGAAGAAATGAGAGCAGAGAATTAGCGAAGGTTGTAAACTCAGTTTAACAACGACTATATATAATTATACTTAAGAAATAGCAATAATAGCTGGAAACCATGGCATGGTAGAAAAAAAAAATGAAGCCTTGCTGGAAGAATGCCTTTGCTATTTGTAGGCAATTTCACATGCTTAGTAACTTAGTTATACATTGATTTCTGTAAATGATACTTCAGCTTGCAAATGGCGTTTAGCATATTAAATGAAGTAAAGAGTGATATTGGACAAAGGGCTGTTGGCCCACACAGCGCAGTCAGGGCTCTGTTCTCCCTTAGGCATTACTGGCAGCAATCAGATAAGTCTTTACTAGGTCCATGAGAAATGGGAGGCTATTTAAAAAAAAAAATCCTGCACACTATAAGAAGTGTCCTCTTCCCTAGCAGAAAAGATCAAAGCACAAACGCTTGTTTTGAACCTAGAGATGGTCCCTTCAGCCTGGGTCTGAGATGTGCTTCAAGCGGAGATTGTTGGGGAGGTATTCATCACTGCTGTGTGTATTGCACCTGTTCCATGGAGAAGTAGATATCTTGCGGTCTCACTACTGTGGTTTTTTTCTCCAGTGAGAAAAATGTGATATATACACAGCAGATGCTAGGAGACTCATTGGAGCACTGATCCTAGTGGGTGGGAGCACTAAAGAAAGATTAATATCAAACTAACAGTGTTAGGTGTGACTGAGGTTTTTAACTTTCTCCTGAGTAATCGAACAGTTTATTCACTCCTGATTTAGAAATAAGAATAAAAAGGGCACATGTTAAAAAATGCTCAGTTAACATCGAGGCTAGCAATGGCTTAGGAATTTGTTCCCTTTGTTGCTCACTAACCTTGCCTGCACATCTGACATTAACAATAATACATGGCTGCAGGATCTCACATGATAATAGCTGCAGGGGCACAGCATATCTAACAGGTCAATACTCTGCACTGTACAGCTAATATCCATCGTGAACAAACCGAGTGAGGAAGATGCAGAAGATCAGCTTATGCCTATTAACCACAGGACATGCTGGAAAGTGACTTCATATTCCCACTTAAATTCTGTCCCATTGAATTCACTATGTCTGTTACTTCCAGTAAGACAAATTATTAACTCTGTTGATACCGTTACCATTATCTCTACCAGTCAATGTATTTGCCTCAATCTAGTCTTTCTTTAGCGAAAAGACAGTTCGTGATACCTCAGTGGATTACCTTAGCAGGTTATTCGCAAGTATCAGTTTTGTTTTAAGCATTGTGATTACTGCCCTTAATGGGCTGATTTAATTTCTGTAATATTCGTGTTAATAACAAAAACTTTTGAGAAACCCATTAAAAGTATGTGATAATAATTTAAAAGAAAGGTCATATGCACTGTTCCCCATTCAATTATGATCAAATTGATAACTTTTGATGGATACATTAAATGATGCTGTCATCCCAGGGTATATCACAAAATCAAAATTAGGTTCCTATTTCATTCAGAGTGTAACACCTGCAATGAAATGGTCTTCTGGCTACAGCAGGTGTTTTCAACAGAGCTGCTTTAAACTGCCTTCAGCCAGTACTGCATGTTTCTGCCAATAGACAGCAACCCATAATCTATATATAAATTAAACAAAACCCCTTCACGACAAGAATGTTATTAAAGCCGCAAAGTCAGACACTTGGAGGTGAAGAAGCGCCAGCATTGAAGTTCTCTGGGTGACCTCAGTTTATCCTTTCCTTCTGTCGTGCACATGCATAATGATGTAGCTTATAATTGCACAGCCAAGTTACTACTTTTTTTTATGCTATATCCCTGTATTCAGTACCTGAACTGCCCTTGCTTTTGGGGCTGTGTGGTGCTGGGGGCTTGGCTCTGGAGCTTTATTATCTAAATGAATAAAGTAATTTATGGAATAGCACCCAATTTCTGCCTTGGAAGGAGATGTGTTTGTTAGGGGTATCGGGTTTTTGCCATGAGTTAAATACCCCATTAAAATCTGACTTACCATGTTATGGATAAGGGTGTGAGAATGGGATTCCATGCTTCTACAAGTGCTGACATAATGGGCTGAGGGCTTTACGTACAATACTGTGAGGAAAAAATACACTGGAAATCTTTCTGGAGTTTCCCCTGACATTATGTGTCTCTGTGTCTGTGACCATATGTATGTCTGCTGAGGCCTGGTGGGATTTTAATCTCATTTAAAAATAACACTTGTACCTTAGAAAGAAATACATTTCTTGGAGAATTTGCAGCATCGCTCCAAAAAAGACAAGTGTCGCTGGTCATCTGCTTCTGCATTTTAAACTTCTTTCTATATACTTCCAGTCCTAGGTAATATAAAAGGTGATTTTTTTTTAATGCATGTCAGGAGTGTTGTTAGGATTCTTTACAGAATACAAATGGCGATATTGGTAACCTGCAGGAACAAAAAACAAATTAGCAGGGTATGATTTTTTTTTTTTAATCTTCTTTGAACAGACTTAGCAGTGGTTGCATATCTCACTGGCCACTCCAACAGATCTGTTCCTTTATGATCTGCGATTTTTAAGCCCAAATCTCTGCCATGGGCTTGGAGTGCTTGCAGCATGGCTGGAAGGAGCTCAGTTTTCGCATCTGAGTGTATGTGAGGGGATGTCTCCATCGCCTTGGGGTACCTCAGCTGGATTTAGTATGCTCCCAATTTTTTTGCTCTGTACTAAAGCTATACTAGTAGTGGAGCCAAATTAAATGAAATGGGGGTGGGTATAGGTATGTGTGCTGTGCTCTGTTCGGAGCTTCCAGCAGTGTAAAGGGCATGAGATCATCTATAGATCAAGGCCGCGCTGTGTCCTCAGCTTATCTTTTCATTCTAAACCTTCCTATTTTTATTTTGGGTCCCTATTTTCTCGTTATTAGATCTAAAGTTTGACTTTATAACTGTCTTTGTAAGGTTTGGGCCAGAGGGTGTCTCAGCATGTCATGCTCACACAGGACCTGCCTACCTGCGACAGAGAGGTCGGTGCTTGCAAATGCTTTTCTCGTCTCTTTGAAATAATAGTGCAATATAGATATTTAAGCATGAGAGAAGAACTTGGGACCAGAAAATTAAAAGAAAATCAGCTTTTCAGTATTAACTCTTCAGTTGCTATAACTGTGTTATATTGTGTGTGCATAGCTGTCTCTTGTTTTGAATTTATTCAGTGTGAGGACAACAAAAGAGGGGAAAACCCAGTTTTATTTAGCGTGATTCTTTGATAGAGATTTTAGAGATGATAGATTAAATTTCTGGAACAAATGCATACATTTACACATGAAAAGTTCAATTGTTTTCTTTCTAAAGAGAAGGTTTTGTTTAATACTTGAGTTTACTCCTTGCTTTAGAAGGCAAAGGAAATCCTGGTATAGAGCCAGAGACAGGGCGTCATAACAGAAGTTAAACTGAAATTAGACATGAAAGATTTTTTAAATCTTTTGTCTCTGGAGCCTGAGAGAGTGCTCCCTTTCCAGCAAAGGCAATGTGAAAAAGGAAATGTGACCTCATTGAAAAATGCTTTATTCCTCTGAGACAGAAAAGAAGGTTTGAGCAGAAATATTTTTAAGTGTGTCAGTCTTTCTTTCTCTGGTCAGACTGTGAAAACCCACCACTTTTAGACTGATTTGTGGGTTACTCTGCGGTTTTAAGCATCTGGCAACAGATGGTCCAAATGTCACAAGCTCTATCAAACCCAGGAAAATCACCCCTTGAAGACACAGGGAAGAATAGAACTTGTGTATAACTTTTTTCACTGAGTAGTCTACATGAATGTACGTGAGTATAGCAAAGGTCAGACACTGACATGAAAACCTGGCAAAAATAGAGCAAAAAATGTTAGGTTACACTGGATCTCACCAAGAGCAAAGAGATTTGCAGAAGAAAATGAGACTTTATGCAAGAGGGTCTGCTCTCTCCAATGGTTTTCCTCAGCATTTAGCAGTCTCTCAGGCTGGTTTCTGAAAGGGAAATATCATTCCCAGAGGCAGGATCAAACTGCTAAAGGTTGTTCAGAATAAAAATACCACTGGTTTTATTTACAGAGACAAAACTTAACCTGTGAGGTTTGTAGCATCTGCCTCTGTTTTTATGCCATGGTAACAGCTGTAACCAGGAGTGGTATTTTCAGGTAGACTGAAAATATACTCGAGTTTATGTTGGTGTTCACCATTTTGTTTTCATTCTCTTTGGTTGTATTTGCTCATATAGGGCTGTAATCGGGTAAACTTCTGTATCAGGTAGTAATCCAAAATATGGAAGGACGTGCCTAAATTGCATAGATCTGAAAACTCAAGTGAACACTTGCTTGTCCAAACTAGAACATCATTAAATTCAGCAGAAAAGTGCTGAGAATGTAGTGTGAAAGCCATGTCAGACTCGTGGCATAAAGACTGTGCTTATGAGACAGATGTCTCAAAGACAATGAATATATGCAAGTCACACTTGCAGCTAAAGAACATTCTTATACCCTTGTAGAAAAGTTTATCACCTTTCCAGGCTCCTAAGGTTGTTGTTTTGTTTTTCCCTGGGTTGTGCTGGTGATTGAAGCTCACATGCTTGCAGTAGATTAGCTTGCTGTCATCTTGTTGACGTACTGGTTTCCCATTTTTAATTAAATCTAAATGCATTCCCCAAAAGCCAAGAATCTTCTTGGAGTGAATTTCCCTGGTGACTGGAATCCAACTTCCCGACTTGTTCACTTTCTTGGACTTTTTGCCCATGGAAGGTTACCCAATGCACCAATCTGCAGGCACCCGCCTCTTAATTGTGCACCGTAATCAACCGCTCGTTTGCAGCCCTCTGCAATGACTTAGCTTTGTCCTCCAGCCGAGGGCATGACAGGAACCAACTGCAGGCAAAAGGCACAAAGGAAGCTGAAGTACTGCTGAAAAGCCTCTGCTTTGATGCTGTGAGGCTGACTGAGGTTGTGTGAGTGTAACTTGTTGTAAACTTTGGCTTTCAGCATGTATTTTATAGTATATTGATCGGTAAAGGAAGCATAAAGTGCTGCATAAGCCCATATTCTCTTTGGCAATTTCCATTACCCAAGGCAAAACTAGACTGAAAGGGCTGGGGTCCTAAAAAGCTATAACTCCCCTATAAAGGTGTACATGACCCTGGAGTAATTCAAAGTCAGAAGCCATAGGTACAACTCAGCATTTCACAGGAGTTTGCAGGCTCACAGGAATGAACCTGGGATACACGCCACAATAAACTTCTGTGGGAATTAAAGTGGGTGAAGCAGGAGAAACATTAGTTGCATCATTTGAGGTGAAGGAGCTGCAAAGTTGTTCTGCTTTCATGAAAAAAAAAGGAAGAGTAAAGAATCTGTACTCTTGCTTTTGTTGGGCTTTGCAGTAATAAAAATATGTGTATAAACTCCGTAGACAAGTGGGGGTACTCTGAGTCGCAAGTAAGGCACTTTTGGCCCAATCAGCAATAAAATGGGCTGTTGCAGAAATGAAAAGTGCTGGGGATGGTCTGAGAGAGATGTGGCTTTGCTTGTTCAAGACGTCTGTGACTCGGGTTTTCCTCTGCCTGGAGAACCAAAAACGTAAGCGTAGAAATGGCAAGATAACCGCAATGTTGAACCAGAGTGCAACATGCTCAGGCATTATGAATAAGCTATTACACGTTTGCACTCTGTAACCATGAAATTATGCTTTTGGAAGGGCTGAAACAGATAAGCTTAGCCTTGAGGGTGCTTCAGCCTCACAGAGATGAGCCTACAGTGTGGGTTGGCTCATTGAGTCCTTCCTGGAATATTTAGCTTCCAGAATCCTTTCTGGAGCTTTAGCATCTCTCTTCGAAAATATTTTTTTTTCCCTGTCTTCCTGAAATCTCATGAAACTTAGTCTGCATAAATGTAATTGCTGCAACCCAGTCTGGGTTGAAATGTGTCTTAGGACATAAAGAAATGGTGGTGCGTTTTTCTTCAGGGCAAAATTTCTTACAGTCTTGATAGCTTCTTTCTTTTTAGGAAAAGCATTGTACATGGAGAGAAAATCTTTGATGGGGCAGTGGAAGAGTGAAATAAATATGACTTATAGCTGGTTTCGCTTTTTAAAGGTGAGGTCTTATATTTCTAAAGTGACCGTGTAGATGCTAAAAGGTGTAACTTACAATTTATTACAGCACATTTTCTCCTTTATGTCCAATAAAACAATATAGATGTTCTTGATGATACACCTCTGTCATCACTTGTAATATATACCTCAAATGTATTCCCGCAAACCAGGATACCACAGGGCTGTGTTTGCTTTAGCTTGTTTTACTGGTCTGTGTGGTGGGACGAAGGTTGGAATGAGCTTTAAAAACTTGATGGATAGTGACGCCAAATCAACAACATGGTAAAAAGGCCGTGTAATCCGTGTTTTCCTGCACTGTTTAATCGGACCAAGGTCTCAACCAGACCTGGCTTCCTGTGGATTGTGCTTGTCCAGGAAAACAGATGTATGCTGCAAATGAAGTTTTGTATCTTTTTTTTTCCCTTTACTTGAGGGAAACTGAATCTTCATATTGTGGAAAGGGTGAACCTGGAGAAAACACAAGGAGGACAAACCAGAGCAAGGAGTAATTGCTCCTTCTGACACCATGCCAACTCCAAAAATCAGGTTTTAAAGCCAGGGACAATATTGCTTCTAGAAGTTCAAGCTGCAGCTAATAGGCATGGGGGGAAGGAGCTTGGCTGGTTATCCCACACCTATTTAATGTGCTGCTTACTCCTTGCTGCAGAGCAGATGGCGTCTGCACGAGGTACTGACTTCAGAAGCAAGCATGTTTGCAACCCAGGCAGGGTTTGCCAGCTGACAATATGTTTGTTATACACCTGGTGAAAACTGGGCCAGATTGTGAGAAGGGAGTGATTCTGTGCTTGTGTCCCAATCAAACCAGGTATGTCACTCAGCAAGGATAATTTGCTGTACTTTTTAGGAGTAATTTGATTTTTAATCATTTGTGGTACTTCCATACAGCCATACATTTCAGGAGTTCAAGTAAACCTGACTTAATTCTCTTTCAAGTGCTGCAGGAATAATCAGTGGTTGGGCAGAGCACTGCACAGACTGCACTGGGTGACCAGTGATAGCCAGGGACTTCAGCAAGCTCAGAGCCTTGCTGCATGGTTTTGGCCATGTGATACATCAGTAAATCATTTTTTACCTACTGTCAGGGAACACAATGTAACCCAGAAAGTATTGATGTTCAATTTCCTTACATTTAAACATATATGTAATATGTATATTATATATGTGCTTAACATCTGTATTTAATAGCCACGTATTCTTGTTTATATTGAATATAAAAAATATATAGTGAGTTCGTAATATAGCCAATATAGGAAAATATATGTTTTATGGTAAAATATTTGCTATATTTAGTTCACTACACTTCAGCTTATTAACGTGAATTTTAATTAAGTCTAGTGAAAATGTTATTTGTCTCCTGTAACAGTTCAATAGAGAAGTGGGACAAGTTCAGGCAATAATTGCATTTAATCTCTTTAGGGAAAAGGGAAGAAAAAGAGATATATTATGCTTTCTAGTGGTGAACATTACATCTTCTCAGAAGACATTTTCCTTATTGTTGGGTTGAAAAAGGGACAATTAGATTGTTCCTAAATAAAGTGAACCTTCATATATGTGCTTAACACTACATGAGACTGACTTATATTGGTCTACTCCCACACTTAAATATATAGACATTTTCACCAACATTTTGAAACCTAACAAAAAATGAGGGTAAAATGTCATAAAACCAAAATGTTTTGTTTCTCCATCTCCCTTCCCACCATCTCTTCAGTGTTTGATTTGGCCATAACTAGCAATTAGCTTGTGGAATAAATTCTATTTTGTAGCTTGAAAATGAAGTTCTTGATAACCCTCTGCTTGAATTCCTATTTTGGTATTATAATGTATTTTTGGCCCTGGTTCACTGTTGTCTCTCACTTGGAAGTATCTCAATCGCATTTGAAAATCTCATTTTCCAAAGCTCAGGACCTTACTTGTACTTAGTAGTGTGAGGCTAGCCTTTGCTCCTGTCCCAGGTACAGTCCCAAGTGTATGACCTGGCTGTGGGCTGATCTGGTGGCTTCACTTTGGAGATAAATACCAGTGAGGATGATGATTTCAACTGCTTGGTAGTAAAATCAGGTCATCAGAAATTATGGGAACAGCCAAAGGAGCCAACTTTCAGGGTTTTTGTGTGAAGATAGTAGGGCTGATTTTTCATTGGCTGTTATATACTCATTAGTAAATGTTAGGTGCTTGTGTTTTGAATACTTGTGAAATAAACAACCAGTTTATCAACTGTACTGTAGATGAATGAATTACAGAATGACAGTGGTTTCTACTCAAGATGCCCAGGAGTGCTTGTGGAAATGTAGGTGATAATGTACTTGCTGGAGAGTGAATTGCTTCACTGAGCAGATAAAGAGCTGATAAAGGGCGTTGTTCTGGACTCAGGTGCCCTATTGGTGGCATAATTTGCGTAAATGAATGCAATTTCAGGGGCACACATGGTGGTCATTATGGGGTATTTCTGGAGCGTATCTGGGGTAAGGCAACTCTATGACAGGCACAAAAAGGCCGCTTTCCAAACTGTGGGTATTTTGACTGGTGTAAATATGAATAGCTCTGCCAGGAGAGCACGGTAGATGGGCCGCATCTAAAGACCTTTCAGTGTAATGAGAATTTTTCATTGCTTTATCTGGCATTTTGTTCAGTCCTCTTCCTTGGAATTTGGCTGAGAAGCCTCCCTTAAAGCCATTCAAAATCTGGAGTTAGTCAACTGTTTCCATTTCTGCTTAAGAATATCAGTGTGACATGGAGTATAACATGTTTATGGAGAAGGTTTAGTTTAGATAAATTGTATTTTTTTGCATGTTTACATAGTGTTCTGTTCTAGCCTATGGATTGCTACCACATGACTTATTTATTGCTTTTGTGTAGAAATGAAGAGGCTATTTCTGAAGTGGCTATTTCAGTTCTTTTCCTGTTGGACAGGCTTGTGAACAGCCCTGATTTTTGGGTGACTCAAGTTAGTGGTGGATTCAGACATCCTTCACAACCCCCTAGCACCTTTACTTATTAAAACAGTTATACCTTATCTTAAATGGGATATTCATGTAGCATGAATATGTATAGGAATATATTTGGAAAGCACTGAAGAAAGTGTTGGGTGTGTTCATTTTTAGTATTACTGCAATCTTTGCAGAGATACAATGCCCAGTCAAATGATGCATGATTACTTCTGAAAGGACTCTGTGTTCTCATGTTTTCTACAAGTCCTTTTTCTGTATTAGGTCAAAACACAAATGCTAGGAAAAAAAGTGAATTATTGGTAAAATAGTGATTTTGCTGAGAAATGTTCAACCAAAAAAAAATGGCAAAACATCTCTCCCATCTGTCTCTTAAGCACTATGAACTGTCTTGAGATATTGTTCATTTTTTCATGCTTGGAGAGAATAATAGAGAAGAGTAATAGATTCGCTTCTTTAGCCTGGGTATAGCATCTGACACTTGGAAACGCTATTGCGGTGTTTGCCTTCACTTATCTTCTGTATTCTTATCTCTTGAGCCTTAAGTCACTGGAAGTTTTTTTTTGTGGTGTGAAGGGATTTTTTCATTCCTTTCCGTGTTATGTGATGTCTCTATCATTCACATTCTGGGGAACAGAAAGGCTCTCTAAGAGCACAAGGCCACATTGCTTGGGGATCTCATCTCTGCGCACCTTTGGTGTGCCTTTGATTTGTAGGTAGTGAGACTTAAATCTATTTTAAAGTACACTGTAGCCCTCACCATGAAACACACTGCTCTTGTGCTAGGTTTTGTAGAAACATAAACCAAGAATAAATATATTTTACTGCTTGCAGGTAGGACTCCATTCCAGTTATCCATGATGCACTCTGAGCAGCTGCTGAAGGCAGCCTGGCTGTGAGTGTAGTTATACTAACACCCTCCTGACATCATGTCCTTGCTATTTCTGCAGCTGCCTAAGTGGTCTTGGGGTATATATTGTGATTGTTTGTGATCTATGATTTTTTTCAGTCAGTTGCATTGGTGGAGGGTACAATGGTGACTCACTGGGGAAGGGTCTTGGACCCTCCCCAACATAACTGCATTAATTTGCTAAATGAATTTATTCCCTCTCTGAGCAAAGGAAGAGTTTCAGACCCGGCTCTAGTCTTCGTACACTACCGAGGTACTTCCAAAACCACGATAAGGTCGATCGGAAAAGGACTGGGATAAAACCCAGCTGATGGCCTGGGCTGAGTGCGTGAGGAGCACATACTTGAAATGTCCCTTTTTGGCTCTTCTGTCACTTGGCTGTGTCTCACTGCACTGCAGGACAGTACAGCCCTCCTCCTTTCTTGCAAAAATCTGTGTTGTCCTTTCTCATCATTCTCTTCCAACTCTTTATTGTTTTAGTAATACCGAAAGGATTTCCTGCTCAAGCTGTAAGAGAGGCAGCTTGTAATAATAGAGGCAAGAAACCAGCGCAAGAGATTTGCTGGTTTGACTAGAGCATTTTCTCCAGGAAATCTTCTTCAGAACCTCAGGGTGAGTGCAGAGAAACATTGCAGCCCAGCTAAAGCATCAAGCTAAAAAACCCTAACAGTCCCAGCTCCACCCCCCAAGCAAGTAGAAGCATTGCCCAGGGATCTCCAGTAACTCTGCAGTAACTGCACCCATCCAGTGCAGTGGCCAGCTGTGGGACCAGTGTCCCTTGACTTGCACCCTCTTAAAGGTGGTTTGTCCTCTGCCTTCATGTGATTATCTGAGCACGATTGCCAAGTGAGTGGGAGACGAATCTGTGGATATTGCATAGTGAAGGGAAGTGGTTGCATCAGGTGCTTTGGGAGAGAGCTGAGGAGTGTCTTGCATGGTCTTTCCAAAACAGCATGCTCCAGAGCTGTTCCCGAGCTTATTAGCAGTGAGCCCTATTAATTCAAAGAAGCTACTCTAGGACCACTTGGGAGATAAGGGAAGATTAAATAAAAGAGCATAAATGCTTGAAGATGAATCCTGAATACCCCTGATGAAAGGAAACTGGATTAAATGAGAGTTACACCTCTGCCTCTGTTAGCTTCATTTCAGTGCAGGGATAGTTGATCTTCTCCCTGGCGTCCTCCAGCTACCACTGGAAATCAGCCAGCTTCAGGCTAGAGAAATGTTCAAGCCCCTCTGACATTAAGCTAAAATCTTTTCTGGAGGTCTACACTTGAAAAAATAAAAATGAGAGTTGCATAACAGGCTGAGAGGAATATTGATTTAGACTCTTAGCATCAGGTGGCAAAAGGATTGTTTGAAGGGTGGCATGAGTTTCCTAAACCCACAAGTGGTGGTGAAGATGATGAATTGGAGGGAGGGCCCACTGAAGAATGGCATTTGTTAAAAGAAGGTACTTTCTAGAGGAAGGTGTGTCTCACAGAGCACTAAAAACCAGTGATAAAGTGTGAACGATAGTTCTAATTCTTCTGTTGGGCTTTGAAAAATAAGGACAGACCTGGCTGAAATACTTGGACTCCTGCAGCTGGCAGGCAGGGTGATCATGTCCTGGGGGAATTCCTTCTTTCTCTGGGATGTACTCCTGACTTGACTCCAGATTGTCCACAGAAATTTCACCTCTCGGAGGCATGCTGTGAGGATGGTTAGATGCCAGCAGCTACTATAATGGTAGAGGGTTTATAAGAAAACCAAGTGGATGAGGGTTTTTGTTCTCTCAGAAAGTCCTCATGGAAACAAGAAACTAGATTTACAGGCTGCTCTTGACTCACATGCCAGAGCTGCCCCAGGGTATATGAGTGGTTGTTGGATGCCTTGGCTGTCCTGGGAGGCAGAAGATAATCAATGTATGAGGGAAGTGTACAGAAATTGCTCTTTTAAGAGTCTCCCATAAGTAAAAGCAAATTCTTAACAAAGAAGTGTCTTCTCTCTTCCTTCTCGCCTCCTTTTCGTCCTGGCAAAGCTTTTGGCTGTAACTGTGGGGCCTGTTTCAATACACGCTTGTGCCTTAGCTGCAATCAGTGCCCTGTTCTCTTTTGTTGCCTTCCCTTGCAATCCTTGCTGAAGTGCCATTGATGGTAACGCCAACCAGTGCGTTGGCTTTATTTGTGCTGGTCTTCTTGTGTTGTGGTACTTCAGGCCTGGCAGCAACCATCATGTTAGCAACCACTGAATGCAAATATATTCCAAGGAGAATGTGAATAGACTGGGCACAGGCCACCGTGAAAGAGATCAAACCAGTTGCACCACATCCTCAGGTTCCCACGCGTTTTCAAGGCCGGAAAGTACATTAAGGTAACTTGAGGGGTCTAAGCCCACAAAAGCCGGGGACTTTGGGCTTCTGTATGAGGCTCAGGTTTTTAAAATGCATCTGTGTACCTCGGTAGCACAAAGTGCCGCTCTGCAGAGAGTTCCCAGGGAAGTCTGTGAAGTTGCAGCAGATGGGCACAGCCATACGCTGGGGACGGACTGTGCTGTACCGCTGAGTTGTCTTTGATGGCTTTCTGACTTGCGTTGTTATTATGATTACTGTTACTGTCAAGGCAAAATGTAGGGATAGTGCAGCAAGACAGAGACACTGATCTGATTATAGTGACAGACTGTGAAAATAAACCTTTCTCAAGAGTAGAGTTTTGACACTACGCATTTTTTTTTAGTGCATTTTAAAAGCGTGGGATATTATGATCTTTATTTTCTCACTGTTCAAAGCAAAAGGTTGGATGCATTAGACACACAGATATGCAAAACTAAGTCCATTAATGAAACAATATTTTTGAGCCAAATATATGCCTCTTAAAAATCTGCTGAGTTTTTGACTTTTTCCCTCATGCTGACAGCCTATGGTAGCAACTGCGCTGCTGAGCATCACAGTGGGAACAATGTGCCGGGCTGTCAGGATGGCAGATCCGTGAAGCTTTGGGACATTCAAAAGACAGCTTCAGCTGCACTGGGCTCAGCTCAGCTTTGCAAAGGCAACTAAATGAGGAGTTGTTACCTGAGCTGGGAGATAGCGAAGCCTGATTGCTCATAGATTCATAACTCGTAGTTGATTGTGGGTTTCAGCAAAGCGTTGATATGGCATGAGGCTTGTAAGAAAGCCAACTTGCAGTCACTAAAGAAGGGAATAAATACTAATTACATATGCAATCAGTTCTTCTGGTGAGACAGTGGTGAGCCTTCTGCTACATTGTCTGTGGAAATTTTTGGTTTTTTGAAACAAAAAAGCTATTGGAGAGTACTTTGGGAAAAAAAGGTCTTGACATTTTTAAGAGGCAGAAAAGAAAAATAACATACAGTGTTTTTTTCCCCCCACAAATAGTGAATCTGCTATGCCCGTGCTCCATATTTCTGTCAGCATTTTCCATTTCCTTCCTATTTTTACAGGTGAATTTTGCATGTGAATTATGTCATTACATGAGGGGAGACACAGGAATTGCCTTGTTTTACCCCAATCTGAATGCCCTTCTGTTAGGAGGGTGCTGGGCAGGGAGTGCTTGAGTTTGGACAACTACCTTCTGTGTTGACCATTGAATAATGTGCATAGCAAGCAGTGTCACTTGCACCTGGGATGTCTCTTCCTAGCAAACGTGTGGCCTAAAGGCCAGGCTGATTTCTGAGTCTCTGTGGGAAGAAGGGACTGTGATCCTAATGGCAGCCACTCCAGCATGCTTCCCACTTGCTTCTCCTCCTCAGATCCCGAGCTGGTGGATCCATCCAGAACCAGCCATACTTGGGCCTTCAGAGAAAGCTCCGTAAAACCTGGTTGTACATGCTCCTGTTGCAAATTTCCAGCATGAGAAATGCCACCAGTGCAGACAGGTGGCAGTTGCCTGGCTCTAGGCTTTAATCCTTTTTTGTACTGTACCTCCTATGGCCTGACTTTTGCCCAGCAGGCAAAAAAGATGTTGACTGGAGGTGCCTGTGGGACCTGAGGCCAATGCACAGATTCACAGCAGCCAGGCAAACAAACAGCGCAACAATGTACCCTGCTCTGCACCTCACTGCCCCCCAATTCCCTCATGTGCCTTTTCGATCCTTTTGGCAGCCTCTCTGGATGGCTGAACCCTAGGCTATGAGGCCAGGTGTTAAATACAGGAATTATTTATATCCAGGGGAGAGGCACCGTGCCATAGGGCACCAGCCTTGGTCCACATATGATGCTGCTACTAGATAAAAGGACTTCTTGTTGCTATTAGCTGCTGACCTCTGCCACCTTGTGGAGTTGATTTTCAGAGGTCCAAGAGGTTCTGTCGTGAAAGAAAAGTTTTCTTTTGGCTAGTTTGAATTCTCCGTGAGTTGGTGTTACATGCTGGCAAACTTGGATGGATTTTTGCTTTGTTTTGTAAGCCAGTGCCAGACTTGGGTCTGCTGGGGTTGGTGTGGGGTGCTATGGGCTGATGGGAGCAGGTTCAGGCTGGCTTCTGCCTTCCTTACAGCAAACGCACGATCTTGGGTTTGAACAGCCACAAAATTTCTTTGTTTACTGAGGTGTCAGGTATGGTAAACTGTGCCTTGGTTGATGAAGATTATCTCTAGAGAGGCTGTTATCTAACAGAATAAAGAACATTTATTTGTATTCATATTTAATAAGTGTGAGGCAAACTCTAAGCTGCATCAAATGAAATATGGATTCCCTGTTGGGTAGTGTTAAATCTATGATGATTTATAAATATTTTACTTATTTCTTTGTACACTATATGGTACTTCTTAAGATGGAGAGTGAAAGAAATTTGTATGATATTCCACCAAATGGCTAAATAACATTTGCACTAAAGAACAGCAGATAGCTGCTCAACCAAGTAACAAGTGATAGGACAAGAAGAAATAGCCTCAAGTTGCACCAAGGGAAGTTTAGATTGGATATTAGGAAGATTTTTTTTTGCTGAAAGGGTTATCAGGCATCAAAATGGGTTGCCCAGGGCAGAGGTGAAGTTTCCATCCTTGGAGATATTTAAGAGTCCTGTAGATACAGCTCTTAGAGATGTGGTTTAGTTGAGGACTTGTCAGTGTTAGGTTAATGATTGAACTCAGTCTTAAAGGTCTTTTCCAATCTGGGCACTTCCGTGATTCTGTGAAAATTGTGCATGTTTATTCAAGTGCAGGTGTAAAATAGACTTGTTTGCCTCAATCCTTCCTGTTACTATGGATCGCTTCTTAAAATGTCAGACATATTTTCGTCAGTTGCATTTTTAGAGTGCAGGTACTGCGGAGGCACTGGTTGGATTATTCCAAGGTGTTACCTGCACACTCCATTTTGGAATACCCAACGTGCACTGAAGGAAGCAGAGATTTTCCCACAGAGAAACTCTTTTGGCTTTGGATCACTTGCTGCTGCTGTTCTCCCACTGTTTGCCCTGCCGTGACTCTTGCTGTCATCAGCATGTTTGCAGGACTCGGGCACTGCAAACAGCAGGTGCCAGCGCGGTATGTACGTAAGGGGGATCTCTGTACCAGGGTCGTGTGCTGTGCTTTGCTGTGTCAGGGGAGAGGTCTTTTATGAAAGTGAATAACTTTCTGCTGGGATCTGTGTCTGTAAAGGGCAGTGGGAGAGGGATGCTACTTATTCCTGACTGTTTGGATTATGTCACTCCTATTTCTCAGCAGAAATGTTCCCCCTTTGCAAGTGAAAAGAGGATGTCTCAGGGAGATCTATTTACAGTGTTCTGACCTGCGCTCCCAGTGGATTCGGGACTAGCAGCACACCCAATTTCCAGCTGTGAGGAGTGAAAATGTGCTCTGCCAAGCTTTCTGTATCACTGCCAATTTTTTTCTCACAGTTCAGATGGTCATTTTTTAAGACATTTTATAAAACTTCTCTTTAAAGCAAACCGGTGCCATCAGCCTGGATTTAAATGAATGTGTGTGCTCAGGTAGATACAAACAATGCAATAGAAAAATAAGATTAGAAGTGATTTGGGTATTTTTCTAGTCTTCAGGTGGGGAGAGTGAACTTCCTCCATGTACAAAGTAGGAGAATATCTGACCTGGTAAGTGCTTTAGGGCACTACATACAAAATAGCACATTTTGTAAATTGATTTTAACCCTCCAGAGCTGCTGGCAGGCAGTGTGATGGGTTTTAGGAAGTGATGTGGTGCTTGCACAAGGTGTGTGGGCCTTGAAGTGGTGGTCTTGGAGGGGACTAGAAACTTGCTGTCATGAGGGAAGGGCCAGGCTGGGGAGCAAAGAGTGTATTGTATTTTAGGTGTAAATGCTCTGCTTCTCCTGCTGTTTTGTTACTCCTGTGATTATGGAAACAGCACTTTCTACCTAAGAAAGGCACAGAAAGCTGGTGATTCCTAGGCTGGGGAATAGACCACAGTCTGTGAAAGCTGTGGTTGCTTCCAAGTGAGAGGTGATCAAATGCCACCCAATGATGTAGCCTAATTTTACAAAGCACATCACAAAACCATTTTATCTCCACACAAGTGGCAACACACATGTTGGAGGAAGTGCTCTGGGTAAATTCAGCAGCAGAGCAGATTCGTCCTGGAAAATGCAAACCAGGAGGCTGAAGCATGGTGCAAGACCTGCATCACTGCTCCGCAGGGCTGCCTCCATGAGAGGGACACTGGCCGGGGCATCACAGAGGTGACTGGCTCGTCACATGGGACAAGCATCAGCCACAACTCCCACATGCAATCCCTGTCCGCTCAGTTTACAGAAAGCCACGACGAAAGGTACTTTTGCAGAACTCATTCATGACTGAACTTGATCTATGTTGTTTTCTCTTTATATCCTCAACTAGTTTCCCAAAACAGAGACAACCCCATGTGCATCCCGTCTCTCGTCAAGCATGTAACAGTGCATTGAAATACGCGAGTGGAAACGAACTTGTCCACATCCGCTATCTGCAGATCTGGTTCACTGATTTTAGACCGTTTGTGTTAAGTAATTTTTTTTCCTTTTCATCTCTCTTGGGTGCACTACACTGGCAGTGTCTCTTGCTCTCAGACAGACAAAATTCACAGCACTTTGCTGCTGTTATTAGCAACCTTTTATTTTAGAAGAAAGATTGGAGATGTACTGTATTGGTAGTATCCAGCTCTTTGTGACCTTGCTATTGGGAAGCATCTTGTTAATAGCTGAGTGTTTGCAATAGATTTCAACTGTCATCACTTTGATCTAGGGATCGGCAGGTGACTGAGAACAGCTGCAGTAGTGCCCCAGTGTGGGAAGAAAGGTTGGAGTTGTGTTGTTCACCAAGTGATTGCACTGCAGTTTTGTTTACTTGATTGTGCACTTTGGCAATTGAACTTAACTGCTACACAGTGATGGAGCATCACAAATTCATCTCCTGCTGCATCTTCTCGTTAGGAGAGATTCTGCAGGCAGCAGGTGGTGTTACTCTGCACCAACAATCTGCTTGTTTTTGTCCTTGTATTTTCATATTTTCATACTAATTGCTATCAAGCTTTTCTGATAAAGGCTTTTGAAAACAGAAGAGGTAAAACAAAGTTAAAAAATCACAGAGGATGAACTCAGTGGTGCTGTTAGTATACTCTTCCACTTGCTGCCTGGGTCTGTTCCGGGTCACCAAGGAGAATAGGGCTTCAAAGAAGTTCAATTCATGGCCTGTCCAAGGCCAGTGGTTAGTTTCTAAGTGGAGCTGTGTGCCTGCACAGGAGGGATAAGCAGGACTATCTGTACAAGCTTTTGCTCACCGGGTATTTGAAGCATGATGTCCATCCTTTATGGTGGATTTTTTTCCCTTCTGTGGTTGAGAAAATATCTTCATTCCTCACCCTTCTAAATTACTTCTCTCCCTAATGCCCACCATGGACAGACATGTAAATTTGAAGGGGTAAAGAATCAGCCTGGCTCTTGTATAGAAAAGCTGGAAGTATTGTGTCTGTATGAAACTGTATTTTGTGGGTGTGTCCTGGGACGCTGATGCACTGACTTACACGTGAGCAAATCATGACCAGCTCTCCCCAGCACTTGTGCAAGGGCAGAGCCCACGTGTGGGTCCCAAACTCTCCCTGACCATTGCCCATGCTACTTCTGAGGGACTTGTCAGAGTTCAGGAATTACTGAAGTCACTTACACTGTCTGACCTGGAGCACTTGAAACTATCCCTGGCAAAGCAAAATCAGAGGGATTGGATTTATTATTGGAAATATTAGAGCTTATATTAAGCCACAGAGAGTTATGGTAGAATATACTTTATCATATTTTAAGTCTGTAACGTAAACAGTTATAGATTGTTCTTATCTGAGTGCTTCCAAACGAGATTTTGATCACACCTAGCAGGTTGCTGTTCCAGCTGACGGGATAGGGAATCCAAGATAAAATACTGAAATTAAATGACCTTCCCCTCTCTCTCCCTATAGATAATTTACATTTAAGCCCAAATGCAATCCTAGATTTCACAGCTGGGTTTTAGCGTAGACTAAACCAAAATCTTGGATTCAGAACTTGGCAGTGTTCAAAGTGCAGTAAATTAGATCATAGCTTATTCTTCTTTCTGCCTTAAATGAGATGGCGTTCTCGGACAGAACTCAGAATAAAGTGAAGAAAGCTCCACAGAAATGCTGTGATTCGCTAGAATATATATTTGTTCCATTTCTGGAAATCTAGAGGAAAGTCAGGGAAGGCACAGAGATTGCCCTAATAACATTGGCAGTAATAATTGTAATGAAAACAAAACTGCTTAGTTTTTTTAAATACAACCATTTAGAATCTGACCACAGTTTGCAGAGGTTAGTTCCTTTCTTACACTGCAGATATATTTCTGCTAAAACGTTATGTGTTTAGCATTGATTTCCATTAAAAAGACATTAAGACTATAGGAAGGGTTGTTTTGTTTTGTTTTTTTCACAGCAATTTTTTTTTAAGAAGAGCTGTATGTGAAATATCAGGACTAAAATGATTACTCCGATGTTTGAGCAATACTTGGACTAGGCATGCAACACCTTTTGAAATGGCAAAAATAACAGGACCACTGCAGGGCTGCTTCTTGTCTGCTGCCTGTTTGGTGTCACTGAGCCAAGGGCTGTGCTGGGGCAAGGAGTTTGCTGAAAGCCTGGGGAATGGAGTCCCTTCCTGGCCAGGGCAAGGAGCGGTTACAAACATGGGACTGACAGCCATAGCACGAATGGAATGAATGAGCTCCCTACAGTTTGTATCGAAGTGCTGGTGTGTAATATGTCCTTATACCAAAAATGTGAGATTTCTAGGGTGTGAAAGCTGTTGTCTTTATTATGCTTCCCTTCTGGCAAAACTCAGGCGAAATCATAAGAGCTATCTGGACAAAGACAGAAACGTGAGTATTTTCAGTGGAAAACCTTTGACTTCAGATTTTATCTCCTTCACTGCTCTTGAGGGTACACGATAAATCTTCCCTAGTTATTTTCGCTTGAGGCAATGATGCGCCAGAGTAATATGTTATAGCTTACCATGGTGCAACAAATATCTTCAGTTTACTTTTTTACAAGGCTACTAATTTTTATGGATTTCCAGAACTGTTTATGAACTGAGGAACAGCTGTATGACAGAAGGGAAAATAAAAGCCTCCAAGCTCTGTACCTTAGAAATACCTACAGTGAACAAGCAGTCAGAGCAATGCATTTGTATTTCAGAAGTGAGTGAGATCCTTCACAGCTGATCCTTCATCGGCTGCCAGTAGTACCAGACAGCATTACTGTCTACACAAGCTTTCAGCTCCAGGAGAAAAGGTGTGCTCTAGACAACATTCCCAAAATGCTGCTTACAGTGGGTTCGATAGCAGCTGGGGCAACAGACATAGGAGCTGTATAGCAGAGTTCATCTTCAGCACGAGGAGATGTATATACAGGGACTCACCTTGCTCCTGACTTGTTGCCATGTAATATGCTACTCTTTGGATTTTGACTGTGTTTTAGAGGAACAGGGGGATTTTCTGGTTTTCTGGTTGATATTTCTGGTCCCCATAGCAACTGGACAACATACCACAACCCAGCTGCAGAAGACAGTAACACTGTTGAGGTGAGTGGCTTGTGCTGTCCAGATGACCCAGACTTAGGCCATATCCAAAAGCTTTGTAGGTGACCGATAGTCCCTGGGTGATACTTTGTGTCCTTTAGTCCAGATCTGAGATTTTTGCTCTAAGACCTCTGAGCAAAAAGGACATGAAATATGGCTTCTTTTTGCTTGAAGGAGCCCAAAAGTCTTGGAGGAAAATCAGTTTACTTGGCTAGGAGAGCTCTCAGCTGGTGGCTGGCCTTTGTCCAAGCTCTATCCCTTACAGGGACAGGCAGGATAATTTAGCAGATACTGTTACAGAAGAGTGGGATAACATATTCATGAATATCCAAGTGACTGAAGAGCTTAATGCGTAAGCACTTCGGAGCAAAAATCTGTTTGGTACTTACTTTTTCCTCCTGTTGAGCAAAGGAGTGTATTTGACCCTGTTCTGTGGCAGGCGTCAGTTCAAAGTCACTTTGAAAAAAGGACGAGGGAAAGCATCAAAATAGTCCACGAATGTCTGAACAATATGATTTCTTTCAAAAGTACACAAGTTTTCTCAGTCCATGGATATAATGTAACTGATTCGTTTTATCAACAGCTGGTTGAATTTTTCATTTTTCATCAGCTTTTTTTCTTACTGCTTTAACAGTTAACCTCCCTATCACCTCTGAGTGTGTTTTGGGTGATTTTTAAGTGCAATTTCAACACCACACTTCTTTCAAGCCTTGAAGACCTATAGTTATTAATGTCAAAACACAGCAATGGAAAATACTACTTTACTTGAGCCCTTTTTGTTTATTTTTACTATTGCTTTAAGTTTTCTTGGGATTTAAGGATCTATGAAAGCCTTCTATGTGTGCAGCTGCTGGTAGGAGCCATTGCTTTGGTGTGGTGGATAAATGAGTTTTTCAGTTCTTTCCAGTTAGTTGCTGTGGTAGAAAAACCAAGAGATGAGAAAGAGGACAGAACGGCACATGCTCTTCTCACTCTCCAGCTCCAGCGTGTCAGCCCCTGCCTTCAGCTTTGCAACGTGAAAACATTTTGTTGTAGTGTAAAAGTGTTGCATGAAGCAAAACCATTTGTGGTATGAATGTGCCTGGGGGTAATTTAAATGAATCCTATGGTTTGTGTAGTGTTTGTAGGATGGAGGCTGGTTTAAATTTGGTAGCCTTCCATTCAGTGTATTCTGGGGGATTTTCATTTGCTGTGGCCTTTTAGCTGTGGGAGACCAAAATAAATGGAATATCAGAAGAAGTTTCACACAAGGATTAAGCATTTCCGTGTTTAGCAGAGAAACGATAAAATCATTCTAAGAGTATGGGAACAGAATTACAGAACGCAAATTGTAAGTCCTAAATGTCTAGCCTTGTTTCTAACCTGTGCTTAGTGGAACCATGTGGTTATCCTGCTTTGAAGTCTGAAACAGCTGAAAATTACTGCTGCAAGGGGGTCCGCTGCTGTCCTGGTCAGCTGTGCTCTGGCTGCACGCAGTGAGTAGTTGGGAAAATTATTCACGGGAGAACTATAAAAGGTAAGACTCTGGCATTGCAACTATAAGATCTGCTGTTTGATTTTTTCAGAACACTTTAGACAAATAGTGTCAGGATTGATTTAGCAAAGCTGATCCTGCCTTGAGGAAGGGAAGAGAGTAACTGACCTTGTAGAATCTCTTTCTACTCTTCTTCTTTACGATAGTGTTACCATTCTGGTCCTCTGGGACCTAAAACTGCACCAGACTTTACATCTGAAAGTCAGCCTGAGAGAAGGTTACTAAAGGCAGAACAAGAGTATGAGAGATGCATTTGCAAAGTTATTAAAATGTTATTATATGACATAATTAACTGGAACGTTTAACCATAAGAAACACACCTGAAAAATGTCATGGTGTCTTTTTCTTCCCTGATCAACAATGGCTTCAGAACATATGAAAAACCAACAGAGCCCTTTCTTCCCCCTCTCTGTAGCAGGTGCAATTGGGTAACAGATTAGCAGTGTGACATGTACTCCCTTCACTTTCCACTGGCTGCTGCGTGTTCCCATGTTCCTGCATTACATGGAGAGGGCAACCCTTAGCTGCCACCCTGATTCTACCAGAGCTTTGACAATTGAATAAACTTTTCTGTATTTATTATGGAGGAGTTACTTACACCTGGTGACATTTCTGCTGACTGCTTTTAAAATTTCCTCTGCTTTAAAGTCAGCAGCTGTATCGTAGCATGACAAACAAAACTATTAGTGAAGAAAATGTGTCCCGAAGTGTTGAATATAAAATTGTTTAATGGTAAATAATACAGTCTGCAGAAGTATACCAGGGAAATGGACTAAAAGGAGAAATTGGATTTCATGTACTCTTTTTTTTTTTGTTGGTTTTTTTGCAGTTAGAGGAATTGATAATGCAGAGTTAGTGAGAAGGGTAAGAAAACTCAGGGGAGACAACAAACACCAGCAGATATACCTCAGGTACAAAAAAGCCGAAAGCTTTTGGAAAAATGTTCTTTCTTTTACTTCTAGTTCTTCTGCTTATTGTTTGTTGGGGTTTTTTAAGAAACAACGCATTTCTCTCTTTTATCTCCTCCTCTTTCTTCTTTTTCATCTTCTTTCTTAAGTATCTCATTAGTTTCTGCTATGGAATTGTGCAAGATCAAATGTTGTCACCCTGCCCTGTTGAATATCTATCTGCAAACGTAATATAATCCATCACAACCCCAAATCAGGGTAGTGCAGAAATAGTGCCTTACGCCTTTGAACTGCCAATCCTGCAGCAAAAAGCAGCTGCTGGCATCGTGTGCCATGCCACAGTTTTGCCAGCACAGTCAGCAAGGCACAGCACTAAGTTTTGGGATGCGCAAATGAGGCAAAGCTCATGCCTAAATGTGTGCTTGCAGCTATGCTTGTCCTACACCATGTTGAAGGTCCTATATCAATTTATTAACTCTGAATCTGTTGCACTCGGAATCTCCGTTTTCATGATGACAAAGGTGGAAAGTGTTGTGGGGCTTGGGTGGGGGTTTTTTGCATCCGAAACCCATTGGAATAAAGCAGTGACTAAACTTTGTAAGAAGAGTGTGTTGTTCCTGGGACAGGCTTGTGCTGGCAGGTATCCTGTTCAGGCTCATGCTGCCCCCACTTCAGCAGTGCTCCCAGTTGAAGGGACTGACTCTGTAATGGTCTTTATAAATGAGCAGCATGAAGCTCCTTCCAAGCCCCTTTCACTCAAGATACTGCTCTGCTCTCAAGCTGCTCTCTTTTAGTGAACTTGCCATGACTCCAGCAGATTTACCCGTCAGAAGGGGTTTCTGACAGTGTGGTGCTAAACAGTTTAATTTCAGAGTTTCAGAGATCAGACCCAATAATTAGTCTTAGTTCTTCTAGCCCTCCATTCAGTCTGTCATTTTTCCTGACTAGCACTGAGACATAGCAGGGAGACTTCTCGGTCACAGATGTGTAATCCCATTAAATATGACGGGCCAGATTTCCAGCTGCAACCATCAAGGACGTCAGATTTGGGGAACAGATTGCATTTGCATTAGCATAGGGTGCAGTTTAGGTTGATTCCGTCTTGTTCCTCTTCCTACGTGTGACATGCAGGAGCAGCTATGGTAGTTAATGCCTTCAGAACAGTCCACTTCAGTGAATGGGGAACCTGCCAACATTCAGCTATTTAAATAATTCATGGGTCTACTGATAATTGCTATTTCAGTTTTTCTGTTTCATTTATTCTACAGAAAGGCTGACAGGGCTGCTGCTTGATTTTTCTTGGTTAAACAAAAAAGTGTTTGCTGGTTACATAGCATCCCTAGGGAATCCCTCAAACCCAGACAGGGATGCTCATTATTTTCCACTGGCCATGACCACTGGTCTGTGTTAAGACAATTTATTGTTTCTGTGTTTACTGTCAGAGAAGAGTGAGTTTGTTTTGTCTTATTTTAAACCTCCTTGAAGCCTGTGCATAAACATTCAGCTGTTGCTTGGTGGTACTTAAATTAGAATTGAGCCTTTTGTATGCTATGGGGATAGGATGGAAATACTGCACTGAGAATGCAAGCGAATGAAAATAGGATTATTGATAAATGTATGTGTGTATTTAGTGGACCTCCTCATGTGGAATGTGGAAATTTGAGGAAATGCACACACCTGAATCTGTCCCCTTCACTCCTTACCCTTGAAAATTTGATTCCTAATGTGTTAGTGTAGCAGCAACAAAAATAGAAAACCAAATTAGAAAACAAAAATACAAGCATGAGCTGAAATGAGTTAAAAATTCTTGGAGATTATGTCATCTGCAGAACGAAACATGTAAATGGTTGTCTTCCAGCAAGGGTCTAGATGCAACTGAGGAATTAGAGAGAAAATAAGAAAGTGTTTTACACTGAAGTAATCCAGGGAAGTCATATACTACAGGTTTTTTTTAGGCCAAACACCAGTTTAATTGCAGGAGATAAAATTTCTCCTGTCTTGCTGCAGGACATGCCAAGATTACTCTCTGTTATTTCAGGGTCTAAGTGTATGTGCATAGGTCATGTTTTATTTTCCAGATGCTTCCTGCAAGCAGGATATTTGCACCTGCTGCAGGGTGGAGGCCTGAAGATGGCTCAGGAAGGCAGCCATCTCCAGTCTGAAACAGGAGGAATAAAAATCATGGCACAACTGCTGTTTTATGAGGTACCTATCAGCTCCTTAGTGCAGAAAATGGAAGGAAGCTGATGGACACCGTTGCTAGACTCAGAAATAAAACAACAGTGACATGTATTTAAGACTCGAGGAGGCAGGAGAAAAGAGAGAAAAAGTGATTCCTCAGTGCTAATCTTGCTCAGAACGTGTAAATGCGTTCAAGGGACATTCAACCACTTGTAAAGGAAGTTTCAAATGGAAGGATTACCAAAGGCTGTTCAGGAGGCAGATGAAAGAAAGTGAGAACCAGCAGAGCAGCGCCCCAGTCCACACTCCAGTCAAGGGGATGCTAATGTGGAGCTCAGCTATTCAAAACCAAAAAAGTTGAGGAGGCTGTGCTCCCTGGGGAGGGATCTTTGTGAAGAAGGGAAAGCATTTCTATATAATACACTGAACCTACCGCTCTGTGCAATTTATTCAAGCAAAAGGCATAAAGGAAGGAAGCTGGAAATTAGAATATGCTCTTGTAAAGAGCAAAGAATGAGTCAAAGCTATTTTTAGTTTCCATAAAATTGTGGTTCTATTTAGAATAAAAAGTGGTAAATTCCTCCTCACCATCCAGGAGGGATGAAGGAAAGCTGGAACCTTCCTCTCTGCTCATTTTCTGAAAGATAATCTACCTTTTCTTTCTCTGATTTCTCTGTCCAGTCCACGTCTAAGAAATGAGTACCTGCTGGCTTTTTGTTATATGGTAATGGTGTTTTTTTCTACAAGAAAAGGTGGAAATGGCCCTTCTCGCATACAGCTTACAGGCTGTGGGGCAGGCAGCGAGACATGGCACACACCTGGAGTAGCTCATTACTTCTTTTTGTCCTTGGTTTGGTTTATTGCAGGTGCTAGGGATTACTACCATTTTTAATGTGATAAAGCCTGTTGAGGGAGGCGAGAGCAGGAAACAGGGTTGTGAAACAAATTGGAATTTGACTCTGAACTATCCATAAGGTATTTATCAGAGGGGATGGAAGGAGGAGTCTGTAAGACTGCAGTGGGCCTGCTCCCCTTGGGGGCCACAGGAGGCTTCAGGACTCCATGTCTCTTACTTGTGTGGAATCATAGCACTACACAGCTGCATTTGTTTTTTTTCAACAAAATAGCTGCCATTTTTTGTGAATTTTGATACAAGAACATCTCTTTATGAGACTCAAATGCCTGTCTCTCAAAGATTGTGTCAAAATCTAATTAAGAATAATTACCCTAGCAAATATCTGCATCATTCATTCCTGTAATTTGGTTTGCAAGGCTCAAAGATTTCTGCTGAAAGACATTTTAAATTATCTATGTTTTTGATATTTGCTTTCAAAATCTCTACTGTGATGCTTTGAATCTGGAATTGCTGCAGTCAAAATTTGCAACTGTAGTTGACTCTGAACAGTTGTGCTATTAGTATCGAAACATTTCAGTGTCCTGCTTGGGATGTTAGGGACCATAAATGAAGCATGGCAAGGAGGTATCTGCAGGATACCTGTGTCTGTGGCTGCTCAAATGGGGCAAAACCTCTTTGGCTTTGAGCAAGGCAAGTGGGGAGCACAAATCCTGCGGCAGCGTGAGGTCCCTTCTTTGCTACTTGTTCCTATTTTTGCTTGAATTCCTGCTGAGCCCCCAAGTCTCTTTGCTTGAGCACATCTGGGTTGGCTTCTGCCTTCAGTTAGATGTTGGTTCAATTCTTGCTTTAAGCAGGTTTTCATGAGAACAGCCGAGGGCAGAAACCATTTCCGGAAAGCTGCTGCAAGTAAGCATATTTACAAATCTTGTGTGTTGTATAAGCAGAGAGGGACAGAAATCACAGGAACAACTCTGTCTTTTGTGTTGAAACAAACGTATTTTCTTCTAGGACAAAAACATTACTTTTTATATAACAAATCAGGCTGTTTTGTTGTTTTAATGGATTTATAAATTGAATTTCTTATTAGTAGTGACTCTTCAGTATTGTGATGTTAAATGGCATGAAACTGGTCTGCTGTGTTGCATTCACCTCTTATTGTAAGTATCTTCCTCCCCTTTTCTGAGAGACCAGGTTTTGAAAACCCGTGAACAAGGACATAATAGACAATTTGATTCAGTTCAGTTTAAATGCTAAATTAGATCAATTGATCATTTCATTCTGCTGATCAGAGACTCCCAGTGGAAAATTCTGAAACATCTGTAATAGCCAGACTTCCAGAATAAGAATAAGCGAATCAGACCTGTTTGCAAACTTATTTTTCAACTCACTGGCAGTTACGAATGCCATGGTAATTTTTTTTTTTTATTGAAGGTCTCGATTTGATTGCAAGAATTCTTTTTTTTTTTTTTTTAATTAGAAAAAATGGGCATTGTAGGTGAAAAGCCACATGAAGTTGAAAGAGACCTTTACTTAAGAACATGACTAGAGGTGTTTATTAGAGAGTTATTTGCTCTTATTTTCAACATGGGCCTTGGCGCTATAGGTGTACACTTGTGTGACATGGTTTAAAGCACCTGTGTTCTTCACAAACCAGACAACTTGCCAAGAATTTGTCGTCCCCCCAAAATAATATTTCCCAAAGTCCAGCAGAGATCACTGGTACACATTGCTATTATTAGTCATTATTTCTTGAAAGAAAACAGTTGCATTCGGGAACGGATAAATGTTCTGCATGGGTTAAATTTTGAAGACTTTGTGTAGATGAAGTTTCCACAAAGTTACCTCACTGCAAAAGAGACTTGCGCTTACTGAGCCCAGAGCTCTGCTTAATGGCATTATCAGAGCAGCAGGCTCTTCTACGAGAGACGCGCGTTATGGCAAGGACAGCAATAAGGTCAGTCTAGAAAACTCTTGTGAACCGAAAGCTCCTTAGGCAAAGAACATATTGCACAAAAATCAGGGGCAAGCTTCAATGAGAACATCAGCAGAACTGCAGAAAACCAAAAAATATTAGGAAATTTTCCATAATGGATTCATCTGGACTTGTGACTAAGTACAGCATTCTGGTACTGAGTAAAAGAAACCTCAACTTCATATTTATTATATTTTCCTTTGCCCATGTGGTTTTCATAGGTGCTGGAATGAAAACATAAAGGCAAGCCTATAAACCCCTCTATATTTAAAGTTAATCACGCGGAAATCTCAGTACAACTGGTTTGCCAAGAAAAAAAGAAAATCACATTCTGTTCGTCTTTACTTTTTGTCCTTTTTTTGTATTATGTTTGCTTTCTTGGGCAGGTTTTTGTTTTAAGCCAGTTCCCAACATATTACTATTCATCCGATCAAAACTGCACGTGATTTCAGCTGACACTGACATGAACAATTCCAGACTCGATAGCACTAAGACATGAACAGAAACAGAAATAAAACTTACCTCTTAGCTGAGCAAGTTTGTGGCCACTGGTACCAGCATGACACCGATTTTAGTATTAATAATGAGCTCAAACATTTTGTAACATCTTTTGTGTTTTCTTTGAAATCATGCTCCAGAAGATTTTGAATCTAAGATGGCATTTTTCACAAGAAAAAAAAACAACCCTACAAGTCTTCATGTTGAAAACAAATTGATAACATGACCTGAGTGTTTTCTGCAGACACTGAAACAAGAGGACAAAGAAGTCATAGGGCGCGTTTATCTTAGTCACTTTTTCTCTAAAGAAAACTCTTTTTTACTCTCTTGTTCATCCATAAGTTTATATCTTTTTTACTGGTTGGCCAATTCCAGACAAAGCAAGGCAGAAGAGCAGAAGTCTCACAGATGATTATGTGGAAACTAAGTGGATGGAAGTAACCTGCTGGAAATGTTCAACTCAAATACAAGACACCAAAACTCCTATTCTGCACGCTTGATCAATGTAGCTGTGGAAAGGCTCCGCTGATCTCTCTGTCAATCTACCACAAGGTACAAACCAGTATGAAACAAAGCTTGATGAGGTCTTGAAACAGTGTGGTCCTGAAAACAGCGTGCAATGCTCCTTTGCAAGTCTTGTGGTTTTTTCCTTTGTCTACTTTCTGAAGTAGGTAATCTCATATTTTGGGGAATTGTTAAACTTTAGGTTAGGTTTGTCTTTTGATTAAAATCACAAAATGGTTTCAATCTACCAAGGTTTGCATCCAAGAAGCTTTGCAAGGAAGACACCTGCAATTAGAATTCATTTACTAAATGAAACCCCCCTCCGTAGCAAGCAGGGCTTTCGCAGCCATGGGCCATCCATCTCACACACAAAATGCAGCCATGCAGTCATTATAACGTGAGACAGGTTGTGAGAGAAAAATATTTACTAAGGAGAAGGGAAATTATAGCACTTCTCTGAGTTAAATGTATGTAAATAAAGATACCCTCTGCTTCCATAACCCAATTATAATATTGATGTGTGTGATCTGAAAATTATATGCTGTGAAAATAACATGCCATTACAGAGAGGCGTCTGACTGGCTCTCCTTGATTTCAGATGCATGTAGGATAATTGCCTGCTCCAAGATAGATATTAATCTGAATTGTTCCAGAAGAAAAATGTTTATTTCTATAAAGCTGTTTTAATCCCAGGGCACTAAAGAAACAAAGCCTGTGAGGGAGAGAGAGCAGTTCTCTAAGGGAAATCTGTCCTTTCAGATTTTTTTACACCTTGGAAACGTGGGCCAAATACTGTTGTTACTTCGTTGAGAAGTCTTTTTAGCTGCGAATATCCCCAAACTAACCTGACAAATGATCACGTCAGTAACAGGATTTCTGGTTTCCAGGGCATTTATGGGCTGCCTGCAGCCTCACAGGAGGGACCATCTTTTTGTTCCCCAATGGAGGGTGGCTGTGAAGTTAATGTAAGACAAATGTGGAATGACTCAGCGGCTGTTTGTTGTTGTGCATATATCGTGTGTGCATTACGCCAGCTATACAAGCAGTTTCTAGATCTAGCATGCACTTGTGAGTCAAGTTGATATTTTGAAACAAGGGAGTTTTACGTGGAAAATGAGCGTGCTGGTGGTACCGTGTACTGACAAAAGGCTGATTCTTCCAGTGGCTCAGGAGAGAAGCTGCTGCATAATAAATTGCCACTGTTTGAGTTCGGGAGAAAAAAACATCCCAAGAATCTAATAAGAATATTCAATTCACCACTTTTATAGGCAGGCCTAATTCGGTATGAGTGTTCATGCCTTAAAAATACAGGTTAAGCTCAGTTATTTGAAAAACTCAATTGTAATTCAAATTAAATGAATAATTTGAATAAATAAGTCCAAAGTTGCAGGCTGATCAAGCACTAAGGCAGGACTTGCAGCTGCCTGAATCTCTCTACATGGGATGTGTTTTTCTGTCTCCTTTGAGCATTTTACTTTCTTCTTAGGTGGAAACCCACTTGATAGTTAACAGAACTGTGGTTCACTCTTCGTTAAAACAGAGGTCAGGCAGGACCTTATGGTAGAAAGGGGAGACCTCCTTCGCTTGGTGAGTTACGGGACTCGATCAAGAGCGAGCAGGAAGAATGGGAGATTGCCACGAAGTGCAGGTTGCAGCAGTGCCAGTTTTGTGAGGGATGGGTGAAATTTCCCATCATCAGGTGGGAATCACGTAGGTTTTTCCTGCCACTCAGCATGTTATGGAGGTCACCTGAAAGGAGAGGCTGCCTGCACGGGTACAGTGCTGTCCAGAGGGTACAGGGAAATACAAAGCTTGTGCAGGACGAGGCCTTTGCTTTCTAATGTGTCACCTTATCTTGGAATGTAACTGATAGTTTTCTGCTTTCTGTTTCCCAAGAAAATGTGCTGTGATCAAGGTTGGACTCAAATGCTGAAGTTCTTTTTTGAACTCAGTTCTCTTTGAACTGTGTAACCTCTAAGGAAAGCTGAGGAAGTTTAGAGAGGAAAACATCTTATCTTTTCCTTCTGCTTGCTGGATGGATGCCCTTATTTTGTTTTGGATCATTCAGCTTTATTTTTGCTAGGGAAATGTTATTTATTCAGCTTTCAAATGTTTGGTCAGCTTATTAATTTTTCATATGCAGGAGCTTTGAATATTTCTCTTTGAAATGCCATAACTAACCTCATTTTTTTCCTCTAGGCAGTGTACTTGGTTCTCCACTTATGACCTCCTCCCAAAAGTTGCCTAGAAAAATAGCCAAGGACAGATTCTCCAGCTCACGGATGTCGGGTGGGATTGCCACAATTTATGAAGTTCCTGTTACAGATACTGAAAGGAATGGACACTCAAGATTTAACATGAGGAGGATGTGTGCCTGGGAGAGCACCCAAGACCACAGTGGTCAGAGGGAAAAACCAAGTGGCCTCCTCCTCTACTCTAATGTCTCCTCTGTTGTCCAGCCCTGCTGTCCCGGCAAACCTACCCTCATCAGTGCCACTCGAAATTGAAAATAATCCCCTTGAACCCGTGGAGCTATAGAGATGGTACTATAAGGAAAGTGTATCACCTCCTCCTTTGGCTGAGGGTAAACTGTTGCTTCTCTTTCTTTAGCATGCTTATTGTTCTGTTTCCTACTGTTACTGTTGCTTTACCCTCTGGTGTTGCTTTAACAGGCACAGATGTGTTGTTCTTCAGGGCAAATTCTCAGTGATGCTGAAATGAACCAAATATGGAGGATTTTGCTCTGTTCCTTGTGTATAGTATTTTTCTTGATTTACTTTAGACTTGCTTCCAGATTTTTTCCTGTATGAAAAATGTAGGTACAGCACCAGCATGGACTTACTCTCCTTGCTTGCCTCCCGAGTACATACTGCCCCTTCCTTACAGGCTTTTTTGGGCTTGATTTACCCTTTCCAAGTTCTTTGGCTTTCATTTAATAATAATCCTTAGTTATTTTCTTCTTTAGTTGTTATCTAACAGAGTAATTTTATTTCACCCAACACCCTCCATTACACTGCTGTTTTCTAACTTTCTATCCTCTTTTTTGAGTTCAGATCTGCTGGCTGCAGGCTCCAGCTGCCACATGTAGTGAATAAATGAAGGTTCTCTCATTACATGGTGTGAATCGCCATTTCCTCCGTTCCCCATAACCTGCTGCTCCGGGCAATTCATTTCACACGTCTTTACATTTGGAAGTTGGGAAATGTATTGTAGATCAGTGTTTGTTTATTGGCTTGTGTCCTGTTCTTATTTTGGTAGATATGTTTTAGCGTATTGCGTGCTCACTCCAGGTATTTTCTCCTCCCAGATGATTATCTCTGTGTGGTGTTTCTCCTCTGTGTTTTACAGCACTCCTCTTCAGGGGCTGGCTGGGCTGTAAGTGTGGGGAAACCCTTGTCTCACGGAAAGCAATAGGTTATTGGTGTTCAGGCAGCAGAATACCAAGGGCATCTTTGTGCAAGAACAAGATGACTAATGAGGTTTTTTAAAAGTGCCTTCATGACTTAATAAACCAGCTCATGTCTGTGTTCAAAAATATTTGGAAGCTCAGTCCTCCTGACTTTGAACTGTTTGTATTTTTTATGTGCTTTTGGTCATTCCTAAAAATCTGAGAAAGACCAGAGACATTTGAGGGAGCTGATGTAAACCTGAGAGTGTTCCCTGATTTTACCATTAACACTGTTCCACATCATCAGCATGGTGACAAAGCTGCAGCCCCAAACACCTAAAGAGACATAGTATAGGGTGTCTTAGCTGATCTAAGCTTTTTTTTGGTGTGACGCATTGCAACAGTGATTGCTGGCCCTAAAAATAAAACTTCTGATATTTTATATTCTTTTTTTTTTTTTTTAGATACTGGATCCCAAGTTCTCCCACGTCAGTGTGACTCTGCAGAGCAGTATGTGCTTTCCTCATGTGTGGTGAAGAAGAGAGCTTGCAGACATCCTACTCTGAGGCTCCAACGCACCGCAAAAACACGTTGTCATCACTGAGTCACAATTTATAGTTAATATCTGCAAATTCTGGCAATATAGAAGTAAGTGTAATACCATCCCACCACAACAGAAATTTTGTATGCAGACACAGACTTTACTAGGATATAATTGGTACCTATTGCTCTCCTTTCAAAATACTGCATTCAAATACATTCTCATGGAAAAAGAAACTGATGAATCTTCAATACCAGGAGAGTCTGAGACCATCAACAGAATTTTGATGAGTATCAGGCTGCATTTCTTCTCTTGCAGTGCTGCTAAAACATGGTCTTGCCCAGGGGGGGACTCAGGAGCCAATATATCCATTTAGAAAAATGAGTTTGTGGTACCAGTGGAACAAAGTATGGCAGAAAGAAAAAATGTGTTCTTAAAAAGCCTACTGTGTATTCAGAAATCAGACTGAAGGAGCTGGGCAATGATACAGCACAGGAAAATCAGGCATTCAGGGTTGAGCACAGTGTGTGTCATGGAGCTGGAAAACTGGAACCCCCTTCTTAGAGGGGCGCCTGTAGTTTTGCAGCTTTGTAAAGGGATCGTGAGGACAGTGGTAGAAAAATTAACCGATATGTGATTCCTGACGGGTTATGTTGTTCTTATGTGCTGTATCAGTGAATGGCACTTAATTATGCATTAACAAATACAGGTGACTGGTACCTTTGTCGGATACTCTAGATTGACAAACTAAGTCAGCTCACAAAAGGTGCTGCCTTAGCCATGGCTGCAGAGAGAGTGGTTCTTACAAAGTGTCCATGCAGAGCTGGTCTGTCTAGACAGCAAACATGCCTTGAATCTCAGTAAATTATACTGTTGTTCAAAGAAAAAAAACCCAAACCCTGAATCATTTTGCTGCTCTTTTATTAGTTCAAATGTCATTCCTATTTTAATTCATATATTCCTAGCTAATGTTAAGACAGGTATTCTGCAATGTGGCTGTTTTAAATTTTCTTCTAGCTGTGCTTCAGTTTTTGTTGTTGCTTTATTGTTGATTTTACTTTCACAAATGATTAGAAAGGTTTATTCTTCTTTTAATATTAGTCCTTAAATACTTACTCACAATAGCGGCTCTCAAATGCTTATTACATTGGGCTATGTGATGAGAAATAGTTCGCAGTGATGAATCTGGTGGGTGATCTATATATGTATATATACACATCTATACACACAGACACGTATGCTGTCAGTGTTTTTGCTACTTGTCTTGCATTATCATTTTTATAATTATTTCTTTAATTGCAAACAACCAGATGTCACAGGAGCCACACAAAGCAGCCATCAAGAAAAGATGATTTGTTTGATAGCTATATCAAATGGTCATGCATGTTTGGCACAGTAAGTTACTGCCACCACTCAGAAGGCTTTATCCTGTCAACATGGAAGCTGTATTATTGACTTGCCGTGTCACCATAGTCCAGTAATCTCCCATTTCCTGTCAGTAAATCTAATGTGCATTGTGGTGACTGAAATACAAGTTGGGAAGCCTGACACAAATAATGCAAGGAAAGCTACCTTGAAACTAATTAAAAAACAAATGAAAATAAGAGCAGATGCTGTGATTATGACTAAGGTAACATTGTTCGCTTGTGATAATATGGTATGTTTTTTCATTTTATCTTAATCAGATTGATGTTTACCCTAATTGATTATGGATACACCCAACAAAGTTGGATGAAGAAGCAACTGAAACTCATCAAGGTAGTTTTTTTTTCTATCCTACCACTTGGTTTAATAACGTGCATCTAAACCTTACTCGGTTCAGGGCCAAAATTTCCCGTCCTTAAGAAGGGCAATCAAGGGTACATGCCCTTTCCTCCTGGGAGGACAGTGAGACTGGAATGGTGCTGAGCACCAGTTAATGGCCTTCTAGCTCAGGATTGGGGATTCATCCTGGTTTGCAGTGGTTCAGTGAGAGGAAGACCTGTTAGGCTGTGGAACTGCAGTAGTTGACAGGAAAACTGGAAAAAAAAACCCCACATTAGTTCAGATAACACACTTTCAAAACTTAGCGTTTTACTTCTAACAGAACTTGGGATAGGAAAAGCAAGGCATTTAATAAGGTTGTTGTCCTGATTTTTTTTTTTATTTTTTTTTGCGTTTTCCCTTCATCGTGATGTCTCAAATGGAAAATTCAAAGGCAAAAATGTCATTTTATATTAAAACATGGATCAGCCAACAGTACAAATTCTTCCCTGGGGTGACTTTCATAGTGTCATGCCAGGAACAAATTTGATTAGTCTCAAGAAAGGACAAAAATCCCCAAAGGTCTGCAGCCTGTTACGTTGATTTGGACTTATTGGCAACTCCTTCAGGGTCTCCCCTTCCTTAACAGTGCTTTGGAAAGTTCAGGCCTGGGATGAAGGTGACAACTCTCTGCTCCAAGAAGGTCTTTTTGTTTGTCTCTTGGATAGCCAGTTAAAAGCATGATTTCCTCTTAAGCCTCCATACCACTGTATGGCTGGGAGCTTTTCCCATCCTTTAGTTTGAAAAATTGATAGCTTTGACATCCGAGTCTGAATTATACTAACTGGTAACAGTTTGGCAATCTCGCTACTAATGCTCAGATCATTCGCAGAAATGTCAATAGGATCTCCACAACTTCCCCTTCAGAAGGGCAAAAAAATGTTCTGATTAACTAAGACCTCAGTGGACTCAACTAAACTTTTACACACTTAGCCAAAATGAAGCTCTTCTTGGATACATGACACTTGACTGTTTGCTGTTTTGTCCTGAATATCTTCAAGCTGCCGGGTTTTCTAGAACGGAATCCAGGAAGCTGTGGGCATTTTTCAGAGATGGAATGGCAAGAGGCAGCCAGGATGGGAGATGTAGGACTGAGGGATATTTATGATTGATTGAGAATATTCTCATCTGAGTCTGGGTTCTTTTCCATTCCTATCATCACCTGAAAAGGGCTTGAATGTGGTGGTTTGTAGTGAGACAGTCTTTAGAAAACAGGAAATGTAAGCCCTAGGGAAGAAATGTAAAGAACCTTTTGGTTCTGTTTGATGCTATGAAGTACTGGAATAAATTGCAATGTGTTGCAGTGTGTTAGTACTCTCCTCCTACAGGAAGACTAAATTGTAGCAGCTCATTTTCTTTATCCTGAACTCTCAATCTTTGGTCTTGCTACTCTTCTATCTGCAAACAAGTCAAACAGACGAGTTACTGAAGCCAAAGCCACAAAAGTGGACTCGGTGCCAAGGTTCCTTTTGCCTCCTGGCAACCTGCTTGGTTTCCTACTGTCCCAAAAGTAAACAAAAGACTCCCAGTTTGCTGAAAACCAGATTCTCTGCAGGACAGTGTATTGCATTGCCACTATACCAGCCACAGTGGATGTTCTCATAGAAAACAAATCTGGTAACTAACAAGGTACAAAGAATTATAAATTAACTTGGTAAAATGTTTCTAACATTTTCCCAGTGGTATATTAACTAGAATCCTACTTTCCTTCCACAAAAAATATATTTTTTTGTAAATACATTTTAATACAGACAATTCTGATTCTATGCAAAAAAGTCAATGTCGCATTCAAACAGGTTTTCTCAGTGTAGCATTAAGATACAAGCAGACATCATAGGAGGCATTAACACAGTGATTCTAGGGAGGCAGTTAACTACAGCTTGTGAACAGATACACAAACACACAAATGCTGTGTGCTTAGGAAAATATAAATAGCGTATAGTCACAGCAGGCAGCCCTTCTTAGTATTCTGATGGGGACAAGGAAGGGACTGGAGGGAGGAGAGGGTTCCCAGCTCATCATCTAAGCCCTGCTCTACAAACGACAGCTGTGCTGTTAAAATGAATGTTAATCTGGGTATAGGATAACAATGAAGGTGAACTTCAAAACATCTTCATTTCTCAAACAAATTTTATCTCCTTCAGATTTTATTAGCGGGTGGATTGCTCCAAACAAAGGGGATTACCTGCCCTGCAACTGAACTAGACTAACGAAGCAAATAGGAAGGCACTGAACTCATAGCTGAGGCTTTACTAGCCACCGAAGGGACACAGTAACTTGCTATTCAGGGTCATCAAAGAAGAACTTAGCCACTACCGGGAATGAACCAAACGGTTACAGAATTCCTATCCCAATTGTTACAGGGATGGAGTCTGAGTAAGCACCGTCTTTATGACAAAAATCATGGAACTGTCCCTTGTCGAGCCCTAGGGAAGCTTGGTACTTGTGTCATCTGACAGACGTCTCTCTAACCTGTGAAAGACACATAAAGACTTTACAGCTCTATGCCTCAATGATTCACTGTTCTTTTAAAGTTTTTCCTAATATCTGCCTTGAGTTTTCTGCAGTATTAGTCTACTGCTCCTCGGCCTCTGGGCTGACAAGTGCTGATGCCTGCACAGCACTCCCTGGCAGGCTGGCTACCTCTTTCAATTCTGGTGGTCTTTCCTTTGACTAAAGCATGTGATAGGCTGAAAGAACTAGTTAGCATCCAAGTTACACAGTAAAATCTTTTAGGTGTGTAATGCACATAGGGAAAAGGAACTATTGAAAGCAAAATAAGCTGTTAGCTGTTATTTAAATGATCCCAGGAACATCCTTGTTTTCTGGTAAAGAAGAATGAAATTTCCAGCACAGTTAAATACAAGGGCTAGTGAACACTGTAAGAGTGAGCATCACATACTGTAAATATTGTAGTTTCTTCTAACAGCATGAGATAGTTTATGTGTCTTTCATCCCTGCAGATGTACTTTAACTTACTACGTGTTAAAAGGTCAAATTTGCTTTTTCAGTTGTCATTATGTAGATACTTGCGGTGCTTTTGTAAATGCAACAATCTAAATAATTCATAAGAGCAGAGGCGCCAGCTGTCGGTGCCACAACCAGGTGAGTCCTAATTCACAGCAGTCTTCTCTTTCTTGAAGACCACAGAGGATGTAGCTGTGCACTAACTGCACCCAGTTGGGGTATGTTGCTGGAGGCTTGTTTGAGTTTCACGGTAAATCTGGCAGTTGAAGACGAGACTAAAATAGGCAGAGAAAAAACAGTGATCAAAGGGAATTTTCCCCTTGAAGTAACCTGGAAAGTGCACCTTAGGTGCTTAATTAGGATCAAATCAGGCAGAAATTGTATTGGAAAAAAATATTGGCACTACATCTAAAAATAGGAAGTCTGTGCCTTGTGTAGGAGCAAGTTTGCGGATGACAGGCACAGCAAAAATCAATGCTGTAAAGATAGACTCATGGTATATGAGAATAGCTGCTGCTATTTGCTGCCTCATGCAGAACCTGACATTCAGCACATAGTTGAGTGTCAACTGTTTAGGAAATTGCAGACATTTTTGCCTGAAATGACTCAGTTTTGAGAATGAGTTTGGACTCCTTCTCAGCCAGGATGTTAAAAGTAACTGTGATTCTCTCCCCTGTCCCTGGCATTGCATTATTATTTTTGGGGAAGCTGTTGTGGTGGTGAGTGTTTGCTGGAAATTCCATCTCAGAAGTTGTAAGCTCCCTGTTCAAGTGTTCTGGACCCACCTCCGAGAGCACAATCTGGTGACAAAAATCAGCAAAATCACAAATTCGGGGGTCAGTGGCAGTCTTTCACCCTCTTTACAGGAAGGCCTATATGTTCTTCAACTAGAAGATCTTCATCTTACTGCACTGAAAAAAATAATACTGCTGCATGAGGCTTATCAGTCATTCTTTGATTTTTCCTGCTCTCTCAAGTCTGCGTGGGTCTAACCATAAAGGAATCTGGAATAGCAATAGGAACAACGTAAATTCTGTTTTTTACCTCCTCTGAATAACAGGGAAAAAGTAATTTCCAGCTGCTAGAACTGATTAACACAGTTTGACTGCAAACTTATAGCAGCTGTTAAATTATCCCGGTTTAGCATACTTTGTGTCTATTTGCATACAGATTTGACAATGTAATTGTCTGCTGACATAAAGCACATCAAAAGGAAAAAAACATGAGTAAATTCAGAGAAAGAGTTCTTACAATCTGCTTCTGCATTTCAGTCAAAACTCTGCCGTTTCACAGCAGAAGTTGACTTTCTTATTCCGTAGAGCCAAGTTGGCCAGCTAGAAGCCCTGGAGCTAAATTTATTCTCTCACTTGCACTGTAGACCCAAAGTAAAAACATTGTACTGAGTGAAGGTCACATCACCTGTAATTTAAAAATACGCTTTACATCCACATGCACTGTTAGCACGCTTTATTTGTAAGATGCAATGACTAATGACATCGCGGAAGCCGACCCATTCTGCCTTGGTGTGAGAGTCTGAGACCGAGTGGGGCTTTGACTTGAAGCTGGCAGCGCGTCTCTGCCAGCGCTGGAAGCGACACGCGTTTCAATACCAGCTGCAGTGGAATCAGGACTCGTGGCAATCACGACTGCATTTGAAAAATTTCCTCTCCCTGTCTGCCCTACTTTTTCTGTTTCATCATAATTTTGAAGCTTCAGCATTGGGCTGATTTTGGAGGTGTCTAGCAGCAAAAGAACTATACTTGATAGGAAAATATGTCGAGAAGGGAAAAAGCTGACTTTTTCTCTTGAAATTATGTCCTGAGTTATAATCCTTTGTTAGAATTATATTCTTAGAGACGTAGTGAAAAGAACTGGGTTAACAATCATCCTTTTTCCAGAAAGATTAACAAATCTGGAAGGGACCGTAATTGTTTTGCTTCTGTATTTAAGGCTGTGTGATTTAGAATTTAAAAAGTACACCCATAAAAAAATCATCATCCTTTCAGGTACATGTATTGTTTCCCTTTTTTGCCCCCACTATGTAAACTGTTTGGTGCTGAAAATGTCTGCCACGAATCCTGGTACCGTTTGTCACCATTAACGGTGAGGTTTGTGGTGATCCCAGACAGCAAATTTTGCAGGAATACTGGTGCGATCCTGTCCCTGCTGAGGTCAATGAGAACCCGGTGAGTCCAGCTGCGGGGTCAGTCAGCTGGAGGGAGGCTGGTGCCTCTGGGCAGCAGAAGGAAAAGAAGTTATGAAATTGTGTCAAGTGCTGTTAACGGCAGCTTTGTTAGGTTTGGTAACAGTTTTTTAAACACATATTCAAAAGGTGTATTTAAAAGATAAAACAGATGCTTTGAACCTGTCTCTTACTTAAAACCAATGACACATCCGTTCCTCAGATAACACCCAGACAAGTGTTTTGACCAGTTACATGGCAAAGACGTTAATATGATGAACCAGGAAACGCTCTTTAACCAGACAGAATATTGGATTTTCCATTCATTTTAAATATCTGTCCCTTTACACTAGAGATGTCAAATAAATGACAGGCAGGCAAGGAGAAGCAAAACTAAAGCTAGACTGTAAGTAAGTGTTAATTAAAAGAGGATTTGGAGTAATCAGAAAGGTCTCCTTTGATATGTTACATATAAGCCGTAATCAAAGATCCATTTTGATTTGATTGATGTGGCTATTTGTAATGATTTCTGGTGGATATTCCACCATGATGAAGTGCCTGAAATGTAATCTCTCCATGGTAGGGCCTTGTCACATGTTATAAGTCACTGACTGCATCGGTGTTCTGAACTGACAAACCTGACGTTAGCAAACCTGTGCTGAAAATTAGGGGTTATGATGTGAAAATAAGTGTGTTACACAATACCTGTCTGTTGACAATCATGGGAATGTAAGGAACCGACACTGCACCCAAACCCCACATTTTGTTTCCACAGACTGAATTAGCAGATTTTGGAAGTGTTTGACAGTGTTAAATATTAGAAACAAGAAAACCATATGCATATTTACAGTGTGGCTTGGGAGAAAATTATGTAATTGGTTACCGAGTAGAATTTTACACCAAATCTTTAATTTTGTGTGTGTATGAACATACATGCATGTTTGTGTTAAGAAATGTTAAGAAATATGTGAGATATATATATATATATATAAAAAATAAAGCTATAAATATTCCGGAGTGATATGGATGTCTATGTACAGGTGTCTCTATATGTGCATGCCTGTATACACATGTGTATATATATATAGATGCTACTCCGTGATGCAGCCCTAAATATTTCATAGAAGGGGTTATGCAATTTAGTGTCATTGTAGAATTCTCCTTTGATCTGACAGTTGTTGCGAATTATATCGGAAACTTCATGAGCATGTCAAGACATGGTAAGTGCAGCCTATTTTTATTTTCTGTTGTTTCCACCCCTCTCGCTCTGTCCTTTCTTCCTCCCTCCCTCCTGCCCTTCTTACATGTTTCCTTCCTTCCTCCATCCTTGCACCCTTCTTAACCTGTGCTTTCCTCCTCTCTCCCTCCTCCTCGTCCTTCCTTCTACCCTTCTTAAGCCGTCCTTTCTTGCTCTCTCCCTCCTTCCATCCCTGTTTTTGTCCCTTCTTCCTCCCTCCCTCCTTCCACCCTTCTTAACTTGTCCTTCCTGCCTCCTGTCCTCTGTCCACCCTTCTTTTCCTCCTTTCCTCCTTCCTCCCTCTTTCTGCCCTTCTTACATGTCTTTGCTTCATCCCTCCCTCCTTCCACCATTTTAATCTCTTCTTCCTTCCTGTCTACCTCCTTCCACCATTCTTAGCCTGTCCTTCCTTCCTCCTTCCCTCCTCCTGCCCTTCCATCCTTTCGTCCCTTCTCCCTCCCTCCTTCTGCCCTTCTTCCCTGTCCTCCCTCCCTTTCCACTTTTCCCTTTTAGACCTTCCTCCCTCTATCCCTCCTTCCACTCCTGTCTTTTCTTCCTTTCCTCCTCCCTCTTTCCTTCTGCCCTTCTTACCTGTTCTTCCTTCCTCACTCCTTCATTCCACCATTCTTAAACTGTCCTTACCTGCTCCCTCCCTCCTCCTACCTGTAAAAACCCGTCCTTTCCTCTGGATTGCAACAGATTGGATACATTCAGATCAACATTTGCATACATTTGAATCGAGATAGATACACTCAGAATAACACAAAAACAGTCGGATGCATTCAGATGTGCTCAGATCAACATGGATACATTCGGCTGCATTCAGACCAACAGGGATGCACACGGAAACTCAGATCAACGCAGATGCACTTTACACAGTCGGATACACTCGGACACATTCAGACCAACACAAATACAGTCAGATGTGTTTGGATCAATGCGGATACATTCAGGTACGCTCAGATCAACACAAGTACAGTCAGATGTTCAGATACATTTGGATACATTCAGATACACTCAGATCAACACAGATACTCTTGGATAGTCAGATATGTTGGGATACATTTGGATCAACGTGAATACACTCTGGTAGGGTCAGATACACTCTGGTAGGGTCAGATACACTCGGATACATTTGAATCAACACGGATTCACTCGGATACATTCAGATGCACTCAGAACAACGTCGATATGCTCCATTGTGTTTGGATGAACTCAGATGTGTTCAATCAGATCAACACCTGTACAGTCAGATACGTTCAGATACATTTCGATACAGTCACATATACTCAGAGTCGGATCAACAGAGATACACTCGGATCAAAACGCATACAGTGAGATACAGCCGGATACACTCAGATGAACACAGATATAGCCAGATGTGTGGATACAGTCTGATACAGTCAGATGAACACAGATACATTTGGATACAATTGGACACGGTCGGATACATTTAGATCAACACGGATACACTTGGATATGCGCTGATCAACATGGATACAGTTGGATACACTTGGATACAGTCAGATCAACATCGATACACTCAGATTAACACGGATACATGCGGATCCATGTGGATACAGTCAGAGCAACATGGATGGATTCCAACCAATTCAGATACACTCAGATACAATCTGATCAAGGTGGATACAGTTGAATAAACTTGGATCAACACAGATATTCAGTCAGATCAACAGGGATAAATGTAGATACATTCAGATGCACTCATATAGTAGGATCAACATGGATGCAGTCGGATACTCCTGGATCAACACGGATACTGTCGGACACACAGGGATGCAGTTGGAGACACTCAGATCCATTCCAATAAAGTTGACACAACACGGATACATTTGGATGCACTTGGATACTCGGATCAACATGGATACAATTGGGTACTCTTGGAGCAATATTGGTACAACTGGAGGCATATGGATACACTCAGATTATCACAATTATGTTCAGATCCACATGGATACAGTCAGCTACGTTCAGATCAAAACAGATGCGTTTGGTTACAGTCGGATACATTCGGATCAACATGGATACACTCGGATGTGTTCACATACACTCAGAAGAATCCGGATCAATTTGGATACAGAGATATTCGGATCAATATGGATACACTCAGCTCCGATTGGATCAATACGGATACACTGTATCCATACATGCATCCAAGTGTATCCATGTTGATCTGAATGTATCTGACTACAACCTTATGGATCCAAACGTATCTGACTATATCCAAATTGATTTGAATGCTTCTGAATGTGTCTGTATTTATCCAAATGCATTCAAGCATATCTGAACATATTCAAGCCTATCCAGAATCTTTTGGAAGAGAATCTTTCGGAAGCATTTGGATACACCCAGCTTGATTGATTGATCCGAACGCATCTGAGTGTATCTGAATTCTTCCTCACACTTCTGAGTGTCTCCGAATTTTTCCAGAAGAATCCAGATGTGTTCAGATACACTCGGAAGCGTTTGGATACACTCGGATCGGATACACCCAGAAGCGGTCAGATCAATTCCGCATGTGAGTGTATCCAAATACTTCCGAGTGTAGCCGAACACTTCTGAGTGTATCCAAATTGATCCAAATGCTTCTGAGAGTAACCGAATTGATTTGAAATCTTCCAAGTGTATCCAAATTGATCCAATCACTTCTAAGTGTATCTGAGCCTATCCAGATTCTTTTGGAAGAATTCAGATACACTCGGATGTATTCAGATCAATTTGGCTACACTCAGAAGCATTCGGATCCACTCCAAAGTGTCCAGATCAATTCAGCATGCAAGTATATCCAAATACATCCAAGCATATCCAAATGCTTCCCAGTGTATCCCAATATCTGAGTTTATCTGAATGCTTCCAACCATATCCGAATGCATCTGAGTGTATCTGAATTGATCCAAATGATTCCGAGTGTATCCAAATTCATCTGAACATATCTGGATAGGCTAAGATGTGTTCAGCTCAATTTGGATACACTCAGAAGCATTAAGATGCTTTCGGATCAATTCGGTTACATTTGCTAATGCTTGGATACCGGGAGGAGGGATTAGAGGGTGTTGTCAGCAAGTTTGCTGGTGATACAAAACTGGGAGGAGTGGTTGACACACCAGAAGACTGTGCAGCCATTCAGAGAGACCTGGACAGGCTGGAGGGCTGGGCGGGGAGAAATCTTATGAAATTCAACAAGGGCAAGTGTAGAGTTTTGCACTTGGGAAAGAATAACCCCATGTACCAGTATAGGTTGGGGACTGCCCTGCTGGAGAGCAGCACAGGGGAAAGGGACCTGGGGATTCTAGTGGACAGCAGGAGGACCATGAGCCAGCAGTGTGCCCTCGTGGCCAAGAAGGCCAATGGCATCCTGGGATGTATTAGAAGGGGAGCAGCAAGTAGGTCAAGAGAGGTCCTCCTGCCCCTCTACTCTGCCCTGGTGAGGCTGCATCTGGAATATTGTGTCCAGTTCTGGGCCCCTCAGTTCAAGAAGGACAGGGAGCTGCTTGAGAGAGTCCAGCGCAGAGCCACAAAGATGATGGAGTGGACCATCTCCCTTATGGGGAAAGGCTGAAGGAGCGGGCTCTCTTTAGCTTGGAGAAGAGGAGGCTGAGGGGTGACCTCATTCATGTTTATAAATATGTCAAGGGGGAATGTCAGGAGGATGGAGCCAGGCTCTTTTCAGCGATGTCCAGTGACAGGACAAGGGGCAATGGGTGGAAGCTGGAACACAGGAGGTTCCATAAAAATATTTAAAAAAAAAAAAACAAAAAACCACACCCCCAACTTTTTCCCTGTGAGGATGACAGAGCCCTGGAACAGGCTGCCCAGAGAGGTTGTGGCGTCTCCTTCTCTGGAGACATTCAAAACCTGCTTGGACACATTCCTGTGCAATTTACTGTAGGTGATCCTGCTCTGGTGGTGGGGGATTGGACTAGATGATCTTTGAGATCCCTTCCAACATCTAACACTGTGTCTGTGTTCAGACCAATACAGATGCTCAGATGCGGTCAGGTCAATTCGGATACACTCGGAAGCACTCGGACCAATACAGATATAGTCGGATAAGTTTGGCTCAATATGGATACAGTCAGATACATTCGGATCAATATGAATAACCTCAGAACCAATTGGATCAATATGGTTAGAGCTGGATACACCTGGAGACGTTTCAGATCAATAGGGATACACCATATCTATACATGCATCCAATTGTATCCCTATTGAGCAAAACACATTCGAGTGCATCCGACTACATCTGTATAGAGCCGAACATGTCCAACTGTATCCGTATTGAATGTATCTGACTGCATCTGTTTTGAGCCAAGTGCATCCAAATGTATCCGAATGCATCCTTGTTGTTCTGAACGTATATGACTATCCGAGCGTCTCCAAACACATCCAAATGTATCCATGTTTATCCAAATGCATCCAGGTGTATCTGTATTGATCCAAATGTATCCAACTTTATCAGTATTGATCCAAACATAACCTAGTGTATCCGAATGTAGCTGCGTCCAAGTGTATCCATGTTGACCTGAGCGTATCTGACCATATCAAAACATATATTCAGCTGTACTTTGGATGCATTCGAATACATTGGGGCTGGTTTAGCTCACTCAGTTGAGCGTGGTGCTGAAACATCAAAGGTTGCAGGTTTGATTCCCATTCGGTCCTCATGCGTTGCCTGATCTAGTTGAGAGGCATCCCTGCCCATGACAGGGAGGTTGGATTAAATGATCTCTAAGGTCCCTTCCAGCCCAGGCCATTCTCTGATTCGGATACACACGGATATGTTCGGATCAATACAGATATACTCTGATATGTTTGGAGATGTGGACAGACTCAGACATCCTTGGATCAACATGGATAGCCCTGGATACAGTTGGACAACCTGGAATGGAATCCCTTGGAATGGATTGGATCAAGTCATAATGGATCAGATACAAAGCGTATCAGCATGCATTGGACTGGATCAGGTCAGCATAGAGAGAACAGGAGTGGGAGGGACAGAGAGGAAGAAGGGAGAAAAATAGAAAGAAGATAGAGGAAGAAGTGAAAAGAAGGGAGAGAAAGAAAGGAGTGGAAAAGAGAGGAGGAAGCAATAGGAGGGAAGGAGAGGAGACAGAGAGGAAGGGAGTGAAATGGAGAAGAGGAGGGCAGAGAAGAAAGGGAGAAAAAGGACAAGGCAGGGAAAAAAGGAAGAGAGTGGAAGAAGGGAGAGGAATAGAGAGAAAGAAGTAAGAGGAAGAAAGGAGAGGAACTGAGAAGTGAGAAGAAGAGAGAGGAAGAAGCAAGTGTAAGGGAGAGGAGGGTGGGAGAGAAGAAAGGGAGAGGCAGAAGGAAGAGGAAGGGAGACAAGCGAGAGAAAGGAATGGAAAGGGAGAATCAAGAAGAAGGGAGAGGAATGGAGAGAAAGAAGTAAAAGGAAGAGAGAAGGGAAATGAATGAAGAGGAGGAACAGAGAAGAGGAAGGGAGTGGAGAAAGGGACAGGAAGGGAGATGGGGAAAGGAGAGGAAGTAGGGAGAGGAATGGAGAGGTGGAAGGGAGAGGAAGAAATTAGAAGGGAGAGGAGACAGGGAGTGAAAGAAGCAAAAATGAGAAAAGAACAGAGGAAGAAGCAAAAGGAAGGGAGAGGAAGAAGGGAGAGGAATGGAGAGAAATGTGAGAGGACTAAGGGAGAGGAATGGAGAGTAAGAAGCAAAAGGATGGGAGAGGGAGAGGAAGAAGCAAGAGGCATGTAGAGAAAGAAGCAAGAGGAAGGGAGAGAGGTGAGGGAGAGGGGGAAGGAAAGAGGGGAAGGAGGGGGAGAGAGAAGGAAGGCCCAGACAATTATCTCTGTTTTTATTTCAAGTTCCACAATATACACAACCATATACCTTTTTTTCTCAGGGGTAGAAAAAAAAGAGAGACACAGCAGTGCTCCCTGCAGTCCAGAGCACTCTGGAAATATTTACAAGGGAAAATTGCATGTATGTCGGTGGAGACATAGAAACAATTCATGTTAAATTTCACAGACAATTTAAGCTCTTTTAGCATAAAACCACCCCTGTGCACTTGTCATTAGGTAGATGTTCAGATACAGTTGCAGTTTTCCTTCCAGTAGATGATTTTCCAATTAATTCATTTTAAGTTTCTAACTGGACTTTATTGTTGTCATTCCTTGTGTTTTTTTCACATCTTGCAATTTGACTTTCTCTCTGAAGCACCACTCATGGGATCACACAGCAATTCCAGTTTTATTAAAAAGAAAATCTTTGAAGATACCATGCAAAGATTGAAATGATGAATGTGAAAAGCTAAATATCCCAGCAGTTATTGTATTTTTAAAAACCTCATGAGTTTTTGATACTTCAGTCATGATGATTTAATGCTTAGAAGTAGAGGGATTGATGAAGACATCAGACCAGAGCTTAGGTTCTAAAGATTGCTGTATGCAAAACAGTGAAGGAAAGTCATTTTCTACCCACTTTTTAAACTGGTTTTGTCTGTATTGGGGTAGGGAGATACTTTTAGGCAAAAACTCTTCTGCTGTGAGTAAATATTAAACTACCATATTTTAACATTCATTCCCTATAAAGGAGTTTCCCAAGGGGAAAAAAAAGCAAAAGACCATACACAAGACAAGGCAAATGACAGATGTATTATTCTGGCCGTAGGTGCTGCAGCACAAGCCCTTGAGACTGGATTTCCCTTTCCTCATGCCCCGTCTGCCAGCACGGTCACTCAGCCATCGGTCCGGTCCTTCTGTTTTCCCCAAACCAGGAAGAGTTGGAGTCTGAAACACAGCTGCTGCCAGAGGCACGGCAAGCAGCACCTTGTCACAAAATAAAACGGTTATAATTTACTGAAATAGCAGCAAGAAATGCACCAGTAGCGCTTCACTCTGCAACACCCGCCTCATGCCAGAGAAAACAAATGACACAGAGTGCAATAAGAAGGAAAAAAAAACAACAAACAAACAAAAAACAACCAAGTGTAAAAGAGATATGATCAAACATTCCTCATTGGTCTCACTCAAAAGTGCTTTAATCCCAAAGAAATACTTTCCTCTTGCTTACAAGTGAAATTTTCAGTGCTACACAGACTGCCAAGGAAACTGGATTCACCTACAATGCTACATGTTAGTTATTGCAATCTGATTGTTTCTCTCCACCCACATATACCTTAAAATTAGCGCTGTCCTTCGTGGTCCAGTTTCCAGGATGGAATGGACATTGAGGACATGGGAATGGATTTGCCACCTGAAGGAAACTTTAAGACACTCTAATTTTCAAAAATAATTTAAGGAAAAAAATAAATTTTAATATTAATTCAAATTTAATTTAAAAAAAAATGTAACTTGATGCAATCAAATTCTAAGCCTAGAAAATTTTGGATGTTTAATTTACCTGTAAAACTTGAGCAAGATCTAAATAAATACCTTAGACTTGGGAAAATCTGAAACTTCTGGTGAAGTTTGACAAACATCCTATTTTCCACCTCAGGATGAAGTTGACTGAAGTGAATAGTTTTGTGGAACTGAGCTAGTTGATCAGATTTTAAGCGGGTTTAAAAACTGAATATCAGCAGGTGATCACAATACACCTGTAAGTTTGATTACCTAGCCTGAGGGCTGACAAGTTTTAGTACAGATATTCTTATACTTCTGTTTTTTCCCTACTGCTGCTTAAATCTGACTAAAATGATTGAAGCTTAGTTGTTCCAACCCACAAGAGCAATTTTTTTAAAGTGGTTTCTAGAGTCACTTCTGAGGTGTTTTCAAAACTACATCTTGATTTCTGAGCCTTTCCCCTCCTGAATGGGGATACTGGTTCCCTCTTTAGAAATAGCGTTAGAAATTGGATTAATTCCATCCCAAAAACAGAACCTGCCCCAAAATGTATTTAATCTCAGGAAAATATTAATCGGTGTCTTCCATAAGCTGCTATGATCTCACTCTGTCATCTCTCTAGTAGTTGCCTAGAAAATACTGGGAAGTACGTACACACACACACGTACACTTCAAAACTCAAACCTAATGGTCAATTGAAAAAAGAAAAGGAGAGTTTTCAGAGAAAGAAATAACATAGTTGTTTGTTGACAGCAATAAAATGTAACTTGTCACCAGAGTTGATATGCTGTATTAATGGCCCTTTTGTGAAAACACGGAGCTGAATATTATAAATACTGATGTGAATACACTGGTTTTGGAAGTGGGTAAGAGGCGACTTTTAAAGATGAATACAAAATTGTCTTCAGCATTTCTCCAACTTGAACTGCCAATATCCCCCTTTAACTGAGAGCCATTATATTTACTACCAGGCACAACTTTTGCTGCTGATGCAGCAGATAGGTCAGGGAAAAAAATATTCCTACCTCCATGCGATAGCCACAGCTGTCAACACACCTAAGGAACAAAACCGAGGGGCAGATCTCCAAATGAGCCTGAGCGTTAACATATGTTGCACTGTATCTGGGCTTTTTAAAATTTTTTTGGTGTGTAAATATCTTGATGCTCACAGTGACAGCTCGGTTACCATGGTTACCTATCAGCCATCCTCTACCTCACTCTGAGGAGCCAGAGTACATCTTCTGCTCCTGGATGCATCCACATGGGCATTCCCTTGACCAACTCGGCAAAGTCTGTGGGATCAAGTGTCTAATTGGCATCCAACGCCCGGTATGTGTTCACAGGGAGACGAATGTGACAGCGTTCTTAGTACTTCTTCAGAAACAAAAAAAAGATATCACCCAACCCTCACCAGCCTGTAAGAGTTGCTCCCAATTTCCTTCCACACAGCAACTGTTAAATAGATTCTTTTGGGGAAGGTGAGGCTAGCTAGACTCTCTTTGACTTAAATGCTGAAGTCTTCCTCAAGAGCTCCCAAGCCTATGTGCCACCTCCCTGCTCACGGAGCTGAAATTGGTTTATTCCAGTACGTGCTCTACAGAGACAGGTAAATAGGGCTTGCTGAAAAAAGACCTGTGCCAAAAAAGGAAAGTTAATTTAAATCCAGGAGAGAGGGAACTAAAACTGTAATGCATATCCACAAATAGCACCAGCTGCTGCCATGAAGGGACAGTTTTTGTTTCAGATAGGATATAATGCAATGGGGGATCTTCAACGAGCCATTGTGCAGGTGCTGCGTTAAGGCAGAGTGAGGCAGTCCTTCTACATATCTGCGTAGGCACAAGCCTCTGTGAAATTATCACATGCAACCCCCCCCCCCCCCACCTCAAACATTTGCGATATTGTCAGAAAATGAAGAAAAAAAAATTTACTCGCTTTACAGATGGCAACCTCATTGGAGATGCACGTCAAGACTTGCCACTGTGACACCAGCGTGTTCTGTTCAGCACACGCGTGATTTCTGTCTTTCGGATGGGGGAGCACAGATGTACAGCACCATCCAGTGAAGCTGCAGCGCGGTGGCAGTGGCACTGCTACCGACCCTCAGAATGCCCCGATACGATTTGCGGCAGTTCTGTCAGTCATGAAAAACAAAGAGAACAAAAATAACCCAAGGAAGTGAATGTGAGACTTAAATTTACAGAAAATTCTACAATACCAACAAGCAGTTTTGACCTGCCCTACAGCTCTGTATTACAATAGAAATTCAAGGTCACAAGCATTTTTATTACCATGATTACTCTTTTTAAACAGACAAATTCATGCTTATAATTTAGGAAAGGTAACACACACTATTTTGAAATGGTAAAAAGCATAATGATAAAAAGGATTCTCCCATTTGTCAGATGCCATTCACAGCTTACAAATGGGACACTGAAAGATGAGGTGATATGGCCAAGTTCATAGAGGAATTTGTAGCAAAGCTGGAGCCAGAGAGCACAGCAGATGATTGCTTTGCTGATATTTGAGCTGCAAGAACCAAAGCTCCACCTGCAGTGACCTGGAGAAGAGGGTGAATAGCAAATCTGAGTGGAACAAGCACATAAGGAAAACAAATGCCAAAATAGCTTTTAAAAGTATAACTCAAGGAAAAAAAGGTAACGTTTCAGGTGTTGATGGGCACTGTCTTTATACAGGGGATTGCTGGAGAATTTCTGAGCAATCTATATGAGGGAGTACAGCGAGCCAAACTAACAGATCCTACAGACTGAACAGGTTTGGTGTGTAAGGGGATTCAACACTAAAGCAAGAGGAAAAATGCAGAACCTAAGCCAAAACTACTTGACAGAAAGATCACGTCTAAAATGGTTTTAGCTTTTCCACACATAGGACAGAAGACTGTGACGTTAAATACCAGTTACTCTTTGTCATGCTTTAGCTATAGTAACTCACAAAATTTATGCTTAACACTAATATAATGCTATACATTATACAGCATATATATGGCATAGGAGAGACATGAACAAATAAACACTCTTTCTTACATCACAGAAGAACTTGGAGACTGTGACCAAGATTCAGAACCGTAGTCTAGGCTGTTACAAGTTAAACACTAAAAAAACTGGTGTCAAGCATGGTTGAAAGAGCCAGTGTTGTAATTTCACTGAAATCTAGGATATAGTCTCCCTCTGAGGAAAATGCATTCAGAACACTGGGAGGCAAAAATCCAACCCTAGTATACAAATGGGAAAATCCAGTTATTTTATCCTCTCTGTGGATACAGAAAAAAAATCGTGCCAATTTTTGGTATTACAAAACTGTACTGGGTTCAGCTAGGATAGGGTTAATTCTCAGTAAAGGAGCTATCTGGGCATAGGGGGTCGCTAGGATATTCGATACCATCGTGATGTCATGCTGGGGTATATATATATGGAGTGGTCGGGGTGGGGGCTGGCGCTCTTTCCCGGTTTCCGGTCCGGTCGGGTGGTGAGCTCCGCGTTACGTGTTACTCGCGTTATATCTGGTTAAACGTTACTGTTATTTCACTGTTATTGTTACCATTTTATGTTCACCATTAAACTGTTTTTATCTCAACCCCTGGAGGCCTTTACCTGAGCTCCTTTCGGGCTCTTCCCCTCACTCTCGGTAGGGGGGGGGAGGGGGCGACCGCGTGGTTCCTTTGTTTCCTTCCCGCCGGTAACTCGGCTCGAACCACAACAAAAACGCTTGTCTAAATTCAGCCAATTTGTCTAAGAATCTACTAGTACTAGTATAACTGGTAAGGTTTTAACTACAAGACATAAGTAAAAAAACCCAGCATTTACAGAACAGCAGCAGTAAAGGAAAAGGCACTCCAGGTCCAGAAAATGTGAGCTTTCTGACATCCGTCTTTAAGTGACATTATTGAAATACATATTCAGGACTTAATCCCAGAATCCTGTTTTCCAAATGTTGTGTAGTATAAGAAAAAAAGTCCTGAATTTTTAATTGGCGTGTACTTTAAAGAAGAGTTTGACTGCAGAGATATAACAGATAGATATAGAGGGGAAAATGCCAGAAAACAAACTCCTTGACCTACTTTTGTAAGAGAGAAGACAGGCACAACACAGTATTTAAAAAAAGATACAGGAATATTCCAACAAGAACTTACTCCTACCTGCAACTACCCTCAATCCAGCTGTAAAGCTCAGTGCCAAAAGTCTTTGCAGCATCATGTTGTATGTTTCTATGGTACTCAGATAAAGAAATCAATGAATTTTATTCAGACAAAAGCCGTACCACACATTTATAGGACTGTTGCAGATTTGAGAACTGGACCTAGATGCAAATAAATTACATAGCCCATGGCATTCCTTATGCAGCATAGCTCCACGAGCAGAACACCACATTCAGCTAGCAGCAATAAGGACAGGAAGCCAGACAGAGATAAGCAAATCTTTATCTCATAGATTTCCTCTGCCTTGCAGATTGAAACAGCAGCCAGGAGCTAGAGTTAACTTTAGCAGGCAATCACTATTGCTCCAGGATTTTATCACTTGGTTTGTCAGACTCTAGGATGTGGATTTTAATCGGAGTCATGATGGGCAAGGACCAACTTATTGAGTGGTAAATTCAAACAGCAACTTTCTGAGTTGAAACCAACAACTTAACTGTGCCAAATTATTCAAAACTTAAATGTTTGCTTCCCCTAGGTTTAACAGTTTGGGTGACAGGATGATCCCTGTAAATGTCCACAGGAGATGGGAAACTCGATCCAGCAAGGCCACCTCCCTTGTCCTGACATGCAGTCCCTCATCCAAGGATTATTTCTTGAAGTCTCTCTGCAATCCTCCTTTCAACCATTACCTCCTTTGCCCTTCCCGGCCCATGAAACCTGGATTTCTTCACCAGTCCTTCTTCCCAGCACTTTGCTGGGCACACGACTCCAAACCACATGGGCTCTGGAGGAAGCCAAATCCTGCCTTCCTGTGGTTTGAGTGGCTGCTCTACCCTCTGCTCACTGCAGAGAGAGCTGGGCATCCATCAACCTCCTTCCACATTCAGAAAAACTAAACCCCAGGCAATTATACAAGTTTTTAAAAAGCGAGGCAGAATCCCTTTTGTGTACCACCGAGGGCGCTGGCAGAAGCGAGGGAGTGTGTGGACTGTGAGGGGAGGAGAACCCAGCTGGTCACTGGTTCAGCTTCCTCAGCTTCGAAATTTATGGCTACAGACCTCATAAAGATCCAATGTGGCCATCAGTCTGCAAACATCTTGTTCAGATCTGATTTACAGGTTGAGTAAATCCAAGCAAAACAAAACAGTAGAAGGAATTTGCGGGATAATTTACTGCTTCAGTTGAGGTTATTTACCTTTATGCTTCAGATAAAGATTTGTGGATAGCCAATTACCCAAGGCAGCACGAGTAGCTTCGACAGCTGAGTTCAGTGCATGTGCTGCTACCCTTGGAAAGTACTGCCTTTTCCTCAGATGGAAAATGCTACAGTTAAATATAGAGGCCAGAGCCAATATCTTAATATAGGGGAGAATTACCAAGATAATCCATGTGGAACACAGGTTTTGAGGCTAAAAGCTTACCAACAGAAGAGGGAGAGCTCATCACTGTATATGTATGTAAAGCCAGGGCTAGTTTTTCTGTGGGCTCCATTGAAGCTGTGCCAATTTACACCAGCTGAAAACACCACCTCTAAAGAGTTCATTAACCTTCTGTCTCACCAGCATATTGCTCCAGGATTTGATATTTGTTCATCTGAAAGATTCATTGTTCTCTAAATCCAAAATGGTGCCTTAGATTTTAAGACCGGGTGTGAAATGTTGATGTTACCTGCACCAGTTCTTTTCCCCGCATTTAAATGCACTGCCATATCCCCTGCAGAGCCTGGAAAATCACAAATATCTGTCTCACAGGAACGTGGCTAGCACAAAGGGACCTGAGACACAGACTGAAGGAGGCTGCTCAGTGCTGCTTTCTACAGCCCTGTTTGTTTTTTGGGCTCCTGAGCTGGGCTCTGCTACTCCTCAGAATGAAAGGTCTTTTATTGCTGCCAGGTTAGGATTTTGCTAAGCTCCTAGTAAAGGCAGATAAATAATTCACACCGAGTTTTGATTGATTTTGTGTCTTTTTCAGTTTGCCAGGGAGCAAGGAACCAATTGCAATCCCTCATTAGAAATCACTTCTGCTTAATTCCTGCAACTACTCCGAAAGCAACTCAAATTCTAGACGCTAAATCTCTAATACAAGCCTTGTTGATCAGATGCTCCAGTCACAATATATATATGTATATATATATATATGGGTGAGCATAACTTTGCATTTCCCTTGTGGTTGGTGCTTTAGCAGGTAGGATCTAGGAAACAATTGTCTAAATAATCTGTAATGCTCAAAGATCCACAGCCACATAAATGCTTTACTTGTGGGTATTCAATATCACAGTCATAGCTAGGGTTATTATATGTCCACACTCACAGTTCGAGTTTTCATCCACACTCTAAAAGAGTTTTTCTACTTCTGATTCTACATAGAAGGCCAAATCCAGAAATAATATTATAGTAAAGTTAGGGAGATTTTGGAGATCTGTGGCATGGCAAGACAGCGTATAAACATTAAGCCTACATTCATAAAATACAGATAATGGTAAACTATCAGAGCAATCCTTTCTAGTCTTAAACTCTTCTATTCCTTCTAAGAGATTTTAAAATACATTTCAAGCTAGATTAATTAAAGGTTCAATATTCTTTGTCATGTTTTCCTCTTCACTTTTAGATGAGACTAACCTGCGAGTGAGTCAGATGAGATTTTTTTTGGCCACACTTCTGTCCCTTCTTTGACCTCAGCGAGTACTGCAGGGATTCCGCATCTTTATGCATTTTGAAATCTGGATTTACATTTTTGTCTTCTATGTTGTGGATCTTCCAACCCTGTGGCAAAAGCAAGTGCAATGCTTCAAAAGCAATATCAGTGCTTCCACCACTGCAGTGCAGTTGCTCCGACACGTTCCTCCTCCAACAGCCCACAACAGCTCAGCCCAGGGATCAAGGGGCCTGAGCGTCTGCTCTGTCCTAGAGGAAATTTCTTTCCAAAAACCTTGAAGTTCAAAGTCCAAACTGATAGAATTTTTGTCTCTTGTCAGTTCACTGTGGAAAGTATCTTCTGATCATCTGCTATAGAAATTAGCACATTAATAACCAATTGTATTCCTCTGTAGATGCAAAACTGACTTTCAAGTATTTATGACATATTACATGCAATATAGCCCAGTCTCAGAAGTCAAGAATTTGTGCTACCATAGGGTAATAAGGTATTCAGTGCCGCTCAGGGAAAGTTCTGCACTGCTGAAGTAGAGAGAGGAAAAAGAAGAAAATTAAGAAAAAACATGCTTTTCAAATAAGGAGTTTGATAGATATTCCCCAGAAAGCTTTTAGTCTTTCATATATATTATGACTTGGTATTTTGCTTGGCTTTTCTGTCATTATCTACAATATATTATTCAGGCAAAGGCTGTTCATTCTGGAAAAGTGAAATGTAGTATTGAAAAGGTTAGAGACTTCTCCTAACTATGCCATCCCCATTAGCTTCCTATCCGAGTGCTAAGTATATGTTATAAATAATGCATAACTTAATCCCTCTACATTTTTCGGAAAAAAAAAAAGAAACAAAACCCCAATGTACTACAAAATAACAGGAGGAAAGAGAAACACATTTCCGTAAATACATCCAACTACTATAAACTACCTGATCAATAACTTTTGTAATACATTGAGCTAAACAAATGATGGCTAGTGAATAATTTAATAAGTTTTGGCAGTTTCTACTCCAGAACTGACCATGAACGGTTTAGATTTTCTCCAGCACATTTGTTCTACCAAATTTCTTCTAAATAACTTGTACGAGCAATGATTGCTCTTTAGAGCATTTGTGAGCATTTCACTGTGTCTATGATTAAATTTGAACTCTTTCAGATATTTTTAATTGGGTCCATCAATCAAATAGCATAATTTCCTTTTCTTGACAATCCTACAAACCAAGTATCTTTTTTTTCTAATTCACAATCTATTGCCTAATCCAGACCATTGATTACTAATCTCTGTTATTTGTATAGTTGAATTTGAAAGAACATGTTAGACTCTAAACTGGTTATTTGCTTTTCTGAATAAAGACAGCTATAATATTAGCTTTAATAAATCTCTGAATTATATTTTTATGTCATTAGAAAGCTACAGCATGTTCTGGTTTCACTGGAATAGAATCACAGGCCATGGCATACATGGCCATCAGCAGTTTGAAGTCAGACAGGAGTGGCAAAAGCCGGGGCTGCTGCCTTGAGCTGGCTCACAGGGACATTCATCCCATCAACATCATCCTCACTGGAAAGGGGGAAGTTTACTGAGGATTAAGGCTCCCCCTGCTTCTCTCCACCTCCAGGGGGGCTCACCTACCATTCTACTCCCAAGGACTGCCTTCCCATTTATTGTGACCGCCAGACATTCACTGACCTGAGTATAACTTTGTACACTCTATATTTGCGTTAGTATCAATATTAGTTTTGCTGTTCCACTAAGTTTGTTCTCACTTCAGCCCGTGGGTCTTCTCTCCTTTTCCTGGTACCCCTTCTCAGCTGGGGAAGGGTAACCAGGTGAGAGTAACTGCTATAGTCTAGCCCTGGATATGGGGGTTAATTAAAAAAATTACTGCCTCCATCCGACTATTTTTTTCACTCCATTTAAAAAAAATGAGGGACTTGGTGGAAGCCGGCTTTGATCATTGGTTTAAGGTAACACACGCATAAACACAGGTGCTGATGTACAGGCATGCATCTGATTCTGCCATCCAGTTACAGCACTGTTATTATTGATGGTAGCACAGACAGTGGGGGATGCAGAGCTTTAACTCACTGCAGCTGAACAAGTGAGAAGTTTCTTGTACAAGTAACAGCTCTGGAACATTCAACCTGATTCAAAACCTCTCTCTTTTACTTCACCCTTACTCTAGTAAGGTCCCATTCATCAGGGACAACAGCAGGTCAACAGTTTTCAAGTGGAAGGGAAGTGCTCAAAGCCTCTTAAATCATATTTTAAGAATGTAAGAATCTTTGTGCCTGTCCGTAGGGTACCAAATCCATTTAAAATCTGATCAAAGTCTCTATGGCAGGGGCTTAGCAGCTAGAAGCCAGCTGAGCATTGCTTGTTGCCATATTAGCACACTTGGTTAGAGCGTGGTGCTGATAACACCAAGGTCGTGGGTTCAGTCCCTGTTTGGTCCCCATGTGTTGCCTGATCTAGTTGAGAGGCGTCCCTGCCCATGACAGGGAGGTTGGATTAAATGATCTCTAAGGTCCCTTCCAGCCTAGGCTGTTCTATGATACCGCTTTTTCATCATTGCATTGTAGAGCTCTCCCAGAGATAGCATGGCAATCTAGTCCAACATGTGACAATATGACAGGCTGACAGACTGCAAGATGGCACAGAACTCAGTCTTTATCAATACAAGTAATAAAAGGGCATTCCTGTCTCAAAACAACAGAAATTTAATTTGATAATGACGGTGTTGGGTTAGGTGTCAAGGAAGATGCTTCAGGAAAGGAAAGAACAAATCTTATATTACATATAAAAAAAATCTGAAATTCTCTCCAGATATTCAGCACTGAATATCTGAAGATGAGAAGGGATATTGTATTAATGGCTTTTCAGAGGAGGAGAGCTATTTGTTTAATATTGTCAACATGTATTTCACAAAAATACGCTAAACTCCAACTAGCAAATTCAAACTCAAGTTACATTTCTAAAACTAAGCAGTTTTTGGCCAGCTATTGCAGTACTTCTAAACTTCCTTCATCCAGATCCACCATTAATAAATCAAGAATATTTGGAATATGTAGAATGATAGCAGTAGCTGGAAAGGAAAAGGACATGAAGTTTTTGTTCGACTTTGGAAAACTTGTCCTGTTTAATTCAAAAACTTTTCAAGTCAACATTGAACACACGAAATTTGGAACAGAGCAAAGCAGTACCAGGACACTGAGTTTTCTCCTTTTATGTATGAATCCTGTTAAGGTCAGCAATGATGAAAAATCCTTCAAAGCGCTGCTTAAGTGTGGAAGGCAGAGAGGAATGAGGCAGCAAACGGATACTCACATCAGTATCGACTTCTTCACTGGCAGCCTCAGCAATGTGAGAGCCCTTGAGGCTGCCCTAAGACAGCAGAGATATATACCCATACACACACGTACATTTGCACAACTTTACAAAGTTCTCGAAGCCAAAGCCAACATCAGCTGAAAGGCTGGTACAGGGCAGCTTCCAACACCCCTCTCTGATCTGTGAGAATGATAACTATTTCTTGACCTGAGTAGTTTATGGAATATAGCACTTGCATTCAAGACATTTTCATCTAAATAGACTTAGAGATCCTTTTCTCAGTTCTGCAGAAGATGAACGAGTGATGTTAATGATGTTACACGAAGGTATAGACCAAAATAACTAAAACAGTGCAAAGAAGGAATAAAGACTCTTCTGAGAGTAGCCCCTCTAGAAAAATTCCATTATATTTAAATTTTGAAGTCCTAATACTAGAAATGTATAGAGGACTTGCCCATTATCCAAAAGCTAAGAAAATTAGATGTGCATATTAATAGGATCTCAATTTTAGTTGACTTTGGACAATGGTCTCCTTGGTCCTTTCAGTTCACATTTTAGTGCGTTGGTACATCAAGTATTTCTTATCTGCTACATGTTTGTTCCTGTTTCCAATGATGTGTGAAATTGGAGACTGTCTGAAATGTTCTTTAGTAAACTTGCATTGTTGGGGGATCAAAATATTGACAACCTGATTTTATAATTGTAACTCAATCTTGTTTTGTGCCTTCCAGCCGTCATTTAAATTTTACTTCAGGATTATGCTGTGCCATTTATGTTTTTTTCTGCAGTAATGTATTGATTTAAGTTGCCTTTGGAACCTATTCACTAGAGCCAGCTGAAACTTCTCAGATTTAATGTTTTCCAACTTAATGCTTTTCACTGGAAAATGCTCCTGTCTCTAAGTCTAAACTTTCCCCAGATTTATGCATTTTTTTTACGAACTCTTGCAGGAGTCAAAACCTACACTCAAGTGTTTTGTTTAGGGGAAAAGAAAAAATAAAAAGAACTTATTTGTGTTACGGGAATGAAAATTAAATTGTTCAATTATTCATTTCAAAGTAGCTCTTCCTCCTAAAGCTTGTAAGCTACATCTCATTGAAGGAGAAAAAAAAAAAAGGCAATATATTTATTGAATTAAAGCAACTGGGAGAAATTAGTATCATAGGGAGAGGTTTTGTTTGTTTGTTTTTATGCCCATTTCAGAGCAGGCAATTTTTCAACAAGCTTTGCTGTTCATGCACCAGATGGTTTTATTTTTCCAGTGTTGTTTTTTTCCTCACATACATTTTCAGTGCGAGTATTTTGCACATAGAACCAGGAGGTGTAACCTTTTTTATTAATTTGCAAGATATTTGACTATACACAAACTCACCCTGGCATCTGATCAAAATTTGGTGAAATCCAATTCAGTAATTAAAGATCTGTTTGTCAACTAAATACTTCTAAGAGAATTAAGTTCAATTAATTAACTAAAAATGGGTATCAGCATCTTGTTGAATTCCTGAAGCAATTCCCCATTTAGTAGGCAGTTGGTTTTCGTATTTCTAAGAATGCCAAAAACTTCTGACTCCTTGTAAGAAATGTTTTTTCTTAGTTTTTCATAAAATGCCTTCAATACGCTTATATCTTTAACACTTTAACCTTTAAAAAATTAATCCTATTAAAGGGAAAAGTTATTTTTTCTGATACAAATCCTAATTCTCTCTGTGGTTTTACATGAGAACTAAATAACTTTAATTCTTTATTAATAAGGACATAGCCTTTAAACTGATGAGTGAGTTTTCTTCCCTTACATTCATTATCTTTATGCTACCAAAATTATGATTATTTGGAGCCCTAGTCATAGACTTAAGATCCACCATATTTCACAGAAAGCAAGACATTTTTTTCACATTGAAAAGCAAAGAGTTTTCAGCAAAAGGAAATTTTATAATTGCTCATCTAATCCCCAAAATTCCACATCTCTGGATTTGTCTCTAGTTTTGTAGAAATGTTGCATGTCGCTTCTCATCTTCCCTAACTTCTTTCTCAACCATGGCAAACGATCTCCCTCCTCACATTTTTACTCCATGTTTTATATTAACCCACAAACTCTAAAGCTTGTCATAAAGTCTCATGTAGGAGTAACCTACTGACAATTGGTTTTCGGGGTAGCAACAAAACCTTGTGAAAAAACCTGGGGAGCTGTGGAATTTAAGAGACCTTTCTCAGAGATCTCCATTACTGTAGGCAAAATTTGCTGTGCCTCAGCTTTCCATTCCTAGAAGAGCTATTTTCCATCTCCCATTCACCTAACATGGGCACAGCCACTTAAAGTGCAGGTTTTTCTAAACGCATGTACCTCTCCCTTAAGCCTGGTGACTGCTCGCATTGCTACACCAGCTAAGTACGAACCTGGGAAACAGGGTGACTTTAAAGAAGAAACTCAGATCTTGCTGCCACAGCATTTCTAACCCTATTTGCCATAAACAAGGGAGAAACTGATTTTAATGAGAACACTTAATACCAAAATTGTCTCAAATGCTAATGTGTAACTATCCAATTACACCAGTAGAAATTTACTCTATTTCAGAACCAGTTTGATGTTCTCGGAAGATACATCCCTTTCATTAAGAGGCAAAGGCAGGCAGAAACTGAGCTTGCAAATGAAATTTAATTTGTCCCTGGTATGCTAATATAGGTAGCAAGTACCTCAATTGTGTCATCTGCCTGCTTGCTCCATGACTTTGAGGAAGTGAAGTTTTTTAACACACGGGAGACATGCTTTGCCTTCATCTTTCCTTGGCCTGTGGTACAAGTGTTGCTGTAGCAGCCAACTCATATCAGCGTAAAAGAGCATTTATATACTATGGTGAAACAGGAGAGCTAAGTTAAAAAAAAAGTCACAAAATCAGAACTGACCTTGCAAATAGTAATGTTGCTACGTTAGCAAAGCTTTTTATACACTGAGTATAACAACAACCAGAATGAACTGAATACTTGTCTGTCTCAAGTGCCCAGCAAAGAGTGATCACTTTTGCTCTCATTTTTAAGGTCTCCAGTTTCTAGTTTCCTGTGTCAAATAGATATTGCACAAGACTACATCACAGGACAAAAATGTGCCTCAAATCTCATTTTAATTTTGTGGTCACTCTTTTTCTCCTTTTTTTTTTTTTTTTTTCATATGTTCTCCATCTCACAGAACTCATTTCCCCAGCCTGGTGCTGCAGATTGCCTGTCTATAACAAGGCTCAGCCTTCAAAATGTCAAACATAATGAAAAAGAAAAAAGCCGTAACAAAAGCAGCCGTAGGGACTTGAGAGGGCCTTCTGGTTAAACTTCAGCAAGTCTGCCAGTTCTCCACTCCAGCTACAAAGACAAACAGGATCTCTGCCTACATCAGAAGGGCAATTCAACACTACCACAGGATGCGAATAACCCGAGCTGACAGCACGTACGCAGCAAAGAGGGCCGTATCTCCAGGTTACTGTCACTCACACAAAATGAGCAACGCTGGCTTGTCAGACTTGGCACCAAAAAAAAAAGTAAGAGCCTAAATTGTGAAAATCGTGCTGCTCCACAGCAGGCATTTCTGACCTGGGCCTTACAGACTACTTACATTAAAAAAAAAAAAAAAGTTTTCTCACAAATAAGTCTATGGAAATTCTGCAAGTTTTCTTCCTCTGCCTTCCCATTACTTACTCTCCACAGACATACTCTGGTCCTTTGCTGATATTAGGCTTCACTCTGCCAGAGCTGAGCAGCCCAGAGCACTGGGGGCTGGAGCAGGCAATGGAAATCAGAAGACACCCGACATCCCACACACCCGCACTCACCGCTTCAGCTTCAGAATGGTCAGCCCACAGCCTGGGCTCCCTGAATGATGGGGTTGCCATCCAGCTGGAAGGCAGGCTGTATGGAGCCCAATTTACAGGTTCAGAAGGATATTTAGGGCAGAGGACACATGTGTAATGTCTTGTGAGAGACACTACAAACTTGACAATTAAAGCTGGTCATACAGAGGCGTACTGCAGAATCTCCCACTTCCTCAGTTCAACAGAAAACGAACAAGTTTAGTGTAAAAAAAAAAATCTTACACTTTTCCTAGCAGGCAGTTTTGAGGAGGATGGAAACGTCTGGTATGGCTATGTTTCTTCCCATCATTTCCTTCATACCTGTGTGCCACGAGCAAAAAAGTGAATGGTAAGTAAATGGCTCATTAATGAACATGCTTACATTTGAGGCTGAATACTAAATATTATTCAGCAAATACAATAAGCTTTAAATACCCTTGAGTATCTTGTCACCTCCAGCACAGAACATCCTCGGGTGAGTGCCATGCTATGTAATACATAAGGATTCATGTGCTGAGACATAAAACAGGTTCCGAATGGAAGAAAAAGCCTTCGAGAGAGAAGCAGTGTGCAGTTGCAAGACACTTGAGGTGTGAGCATGGAAGTGGCTCTGGTTGGTGACTGTGACTCAGAAGGATGAAAATACAGTGAACCCCACAAAACACAAACTGATGGAAGAGAAGTCCAGCGATTAGTGTGCTGTACACTTAATTGATTTTAGTGCACTTTTCACAAATGATTTATCTTAATTTTTAATCAGCAATGCATTCAGCTTGACCAGAAAACTATTATTTGTATTACTCATAGCGAAGTAGGAATTTTTCTGAAGGAAAGCTAATTTTATGTGTAATCCACCATTTGCAATTATCCCTGTGCCCCTTCCTTTTGTGGATATAATCAGTAGTAAACTGCAAGAAAAGCCGCCTCTTACCTCCCTTAGCATAAGCTAACTGCCGTTAAGCTATCAGTTGTGATTTATCTGGTCTAAACAAAAATTGAGAAGATGCTGTGCTGGAGAGATGACTTATCTTTAATCACAGTGGTTCCTGTTCAGCCTGGCTGTAAGCGCCTTGCATCACAGACGCAGCTGGAGGAAGGCCATGATACAGCATGAACGGAAACACGTCCCCACGCAGAGGAAAGGTGCGCTCCCCCGGACTGATGCACAGTGGGTGGACCAGGGGCACCCCCACCTCCAACACTGGGGCCCGGCATGCCGGGACCCACGCGGGGCTCTCAGGGCCGCGTAAGACACCTGTTGCTGCTGAACTCTGCCATTCGGATGGGAAGGGGATGTGCCAATCTCATGCTTAGCAAGCATGCAAGAGATTGATTTCTGGATTCAGCAGGGCTGAGACTTCACTGCATTTTTCGCATTAGAGAATAAATGCTCTCAGAGCTCTAGCGTTTTCTGGATATGCTGATGATTTTCTGGGTACTCTGATTTTTAAACACCATTTCTGGAACCACTTCCAGCTGAGGTGATTCAGGTGACAATAAACCTACACCTATTCATGCCAGCTGAAGAGCTAGTTCCATAAACAACACCAAGCTGCATTACTGCTTGGAGTGAATTATATATTCACTGAATAGATTTAAAATATTAAAAATGAAATGGTAATTTTTTTTTAATAATTAGAATTATGTAAAGGATATTTTTTCTGCCATTGCTTGCATTTGTTCCTGGAACAAGTAAACAGATAGTGTTTGATCCTCCATTAAGGAGCAAACCAAGAGACTATAAAGCTTTTCATACTGTAGCACAAGAGTTTCAAGCAATTTTTTAATGCTAAAAATTATTCAGTTAAATATGCAATGTTCCACACACACACACAATAATTGAGCCCACAGAGACTGTCTATAGCTTCTAATGCACATAAGTACTAGCAACTGTACAAAATTGAAAGATAAAAGGTGTCTTTTTATGAGATACACTGTGGTTTATTAATGTCAAAGTTGATCAAGTTCAGGCAATGTTGCTCTCTACTAATAGCCAAACATGTCCACAGAGTTGGAAACCTTGCTTTAAAATAACATGCCCCTGGAATATTTAACGTATTTACACTGTAAAACAGTAGCAGCTAGCTCTTCAGATAATTTGTCTGTATCTTCAATGCTGCCTTGCAGTAATTTTAAACACCAGCTAATCAAAGCCTTTCCTTAACGTTGCTGTATCTATTTACCTGAATCCAGTTCAAAGGCTTTAATTTCATTTAGCAGATGATGTTAATAGACATTAATATTCAGAAGTGAAAATTCATTACTTCTAAGCAAAAAAAAATTTTAAAAATCATTAAAATGGGGGGAAGTAGTAAGCAGGAAAATAACTTTCCTGTTTGAAAATATTTCCAGATGAGAAAAAGGTGAATAAATACGTCTGTATGCAAATTTTAAAAAGGCTCTCAGAGAAGAATGAGGTACAGGTTAAAAATAAACAAAAAACTTGGAGATGTTTCCTACTTTCAGATGAATAAATTTTCTTATTTTTTACACATAAGAATCACTGGAACCATGGCCTGGCAAACTGGCCTTCAATTTTGAGAAACCAACCTTCATATTAATTTCCCTGCTGTGATGGGAATCTCTTCCGATTCCCACTGGTTAAAGAGTACCACAACTCCTGTTGATGATTATTATTCTGCAATAGCAGCAATAAAATCAGTAATGAGTCATCTTATATGAACATTTTAACTTTAAAAATTATCTGCAGCTCGGGAGTATTAAATACGGGAGTATTAAAAACGGGAGCATTAAAAACGGGAGCATTAAATACAAATGACAATGACAGTCACAGAAAAGGAATGACTGAGAAGGAGCTCTTTCAGGTTTTCAAACCATTTTAATTTTTTGTTTCTACCTACTGCACACAGTAGCAAATAAAAAGATTATTTGATAGGGTTTTTTTGGAAGGGACTTAATAAATCTGTAAATGACACTAATCTGTGAGCTGTATGGTTCCCTTCTTATTTGAACTACAACATCTAAGGCTTAGTTTTATGGAAAATCCGCCTAGTGTGTCCCCCAGCCTCCTGTGTGTGTTGGAGGGACACTTGGTTTATAAACAGAGGAGAGAGCAGGTGGTATCAGAGAGGACTACAGTGAAGATGCAATTCTACTTTGAGTTTTGCAAAACCAAGGCAACGAAGTACGGAGGAAGTGTACTTAGCAAAGCTCAATGAAGAACAAATCTCAGCTCTGTGTGTAAGCATCGGTGTTTTAAGCTAAACATTTCCAAAACTAATTTCGTGTACTTTAAGTAGCTCTTTTCTTTGATGCAATTTAATTGGCAATTTTTTAATATTTGCACGACCTTCGCCAAGAACAGTATACCTCTGGATAGCTCCCTGTAGCTACTCAAACACTGCCTATAAAGCAGGTTGACAAGAAAAGCTGGTCAGCCCTCCTTACCAAAGAATCCCAGTGTATTAAGTTTTTTGTGGTTGGTTTTTTTCTTTTGGCAAACAGCAATGCAGTAACGTGTCTGACAGCAGCACAGGTACAGGTACGTAGGCCCTTGCAAGAGGATTTCCAGTATGCACAGTTTAACTTCTGTAAACTGTCCAGCACATCTTATTGTTCTGCTTTGGTGTTTCAGCATTTGTTTGCTGGAAGAAAGGAGGGTTCAGCCTATTTAAATAGTGAGAGAGGGAATTACTATTCAGGTAGGAAAAGAAAGAAGTTGTTCAGAAAAATCTGAACAATTTTAAATCTTTCTTTCTCTTCAACTCTCTCTGCATTTAAGTGTCTCTAGCCCATAATAATAGTAATGAATATCCTGACCTGCTCAGCTGAATGGGGAAAGAGAAGAAACCCTTTCCAAGAGAGTGAGAAGACCTGCTTAACAAAACAGGGTGGGAAATGCTATGAGAGTTTGAACTTCTGAGCACAGCTTGTGAAAGATTAGCCTATATTTGTTGTCAATAAAACACATAATTCAAGAAAACACGCAACATGGAGGGAAAAGCTACTTTTTGTACCCAGTAACTATAATAATAAAAATATTTCTCACTCTTCATGTAGGAGTAAGGCCTCCCTGGCTAGGTGCCTGCCACATACAGTACCCTCAGCAATGTCAAATTCCTGTTTTCTCCATACATTTTTTACATTCCATCCTCAGTGAGGAATGCCTTGGTGATGCAGAGAGGTGATTAGGTTGCATTCCTGTTATTCCAAGTAAGGGAATCAATAGTAAATCACTTAGTTTTGTTTTGTAAGTGGCTAAAGAGATGTAACATCAGCCTCCAAAGTGGAAGAACGCTTTCTGCACATCTAAGAATACTAATAAGAATTGGCTCAAGGTAACCACCCAGCAAGATCTGTTTGCTAAAGTAAATGAATTATTAATCAGAAGCTTGCTCATTTTAAAGTGTTTGACAATTTTAAAATAAAGGAAAACTGCAGCCTGGAGAACAATATCAAACCCGGATCCTGCTGAAGTCGTGTGAGAAAATACAAGTATAACAGCAGAGATTTCACTATCCAAAACAGACAGCGAAACTCAACTCTGGAATAGCTTTAAATCCACTTTGAAAACTAGGCTCTTCTCTATTCAACATTTGAACATAAGCTTTGGGCTCAGATACGCTGCTATGGAATAAGCATGTTTTAGAGAGCAAAATACAGAGGAAAACTCCTTTAACAATAGTATGTCCGTTGGACTCTGACTCACTTTACATCAAGACAAGTGACAAATCAGTTGACTTGTGAAAGACACTTGACAGGTTACGCATTTCATATCAAAGAGCCATGGCTGGATGGAACAATACTCTGTAAAATATACTTCCTCGATTTCTTCTCTGAAGATCACCAAGGGCTAAGGACTTAATACTGAATAATCTTTCCTAGAAACTTTGTAGCTGGTACAACAGTCACTGAGAGAGACAACCTGAACCCACAGGAGAAAGTAACATCTTTAGTCTCCAGTCTCTGAGTTAGGAACTACTTTATTTCTAAATCCATCAGAAATCCATCATTTCTCTTATCTACAGCACAAACTATTTTAGCATGGATATCCTGTAAAAGCAAACTCCTCTACTGCTGCAGCCAGCAAGACCAGCATTTGGTCCCCAAAAAACTACAGACCAATTCAACCTATGATTTTCAGGCTATTTTGCTGAGCATTAGGCATCACACCTTTTGTTGTGAGGGACGCAATGTCCATTCCTTTCTTGCCCCACTCCCCTCTACGTTGCTCTACAATAGTCTTTCTTCAAACCCTATCACTTTCAGTTTTGTCACTGACTAATTGTTTTTTTTAACAGAGGTTTCAGTTGGCTTAAACTATCAAGTTTCCCAGGATAAGAAATCAGTAACAATTTACTGTTTAAGCAGTGTGCAAGCAACAGTTGAACTCTGGATGTGGCAGTAGTGTTCAAACTATAGAGAATTCCTGAAAATCAAAATACTACAAGTAGCAATGTATTAGCACGTTATTATGCTTATCTCTACTTGAGGAACAAGTATCTCACTTACAGGATAAATCCTGTTAACAATGCTTTCCTTTTTTTTCCCCACTGAGTGCATCCTATTTCAGATTAATTGATCTGATTAGAGACACATCATCAACAATATGGCTTTAAGAGGAAGAAAATTCAGAAGCCAGGCAAAGCTTAAGTGACAAGTGCTTCAGTTACCTCTTCCAGTAAAGCAGGTATTCTAATCAATTAACCCTCAGCAGGTGATCCATGGCTGTTTTGTTCTCCCAGGATACAATTTGCTGTGGGTTGTCTCCTGAGAAGATCTTTCATGACTCTGCTGAAACAGGGCACTTAAGAGTTTATACACCAACCATCTAAATGCAAGATGTTAGAGACAGATTGGGAGTCCAGCACTAAGAAACCACACACTACACAATAATATAATCTATATTGAGAGAGACTACATACAAAACATGCCTTCAGACACATACAGCCTTTGGTCTCAGAGGCATCACTAGCAGAAAAGAGCTCAAAGTGCAGGATGGGCAGGACAAAGAGCTCAAGCAAACCCCTATACTGACCCCACTTTAAGAGCCTTCCTCTGCACCTACATATATGCATTGATGTGTAGTGGTATGAACAAGCAGTTTCCAAATACGTTCTTGCTTCCACTTGAGTAGCTGAGAAGTAATCCCTGTAGAAACGGGTTAAATAAGTATAACTGTGCGTTATAAGTAAGTATAATTAAAGTCTGACATCTTTAAGTTCATGCACAAATTTGGCAGAACAGATAGCACTTCACATTGATACAGGAAGGCTTTAAAGGCAAAGTAATCCCTATGCTTTTATAAGCAGTGTGAATACTTAAACAGTGAACATGCTCTTAATTTTAAGGAAAATCAGTATGTTATTTATCCTAAGCTTTTAAGAAGAGGTAAGAAACTTGAAATGAGGATTGTCTGGAAATAAAGAGCATGGGTCCTTGTCATCCTCAGCTTTTCTTTTTATGCTGTGAAAAGGCACTTATTGGTTGCAGATAGTTGGCTGCTTCCATGAACATCACTCATCTGTTGACCATGTGACTGATCAGAATTGTCTGAGTTTGGTAAGAAATGCTGTTTCCCTGAAAACTCTCATTACAAATGATTTTTGTTATCTACCACTGCATAGAAGACATTGCTGCAACACAATGTACTAATCAATTAGCATCGTCCTTTCCTGCTTGATAACTGCATTTATTTTCCTGTGGTCTCCTCATGGCAAAACACAATTGAATTGAGAGTAAAGAAAACAGGCAACTATGACTCGTTAGTAATTTCTGCATGTCTCCCCAGTTTGCATTTGCTGTAATTTCTCACCATCTAGCTAACTTAGGAGTAAGCTACTTGCAGCATATTCTCTAAGATACACTCTGCTTGCTATTTCCTTTGAAAACCACAAATTCTTATGAGCTCTTGGGTTTTAAAACTAAATTACATAAGAGGTGTCAGCAGTCTTTTACATGAGCAAATGCACAGTGACAAATAGTTCCCGATAGTATCCTGCCTCTAACATACATTCTTCAGGGAAGCCAAGCCTGACAGGTCATCTTTAACCTGTTACCAACCAACAGAACAGCAACAGCAGCTAATCACAGGCATTACTGAAAAATGCTGGGGAACAAAATGGGGAACATCAGAGGGACCTAACAGCCAAGATGCTTTGTCGGGAATCGGAAGTCTTCTGCTCACAGGCGCCGTCTGTGTGATACCCCCTCTGTGCACACCAGCATCAGGACCCCAATTTTATGTTTCTTGCAGAGCAGTCAAAGTCACAACAAAAACAGATTAGATAAGAAATACCAATAAAGAATCGTTTCCTTGATAACACTGCCTGCTCTCACTCAGGATTTAAGGAGTGTTACTTCTGTCTTTATATTACATCTGTACCAGCAGGAGACAGGGCTGACTGCTCCCTGCACTATGTCTAAGCAGGGATGAGAATTTGAGCTCTAATGAGCGATTTGGGCTATGCTAAGCATCTGCCTTTGCTGCTGAACTATGTGGACTGTCATCTCGCAAAAATACACATAAAGAAAAAGTAAGGCCCTGGATTTTTTTAAACTTTTTTTAAAAAGAATGCTATGACAGCTGACTATATCTTTCTGCTCTGGACATATTTGTTTAAGTACCTATATTCATAGTATTATCAGCAGAAATATTTCCTCTAGGCACGTGCTGCCTCAAGAGGCACAAGTGAAAGATATTTGCAAGCAGGATGATCTATGCCTGTTTTCTTCAAATTTAGAGCACGACTTACATAAAGTTGGATCTCTGCAACCTACTGCATTAAGACACAGACCCACACGGACCTGCAGTTTGTAATTAGCAATGGATGCATTATGTTAAGAATAGCTAGTCTCAGAGATGATTCATTTGAGATCCACTCTGCATGGTATTTCTGGTCAGAGCTCTTAAGTGCAGAGACTTACTAGTAGAGTTTTCCAAGAGAAAATAGGTTACTATCATGTTTACTGGTCAATTATTGCTAATGAAAACAAATAACTTGCTGACTTAAAGTAATTAGAAACCTTGTGCTAAGAAAAAAAATTAAGTTAAGCAAGCACAACTCATTTCTTCACCATTTCCCCACTGGCAAAATAATTAAATTACATTTTGTAACTTTAAAGTATGCTTAGTATAAATTATTTGGTTTATTATAACATCATTATTGAATAGTCTACACTTTTTTAGGAGTTGCAAAATCTTTCACAACTTCAGATTCTGACTACATCCGATTTAAAAGCAGACAAACATATGAAAATGGTTTTGCTCAAAACTTCCCTTGTAAACAGTTTTACTTGAAAACTTCCTTTATATCCCTGATAGCTATAGAAGCATTTTGCAGATGTTTTCTTTTACACAGGTATTTGCCAGCTTTGTCAGGAACAAAATGACAACGAGGAATGCAAATCTACCTCATCATGATGGACAATTTTGTTTTATTTTTCTCTGACCATGACAGCCTTTCCAGAAGAACATGAAAGAGGAGATTTTTAAGAAGGCTTCCTTTCTTTTACCATTAGAAGAACCTGATGACCAGACCTGTATCTTCTGAAATTCTATACTTATTTCCTTTAATTTGGTTTCTTTCAGATTTTTCTGAAATGTTTCAGATTTCTTTCTAAACTTTTCTCTTGGATGTCCACCTGAACCTTAAAATGCTTTTTATAATGTAACAACTCTCTTCAGAAGTTTATGGCTCCTTGGGAAACCACCACAAAGCCACATGCATACAGGTTACACTCTCCAAGAGGTTTGAGTTGATTCAGTGCTAAAAGTTTGACACAACTGTGTACATTTAACCTCTCTTTTCTTACATTCTTCCTCCTCGAATGATTTAACTGCTGGGTTACCTAAATAACTAACTCCAGCTAGATTCTGGTAATCAAACTTTAAATCAGAGCCTGTGACCATTTGCACTTGGGTTGGATTTACTGCTGTTTGGATTTGTATTGTTGTATTTAGCTTTTCCAAAATAACTATATTGGTTAATGTTTTTAACATAACACAGACATGTAGATGCCTTTTTTTGTCATCTCTCAGGTATGTCAGCTAATAGGCATTTATATTTCATGGTTACAGTCTCCTAGCAACAAAACTTTATCTTAAAATTGACCCTTGTTGTTTTGGAGACCCTGTGCTCTGAGCACATTACATCTTTTTCTCAAAAACACTTAGTACTTTTCGTTGTTCTCATTTGGATTATCTATCATGTTTATGTTCATCATCTTGCCTGAAATAAAGCATCAAGAATATGCTAACATTTAGACTCACACTACTCCTACTTCTGGTTGTTCCCTTGCAAATGGTCCACAAGTCTGTCATTTAGCAAAGCCTTCTCTTAAAGAAAAAAAAGAAACAAAATCAACTCATCAACAACAACCAAAAAAAAGGCTTTGGAGGCTCAACTGCACTTTTCCGAGTGCCTCACAAAGAACATTCACATATGCCAGCTGTCCTGACCTTACAAGCCCATGGGAAGAGCCTTATCAAGTGCCATAACCAGAGTATTGCTTTCCTTGGGATGAAGGGTCTTTACTCCTCAGGAAGTTGCAACCTCTCCCACTTCCAATGACCAAGTGACCAAGAGGGAGAGAAATACCCACAGGAGAGCCTGACATTCATTGCACAAGGGAATAGCAGCAATCAAAAGCTGCTTTGGGCACTGTCCTCTAGGTCTCAGGACTCACAAAAAAATCGTTGGACACACAACCTCAGCCCCTGCCTGAGCTGCACAGAAAGGACCAACAAGCTACAACTCTCTTCTGGTCAAGTTCATGGTCCCTCTGGGCCACCCTGACAGCAAAGTCAAACTTAAGAACTAGCAGAGGTTCAAAGAGATGGAAATGATTATTTGAGAACGTCTGGCTCCAACAGCCTTTGGTGAATATGGCATACGTAGGGCTTGATTCTGGCTCACAATGTGCATGGAAACTTTTACAGCACCCTGTCACTACGACCTCTCTGTCCCTCCAGTCCCTTCACATCCTTTTTCCTAGCTGGGCAAAGAGAAAGGCAGATCCACATGCTTTGCATCCAGTGAGAAAATCAGATGCCGAAGAGATGGGGAGGCTTTGCAAACAACACAGTAAAAATGGGCAGGAAACAAAACCAAAATAATTTTTTAAATATATACAAACTCAAATTTGATAACTCTGACAGCTTCATGGAGGATACCTGAACCTCATGATAAGTCAGAGTAGTCTGCTTCACTTGATCATTTGTAGCTCCGAGTGCCAAGAGTTCAGAACAGTCAGTTCAGCCAGAAGCAGAGAACAGCTTTGACCTGCTTCTCTCCCAGTCCAATGCATGTAACATACACACACCATTTGGGTTGGTGAAAGAGCATTAGCTCCCCTTGGATCCTACAAACACACACCACACACACACATATTTAGACTTAGAGTTGTTCCTTGAGCCCTGTTTCTTCAGACTCTCATGCAAAAAAAAAAAAAAAAAGAAAAAAAAGAAAGTAAAAGCTAGACAGATAAAATGCAAGACTTGTACAGTACCAGCAAAGTGGCTTAGGTAGTCATGACAACCACATCAGTGCTTATAAAACTTCCCTTCTTCATAATCTTTTTTGGAGTTTAGATAACACACATGTGAGCTGTAAAAAAACGTGTATCTGATCTACAGCAATAAGATGAAAAGTAAAATGTTCCTAACATCCAAAACAGTGGCAGTCAAGACACTGAAGACTTTTTGGTACTGTTGACAGCAACAGTTTTGACCCGTTTCCGTGGGTGCTCCTCAATGTGTCCAGGCTTAAGAGACCAACATCCTTACCCCAGATTTGAAAGTGAGCGGGGAAGGAGGGAGAGTGAAACCCTGCTTTTTAAGAGTAGATCAGACATTAAATACACAGAAGCGTATTAGAAATGTATTCAAATTCTCATGTACTTATTTTCCTCCAGCACCTGATACCATAATGGTTCTGCAGCTCCAGTCCCAACACAAGTGACAGCTTCTGCATGACTTCCGGGTTCCAACAAACCACCCTTATTTTCACAAGAACCAGCACCCCTATTTCACTTGCAATCTTCTATGCTCACTATTTTTTCAGTTGATGTTCAATGTGAAAAGAATTACTCACAGGTAGAAACCAAAATACACCAGAAATAAATACCTCTCTCTACACTCCAGAAAGGAGTTAATAGATGTGCTTTCAGCAAACAAGGAGTGACTGCTGTCAATAAGACAAATCACCATCTTTCTAATCAAGTGATAAACTAAAAAAAATTGCAAAGCTTTATATACCCAAGTCTGCCAAGGAGTCATATGTTGCTTCAAAGGGAAAAAAAAAAAAAAGTTTAGCATCTGGACTGCTCAGTAACTCTATTTACTTTCATGTAAAAGTAGTTAAGAGGTATCATTTGCTAAGGAGAAAAAAATTAAATAAGACTTTTCTAATAAAATATTATGGTCAATATGTTAATTTTCTTTTCTTTCTCTCAGTTAAGAATAATAATTCACTAACATCCATATGAATTCTCATATTTTATGTGATACTGAACTTACAAGGTCTCCATCACCAGTCTTGAGGAAAGAGCTCCATCTTCTGGGAAACAACCCTTCAGTGGTCAGGGAGGAAGGGAGTGGTTCTGATAGATCATCACATCTCTTTTCCAGGATCACACAGCAAATATCAGAGTTTATCAGAGATGTTTATCAGTGCAGGATAGTTCATTTCAGAAATCAGTCTCCTTTGAGCTGGTTTGTAGATGGCAGGACTGCTAATGCAAAGAGGAGGGAACGAGTAAATAGAGACTTACCAGCTAATCCACTGCAATAAAAGCGTCTCAAGAAAACCAGTGGCCACAGCAAAAGGAGTATTTTACCCAGAAGTTCAATGTTGAGGCAGCTGAGTAACCCAAATCCATGATCAAGCAGGTATAAAATGCAAACACCATCCTTAGGATGATCTCAGTCACAAGTAAGTTCCATAATTCACATGATGGAAATGATGAGAAATTATTGACATGGCTCTAAACCTCCAAAATTAGTGATAGTGTATATCAAAATATTTACCAAGTTTAATACAGAATTGCAATTACCTGAGAAGGGATCTTCTCCAGCAGGGCAAGACTGGAAATTACCTACTGGTTCTACATATTGGAAAAAAAAAATCATCTCATTATTTTGGTTACAGCATTTAACAATGTACATAAACAGCAGCTTTGGATGGAAGCCTCATATTTCTTTTCAACTCAAAAACATCCAGAGTGAATTTTCTTGTTCCTGTTAATCACAAATCCTGTGTTACCCAGAGGCTGTACACATCTGCCCTACCCTAGTGATGCTAAGAAACTTGTTAGGTAGAAATTGGTGACTTAAGATGTGATTTTGCTTCTGCCATGTAAAATTTTACTACAGTCAAATAAACAAACAAATAGCCAAATCACCTTCTTATGAACATTAAAACCAACTGTTGAGAATTTTCTGTTAATTATATACCACGTACTTACTTCAGTGTTAGATATTCAGTCTTTTTTGCCTAGCTTTCAACAGCACTGGGATAACTAGCTTCATGCTCAGATTCCTGTCTACTTGCTCATTAGCTACAGAAAGATCTTAAAATACCTTCAAGGGTAACTGATCTTATTAAATGTCTCCTTTCTTTTTTTTTTTTTTTCCAGAAAGTAATGGGCCTGGAACTGACAGAATAAAAAGTTCCCTGGTTGATCCCAGCGAGGTGGGCATCACGCTGCTGGACTGATCTGTAGGAAAGGGGTCTCCTATCAGGCAACAAATGAGGACAAATAATCATTCTTAGAGGATGTTCGTTATAAAAACGTGTCTGTACCACTACCTAGTATCATTTAGAGGTGGGAGTTCTCTAAGGACACCAACAAAAGTACATTTACCATTATTTGTGGGGTTTTTTTGGTGGGGTTTGGGAGCTTGGGGGAGGAGAGGCATGTTTCAGGGAGTTTGTGGTTTTTCTTTAATGCTACTGACTTGAAGGCTTTGACATGTAGTTTCACTTTTAGCACATTGATTTACCTCACAATGAAAAAACCTCAAGTTGCCTGTACACCAAAGAACCCATTTAAAGATGTTAGCTTTTTTTTTTTTCCTCATTGTAGAATACCTGCAAGCAGAACATAATGTCACCAGATTGATTTAATCACAGGTGATATTTCTTGATTTTTCTTTTTCTGCTATGTGAATTGAATGAATTGTGCTGATCTCCTAAATCACACAGGATATTTTCTCTCAGTTGAAGCCACAAGACAAATTTTTCAAGAGCAACTCTAAATCCTAGCTGGGCTGAGACAGTCACAAAGAGAGGGTCTGCAACAGGCGTTGTCTAGAGTCCCTGCTCAAAGCAAGAAATGAACAACAGAGTGTCTTCACTCTACAAAGGGATCTCCAGTCTCCATAAAATGCTTTCATCCTCTTTTTTGTCCCTCTCCTTGTCTGCATCTCCAACTTATAAATAGAATCAGCATCAGAGATTCATATTCAAACTTTTTATATCCTAGCCCCTACTCAAAACATTCCACTCAACTTTTGCTGAATTTAGTACAAAGCATCTAACTTCTACGGCAGCTGGCACCAGCTTTTAACACCTGTAAATTTCAGATAGATTCTGCCTTTCTAAAAGTGCTCTCCAATTTCTCTTTTCCCACAGCAACGACACTGTCCATGAAGTCAAATGCAACCTAACTTACAATATCACTTCCCTCCCCCCCCCCCCGCCCCCACCATTTCTTTACCTAGAGGCTTCAAAAAAGAAAAAGCAAAAAAGGAGATCTACTTAGGTGCCTGCACAGACTTCCCTCCCTGTTTCTACTCGTGATATTTGGTTACAAGCAGATCAGTCTCAATGACAGTTCAGGAAGCTTACAGGAGCTGCTTCCTCTGTCCAGACCCATAGCAAGGGTGAGGAGGAAAAGCGCATCGAGTATCTGCCAGCTCCCTTGGAAACTGCAGCCCCTGTGAAAGGCTGCTGGCTTGTCATTGTTGAGATGTGTGCCAAGTCATGAGAAATTGCCCTGGAAAGGAGGGAGAGGACAAGGGAGAAGGGGAGGAGACACCCGGAGAGTACATGCTGCAGAACCTTCCTTCAGCGCTGCCCATGATGGCCGAGAAGTTCCCTCCTGCTGTGAGGCACCAGGAGCCTGTTGTTCCTCCAGGCAATACCCAGGCACATCCCTCTTGGCTCCCAAAACAGTCACACAGTACTTGCAATAGATGCATTTCACTCCATGTCCTTTCTGTCCACCATTCCAGCCTGACCTGGGAGGCAAAACATCATCCTCATTTGCCATTAACTCCAAAATTAAGTGCTGTGTCACACAAAAGCTTTGGGTTTCTTTAAGTTTCCTCTGCAAAGTCAGGGAGAGGTCGGAACTGCCTAGCTTGCCACCTGAGATACCGTTTCTGCCAAACTTTAATCAATGAACATGAAAAGATCTGCTGAGCCTAACTATAAAGTACAATTTCAGCTCTTCATCCCTGATGCAATCAGTTCTTTGCAACATAGATCAATAGGGAAACTCCAACATAGTGTATATAAATAACAAAACCTACTAACAAGTACTTAATACTCTATAGCAACACTGAGGTGGTTTTGCTGTTTCTACAAGTCATATCAGCATGAGGAGGCAACAGTTTGCTTTCTCTATTGCTATTACTCACGTGGGCAAAGAAGATAAAGAAGAATAAAGAAAAATATCCCTATCGCTACTAGAGCAGCTACATTACTGCATTACAGGCTGGGCTACAACATTTTGCTGTTCCTTTTTACAACACAAGTTCTTGGACAATGCAACTCCTGAGATACCGCATTTAATTTAACAGCCTATTTAGTACCTGGGACGGCATCACATAAATAGCGAACAGAAAGAGAGCTTTTAAAATGGCAAATCACCCTATTCCAAGGGATTTAGGGCAGAATTACTTTCTCAAAGGCAAAGACCGCTTTAATTAACACTTTCTCCCTACCAGTTCATGTAATTTGTGTATTATGGTCAAGAGCTGTGTTACCTCCAGCCACCACACACACCCCATCACTTTCACAACTCTGTGGATCAGGCATGATTTTGAGACTCCACTTTTCCAGGGATGTCTCAAGGGAAATTCCCACCTGCCCTGTTCCTGCTGGAGCCATGTCCATTCTCTGCCAATAGAATTGCTCGAGGCCTCTCAGCAAGCTTTGCTGCCTGTTTTTGAGAGGGTGTAAATGACCTGGAACATACCGAAGCACTCAGCAGCTATGGGCTTTATACCACCAGGGAGTAAGCATCAGTATGTTCAGCACGAAAAACAACAGAAGAAAGTACTTGAGGAGAGCTGAGCCAACACCCTGCTGAGAACAACCATACATTTTTTTCCGTCAGCTCTTGCATATCCTGTGCTCAGCAGATGTTAAAGTCAGACGATCAATTATAAAAAAAAAAAAAACAACTCCAATATTTGCACTGCAACTGCAAACTCTGCAAGGGCCTGAGCATATAATTGTAAAATAAGGAATGACTGCAAAAAAAAAAAAAAAGCAGTACAGTATTGTTACCATTGTGTCAGACACCCACCAGATGCTGAGGCTTTGTCGTGGGAAGTGCAAGTTGTCCTGGATTACCTCAGCAAAAATATCACATGGAGAAGAGCAAAAGCAGCATCCCATTGGCTTTAAGGTGTAGCTAACATATGGTATATTTTGCCTCGTCTGCAAGTAATTTCATTGCCTGCTTCTGCCTAGCTGTTCTTTTTTCAACATGACTTCAGAGGAATGATAATTAATTTTAAAATAACCATGGGCTCCTTTTCAACTTTTCCAGACTAACGCAAGAGGCTCATACTGAAGTACATCCACCAAATATAATTAGGCACAGTTTACTGCCAACCTCTAAGAAGGGGTTTTCTCAGAGGATGGAAAACTTAATGAAATGAGAGGTCCCACATAAGTTGCTATTGCTTTTATACCACAGCCTCTGCATTTCACTACCCACAGCGACAGGCTAAAGGCACTTGTACTTCCCAGAGCTTCTTTTTTACAACAACAGAGACATGCTGAAACAGGAAACTGAGGCACAGACAGGTGACTTGACCTGCCCAAAATGTAGCAACTGAACAGAACAAAACACAGACTATAAATCTTCTGGCCCCAGTACCCTGCTAGCTTGCCGTTTCTGAATCTCTAAGCATCTGAAGAAGGCATAATAAATTGTCTTCTATTTTATTCACAAAACACTTGACTTTAAACCTCTGCTAGCATAAGATCCATATCCCATGGCATTGCTACCATGAGGAGGATTTGCCTGGCCAAAACCTGAAGTGGGTGAAACACTAAGATTTGGAATAGAAGTCCCAAGACTCCAATGCTCTGGGTCATTTCCTGCCCATTAAGAAACACCAGAGAATTCATACCTATGACATATTCTGAAACATGGCTATTTCACAGACAGCTTTGCAAAATCTAAGATCACAAAACCTGCAGGAATGCACCAGACTAACTTACTTTTTTTTAAAGACTCTTAGAAAATCAGCTCCGTAAGTCACTGTCCTCTAAAACCAGGCATCCTTTCTAGATCTTCTACTGCTGGACAAGAGTTCCTCACTGGGAATTAAAATACAGAAGCAAACGCACATTGTGATCTGTGATCCCAACATCAGGTATTTGAGCTTTTTAGGAGTTTGAGGCAGTGGTGCTTCCTATCCAAGAATGCAAAGGGGAGACAGACACTGAGCAGGGACTGCTTCTGAAAGGGAACACCAGGTGAACAAGGCATCATATCAAACACCACCTGCACTCAGAGTCCCAAGTTGCCCATATCGAAGGAAATCTCAACAACTGAAGAGTCAGTCAGTTTGACCAAAACGGGGAAGATGCTGCTGCTACCACATGGGTAGTAAATTTTTATGAATGTTTTTCTCCCAATTCCTGCAATCTAGTAATCTGTTTACATACATTCTCTTAAAATGACCTCTAAGCTACTTCTTGCCTGGGACATCACACAAGGAATGTTAAAACAGAGATAACGATCACACTGAAGTTCCTGAAAATTCCCCCAGTGCCACCCTGCAAGAGCTAGACATTAAACAACACTCCTTTCCTGCTCACAGAGCAAACCACTCTGATTTACAAATTGAGATCATGGTATGATTTAAAGTCAGAGGCACATAAGGCTACATTTCCAGAAAGACCTATGGCCGGGATCATGTAGTGCTCAGCACCTGGAATAGGATCAGGCGTTTCCAGTGTCAACCTTTGTACAGCGTGGTCTGACAGCTCTAACTGCAACACCAGGTATAAATCCAAAGGTTTGGCTTACAGGAGCAGATGCTGTGTTTTCAGATTGAGCATTATAGATTGAATCATGCACCTCCAAGATGGGTAAAAGTGTTGTTACTGACTCTAAGAGCTACAGGGTCAAACCTTACATTCCGTAATCACAGAAGGATGAAACCTTACCTTGCAACCACAGGAATCAACAATAAGCTTCTGCCTTTCTCCTCTATCTTATTTCCCATAACAAATGGATGTCTAGAGAATGATGGCTTTAGAACTCAAATGCAGGATCTTCTTTGCTGTCAGAGAATGACAACACAAATATGAGATAACCTATCACTTAAATTTATCAAAAGGATATTTATAATCATTTGAGGTTGTTCACAGGTTGACATGACTGGATCCCTCCACACTCATTAAGGTCATTAAAATAAATAAATTAAATTAACATTATCTCATTTTGACAGAATTTCAACAAACCCTGGTCCAAACAATGATTCTGAAATTCTGAAACACCTGCAGATAAGTGGGAAAACTGTTAGCTATCAGTAGAGCTCTTCTAGAGATGGAATAGGACTGTCTTTTTTCTTGCCGTTGCTTTGAGATGAACTATTGATGTACAATAATACAAAGTGCATGATATTAGAAAAAGTGAGAGTAAAGACTTCATAGCAAATGACTGCTTTTCGACTGTTGAAGTTCTGCAGGCTACTCAGGCTCCATAAAGTTTAAATACCCACTGATTTCTGCAGTTAAAGGAGGTATTTTGTTTGGGGGGAAAATGCTCTTAGTGACTGTGACGCACCGGAGGAAAAAAATTAATCATGCACACTTGAATGCACCTCTTTAACAGGAAAAGGGTGGCCATTGTACAACCCGTGCACAGCTCAGCTCTGTGGTCCCTTTTGTGCTCCTCTAATGAAAGGAAGAGCAGAAATGCTGTCAGCTTTCTGAAGGTGATGGGGAGATGACATTGTTCCCTGCCTTGCAGCAGCTCTCAGGAGAGTTTACCTGGGCACAGTCCCCTACATGGTATTCTTAGCACTTTTCCCCCTGCCCTTCCCATTTTCAAATCTACAGAATGTTTGAACAAAGCATAAGGAAAGTTTGCTGTCGAGCTCCAGGTGTTTATTCGCAAATCTGTTTGATGCCCTTCCCATAAAATGTTGCTGTAGAGACTAACCAAGAAGAGATATCAAAGCCTTCTTAAAAGGCAGGAGCCAAAGGAGTTGAAAGTCATCAACACCACATTAATATTTGGAAAAGAAAAAAAGGTGAACATTGGTCACATCCCCCTGCTTAATATCCTTACCTGCTCGCTAAGCCAAACTGAAGAAAAGCAGGAACAACATTTTACAATAAGATGTTATAAATAAAGCACTTTCAAATCTGGATTGTTTCACTACCATTTTGCTTATGTGAAAAGTAAATAGCTTGTAAAAAGTACCTTCACTACCTTCATTTTGGGTGTATGTAAACAACCTGCCGAATGGCATGCTCTGAAGACTTCTGTGACTGGCAATATTGCTATCCTACCCAACATTTTAAGGGAGAACAGATCTTCTTGCTTTTTCAAAGTAATACAATTTGAGGGCCACTTACTTCCCTCTGTAACGTTTATCTGTACTTACATTTCTCCGGGGAAATATGAATCAAGATCTTTATGTATCAAATAGCTTAGTGTCATAAGACCAATGAGTCATACACTATAAACTATATAGAATCCCAGGAGCTTTGTGGAACTGGAGCAGTAGCAGCATGCAAACAATAAAGCATAAAACCAACCAGAATGTGCTTTTTCTGCTCAACCAGTTCATTTTGCCTGTGAAGTGGCCACACTGCAGCTCTCATCTCCTTTTTGCGTTCACTTCTGAGTGCTTTGACAGTGGAGCTTTACTGTCACCATGCAAGGCCATCAAGTGAATATTGGAACAAATTTATAGGAATTGCTTATCACATGGTTGTAACATGTACCGGCACCGGAGAGGCAATTTTGAAGGCTCATAGTTATGTGGTTTGTGTAGGAAACCTCTCAAGTAATCTCCGCATTCAGGGAAGTCAGAAGGATTGGTGAAATTCTTGACTGAACTTCTTCTGAGTGACATACCCCTTTCTAGATGGTTCTTGGTCTGTCTCTGGTGAATAACCCTGAACAACAAAACATTATAGCAGCAGTTAGTCACCTGCAAACACTTTACAGTAGTGAATGGTAGGCCTGAAAAGTCGATTTTTCTCTACAATTGCTTATTTACCAAGTTCTGCTTAAAAGGAAGTGCATGGGATTTACACGGTCTGTAGCACTCGCTGAAGAGTCAACCAGGCTTTTAAGTTATTCTCACTCTTTATAGCATTTTGGGTAAAAAGGAGGAGACCAAGTACCATTGCTTTGACTTGTCACAAGACAACAATAAAGCCAGAAAGACAAGAACAGGATATATTTCTCAGATTACTATGCTTACTGAATAAGATTTTAACAAAGCATTTCCATCAGGAGAGCCCTGTGTAGCATGAACTCTCTCCGGCAGATTGCAGAATTTTGCAGGAATAAACCATAAGTGTTTGCAATAAGTAACCCAAAACTCTGGCAGCAGCTATACCAGTAATTCAAAAGCCACTCTGGGTCTATAAAGATGCAAAAGGAACCATAATTAATCTCAGATATAGCCTGGAAAAACTACAACCTTATAGCTGCTGTTTCCAGGGAAATGGTCATCACAAGGGATGTTTTATGGACGAGAGTATGGTTTAACTTCCACACACATGTATGTAGTCTACAAGAGCATCACGTGAACATAAATCCACCTTAATAATGATGAGGCATTAACCACAGGATTAATTGAATTTTCTAAATGCTTATTTTTGTGGTTTTAAATAGTATTGTCCTGTTCTGGTGTTCTACGTATCTTTCATAATAACTTATCTTCTATGATTAAATGGCATGGAAACACATAAAAGCTAAAAATGTCAGTATACTAAGTCTCCCCAGGCAGTCTGAAAGGCCCTTGGATTTTGAGGTTGCTTGAGTAACAGGAAGTTTTGATAGACAGAACAACCACAGACTTTGCATGAAAGCAAACAGAGAAATAAATGAATATAGATCACAGAGGAAACGGATAGTTAAGACCTGTTTCAACTTTTCAAAACCAACCTCTTTGTTTTAAAAAAGGACACATTTCTCTCCCCTCCATATCTTTTACCAAAGTACTGAGGTCAGTTACTCATGCCACGAGCAACATGGGGAAGTACCTGTGATTATTAATACAGATGCTGTGCATACAAATCCAGAAACCAAGCAACAACAGATCGGTTGTAACTGAAGGATGGAAGAAAATGCCACACGTAGCAGAGAGTAAAACATTCTTGCTAGGATGAAAGCAGTGTTAATACCATGATTTAGGTTAAGTCCTATGAAAGAGAAAAACAGAAAAAAACTCCTGTCCAACATTCTCACATTAGTGATCTAAAAACCGTAAAGTGCCAAATAAATATAAGCTTCATGATAACACACCAGAAACACAGATGACTTATCCAACTGAAAATTCAAAGTCAAATGGTAATTTGTCTTTAAATAAATCATGTTTGTATACTATTAGGTCAGGTTGCAAACCTAGCTTGAAAGATGCATAATTAACAATTACATTTAATTGTAAGAAAATATTTTTAGCTCTCCTGTATATCACCGTTCCATTACCATGTCAAACCTGCACTCCTTAACACTACCTCATAGGTCCTCTGCTCATATCTTACATCCTGAGCTCCCTGAACCACAGAAGTGCACATCCTACTCTATATTTAACCACATGGGCCGCTTTTGGGTGGTAGTAAGAAGAGTTGCTTTGGGTGTCTGTCTAATGACTTCCCCAAAAGATGACAAAGAAAAAATACAAGGCCTCTACACAAGATGCAAAAGAAAGCTTTTTGCTTGTAACCCAGCCAGGTGCTGTTTGCTCAGTGTTTGCAGTAGTAAGCAGAGACATTTCTTTCAGACAGACCATTACTAGAGGACACTGGAAACATATGTTTTGCTCTAATTATCGAGTCAATGTCGCACAGACAAGTTGCCATTGCTCAGCTAGAAAAGACTAAAAGATGAGAAAGATTGTTGGACTAGGGACGCTGGCTATGCTGGGACATGTTTTCCCTCCTGCTCACTCCTTTGGGACGTGCACTCGAACTTTTGAAGCAGCAATGCCTTGATGGCAAGTCCATCTGCCAAGGAAGAAACGTGGATCCACTGCAAAGTTTAGGCTGGCCAGGATCTCAGCATTCACCTACACCCTCCTCCTGAAAAATATCCCCAAGCCTTTACAGGCAAGGCCTATATATGGAAAAGAGAATGCTTACAAAACATCGCAGTTCTTGTTCTGCAGCCTCTCAGCGGGGATGTAAATCCAGATTAATTGACTTCTGTGAAATCCTTGCAACACGTCATAGATGTAAGTAAAAAGCCTAAGGATGGATGGGACAGTAATAAGCTGCAATGCTGGAAGGAAGAAAAAAAAAAACAATCTAGCAACACGAGTGGTTTTGGTTTTTTAAAAACCCTGATACGGAAGAGTACTTCAAAGAATCAAGTCTCTATAAAAGCTTCAAGTATGTGATTAAGTCTCATGAAAACAAGTGCAACTAAGGATATACCTTATAATAGGCATGCTTTAAAGCACAAGAGTAAAATTTTTTCCTGGAATTGGCTTTAATTCCTCTTACGACTTTTCCTATTACAATTATCTATATTTTTCCAGCTGTTGTCATTTTAGCCTCATCCCTTCCAGGGCTCACCTTACATAGTCTCAGGAGCACTTTTATACAGCAGCACATTGGACCTTTATTTTTCCAGAAGTTCTCCTGTCTAAAATCTTTTTGTTTTCTCTGTGCAAATCAAGACCTTGGAACTTCCCATATACATCCACAGAAGTGACTTGTTAACCCCATTCTTCCATGTCGATATCTGCCAAAATATAGGTGTGAGCTGTTAGCATAGGTGCTGGTGAGCTGGGGAGGCTCAGCAAGCCATGCCAGGTGGCACAAGAAGAGCAGATGATGGTGAAGGGAGAAAGCTTTGATTACTGTATGACTGGGAATGCTGCATGACTGCACGTGCCGAGTCCACAACGAGGTTACTACAAGGGCTCTGCAAAAGGTTTTGAGAACTGGAACGACTGTTACGTTTGTGAGGGAGGATGAAAAAAAAAAATCCTAGGAAGTGACATTTGGTTAATGACATGAAGAGTTGCGTCTCTATTCTTGGGAGCTGAACGTGTTATGTTTGAGCCTAACGTTCTTATCACAGATGGTCAAGTCACCAGCTACAGCACAATTAATCTTAACTTACACTACTAGGAATTAAAAGTCACCCAGATCCCACAGTTAACTCCCAAGATGTCCATCCCAAGGCAGAAGGCTCTAGCAACTCCAGCAGCCCCTGAACGCTCCGAGGTATGACTTAACCTGAATTTCAGTAGCATACAGTGCTCACCTCCTACACACAGGTGTGGTGAAGTTACACAGGTTGCTCAGGAAAAAAATTATTCATCCAGTCTGTAAAACAGATGCATAAAAGTCCTGAGGAGGCTGCAGTAGGTGAAAACAAGTCCTCTGCCATACATACACCTCTAATTGAAGGATATAACTTCACACCTTTTACTGGAAAATATAATTCCCCACAGACACATGAATTCAATTTCAACAACAGCTTTTTGTCATCTTGGCCCAGTTATGCAACCTCCTCTCTTTGCAAGCAAAGCTGTTAGCTTTGTGCACCTGTAATTTTCCTCTAATTCTTAATGGTCTTGAAAGTACACAGTTTGTGCCTAATAATTAAAAGTACAGCTCCCGAGGCTAATGTATGCCCTATTCACAAATTAAACATTATAGCCACTCTCGCTGTTCTCATTCTGCTAAAGTTCATTAAAGAAGTAAGATCTAAAATCTGCAAGTTTCTTTAGGTTCCACCTTCTCTGGGACAAATATCCAGAGGTTTATCAGGAGGAGAAATAAACTCTTAAGTCTGTTTAAAGTATCACAGCTCCATTAGATCTGAATTAAACCCAAATAGGCCAGCTGAGCCATTGAGCAAGACACCAAAACAACTGAGCTACCTGAAGAAAAGAAAGAGCACATTCTTCTCCCATTTGGAAACTCAATGACTCTCTATGCTCCCAGTTACTTCTCAAAACCTCTTTAAAAAAGCAGTACCACTCTGGAGAAGGATGCTCCAGCCCTGGTGTGGATGACTCCATCGGTGCAGTATTCCTGCCATTTCTGCAGCTCAGGGTATTTCTAGCATGTTGATGGGTCGAAAAGGTTACAAAAAGTATGCATCCACATCTTTCTCTCAAAGCTTCTCTATTTTCCTGACTCTTTCAAAATTAATATATATAAGGAGTAACAAGAGGAAAAGTCCCAATTATTTCCTGCTGCTGTCCTTCCAGCTCTGGAAACCTGAGAGCTGCAGGAGCTATGCGAGGCCCTACCAGCTCCTGTGGCCACACGCTGGCAGAGATCATAACTACCATCATGGGTGAGATGGCGTCACAACCACCACTATTTTAGAAATTGGATTATGGCTTATGCTGCAGAAGTCTCATACTTCACCTGCTGGTAACTAGCTCCCCTGACACATCCACACGGTTTTCGTGTTCTTCAGTTGATGCCTTACCATATGCTAGTCAGATGCTCTAATTAAACAAAATTTTACTGATCCAGTTCTTTCTGAAATAAGCTACTTCACCCTTTTGTATTTCCTGATCTGCTTGAGAGTTATCTACTTTGCCATGTACACACTCAGCTTGTTATTTAGAGCGGTTGCTCAGATTTAAGCAAATGCCACAGAAAAGTCAGCGAATCTTTGACCCAAGAAGGGGAAACGCAGGCAGTGCTCACACAGGCCACTGATCAAGTGTCAGATTCACAGACTTGAAAATTGCTAATCTAACTGGCATTTCCCCCCTCACTTGTTACAGAACAAATAGGATGACATCCAGGAGTGTTTTTCTCCTTCATCTGATTTACTCTTGCAGTATGAAGAGAAACCAAATTCACCTTTGGGAGAGAATGATCAATTGCTGCAGCATCACTACAACTTATAAAACACTGACTCACAAATTCAGGCCCATGGGACACATCCTTAGCTGGTGGGTGCTACTCTTCCTCCTTTGAGCTACGCCTGCGCTACACCACATTCTCAGCAGAAGTACATCCCACAGACTAGAACTGGGTCTCAACTACGAGGACCCTCTCTGAAGTCCTTTATGGTTCACAGAGATTGCCCGGACGCAGCAAATTCAGGGGCTGACTGCAAAAAAAGGAATTTTTAAATACAGGGCCAAACCCTTCTTTCATATATGCTGCTATCACCTTTGTACCGTGAGGAGATTGTGGATTCGGACTACACGTTCCTGTGTGGCATAGTCTAGGCATTCCTGCTCTGGCAGGGGGATTGGACTTGATGATCTTTCGAGGTCCCTTCCAATCCCTAACATTCTGTGATTCTATGATTCTATGATACTGCAGATAAAGGTCTGATTTAATAAGTAGGGCAACCCTTTAAAAGAATTCAAGGATCTTAATACTCAACAGCTGTGAATGGTGCCCTTTCATGCTGCACTTCAGATGGCAGCATGAACTGAAAGCAACCAGAGCATTAGCAACTGTCAAAACTCCTCTGCCAAATCTGTAGGTTTCTCATGCAATGAATTTTCACATACTCACTTCAACGCCATTGGCAAACTGAACCTAAAGCCCACCCAGAAACACATTTTTTCATCTTCACTTGTTACATTCAAGTGATTCAAAATAGCTCTTTGCACAATGACAGCTCATGCCATCATCTGAAAACATTTTGCAAACCAACAAAGGTTTAGGGCCACATTTTCTAACATGGGTTTGTCTAGAAGGCATCACCTATCAATGGCAATATGTCAAACTTGGAGCTGCTAGCATAGCACAACTAGGATATAGGTAGTGCAGCTTTGGGCTCCAGCCTTGTAGGAGTTTGAGAATTAAAACAAAAAAAAAAAACCCAAACAAAACCAAAGCTATTAACATCACTGGAACCAGGCAGGCAAATATTTCTTAAGCAAGAACATCTCCCTGTTTCCCTGATGTATTTTCCCCAAAAGCCTCTTTTATCACTAGTTGCTGCTTCATTTCCTGCTTGCTATCCTGAACAGACTTTTGTTGGTGTAACTCAATAGTAAAAGACTAAACCCAAGCATGTAAATCAAAGACATATGACATCCATTATAGTAATCTTCCTTTCATACCCTCACGTAAAACAAATAACCTTTGCAAAGTTCGAAAGGGAAATTCCACTCTGCAGTTGTTTAATTTTTTTTTCCAATAGCTGTGATATGTCTTAGAAAAAAACCCAAAAACTTTAAATACCACAGTGTTCCCAGGGTTTCAGGAGAGTAGCTGGATTATGGGGAACTTGTGCTTTGGGGTTCAGGTCAGCATGGTGGATACACACAGGAGTGGCAGAATGGTGTCAGAAGCCGAATATGATGCCAGACCTGAATGAACTGGACACAGCAACTTAAGAGCTACAAGACTGTAAAATTTTCAAATGTTTCTTGGATGAAAGAGTTTTTGCAGCACAGGTTTTAATCCCATTAAATCTGCATAAAGGTGAGAGCTTGTACCTTAACATCAGCTTGCTACATTCTGGCAACTCAGAGTGGCCTTTGGTATTTTCAAGAGACAGGATACTGTATTTTATAAAGGTTATAATTTCCCAAAAGTTAATTTAAAAAAAAAAAAAGTTTTCACTGATATTTTGCAGTCTCTGAAGGCCTGGTATCGAGTCTAGTGTAGCACAGATGTATTCCTATACAGAGTGGCCTTTGTCAGATCTGTAAAACTGCTGTTTTCTTTCAGAAATGAATCAGTTCGTAGCATACAGGAGAGAAGCAGACAAGTTCTCAGTGCCAACTTAATTTACAATCGACCTCCTTTATGAAGTCCGGTTTTTGCAACATCCCTATGTAACATCATTTGGGTTAAAACCATCAGCTGGAATTTCCCAAGCATATGTCTGTCTTGACTACAACTTGATATTTAGGCAAATAATTCGTTAAACAGTGCTTGGAAACACATTGAGTTTTCAATTTTAATGCCGTTTAAAAAGTTGATTGCAACAGCAGCTTGTATTAACCTAAGTGTACTTCATAGGATAGCAATGAATTTATATAATTGAGATTAAGCACTTTTGGACAGCTGGATCACTATGAAAAGTTGTATTTGATTCAACCAGCACTTCTTAACTAATGTTCCTACTGCAGTGGGCTGGAATGTGAGGTCAACACCTGTTCACAGGCAGAGCACAGGTGTTCCACTTCTTGCAACACCCCAAATTAAGTTCTCTCAAACACAAAAGTTAACGTCCAGGGAAGCAACGGTGTGAATATAAAGCTAAAGAGGAGTTACTTAGAAATAATGTATGGCTGAGCTACTTGAGTTGTAAATAGTCTTGAGATGCACAATCACAATTGCTTTTACTATTATTATATTGTTCCTTGGATTGGTTCGTAAGATATATAAACCCTCTCATAAGCTGATGACATATGAGGAGCAATCTTACAGCCCAGCTAGCGGGTTTGCACGGTTAAAGATGGTTCTCAAAATAAAAGGCCACGAGAAATTCAGAGGGATGTCTGGAAAAATGAGGATGCAAAACTTTGGTCTCAGGGACAGCGCTGTCAGCAAGTCAGCCATAAGCATATGGAAAGCAGTCTCCGGGTGACAGATAACGGCAGGCAGGTGTGTGCAGCTTTGCTTAAAGATTTAATTAGTGTCTGCAATGCATCCAATTACCTGCTACTAATTTAAAGGTTGTTTGATTCTGGTATTAATTGAATCACCTTGAATGATTTTTCAGAAGTATTTATCCAGATATACATGCAACGTGAAAATAATACAAAGAAAACTTAACCCACTGTCCCCAGAAAGGCACATGGGTCTATCTGCATATCCATCCTGGTCTGACGAAATTCAACAGCAAAAAGGTACTGGTTGGGATTTGCAGATTAGGTGCAGGCAGCGCTTATCTGTGCAGTTCTGGTTTAGGGCAGAAGGAAATAAAAACAGTCTGGCGGTCTTACAAAAACACTTCAGGTAAAGTTCAGTCAATTTATCTGATCTTGAATTACTCAAACTCAAAGATCCATAAAATTCACTGCTAAAAGTTAATCTAATATTTGCATTGCTGTACATGGAGTAATTACCAGAGCACGTTTATTTAAATTTAATTGGTCATCTAGGCCATACACTGCTGCATATTAATTGTCCTGCCTATGCTGAATATGGTAAAAATAAATAAATAATTGGTAAGGATTTGTTTCTTCATGTTAATGCAATACATCTTCCTCTGCTGGGAAACAAGCAGCCATTATATAATAACAAGAGTACTGTTTACGCGCTTGAGCATGGTACAAGTGGGATACATGGCAAATGTACTGTATTAATGAAGCTGAATTATGCTTTAAGACTTACTGTTAGCACAAAGATATTAACTCAGCATTACAGTGAAATGCATTATGTAGACCACTTGAAAACAGAATTTTCACGTCAGGAAACATCTTCAGCCACAAAAAAAAAAGAATCGATCAAAAAAAACCTGACTCTCAAAAATTGCTCTGAAATAACTTTTTACCACTCCAGTTGAGTACCTGACTCCTACTTTTGATACTTTTTTTGCTTAAAAAGCTACAGCTTATACTTAATACATGCTTACAGATACAAAGATGACTTTCTCTCCCAGAAAGTCCATTTGCAATTAACAGAGTGTGCTTATTGAGAACCTGGTCTAAAGTAATCCAAAATTAATAAACACTCATGATAATGGCAGGTCTTAAATTACATGGGGCTTTGTGATCAGGTACATGCCACTTGTAAGCAGCTAAGTAATAAGTCTTTGCAGCTCCATCATCTATAAGCACCTTTCTTAAAGTCACCATCACACACAACCAATTGCACTGGGAGCTGTAATTGTAATTTTAATTGCGCTATGGGGAAGCGTCACACACAACCAATTGCATTTAGAGGTGTAAATGTAATTTTAATTGTGCTGTGGGGAAGAGTGGCCAGAGCCCATCTCTGCTGGGCAGGTGTTCCTCCTTAGCTCTAAGCTTGTATCAGCAACCTCAGGACCACATCTTCTGTAGGAGTCTGGCACTGGTGGACTCCTGAAGTGGAGTGGGGATGTAAAATAGAGACATGAAGAACAGAACAACAGATTTCCAAGGAGGAGAAGACAATGACATCACAACATATCTAGCCTGTGAGAGACTTTTGGGATGAGGTCAGGAGGAGGTGGTTAGGGGCTATCTGTAACAGTATATCCCCACCCTTCCCCAGTAGAAGTTAAGAACAAATTTTAAATGGTGAAGTTTTTTAGCAAATATTTTTTTGGTTACAAAATAGTTACCTCTGAGTAGATGAATTTTTGGAAGAGAAAGGGTTTCCTGGTTTTGTTCATTTTCTTTTCTCTCTGCACAACACAACTCTCTCTACACAACAGAAACATTCCTCCCTTCCCCCCCTTTTTAATTATTTTTTTCACTTTTAATACAGCTACCCTTTCCATTAAAAAGTACCTACGATATAAAAAGTCCACCAAAAAAAAAAATCTTTGTCTCAAGGTCTCAGTTACTCTCTCTGCCTACAGAAGTCAAAGTTATGCCTATTTATACCAGCCCAGAATCTATGAGGAAATTTTATTTTCCCTTCTGTGTTATTAAATCAGATAGTCCAAAAGGATTTTGCTCAAGTGCGAAGATCTTGTTATCCCTATTGCACTCTGGCGATACAGCACACCTGGAAATTAAATTTGGAGTTATCTCCTGCAGCGTCTATGCTGTGCAGAAGACAAAACATGAGTATATGGTTCACCACTGTTTTATCTGAAGTTAATTTATATTAGCTGGAAAATGTGATAAGTATAAAGTTCAGCTCCCCTTATTAAATTCATCCACATTTCGTGGCAGAATTATTTCTTCCAACAGTAATTTTATTTGCTGATATGCAAGAAGAATCAAGGTCTTCCCAGATACATCACAGGATTTCTTCTGCACACTCCCATGTCTTCCTGACAAGAAACCAAGTTAGGAGATTATTTTACTCCTAAAACAAAAAAGAATCCTTTAATAAAAGCATGCAGCTCTCCTAATACATGCTACAGTAAAAGTGTCTTATGTCTTCTCAGCAGTCGCTGAGTATTTTGCTTTGGGGACTTTCTCCGAGTTGTAGCAGTAACTACCAAATTACTACTCAGGTAATCTGCTAAAAAAGAGACAAAGCCAAACCCTATATATGTAAGGCTCCAATCTTTAAGATTAATCTCAAAGTGTTACTTGATAACATGTAGTTACAGAATTCAAGGTTATCACTGATTTTTTTGTTTGTTTAAATAACATCTACAGGATTCAAATATGTAGATGATTATAATACCAAACTTCAGCTAGAATGCTGAAGTGTAAGAAAACATTTTGGGTTCATTCTGAGGAAGCCAACATCTGCCACAAAAAAAAAAGACAGATGTGCACACATACAAAAAACCCCACCACAAACAACTGAAGGGAAAAACAAACAAAAAAGAAAAACCAAAATCCACAACCCCTGCAAACACTCCAATGATTCTCCCCACTTTATGCAGTCATACCTAAAATAATCTGTTTTATTCCTTTCAGTCTGAGTAAATAGCTGGTCCTAAAGAAGTTACTCAAGGCAGTAAATAACTGTATACCACGTAATTGACTTTGATACTAAAGAAGCTAGTGGGACACTTACTTTGTTTAAAGTTTAGTTGATTTGCAGAGTGGAAGCCAAAGTCTTATTACTCCTAAATCAAGGAAAGGTGGCTTTTTCTTTAGCTTGGAGAAGAGGAGGCTGAGGGGTGACCTCATTAATGTTTATAAATATGTCAAGGGGGAGTGTCAGGAGGACGGAGCCAGACTCTTTTCAGCAACGTCCAATGACAGGACAAGGGGCAATGGGTGCGAGCTGGAACATAGGAGGTTCCATAAAAATATCAGGAAAAAGTTTTTCACTGTGAGGGTGACCGAGCACTGGCACAGGCTGCCCAGGGAGGTTGTGGAGTCTCCTTCTCTGGAGACATTCAAAACCCGCCTGGATGCGTTCCTGTGTGATCTACTGTAGGTGATCCTGCTCTGGCAGGGGGGCTGGACTAGAGGATCTTTTGAGGTCCCTTCCAACCCCTGACATTCTGTGATTCTGTGATTTTTATATACGGCTAATGTATTGGAGATTGGGAGTTTAGTCCCTCTCCCATCTCACCAACCCTCCATACGTTGTAGTACAAAATAAGTGTAAAATAATCACAGAAAATGTTTTTCAAAATAAAATATAAAAATCTCTCATGTTTAATCTAGTTTGGTCACCCTGAATTATTGAGAGTGCTATTTTCTGAGCTCCTCTCAACAGGCTTTTGTTAGCAATATTTGTCAGCTGCCCATTTTCTTCATGCAAACCCAAGCTTATGAATGACAAAGGAAAACAGAATAGAGTAAAACTCAGCAGTATGAGACGCAAACTCAAGCTCAGGAAGTAGCAAGGTCTTCTGATGCAATCTTGTCAAGTGGAAAACTAGTTCAAGAACAACTGAGGTGAGCTCAAACTGACTTTAAGTTGCCATTCAGTAACAGAAGAGGAAAAATTGAACCTATGAGAAGTATTTTCAACATCCAAGCTTCTGCACAAGGACCTAATTACCTCATCTGAAATGCTGAACAAAGGCTACCAAAGCTGTATAAAAAAGTAAAACTGGTTCAAAAAACTACCAGGGTAATTGGGGAACAGAAGGAAGCTTGGAACTGAAAGACTTGGGCTTGATCAGCCAAAATCAGAAGCAAATGGGATTGCTGCTGTTAGCATGACTGAGGTAAGCCCCAAGGAGGGAAAACAGCCCTGTAAACTAAAGTACCAGGGCTACAAAACTTGCCAAGGGTGAACACTCCCAACCACCATCACACCAATCAGATTGTGACACGGCCTCCCAGGAGTGGGAGGACTATATAGGAAGAAAGAAGGAAAAAAATGTGGCCTGGTGGGGAGGAAAATCCACCACACCACAAACTCAGTCCCTGCCAAAACATCGCTTCCTCCCATTAACTCCGTTAAAAAGCCATAAATGGGATGCTAGCTACACCAGCAGGAGATTGAATGTGCTCGTCCACCAAGTCTCTCGAGCACAGCAGATTGCTGATGGCTCCCAGCTCACTTGCAACAAGTGCAACGGAAACACATGAAGTTCAGGGTGAGAACATCAGAGACTTGGCTCTACACTGATTAATGATGCTGAAGGTGTTTTGACAGAGTGTGACATTTTTCATTTTTCCTCATGACTGGGCATATATTTGCAGAGTATTTAAATATCTACCAGTTTCAGTATTTCAGGATGACAAAGGCTGAGCTTGCAATAGGCAACTATCACACGTTTCATTAATGCTCTGATTAAATGATTCAGAACCCTCCTACCTGCTGCACAGTGTAGCTCTTCAGAAAACCCATTCCATGTATGTGCCACCACAGCTCGCAAGGATTCACTGAGAAGAGGCTCTTCTTTGGCAAGATAAACATAAAAGAAGCCAAGATCAATGAAATTAATTCACAGGTTTTGAATCATCTAAAAGAGTAGGTGTGCGCCTCTAGTAGTAGCTAAGTCGGTAAGATGATTAAGCACATCACGAAACCTGCAAGTGGTGAAGCGGCACAGGCACTTGCACGCAGCACGTGCTCATGAAACAGGAGGTCTCAAGGTGTGTGTTGTGCAAGACACACAAGTGTTTGTAATTTGTGTAAAGCACATGCCCACGTTTTTACTGACACTAGAACAACCATGAAGACACCAGTAGGCGAGGCTGAAGGCCATGTAACCTGGAAGTTTTAAAGGCATTTGCAGGCACTTCTTTATGCCCACCTTAGCAGTTACTAATCTTCAACATTCACTTGTCTATCTTTTTAAGGGTTATTTAAGAGCATTTTAAGGGTTATTTAAGAGCATTATTTTCCATAAAAGTACCATTCCAAGGTCACTTCAGGCACTACCCTCCCAGGTCAAAGTGACTGATATCCGATTTGGCTGTCCTTTGCTTTGGCCTCAGGTGTTAGCTCAAGCAAATTAAACATGCATCCTTGTCCTTGCTTTCCAAAGAAGCAGAATGGATTTTTCACATGAACAAATCTCTTTAATCAATTTTCCCCTGTTATGAACATGCTTCCAGGCAGAGGGTGAGGCCCTATTAGAGTAGCAAATCCAGCTTTGGGGCACACAAGTCTTTCTTCTCTCTGATAAAGCAACAGCAAACTCCAAGCAAAATGCATGTTCGAGACAGTTACTTCTAGCTAATAACGTCAACATACTCAACTGCTACTAAAAAAACAAGACAGTAACAATACCAGTTGCAAATGACCGATAGCAATTGCTGACCTGTCACAGGCTTCCTTTTTGCCATTAAGTCCCTATCCCCTCTGAGGCTGGTTACAAACAAACTAAACTGAAGAAATTTTTTCCTTCTTTTCTACCAAGAGACCCTCATCTCATATCCAGCTAATTCTAAGGGCAGGATGCATTAATACAAAAAATTACAGTTATTAATTACCTTAATTACTAATAATTATACTGACCACATTTCTCCATCCTTTATAATACAAGTTGTTTGCTAACAATCCCACCAGATTAAGTGGGGAAAAAAGTAAAGAAAAAATATCAATAAAACTTGCATTGTTGTGAATCATCTAGGAACATTTTCTATAGCTGTCTCAATCTGTCCTTGCAGGGCACATATAATGATCTGTTACATTTATCACATATTTGCAATGCTCTGCAGCCACTCCCTGACATACTCGGTTCCACCAAGTGCCAACCACTACATGCCCCAACGTAAATCCTAAATTCATACAGCTCACAGCACTGCTGTGCCCAACGTTCCCACCAGTCAGGTTCATGCCCGGAGGGAACACTGCTCGTTTGCAACTGGAAGTGATTAGGAAGGTGCAGTACTCCCTGGGTGCTCACAGCTGACTCTTTTTTTTTTAAAACCTCGCTGAAGTCCCAGGAATGTATTTCATGCCTAACATCAAAATGAGCACATTTGTTTTACCAGTTGAATGATCAGGGCCTAGAGGGACACCAATACTGAAGACAATTTACAAGATTACGGTAGCCTCTGAGTAATATTAGAGAGTCATAATTGATCATCTCCAAACCAATTTTACTTCCAAAGTAAAATGAAAATAAATGATGGGGAGACAGACTACTTGGACAGAAAAATCATTGTTTAGTTTTGGCATAAAGAGCCTGTGGTTGAATTTTAAGAAGACTTTTTTGAGTGAAAAAGACCCAAACAACCCCAAAACCCAGCATCTAGACCATTTTCTCTTTTTTCTTTAAAAAAGGAGAAGTTTTTCTTTAAATATAACACAAAGGATTATATTGTGAATACCAAATTCAGTTTCCTCAGACTAGCACCAAGTGTTTCTGTAATATGACACCATCAATGTTACTCAGTAAAAACCAAAAAGTTTTATTTCTTCATAGTTATTTCAGAGTATATGATCTAATTGCCATGGATTAGGACATAACACCTCTCTAAAGAATTTATTTCCAACATTATCAAGCCAGTAGGTTAAAAAGATCTTTGACCTGTTGTCAGGCAAATCCCATTAATTTTCACTATCCCATTTAGAGAGAACAACTATAATTGGAAAGAACCTCATGCTATACTCTGCAAAAATGCACGGCTGGAAAGAAACAGTGTCCAGTGTAGCTCCTGGGACTCGACCCACATGCAATTAAGGAGGTCCAAGAGCAATTACTGGTGACACTGGGGGAATCTCACTGGTGAATCCTTTGCTCAGTTTATGGCAAGTAATGTATAACAAATGCATATCATCGAGACCCATGCACAGAACCAAACTACAGAGGGATGCAAACAGGGTGGGAATTGGGAAAAAAAAAAATCCAAACAAAAAAGCCTGAATCATCTGAAAAGCCTTCAGTATATTCGATCTCTTTATTTTTTTAAAGTAAACTGCAGTTTTAAGATCCATTAGTTACACTGACATTCCTTAATATAGCATCTATTGTTTTCTGTAACTGTAGCCTGTATGTTGACAGAAGTTGGCAAAGGAAAATGTGAGCTGACAACAGAATTGTTGGCCTGGTCACCACCCTTTTGTCTAATTCGTTCCTCTGTAGCCAAAATAACTGACAATTTATGAAATAAATGCTTATTTTAACGAGTATTAACAAGGCAATATGTAATTAGAGATTACAGGATTTTGGCTCACATTTTCCTTTGCCAACTTCTATCAACATCAGTCTGAGAAGCCTCTATCTCCGCTCCAGGTTAGATGTATTTTGAGGAGCAACAAAACCAAACCAAAACAAACAACCCACATTCAACTAACAGCTTTGGTTTTGATCAGATTAAAAAAAACAAAACACCCTCCTTCTAGGAATCATGAATTGCCTAAAAATGAAGGCACAAAACCAGTGAGATCCTGTACTGAGGGTCAGATGCAAGATGAACAACAGACTTGGATTTGCAAACTCAAGCTTGAAATTGTCTGTATGCTGGCAAGCTCACTGCAGGAGCATGTGTGTTGAGAGGCACTTGGTAAGCAGTCAGGCCTTTACGAATTGGCTTAGACACTAAGTTCCTGAACAAAACTGAAGAAAAAAAAAAATCATACCAGATCTTTTAGATACCTCTTTTAAAAATTTAGCAACAACTACCCGAGGGCTAGATTATAGTAAGTGCATTGAGCAGCTGAATCCTGCTTCCTTCTCATATATTTGTCCATCTAACCCCATCTATGACATTCCTTACTCTGCACTGCTGCGAAGTAAGTGCAACTGCCTGATTGACTCAAGCAGACAGGGCTTGGCTGCAGTTCTCGCTATGGATTAGTTCACATTCAAGAAGGAGGAAAACACTGAAGGTTAATAAAAGGGTTTAACACAGCTGCTTGCAAAGAAGAGCAGAATGAGAGGCAATAGAGCTAATGATGAAACTTGAGACAATAAAATCCTTAGGAAAAGTTTAGGCTTTGTTCTATAAAGACAACATCAGGGAATTGAATCCATTTTTTTTTTAAACCACAATTATTTTACAGCAATTGTCTTGTAAAGGGACCTGTTGGACCTGCCAATAATTTGCCAAGAGACTGGCATTACACAGAGCTAAGGCCGTGCTGTTTAGTGGTGAGTCTTCAAAGACAGGTTAGCAAATACTCTTTTCTACCTCTGGATAGGATAACAGAAGAATATCTGAACATCTGCAGTAAAGTTTGTTTCTATGGATACTTCTACCTCTAACATTTCTTCTGCGAACCTGTGGTCCAGTTGAAGTCCCTCTTGTGTTTGGCAGAAGGTGAATATTTTTATAAAATAAAATCAATAACAGGAGATATTTGTGGAAGTGTTTTGCAATGGTACACCCTAAATAAGTTCTAGGCAAGTAACTGTGGCAACAATCCAAATTGCTTTATTTGACAAAAAACACAAATGAAGAAAAAAATTGCTCAATGGAGCATAGGAGAAAGTCGGTCTTGAAATTTAAGCAGCTGTTTATAACTGTGAGATTTTCAAGTAAGGAATCTGGAAAGACAATCCCTAATCAATGTATTAAAAATTTCCAGATGTTTTTGTACAACATATTAATTAAAAAGAAAAAGAAAAATATAGATTTCCAGTGAGAAGAATACAGCAACATTTGCTGTCATGTTGGCTGATACAGTTTAATATCTTTAATAATGAACTGGAGAATAAATCAAAGCATATATTGATGAAACAATCGCAACCATGAAGCATGGAAAAACAAGTGATCAGAAAGCAGAGAATTGTTCTCAGACATGAAAATAAAGACATGCATTAGCTAGAGCTCAGACTATAGACAAGAAGTAGTCTTAAGAGGAGCAAGTTACTTGGCAGACCTATTACTAAAATACCAATCAAAATACAGGTAACTGCCCTGAAGTAGGTTACATTTATACCTTACACAGATGCTGGAAACATTGCGAGAAGGGACCGTAAAGCAATTTGTCGTGGTTTGACCCTGGCTGGCAGCCAGGTACCCACACAACCTCTCCCTCACTCCCCCTTCACTGCTAGACAGGGGGAGAAAATATATCAAAGGGCTCAGGGTTTGAGACAAGGACAGGGAGATCACTCTCATTTACCGTCCCGGGCAAAACAGACTCTATTTTGGGGAAATTAAGTACATTTATTAAAAGAACCAATCAGAGAGGAGTAGTGAGAAATAAGAAAAAGCAAACAGATCTTAAAAGCAGAACACCTTCTCCGCATCCCTCCCTTCTTCCCGGGCTTACCATCAGTCCCGGTTTCTCCACCTCCTCCCCCCGAGCGGCGCAGGGGGACAGGGAATGGGGGTTGCGGTCAGTTCATCCGACGTTGGTTCCACTGCTCCTTCACTCCAGCAGAGGACTCTTCACTCTTCCCCAGGGCCATTGTGGGGTCCCTCTCACGGGAGACAAGCTTCATGCTCTCTTCTCCGCGTGAGTCGTCCCAGGAAGGGCAATTCATCACAAACTGCCCAACAGGAGACACCTCACGAGGGGCAGCCCACCCCTCGTGAGTCTGAGGTGCAGTCCTTCGGGGGAAACTGCTCCAGCGTGAGCCACCCACAGCATCCCAGAAGTCCCACCGGCCAACCTGCTCCAGCGTGAGCATTCCCTCTTCCATGGGCTACAGGTTCCGGCAGCGACCTGCTCCAGTGAGGGCTTCACACGGGCTACAGCCCCCTTTCAGGCATCCACCCACATGGCGTGGAGTCCTCCACGTGGTGGACATCTACACGGTGATCCTCACGGTGGACATCTACATCCCGCACATGGGCTGCAGAGGGACAACCCGCTTCACCATGGTCTTCATGGCCAACCCAATACACAACTCTACTGCACTATGCACGACAGCTTTTCAGATTGTACTCCCAGACTCTCCCCCTGCCGGTTTGGTACACAGTTGCTGGCAAAGTGACAGACCTAATAATCAAGCATTTGCTAACTTTGTGAGCTGGGTGACGTCACATTCAATGGTGAGGAGAACACAAAGAACGACACCAACCTCCAAAATTTTTGCCAATTTGGTAGTCTGCCCAGTTGATGAGCTTCCCAATGCGCAGTATAGCAGGAAAACATGCAGCATTCCGGCTCAGGGGAAGTCCAGAGCTATGAGAGAGACAGAAAGGCAGTGACTACAAAGAGAATGACAGCCATGAAATATTTCTTGGGGCCACCATAGAGGCTGGACAATGCTTTTGCGAGAAATAACTGCTCAAGGAGCCCTGCACATATTATCATTATCACTACTCAGTCTTTTGTCTCCCTATATGGACTCTCAAGATACCTCCATTCCACAAATTAACTTCCCTATGGATTAGATTGATCACTGCAGTTTTGATCATTATGTACACTGGAGATTCCCAAGTGAATTAAATAATCAGATCTAAATTTTAAAGCAATATTTGTAACAACAGTTAAGGGGTAAAGGAAAAAAGAAAAGGTCTTCTTGAAACACAGATAGTGAAATGAAAGAAAGAGGAGTTTTTTTGTGGTAGCTGCATGGAAATGTAAGCAAAAAAAAGCAGAAAGACCAAACCTGGAAGAAAAGCTTCTTCCATAAAGGATGTGACTGTGTCCAGCCTTCTATTCAAGGGACATTTCAAGCCTCCTATCAGCTATTTAGAATTTTACTGTCTGTCTAGTTCAAAGATGCCATTTAAGATTTTTTTTCCCCTCCTCATTCTCATGCAATGGATCTTTTTAACATTAAGTGGAACAGACCTGCCTGAAAGAACTACAAGAGAAATCAGCTTTTCAGCCACTATAAAGTAAAGTATAAACCAACTACAATTAATTTCAGCCTACTGCTGACGTTACTCAGAAAGGCATCCCATCTGATTTGATTTAAATGAGAATCAATCACCTTTGCTTGTTCAAAAACATTGGATCAGCTCTCAAAACATGAAATACACAAGATTGTATCACTTGTCCTAGCTGTTAAAACAGAAACTTGCTATATGAGAGAGCCTGAAATGCAGCAGGACTTTCAAATCCTCACCCTACTGGCAGGCTCCTCACTAACACGAAGCTGTCTTCCTTCAGAAAGTTAACAACAGTAAACACACAGACAAGAAATGTGGTAAAAAGCAATTCACAGCCCACAAAGTTTTACTGAAGCAAATTCCCGTCTTTCCATAGAGTGGGATCATAAATCCACTGAAAAGATAAATACCATGGCAGCCTTATCCACTGCTTCGGAACATCAGTAACAAGTGCAGATACTGGAGGAGATGGTCCGTGTCTCTCGGGACCTCTGCTAACGCATGTGTTCTCTTAAAACATATGAAAATATGTTTCATAAAACATATGAAAATGTATTTTTCCCTGAAGAAGGGTTCTTTCACCTGATGCTTAAACAGCCTATAACACATGGAGCCAGGATATTCGCCATTATTTTGATTCTGCACAGAATAGGTTGTCAGGCATTTAACAGAGCTAGCACACCTCTTAGGAAACAGACCAGAACTTTTATACAAAACATTGAGAATCAACCCACCAAATAAGTGATTGGTCACCTGTGTTTATATAACAAAAGTTCATTTGCACATCTCTACATGTAGACCACCTCAATATGATGAGCTGGACAGGAGTAAAGTCTCCTCCTAGAGGTATTTCTTTTAGTATTACAATAAAGGTAATTAGGGGCTCTATTTTCATCCTATAAGCTATCACTAAATTCTTGCTTAACCCTACATACTGCTACAGGCCTTGCATGTTTTTTTTCTGATCAACAATTAGCCATAAGATAGGTAATTAGAGCATTCTGTTCTTGGGGACTTTGCATTTTTGTTGCCATAGTCTCTAAATGGACTAAATCAGCAAATTTTTAACTTCTACGAACATCAGTAGGACGCGGCTCTGTGTCAGGTCTGGACATTCAAAGTTAATTGGTCTTTCTTCAAGAGCTGAGAAAACGAAATCTGCAATTTTACCTTATGAAGCGTAACATAAAATGCAATTTTTATGATGGTTGTGACTCCAAAGAAGCCAAGATGTCTCTTATTTTGTGTGTGTGTGTCCCTAAAATAATGCATAAAACTTAGTAACAAAACTTAAGAAACTGCTTTGCGTATAGATCAAAAGCAGAAAATCTATGCTGACAGTGAAAGTTTTGAGTGTTTGAAACCAGGAAAGTTTAATAAAAACCATGTTGTGACTTTAACCATTGCTACAAGGCATTCATTAAAATACATTAGTCTTAAATTAATGCTATATTAAAATATCGCATACTGTGTAAAACACATACAAGTATCAAAACATGTAAGAAACACCTCCTCCCACCTTACCTGATCACTTCCAACCACACAGACTGGGTTCATGTCTATACCACTCTAACCTGATACTGTTTTACTTCTAGGTCACTCTAAAAAAAAGAAAAATAATCCAAGTAACAAAACACTATAAATGACATTATGCAGAATGAAAGAGAATTGGGTCCAGAGGCACTGGTTCACCCACTTCTAGATAGCTCCTGTAACCAGTTTGACTCATACTATAGTCAGCGGGGGCTGAGAGAAGGGTTTTAAGTCTGATCATGGATCAAATTTTCTCCCCTACAGCGCAGGGAGCATGGTGAGGGAGAAGTGCCCAAGCTGTGCCTGCCAGGATCAGTGTGTCCCAATACACAGGTTTTATACAGTGAGGGACAGCAACAATTTATGCTTCCACAACAGAGGAAGGGGAATTTTAATTCCACTCCAGGGAAGAAGGAAAATGCCAAAAGGGAAGATCCAAAAACTTTGTTAGCAGCTGGCAAGCAGCTGGCTGTGAGCTATGTGCATCACTTGCCTGGTCCTGGCTACAATCCACACCAGCTACCACATGGTCAGATCCTGATTACTCTTTTGTACATATTAAAGTTCAGAAACAGACTGTTTGAAGACATACAAAGCATGTAAACATTTATTGATTTATACCAAATGCAATCTGTCACTTCATAGCACCACATTTCAGTGTACCCATAGTCCTATTCTTGCATGCATGTGATAAACACACCATCAGAAGTGGTCAGGAATTTTTCCAGGTTTTTTTTTATTGTTGTTTTTATCAAGGAAGGCTAATTAAGTGAAATTGTAACCTTTTCTAGAAGAAGATGAATGAGAAAAAAATCCAGCCTTTTTAAAGATCTTTGAAATGAGAATGTTTTATTCTGACACCCGGAATAAATTTCATTTAGAAATACTCCAACGTGCTGTTAAAGACTCTGGTGGCGCAGCCACCCCAGGGCCACTGTGAGCTCTCAGGATGAGCCCCATTGTGCTGTTATCTTGGTGGCAATTGCACTAATTTGGACATCAGGCACATCTGGCCACACCTGGGCTATCTGTGGTCTGAATGGTACATCAAGATATGAAGGACCCTCTTTGTGCTTTCACTTTAGTCTCAAGTGCGGTTATCTTTGGATCGAGGTGCAGCAGCCTGGAGTTGGGGTGACCAGGCACCCCCTGGCCACCTCTGGGCCATCCACTGCCTGAATTGTCTAGCAGAGTGCCATTTTCCATTCTTTACGTCACTATTTTGGTTGTAACCAATTCCATTGCATCATTCTGTTGAATTGGCTGATGATTAAACACTCATCTTGTGATCTCAAAAATATTAACAAATCTTAAGTTGCTGCTAACCCGAAGCAGTCTAGCAAGACCGTTATTTGCGACAAAGACACAAAAAGCAAGCAATAAAGGACTGATCCCATCTGTGTTTTTAATTTTTCTTTTCAATTCATTACAGTATTGGAGATGACAGTTTTCACTGGAATTCAGGATCAGAGAAAACGTGGGGAACCAGGGCTAAAAGGAAACAAAACAACCACTCCCTGGACAGGAACGTTGACTCCCATCCCAACCCATTAACCACAGAGGTGTTTTATTCTGCAGACACAGATCTGAGGTTGACAGGCGAACCTCTGTTCGGGCACAGCCCTGCAGAGACTTTTCCATGCTGAACCTGGAGGGGTACATGGTTTTACTCAAGGTGCAGAGTCAGTTAAACTTCAGGGAGGAGGACGGACAAGCAGCTCAAGGGTTTGTGGACAATGTGGCACTGAAGGCAAGTGATGAGTGCCACAGAAATAAGATTTTTATTGCCATCCCTATGCTCTAAGACTGTTAATAGGCAAGACCCTACAGTAGTCATTTGAGAAGGATATACACTCAATTTCCAGGAAAGCTTACAAGAAATCAGCCTTGGGAGACCTACAGGAAGAGGAGGAGGGGAAAGATGCGTGGGGTGATTATAACAGCACTCTTTAAAGCTGCTTATCACTTACTTTGAAATATATTAAACTGCATCTAAGCGAACATTAATGCTGTCACCTGTAGGAATGGTCACTGAAAACAGTAACTAAACAGCTGAAATAAAAGGCAAAGAAACACTTTCTGATTATAAAGTGTTATTACAAACTTGCAAAATGTTTGCACTTTGAATAGTTTGACCTGACAACAAAATAAGCAGAGCAGAAAGTCTCATGAGTAGTTCTGATTAAATATGTCTAGGAAGAGATCCTCCTTGATATTTAGCAGGATTTTCAGTAATAAACCCTCAAATCCTGCTATCTAGTGAATCTTAGTTTCTAAATATCAGACTTACTTATGGCCTACAATAAGAATTGCACACTTAGGTTTTTTCAAGTTGCCATATTAATTTAACTGGATTCTTTGGTCTTTTCCCTTGTTTTTCTACCTTGTCTTAAATCTATTTATTTTGCTTTATTATGTTGTTGTTCTCATTGCCATTCCTGAGACAACAAAACATACTGGGTTTGTGCTTTTCCAACGAATTTAGTGAGATGAAACACATCAGCTGGGAGCATATTGAACAAAATTGCCAGTGAGATGATATATCTACTGAAGAGCTAAAAAGCAGATGGCTTTTGTTTCTATTCCAAGTGTAACAGCAGATAAAACTCAAACTACTATATTGTGTAATACTAAGGTTATTTTAAAAAAAGACGTGATCTCCATTTGGATGATAAAATCTTTTTAAAATTGGGTTCATCTAGTAATCAGACAACTAAACATGACCAGACAACTAAATACCAATCTAAAATTTAGCCAGTAAAAAAAAACAACACCCCAAAACAAAGAAGACTCCAGGATTGCACTGGTTCTGGGCTGCATTGACAATTTGCTACAGTTTTAGGCTGACAGGACACACATGAACAAGCTGTAAAAGATTCTTCCAGTAGTCCCCAGAACACAAAATTCATAATACAGTTTTGAAAATAAATATATTGTAGTATTTTAATTGAAAGAAATCAAAAGTATTTGCTACCCATCCCCACTCCTTTTAAATTAAAAATAAATAAATAGAAAATGAAAATCTGTCACAGAATCCTTAACTAAGAGATAACCTCTCATTACTTAAATCCAATTTGTATAAGTAGGAGGACAACGGACTCAAATGTTTTCCTACATTGAAGAAGGCTCTAAAGTTTTCAAATAAAAAGATAAGTTTAAAGGACTTGGAACAACAAAGGACTACATGCCATGAAAAATGGTGAAAAATTACCGAAGCGCCTACTTTATACCTAAAGGTCAATGCTTCCGATGTTTGGGGACCAAAAGACACTGTTGTACCCAAACAAATCAAGAAATTAATGAGAATTTCAAGGGCGAGGAATGCATCTACCCACATTTGGTTAGAGCAGCAGGGAGCTATGCTATTCATGTTCCATCTTTCTTTCAGTAGCTACTGATTTAGTACACTGGACCACTAACAGCTCTTGAAGATTTATGCACCTCTGATACAAAAGGAATGTGGTGGTGGCGTCCAGAAAGCCAACAGTATGAATAAGCTTCTGAAAAATCTCCGGAGCAGACTAGGATTACTACTTTCCTGTCTTCAAAGACAAATGTGAAAATAGAGCAGCTCAGGACATTTTCTAAATAAAATGGTAAAGAGGTTTTTCCTGATGCCATATGTTCTCTCTCTACAACACACTACTTCTGGTAGACGCAATTTAGACACCAGTCTGGGAGACACCCACACTTCCGTGAGTTCCACCCAGTGCACCTCGCAGCCTGTCTCTGCACTTCAGTATGTGTAGTATGGGAGCTCTACACTGTTCCTGTTCTACAGATGCAGTGAAGAAAAATTAATCTGGCAAGTTTTCACCTGCTTTATGATTCAACCTCATCCTCCTCTCCCCCATCCCTGCAGCTGTAGTGCTGCAGACCTCCTGCCCCTACACCTTGGGCTGCTTTGTCAGCACCAGTCACCTTGTTATTTAATTACAAAGCACAATGAGCTGGGACAATGTGGCATTTGCTGATCTCACCTAACAAGGCAGAGAGTTAAAGCAATCCGGTACCTTCCTGTCATGGGCACCAGTACAGCGACTTAAAGGATTAGGCGGTCCCTAACTGCCTCCAGCTCCTGTTGCCTGGAAAATGCACTTGAAACTCCTTCCTCCTGCATCAGAGCCCACTCTGAGGAGTGCTAAGGCTGCCTGACAAGAGAAATGGCCACAGTGAAAAAGTATTGACCAAAGTCAATTATCTTGCAACCTTATAAATATCAATCCTAAGTGAGGCCTTCTGAGGTCTCCAGGATCACAGCAGGCTGCAACAAGGCATCTCCCCCAAGTGAGGACACCTCTCAGGGCAGACTCTGATCACCTGCTGATAGATGCCGATAAAACAGAATGAGTCCAAGATCCCCTGCCTGTAAAAGCCAATGAAGGGACAAGTGACTAATTCACTATAATTAGATTTCATAAAACCCTAAAGACTATTAAGAACCAGAGATTTACTACAATCCGCAGAAAAAGAAACTTCTTAATCATAGGTCAACCTCTACATCTGTGTACGCACACACCGTTCAATTAGTTTCTTGAATCTTTATTTAAATCACTGCATTGATTATAACTGATTGACTGGTTAAGTACTGCTACAAAATCATACAGCCTGATCTTACGAGTTACCATAACAGTGTTAATGAACTTGAAATGGTTGCTACCTTAAAGTTATATAGAGCCCAGAACATCACGTTAAACCAACACTCTGCACCCAGATTCTCTTAAACATAAACCACTGACCAAGTTTGGGACTAAGACTGGACCTAGCCACACCTAGACTCTTCTCCGAGTAGAGGTTTAGAGAGCAAGGGGGTCCATTCTGAAACTCCTGACTCAAAATAAGGGCCTCCCTTATCTCTTTCATTTCCAGTCTGTGTATAATCATTCTCGCCCAACTCCACGTTGATTTTCCTTTGTATATTTTTTTTCTCACATAGTAAACAGAGTGAATGTTGACATCTAACTTTAAGTCACACCTTTAACAAGTTCATGTTACAAATCACTTTTACTAACATATTTGACTGTGATACTTTAAGTGACCTAAACCACTCCTCTGCAATAAATCAGTATATTTGGAGCAGGATCCTAAATCGGGATTCTGCAGTTAAGTTAAGTGAAAACATCCATGCCAGCAGCACAACATCACCACTCATAGAATCATAGAATGTTAGGGATTGGAAGGGACCTCGAAAGATCATCAAGTCCAATCCCCCTGCCAGAGCAGGAATGCCTAGACTATGCCACACAGGAACGTGTCCAGGCAGGTCTTGAATGTCTCCAGAGAAGGAGACTCCACAGCCTCTCTGGGCAGCCTGTTCCAGGGCTCCGTCACCCTCACTGAGAAGAAGTTTCTTCTCGAGTTTAAGCGGAACCTCTTATGTTCCAGTTTCAGCCCATTACCCCTTGTCCTATCAGTGGTTGTCACCGAGAAGAGCCTGGCTCCATCCTCATGACACTCACCCTTGATATATTTGTAAACATTAATGAGGTCACCCCTCAGCCTCCTCTTCTCCAAACTAAAGAGCCCCAGCTCCTTCAGTCTTTTCTCATAAGGGAGATGCTCCACTCCCTTAATCATCCTAGTTGCCCTGCGCTGGACTCTCTCCAGCACTTCCCTGTCTTTCTTGAACTGAGGGGCCCAGAACTGGACACAGTATTCCAGATGGGGTCTCACCAGGGCAGAGTAGAGGGGAAGGAGAACCTCTCTTGACCTACTAACCACCCCCCTTCTAATACACCCCAGGATGCAATTGGCCTTCCTGGCCACAAGGGCACACTGCTGGCTCATGGTCATCCTGCTGTCCACCAAGACTCCCAGGTCCCTTTCCCCTACACTACTCTCTAATAAGTCATTCCCCAACTTATATTGGAACCTGGGGTTGTTCCTACCCAGATGCAAGACCCTACATTTACCCTTGTTGTATTTCATTAAATTTTTCCCCGCCCAACCCTCCAGCCTGTCCAGGTCTCGCTGGATGGCAGCACAGCCTTCTGGTGTGTCAGCCCCTCCTCCGAGCTCGGTGTCATCAGCAAACTTGCTGATAGTACTCTCTAGTCCCTCATCCAAGTCATCGATGAATATATTGAATAATACTGGTCCCAGTACCGACCCTTGAGGCACTCCACTGGATACAGGCGTCCAACCAGACTCCGCCCCATTGACCACAACTCTTTGGCTTCTTCCCCTTAGCCAGTTCACAGTCCACCTCACTACCCGAGAGTCTAGACCACACTTCTGCAGTTTAGCAGCAAGGATGCTGCGGGAGACTGTGTCAAATGCTTTACTGAAGTCAAGGTACACCACATCCACCGCTCTGCCATCATCTATCCACCTTTGCCCATTGAGCACAGAGAATTTGGATCTGATTGCATGTCTGTTTTCTAATTGTTTTTTTTTTGTTCTAATTTGTTTGATTATTTGAAGCTCTTGTGCTCTAAATGCAATTTTTATTATTTTTGTATCACTCCAAAGACAACTGCTGGCAACCAAGCAGGTATCACTTGTTTACAAAGTCTTCGAAATCCTGAAAAAAGAGTGTCTGGAAGGTGCTTCTACATTGCTACAAACAGGAAGAGGTATCTTCCCAGCTAGTTACAAGTCAGGGAAAGCTAGAAATTATTTGTGTGCTGCCTTGCACAGCCCCCCCCTCCAAGCTTTGCAGCTCTGCCTTAATTTGCAAGTGACCTAATGCCGCAAGTTTTCAGGACAAAACTTTCAATACTGTTTGACTTGGAGTGAAATTGCCTACAGGATAAATTTGGCCATACCTCGCCCCTGCAGCAGCAATACTGGCAGCCTGCAAAGAGTAGCAACGAGACCAGGCAATAACCCAGTGCTTACTGTCCTGTACAAAGGGAGAACGTTTTCATTTTCTTTCCAGCTTCAGCACTCGCCACCAAAGGAGGACAGGATTCTTTATCCTTCACACTTACAGAAAATTGACTTGCTCATGGAAAAAAAATTGGGGTTGCTAGCTGCAAAAGCTAAACTTACATAGCAGTTTGAATACACTTATGATGAAAACCATTTCTTAGGATGTCTCATAAAAGCTACAGGCAGAAGTTGTATCTCCATATGCTCAAATACAACACTCTTGAAGAAACTAAGGGCTGATTGACTTTTTTTTCTTCTAGATGATAACACTGTTGTGATAAGATGAAAGCAACTCCAAAGAAATTCTATGTACAATGTACATGTATTTTGAGAGATGCTATCAAAAAAGCTGCCATTTTTACTTCTAAACTCATACACAGCCATAATATCAGGAGCATCCAAATCACTTGTATGTGTATAAATACCACTGAAACTATTAACACACCCTGTGTTTCTGTACATTTGCTGATTTTACAGGAGTCCTCTATCTAACCTGAATGCAATGCACAGGGGAGCTGTGCATTATGCACTGAGCAGCAGCAGCAATGTTGAAAACTGGGGTTTGACAGAGTGTAAGCAATAAAAATGGAATGCTAATATGATGATTCATTTATTATTGCCACTTGATAAATGAAGCACTTTTGAAATCCATGCATCTTAACTACATTGCAACTACATGGTACCCTGTAATAATTCTCAGCTAAAAGTCACCCTTAACTGAAGTGCAGTGGCTGCTTTTTGGGATATTTCAGTGAATATACATACAGCTATCTTTCTTGGACTACCTTCAGAGAAAGCAGAATATGAACCTTTGAAAGAATCCTTGTGATTGCAGTATCTACATAATGTTACCTCTCTTCTTCACAAGTGGTGAAAAATCGATGAGTTTGACTAAATTAATTTACTTCAACCTCAGCACTTAACAAATGAATTATTCTATCTGGAGCTCCATTCAGTGCAGTACAGATACAGTCAATAACTCATCAGTAAATGCTAGCTCAAAAGTGAAGCTGCTTAGTTGTCTAAATTACTGTCTCAAACTATGCATATTTTGTAATGTAATGCAAATGTCCCTTCCAGGTGGGCTTTCCAGAGTTGCCAGCGTCAACATAACTTTACTCCTGTCATCCCAGTTTTAACACAGGTTTCTCTCTAGGTACACACAGGCCAATGCTAGCTGTTAAGAGTCCAGAAACCAGGACTGCTTCCCTCCTGGCAAGTATCTTTGTCATTAGAATAGTTATATCCCTGTGTTTAGTCTGGCTCTCTCATTTGTCCTATTTACACTTGTACTCCTTGCAGCATGGTGGCAAAAGGTGATTTATTACGGTGCCTATAAGCCACACTTCCGGAGACGTAAAAAAGAGCACTTCAGATGTCCCACTTCCACAACACATCTTTTCAGTTGTTATATAAGAGTAGACAATGCCATTGTCTGCTTTAAGACAGGGTAATTTGACTGCCCTTAACCAGAAAGACAAAGTGTTGAAAAGCAATAGCTCTGATCTGCAATTCTCCTATCTAGGAAGTATCATTTTCTCAGATGGTAAGATTGACAGAGATAGACAACAGGTTAGCAAAGGCATACAGAGTTTTTGGAAAACTCCATAAAAGAGTCTGGTGCAATAAACATCTGAATAAGAGTACAAAGATCAGTGTTTACAGAGCCACTGTACTGTCTACTCTTTTGTATGGGTCTGAATCACGGGTCATCTACCACCACCACCTGTGACTCCTCGAACGCTTCCGTCAGCACTGCCTCCGTGCAATCCTAAACATCCACGGAACTGACTACGTGACTAATGTAACTGTCCTTGAACAGGCAGGGGTCACCAGTATTGAGGCCATGCTGCTGAGGACGTAGCTGCGCTGGGCAGGGCACATCTCCAGGATGGAGGATCACCGCCTCCCTAAGGTTGTGCTCTGTGGTGAACTCACCACCAGCTGGCACAACAGAGGAGCCCCAAAGAGGAGGAGATACAAGGACTCTCTACAGCAATACCTCAGTTTTGGCCTTATTGACTACCATCAGCGGTCCACTCTGGCCTCCAATTGGGAGATGTGGAGACACGTCATCCGAAACGCTGCTGCCTCCTTTGAAAACGCACATAGAATTAGTCTCAAGGAGAAAAGACAACGCAGAAAGAACCGTGCCTCGCCAACACTGCCTAAGGAGACTTTCCACTGTGCCTTTTGCAACCGGACTTGCCTATCCCACATCGGCCTTTTTAGCCATCAGCATGCCTGCAGCAAGTGTGGGTAGAGCCCTTCCCATATCTTTGTTCGCAAAGCCTAGCCATGATGATGATGGTCAAACTGTAGGCAAGCACTTCTACCTGGAGGAGAGGTAAGACTTCCTATGACCTCTTCCTGGAATACTTTCCTTTGGCTAACGAAAGAATGCTCATATTTGCATCACCCTGCACGCTTAGGACACACCTCATGCCTCTGGATTTCAAACAAACTTATGAGTCTTTTTGCCACCAAAACCAAGTTCTCCAAGTCAGGATACATAAACACCCAAGTTCATATTGTGACTAGGATACCAAGGGCTGAATCAGTTGCACTGGTGATACAGATCTCCCACTAGAGATGTCCCACAATGCTGTTTAGTTCTTGGACACCACCACCACCTTCCTGCTCAGCCCTGAGGCGTAATGTAGCCTCTGCTGTTCCCACTGATCGCTCCAAGTAGCTTTTGGAACTAATTAGTAGTAAAGGGTCAAGGGAAAAATCAAAATATTTTTGTCCTTCAGCAACCTGACACAGACCTATTGAAATCAATGAAACAAAGCTCATACCTACTGTTTGCTGAACAAATATGCGTAAACTTCTAAGATACTATAAACCACCAAAATTTTCATCCATCCCAATAGCTCTGAGCATAGATAAATCTCTCCATGTACACATCAATTTACAACACAAAGTACACTTCTTCCAGCATGACATTTAGGCAGCTGTTTGGCAAGGAACGCTAGTGCACGCGATGGATGATGTACTGCCTGTGCTGAAGAAACTAGAGCTCAATTATATTGACTTCTGTGGAGTAATGATTTTGTCCAAGGTGTTTAAGGTTAGTCACATGTGTAAGTGCCTTGCTGAACCAAAGCATCAGAGATCAGCATCATCCATCATTTGTGTGTCTTAGGCTTTCAGGTCAACTAATCTTTCTCTGCAGTTCATGTCCTGCAAACAAACCTACACACTAGCCACCTTATGGTATTTTCTTGGGAAAGCGGCAGCAAAAATAATGGTTTTTTGGATTTGCTGCCATTTAGTTATTAGAATGAGGGGGCTCTATTTTCCGAGATCTCCACCAAGTTTAAAATTCTAGCAAATGCTGAGGAATCACTTTAAAATGACATGATGTAAATTTCAAGTCTAGTAACCAGAAAAAACATAATCATTAAGATACAGGGTTTGGCAAACTACACAGGTTTTGTGGGTTTTTTTTAAAATCCTACCCTTCCTCTTCAAGGGGGAGAGCAAAATGGAGAAATACCATATCCTTATATTTCCACCATTAGACGAAAATGAAAGGACAGTGGTGGCACAGGGCTGCCAGGCAAAGCAAAGCGAGTTTTGCCCATCTCTGCCCTGCAGTTGTGGGACGTGGATGAAAAGGGGTGAATCGCTACCAAACTGCAAAGAGGTTGAATACTTCTATTTTCAGCCTGTCCTAGTGCAAGAAAGGAAAGGAATACTTCAACATTAGCCAGATACAAATGACACTAAATGTCACTGTCAGATGTTATTTTTTTTCCTTGCCAGAAATATGCCAAATTAACATAAAAGTCAGACATTTAACATGGAGACATATTAAATAATTAGCTAGCTAATGCAAATATAATCTTGACACTATTAACCCTGCAGAGACTAAATACTGCTTTGTAGCACAAAACTTAGACCTGCTGCCCCTGCTTCTGATATTTTCTATTTAGAGGTGTTTATCACAAATTTCTGACCTGTTTTCTAAATACAAACTCTGTCACGATTTTTCTAAAACCCCCCTCCTTTTCCTGGGCTCAAAAGTCCTCACAGAGGCTATGAGTAAGCATCTCCTGAAGCGACTGCAGCTCTATAGCTATACAAATCAGAGCTGCAAATACATGACCTCATTGCAATCAGAGACTTGGGATGGGATAGTTTGCAAAGAGAGCAATAAATTTTAGCAAGAAGTTAAGGAGAAGGTGAGGGAGCTAGCAAGAATAAACTCTTCTTGCATCCGAGAAATTGAAATTATACCTTATTTCAGGAATGGCTTTCTTTTGACTGTCAACAAACAGCTTCATTGCCTAGGCAGAAGGGGTCCCATCCTATTAAAAGCTGTCCTGAACATGGCACAGACACATCTGTAACTGATAGTGTTCAAGCCTTGTTTACTGTGAACAAACCACAGTAGATACCAGACTTGGCAATAGCCATATGATTTGCTAGGTCTGTGCCTAGGTTCCTGCTGATAGCGGTCTCTCTCTAAACAATTAAAGATGAAGAATTGCCTCTGATAGAGTTTCTGTCTGTAATTACTTTTTAAAAAAAAGGAAGATTTGGAAGTGTACCCCTTGAAAGCATGCCTGCCTTATTACTTAGAGAAAAGATGACACTGGATGACTCTGAAGCATTGTAGAGTACTCATTCTTGCTACAATTTTCTTGAAAAGGTGCTACCTAAGGATTTTGAGAGTTACTTGGGAGCTGAATGATAGTCAAAATGGAATTTTTCTTTAAGGCAGCACAAATGTGACCACATAAATTAGTACAAGACTGAAAATAAGTATTTAGAAGTGGAACTGATTTCTTTGGGGGCTCTTTTTGTTTGGTTTTATCCTGACATGGAAAACCTGAATATAGTACGCTAAAGAGCTGCTATTTTTAGGCAGAATCCTGCCTAGATATCTCTGCCAGTTATTAATGTTGTCAGGCATGATAAAGTGCTGTATCGGATTTGTCTACATTTGCTATTCTCCTCATTTAAGCCCATTTGGGCTGAAAATTCTCACATGGAGTTTCTGCCTCAAGTTCAATCAGTTAGAAATACCTAGGCAAGAGGGAAACAGCTGTTGCCGATGAAGGAGCTCAGTGACTATAAGCTGCTTCCAGACCCTGCCCCAGCCTCTCTCACTAAAACTTGAATTCCTTCTTACTTTTCTTATACCTATATTGGGGCAAGATCTTGAAGTTCAGCATGGAGGATAAGTGGATACACAGAATGCTATTCCCTTGAAAAATCTATCCCAATTTTGGTTTTGATTTTATTTCGCAAACGTAAGGGAAAATTATTAGCTTCACTAGCCTGATTTTACTTTTACCAATGCTAACAGAAAAACTTCCATTCATTTCCATGGAAGCAAATTCTCAAGTTTCATCAATATTGTTACCTCATGTCCAGAATAGTCTTGCATTTGAAATCATTTGCTGTAAAAAGATCACAGCCACAAGTATTGCATACTGAAGACAAAGAATTTTTCTTCCTTTTCTTTCAGGGCATTTTAACAAGTCAAGATTATTTTGTTAGTTATGCAAGATGCAAGGACTCGAAGTTTTTAAGAGACCCTTAAGATCAACAATGCCCTTAATGAAAGCTGCTGCAATTTACCCACCATTGATGCTGCTGTTTCCCTTTCTTGCACAGAGGCCCTCATCTTCAAGGCTACACATTCTCAGGAATCCCAAGGGAACAAGATGCCTTTGTTACACATTTACAAGTAAGATTTTTTTCCCCATCTGCTGCATTTCCCTTGTTTTATAAAGCCACAGGATTGTTACAAAGATTCACACTTAAGATTTTTTGCAGCTCCAAATCTGAAGGGGTGTTTATGACTTCTGTGAGTTAAACTGTAAAATCCCAATCTGCTAACGACTTCTTTTTAAAGCCCCAAACCCCCTTAAGCTTTATTATGAAAGCTACCCCAACTATGCCCTTCCAAAAGCAGCAAAGGAAATCTGTCTTTGCCGTTTCAGAGACATGTGAGACCTGCTAAAAAAGCATCTCCATGGAAACAAGTAGCCACTCTACTCCTTCAGCCTAAGGCAAGCAGGACTAGGAAAAATTACTGCAGTGCTGCTGTTCCTCAATTAGGAAGAAAATCAGCTGTGGCTCCACAATGTTTGATTACTCCACATGCTGTTGTTCTTGTGCCACAGACAAGACATTTCATCTCCACTTTTAAGGAGGAGATTGTGGAGATGGCAATGTTCCCAGTCCCTGTAGCTTTGGGGATTTTATGTTTTGATTTAGTTTTTGAATGGTTGCCAGGATGAGCTCAGCTGCTCCAGCCAGACTTGATGTTTCTCCCTGATGGTTCTGGCAGTTCAATGGTAGACAAGGTTGAATATTAAACACAATTAGCTGTTCCACATAGAAATTAATGTCAGCTATCTTGCACTTAGTGGCTTCCCTTACAATTAAAAAGCATTTCTGAATCAAGAGACTTGCAGTCAAGAATAAAAGTTTCCCTTGTTATCAAGGGACACATTCAAATCTAGTACCATGTGGACAAAATGTGAACCACAGGAACTCAAAAACAATTCACAAAGCAAATCAAAGTAATTTTTAACACCACTCCCCCACCCCCAACAACACCCAAAAAACAAACAAAAAGAAACCCACCACCAAATCAAAACCAACCAAACCCCATCATTTCATTTTAGAATAACAGTTTGGAAAACGAAAACAAAAGCCAAATGCTCTTGGGTTAGGGGCAAGTAGGTCTCTGCTCGAGTTAATCACAATCCCCTCTACTCCACAGGAAAATGCATTCAATTTTCTCACGATTTAAGGAATATTAGGAGATAGTTATAACTGGAGAAAACCAACCAATCAGCCCTCAATAGTTTCAGGTTTCCAGCTCAATAGATACTGGTTTTGCATTGACAAGGTTTGCACGGACAAGTTGAAGATTTGGGGTTGGTGGTTTTTTTTTTTTTGGAGCCTCCCTGCAACTCTCTTCAAAACTATATTTTTGGTTGTACACTTTACTCCACTCAAGCATAGATCATACAGAAGTGTCTGGTTCAACTTTCATCTCTATCAATATCTGATAAGATTTGGGGGATAAGTTATGGCTTGACATTGTTCAGCTGTCTGAGATGAAAGTTGTTAGGAGCTCCACGCATGATGCCTTTTTATATCATACACTGAAGGTGGCTTTTCTTTTTTTCCTCCTCCTCTCTGCACACATTCACTAACTTCATTTGAATGATTTTTATGAATACTTGCATGTTCTTTGATCTGCTTTCTGTTTAGAGCAAAAGAGTGACTCTTTTAAAAATTCTTCAATTAATTAATTTCTATATAGGCAATGATAGCTGTCTTTAAAACTAAAAAAAAAAAGCTCCTGCTCTCCATGGAAAGACATAAGGGCAGGCAGAGAATTTATGATAAGATTTTGCAAGGATAAAAACCACTTGAAATTGGAAATGTGAGGTAAAAAAAAAAATCAGATAGCATATCTTTATCAGTAGACGGATTTTTGTCTCTTTAACATCTAAGGCCAGGTACTGGATTGCAGACATTTGTAGAGTTCTGGTGAAATCACATGATACTAGCTGATAATAAGATCAGAGGTGCCAACACATCATAATCCCCTCTAAATGCTCCAGCTCAGCTGCAATAACCCTGAAGGCTTCTTCATCCCCAACATCCATACTCCAGGCCTTAATGATATCAGGTAGTTCATTTACATTTTCTACATAGGAAGAGAATCAAGTGAATCAGTCTGCAAATCACATCACAAGGTGGGCTCAACAAGTAGCTGCCCCACTGTGGAGAAAAAAGTGCAGTGAAAAAGGTACCCTGTCCACGTTATCAAAAGTAATTATGCAAGCAGCGTCATTCATCTACCGGTTTTTGGTGGGACAGTGGTGGGCCACAGGGCAGGGTGGCCTGTCTCTGACCAGGTGCCGAACGACCTCATGCTCATTGCTGTTCATATTAATGTCTCAGGAGGGAAAGCCAGCAGCTTGCAGGCTCAGGCTGGTGCTCGTGGGCACAGTGCTGTGCTGCTGTCAGGAGAGATGCCACTTCGTGCTCATGTTGCTTTTCAGTTATTACGTCTGGTGCATTCAGAGGAGATATTAAAACAGATAATGAGCAATAGAGATCATTGATAGTGCTGCTATAATCTAGTGCCAAAGATCTTTCTCTTTCACACATTGATGAGAGCTGCTTTTGCTACTGTTAGAGTTATGCAGAGCTGTCACACATGCCTTGCCTTCCAAAGCCTGAGATTTGTTAGTGTTGGGGGGGGAAGAAATACACACCAAAAAAAAAAAAGCCATTTTGATTTAAGATTTAAAAGTGACAGCTTATCAAACAAGCTTGACAAATGATCAAACGTGTTGTTCTTTGCCTGGTGTTCTGGTTGGAGGTGCAAGGAGAATGCTTTTAAGAACGTATTCTGCCACACTGTACTGTGCAACCCTCCTCAGGGAAACAGCTGAGAATGGAAGGCATTACTGTGCAGGGAAAGGAACCCAGCATATTTGGATATGAACCCACACATGCTGAATGCTCCACATGAGAGTACAAGCTAGGGGAAGTATGCGTTTGGGAGAGAAGATGGCATGGCATGGATGATACAGGCTTTTTTATATGTGTATTATATACATACACACACATATAATTCCTATTACTTAAAGTATTCTCTCCTGCATTTGCTTTAAAGTTAAGTGGTTGAAAAACCCTCTCCTGAGCAACTTTAGAATGAAAAAGTGTGTGCATTTTCCTCCCAGAAGTAGCTTTCTTCCCACTCCACACCCACAAGGTAAGCATACACTGGAGTTCCTGCAAGCAAAGCTCTGTAATTGCAGCCTCTGCTGCAGGGAGGGGTCTCATTCGGTGAAAGACAGGGAAAAGCAACTCTTATGGCCTCAAGCTTTATAGGGATTCATTAATATGCAAAATGGCTGATGAAGCAAGTCTTCAAAATGGCTTTCACTCCCAATAGCACCTCATTAGTAGCATAAACTGTCATGATAAAGAATTCAAATGCATTCAAGCCAACAAACCCTCTTAATGGTGCCAAGCATAGATTCTTATGTTAAATAATATATTTTCTCAGCGACAATAGCTAAACATCTCATCTACTTCCAAGCTTTCCTAAAAAACACATTAACTCAGTAATCCCACCATACCAAAGAATATTTTTAGTATCAGCTGGAGGGAAGGGGTCATTCTCACTGCTGGTAGTTTCCACAACAGAAGTGGATATAATTTGAGTCTACATCTACCATGCAATATAGCTCTTCTGAGAATACAGTCCTCCAAATATGACACAAAACACTCAACAGAATCTTGTGTATCATTTTGAAGTGAATTACTTTAAGCCGTGTACCAACTGCTTTATCCTTAAACCCACTATTTTACACACACTTTTACCTTGAACACAATCCTCAGGTTTCTACCATTCACCCAAATAATTAATTTTAATCTCATAACCAAGGAATTCCTTATACTGCAAAGTGGGCTACTAGCTAAAGGTGACAGGGAGAATATTTCAAGATGTCAGATTGCAGCTGCTGGTACTTGGTGGGAAATGGGACAAAAGTATACATCAGCAGCATGCCAACACACCTCCACTAAACACACTGAAATGCAAGATTATTGTTTACACCATAGAAGAACCAGAAATACAGTTTAATCAAGAAAACCATTCTTAGTCCTCTTTCTGAAATATTTACCTCCTTTAATTTGGAGATTTCAGGAATCTGACAGGTTTTTTTGATACCTCCTATGCTCCTACACCTGGAAGTCTATATTTGTACCACATGTAATTGGAAAAGTGTCAGCAGGGTGCAAGCTTGAAACCTGCTGTCTACAGCCCGGGAGCACAGCGAAAGCAAGCAATCCATGCAAAGGACCTGCAGTGTCAGTTTTGCTCTGCAGGGTTACAAGAAGGTCTTTAGAGAGCCTAAGACTACCATTATGAACAATGGCACAATTCTGTGCAAGCCTAAGATACCTACTTTGTTCTGGGGATACCTATTAAATCCCAAGGATAAACTCAAATTGGCAGAACTCTTTCATTTATAAAGGTAACTTGCACTGAATACACAATTCTTGCTCCTCGGGTGAGAGATAATGCAGCTACTGCCAACAGCAGACTGCAGCCTAGGAGCTAATACCTTGTGGATCCTAAAATGATTTCACGTGCAAAGAACTGCCGTACATGGAAAAATAAGGGCTAAATCAATCAACTGTCCTTGTGATACAGGAGGAAAAGGGTGATGTCATGTACTTGTCTCCATGTTCTGCAATGGACATACTTATTCCTCCTCCATCCAGGATTGCAAGGCCCTGTTCAGCCAGCAAGAGCCCCAGTCCTGCCTGATCCCAGAGCTAGAAACCAATGCTTAGCTTAGTCAGAGCTGGGAACAATTCCCTCCCCAGAGAAAAGAGAATGCCACAGACCTTTCTGTAACTGCTCTTTAGAAATCCTCAGGGGCACCATTAAAGTGATTTCACAGCCCTTTTGCATTGCTGAAGGGACTGAAGATTGCCTTAGTGTTAGAATTTGGGCAGCAATACTCTGCCCAGAACTCTTGGGCTAACTGAAAGCCTTGAGAAAATAAGCTCTACACAGTCCCATGGTCTAATTAGGGATCCAAGAGGAAATATTGCTATTACTGCAACAAAGTTGATACTAATCTATAATCAATTATTTAGCAACAAAGCAACCAAACTCAAATAGTTTTACAAAATACTAAATACTTAAATCTAAACCTAGCTACTCAAACTATCAAACTTAAACAGGGTAACAAAATCAAGAAATAAGCAGTGAGACTGGCCAAAGATGATCCAGGTGTGAAAACCTGGACGGTTCAGTGGTCACGGTAGCGTTGGATGGACGGTTGGACTGATGATCTTAGAGGTCTATTCCAACCTTAATTCTATGAACTAGTAATCAAAGCACAGTTTCTCTATAGTTAGTTATGGTTATGTGAATCAGTGGTAAGTTCCACAAAGCCAGGAATTTATAAGCTGCTTGCTACTTCATTAACCCACTAACTGCCTGCTAGAAAACAAATCAAACAGCTGAAAATCTGAACTAATGATTCTGCAATTGTCCTTCCAAACTGCCATGCCATTCAGATCAAACGGCTTTCACTGCCATGCCCCAGAAGCAGATATTCTCCAAATTCCACATAGAGCTGCTGAAGCCAGCTGTTGACTCAAAAATTTCTCTTGCGATTTCCTCCTTCCAGCTGATAATTTCTGAGGGAAAGCAGAAATATTTGCCTTCCATCCAAGAAAGCTAACATAGCAGTAACTATTTCAGAAAGGAAGGTTATGTAGAACACTAGTTTCACTTGCAAGTCCGTGTCTCAAATCACTGGTGTGATTGATGCTGAAGGGGCCCGGCCTCTTGCAACTCAGCATAAAACTTGGAAACCACAATTGCAGGGAGCAGAAAAGCCGATTGCAAGCATACTGGCTCTTAATCACTGACTTGATTTAGGTTGCAGGTAAAGAGCCTCCTATTGGCTGTGCACAACAGAGACTGCCCACAATCAGCAGAACTAAATAATCTGTCTAGTTACGATTTTTTTTCTAACCTGGAAAGGAGTGTTAGCCAGGGTAATTAGTCTGAATTTAAAAATTAACTCAAAACAAACTACCAGTGAGGACAACAGCCCAGAATTAATCTGTGAGAAAAAGCCTAGAGATGGCCAAATTTCATTTGCCAGATCAAGTTAAGACAGAGTAGCAACCATTCACACCAGCTAGAAGTACATTTTACCCTCTTAGAACAGGCATATTCCTGGAACAAGTACCAATTGCTCTTTAACTGCCCAGGCTAGGCCAGGCTCCTGCAGGACAGCATTTTATCTTGGGCGATGCAAGTTAAATCCTCAAACCTGGACTAGGGGAACAGTAATGGAAGTTAGGGTGAGCCGAGAACCAAGCTCCCCTTTGGGAAATGCTGGGCTTGGCTTCCAGCAATGTCAGGGGTACTGAAGAAAAGGAAACCTTTTGCACACCTTAATCTCCTGTGTAAGCAATGAGCAACACCAGACCAGATCCTGATGCAGCACAGATTCAAGTACTTCATTAACTCAGTCCCTGAAAGTCATTACTTGTATCTGAGCACAAAAGTCTTTTCAGGGGAAAAAAAAAGTGTCATATTATCTCCATATTCACAAATAACGTCTTTTACGTTTCTGAGTACATAATTGATGCCTGGGATTTATCGTGAAAGTAAAGGCCACTATTATAATGACTTTAGTAAGAGTCGTGAAATATTGTGGAAATGAAGAACTGCAGAGTTGTCTGGCACATTTGACTCAGAAATGGGCATTATATTTGCAAGTAAAATCAGTTTAAGATATTACATAATTGGATGAATAATCAAAAAAATGCTCATTAAAGCATCAGAGGATGCTGATACAGCAAAATGCTCTCCTCTGACCTTCATTGTTTTGCATTGTCCATTCCGACTGTTTCTTGTCTCCTGCCAAACAGAATAAACTCAGCCTTTGAAATTATTCTCCAGCAAACCCTCTTTCAGCTGCTTCCACCATCCATCACAATGTTCTTTTGCGCTTCTGGAAGTGGTGCCTGCACAGAGCTGGGACCTTGTTAGGTCTGTTTCATTGTCATAAGAGGTCATCAAGACAAAGATGAAACTCTTTTTGTGAGGAATTACATAAAAGCAAGGAAAAAAGCAAAGCACTTCTTTGCCCTTCTATCTCTATCACTGACAGCATTACTTTGACCTTTTACTTGTGTCATTGACATCAACTGCACAGTTGTCTGTAACTTTTAGGGCCTGAGATGAGCAATCCAGATGATCCCTTAGTCCCACACCTCCCTCCTCTGCACATACAAACAGAGAACCACAGGCAGGTTCCCTAAAACAAATAGCACCTTGTGCAACCAGGCTGGCTGCTGGAGGAGGTGGGACTGGTGCAACATACCAGGTACACCCTGAAGCCTTCACTGAGCAAGCTGGCAATACCAACACACTGGTATGTTACTGGCACTCGAAGTGTGAACAAGGATTCAAAATTTTAGGGCAGAAGCCAAAACATTTGGTGCCCTAGTAATGAGATTATAAAACTATTATGATTCACAGCTGTCAGCATTTAAATGCCTTCTCCTGTGCTTCAGTGAGCACTCTACAGCCCAATTCTACCAGAGAAACAAACACAAACAAAGCTTCATCAATGCCCCAAATCACAAAATGGCACTTACAACATAGCACAGTGAAAGGAAGGAAGAACACACATCTCTAAAGTTTGAAGCAGAATTTGAGCAGTGATATCTAAAATGGCATCACAGGGATTTCCAGGATGACTAAGTGCTGAGGATGTCTCAGTTCCTGACAACGCATCTCTTGAAGGCCCTGCAAGTATCCACAGCTGTGTCCCATGCAAGCTCACCTTGCCCTCCCCAGAGTATTGCCCAGTCACCATCTGCCCCTGCTCTCAGTTTTCTCTGTTTCTGGTTTAAGTAAGGCTCAACGACAAAGTAACTATACAGTATTAGAAGAATACTTAAGAGTTTGAGAGCAACCAGAGAGAAGTGCCTGAGTTTGCAGGACAGCTGGGATCTTTTCTGACACAATCCTGTTCAGAGAAACTCAACATTGGTTCTTACATGATAAGGAAGTGAAAAACAGCACTAGTTTTCACTTGTTTTGCTTATATATACACACATTCATTTCTTTCCCTTAGTATTTCCATTATGTTTCTCTTCAATCTGTGTGCTGGGGAAAAAAGATTGGGAAGCCATGGTTAGATAGAAAGCAATTAATCTTAAGAGACTGCTGTTACAAACAGCAGATATTTTTCCCCCAAATATCACGAGACTTTAAACACATGCAGTTGATCACCAAAAAACCTGAATTATCATGGCTGAAACTAAACGTGTATTTTATACTTGATTACGTGAGATGACAACCTAAAAAAGTACATGTAACAGCTATTATTCTGTTAGCCATAATTTCAATCAGCAGGCATCAAACATCATTAGTTGCAAGAGCTTTGGGATTTTGAAATGATTTTTTTTATGAAACATAGTCTTAATAGAATACTTCAAGGAGTACTTATAATTATGTATCAGCTTCGTGTTCGTCTTCTCCTCTGGGGAAAAAAACCACAAGTGGCAGATATTTACGTTAAGAGAAATGACAAAGAAGGAAGCTCAAAATAATTCTCAACAGAAAGAAAAGGAAACAGTAACACATCCTGAACTAGCTCAAGGCATCAAGAGTATTTTAAGTCTGACCTGTTTATTTTTAAAAATAGAATTAACCTAGATTTGTAATTTCTGTAGAACAGGAGAAGGGGTAAATTGAAGTTCTAACAAAGAATATTTTTATTATCATAAGATATTTTTGTTATAAGAAATCTTGGGGAGGTTATTTATTTATCTTTTTTAAAATCCATTTTTTTAGGTTAAATACTAAAGTTTAAAACTCAAATATAACCCAGACATGTACCTATCAATTCCATTTTATAACATGTTATTTTTTATAAGTATCTTAAAAAAAGCTTTTAATACAAAGCCATATTAGCCCTGGCTCCACACCAAGTCTTTAGGCTGTTCCAACTTGTATCCCCTCAAACCATTAAACACATATTCTGTTCAACCAAACAGCTTCACTAAAGCTATTATTAATTTTCAGATTAGTGAAATGGTTTTCACATTAAAAACGAACACAAACAGAAACCACTAGTTGTCCATTTCATAAGCATAGAGAATAAAAATACTAACAGACACATGTATTTACTCACTATTTATTTACAACCAAAATTAGACAAGAGAGACCTTTCTGCCCAAGCCACAGCTAACTCCTCTCACAAACACATCTCTTGCCCCCAGCACATCCAAACGCACAACATGTTAAATTAAACCTCACAAAGCATAAACAGATACAGTCAACGTAAATTTCCTCAGAAAAAGTCACAGTGCTATTTTCCTGCCCTCTGCTCAAACCCAACCGCATACACAGAGGCTCAGCCCACAGGCTCCTACCAGACTCCTGCCCTGAGAGAAAAGAAACTTCCACCCTGCAGCAGTACAGACAGGAACAGCACTCAACAATCCCACAGGCTAAAGAGCTAAGACACTCTCGGACTGCTAAAGAGCAAGAGCAGGCAGGAAAGGGTGGGTGGGAGGTGGGGTGGCTCCCAGGTGGAGGTGATAATGACCTCAGAGATAACAACCTCACCAGCACAGCTGGAGAACACCCTGGCAGTGGATTACACCACAGCCGAGGTTACTTATTTGATTGGCAATGCTGGGCAGCACTTGGAAAAACATCGGCCCCTTTTGTTTTGTTCACTTGTTCTTACACTGTAGTTTTAAAATGTCTTTGTCCCATTTCCCATATGTTGGGTTTAACCCAAGCTACATGAGAAATCTTGCTATGCTGAATGCTTCCCATGCAGGAGAGAGATGATATTCTATTTTCTGCAGTATGATTCCTTTACCAAATATTGGAGAAGTTGTACAGTATTAGTGAGCAGGAATGAAGAATTGCTTTATTCCCAGTTTCCATTTTGATTCAGTTTGGCCTGGACTAAAATTAGCTCTAACAACACACTCAGTGCTGGTTCCTCTTAGACCCAACGGAGCTTTTTCAAGAGTTATTTGTCTTTAACATCAGTCTAGGCAGAGGATTAACCAACTGACTTCAGCAAATACAAGCCAGTCTGCAGCTGAAACACAGGTGGATGAAGGTACCTGCAAAGCGCAGTGAGTCTAGAAAGATGAGAATGCCCCAAATTCTGCTCTGTCCCATCAGCCATATGCTCAAGGGTGATGAGACATTTAAATACTCTTGCAACGACTAACAGCAGGTAGGGAGGGAGCAGTTGTCCATATCTGAGGATATGGAAGTTATTAAATAGAAACAGTTATCAAATAGAAACAGGGAAAAGATCAATGAAGCACTGCAAGGGTGTTAGGGAGCCCTTCATGCATGTGTATCCCAAATGGACTGGGCAAGACTGTGGTCAAGTGAGACACCTAAGTATAGGTTTATTAAATTCACACAGACCCACATGGGCCAAATAACCATAAAATTGGAGTGTAGGGGGGGGTTACAAGATCTCTGCATTTTCTGTTATTTCTAGTAGAAAACCACACAAAGTAAAATCTACAGGCTTTGGTGGTTTCTGCTGTTGGAAAGCCATGCCCTGTTTCCCCTTCATCCTTCAATACAGAAGGTTCATTCAGCATACAGCTAATATTTCTCATCCTTAGTTTGAAAATACTTCGTTGACCAGTTCCCGAGTACAGTGCAAACATTTGACGCTGATCTACTCTGCTTAAGTTTGTGGGACTCTTTTCAGTCCTTCACTACAGCTCAGAGGGAATAAAACTGACTTCACTGAGCTCTCTCAGATGAGTTTTCTCTGTCTTTACTCATGTGTAGTATTGTGGCTGCTGCATTTGTAGTGATTTAGGGGGGGAACCACATGAATATATTCCCCAGTGAAAGCAAAAAAAATGGTGCAGGCTCTTGGAAATGCAATGCAAAGCATCGCTGCTGAACTCTGTATAATAGCCTTTTGTAATTCTGTTTTTGGGGAAAAAAGGCCATTCAGTGCCTTGCCCATAAACCTGGATGGTACTGTGACCAGAAGAAACTTCTCTTCACATATGTTGCCACAGAACAAAAGGAATACAAAAAACAGGCCTGAAGAGCCAAATGAGTTCAAAAATAGTTTTCCTCTGTCAGAATTTATCAGGACTAGATGTCTTCAGTCCTAACAAGTGCTAAGAAAGAAAAATGTTTCACTGAAGCCAGGTTACAGGTAAAAAAAGGTGTTCCTTTATTTCTCTTGCAGGAGGTCTAAATCCTTTCTGCTGATTCTACCTCTTTCTTCCTATGTTAAGGGAAGTGAAAAAAAAAAAGATGAGTGGAGCAAGGCAAGTTTAACTGTTGGGCTCAACTACTACATTTGTAAACAGCTTCTTTCTCTGAATGACATCTGCAAAATGAGAAAACAAACTGGAAGTCTAACCACAACAAATTTTGTGGTATTATCTGACATACTGAAAAAGGTGTAAAAGTAGCCTGTCTCACTAACATCCCTTTCTGATGTGAACTGATGTAAAAAAAAAAAAATCCTTAAATCTCACAGTAAATAAAGTTTACCTTATGGAATGTATTCTGAAATAATTTTCCTATATTTAAAACAGATTTCCTTCTCCTGTGTCATGCTGACATCATGTGAAACATGGATTTGACTTGAATCATAGTAGAGAGCTGGGGACAGTTTCAGTGCTTGCTCTGTCTGGAATCAGACATGTTTGAGAAAAACACTTTTGTTGCCCTGATGCTTACAGGCTAGAAAATCCACTAGGCAATTTCATGCAGTCATCATAATGATAACAATAATAACAACAACAACCAAATGAAAATAAGTTAATGCTTCCCTAAAACACTAGGATCACTTTTGGCTAGATGATCAAGACTGAGCTAGGGAATTCTGCTCTGATTTCCATCATGAATGAACAAATGGGATGCTTCACTTATTCTTGAAAAATCTGACTGTACACTCGGTATAACTTATGTAATCTATTAATCACTATGTTGTTTCTTATCAACAGACTAATTTTTGTCAATATACTACTAATCAATATGTTACAAAAGTTCACTGCAACTACAACAGCCCCAAACATTTGTTGATACCATCAGAAGAGAGATTGAGTACAAAACTGGAAACTTATCCGAAACACCCTCAGGCGTATAGATTTTATCCAGTTGGAAATTTTGTATGCACAGGCATTGCCACAGAAATAAGGATTTATACACTAGCTACTTGCTTTGAATGAATTACTGACAAAAGTTCAATTCTGTGTAGAAAGTCAATGAAATTCAGAGCCATGAAACTGATGCCCTGTGCTTAAAGACTCAAAGTATTGCATTTGTGTATCAAGTTTTATTGACAGGAACTCTGTGCTCAAAGCCCAGGGCTGAAATAATTGGTAAGTGTCTATGAACAAGAGTCTAGTTCACTTCAACACATCAGAGGGGTCTGTGAGGGCCCCTCCTTTTACAGATGCAACTACATGATGTGCATCAGCAGAACTGCTAAAGGCCAGCAGCTTTGGTGTGCCATGGGACTGGATGCACTCTCCATGGGGAGAAGGACCACAGCTGCTTCCACTTAGATCTTTTTGATATTCTCTACAAGCTACTGAAAGAAAAATCTAGCACGTCAAGCACTTTATAGAATACCCAGAGAAGTCTTGGTCAGACAGATGCCTATGAGCATGTTTGAGTGAAAGTCCACAGTATCACAGTACGCTAGGGATTGGAAGGGATCTCAAAAGATCATCTAGTCCAATCCCCCTGCCAGAGCAGGAACACCTACATGGTGTTACACAGGAAGGCGTCCAGGCGGGTTTTGAATGTCTCCAGAGAAGGAGACTCCACAACCTCCTTGGGCAGCCTGTTCCAGTGTTCTGTCACCCTCACTGAAAAGTAGTTTATTCTCAAATTTAAGTGGAACCTCTTGTGTTCCAGCTTGATTCCATTACCCCTTGTCCTATCATCACCTTTTAAAATCACGGTGATTCCTCTCTGTCCTTAGGGGCTGCTAAACATAGCCACTGTCTTTAAAAACCGCAGATTTCAGCCTCTGAAGAGCTGTTCTTCCACATATGTGCTGGATGTCCAACCCTGGAGCAAAATATGGAAAGTCAAGTGCAAAGATAACAATGCCTCAGTGCCTCCTGTCCTTCAGGGGATTCTCCCAAGAATGATGTTCATATGGAATTCAGAGGCTTTAGAACACCCCTCCTTGAACTCACAATTTTGGCCACAAAAATTTGCTGAAGACAGACTGCTTTTTATGCCATCAGAGTAAGTGTTGGTGCTATTGTTCATGGTGCCCCCTAAATACAGCATCTCAGTATACCACTGTACCACCTGTTTCATGGAATCATTTGTGCTGGAAAAGACCTTCAAGATCATTGAATCCAATCAATGTATGCTTCCATTATGTGTTAGTCTGCTGGCAGAATTTCCATACATTAACTGCCAATATTTCCCCTCTCGAGACAGAACGAGCTAGTCATTCTAATGCCAGTCATTCACTGACATAATGAAAATTAACTTTTATCTGTGCTAGGATTTGTTACTCTTTGTCTACCTGCTTGATTGACTTAAACTATTGATAATTAGTGGACACTGTTCACATGATGAAATACTGGATGGACAGAGGCAGAGCAGAGCTAGCTGTTCACCAGTAAAACGTTTATAGTTTAGAAACATAAGATGACCTCATAACTCAAAAACTGACAAAATTTAGGAAGTGTGGACTCAATTCTCAGCTGTGATTTACCTTCCCTTCAATGTCTGCTCTGCCTCCCTCATCTTCCCTGCTTAGGCATTGACCATGAATGGACTATGTCTAATACAGTTTGCCTCTGAATTCCCCTAGATTTCCCTGAAAATATTTCAATAGAAAGAGACAGTTTCCTAAATATCGCTTTTTCATTGCAGTTTTTTTATCTGTACACCCTTATATTTACTTGATTTTTTTTATTTTATTTTTTTCCCATGTAGGAGTCTTTGTCAGGTTGCTGTGTAACCAACAAGAAAAGGTGACAATGACCACCAAACCACCGCACAAAGGGCTCAATATTTATATTACCATTTTACCGCTGTATGCTCTTAGAGATTTTGTTGGGAGAAATGGTATGAAATTGAGTTAAGGTAATTGGGTTCAGCACAGGGAAGTGGCGAAAGGATTCCTTATGGATGAGAGGCAAACCACCAAGAACTGCACCACTACTTTAAAAAGACAACCTGTGTTTGGAATGATAAAAAGCCTTTACAAGAGCTGGGTAGACTGAACAGGAAGAAATAGATTAACAGATCTCCATGTAAGCATAATTGATTTTGGGCATGTACTCCACAAACCCTTTACCAATGATTTATCTTCATTTGGTGAGTATAATGCTGAGTTCAATCAGATCCTCTGAGAGCCATCCATCAAACACATCATCAGCAAAAAGACGTGCTGCCTTCTCTTTCTATTTTATCTTTCTTTTTTTTTAATATGTGACTTAAACAAAATGAGATATTTTGCTTTTAAAAATAAATAAATCACTGCTAGGTATTGAAGTATTTCTAGGTCAGGTAACCCACCAGTCTACATAACAATCAATTTTTTCCCTGAACCATGAATTTTCCTTTCTCTGGGTTTATAGCAACATGCCAACCAAGAAAGTTTGGAAAGACATGACAAAAAGAATGGTTTGGACAGCTGAGCAGAATTCTTAACAGTTTGACCCCTTGAGCCCGTGCCCACACCCCCGCAAGTTACACATACAAAAGATCGTCAGGTATTTTCAGTATCCCCACTCCTATCAGTGAGCGGTGTGACCTAGCACAATCACACGTTGAGCTGTTACTGACTAAGCCAACTCCAGAGCTGATGATGCATCTCCCACCAGCTGCAACTCCAGCTCTGCTCAGCCTCTGCACGCTGAGAAGAGAGAGCTAATGCTGTACTTAAACTGATGACAAAGCTTAAACAATCTTTTCTACTGTAGCTATTTTTGTGCAAGGAACATTTTCTTTAAGGATTTAGACTTGATGCTTTAACAGGGCTCATTCTGGTAATGAACAAAATAGGAGAGACAGCTATTAATAAAAGGAGAATGCCTGAATGCCTCCAGCATGCTCCTTGTGCCCTCAAGTAAAAGTGCCATGACAAAGAAGCCCCGGGCCGGGCTATCTTCGCTTCCTTCCAGGAAAAATGCTGAGGAAGACTAAAGCGCAGTTTCCACAGGGGATCCCTGGAAATATTTTACCCTGAACTGCCAGCAGAGCATGGCACCAGGCTTCACTCCTGGTGCTACAGCCTTCAGCTTCCAGTTAAAACCCCAACCGATAATATACTTGGCTGCCCAGTCCGATAGGCTGGACCAACATTTTGCCTTTAGTAGCACTTTGCTTCTTGCTTGCAATTGATTTTCTTAGAGGAAGTTTGGATAACCTCTCTTTCTCTCTCTCAGGCTGCAGTAAGAGGCTTCAACAAGGTACGAAAAAAATCAGGAGGAAGACTGTGTTTAACACATTAAAGAAAAAGAACTAGAGGGGAAACAGCAGTATGCTACAGCCAGGGTTAAAATCATCTCTAACATTAAAGGCAGATGGAATAAAAATAGAAGTCAGGCATGACATTTGAAAAATAAATGTCATACTAGGTCCCAACCATCCCCTTTTTGGATTACCTGTTTTTTTTCTGCACTTCACTGCAAATTCTGTGGTAGAGCAATACCATTCTTTCGGACCACATCTAAGAAATTAATGGAGAGCAATATTTGCTTTTAGGTATGTATAAGCTCATTGAAATGGGCACCTCTCTCATATTTAAAATACTATACACATCATTTTTTGTGACACTTAAACAACACCCTAAACCCCTACAATCTCTTAACTGGGATTCCCTGAAAATCAATTTATGTCCACTACCTCTTGCCATGTCAAGACTTTGCATTCAGAACAACACAGGGAAAGAAAGAGAAAATCTTTTCCTCTTTTTCGCTCCTGACAATTTTATTTTAGAAACTCTTAGTTGCAGGTATAACTATCAGTGAAGTCCAAAGTCATATTGCTAGTCCCTATGCTACAAAACTATAACGAAAAGTGATTAGTTCAAATGAAATACCCTCCCCAAGTAATTGAGATGAATTCAGATTTAATTCAACTTATGCAAAAGATTTGGAAAAGTTGACGGGAAAAAGGTAACCTCTTTTATAAAACAGTGTCCTGGATTTAGCTAAAAACCCAGTCCTGTTCAGTGATTTTTACTTTCCAGTTTAGTGTCTTCTAAAAGGCTGCACTTTCTGAAGTCAGCAGCATGTTTTTGCAGACAGTGTGCGCTACTGGCAGTGATAACACCTGATGTTCACAGTCACTGCCTGGGACTGGTGTGCAGAAAGGCTCTGGCTGATACTTACTCCTACAGTGACCAAGGCCACTGCTGGCTCTTGTGTGCCACGCTGGGGGTGCCGGGAAGTAAGAGGGGTCACAAGGAAGTAAAAGGTGGCACCTCTGGGGGGTAACAGACAGGACAGGTGACCAACGAGAGTATTCCATCCCATATACGTCATATTTAGTATAAATTGAGTGATCACAAGAGTTTCGGCCCTTTTCGCCCTTTTCTGCAACGGCCAGTGTCCAGGGAGGATTCCCTCTGACCTCCTGATTTTGATCCGGATCCTGAGTTCCCGAATCCAGCTCCCTGTATCCAGCTCCCGCCGCTGCTGAGCCTGGGGTTTCCCCAGTGCCTCCTGCTCTGCAGCACCAGTGGGGATTTCTATCGGGGGAGGGAGTCGGGTTTGATATCAGGCTACTATCTATAGTTGTATATAATTCTTTACTTTTATCTTTTTACCATTATTCCTATTATTTTCATTAAAGCTATTCTAGTTTTTTTCTTCTCTCACCCGTAAGTCTCTCTGCCTCATTCCCTTTTCTCTTCCCGTTTGTGGGGGGGAAGAGGGGGTTAGAGAGCGTCTGTCCGTGTTAGTGGCCGGCCCAGCCCTAACCCGCGACAAACAGCTACAGCACGAGAAAGTCTTTTTCTGTAAAAAAACCTCACCCTAAACTGCAAAGAACTACCTGTACGATGGGAAACTCGATCCTTCATGAAAATGTAAGTAGTATAGCAATTAAATTAGTACAATATTTTCAGCTGTTTGAGGACTAAACATTGGGCATCCTTCTGCAGTACTCTCATGGAAAGCATAAGCATGCTAATGAAGGGCAAGATTTCCCTTAAGTTTTGTTAAAGCATCCCCACAAAAGAAGAGAATTAAAGCAATTAACCAATTATTCCTATGCTGTGTTATTTCTTAGTGAGTGATTAAAATGCTTACTCCTTTTGCTGAAATGTGTCTCCAATAACAAAGGAAACAACATGTATTTTAATGTTACTGATCATGGAGAAACATCTGTGGAGAAGTTCCTCTTTCAAACACTGCATATATTTCCTTACTAATTCCAGGGCACATCTCGTAGAAGCAGATGTCAATAGTCCAGCCTCTCTGACTGTTAACTACACAAGGCATGGATTTTGGTGCCAGTGCAGAACTCCTTTTTTTTTTTTTCTTCCTTTTTCTTTTTCTCTCACCCACCCTAAAAGCAAAGCTCTGTTTAATCATCAATTCTTTTGGAAGAAAGCAATAATCAATCTGATTTCTAAACCAGAAAAACTCCTGTTTATGACCATCCAAACAGTTTGCTGCAGAAAACATGCTCTATGACTTAGAAGACCAAATGCTTTGCTATAATGGAGATTATCCATGAAGAATAATTGCATTCAACCCCTAATCTGCAATTTTGTACGAACCAATACATTTCAAATTGACAATTTCAAAAGGTCAGACACCACTGTCAAAACCTGCAAACTACTAAACTTAAAACAAAAAAATCAACTATTTCTCCAAGGCAGTTTTCAGGAACTGATCACTTAACTGTCTCTTGTACGTGTGGGAGCCCCCAGATGCACAGTACCCTGTTAACACCCTGCAAAGAGGCAGTAAAATATCCGTTTTATTCACCATACAAAATCTTCTATTAAAAATTATGGTTCCTATCTTCTACTTTATGAATATTTAAAAACTCTAGGTACATTTTTTATATTCTCCATCATTAAATACCATAATTTCCTTAGTGTTCAATGTGCTGATTTATTCCTACTGAAACCAATAATAGATAATAGAAGAGACCTCACAGCATTACTAATTACCACAGGCATTAATTAGATATTACATGTGAGAACTAGACAGAGGGCAAGACAAACAGCAGTAAGACAGACAGGTATGGCTGAGTACCTCACACTGTCCTAGAAAGACAGATGATGCATCGCTACTTGTGTAAGCCAATAGGGAATGACCTTCTTTGTCACAGAAGACACACTGTGGTAAGAAATATTCATGGTGAGACAAGTATCAGAAACTAAAAATACAGCAGAAAAACAAAGAAACAAGCAAACACTTCCTCAGCTTAGCAGAGACCACTAACTGAAACAGAAGAAACATCCCAACCAAAGAAAGGAGTGGCATCTGCAACATGAGACAAGGATTGCCATTTTGAAAGATGCCGAGCTGGCTTCCCACAGCTCCTGCTCACTTTGGTTAAGTGTCTCTCAGCAGTAAACAATGATAACTTGTCAAAGGTTTCCCTTTTACTTTTCTTCTTCCCCCTTTAATTGCTATTTTAGTTTTAAATAATTGGCAGACGCAGAGCTGAGTTATGTGTTTTGTATTAACCAGCCAGCAGAGGGGAAAAAACAAATCAGCTGTAGGAATGAGGAAAAAAAATGGAAGCTCTTCCATCGCAGGTGCTCGTTAAAAATGCGTGGATCAGGCTGCGTGTCCCTATTTTGCCAGCTCTCTGCTCGTTATCATTATTGCCTTGTGGGAGCTCAGCATCAGAGGAGATGGGCAGAATGGCACTGGTCAAAAACAAAGCACGGGTGTGACCAGATTCAAAGACTTCTTTTCTCCAACATATACCTTAAGGTAAAGGTCAGACAAAATGGAACTATTTCAAACCTTAAATGTTTTGAAGGAACTGAATTTTCCTTTCGTATCTTTTACTTAGGATTTGGACAAATCCTAAGGAAACCATGGAAGGAAACAAGAACATCACCTACGGATAGGGATTCTTGTGAATCTTTTTAATTATGTCGGTTAAGAAAACTTGCACTTATCTGAATGGTCTTGTTATATCACAGTTTGAAACTGAGACATTGTAAATTTCAACTGAAAAATATAATGAAGTGATTCAACTGGGTCACCAAGTCATTTAACGTGGCTAAAATTTTCAAAGGACACAATGACATGATACCTGGAGAAGTTATGTCAAACTTCAATGAGATCATTGGAAGGTTAACATTCTGTGATGTGAGTTAGGTGAAAAATATTTCAAATGAGAAAGACAAGTATTTTGCTTCTTTGTGCAACTGCACACTTGAGTTTCCAGGAATAAAATGAAGCAATTTAATGGAGTTCCAGAATGTCAAAAATGCCAAGATATCAAGTATCCAGAGAGCCTTCATGCTAAGATAAACATATGACTTCCAAACCAAGACTTTCTCATGCAAGAAAAGCCAAAAACTGTGTTACCTCCCAGTTAGGGCTGACAAGAGCCTATCTCTATTTGTCTGTCCATCGGTGCTATGCGACTAGTTGACCAAGCATATAATAAATACTTGTCCAACTTCTGCCTCAGCTGAAAAACACCATGTCAACTGTATATTACAACAAACAGTTTACTCATTGCAGGGATTTCTTTTTTTTCCTTTTTAGCCTTTGTAGCCCGAGAAGAAGGATCACAGTTTTTCCTTCTACCCCAGAGGTATTTTAGTGCTCCATTTATTAGGTACCAAGTACATCTTGAAGCAAAGGATGGCATGCTGCTTCTTACCTGAACTGTTTGCATAAGGAAGCATTGCATTTGATAGGAACTCAAAGAAGACAGAGTCAGTCTCCCGTTACAATACAGTTAACCCACGTCTTTATTCACACAATCATCTAGACCCGGCAGGGCTAACAAGTAATTAAGTAACCAACCTTGGAAGTCATCAGTAAATAAATACTATTGTGCTCCAGTAACATCCTCCATATTCTAAAAAAGATGTGATTTTCCACATTACCTACAATGAATTGCTTTCAAGGTTTTCTGTGCAACTGATCTCCACTGGGCCAGAAAGCTGCTGATCAGCTGAAGACTATACAGTGTGCATCTTGACAGACATGCAATGGTTTTAAAAATATTTGTTCTATTACCTGCCATTGTTATTTAGGTTATCTTCAAGGTTTGTAATACAGCTCTATGTGCCAATTTATTTGAATTATTTTCCAGTATACCTTGAAAATCACAGAAAATAAAAATAAATGGATAAAGCGTGGAGTACAAAGCAGTGTTGCTACAGACTATCTGTCTCCTTGGCTTCATCTTCACATAAGCACAGAAATAGTATGAGTCAAATGTAAAGAAATTGGAAAAACATCAGTGTAAGCAAAACAAATAGCCGTATTACTGAATAACATGAAGACTAAACAATACATGCTCAGTTCAGAGAGAAACTTGAAATTTTTCATAGATCTTGCATAAATATATTATTGCTGTCAACTCAACAATATTTTCAGATGACTGTTATCATATAAGATCTTACAAAAATCTCACATTAACCTCTCTAATTTCATTTCCTGAGTTTTGAGGGGAAACCCTCACCTCCTACCCAGCAAAGAAAGCTGAGGAAACTTAAAATAGAAGTCTTCAGTTCTTATATTTGAGGTATAAATCTTACCATGAATTTCATGAATTCTTACATATTTATTGCAGCAATCATAGGATCTCTATGACAACAGTTCTAACAAATGCTCTCTGAACACCGTTGCTGCACAACGCATTTACCGTGCTTCAAATAATAAAACCATTATGCTGATCCCCATCAATTATTTTTGGAGTGAGAAATTATTCGTTATGATTTTTTACTAAGAAAAGGGAGAGGGGGCTAGCACTGAAACACAGAAAAAGATCTAAAATCTGGGAGTACAGAAACAAATGCAAGAGTTCATGGTGATGTCAGTGTTTTTCTACCCATTCCCCTTTAGGGTGGCAGGCACCTTCCTGGTCTTCTGGATAAGCCTGGCTGCATCAGTCAAGAAATCAGCTAGAGCACAAACAACTGCGGCTCAAAAGAATTAATTCTCTGGCAGTTTCTCAGACCATTTTAGTTATTTTTAAATTAAGAAATAATAATAGCACAAGCAACTTCCACTCAGATCTGGGATGCTGCCAATCCTGTGCTCAGGGCTGTTAAATCTTAGCACTGTTAAAATGATCAGTTCTGCAGGAGAGGAACTAATCAGCGCCTATTGAAATGCTCTCCTGCCTCCTCCTGATCTCCTCCCGACGATCATCACGAATTGACTGTTTTGGCCCAAGATACGCACATCCAGGAAGCCAAAACTGCAGCTGAAGGTGCATCAGGGAGAAAGTACCAAGGGAGACTTAGAGGTAAGAAAACTCCCTGGCATTTCACTCTGTACTAGCTGGGCTGCAGAAGCAGCCATATCATTTAACAAGGTTCCCCACAGCTGAAAACTTCAGTGGAGAAGGTGAAGGATGTATGAACCACTCAGAATTTCTGCATTATTCCCTACTGCTAATAGGTATGGTTTTGTATGCGCCAGCATTGTGGAACAGGCTATGAAACAGGCTAAAGCATCTCACAAGATACACGAACCTGCTCAGAAGCATGAAAAGGCGCTAAACCCCTCTTCGGGCATGTTTGATTTCACGTTTGCCCATTTATTTATGATTAGCAGTAATGCTGCCATTGTATAGCTATTGTGCTTTTCTTTCATGAGTCAGAAAGCACTCCAGAGGTGTCCGCCAGTATTGTAAAATACCACTTCAAAATAGATTTTAAACAACCCTTCTTGCGCATGCCATAAGCAACCCTGGAGGATTGGCCCCAAGGGAAGTAAGTAACCTCTTGGTGACATGGGCCACTTGCCACCAGAGCAACATGCCTTGTGAGCCGCAGGCATGCCATGGCACCAGCAGCTCGGGGGGAACTGGGGTGGGTGAAAAGCCAAGCTGAGCAGCCTTGCCGTAGCCATCTGCCAAATGAGGCATTTAAGTCAGATTTCCAGAACTCCCGTGCAATGCTTCAAGCATGAAAGCATTCCCTTGATGAGATTAGTACATAATTTAAAAATGTCCCCTACCACTTGATACTTAACTCTCATAAATTGAGAGCTGAGAAGCTCAAAAATCCCCCCAAAGAGTATTGCTAGCATTCAACCTCTTGCAGACATCGGTCAGTCCTGTGACACCTCAGTCTCTCTGTCAGGGCAATGGCCGCACGCACTGCTAAAACACGGGGCAAAGTCCTTTAAACGTGTCATCACCGAAAAGCTTATTTTCTTTTCTATTTTTCTTTTTCCTGAAATAGGAATGAGTTGAAAGCAGCCTCCCCTGTTTGCAGCAATGCCTGTTTCCAGCAATGCCTGTTTCCATGGCACCCAGAACAGCAGCCAACAGCCTTGTTATCACAAAAACTCTAATAAATTTCAGGAGATTGCTGGGACTTGCCATTATAAAATATTTTTTTTAAACCCAGATGACCTTCCAGTCCTGGAACCTCCAATACGGTCCAAAAGTCTGTGATGAAGTTAAATGCTTCACAGTGACAATAATTCGGGTGTGAGTTTTTTTAACCAAGAAATAAGCCAAAACATACATCCCTCAGAGAGAGAAGAAAAAAAACCAACAACCTATCATTTTTTCTAAGTTATCATGGACTTTACAGAACTCTAAGTATGATTTTCTGATGAATCCTACCTGAGAAGCATCTGCCTTGCACCCACCAAAGAGCAATCATGGATAGCCTCGGAGACAGAACATCTTCTCCCTTGAACTGTGCTCCCCAAAAGCTGACTAGCTGACGTGCTGCCCTGTGGATTTTTGAAAAGAGATTAATGAACATGAGCATTCTACACTCAAATATACCTTTCATCACTCTGATATTCATTTCTGTAACACCTCATGAATATGTAGAAATGTCTTTTTAGGATCTTCTAGGCTCAGTGATTTTTAGATGCCTTTTCTAAAGCATGGATTCTCAGGTTTCCACTTTGATTCTCCTTACAATTATAATTGATTGAATAGTGTTTACATAACTGTGAAAAACAACAGGAGAAAACTAGCTTTTCACAGATTTAAAGGTAACTGAAAAAATACGTACATCATTCTTTGTGCTATGTTAATTATCTTGGTGTCAGCCTGTATTACACTGGCCTGTAATGGAAAATGCACGTTTATTCTTGCAGTAACAACCAGATTCCAAAACTGAGGAGAAAACAGAAATGAGTATTCAAATGGCTGTAAGAAAGGGGGAAAAAAAAAAAGGAAGCAGTACTAACCCCTGCTTTTGAAAATGCAGTACTAATAGAAGATTTTGCGCTAAATTCTAAGCACCTGTTTGCCAGAAGCGTCCTTAACATTGAGCATTACCAACATTACATGGAGAACTATAGGGCAAAGCTGCTGTCAGATTTCCTTCCTTTGCCATGGCGCTTCTCCACGTCCTGTTCTCAGTTAAATTACTGCATCAGCTCCACTCTGTGTCCCAACACCTTACAGATGTGCCTTGTGATTCAAACTCAGTAAAAAACTGCTCAAAGGATGTGTCTTCTCCCAAAGAACCTGTAATTCAGTTAATGGAAGATAAAAATAATAGATATTGTAGAATCACAGGACTACATATTCCTAAAAAACATGGCTTCTTGGTACACTGTGAAAAAGAAAACTGAAAAGCCTTGACTTACACGAATAAAATCACATGAGCTTAACCAAAGTATCGAACTTCACCTCAGAGGAAATGACCTTTCCTTTTGGAGCCATAGGAAAGAATATGTGGACATGCAAGGAAAGAACATGTGGACAGGGAATGAAGACAGTGGAGTGAGACTGCTGTTCTTTGGTGGCGATAACTTAATCACCAGAGTTACTGACAGATCATTTTAATTTAAGAAATAACATACAATAAAACTATAGAAAATTTTCTCAGTGTTTTGGGAGATGCTGCAGTAACATGTCTGTATTATCACTAAGAGGTTAAAAGCACACTCTGGTGTGCCAGGCTAGACTATATGGTTTGCATCCTCATTTCTTGAGGAGCACATACATTCTGTAGAGGCACAGGGAGTACACTGAAAGAAAATACAGCACCAGCAATCGCCATTTCATCCAAAAAGTTCTTAATAAAATGACAGAGATTACTCCAGTGTAGCACATCATTATAATTCATTTTACAGCCATAATATTCTCATGTTCAGACATTTGTAATGGACAATAAAAATGGTTAGGAGGTGTTCTCTCCAGTTAATAAGCACAATGCAATCCACCAAACTTCAGTTTTTGGGGAATCACTGAGAATGTTAATAAACTAAAGTGGTCGAGGAACCTATTAATTTTCTATGGTGTGATTCATATTCAGATACTCTCTAGAAATAGTTGCCTGAACAAAAATCCCCATTGGCTGATATTTTGTGTTGTTCCCAGCACTCCATTAGTTTCCCTTCCACTCCTTGCCCTTGTGTGGACTTTTCCCTCTGCAGATGCAAAGCCCTCTGCACACCATTACAAGACCGTGTCCCACCTCCAGCTGCCAGAGGGGTCCAAGCAAACATGCTATTTATGAAGTATTTTCCTCTGACTACATGGAGGGGATGACCAAGCAACTTCCTTCAAGGCCTTTTTGTTCAGATAATCCTAGACAGACTGTTCGCAGTTGGTGTAAGCATAAAGATCCTGCTTCTGAGCCATGTAAAAGCTGCCCACCTGCTGACTGAGCATCGGTTCTATGTTATGGATTTTTTTTCCTCTTTTGTATTCATTTGACAGACTGGAGGACTGAAAAAACAAAGGGATTAGTATTTGTTTTGTTTTAAAACATTGCAAAAATCCATTTTGCTAGCATAGCACGTTGTTCGCCCTGTGGGCTGCTCTGTTCTCCAGGGAGTGACACTATGTGCTGCCACCAGAGAGGATTTGCTGCTGCTTTTGTCATGACATCTTTACTACTGGCTGAGCGGGATTGCATCTAACACCTCATTTTCCACCTAGCACACTCCTTACCCACTCCACTAAAAATAACGTATCCATCCTACTGATCTGTGCTTAGCTAAATGACAAAAACCTCTACTGTCTGTCCCCTTCATCAGGTTGCTTACTGTTCCCCCATGTCATGCAGGCTTTAGATGAAAACCTCACCATATGGTATGCCCTGGAAATATATACATTGTATCTTTAATTGCAAAATGCACTACTGTAGCAAAGTGTATTAAATACCACTCAGGGAGTATTGAGCAACTCCATAAAAAACTGCTCAATTTCTATTCATTTTTTACTCAATTTCTTTGTGTCTCAGAGAGTTAAATTATTAGGAATTTGATATCAGAGAAAAAAACATTTCAGTACTCCACAAGACAATAGTAACAAGATGTGACAACAACCATAATTTGTGCATTAGAATGGATCAAGAGAACTGTTTTCAAGGTGTGACAGTGGCTGATTTGCAATGGCAGATGTGTGCCATTTTTTAAGTCTGTAACATGGCTCTGATCATCCTGCATTGCGATTGCTATGGCCAGGGCTCTTCCAGCTGCTAAGGCACCTGATCATTGACATCAGGAACACATTTATTGAATGGGGAAAATATTTAAATGTGTAAAATGATTACAAAAGAGCCTGTTGGATTTGGGGTAGGGAGAGAGAGAAGAAAAAAAATTCAAATAGTGAGAGCAGGAGAATTCCCCCACCCGTCTAAGTCTGATAATGGTGAGTGACTACACCATCACCAACAGAAACACAAGCTTGGCTTTAACCATGGAGACCTCAAACATGGCACAGAGCAGAGGTAGCCCAACAATCTCAGCTGAGGTTAGGGATGAAGGGAAAATGGCTGAGAGTTAATCGTAAATAACAAAATAAATCTTCCCCATTTCTGTTCCCTATACATTACCTTTTTACATTTCTCCCTCCCTCCCACCTCCCTTTTTTTCCTCTCACAAGGACTGGGGAAAGGCTGACTTACCTTTGCTGCTTCCTAAAGGTGCACAAAATTTGATATCATTACTGTGTTTCCTGTGCAACATCCAGTTACCTGAGTGCACACACAGATGGCCCCTGGGCAGGTTAAGTGGGGCACCCAGATCTCTGCAGTGTACGTCCAGTTTCCCACCTGCACATGCTCTTTTCCTTCATTTCTCAGTCTTGGTAGGGGAAACTTATTTTCTACACCTACAAGTATAAACCAAAATATAAGTCTGAGAGAGAGAGAATTAATTATTTGTGTTTGATGTGTTCTGCTTCTATATAATTTAATCCAATAGTACTGCTCCACACCACTGATGTGATTTATCGTGATTCTCTAGCAGCTAATGTTTTTATTTTGAAACTGTTATCTTATTGATTAGATTTTTCATATAGTTTATGTTTACTTGCCTGTATCTCCTCCAAAACACTTTTCATACTTCATTTTGTCTACGATGCAGTTCTACTTACTTACACATTATAACACATAATTTTATATAATATAGAATATAAAATGAGTGGAAGGTTCATGGTCAATTTTAAAGATCAAAAGCAAGAGTTAAATTCTCCTGGCTGAAAGTAATTTCTGAAAAACTTAATTATTCCTCTTTATCTCTGATTTACCTCTTACAGCTTTCTGCTAAGTTACGAGAGATCTGAAAGGATTTTTACTTTTCAGCCCTGGCCACAGAATGGCACAGCAGAATATTAAAAGCTCAAATAGCATGTGAAATGTGAAGAGTTATTGCTACTATTTACCAAGTACCAGGAACAAGTCCTGCTTTCAATTATTTCCGAAGTTCCTCTGCTGAGTCTGATTCCCTATTGCCCTGCATAATATATACATTTAAATCTACACAAAGTGGGTTGGAAGGCACTCCGGGTCTTCTCTGCACACATTTCAGCTTGACATGACACTGATAAAGAGCCACAAGAGAGCCACTCGTTTCCAAAAGAGATGCTTTAGGCTAAGGGAAAAAATTATCTATAAACCTTATGTGTATTTGAGGAGAGCTGGCGGTTTGGAAAAGTCAGCTTTATTTCTAACATGTCCTGTCAAGGCACCTGGTTACAGTTTTCACTGAGTTTAATGGGACGTACTCGATTCCTGTTGAAAAACAAGCAGAAGCATAACATCAGTTTCACGGAACAGATTATTAACATCTCTCGTAATATGATTTCTAGAGCAGCATTAGCCCCAGAAAATCACAGAAACACGGAGCAGGTCCCTGTCTAGAAGACGTTAAGCACAGTTGCATGGGGAGACAGAGGAGGAGGAGAAGGAAAAGTACCAGTGTGGGCAGAGCTGCTGCCTACAGCCCTTGGGCTCCCTGCGGAGCAGGTTGGTGCCAGAGGCGGCCATGAGGGGAAGGAAAGAGATCCCAGAGCCACTCACGCAGTGGGGGCACAGGTTGGAGCGGGGTGGCCACTGCCTGCACGGGCTGCCGGGTCTGGGTGGAAAAGAACAGCAGGCGCCGCCAGCCGAGACCCCTTCCCCCTGGGCCACCCTGGCAGTTCGCCCACAGGGCTGCGGTGCCGCCAGTGTGCGAGCAGAGGCCTCAGGCAGCTCTGAGGGGAGGCCGGGGCTGCCCGCAGCTGGTTCCAGCCAGTTCTGGCTGGCTCCACGGCTTCTCAGCTCGCCTCCCGCCGCACGTCCCACTCAGTGCTTGGAAAGAGGGACATGCAGTGGGAATATTTGTAGCTGTGATGTGCAGTTTTTTGTTCATGAGAAAACTGTGAAGGGCGGTGGAGGTTTGTGTTACCAACACAACCTTTCCAGCAGCCGATGGGCTGATTTGCTCACCAAGATTCTCCACTTGTCACTGCCTCTCCCACATCTTTCCTCCAGGGCTCTGCTGCTTACTGCCAGTGAGTTTTATGGTAACTTGTGGCTTTCCACAAGCCATTCGGGATGACAGAACCCATAACCTCTTCTCCGTCCCCATCTTGCTCCCAGCAAGAGCTTCAGGTAGCCTTCGCCACCCACCTCCTGCCTCCCCATGGGGCTGAGCCCGGTGGTTGCACTGACAGGCAGTCTCTGGCTGGGAGGCTGGGATGGGCACCCACCAGCCTCCCAGAGCAGGGGCAGAGCCACAAAGCCAGAAGACCCTCTTGGCAGGAGGAAAGAGAGAGCGAGGTGGCAGCTGAGTCCTCCCGTCAGTCACCTCTGCGCCCTGGGACCTGAGGCAGCAGCAGAATGAGCATCAGGCAACACAGAAACTCTTCCACCAGGCTGAAATGTTGTGGTGTTACCTAATTCAGTGTGGCTTAATAAATAAGTTAGACCAGTACAGGATGCTCTAATGCAACACGTTGCACTAACGTGCCATAGCTAACGATTTTTATCAACCCCACAGGAAAAGAGAAGTGTTGAAAATAAGTTGCATTCTCAGCGTTGCCTGCTCCTTCCTCCCCCTGACCCAAACTGGAAATCTGCTTTCTGCCAAGAGAAAGGTAGTCAAATAACTCCAGACATCTCTGTGGCTAGTAGTAGAGAGTAGTTTCCTGGAAATTAAACCACGGATTTCACGAAAAGTCCTCTGGCTTTTCAACACAGCACTGAGAACATAGATACTAGACTATGGGGAACTGCTTGCAGTGGGGCATTTAATGGGCTCATTTGGCATCTTTGTTTGTTTTTTTAATTCTTCATGAGCCATTTTGAACAAATCCTACTTATTTGACAACTAATTCATGAAAAGGCATTTCTTATCTATAGAATGTTTGCAGATTATACGCTGCTACAGCTGTCTCACCATTTAAACAATCACTTCAACTATATAGTACAAACTCTATTTTCTGATCAAACTCACTGAAAGATAAAGTGCACAAGAAGTGTTGCATCACTTGTGAGGAAACTACTAACCATCAATCACAGAGAGAATATTTACCTGAGTGCATTTTTGCTTATGTACTCACACGTTCTTGGTGCAGACATGCCTTCCCATTCATACAAGCACAGACCTGGAGAATGATACAGCTTTTGAGACAACTTTCAAATTATATGAAATTGCTGGCATACGCAAAAGCTCCAAGATATGAGCTAGCTTCATCTCTGTTAAAGAACCAAATGCAACTTAACATAATTTCACTCTTTATCAGGATAAATAAAACGAGACACCGAGGAGTTTTTAAATACACATCTCTACAGCTCTCCATATGGACTTGTTGCTGATCAGTTCTCAGGTTAGTACCACTTGACCTATAGAATCTCCCTGGTTTGAAGATATATTGCCCTCCTTTACAGCAGGGATGTTTTCAGACTGGAAGAAGAGCAAGGCTGAGGACCTCGTTGGAAGTGGGGGGCACTAGCACGTAACAGTAGTTTTCCTGTGTTCTGTCAAGGAGTGGCTGGAACAACTCCTATTAACTTTCTGAATGGCAAGTTTTTAGAGCACCAGTTTATATTAAAATTATAAATCTAATGTGATGTTTGTGGCTACAGAATAAACTCTACTCCATTAAAATGACAAATAAAACTGACAGAATATACAACTGAGTTTCTGCAAAAACAATTCTCTGTTGTCTCCCGTGCAGGTTCCTCATCTCAGAGCTTGATTAGCCATTGCCATTGAGAGCAACCAACAGCTAAGAGCTAGCCCAGGGAGAACAGCAGGAAGTCCAATCCAATTTCACCCTAACATGACTTTTTGTTTGCTTTTTGATGTCTCTCCCCCCAACACTGCCAAAGTCACATGACTTCAACGCAAAACTGCCAGACATGTTTGATGCCAGGCACATTTTAATCTATAAGAGAGAAGTAGGAAAGCCTGAAACAGTAAAAACCCACAAAATCAAATACAAAAGGTCAAGTGCAACCCAAAAAGGACTGAAACAGTCAACCAGATGATCATGTGTAGATGACAAACTATTTCGAGCTATGATTATTTAAAAACCCATCTCCTGTTGGCCTTGCCTAAGCTTGTGGTCAGTGACTATTATCAATACTTGCTGGAGCAAACATCCCTGCTTTTACACCCCACTGTTTGTGAATCCCATGGCTTGGCTGTTAAGGCATTGCCAGTCATTCACTGTGTCTATGCTCCTCTACCCCTGACTCAGTGCAAAGATGATTCTTACTAGAAAGGCAACCAAATGGTAAAGGAAGACAGGAGCCTTGAATAGTATTGGGTACAGTCTTGTCCCCGATGGTCTTCGATCTTTGTGAGACTCTTCTGAGTCTTAATATCAGCCAACTAAGAAATAATAAGCACACTAATACAGCAACATTGTGAAGCTTAGGCAGTTGCCTGCATTACTGAAGTTGCCTTTCAAGAGCTGGGATAATGGTTTTGTTGATTTAGGTACATTAGGTACATAAGCCTAGCACTGCTATTTCTTTGCAAGAAGTGGTGACATATTAATGACAAGGAAGGAAAGGACTGAGCATCTACAGAGAAGAGTGAAATTTCATAATTAAAAGTTGTGCCTCTTACACCACCATTCATCACGTTTTGTCCCACAGAGCTCTTGCAGCCAGAAGGAATACTTAGTGAAACACATGCCCTGTGTGTATTCCATGTGTGTCTGTGTGCGGATGTAATGCTTTTGTCTCATGCTGCATGAGAATAAATACTTCCGTAAAAAATAAATCAGGGTAGTTCATGAAAGAATAATGAATGACCATGCTTTGCACTGACACTTACTGTTCAGATCAATTATTAAATAGACTTCAAGGATATGTGGGGACTTTGAATAACTATAACTGCAACATACAGTCTCCATAAACCCTAAGACTAGCATTTGCAGATAAGACTGAACCTGGCAAACTGGGAGGCATGTAATTGTACTGCTGGGTATAAATTTTCCATCCTAATAATACAGTTACATTTATACTAGTCCCTAAGCAATAATCTGTGTTGAGCTAGCAGATACCAGAGTCTCATATGCATAATTCAGCCAAATTATTAAGATGACTGTAGATTTCCTATGGGTAATGTTTAGATTTAGATTCAGTACTACTAAACTACTAAACCCATAGCACTAGTTTCTACAGACATACGAGTGACAGTGTATCTGGTATACAGGATTCCTAGCTACGGGGTTCATCCTTATGCTGTTTGGTGCCTCTGTTATTTTCCCTTTGTTGTTAGCAGAGGGCTTTAGAACTAATATGGCACAGTAATGCCAATTCAGAAACACATAATATGTAATAAATTTCAGATTTGTGGAGGCGACGTATACAACAGTAAAGCATTTACACTACAGCTGATAAGGTTCACCAATTAGTGAATAAGTCAAACTTCAAATCTGAGCTGAGGCATTTTTACTGCTTCTTGTCCCTCTGTATCTTTTAGGCCCTTTACAGGCATAGAAATTTTCCACTTATTTCCTGCTAGAGTTTTAATTATCCCTGTCTCACAAAAAAAATCTGTCTAATCTTTGCATTTAAAAAGAAAACATTTTTCATCTTTTCTGTAAAGTTATTACCTATCCTGTTTTCAATGGTTATCTTTATTTTTCATATAAATGTAGCCAGAATTTCTTTTGAAATGTTCAAGAATTAAATCAGGTAGAAAATCTGGCCTGCTACAAAATTCCTAAAGGATCTGATACAAAGAACATAGCAAACACTCCAACAGTCTTGAAACTTCCTTAAGGGAGCATAAAGAACAAGCCCAAAACTTGCTGGTTTAGGCCACAGAGGATACAGACATTGATGGAGAATTTTACCAGAGTAACATGTTAAAAATTATTAGTAACCCTACTGAGAGAAGCATAAAGTTACTAGTATTTACTTTGCAAGAATAAACCTGTGAAAATACATATTCTGTCTGTGACTAGCCTTTCGCTAGCCTTTTCACTATAGTGAAACAATATGAATTTTCATCTTATGAAGCCTATGAGCCATAGAAAGTGCAATATCACAAAATCAAGGGTTTTTTTTTTAACTATCCTGGATTCAGACAAGAACAGCACCTTTGTTAAAGCATTTACTTAGGAAAGACTGTGTCTGCTCACATTCTTTTGGCACACATTTTCTGACTTAATCTCCAGGTATTCTTCTTTGATCTCTAGGAAAAGACGAAGGAGGACAGTCAGACTGCGTAAGCTGTGGGCTGAAGCACTGCTCTAGCTTGAAGATTTCACAAACATACTGCACACCTGGCAAAAGCCATTTGACCACCTTGGGGTCTACAAGAGCCGAAATATGTACCTCTATCTTACAAATTTACATAGCTTACAAATTCTGGTTGATATCAGTGACTCTCTACCTCTACCAGAGGGCTGGATCAGGGATTTTTGGTTCCTTCATTGCTTTTACTTGCACATTGAACTAGATTTCCACAGCTCAGTGACACACAGCTCTTCCTCTGATCCCAGACAAGTTTCAAAGCTCCTTTGCTAAATCAAAAGAAAGCTCTGATTGCATCATTCACATTTCAATAAAAGTGGCGATTCACTTGAAATATCTCAAAGGTGTAGCAACCACCCAAAACAATCCTTGCAAAATTTTGTAAGCATTGGTAGGACCCTGGTTTGCTGGTATGTTTGGGTTGCTAAATCAGGGAATAGCTGTGGGTAGATGCTTTGAGGATTAGGCTATACTTCACTAATAAGAACTGACTGCAGCATCTCTGAAAACAGTGAAAGTCATTCTATAAATAGTGAAGGTTTCTATTACAAAATACATTTACATATATTAAATCAAGATGCCATAATTAAAGTAACCATTTCAGAAGAATGTGTAATAAAGAAAAAAATCATTAATAATCTCTTACTGCACATGATTCTGGGAAAGGAATCTGATTGAGACAAGTTAACAATTTTTTGCATTTGGAGGGAAACTGTTATATTCTCATTGGTTTGATATAAATTACTAGCAGTGAAAATGATAAGGAAAACATACGGGTCTATTAATAACATACACTGTCACAGGTCTTCTAGGGCTTTACCAAGTATATCACAGTGTTTCCATAATTACAATCAGCTAAATAGCTGGTTAAGTGACTGATGAAATTTAAATTACAAAATTAAAATGTTTGAACTATTTTCCTGCAGATTTGGAATGGCTCTTTAAAGGATCTAAAGTGCCAGTGGAGTGCCAGGATTCTCTGCAGTCAATGATTGTCTGCTGTTTGCAATCAGTCTCCAATTTGTCATGCTGCTTCCAATACAATATTAATGTAATCAGCTAAAATTATTTCCCTTACAGCCCTTCGTTTGGTTTGGAGTTAGTGTCGTGTGTGCTATTGTTCTAAATGAGTCCACAGTGCTGCAAGGAAGTAAGAGATGGTGAGAGAACAAATGGTGACAATTTAAAAATGATACTTGAAGTCACATTCTAAAGCACTACAACACAGCATTAAAAAGTGCTCTGTGTTACTCTGGCCTAGAAACACCATCCGTGAGATCTCAGAAGCTTCTGAGTGGAGGGGTCTATTTAAGACCACCACCACACCATTGTTTTTACCTGAACATTAGCAGTGCTTTAATTAACAGCAGGAAAGCTATAAACTATGAACATCAAGAATCTGTAAAGAAATTAAGTTACCTTAACAACGCAGTGGCGCAATTAGTCACAATTAGTGGAGCTGTAGATTGTAAGTGATAAAAAATGAGTCTTAGATAAAGAGGGTAAATTTGACTCAAAATGTCTCCCTTAGAAAGATTTGACCTTCTTACCCGTTAAATCCGAACATTAATCTGGTGATGAAAATCAAGTTACAATTGAATAGTGACAATTATATTTCAATTTTGGTTAACAGTAAGCTCAGGTTTCAAATCTAATACAGTTATTTTGTGACCTCGGGCACCTCATCTAAAGTTCTTTCCATCTCTAAATGATGATAATACTTTCCTGCTTTTATAAAGAGCTTTGAAACCTTTGCTGAATTGTTATTATTTATGTCTACACCCCTGAGAGAATAACTCAACAAGATGGCTGTGTTTACACATCTGAGCCTGGATGGCATCGTGAACAAAATATTTACTCTATGTGTACCCAAATAAGTTTTGCTAGAAATATCGCACCAGATGACTTAATAACACTTTGCCCGCTTGCTTGTTTTTGAAACAGAATCCTAAATAGGGCTCTGGATCCTACCAAAAATGTATGTACTTGACTTTCTTCACAGAAATCTACTCACTTAAATTCCTGAGACTGGTCACACGTCTCAGTTCAGGTTTAAGTGCACATCAATCAGAACTTAAGTAAGTATAAAACACGAAAAACGCCCTGTTGAATCCATGTGCAGTCAACACATCCTACATCATCCTCACCTCAATGCCTTTGTCCTCAGGGATTTGATCTTGTCATACTCCCACTGAAGTCCTCAGATCAATGTCCTGTTAACTTCAATGACAAATGAACTACACGTTTTTTTAATTCATTACAGACTTTAGCTATCGCCTAAAGAGTTGTCTGATCTCATTCTCTGTGTTTTTAAAGTGTTCAACAAAATCTCCCTTATGAGGAAAGGCTGAAGGAGCTGGATCTCTTTAGCTTGGAGAAGAGGAGGCTGAGGGGTGACCTCATTCATGTTTATAAATATGTCAAGGGGGAGTGTCAGGAGGATGGAGCCAGGCTCTTTTCAGCGGCGTCCACTGACAAGACAAGGGGCAATGGATGTAAGCTGGAACACAGGAGGTTCCATAAAAATATGAGGAAAAACTTTTTTACTGTGAGGGTGACCGAGCACTGGAACAGGCTGCCCAGGGAGGTTGTGGAATCTCCTTTTTTAGAGACATTCAAAACCCGCCTGGACGCGTTCCTGTGCGCTCTGCTGTAGGTGATCCTGCTCCGGCAGGGGGGTTGGACTAGATGATCTTTAAGGTCCCTTCCAACCTCTAACATTCTGTGATTCTGTGAAAAGGAACAAGAGTGCTGACTGATGGCAGGGTTTGATAGATTCAACCTAGTAGTGATAACACCAGTAAACATACTGCCTCATTTAAGGAAAAAAAAATAGAATGGAAATGTAGAGGCATGAAAGAAGTAGGTCTCTTTTAGCCTCTACCCTAACAACTTATCAAATTATCTCCCCATCAAGCTCTGTAAGCATTGCCCTGTTTCCAAGGGGCAGTTGTATTCTAATCACTGTACGTGAGTGAGGGAAGAAGATGGCGTTTATCAGTAAAGTACAGGAATGTTTTGGTTTGGCCTGGCCAGATTTCAGCGGCGGGGGGGGAGCTGCAGGGTGGCTTCTGTAAGAAGCTGCTAGAAGCTCCCCAAGATTGATAGAGCCAATGCCAGCCGGCTACAAAGAGGGACCCGCCGCTGGCCAAGGCTGAGCCTATCAGTAAGGTGATAGCAGAGGAACGCCTCTGTGAAAAACATATTTAAGAACGGGAAAAAGAACTGCGCCATAACAGCTGGCACAGAGATGGAGGAGTGAGAGTCTGTGCAGACACCAAGGTCAGTGAAGAAGGAGGTGGGGGAGGATGAGCTCCAGGCGCCGGAGCAGAAGGAGTCCCCCGGGTCTGTGGTGAAGACCATGGTGAAGCGGGTTGTCCCCCTGCAGCCCATGGGCGAGGTGCAGAAGTCCACCGTGAGGATCACCGCACAGATGTCCACCGAGGACTCCACGCCGTGTGGGTGGATGCCTGAAAGGGGACTGTAGCCCGTGGGGAGCCCACGTCAGAGCAAGTTGCTGCCAGAACCTGTAGCCCGTGGAAGAGGGAATGCCCACGCTGGAGCAGGTTGGCTGGTGGGACTTTTGGGACGTTGTGGGTGGCTCACGCTGGAGCAGTTTCCCCCGAAGGACTGCGCCTCAGACTCACGAGGGGTGGGCTGCCCCTCGTGAGGTGTCTCGAGTTGGGCAGTTTGTAATGAATTGCCCTTTGTGGGATGACTCATGCGGAGAAGAGAGCGTGAAGCTTGTCTCCCGTGAGAGGGACCCCACAGTGGCCCTGGGGAAGAGTGAAGAGTCCTCCCCCGGAATGAAGAAGCGGTGGAACCAACGTCGGATGAACTGACCGCAGCCCCCATTCCCTGTCCCCCTGTGCCGCTCAGGGGGAGGAGGTGGAGAAACCGGGATTGATGTTAAGCCCGGGAAGAAGGGAGGGATGGGGGGAAGGTGTTCTGTTTAAGATTTGTTTGCTCTTTCTTACTTCTCACTACTCCTCTCTGATTAGTTCTTTTAATAAATGTACCTAATTTCCCCAAAACTGAGTCTGTTTTGCCCGGGACGGTAAGTGAGGGTGATCTCCCTGTCCTTATCTCAAACCCTGAGCCCTTGGAGATATTTTCTCCCCCTGTTCAGTAGTGAAGGGGGGAGTGAGTGAGCGGCTGTGTGGGTACCTGGCGGCCGGCCAGGGTCAACCCACGACAAGGGCAAAAGAACACAGCCAGTGTTTCACTAAGCAGTATGACAGTGCAGCCACTGGTATCGAGTATATTTGTGTAGCTGTAGAAGTGCCATTAGAGGCCTCTCGGTGAGGCGCGCTCCAGTGACAGAAGACAGACAAGTCATTCATTTCCTTCCGTGCAGGAGATGGTGTGAGTAAGAGCTCCAACAGTCTCAGGGGTGAACTGTGCCAAACTGAAATATGGGGGTTCTTTTCCTTTCAGATTTTCCACTTGCACAGCTCAGGTGCTGCTTCTTACTCAAACTGCAGACATGGCTCACACATCAAATAACCATTCAAAGTACCCTGCCAGATAAACTGACTCCACAAGCGCCAGAAAGACAGATTTCTAAAAGGTGCTAACTGTGTAAAACTGCAAATAGAGGAAGAGGAACTTTTCACAAGTATCAAGAACTCAACTCCCACTGAAGCCAGAGAGCACAATCCTCATACGGGAGTTCAGAAACACTTCTCTAGATTTGCACATCAGTCCGTACCTGCCTGAGGTTGGTGCAGGCTGACCTACGTTGCAGAGGTCTGTGATGAGGGGATATAGTCTCATGCATTATCAGATCTCACATTTGGGAAAGTTCCTCCTCTCTCCTAAACTGTCTATGCAACTCAGAAAACAAGGGTGAGAAGGTGTATTTGCAATATATCCTGCATCATCACTGTTTGCCTGATGTTGCATTGGCACACAAATATCAGTCATCCCTGGGAGTGAGATATTTTTCTCCCATCACTAACTCCTGAGAAGGCAACAGAATATTTTTTCCTCTAAAGACAGTGGTATTCTTTCTCATTCTTAAGGCTTCTAGGCTGCATTTCTTACCTAACAGCCAAAAAGTTTGGGAGTTTTCAGAAGTCTAATGAAAGCCGATATGTACATGAAGGTCACGTACACGGTCACCAGAAGCAGCTGTATTTCTGCTTTGCAGCTGAGATCAGCCATTATTAGGATCACGTTTCAGGTTTTCTCTGCAGTCCCCAGGGAGAATATTCCCTGTAGAGATGCAAAATTAAAAGTGCAAATACAACAGATTTTTTTTTTTTTCATCTGGTACGAAGGCCATGAACATGACTGGACTTGCATAAAACAAAGAAATAGATTTGTTTTTATTTAATTATGCTGTTGCTATAATACCTTGAAAGTTTTCAAGGCACATTCACAAGATTCTCTCTTTTGCTCTACCATGAGCAAAAAGCAATGTAAAGCAAGCCAGTATCCGGCTGGAGCTCAGAATGAAAGCCAAGGACCATCTTTGACAGGACCTTGTACCATTTACAAGGAGGCAAAATTAAAATTATTACCTAGGTGAAAAAGTCCTGAGAAGTACCCCAGTGCTACAGATAAAGACATAACTCTGTCAAAAACAAGAAGCTTGAAATAAAACTCCATGTCTTAAATAAAAAAGGACAGACAACCATATCATAGAATCATAGAATGGCCTGGGCTGGAAGGGACCTTAGAGATCATTTTAATCCAGCCTCCCTGTTGTGGGCAGGGACGCCACCTCTCGACTAGGTCAGGCAACACGTGAGAACCGAACGGGAATATGAAAGCTGTTATGGGCGTATTTTCTTATTCAAAGACTTTTGGGGTTCTTTTTGGTTGTGTTTTTGTTTGTTTTCTTTGCTTAGCAAAACTGAATTTTTTTAGGAAAGCTAAAGACTGATTTCTTTTATGATCCCTGATACAGTCAGTGCACTGAGATGTTTCAGGCAACTCAGGGCAAAGCTTAGAAAGTCTACCCAAGAGATTCACGTAAGTTTGTTGGATTTTTTTTCCTTTAATTTGGCTTCTGACCTAACTCGCAAAAGAAGTCCAGCTCTAAGATTGGAATTTGTCAGAGTTTTCTCAATTTCTTAAACTTCTCTGAAAGCGAGAGATGTGCTTTTAGTGACTTGCAGCTCCTTCAGCTTTCAGACTGAACTGCTTGCAACCATCTATCTTGCTAAACTGTCCATGTTTATCTAAAACTGTGATTCTAAACTCATGGCAAAGACTATTTGGATTATTACGTTATGAGTTATATGGAAAATCATCAACCATGTTCCAAAGGAACATATATATGTATATACACATACGCAAAAAAAAAAAAAAAAACAAAGAAAAAAGTATATAGGCCAATACTTGGGGGTTTGTTTCTTTGTGGTGGGGTTTTTAAATTTTGGCTTTTTTAATACGTGTGTGTGTGTGTGAGGAAATAAATGGTCTTCAGAGGCAGTCCATTTCTTTCACGGCTATGACAGAAGTTCCTATGTGACAATTGTTCAGCTTTTAACTTTTCCTACCTGGAATTTATAACCAGATATATAACACAATATACAAAGTTCAGTAACATGAGCTAGAGTCTAGCTTTCCTTACACTGATGTATCAGAGATCATAATTTTCAGAAACATCCTATGGTAGTATTTTAAGCTTACTTTTTGGACCTAACTCTACTGTAATTTTAAGTTTACAGGCTGGTCATGGGTTTCACATCGCATTTTCACATCCACTGTGATGGCAAAGGTAAAGTGGACTTAACGTGAACCAATATACACAATCAGTTATAGGATGTGACATAAAGGTATATTCTTTCTGGTGGTGTTTGCTCAACAAGAAAGATGATGAGAAGAGGTAGGGAACATGGGTACAGGATGAGTCTGTCTTTCCCAGGAAAAATATATTGAGTAACAAATATGTAGCTCAAATTGCACTACTCAAATTGTATGGTACCTAAAAACTCATTCATTTTCTTCTGTAGAGTCATTTAGTTGAAAGATAACTTACCCGGGATCATTAGCAGGCTGTCCAAATGTCTCTTTTGGTCACACAAAAGAGCACTTCAGCAGATAAAGTGACAAGTACTTGGACTGTTGTCAGACAAAGCATCTGAGTGCCTCGTTTTGACATCCTGTTAAGATGCCCATATCTGAAAGTCAAACCTGAGGCATTAAGCACTTTAAACTGTAGGACAACCAATACTTTTGAGTCTGAAGGAGTTGTAGGAAAATGACCTGGTACTTTTCTCTCTCTATGAATTTAATGCACTGCTACTCCTGTGCTAAGTCTGCACACTATGGGCAATGAGAAACAGAAATATTTTACTTCTGGATATTTAAAAATGAGCTAGATTTAATACTCATGCTCTGTGTAAGGAAGCCATTTGCTCTGCAGTTGCTGCGTACACTACAGTATTTCCCATTCGTGCAGCATATGAATTACCTGTGAAACCAATTCAGACCAGCTCTCTGCAGCCAAAATTGTATGTCTATACAAGTAATATGCAGATATTTACCCCTTGTTTATCTCCATAAAAATGCCCAGTGCCCCTCATACTCTGTCTTCCATCTCAGATATGGCCTTTTCACTTTATTTCTCTCAACAGCTTGCTTTTCCTCCAACTGCTCCTGACTCTGCTGCTTATCTTCAGGGGCTATTTGAAAACATATTTCTACTTCAAACAGGGTAACACTTACCCAAGGTGCATGTTACCTGAGTATACTTCATGTGCTTCCAGTTGCTAATAGATTCCAGCAAGAAGTAAAGATAGATTCTATAGATTCTATAAAATTCTCTATAATTCTATATATTAGATATAATTCTATATAATTCTATAGATTCTATAGAATCTAATGATAGATTCTAGCAAGAAGTAAAGAAAATATCCCACATGGCTAACAATGAGGGGCTCTTCTGACTTTGTGCCAATGACTCTTTTTCTCGCTAACATTAGTCTTTATCACTAATCTCAAATAATATTGGACTATATCACTAGAGAGACTCTTTATAATAGCTATACAAATGTCCCATTTCATCCCTAAAAGGGAAGGAGTTAGGAATGTTAAAGAACCAGAAAAAGATAAAAGAAAAACAGATATCTGCAAATTGTCAAAAAGACAAGCTAGGGCTGGTTGGCATGCATAAAAACTTTCTATGTTTTTTCATATAGTGAGAGAGATTTCTGGAAGACTTCAGGAAGTAGCAATGTTATTTGAGATGAATGAAAATGAAACATTGTGTTGTTTTCTCTGAAATCGCTCTGTTTGTCTAAGTAGTGGTGCATTTCGTCTTCAAAGAAATGTGTAATCCCCTCCATCTCTGCCTGATTCTGCACATGCTGTCAAAGGAATGGTGGTTTACCTAGGGCACTAATGATTCGGGTCTGCTGTAAAGCCTCTGATAGAAATATGAGACTGGAGTTAAGAGAGAAAGTGATGCTGTGCAGAGTTATGCGCGTACTTTACAACTTCCGGACATCAATGTTCAGTTTCAAAGCAAACTCTGCTGTCAGGCCAGGCCCTCCTCTGTGAAGCTGGCAAGGAAAAAGTAAACTTAGTCTTAGTGAACCATTTCTGCAGAAGACTGCTTCATGCTTCACAAGCATTAAGATTCACATTAAGATTCATGAGGGACATCAGAATGGAGCCATATGTTTAAATATAAAGACCTGTGTTGGGCGCTTTTTAGACATGAAGTCAGAATTCCTCAGCTGTGCCTCACAAGGGTTGCAACAGCTTGAGAAACATATCCTGAAGTATATTGAAGTTACTGATTTATCAAGTCTTTCTGTTGTACCAGAATCACTCAAAAAGAAGTAGCAAATGGAAGTGAATGAAAAGAAACCATATTACTATAACCTGACTGTAAGACACTGGTTCACAGCCCCTGCTATTAAGGAGAAGCCATGTTAAGGCTGTGGATGTAATCTCCAAGGGGATTTCAAGAATTATTAGTGGGAGGATAAAGAGCTGATTCAGATTCAGAAGTTGTTAAACAGCACTAGATATTTGTCTGGTCAAAAATAAAATAAAACAAAACAGAACAAAACACTAAAATCACCAAGAGAAGCAACTCCTTCTGTTCAATACAGTGTTTCAGCACTACAGCGAATCTGACCATTTTCCCAGCCCTGCTGTCCATTACACACAAATAACAATCAACCCAGGGTGCTTAAAATGACTGTGCACAGCTGGCAGATCACTTTTTCTAGCATATTCTTTGTCAATTTTTGCCCCTAATACATATTTGACCTGATGATCAGACTACCCACTGACCCAGACTCATCAGGATGAGAGAAAACAGACCACTGTCAGTCAAGGGCTCAGCTGGCTTACTCCCTGGAAATGCTTCTTGAAGGAACAACTAAATCTGTTTACAAGCGTCTTTTTTCCAAGAAATAACTGTCTGCTTGTTCTGCTCAAATGGACACCTTTTATTGCCTGTGTGCAACTACTGGTTTTGCAAAGAGTCAGGGAGAGAAAAGATTAATTACACCATGCCCAGCATACACTTTGGAAAAACTAAGCCTCCCAAAACAAAAGCAAGCACTGTGGACTTCATTCCCTGCTCCCTTCTGCTTACTCTTACGTTTCAGGATAGCTGTGCTCAGGACTCTACGGTTTCTAGCTCAGAAATATTGCAAATACTGAACCACCAGCCCAGCTGTTTGCACACGGTGTGACCTGCACAGAAACACGAAGTAAGGGAGTGCCACATGAATAAGCCAGCTGCTGGCAATTTCCAGTCCAGATTTGTAGGTACCAGAGGTTTAGATAACGTTAGCAAAAGGAGCAGCATTTAACATTGCACAGAACTCAAGCTAAAAATTGCTTAGCTCTGTCGAAGACTTAAATAGGATTGATAGCACAAACCAATCATTTCTCTCTGCATACACACAAATCTAGTTTTTCTGGGTTTGGTTTCATTTAAATAGTCATATAATCTTCATAATGGAGTTTTATGGAATTACATGTTTACTGACACCATAATACTGTTAAACTCTGCTCATCAGAAGGCAAAGTTTTACCATTAGGGTGTGACCATGTTTTCATATTTGGATCATTTTTCCTCTTTAAAAAAATTAAAGCTTCCCAACAAAAGTTCTGATTTTACTACTCTCCATCCTTTCAGTGCCCGTTCATTTTATGCCTATGGTAAGCAGATCAGACTCAGGTCATTAAATGCTTTTTTACAAAGCAATACAAGAACCGTTAATTTTGAAACTGAGCCTACATTATGAATGTTCTAGTGGTTTACACTGAAGATTGATCTGATAGCTATTTATAAGTATACTTCTATGTACTTCAACTAATTGCTCTTTAGGTCTTCAGACTAATGGTTTCTTCATGTTTTCATGGAGAAGTATTTGCCACTAGCTTCAGAGAAAATTAGCTTCATGATATAAATGTGTGTTACACTGAAAGAGAAAAATCGATGAGAGAAAAAAAACCCTGCATAATTTAAAGATCTCCACTAACATGGAGATACATGCTTTATACAAATAGGTACATGGATATGATTTCAGAAAAAAAGCTGGGTTTGTAACATTTTTGGCTGTTTTACAGATCAGAAATTTATTACATATTTTGAGTCACAGCCCATTTCTCTTTTATTTCCAGATAATCTAGTATCAGTTAGACCCACTGACAATTGCTTCATCCTCAGGCTCCCTGGCTGCCCAGGTAGGGAGATAGACAACTGGCATTATCTGCAACACAAAGAAATGTGGCCCTAAATATATAAGCTGAAATTGGTTAACGTAAATCTCTATCACACCAAAATGGTGGTATTTTATTTCTGATTTATAGAGGTAAAAATGGTCGTATCCAAGTGATGATGATGGATCACTATGAAGGTAATTTGTGAAGTAAGTGTTGTCACAGCGGCATTTACTAATACGCAATTTTAAAAACTTGTTATGTTTAGGCATTTTAACTAAAAGCAGTCAGTATAAAACTTCTAAATGTAGATGCATTTAGGATGCAAACATCTATTCCTTTTTAACTCGGTGTGCACAACAACTTAATAACATCATTACACATTATAAATACATCATTGTACATGATAAGCACGCTGTGGTACGTAAGAAAATTGGATTGCGCATTTACCCTAATTATTTGATGAGACATCATTACACCAATTAACTATATTTATTATATATCTTTCCACTGAACTGTGCTTGCAATTGCAAAAGCTTAGTATTGTTACCATCTAAGGCTAACTTTCAAACAAGAGAACAAAGACAATTCCAATATTGTTTAGAAAAAAGGACACTTCCTAGAAATCTTACAGAGGAGAGGACTGGGATGACACACAATTTTTCAGTTTCTATGCAAGCATGTCATGAAAAGTCATTTAGATTCTGATGGAATCCCATCCCTTGCTTTGATGATACTCTTATGTCCCTAGATTGTCCTTTTACGAGTTCTGTGAGGAAGAACCCATCCAGTTTCTCCCTTTTTCTAACACCAGAGTCTCAAAATGGGGATGTTGAAGACCAGCAGACGTTCCCATTCATCCTCCACCAACACAATCATGTTAAATTTCCTTGCCATAGAAATACTGTCCTGGCTATGGATATGGAAATAATTCACTTAAAAGCTTAAAAGAACTATAGAAGAAATGGCGTTGCATATGCTAAAGGTAAAACAAATGGGAGGAAAACTACCAGACAGAAGCTGTATTTCTGAGGAATTTCTGAGCAATTCTGGGCAGACCTCAACACTGCTGGCTTAGATGAGGACAAAGAGAGTTCAAAGTTATGGAGTTTCCTGCTATCCAGATTATCACTAACATAACTACCTTTTTTTTTTTTTTTAGATCTGCAAACTAAATTTACTTGATATAGAAATTATGAAACTATCAAATGTGAAACCTCACAACACTATTTTTGAAAACCAAGGTAGGCTCAAATCCTATCTATAAGCACAAGTAGAAGCAGTGAAGACCCTGTACGTAAAGTATCATAGAGGTATCTCAGTTAGGGCTTCTGGATTTCCCACCTCTTCCCTGGGGCACCTGAGTTGCACTAAAATCCCCCAGTTCAGCACAAAAACATTAGCGAGAAGAGAAGGCTGAGGGGTGACCTCATTAATGTTTATAAATATGTCAAGGGGGAATGTCAGGAGGATGGAGCCAGGCTCTTTTCAGCGGCATCCACTGACAGGACAAGGGGCAATGGGTGGAAGCTGGAACACAGGAGGTTTCATAAAAATATGAGGAAAAACTTTTTTACTGTGAGGGTGACAGAGCACTGGCACAGGCTGCCCAGGGAGGTTGTGGAATCTCCTTCTCTGGAGACATTCAAAACCCGCCTGGACGCGTTCCTGTGAGCTCTACTGTAGGTGGTCCTGCTCTGGCGGGGGCGTTGGACTAGATGATCTTTGAGGTCCCTTCCAACCTCTAACATTCTGTGATTCTGTGATTCTGCGAAGCACAAAGCAAATCATCTAATAATTGCCTCTTAATGATCAACCAGCAAACACAAAAGAGAAAAAACCCTGCAATTTTGGTCTTACAGATATCTTTATATATTTCTTTAACAGATTTAAATATCTTTTCTCATTTCTAGCGTAACTTCATTTCTCCACTTTCCTAATTTTTCCATTCTTTGCTGACAATCATCCCTCTACTGCTAAGTGAAAGGCTAACCTGCCTCAGCAAAATTCCCAACCAAAACGCCTTAAGCTCAAACAATAAAAGTGAGTTTTATAGAACATTTGAATTAATGAGGCACTGATAAAAATTCATTCGTTTCACTTTACATGCAAATGGGCTCTAATATGCTGTATTCAAGGTACAATCCTTATGGTATTAACAAGACGTTGTGGGCTGAATGCTAAATGGTCACATTGTGCATTTGGGTGGTAGATACCACCTTCAACAGCTGATGTCAGAATTATTCCAGATATCCAAGCACATCCTCCAAAAAACTAGGTAAATATAGACATTCCCTGCAAAACTGAGCTTCAAGCCCTGTTTACTACTTAGTGCTTAATCAGCTTTGGCACTGTTAGCACAAATACATTTAAGAAATGTCCTCTAGTACTTACCACTGTAAAAGGCAGGCAGAGATCTGCATCTGGGTTTGGGCTTCACGTATTTGGAGACACTTGGGGAAGCCCCGCTGCTTTCTTGGCACCAACCTCACTGCAGCCAGGGTTAAGGCCATACTTGAATGATAAATGAAGCAGCAAGGCATGTGCCTTTTGACACATGTTATTACACAAGAGCAGGCTGAAGCATTAATATTCATTGAGAGGAAAAGAATAATTGAATTACAATAATTTATTTCAAAAAACACCTTTCATCAGAGCAGAATCAACTGTGAACTTTGCTTAGCAAGACCACTTGCCCTGCAGGTCACTTTCTATTAATAAGATATACATAACCAATATTTAATAGGAATCCTGGCAGTGCTATTTGAAAGATACTTTCGCCCCTAAGTTGTTTTTGCAGTTTGATAGTTAATGGTGGAATAACTATTTTGAAATTCTCTTTTTGTCCCCTGGAAATAGAAGCAGGGTGATGGCTGTGAGCTGCTCGGCAATCTTTTGATCTTGCACTTTGGTTCAGTTTTGATCTTTGATTCCCACGTCTGTTTTCTTGCCTGGCTGCTTGTTAACAGCAGTGCCCGGGACAGTTGTTATCACTGGAGGAATTCACTGAGACCTAATGCTGCCTCTCCGTTTGTGCTTTCCCTCCCTTGCTCCTAACCCTTTCATATCTCCCGCTACATAGAGCACATTGCCAGAAATGGCTCTCCAAAACGTGAAATTCTTCAGCACAGTGTACAAAATGTCATCTACACAATTACATGTAAAATGTGAAAAATACACAAGCACAGAGAATTATCCTTGGAAGGCTTCCATGAAAAGATTTTTCTTTTAAAAATACAGGCTATATTGCACCCAGGGGAAGTACTAGGGGAATTTCTGTTCCCCCAAGGAATGAGGTTTTCACACTGGGCCTCTGAGTTTAGGCAAGGCACTTGATAAAGAAGCTGATAGAGAAAGAAAAAGAGACTGTCTGAGGCTTCTGGGGTGAAATTTATGCCAAATGCCATTGCAGGAGTAGCTTTTTGCCTCACTAATTTACCATGTGTCTGCAGCCTAATCCGGACCACAGTATCAAAGATACAGCCCAAATACCAACAAGAGGATTCAGCTAGGGAAAAAACCCCATAACTCACAGGCATTAAACAGCTGTAAGTAACATCTTATATACAAAACATATGCAGACGTGTGCAATATGTCTGTGTATATATATAGTCAAAATTTACTGTAGTTTTTTAGACTGTATCTATAATGTCTTAAGAAGCAGAAGCTTCCTAAGAAGAAACTGGATAGACCAGATGTTCACATACTTGAGAAAAGGAAAGAACATTGTAGATAGTTACAAATCAAACCCCAAAATCACTGACCTAAACATTTTTCAAAACATCTGCCAATCATCTACTCTGTGCTACATTGTCATCCTGAAGAAAAATTGGAATGACACCATGAAGCTGACTGCCTCCAAAGGTATAAAAAGGTGAAAGCTCAGCAAAATATTTGGTGGTCTATGTAAGGCTCAGGCCAGTCAGACCCGAAAGAGTAAGAACTGTTCTCTCTGCAGTGAGAGCATGGTTTCCTCTGAAGCACCCTCCCAGTGCCAGTGGGAGCCTGGCTAATCTCAATCAACTAACATCTTCAATGCCTACTGTAAAAGGTAAAGTAATCCCTTTGCCAAACAGGGGAGAAAAGGAAGGCAACCATTAGACAAAAATTCAGCGTGACTCTGCTTTTCTTCAGAGAAAATCATGAAAAGGAGTGCTACAGGTAGATGTTTAAACACCAAGAGCCATAATACAGCAGAGGCTTGCTTCGTCAAGTATGAATGAAGCAACTAACACTTTTAAAGGAATCAAAATACGCATGTGAGTCATTAAGCAGCTGAAATCTAAAAACTTTTTTCCTTTTAACATCCCTAAGTGAAAACTCACCCGTTTCTGTCTTAGTCTTACTGAGTGAGGAAAGACATTCTGACCTTCTTCCAGGGGTTCTTTGGCTTTCAGTGACAAAAAGAGCAGGAAAAGAAAAAGGAATGGGAAGAATCACAAAAAAAGAGGAAGCCCAGACTTGGCATATCAGCCCTTGCCATCAACACAGCACTTGCTAGCACAGCACTAATCCATGTGTTGGACCACATCTTGCCTCCTGCTCTTTTCCCCGGGTGACAACTGTCTTTATCCACACAATTTCACAGCCATCTGTTAACTGGGCGAGCAACACCACCCCATGCTACCATTAAAGCCTCCGCCTGGGTATTTAAGGCCAAAGGATAATTAAGATGCCATTTGAAAGACATCCTCAAAACAAGACGGGTATGAGAAGGGTGAGCTGTTCTGAGGTCAATTCCTATGAACAACACTAATGATCTTCTGAATAATGAACCAGGGAAGAGCAGCAGCTGGTGCAGGAGAACCAGGAGTCAGTGTGAATACAGTCAGCCTGGCTGCCAAAATAAAAACAACAAAACCAAATTAACCAGTACCTCAAAAGGGTATATGCTGCTTTTGGCAGTGCTGAGATCTTCATCTCAAAAGCTGTTTCAGTTTCTTCTAGTAATTGACTTGTGTAAAATAAATCTTTCTTGTTTCACTTTTTAGTGGCTATTATCATAAAGGTCCTGCAAATTTGAAAAAGAAATTAGTATTGGTTTTTGCTAAGTTCTGGTTATACCTGGTAAACAACTGATTGTATCGTACAAAGATCAAAGTGTGATGAAACACACAGTCCAACTTCTCCCAGATCTTGTAGCATGGCTGAGGCAAACACAGACTTGGATAAATCCACCAGAAGAAGGTGTGTGGGACAATCTTTTCCATCAAATGTCAATAAACTTGGGTCTGTTGCTGAGGAAGTCCTCTCTGGAACAAACAGGAATGCTTTCATTATTTATTTCCCCAGGCAGGCTATCCTACAAGCTAAGCACTGGGATGGGAGGTGGGTGGTGTTTGGTGTATTTCTTAAAGCTCCAGTTAGGGAAGGCATCTCTACTCAAGTTTAAACACATTTAAATATGTCACTTGCTGAAATGGGATTCTGAGTTTAATGCCTATTGGGCTTCGTGCTATCAGTACATATGGTGACTTTAAGTCACAAAACATGAAAAAGAGCAATGATGATGAGTCCAATGCTGTAGAAGTTCCCAGATTACTGGTGCTTTGCAGCCATATGCTCCTTTTTCTGTTGTCATCTGAGCAGAAGCATCAGGAATTACATGGAGGAGATGCACCTTTGTTCCCAAAGAGATATTATTTTTTTAAAAAAGGTAGAGCTGTCCTCTGAAGTCCAGTGCCCCTTTGAAGTTTGGTGAAGCCAAAAAAGGTGAACAAGAGATCTCTTGCTTCTCTGAGAAGCCCAGAGCAGAGCCTAAGCGAGCACTGACACACGTGAAGTTCTTCAATGGGCCATCCAAAGTTTGCTGGGATGTTTTACAAGTAGAAAACCTTCTCTCAGTGAGAAAGTTCAGGCTTTTAGAATCCAAAAGACAAACTAAGGTTAGAATTCATTAATATGAGGTAAAAATTGCTACTTTCATGCATCTTTTCCCGTTTTTTCCATAAAATATCACTGGGAATCCAACTTTAACTGAAGTTCTTACGACCAGTCAGGTTGTGTGAGAGGTCCAACATGCCACTTTGGACTTGGTAGTCTTCCAATTTGGGCAGCTTCTACCATATTTTGAATTGCCTATACTGCAAGAGTTCAAAGTGAAGCCGATGTGGGTATAACCCCAGCCCTGTGAGCCAAGTAAGAGGTTTCTCTAAATAAGGAAAGGTAAACACAGTTTTTGTTGTCCATTCATTTATTCAGCTCTTATCCCTTGGGCCTAAACTATACCATCTCTCTTCTGTACACAGCTCCGCTGCTCATTTTAGCAATTTGCTTATCTTGAGGTACTGTATTAAGTTTACTGTTGGAAATCTGGAATTTTAGAGCTCATAAGATGCAATCATTCATTATCCTTGATATCATCCACTAATCCAAATCATATCTCTCACCTGCTTGCAGGCTAGTCTAATACCACTGAATCACACCTTATCTATGTGAGTCTTATTTCTACTCTTACTGCAGTCAAAAGAACTGTACCTGTGCTGCAGATAATGCCCTTTTTCATTAAGAATGAAATATAAGATGAAGTAGAGGATGTAGATGCAGAGAATTAAATTAGGGAGAGTAACTGTAGGAAGTTTGTATTCTCCCTCACTGTACCTTGGAGATTGCAGGTGAGGTCTGAAGCTTCAGAAAATATATGCGGAAATGTCAAATGTTTGACACTCTTCCCTTTTGGAAGATATGAAGCACACTTGTCATATCCCATTATAAAAAGCACTTAATTCAACTGATGTGATAGAATGCAAATTGTTTAAGTGCCCATGGTCTCTCTGGGGTATAGGAATGGCACTGCGGGGAGCTGATTACTGAGGCTTCTTGTACACCACGCACAGTGCCCAGGAGAGCTCTGCTAAGGGGGGGATGCCTCCCTGTCAGGTGTTGTGTTGAGCTGACTTTTGAGTTAACATAAATTATTCATGTCTCTTATCATTTGTTACCCTTACTTTGTCCTCTGCTTGATTTTGGTTCCAGCTGCCAAATTCCCTGGTGTCTTTCAAGTATAAATGATAAAGTGGTATTCAAGGCACATTTGTAGTTATTTGACTTCCACTTACAACTTCATACATTTAAGCACGCTAATATTAATATATCCTAGGGTTAAATTACAGGAATTATGATGGTTGTTTTATCATCACAAAGAATACTTGAAGTTCTTTCTGCTCTGTTGGAGTTCTCAAATTATTTCAACATTTTTAAATCCCAGAGTTATTTCTAAGATACAGTGGAATTGTTCAGTAGCTTCCTTCTGTCTTTTCTTTAGCTTTTCAGTTTGTGATAATATTCTTTACTAAGTAATGCTCACTTGCTACATGTATGTCCTATTGTACAAAGTCTTAAAGAGAGTACAATGTATTATAATCCTATCACAACAAAAATATTTGGGATTTCTTTTGCAAAATGCCATGTAAAGATTGTGTGCCTAAGAATTTTCTGTAAACAGCTGAGAGGCTTTAAGCAAAAAACCTCAAAGGTTTCAACTCTCTTTAAAAAAATATAAAATCATGCAAATTTTTACCACTTAATTAAACTTACAAGGCTCGGAATCTAAGCACAAAGGAACCATTTTCCAGGCAACCACAGAGACCAGAATCCATTCCTCTTTGGACTTTCTCTGCCATAAAGGAATTTATTCAACACTGATGGAGCTGTGACACTCGAACTACCTGAAGAGAAGATCCATCTCCACAACCTTAGAAGTGAATCTTCCAGCCACATAGTTGTGTCAGCTGTAGTTAAATATAGCACATTAACTACTGTTTCTTCTAAAGTTTTTAAATATCCTGAGAAAATATCCGTGGTATGCATTCATCCCTCTGCTGCTTTCTAATCCCATTACAGCTGCATTGTAATGTTGGAGTGGTTAATTGAGCAGTTATGGAGCATGAAGTACAGTAAAATGAATAGGAGATGAAGAGACATGAAAGTCCAGGAGTGCTATGAAAAAAAAAAAAAAGGGGATTGAAAGAGAGACTCAGAGCTTCTGGGTTTAAGAGTCATAAATCTTTCAAATTTAGACTGAGATTTCAGTTCTGAGTTAAAAATAATCCCCAAATTAGGGACTTCTTTTCCTGAGTATTTTATCCCACTGTCACAAACGGCTGAAGGAGTGAATCAGCCCAAAGTACCTGCAGAAAAGGTGAAGGGGTAAGGACCAAGACACAGAAAAATCAGTTGTGCAGACTTTTGTTCCCTAAGACACTAAGCTTGAAATTGCCATCTCCAGTAAAACTGAATCACACAGCTTTCCGTATGCTGTCTCAGAGTTCTTGACTGACAAGGCAGTGTTGGGAAAGCCCAACAAGGCCAAACAGCTGAGAAGCACAGATTTCAAAGCAGAAGGTGGCAACTGGAGGTATCAGGAGAGAAGAACAGGAGAAAGAAGACAAGAGAATGCTTTGCAGACTTGGGCACAAGAAAGAAGACTTTGGAGAAATTAGCTATGGCTGATTTTTTGACAATGAAGGCAAATAACATGCAGAAACAAAGCTGGAGACTGCTCTTTTTTTGAGGGGCACCTGACCCTTTCGGTTTGCACGTGCTTAGCTAGGCTGGACAGCAGCAATGATCTCACTAGATTCCACTGACTCTCCAGCTGGAGAACTGAATCTCTGGAGGAGCAGAAACTTGGGAGAAAAAGCAAGTAAGACCCAGGAACTGAAAAGGTCTTGATGTCAGCCCCGACGAACAGCTTCAGTAATGCAAACAAACAAAATCGAAAGGAAAATGAAAGCCTTCTTATAGAAGTAAATATAAGAGATTAAATGTCTTGTTTCTTCTGCTGTCAGCCTGCTGTATACATTTCTCATATAACACTTGGTGCTTGAGCAATAGTGGAACTAGTAACCAGTTTCTTTTGTTTATAACTATATCACTCCAGTCTGGATATGTAAATAATACTTCATAATATTGAAATGATTGTAGCATTACAACAACATCATAAAATGCAGTGCAGTTCTCTTCAGTGCAGTCAGTCAAGTGCAGACAGGTACATGTTCAACAGCTACTTGAAGTGAGAATATGAGACCACAGCAGCACTGCTTAAGTAAATGAAATAGTCAAAAGTCATGTACCGGTGCCTGTTTCTGAAACAGGACAGCTTCTTGTCAAGCACCAACTCTTCTGCAGTTGCTGGTGCTTACAGAATTGCCTGAACAGTCACACTTTCTTTCAAGGTGATCACGCCGGGATTCAGGAATTGGGTGTTCTTTCATCTTAGCCTCCCTGCAAGCCTAATGTTAAAGACATATCAGGACCCTCACAAAAGGCTGCATTTTCTTTTTAGAATGAAAATGTGAGAGCAAGATTTAGGATGACTGTACTTTTAATCTCTCTGATCCTATGGAGATTCAGATGTCGTACCTCTGCTGCTCAGGAGACTGACAGGATCTGCCCACTTGTTAAGGTATCTCCCACTTCTCGTGATGAAGCTTGGCCAAGGTGCAAGGAGGAGTATGAGATTTACGTCTCCACAAGGAGAGTGCACAGAAGACAACACAGCTCTACAGTGTATAGAAAGCATATAACTCTATAGGGCGTAAGTACTCAGTAGGGAGCGGAGGGATACAATGGTTCTGGCCTTTTCTCCCTAGTATGTTCACACAGTCACTTCTGAAAATATTAGATAAAGATTGTTCTGAGAGAAAAGGCTCCAGGACTCTGCTCTAAATCCTTAGTTATAGCCTGTTTATCCATCTCTCCTCTGTCCCAAGGTGAAAAAACCTCTCACTGTCTTCTAACGGGTGGCCAGCTACAAGAGGCCAATAAAAAAGTGTCCACTTCTAAGAAAAATAATAATAAGATTCTTTCCCCTCAAACAAACCCATACATAAAAAAGCCCCAACAACCAAAAGCATGCAATTAATGCTTACAGTAGGTGCAAAATTCCAGACCTTAAGACCAGGTTTGAAAATACGCACAAGGATCAGCAAATCCTTGTAGTAACAGTTTTTCTTCTAATTCATTTCTCAGAATACTGCCCTTGCCAGAAACTCGAGGAACTAAAAACTAAATGGAAGAAACCTCTCCTAAGTACATGTCAAGGTGTTTCTATGTGAACAGATGTCCTCCCTTTTCTGTTATAAAGCAAACACACTCTTTTGTGATTTGACTAACACACAAACATGATAAACCTACTGGAAACAAAATAATTGTGTTTTTCCTTACATAAATTATTATATATGCCAGATAGATGATCATTTTGAATGCAATGCTTTATTAATCAAAGATGAGATAGTTGCCTTTCTCAGTCATTAAAATTTAATATTTGCACCTGCTGATCACCTAGCACTGTATCTTTGATGTTTTGCAGTTTTCTTTATATTTGACAATTCGTTAGATATTTGCTTATGCTATTTCCCCAAGAAAGTTAAGTATGAAGTTTTAAAGTAATAAAGATACGGAAGTGTATGCATGAAAAGTTTCTTGCCTATGAGTGATCTTGCTTTGATGGATATATTAAATTAAGACCTTTTTTACATCTACGGAACAGTGTATACCAGACCTTCTCCTATCAGATAAACTCTTATCACTCTGGTAAACATCACTCACATGATATAGTTATGTACTTCAAACTTAACACGATACAGATACAAGAAGTGGCCACTAAACATCCTCTTCTTAACCTATTGAACAACGCCAAAACATTCAAAGCTGTTATCAAGGCTGTAAACCAAAAGTTTTCCCAATGGAGAAATATTCCAGTTTCTTTCACAAAACAAGGTGTATTCAAAGAGCAGTTTTTAAAGGCATCTTAGGAATCTAAGTGCAAGTCCTCCAATAGCAAATACAGCTCTTAACTGCAGTATCGTACAATTCTCCCCACACTCTTCAGAGGAAATTCCTATCACTTCCACATCAGGTATATCCTAACACTTCCCTGCAAAACTAATCTGAGTTTTAAGACCAAAACTAAGATTTTCACCTTTTGTTACTTATTCAAAATTGGTGCGGGTTGGGGGGAAACAAGCTTTTGTAAAGCTGCCACATGTAAATAATGATCACTGAAACCTCATTTACAACAAGTTGTACAGGCAAAAGTAATTAGAATCTATGGAAATTTTTCTTTTGAACCTGCTTCTCATGCCAGATCATCAGTAGCATCGCGTTAGCACAGATTCATTGTGTAACACCTGCAGTAGCAAAAGAAATAAAAGCAGTAATTACCTCCACAACACAAGCACAGGGAGCTCCTTTTGCACATCCTCAAGAGGCAGGTGTGTTGAGCAATGTGATATTTCAATAGAGCTGCTGTGCAAAGGAGTGCAATCTAAATTCCACCAAATGCTCATTTTTGAAAACCGTTAATGATTTTCCAACACCGTTGAAGGTACCTTTACCCTGAAGGTACCCTTACCCCTCTGACGTGTATTCATGGAGCAACTGTCTCCTTTTTGGCTTATACCAATATTCAAAGCTGCACAGATAGATGTGTTGTGCAGTTATAGAAAGTACAGAAGAGCAGCAATATTTCCGATGCTGTGGTTAAAAAGCAGTCTTTCTACATAAGCTTTGACAAGCAGAGCTTTCGTAAGGACCATGCTAATGCAGAAATGCAGCTCTGAATGCAAAACATAGTCATTCTTTCCCCATCTGTGTGGCCCCAGAAAGTCAATCTTCCAGATTTTTTCTTCTAAAAAGAATAAATTTTCCTCTCCAAAATTGCACTGTCTAACTTAGTTTCTGCCTTAAAACTTAACCAAAGTACATGCATGAATAGAGCAGGCTTTGCTCAAAGAGTTAGAGCATCCTCTAGAATGACAAGTTAACTCTGAGCTCCAAGAAAAATTATTTCCCAAGAAAACTTTCTAAAACTGAAGCAACATCAAATTCATCAAGCACAACTAATGAGCCCTGTGGGAAAGAACCAGTACACTGAATAAAACAATCAAACATTAACCAGATGACAGTCTTTGTTTTCTTCTTGTTTTCCTCAGGATATTTGACAAAATAACTATTATTCTTTCTGAAAGCTTGCTGAAGGTACAGTTAAAAGCCAGATAGGGCTATTCTTAAATGCTATTCAAGAATGATTCTATTTACATCTAGTGCTTGAGAATGTATAGACCTTAAGTTAATTTGCTGTTTGCTCACATTTGGGTGATGGACTTTCAGCCTCCATGTTTTAGGGGGTACTTGTGCCTCTGAATCACCTAACAAGGACACCATGTCCCATTCAACATTGAGTACCGCTTACCAGCCCTTACATAGACTCCGAACACAAGATCCTTCTTTCTCACTAAATTAAGAATTTCTTCTAGAATTGAACACTGTAATGCAGAACGAAAAGGAATCTCCTGGGCTCGTAGGTTCAGTGTGCTGCTATCACAGACAATCTTACCATGCTGGCTTTCTCCTAATGGTATCATATTAAAAATTACAAGAAACATCTTCAAATGCCAGAACATTTTCTGAATATTAAATCATTTTAATAGAATTTTAATTGTTTCTGAATCACTAGAAAGATATTGTTTTTAATAATCAACTTGTTAATATCGGCCAGGAATTCATAAGCAATTTAAGCTCTTAAAGAACTTGAAAGGTTCCCTTATTAAATATTGAAAATACTGAAAAACGCTTCCAAAGTATAAAATTACAGACCTTGTTAATTAGGTAGAAGTAACATCCTCTCTTTCCAAATTACCCTGTTTCCCTTGTTCAGACTGTGTAATTTATTAGGAAGTGAATAATTCATGGGTACTGTGAGACCTTGGCTAACACTGCACAAAATCAGTTGAGAACACCGCACTGTTGGAACTTTAAGCCACTTAGCTGGAGTTGTGTTCACTATCCCAGCATCTACGTTTTACTGGTTGGCACATTCTTTGCAAACCTGAAATCATCAATATTTGCACAAGAACCTGCCCCCACACTTACTCAGCAAAATATGAACTTGCTCAAATCTATGAATGTAACCAAATGCTCTGAACTTTCAGAAGGAATTATAGCTATTTCATTAAACACCTTGAAGGCACAAGAAGAATCATTGTGTCATTGGAAATCAGCGAGACACAGATGCTCATTTAGAGGGTTTGTACCTTATTTTTCCCTTTTAATGTGATGATAGCAGACATCTTGCAAAAAATGCCTTAATTTCCAGAAAAATATTAAATACCCCCAAAAATTCCCAAACCCTAACCCTCATACTCTGGTTTCAGGACTTCACACTATGCTGAATTTAGCAGCACAGGAGAAAAAGCCAACTGAAAGATACTCAACATTCCCTGTACCTCAGTTTTCCACATAGTCCAGAAGAGAGGCAGAGAAAAGGCAAAAAGGTGTTGAAGTATTTAACACATTCATCATAATGGCAGCAACACCAGGAAAACAAAGCAATCTCAAATACGCCACACACGTCTGATTCCTGATTCTGTGAAGTAGGTTAGATACAGACAAAAGGCATACAGCTAAAGGAATACAGATTCATTTCAGACAGCGGTCTGAGATGCGTGAGGGAGCTACTCTATATATCCATTGCTGTCTGGTTGTTTTAGTAACATTTAACAGTGAGTTTGGGACTATTTTTTTTCTTTTTCACACTCTAAACTTCAACAATGAAAAGCTGTAGTTATAGCAACCCTGATGCCATTATTAGGGAGAACTGCTTGCAGAAAAAAAAGAAAAATAAAAGTGGTTTTCAATTGAAACACTGGCTCCGAAGCAGCAAGGGCAGGGACTAGGTATTTTCTACTATGTCATAAAAGCAAATATGTCCAAGGACTGATTCAGCATCAATTGCCAATGAAATGGGTAGGTTGTGACATTCTGTTCTGCTGGCACTTTTTTTTCCCTCTCTTTTCAACAATTCAGGCAGTTACATGAAAGAGACCGAAAGGCAAAGGATATCACTTGTGACTTCCTAGCCCCACTGACATCAATGGTCCATCTCATAGTGATTTTGGTAGGGATGGGATTTGGTCCCCATTTTATATAAGTGGAGAGTTTCTGAGCAGGATGAAGTCAGAACTGCACCTAAAAAGACCCTCTACAACAGTGCAAACTTCCTGTACCTCCATCCTGCACATAAGAAAGACATTAATGCCACTTATAATTCCAAAGGTGAGAACATCCTAAATTCATCGTAGCAGATCCAATAAGGAATCTTTCAAAATCACCTGGTAAAAACAGCATGGGTGAAGATGAGCAAGCAAAATTCCTCTCCCTCCAGGCAATCAATCTCTTTTAATAGGGGCATTTGGCACATTAGTTAACCAAGTGCATTTTCTCACTTCATCGCGGCAGTCGTAACAGCACTATAACCCCAATTACATAGCAACAGCAGCATTAGGCATTTATTAGACATGACATCCCCTACCCTCCTTCAACATGACCATGTTTTACAGAGAAGATGCAGAAGAGAATGGCCCTAGATATAGAAGCAAGCTACTATTATTCACACCATTTCCCACAACAGTCTTAGGTACTTTCTTCAACTGCAGAAAGATCCGAAGTGGTGGCAGCCCCTAACACCAACATCAAGCAGTTCCACTGGGAAATGCAGCTCAAGCACTTTATACATAAAAATATGAATATAGAAATTCTGGCAGAGGCGCAGAGTCATTTTGCAGCTTTCCCAGGGACACCAGAGACCTGACAAGGGCAGGTTTGGGAGATGATCCACACCTGGTATACCCCAAACAGCCACAGTTTGAACTCTACTTGTCAGTACTGCTGTAAAGACAGAACTGCTCGTGGCTCCCATCCAAATTTAGCAAGGCTTTTTAATCAGCAAAACCAAAATCAAATAGCAAAGCCCAGGAACACCTGCAGTGATGCCCAGCGCAGTACTAGCTTTTCCCTGGCTTTATTAAAGTGTTCCTGAGAATTTGCCCTGATTTCTTTTAAAACAGTTCTTTTGCATATTCCCTGCTGGAGCAAATGGTAGCTCTATAAATGCCTAAAAAAAAGCATTTAATTTAGATTTAATAGGGCAGTAAAAAAATCTATGGATTCTAAAGGAACACTTACAGCAGTTTAATGAGTACCTGGGATAAATGTGGGCAAGAAATATTCCAGCAAGACAACACAGTGCCTGGTTTGGAGTTCATTATCCTAGGAAATATACTTGCTTAGTTTACAATTGTGATTAAATTTGCAATAAAAGTTGCAACCCAACTGAATCGCAAAGCCCTGTTTTCAATGTGAATTAGCAAACACAAGAACAAAAAACCCACCAGTGCTTCATCAACTTGTAGTCACTGTGGACATTTACTGAAAATAAGCTCCTAGAAGCTCACGCACTTGTAACAGCCAGGATACTGCCTTTTGTTGCCAAATTCATTTACAGTAGTTGCCCCACTGAGAATACGCTTTAATCATCAATCCAACCATGCAAAACCTACCAATGATCTCTACGTCTCCCTCTTCACCTCTCTTCTTTCTTTTTCCTTTTTTTTTCTTTTTAGCCTTCTTCCTTTTTAACCCATCTGCAGTAATCATTGTTCTGTCTCAATTCCTGGCTTTTGGGCATGCTTTGAGCTCTCTTCGGTCCCCATTTTTTGATCCTGAAGGCTACTTCTGGGCTGCTTCTGCAGCTGCTCTGCAGACAGGCCTACAGCAAAACCTGCCCTCTTCTCTGCAACAGAGCCGATTGAACAAGCACAGTGGCAAAATTCTTCCTTGGTTGCACAGAAAAAAAAAAAGTACTTCTACTTAACCTGCCTGCAGCCTCAATCACTCAAGGAAAGAGAATAGATGGAGCAGCATGAAAAGATGATGTATCAGAAAAACCTCTTCAGAGTTAAACCGCAACGTGCTGGATCTTGGGGTTGGCTACTGCTATTATCTATTTAGAGCCAGGTGCTGTCATGTCTCCTATGTGGATTGGATCCCGTCCCGTACAGAACTCTGTCTGACTGCAACTCAATGTGAGCAACAGTTGGCCTTTAGGCACCTGATGGACTCTTGCACTGGAAGACTCCTTGGTGACCCTCCCAAGAACCATCTGCGATTGTTTGCCTTTGTCGGAGTGAGAGTCTGAGATTGCACTGTTCAAGGCTAGAGTCCTCACTGGGCCCAGGCTTGATTTTGCACTCCTGGTTTTATTCAGTGCAAAAGACATTTGTGTTGTGGCTCCTTTGATGACGCTCAGCAACGCGGGGCCACTGCAGTCACCCAGCGGCACACTCACACTTCAGGGCTACGCGGGAGACAAGCAGTCACTCAGGGCTCATTTTCTCTGTGCAATAGCTTGAATAAACCATGTTCAGGATTGACCACAAACATTCCTGTGAACAAGTTGTTTCCTTTCATATCCTTTCAAGTAGGGCACCAATAGGCCCCTTCTTAAGACTGCACTTGAAAATTTTTTTATTAAATTGTGTTTGCTGATACAGCTAATAAGTGCGTTAAAGAACTTACTAGGGAAGATGGGTTTCAAAATATATACCTTTGCCATTTGGCTGCTTTGTTTACAAAGTTCAATCAGCAGTGCCTACTTCAGAGAGACTGGGGAAGGTGCACTTGTTGCCCGTAAACAGAGACACAAACCAACAGAGTGTCAGTTTATGCGGTGCTTTATTCAGGGCCCGGGAAACCTGAGGACTAGCGTCCAAAGTCAGGATTCCGAAGACCCTCATTTTCTGTTTAATTTTTATACCTTTTACAACTTGGCTTACATACAGAATTCTACCTCATACAGAAACAATTGGTAATTATCCCCAAACTTATAAATTTTCATGCTTGTCTAACCTAAGGATAATGGTTAACTGATTCCCATCACCAGAACCCCTTTGTTTATACAATACACCTTTCTTATTCCTAAGCAACTGTTCCCTAAGCAACTGTTCGTTACTTCTGCTAGTTCTGTTTGTCCTATATGCCCTACCGATTCCTTTGATTATTGTTCCTTCTTCTTCGGCACACTCCTTCTTGCTTCCCAGGACTTGTTATTCTCATAAGGCCTACCTGGCCAGTCAAAGCCTTAACCTAACTACTTCTACAATTTTAATTCTACTTTATTTGCAACAAGTCCCCCCTTTTGAGCATTCTTCGATTATCTTCGCAAGGATGCTCAACCATTTAGGTTGTCGTCTCTTGGTAAGCGGGTGGGTTGTCTGGATGGGGTTGCAGGTAGTTCTGTGGGAATATCACTTCCCTGCGTGTCATCGCCTTCATGACTCTCCGAGTATGTTGTCCTTCTCTTATGATCATTCCTAAAAGACACTTATACGTAATCAAGGCAACAATGATAATTACAACAATCATGATTCCATATTGTACAATAGATGATATCCAACCAGAAACTCGAATTTCCAGGGAGCTGAATATTTCTCCTATCCAATTGTGTTCTGCTTCCTTCTGAATTTCATGGACTTTCCCTTCGATTTGTTCCAATTGGCTAATGTCCTTTTCAATTTCTTGAGTAACGTTTGGGATGTGCACACAACAATGATCAACTCTACCATGCAGGTACCCACAAACTCCATGTTCCTCTAATAACATCAGGTCCAAGGCCATTCGATTTTGTATTGTCATTCTAGTGGTTGCTTGTAGTTGTAGATTCAAATCCCTAAATCCCTTCTTAGTTACTGCTGCAAGCCTTTCAGTTTGTCCCAATAATTTAAACAACATTTCCCGATTTCGATATGTTGATACCTGTGCAAATATAGATTCTAATACCCACCCAAACTTAACCCCTGAAGATGGTTCGTGCCACTCGTCATTTCCTAATCCTATGTTGTCGATATCATCACCAATATCCCGTTTTTGTCTTCCCTGCATTTCCTTTGTGGTGAGTTTTGAATATTTCCAGAATGGACAAAGTGTTGGGACTCCCAAGGTAATCTGAGTAGCTGGCCCATCGACAGCCATATGTGTGGTCCAATGTCCATGTCCCATTACCCATACCAGATTTCCTGGACTCCTTACTGTGGCTGTTTTGCAATCAACTTGCTTTAAACTTTCTCTGATGGAATGATTATAACCTCTACACTCACAACCCAATTGCAATAGCATTCGAACCGGCATTAAACCAATATGTTCATCAGGAGTGTCACAAGTGTAAATTTGTGTACAATTCCAATCCCCTATTAGCTGTGTCTCTTCTCTTCATTCACTACTTTCCTTATACATCTGTGAATAAGTTTGATTCTTCTTTCCCTTCCAATGTATACACCAATGTACTGGTCCAATATAACTATATGTTTCTAACAGGCTTGGTCCCCAGATTGTTTGCCATTGTTTCATCGTTGTAGAATTGGTGATATTTTGGCACACTTCCTCTCGCTTCTCTTGTTTTTCCCGAGTTCTCATTTTACTACATAAATCAGGGCCTCGAGGGTGCACTACACTGTCTCGAATTAAACAATTTCCTTTAATTTTCGGGTCTTCAATCCATCCATAATATCCTGGTTTTTGCTCACACTGTTTCTTAGTTATTTTTGTTTTGCTAATCAATATACAAACATTTACCCATTCATAAGTTGTGGTAGTGACAAACTTACAATTCCAGGAAACATTCTGTAACATTTTGGGCATTTCGAGAACTGGTATAATTCCCCAGGGTATGGGATCACCTGCTGCATGTGGCATAGGTAAACATGCTGTAATGGTTGTGGCATTCTGAATTTGTCCAAAATCTCTAATTAATCCTACTATTAAATTTTCTTGACTCCCGACTTTAGCTAGTTTACCCTCTTCGATAGCCTGTCGAACCACTCTTTTCTTCTTTATATACACCGTCGCCATTCCATTAACCCACCAATCATCCCGGGCTATCCAACACCAATATTGTCCTATATCAATTTCCCTGCTCACCTTTTTAATGATCAAGACTATCGATTGGAACCTATTTTCAATTCGGTATTTTCCTCCTGTTTCTAAATTCTTTCCCTTGTACCACCACCCGTAATCCGAATAACTTAAATTTCGTACAAGACAATTTAGAATCACGTCTTTTCCTTCCACTGCCGGATATATTCCATGTTCTGGCCTTATTCCCTGATGCTGATGGGGTACCGACTCTACGTTTCTAATCCCATAGTTTCCGCTAGCTCCACAAATAACAATGCACAAATATTTCCCTTCTGTCCTCCCAACCCTGGGATTTGTTATGTTTAACCATCCTTTACCTCCCAACTTATTTGACCTCCAACTTACCCCTGCTGTTTGTGGACCCCACATTTGCTGACTGGCATTGAACTTCCACCACTTCACTTGGACCTTTTGACTACATTGTGTTCCAAATTTAAAGGTACAATTTATTTTCAACTGGGGGGGCCATCCCACATTTCCACCCTCTTGTTTGCTGGGATTATCTGAATTGCATCTCTAGTCTCCTCTTTCTGTGAAGTGTTAGTAACGTATAGATTCATATCCCCATAATCAACACTATACCGTATCCAGATCACACAGGTGTATTTTCCTTCATTGTCTTTTGACACTTTGGGTATCTGCAGGGTAGTTTTCCCTTCCTGATGTGTCACATCCCAGATGGTTTCGATTCCTTTTGTGATTAATTCATCTCCCGTGATCCACCTCCATCTCGCATTAATTTCCTCAAATCCAGCTCCCTGGTCATCAGTAAACAAACAAGTCAAGTTAACATCAGTAGTTTCAGGTACTAACAGATACGGTTCAGACACATTAACTTTTACATGAGTTTCTACCAATGCCAACAGATGAAAGAGAACCATTACTCCTAATTTTTGCTTCTGAATACCATTCGTGTAGGAGATAAAGTTTCTACCGACCATCGCGTAGGAACTTTCTTGACTCTGGTGTAATGAATCCAGTTGTCTATCCCGCCGACCTTGACAGCCGTATAGGTGGTCATGATCACCTGGTGAGGACCGTCCCATGTTTCTTTCAGGGGTTCCACTGACCAGTTCCTTACATAAACTTGGTCTCCCGGAAGTATGTCGTGGACTGGATTATCCAGTGATAGAGGTCGATTCCACTGTAGTGCTCCTCTAATAGCTGTAAGAGTCTTATTTAGAGATAACACATAATTTAGTATCATCTGGTCTCCTACCAGATGGGGGTCTCCCTTATAAGTAGCTGCATGGTAGGGTTTGCCATATAGGATCTCATACGGACTTACTCCTAACCTTTCCCTTGGTTTAATTCTAATTCTTAGTAGAGCTAACGGCAATGCCTGCGGCCACTGAATTTTTGCCTCTTGGCAGATTTTCTTAATTTGACCCGTTAGAGTCTGATTCATCCTTTCCACTTGCCCGCTTGATTGTGGTCTCCAAGGAGTATGCAAATTCCAGGTTATCCCTAATACTACTGAAACTTGTTGGACAATTCCTGCTGTAAAATGTGGGCCCCTATCTGATGATATCCCTAACGGAACCCCGAATCTGGGGATGATCTCTTTCAGAAGTGTTTTCACCACCTCTTTAGCTTGATTAGTTCTACAAGGGAAGGCCTCAGGCCATCCTGAAAACGTACACACGTACACCAGAAGATATTTATACATTTGGGCTTTTGGTAGCTCAGAAAAATCAATCTGCCAGTAATCTCCCAGTTGAGGCCCTACTTGCAGCTTGCCCATCTGAATCTGTTTCCCAATTACTGGATTGTTTTTAATACATACCGGACACATAGCATTTATTCTCTTTGCTAATGTTAACATCTGGTTTGAGAATATGTCATTTTTCAGGAATTTCACCATTGCTTCTGCACCCCAATGACATTTGTTGTGTTCTGATTCTAGTATTGCTTTTATAATTCTTACCGGCAATATTACTTGTCCCACCGGAGTTACATACCAGCCTTTGATGTTCTTCCTTGCCTGTAACATTTGAGCCAGTTTTTCATCTTCCGGTGAGTAGTGTGGTTTCTCATCCATATATGCAGCAGCCGGTTGATCTCGAACTGGTATTAGTGCCATTTGAGTCCATACCTCTCTTGCCACTTGTCTGGCAACCTGATCAGCTCGCCGATTCCCTTGAAATTCTTTTCCTGGATCATTTTGGTGTCCTTTAACATGCATTACTGCCACTGCTAATGGTTTGTAGATAACTTCCAGTAGTAAACTAACTTCAGTTTTGTGTTTAACCGTCGATCCTTGCGAATTGAGGAGCCCCCTCTCTTTCCACAGAGCCCCATGCACATGCACTACTCCAAAAGCATATTTAGAATCTGTCCAAATATTGACTTTCTTTCCTTGGCTCAGGATTAGGGCTCTTATTAGAGCCCAGATCTCGGCCTTTTGTGCCGATGTGCCTGGGGGTAGTGCTTTTGCTTCTACTATTTGCTGTAATGTGACCACTGCATATCCCGCATACCTGGTACCATTTTCCACGAAGCTGGATCCATCCGTAAACAGCTCCCAGTCCGGATCTGGTAGGGGTACGTCCTTCAAGTCCTTCCGGCTGGCATACACCTGCTCAATCACTTCCATGCAATCATGTTCTAATTCTCCTTCTTCCTGTGTGGACCTTAAAAACTCCGCTGGGTTGAGATGGTTAGTTACTTTCAATTCCACATCATCCTGTTCCCTTAACTGGGCCTGGTATTGGAGCATTCTGCTTGATGAGAGCCAATGCCCCCTTTTTGTTCCAATACTGCTATAACCATGTGGGGCACAAAGACTGTTATGTGTCTTCCCAACGTTAGCTTACGGGCTTCCTGAATCAAGAGTACTGTGGTCGCCACTGCCCTCAAACATCCCGGCCATCCTCCGCTTACCGTATCCAACTGTTTGGAGAAATATCCCACAGGCCTCTTCCAGGATCCCAGCTTTTGGGTAAGCACACCCAGGGCCAGTCTCTGTCTTTCATTCACATATAGTTGAAAGTCCTTATTCAAATCCGGCAAACCCAAAGCAGGTGCCTCCTTGAGTGCCCTTTTCAATTCCTGGAATGCCTTTTCCTGCACCTTTCCCCATCTAAATACAGACTCTTTTGTTGCTTCATAAAGTGGTCTGGCCATCAATCCAAAATTTGAAATCCACAAGCGACACCAACCGACCATCCCTAGAAAGGATCTTAATTCTTGGTGATTGCGGGGCACGGGGATTGCGCATATTGCTTGGACGCGATTGGCTCCCAATCGGCGAACCCCTTGCGAAATTTCACATCCCAAATAGATGACCTTTTGTTTTACTAACTGTGCTTTTTCTTTGGATACCCGGTATCCAGCCTGTCCCAACATATTCAATAATTCAATAGTCAATTGTTGGCAGAGATTTCGATTCATAGCACCCAGGAAAATATCATCTACATACTGCAACACAACATAGGAAAAAGGTGAGTCCTTTACCTGGGCAGTTTTCCATCCTTCGAGCTCCTTGGCCAGCTGATTTCCGAAAATTGTAGGTGAGTTCTTAAATCCTTGAGGTAACCTGGTCCAGGTGAGTTGGCGCTTACGTCCAGTTTCCGGATTTTCCCATTCAAATGCAAAAATATTTCTGCTCTCAGGTGCCAGAGGGATGCAGAAGAAAGCATCTTTCAAATCAATTACTGTAAACCACTGAAATTTCTCAGACACAGATGTTAACAAAGTATATGGATTGGCTACTACTGGGTGTATATCTTTGGTGATGGAATTTACTGCTCGTAAGTCCTGTACTAGTCTGTATTTACCGTTGGGTTTTCTAACTGGGAAAATTGGAGTATTGAACTCGGATTCACATTCCTGCAAAATTCCTAATACCATATACTGAGTTATCATAGGGGCTATTCCTTTCCGGGTTTCCAGCTTAATAGGATACTGACGTATCCTTACCGGTCGGGCCCCCTCTTTTAATTCCACTATCGCAGGTACTGCTGCCTTCGATTTCCCTGGCGCTCCTATTTCCCACACCCATGGTACTACAGCCTGCTCAATCTCTGGTGGTATTTCCTCCTTCTCCACCTCCCTAACCATAAAAATTTTTGCTAAATTTTCCTCCGGTATTTCTAATTTTACTCTTCCTTTTTCAAATATGATTTTTGCTTGTAATGCTGAGAGTAAATCTCTTCCTAGTAGACACTCTGGACTGCTTGGTATATATAAAAACTGATGGTCAAACTCCTTTCCCCCAAATTTTATATCGAGTGGCCGCAGGAATGTCCTTTCCTCTACTTCCCCAGTTACCCCAACAACAAGCACTGTAGAATCACTCAGAGGTCCCATTTGTTTATTCATTGCTGAAAAACTTGCCCCGGTATTTACCCTAAATTCCATCGGTTCCCCCCCTATTTCCAAAATAACCTTTAAATCTTGGTCTAGTCAGCTCTGATTCTGATAATTTCTCATCATAAAAGCTTGAGCGACACCTTGTGGTCCTCCTACAAAAGGGTTCATTCCGTTACCAGAATTCATCCCTCCGTCCAAATTCATCCCATTTCCTAATGCATTTCCACCTATGTTACCACCCACTGGTGTTCCCATCCCCAAATTAAGTGGGCACTCCTTTTTCCAGTGTCCCTGGCCCTTACACAGCGCTCATTGATTAGGTCCCAACTTTTCCCGACCTCCCGGGACTTGATTTCCAAAACCCCCAAACCCGAAGTTTCTTCCTCGTTCATTACCTCTTCCTCTCCCCCGGCCCCTTCCTCTATTATTCACTTGAGAAGCCTGTTGCAGGACTGCCAGCATGCTCGCTTGCTGTTTCTTTACTGATTCCTTTTCCCTACTATTATATACTTTCCAGGCCACTTCTAATAATTTCTCCAAGTTCCGTGTATCTTCCCCTTCTAGCTTCTGCAGCTTTTTCCTAATGTCCTCCTGAGATTGTCCCATAAAAATCAATGCCAATTGTAATTTGCCTGACTCAGCTTCCACATCCAAATCCGTATATCTCCGAGCCGTCTCCTTCAGTCTCTCTAAAAACGCCGATGGTGACTCCCCTTTGTCTTGTCTTACCAAATACAATTTAGACCAATTCAATGTTTTCGGAATCCCTTCGCGTATCCCATCTATCAATAATTCTTGGTACGCTTTCAGTCTACGATACCCCTCCCCGGAGTTGGGATCCCACTCGGGATCTTCTCTGGGCACCAAATTATTAATAGTATCACCTTTAATAACCCGCATCCTAACCATTTCTCGCGCTCGATCTGTCATAGCCTTAAACACCATCTCCTTTTCAGTGGAATCCATTATAGTATCTAATAACACCTGTAAATCATTCCAATCTGGATTTTGTGTTTTTATCACCATTTTTATTACCCGAGCCACCTTCTCCGGATTTTCTCTATATGCCCCTGCCGATTGCTTCCAAATCATCAGATCACTCGGAGAAAATGGGACCTTTACTAAAATTCTTTCTCCACTTCCCCCCACAGCCTCCCGTAACGGGACCATCTAATGAGGTTGTAGCAATCTCTTTTTCCGTTCTAACCTCCCTTTACGAGTCCGCTCTGCAAGCGGCGTTCTCGGCTTATCAGCCAACAATTCTTCAGACTCTGTTTCCTCTTCTGTTAAAACAGGAATAGTGACCTTATGGTCATTCGGTGGTGGTATTTCGGGGGGGGGGACGGCGCGCTTGGGGAAACTAACAAAGACACATCCTCCTCCGGTTCCGAGAACCAGACTTTCCGCTCCTTACAACCAGCACATTCCTTATCTGTTAATCTCAATACCATCATTCCACATTCTTTCTGCCACTCAGGTTTCCCTTTTAAATAATAAAATAAGTCAAGGTACGGCACCTCTTCCCATTTTTCATTTTCCCGTAAGAACTGCATTAAGGGGGTTATAATTTCTGAATTCACTGTACCGTTTCGCGGCCACTGCATTCCTTCTGTTTCATATTCAGGCCATACGTAATTACAATAATCAATTAAATTTCTCTTTCTTAATTCCTTTCCAAAATTACCATCTTTCCAACGTTTCAATAAACAACCAAGAGGAGAATCCTCAGGGATATCGATTTCATTGCACGATAGAACTCTAAACATTTTAAACAGCATTATACTACTCACACACACACACACTCGTACAACTACAATACTATAACCCTTTTACCTTAATACCAACCAACTTGCCTATTCTCGACGCCGCGAGTGGCAAGTGCTGGCTCAGCGCGGCTTTCGCTGCGTCTTACGGCCAGCGCCTAGGCTTCCCAATACCAGAACCTTTGCCCAACCCTGCGAGATAAGTCCTCGTCTTATGGGCAGGCACCCAACCTTAAAAGAATAAAGCACCTTCGGGCTTACCTTACGGTTGTCCGTCCAGCGCGGAGTCGGGCACGGGTTGATGTCTCCCCAGAAATCACCTGGTGCCGGCTTGGAGTGGATCAGCCCGTGAACCGCTCCTGCCGCCTCCGGAGTCCTGCCGCGGTCGCCAGAAAACTGTTGCCCGTAAACAGAGACACAAACCAACAGAGTGTCAGTTTATGCGGTGCTTTATTCAGGGCCCGGGAAACCTGAGGACTAGCGTCCAAAGTCAGGATTCCGAAGACCCTCATTTTCTGTTTAATTTTTATACCTTTTACAACTTGGCTTACATACAGAATTCTACCTCATACAGAAACAATTGGTAATTATCCCCAAACTTATAAATTTTCATGCTTGTCTAACCTAAGGATAATGGTTAACTGATTCCCATCACCAGAACCCCTTTGTTTATACAATACACCTTTCTTATTCCTAAGCAACTGTTCCCTAAGCAACTGTTCGTTACTTCTGCTAGTTCTGTTTGTCCTATATGCCCTACCGATTCCTTTGATTATTGTTCCTTCTTCTTCGGCACACTCCTTCTTGCTTCCCAGGACTTGTTATTCTCATAAGGCCTACCTGGCCAGTCAAAGCCTTAACCTAACTACTTCTACAATTTTAATTCTACTTTATTTGCAACACACTTATAATTAATTTATGTCCTGTATTTTAAAGTACTCAGAGGAAAGGCGCCCTTAGTGCACAGCATTACTATTACTAGCATGTTTTTGCACTGGCTCATAACTATCTGCCTTGCTTCTTCTCTTTACTTTTCTCCCATTTTCAGGGAAATTTTAGAAAAAAAACAAATGCTAATTGGATGAAACCTCAGGAAAGAAAATGCTCAAATAACCTCGAAAATTATGATTTTTTTTGATTGAGTATGTTTATTTTGGGTAGCACTACACGTAAACTAGGAGAAAATGGAAATATAAAAAATATATAGGATGTCTACCACATAATGGTTCCTTGCAGGAAGAACAATAAATACTTAATAAAAATGCAAATACAAAGCCATCTGTGGAGCAACTCCTGCCATAATTTCACAGGGAGAGACCAAGTATAGCTGGGTTAATGCCCTGAACTTCCTTCAAGAGCTGGTCCTTCAACAATTCATTCCCCTTCACCTAGAAAGGATTGAGCCGAATTATTTATGTTTTGGAAATCTTTGGCAGTCTGTATTCATCACTCTGATATGGGACATACAGTTACTGCATATTGTTCCAGCCGGTGTTGCTGACAAGCTCTCCTCACACGTAAAATGCCACATCAGAATGGAGCCTGCGCTCAGCCTGCTGCGTTATCTCCTCGGCCCCATCTGGGCACGGGCAGGTGACTGCACCCGCAGAAAGCAGAGCCTGATGCAGAGAAGGTGGCACAAGCAAGACAGAAAATTGGGTTGTTGGCTTAAATTCTGGGCAGCAACTGTTGAGGAGCTGTGTCCAACAGAGACAGAGGGACCTAAAGACTATTTACGGTATGTTGTTTTCTTTTCTTATCTCTTGGGTGCCTTTCAATACACACGATTCAAATGAATGTGTTCTCTGTAATAATTAAATACCGAAACCTACTTAAGTGACCATATCATTGAGCAGCTAACAGGAAACATAAATCATTTTACTAACCACTGTCTTAGTACACAAAACCTTTTTTTAGATCAGTGGAGAAACTTCCGTTACAGAACTCTTACATGAAGCACTGGTTATGATTTGTACTGGGCTTGTGGATGACACCCAGCTTTCCTGGGCTGCAGGCAGCACCTTTACTTTTAGAAATGAAGATTAAGAGGATGTAATTTGGTAGTCAAAGCTAGAGCCATTAGGCTGTGGTCAGACCTGCTCACACACACAGATTTAAAATGAAAAGAATGACTTAAACACACCTGACTGGGAGCACTGCAGGCTGCTTGTCAGCACTCTTGACTGCTCAGCTGAGGCAGTGTGGTGAGGAACAAAGGTGTGCAGGATTCATCCATGTGCACAAGGCTACTACAGGGTGCACTTGGCATGTTACTTTGTTTTCTCCCCAGGAACACCTACAAAAAAATCAGGGACAAAGTTAAAGCTTCAAAAATTTGTGGCTGTCAAAGCACTGCAGCTCACAGGACCCTGTGGGAGTCCAATGCATTTACAAACAGCTACCAGAACTCCTTCAGTAGGATTTCAAATACGGTAGCTACAGAGCAAAAGAAGCTTGTATTGGACCCGATGTTGCTTTCCTTATTTGTCCTCAGTTTCTCCATCTGCTGTGGAAATAGGAAGTGCCCAAACTTGTAAATGGGGTGATCTCACCAGACAAAGGTTCTTGACAGTGTGCCACAGCCCAACCGGGTGTCAGCTTGCGAGATTTCACAGGAGGCAGAGAACTTATCCCAGTTTCCACCATTGAGAACTGGGCTTTTATACTACAACTCTTGTCTCTGGGAAGTAACACAAATGACAAAAGTATTTTTCTGTCTGTGCCTTGGAAAGAAAACTAACCCTCAGCTCTGTGAACTTGGTCTGACACCTAAAAGCAAAGCTGTGATATTTCTGTTGTTCCACCAGTAGTCTATGCTGGATAACCACACAGTCAAACGTAGGCCTGAGGACACTGGTATCCTTGGACATCCTTCACCAGAAGAGTGTGCCTGGCTGCCTGCAGAGTGAGAAGGGCTGTTCCAAAAGGAATTCAGGCTCTGTGTTGTCCCTTGCTTTAAGTCTGCTGCTGTTTAACATATGCAACATCACTTCCTTTACCTTATCATGTTTTAAAGAATTCTTGTTCAATTTTGCTCCTGAGGTATGTTGTGGTACAGGACCATCGCACAGTCCCATCTGCACCCCCCAAAAAAAATCTCCCGTCTGTTTACAAGAGCTCTGATCAGCAGCAAAGGACCAACCCCTCTGCATCAGGTACAAAACGCACCTGGACCCTTCTGTAGCTTATAGTATTCTTGTCTGCTCCACACAAAAAGAGTTGGAAACTCAGGATGCAAGGCAAAAATGACATCACGCCACCTTCCTGCTTCTCTCCTACTTCTGTTGGTACAGCCCCAGGGAAAGGCTTTGCTCTTTTTATAAGCTGAAAGCTGAGACTGATTAATCAGCCATAAATTTTGGCAATGTAAAGGTATTTTCAAACCCACTATTGTTCTTCCTGGGCATGCCATAGCCTAGACACAGCGGTGAGACAGTGGCCGATAAAGCAACGCCAGGAACTCCTTCCAGTAGCAGTTTCTTTATACCTCTGAAACGGTGCAAAGAAATAATAGTGCCACCAGAGGTATATTTGCATTTAGCCTTCCTCTTCTAACATCCCTGCTTTGATAGCACAACTGTACATTTAAATGGTCTGTCACTAAATGTCTGCATATTTTTGTCCTTTCTCTTGTTCACTGCTCAACACATAATAATATTCTGTTTTCATTGACTTAAATTTAAATATTCTGAGATGTGTTCCAAAAACTTCTACCTGTGAGTAGTTTCCCACAAGGCCAAACTTTTTTTCTGAGAGGGATTCGGTAACAAGTCGGCTGGCTGATTCCCAAACAATTATTTATTCAGAGAAACTTCTGCTTGTGAGCAGACTGCAAAGTCCTCAGGCCTGTTTCTCACTCAGAATTATTCATGGGTTTTCTCAGTGACAGATAGCTGGTTTGCAAAAATGTGCATTTCACAAATTTTCACCCAAAGAAAGCTCAGTTGCTCAGGGATCTGGGAATGTGACAATCCACATAAGAAGAAATACAACACTGCCCTGCACTTGTGTGCTGACACAATGCAACACACTGTCCTGTAAAAGCACCTAAAGATGCTCAGATTCTAGGGAAAATGTTGGGGTTTTATTTTTTGTTTAGTTAGCCTCTGCCTGGAGAATTTTGTCCTGTATTTCTGTAGGATGAATGCCAACAGGACTACTAGAAAGCAGCTCGTGTAACATGACACAGAAGGGAGTTGTTCTTCATGGGCATAACCTTTGGAACCAAAATGAAGAGAGTGCCAAAAGGTCAGAAAGCCAGCCAGAACTGCTCAATTGCAATGAGGCTCTCTGCAAGTGAGCTACCAAGTAACGTGCTTCCAGAGGTCATGGGCTGGGGGGCTGAGCAGAGACATCCTATTTTGATGATACATCCTAATTTGCCTTTAATCTAAACACTCAGGGGCAGGATCCTGAATGCATGTGCACCATCCTGCTTACTGGGAAAACACGAGGGCTTCAAACTGGCAGATTAAGGCACAAACAGTCAGAAAGTAAGGATAGGCAGAAGAAAATTGTGGCTGTGTAGTAAACTCTGGCTTCCTTACCGACTGAATGGAGAGTTGCAGCTCATCAACTTTACTTCGAAAGGTACCTACAGGTGGAGATTTCCACTTAGCTGAGAAAACACAGCCAGTACATTGCATTTTGTTCAGCCTTGTCTAAATTAAAACTGGCTTTTGTTTAGGGACAGCAGTTAAGACAAAACTGCCAAAATATCATAAGAAATAAGCAGAAGTCTGCTAGAGGATGAGTTATCTGCTATTTGAAACAGCCAATACCCAAATCATAACAGGTGCAGGTAACCAGCAAAGAACTGACACAAAATATGTTTTAAAACAAACGATGTATTAAAAGGTCCATCCTGTATGTGATGCAAATAACCAAAGATTTGCAGGGATACTTCATGCACCAGTAACACGAGCAGATCCTCCAAGTGAGCCATCCTTACCTACAAACCCACAATATGTTGGTATCTTCTCACCAGTGCTCCTTAAGGCTCGGAGACAGAGTTTGTAATTTAGTATATTTTTATTTATTGAAAACTTTATGCTACAGCCTGATCTGTTTAAATGCTGATATATGCTGCCTTAAATTTTTGTTGTTGGTTCCCCCCCTCAAATCTCTTACCTACTTGTTCTAAGAATTAGAGTCTCTAGAGAGTTAATCCCAGTACCCAAAATAGAACATATCGAAGATATCCCACCTACATTTTTGTCTATGAAGGGTGGTTAACTATCAAGGGCAAGATGAGATTTCTCCTCCAGAGGCAACCTCTGATTCAAGACTTACTGCTTTCTTTAGACACATCATCTCATTAACCACAAACATGCATCACATGGTTCTTTTCCTTCCCTATCCTACTGAAGTTCTCTGGAAATCTGCCATAAACTCTTATTCAGTATGATAATGAGACCCCGTAAGTGACCGTAAGCAATATCATCCTTGGTATGGTATCTCGTATACAAATTTATCCTGCAAATTTTTATTTCTCAGGAATAAACATTTTGGAGAGTTAATTTTATAAACTGTTATTTTACCAAGCTTTATATTTACACAGACATAATTTGTCAGTCCCTTTGTTCACTTGACAGCACCCAATTATCCCTTGAACTCCTTCACAGAACACTTAATTTCCCACTTTGGCAATTGCTATTGTATTCCAGCAAACCTTTCTGTTAAGACTCTCTCTCCAATCTGTTAATAGCTCTGGCCTTTAGGAGCTTCAGACAACTCCCAACAAGTCCTTTTACCGTGGCAGCAGGGCCTTCCTCCCCAGGTGTGCACTTTTGTCTTCCTCACCTGGTTTCTGCTACACTCCCATCTTTCCCAACTCAAGAATTTTTATTCCTCTTTCTGACTAATAATATTTTGTCATGCAGGCAAGATCTGACTGAATCATATTTACTGCCGCCTGGTGCAGTCCGTAAATCTTTACATTTCCCTTCCTACAAATTATAGGCTCTAGTAATATATACCCTGTAACCATGCATTAACATTCAGTCTATTTTTATTTTGCATAAATGCTAGCACTGACTTGGAATTGCTCTTGCTTCAGCACCAGGGAAGGAGGGAGAAAGAGGATGATTTTGCAATTAGTGACGCCCAGCTATGCTCTTCCAGAAGATGACTTCCACTGCTGCAGAATCAGGCCAAGGCAGAATGTTTTAAAAACCTTCCTGAATTTTCTTCAGTATCGTTAAAGCAACGGTAACTAAATCCAGAATGATCTCCAAACATCTTAATTGTGTAAACCCTGAGAAAACAAGAAACACTTTAGATAGCAATCACAATTTTGAGAAAAAAAAAATAAGTAATATAAGAACAACTACCTGGATTAGAATGGGGAAGATCTCATTTATTTGATGCACCAAGGGGTTTTGAAATTGTGCTTCATCTTAAAATACTAATCCACTCTTAAAAATACACCTTGGGTGCTTCCAATCTATTTTGAAAATGTCTCTCTGGCCACCCTAGTAGACAGAGCTTGTTGCAAACCGTCTGTAATGGAAGTAATGTAAAGGACCGTCTATATGTTAAATGCGAGGGTACCCTCTAGTGGTGACACCGATGGATCCTCTCCATGGGTCACAAGCAGTCTATTAGAACAGGGCCCAGCAGTGCTCTTCCCCATATATTAAATGCCATCCCAAATGAGGCATTTGCTCTTTACACAACATTTTTAATTTTCTTCTTGCACCCTTTTAATTTAATTTCTTTACTACTTGTTTCTTTTTTACCTCCTGTGTGATTTCTTTCTCACTGCACAGCATCCACGCAGAAATTCAGAGTATAACTTTCCCTAAACATGAAAGTGGGTTTAAGGAATCGGTGGAGTCATCATTCGAGAGCAATAAGATGTTTAGAAAGTGCCTTTATGGCCAAATTGGAATAATTTGATTTTCATATCTGATGTCAATTTTACTAAAACATCTGCATTTTGATTTTCACTAGTGGAGATCAACTAATTAACTAGCAAGAGGAACAAACACCAGCCTGGCACAGCGAGTGATGGTTGTGCACAACACAAGCCTAACATGCCTTCCACTACTGCTTTTACTAACCCCAACAAGGAAGAAAACCGAGTAATGAGAAAACAGACCCGGAATGCAGAGCCTGACCATTGTGAAAATGAGAGTTCAGCAGCAACTGAGGATCTCCCCTCTGAGTATGGTGGCTTCCATGCAGCCAACAATGTTCTGTACCAAACTGCACAGTTACAAACTACACAGCTTTTAGTCTTTTCCTTGAGTTAGCTAACAGGTCAGCAATACAATACTGGGGGTCATAATGCACAGAAAATAGCGTATTCAAATGCCTTACCAGCATTTAAAAACACACTTAGCTTTCCTGAAAATAATTTCACATGGCAGGTGGCAGCAAGTTGTAATCTTAGTGGATAATCAAATTACTATTTTTAATATAATTAATTAATCCTCAGTAGCATGGTTCATAGTTTGGTTCTCTTCTCAAATGATTTATCTTGGGAAAGTCTTGTAACCATCCTCATGAAGATTCATGCCTCTGTGTGTGTGTATAGGAATATAAAAGGACTGTTAGCTGCTATTTTTGTGCTCTGCCACCCCTTGGATTTGTTGGTGTTTAATCAAAAGGAAAAGATTTCATTGTATAGGTTGCTACAGAATAGGAAGAAGTAATCACAGACAAGACTGAACCGACCAAAAGCAGGGAGAAATCTGTGTCTCTTCTTTACCTTGCTCCACTTTTTCTTTCCAGTGAGAGACTTAAAGAAAAATTTGACATAATTTCTTTTGGGCAATAAAGACCAGAAATATGGCGTATGAATCAAGACGGAAATTGGGTAGGTGTGCTACAGGGAAGGGTTCTATGGTACAGAAAGGAAAATTAACACTGGAGTATCTGGGAGAATGAGGACATTACTGCGAGTAACCCTCACAGGCAGCACAAAAGATCATGTTCAGGCTGCCCACACACCCTCAAGCAACCACGTCAAAGCACATCACCTCAAAATTTCTGTTTTATGAAGTCGGTCTGAAATGTCCTGGGAACCACAAGAACTTGAGAAATTTTACATCCTGCCAGTTTTCTCCTAGCAGCCAGTCCACGTTGTCAGCAGAAAACATATCTGTTTTAACCTAAAGCTGGTTTTAAAACCACTGAATGACATCAGGTCAACTGAATGAACTATGAGGTTTTGTGCAAAGTTTCGTTTTTCTTACTCCAAACTACCTGGTAGAAAATATGAAGATGGTTGCAGCAGGCACAGAAATTGATGGACATCAGCCCTTGTCTGATGAAATCCCTGTAATGTGGGAACAAGACTGTGAAGAAACACGTCAGAACAATGCATTTGGGTGTCAGCCTCCAGCAAATTCCAAAGTCACAGGGTAGGTGTGATGCCTTTCCCTTCTGACAGTTTGGGGAAAACAAAGTTTTTTGAAAGTTCAGAGGCTACCTGCTATCTGGGATACTAGAATAGCTTGCCAGCAGCAAATCAGCTATCGGTGACATCAGTATTTTAATCTGACTTAAGCCCTCCACCTCCGCTAAGGAAGCCTCTGTTGATATTGTAAGCATAACTTATTTTACTGATTTTTGTCTCAGTTGTGAACTAGCATGAGCTTCCCACAGCCCTCTCTCAGGCTTGCAGGCTATTTTGGAGGGCATGGCTCGAGCCCTGCACTTTTGCTGCCCAAGGCTGACACAAGCAGGGAACTGCCCAACTCTGCTGTCTGATTCATGTGCTCTGCACATTTCCATCTATGACTTAAGCCTTATTGGCACAGCGATGTCCCCTTTACCAGCACATCTAACTCAATCTACATGTTCAGACTTCCCTTCTTATTATGTCCAGATTCTTAGGCTTCTCTGGAACTATTTTCAGTTGATATAATTGTTAGTGTTACATATTGGTCCTGAAAGTATTATTCTTTCTTGTTTTCTCAGTGCTACATACATGTCCCTAAAATGCAGGGTATTTAAAAGAGCAGAAACACACTCTGGACATGTGTATTACTCTATTTTGGGGCTCTTCTAGAAAATTTCTGTACTGCTTATCTGTCATAACCAGGGGCAGTGAGTAAAATGCAGAATACTTGTCTAAAATAACAGTAATAAATATTTTAGTGGTAAGTCTTTATTGTAGGTCTCCGTTACGTTTAAAAAAAAATGAAGTTACCTCCTTCATATCAGTTTTTAAGTAAAGTCCATTAGTAAATGCTTTTGATAGCCAGGTTTTACAGTGCGAGTGAAGAAAATGTTATATATAAACAGAGATATGGAAATTATTTATTACTGTCACTAGAAAATGTTACATAAACCTTTCTGCATTCTTTGCACCACCTAAGAACAAGCACAATTCTCCTTTGCCTCATACCAAGTGATCTCACATGCTAGACATGCTGAATTATGAGCCTAAACAGCCACCAATCACTCTGGAATTCAACAATTCATTAGCTTAAAGGTGGGTAAAAATTGTTTTAGAAGAAAAACATAAAAGATGGAAGGAGAAGAAACAGAGAACAAGTGAGTAGCAAATGTGATGTTATATAATTAACATCAAAATTGCCAACCTGTACCTTGCTATGCCTCAACATCAGCAAAACTGGCAGAACCATCCTCTTTTAAAAAAATACAAAATCTTTATACTCAATAATTCTCATTCATTCATGCTAAGTAGCTTGAAAAAGTTTCCAGTACCCAGCACAGTGTTGTTGGCAAAGCAGCTTCCAATCCTGTGAAAATGTTCTATTTCTGTAATGCAGCTTAATCAGTATTAATACACTTCTTACTCACTGAAAGGCAGTAATCACCATAAAGACACTTGGTATTTATACATGAGCAACATGTGTAATTCCATCAGAAACGCACTGAGCTTCAGTATTCAGGATAACATGGCTAAAGGCTTCTAAAAATTTGTCCCATTACATACAAATGTCTGTCTTCCAGAGCTTTCTAACTAATCTGTTCACATCTGGTTTGAGTTTAAGGCAAAGCCTAAGGAAATATTTTCATTATTAAATGACTAAAAGCTCATTTTTTTTCAGTATAATACTATCCACCAATACACTTATTTCTCTCTTGTTAAATGAAATGTTCAACTTAATTAAGGAAATTCTCAGGGAAGATCTGATTTCCATCAGCCAATGGCAAACTCAAAGAAAACAGCTGCTCTGTAACAAAAATTAGGGCATTTTGCAAGCATCAGATTGTAGCTTTGTACTTTGTTTTGCTCTAGCAATCTATGTTTAGTTTAAAAAAGCAAGTGGAGATCAATTAAGACATGGACTAAACTTGGGTAAAAAAACCCAGACAGTAAGATTGAATACCTTCTTGTCTCAATAAGAATCCTTGAAGGGCTCTTTCTATGTGCTAGACATTTTCTTTGGCTTTGCTAGACCACTGGCCTCTGCTCACCTGAAAGCTGCTAAAGTTTTCAGTGAAAAATCTGTCGAGCTTCAGCCTTAAACAAGGTCTTCTTCAGTCACCTGTAAAAATGCAGGCAACGTTTATTCCTGACAGGCAACCTAATTTTAGTTTAATTTTATCTAAGGAAAAGAATGTCTCTACAGGAAGACTAATATTTACAACTAATCTTCATTGAAACTCTTTACTGAGTAATACAGAAGAAAATTTGCATATGAACCCATAATTGGGTACTGCCACTCTTTCCTACCCCCCCAACTTTCTTTCAGTAACAAGAAAATTACCCTTGTCTTTATGCCATACTCTATTTTCAGGCGTGTGGACAGCATCACCAAACCCATAGCTCACACCAAGGCACACCCAAAGGCATTCACCAGCATCCCCTCAAAAAGCCAGAGGAGCATTTTGCACTGTCCTAGGATGTCTCTGAGATGATCCGTGTGATGTACAGGTTGTCACCTGAGGCCAAGCAGAGCGGGAGGGGCCCTATGAACTAACTTGCATAGGAAAAATCAAGGAAGTGTCTGAAATACTGTCAGTATTTAACAGTTAACGTCTTGCTTAGGACTGGGCAGAGATGTCTTCTCTTCCACACTACCCCAGCTGGGTCTGTCAAAGCCTTACTCCTGACCCTTTTTTTTTTTTTTTTTAAACTAGTAACTTCTTTCAAACCATAGCTACTGGCATCTCCGTTTTATGTGACAGCTCTATGATAAAGCTACCATGAAGCTAACATTAAAAAATGAAAGATGTTGCAGCTCTCTACCCAGTCTCAAGAGATTTCAACTCCAAGGAAGATACCTGAATCACGTCTGCATGAGGAAAGGGGAAAGAGGAGACTCAGAGCTGAGAAATCCACTCCACCCTATAAAAACAAAACAAAACAAAGTATCCTCAAAATGTATGAAGAGCAGAGTATAAGTGTGCAAAACTCGTTAACCTAGTGCTTAGGACAGTCTCCTAGGAGGAGAATTTATGTGCCTTTTATAGAAAGCCATTGCTGGATACAATAAACTAGTCCTTAGAAATGGCACTGAAAAGTCAATGTTTCCTGCCAGATGGTACAGCACGCACACAGGGCCTGCGGGAGCTGCCCCAGCTTCCAGCAGCCACTCAGTGCCCCAAGGAAATCCAAAACACCAGAAAAGAGTACATGAGCACAGCAGGTACTTCTGTGTTGGACAGCACTTGAACTGATTACAAAATGGCCTCTGTCTCTCTCAGATACTTCTTGATACAGAAACAAAAGTCCAGATTGTCACATGTACCCCACAACCTTTCGAAAGACAAAGATAAAGATCTGATTTTATTTTTATACACCAGCACAAAATAAAGTGCGAGGAGCCTGACAAATGCAAAGAGCATGGTGCCATGGTTACCAGTGACATTAGGTCCCTGACTGAGCAAACTAGCTGCAGGAATGATTTCTGTATAAACAGAATTACTCAATTATGTTAGCTCTGTGTCTATAAAATGCGATGCAACTGGATTTCACAGATGCAAGATGCTGTTTGTGTTTGCTCTGTCTGCGTGTAAACTCTTCAGTAAACACTCTTTTGCTCTGCTCAGCGGTCACACTGCTTTCATGCCACCTTTACCTATTACACCTGCTTTGCACTGACCATCAAGAGCTGGATTGACACACAGCTGCCAGCAGTTGCAACTTTTTTCTTAAGTCCCCTCCAGTATTGTTCCAGGCAAAATAAAATGTATCAAAAAGCATTACTTTTCCCCTCTCTAATGGAAAATATAAATTTTCCTTGCATGACTTGGTAGAGGCCAAACAAAGAAAGAACTTGTATTCCTGGAACCTGAGTGTCATTCCTGTCTCTGAAATTAAAAACATAGCACGGTACTGGTTGAAGTTCCTCTGGTGTAAGAGCGGGCCAAAAGCAGGGCTACCTTCAAAGACATAGCAGGTTGCTGAGGGCTGGTCCATCTGAGTTTTGAATACATTCAAGGATGGAAATTTCACAGCTCAGCTGCTCTGGACCCCTGTTCAGTGCCTTACCAAGCTCACAGAAACATTTTCCCAGTGGCCAGGTTTGAAAGATGATACAAGCCTCTATTTTCATAACTGCAAAGTGGCAATAATATCATAATCATCTTTCGTAAAACAGTCGGAGAGCTGCTGATGAGAAGCATGGTGGTAGTCAGTTATTTGTGTCTACTAACAAGATTCAAATCTATGTCTGAGAACAGCAACAATTTTAAATGTAAGCATGCAAAAGTTAACAGTTTTTCTTCTAGAAGCAGAAGGAAGATGAATCAATTGTATTCCCAGATCCGATTCCTAGATCAGTGCTGCATGCCGCTGCTGCTTGCAGAGGTGAGATGTCAATTTGGATGTCAGGGATTTTACACCAGTGACGTGATCTCAGAAATGAGAATTCCAGAGACGGAACTGTTCCCTCTCATGGGAGAAAGCTTTATTTCACTGAACACAGCAGCAATCCCAGGGGTAACAGTTGAGATACAAAAACTACTGAGCATGTTTGATAATCCAGCAACAAAGCAAATCCTCTAGGGCTCCAAGGAGGAGACAAGATCCTGCTGTGAATCAAACACTTATTCTTGGCTGGGGTGCAGGATGATATGAAGCAAGACTGAAAACTAGTCACAGTTACTTGAACATTAAACACCACCATAAAGCACTGACTTAAGGTATGAATATAACAGAGCAACACCAGGACAGGTTCCCGAGGCCTGATGTTGGCTCTCAGTAGAGGACAGGCTGTTCCCTTGGAAAATACTATCCCAAAGCGGAAGCATTCATCTACTCTGTGCTTGTGTTAAAACTAGACAAACACACACCTGGGAGAAGCCAGAGAGTCGTGGTCAATGGGGCTGAGTCTGGCTGGATGCCTGTGTCTAGTGGGGTCCCTCAGGGGTCAGTGCTCAGGCAGTACTTTTCAATATATTTATCAATGATCTGGATGAGGGATTAGAGAATGTTGTCAGCAAGTTTGCTGATGATACGAAATTGGGAGGAGTGGTTGACACACCAGAAGGCTGTGCAGCCATTCAGAGAGACCTAGACTGGCTGGAGGGCTGGGTGGGGAGAAATCTTATGCAGTTCAGCAAGGGCAAGTGTAGAACTTTGCACTTGGGAAAGAATAACCCCATGTGCCAGTATAGGTTGGGGACTGCCCTGCTGGAGAGCAGCGCAGGGGAAAGGGACCTGGGGGTTCTAGTGGACAGTAGGATGACCATGAGCCAGCAATGTGCCCTCGTGGCCAAGCAGGCCAATGGCATCCTGGGGTGTATTAGAAGGGGAGTAGCAAGTAGGTCAAGAGAGGTCCTCCTGCCCCTCTACTCTGCCCTGGTGAGGCTGCATCTGGAATATTGTGTCCAGTTCTGGGCCCCTCAGTTCAAGAAGGACAGGGAGCTGCTTGAGAGAGTCCAGCGCAGAGCCACAAAGATGGTGAAGGGAGTGGAGCATCTCCCTGATGAGGAAAGGCTGAAGGAGCTGGGTCTCTTTAGCTTGGAGAAGAGGAGGCTGAGGGGTGACCTCATTAATGTTTATAAATATGTCAAGGGGGAATGTCAGGAGGATGGAGCCAGGCTCTTTTCAGCAGTGTCCACTGACAGGACAAGGGGCAATGGGTGGAAACTGGAACATAAAAAATATGAGGAAAAACTTTTTTACTGTGAGGGTGACAGAGCACTGGAACAGGCTGCCCAGGGAGGTTGTGGAATCTCCTTCTTTGGAGACATTCAAAACCCGCCTGGACATGTTCCTGTGAGCTCTACTGTAGGTGGTCCTGCTCCGGCAGGGGGGTTGACCTAGATGATCTTTGAGGTCCCTTCCAACCTCTAACATTCTGTGATTCTGTGATCCACTTCCCTGGCATCCATAGGAAATGTGGGACACAAAATTACCTCGAGGATAGCAGAAGGTGCAATTGACAGTTCATTCAGTTTGTGTCACAAGCAAAATGATTTATATCACATCCAAACAGCAGCACTGCTATGAGTGCTTATTGACGGTTGCTGTTACCCAGCACTGGAGTGACATGGATTTTATATTCATAAAATAAATCACTAAATTTGCCTTAATCCCTTCTTCATTGTAAATTAAGGGAGCCACACTCATCAACAGCCTGTCACCAGCAGAGTCAACTGGGCAATTTCTTCCAATCTCTGAGATGATGACAAAAAGAGCATTTAAATATGGGGTAGAACTCCAAATCTTTCAATAGCATCGCAATAGTTTCTCCTTCTGAGTTTCTGCCTTAGCATAATAATCCCTGATGGTCACAGACTAATCCAAATGGAGGTTAATGCAAATATAGCTGCTTGGCAGGTTTTTATAACTAGTATTCTTTCATATCTCACTTCACATCTCTTTATGATCCTTATCCCTTAAAAGCCTTTGATTGATGCTGTGAAAGAAAATCCCTGGAATCCCAATCTTTCTTCTCCTGTGCCACTTTCAGCCACTTCACTCTCAGCTGCTGCGGCCGACACTTTCTCAAGCTTCAGATGCTTGTCACAAATTCTTGAAACAAACAGGTTATGGTATCCCTCCTCCTGCCACCAACACACAGAATTTATGAGTTTTTAACTGTTCCCTTGGTACATATAAACACAACTTCTGTTTATTCCTTCCTTGTCCCATAGTCACAGCAAACAACCTCTACATTCCCCTTGTCCTAGGACAGCTGGATGCAGTGAAAGTCAGATTAAAAGGTTGATTTTTTGAGAGAACAATATTGGTCATGTTTTTGAAATTTTCTTCTAGTCTTTGCATCACTGAGCTAAACATGGCAATCTAAGAAAGCTCAAGAGTGACAGAGGTTGTGGGATTTGGGTAAACTTTTTACTGTACTCATTTCATAGTCTTCAGTAGAAATTCTAAGGCGGGTAGCAAGGGAAAGGCGTAAATTTGGAGTCCAATATTCTTCCAGTTAGTTAAATCTATTTAAACATAATTTAAAGTTTGTGGAGTGGTTGTCAGGGAAGCATAACAGAGCCTACTGGGCTTACAGGAGTGCAGGTGGCCTGACTTGTACAATCTCACACACCACTGCCAAGCCAAGAAATTATACACAGGCACTTAGGTCTTAACCAGAAATGGTCCATAGCCCATTTGCAATACTCAGGTGAGATTCTGAAACCAAGAGAGAGAATTTTTCCCCTCATGCTTTGATCATCCTTTCATAAGCCATTCCCACTCCCTCCAAGAGTCAATTAAGGAGAAGGGTCTTAAAGACTGAAAAATAATAAAGGATGAAAAAAAGGCAAAACCTGAAAGCATAACAATGGCAAGGATACTCTGATTTCACCTCCCATTATCGACTTTTTCTTTTAATCCTTCACTGGCTGAGAAGGGACTATGTGGATCTATGAAAGTGATTATTATTATAATTTGGGACTATACTAAATAAATTTAAAAAAACCAACAATAGGGAACTTCTACCAGTATGATATTGAATGTTCAGATTAAACGAAGAAAACTCAGTCTTACTGTATATGCTTCATGATCTGTTCTTCTATCTGAAAGGAAAAAGCTGCAAGTCATCCCTCATTTATTTTTCTTTTCCATTCTTTATCTACCAATAGCAACACTAATAGCAGGGTTGGTAACAGTAACAGTTTAGTTTTATTCCAGAAAACATTCCTTCAGGCATAAAAATGTACTTACCTGCTAAAACTCAAGTTCCTTAGTGAGTACTTACTCCAACAGATGCAATAATAACAGGATTTGATGTCTCAGACTCTAGAAGATATTTTAAATAGTGAATTTTCAGTGAGTACAAGTAAATCTACTTTATCAAAGTAGCAATTGTGTCATTTCACCTCTGCTTATTTTGGGGATTTCTAATACACACACATAGTGGGACGTAAGTTCTAGACAATAATTATATACAGGACTGAGTGTGAAGAGCAACATTTTCACAATCACTTGTACATATTTAGTTTTTAACCTTTTTTTCTGGTCGTTTTAGGTTGGTTTTTTTCCCAGTTTTTCTCCTCCGAGGACTTGACAGCATATGTTAAAGACATCCACATTCTGACTTTTGATTGTTATTTTGAGAATCTAGAATGATTTCTTCTAGGCTGCAATTTTTTCCAGAAATTGGAGACTTGTTCCCATCTCTGCTGAGCTTCAGTTGAAGCTTCCCATTCCTCAGTTCACTCAGAATAGAGTAGGAAAATCCTGTTAGCTGTGTACAATACTGCTAAAAACCCCTCAAACCAATGCATCTGAAATTACTATTGCTTTTCACCAGTTGCATAATGCACCATATATAAGCTGCACAGAAGAAGAAACAGCAACATAAATGCTTAAAGACTCTAATATAGTTCAATAAAGAAAAGACAAAACAAAAAAATCAGAGATTTTGTGAGACAACAGAGAATTAGAAATAAAAGCAGCCTTCAAGGTGTTGGTTTGGAGACATTGTGAAAACATCAAAACATTGAACAGCACATAGTTAATACAGCAGGACACAGGGACCAGAAAAAGAGGAGGCTTTTTTCTCACTCATATTTTACTACTATAACAAAATAGCAGCTCCTACTTGACTAAGCCATGCCAAAATTGGAACACCTACATAATCTGCATATGAGAACAAAGAATGAATGAGAGAAGGAAACTTTTTAGGCAGATAAAAATCAGAGTTTGAAAGGAGACACTTATTTACAGAGTGACTTCTTAGTTCAGAAGAACTTGGATAAGCGGTGCTGCCTTTAATCCTCCTCTCTAATCTCCCCATGAGCAACATTTCAGAGCTCTCATGTATCGGTGTGGGAAGAAGGTGGTTCGTCACTGCTCCCACAGACTGGATGGAGAAAGTTCCAGTAATGGAAGAATTAGGATTTCAATTTAACATTTCTCAGGGAAAAGCATTTAAAATGACGCCTTTTCTTTGGAGAAAGAGAGACTATTTGTTTCTGTAGGACCTAGTGCATTTCTTTGTGGAAACTGTACGTTGTCCCACTTCACCACATATCTGGCACTTGTTCTGCCTGGACTCCTCTTCAGAATTGCATAATGGCAGCTCACAACAGAGGAAAACCATGGTGTGCTGCAAAGCTTGATAATTGGAGACATCCAAACTCTGTCTTTGTTCTTAATTGTTTTTCAATCTGGCGTTTGGGAGACCACTGGAAAAATATTGGGAATGAGCAGTTACGTTGATCTCTACAGTACATGACATACAGAAGTTAAATGAACTAATAAAAAAACCAGATGTGGGTTGTATATTGAACATGTATTCCAAATCAAAGCTTATCATCACATGAAAATTTAGTCAAGAAATTCTAACTCCAGGATTTCATATGTCCAATATCCAAAAGGGATTGCCTATTTTCAGCTTCACTGGAATAGAAGAGATCTGACAAAACAGTTTCATTCTATGGTCTGAACAGAAATAGAGCCCGTGGGGGAAAAAAGTTTTCTCTTTAAATGCCAAAGTATTTCTCAGTTGGGGAAGATTTGCAATAGCATCTTGAGATTTCAGTTGGCACGCATTTGTTCTGTAACACAGTCACAACACAGATAAATACAGTCCATTTTCACAGCCAGATAATCCAAAACATGGAAGAGTTAAAGGGTTTGATCACAAAGCAAATCCATTGCAAGAGAATGGAAGAGAACATAGGTAATCTCCCCATTATTATTTTTATTATTAGAAGGAAGCTATTTTAGAAAATTGTCATGACTTCTATGCTTTCACTGCTGTGACTTCCAAGGAGCACCACACTAAGTACACCACCACTTGCACTCAAAAAAATTTTCAAAGTGGATTTTCACTGAGATTTTCTCTGGCTTTACATTCAACTCTTTGTGAAAAACAAAGATTAATTTAAATCAAGATCCTCATGGAAAACCTAATAAAAGGTTTTCTGTTCTTAGATTTCTATTATTTTTTCCCTGAATAAAAATAACTTTTCCATAACATTTTGGGCTACTCAGTGTATTTCTCTCCAAAGTTCTCACTGAGGGGAAAAAAGAAAACTAATTACTTCATGATGTCTAAGCCTCAAGAATATATTTCCTTGAACATATATAATGAGAAATATTGAATAAAACCTGTAAGAAACCTTTCATTGCTGGGTACTTAGCAGAACTGATTGAAATTCAGATCGGTTGCCCAGTGGTAAAATTTGTTAATTGACTATCTATTTTCATCCCAAATCAAGACTAAAAATTGAAGTATTCATAGATTCTGTAGAACAAAATGCACTTAACAGTTTTGCCATAAAGAGAAATGACTTTTCAAAGTAATGCAAATGCTATTTTTCCTTTCTTAGATATACCTGCTCCTGGAAGTTAGCGTGGGGACTTGTAACCCTTATTTTCCCCAGTGAGACACTATGCTCATTAGTATTATTTTCCCCTGCGAATTCTCTGCTATTTTATCAAAAGAAAAAAAAAAAAAAGCAGCTACTTAAATCCAAAGCTTTTTCTACCAGTATACTACTACTTTTTTTCAAATATGCCTTCAGGTATCAAACAAAATTTCGAGACAAGACCAAAAAGACTTACACACCAAAGTAGCCAGGTGACCATTAATCATTAAAGTCAAGATCATAGGACCTAGATTTAAGTTATTATACTGAAGACATGAAGCTAAATCTTTCCTCTCTCTCACCACAACACCACTGCTTAGTGCAGGTTCCTTCTTTAGTTTTTTTCTAGGAAAAAAAAACAAACCCAAAGCAAATGTAGTTTTTGAAACAAAGAAAACCAGGAACAAATAGAAGTCTCATGGGGTTCATGGAATGGGAAAAGTCTTTTCATTTCTTTTTTAAAATACAGGTTTAAGCCAAGTCCACTGGGAGAAGTTACAGGCTTCAATAAATCTCAAAGTACCTTCACAGCCCTGTATTTCTCATGCACTTGCTTTGTCCAAAGGAAGCCTGCACTGTGTAAAGCAATGTACTGTCCTCAGGTAACCAAAGTAACCGGAAAAAGGAAGGAAATTGGCAACAGGAATCTGCGAGGGAAGCAGAAAGTGTAATTTAGTACTAAACTTAGTTGAACCACTTGGTTGTGTTTAAGAGAGTAAAATATCCTGGTTTCCCGGTTGGGGTTTGCCCAGGGCAATGTGGGGTGTGCAGGTTCAGGACATACAGATTTATTGATTTGTTTACTTATTTATTTTAAACACCGCATTATACCAATTTGTGTATTTATTGATTTCTTTTAAACACTGCATTACCAATAGGTCTTCTGGGCACTCTGTCGAGCTGAGTTTAGCGAGATGCTACCAAGTGGCAGTTAGAGACAAAGCATACTGATTCGTTACTGGCCGTTTTATGACTTTTCTGGTAGCAGCAGTAACTTATAGAGACCATGTCACCACCAAAAATTCCATGGTGAAATGATGCCAGAGTCACATGGAAGTGTCATCTTGTCCCTCTGACATTCTCCACATTGTGTTTTAAATATGCATGTGGATGTTAATTATGGCCGGTCAATGACTCACAAACCAAGGTGACGCTTACCTCACAGCTACACAGAGTAAGCCACACGTGTCAGAACGAAGGCCATATCTTTGCATGCACTTCAACAGCCTTTACATACTGCACACAAATTTGCATGCTTGGAATGCTAATTTCAATCAGCAAAATCGAGGAAAAAGGATTTAAGGCTTTTCAGGAGGACTTTTTTTCCTAAGGGGATGTCAGAGAAGCGGGTATACAATGAGCTTCAGAGCCTGTAGTGCACACCCTTAGCCAAACAGAATTAATCACTACCATTAACAATGCCAGGGTTAGAAATACACAGCAGAAATATATGTACATGGGAAAGCTCAGACATGATAGAGTTTCTCCCTGTCAGAAAACAGCAGGTTACCTGCGATCATAGAATCACAGAATCTTAGGGGTTGGAAGGGACCTCTAGAGATCATCTAGTCCAACCCCCTTGCCAGAGCAGGATCCCCTAGGGCAGCCACACAGGAAGGCGTCCAGGGGAGTTTTGAAAGTCTCCAGAGAAGGAGACTCCACAACCTCCCTGGGCAGCCTGTGCCGGGGCTCTGTCACCCTCACAGTAAAGAAGTTTCTCCTCATGTTGAGGTGGAACTTCATATGTTCTATCTGAAGCCCATTATTTCTTGTTCTATTACTGGAGGTCACTGAAAAGAGATTGTCTCCTTCCTCTTGACACTCACCCCTTAGATATTTATATACATTAATAAGGTCCCCTCTCCTCTCAGCCGTCTCCTTTCAAGGCTAAACAACTCCAGTTCTCTCAGTCTCTCTTCACAGGAGAGATGTTCAAGTCCCTTAATCATCCTCATAGCTCTCGGTTGGACTCTCTCCAGTAGATGTCTGTCTCTCTTGAACTGGGGAGCACAAAACTGGATACAGTATTCCAGATCTGGTCTCATTAGGGCAGCCGTCTTTAGAGATGTTTTATACTAACAGCAAATTAGAATTCTTATAGTAGTCACACTTTTTGAACTATTTGAAAATGCGTTATGATAAAGCATATTAACAAATTCAGCATAAATGACTGTTAGGATATACCTAGGATAAATGAAATGGAAATCAGCCACTCCAAACTGATTACCATCATATCTGGTCTCCATTAAGAGCCAGTGATTACTTATATTTATCCCAGAGGCACTTGCATCATCCATGTCTGTTAATGTATAACTAGAGATGAGTGTACAATATCCTGTGCCTAACTATGTCAGTGAGTCACCAAGAGGGGGAAGAAAAATTTTTTCTGGCCTATATAGGCAAGGTACTATTTATTAGCAAGTTAAAAGCAAGATTGCAGCACAGGAAATTCTGATTAGAGAGAGAAAGCTTTTTTACCATGAGCCTGGTCGAACACAGACAGAGGCCCAAGTATGGGATCTCCTTCAAATCTGCTCGACAAAGCCCTGAGCAACCTGACTGAACTTAAAGTTGTCCCAGATTTGAGCAAAGGGCTACACTAGAGGCCTCCAGAGATTTTTCAGATTTCAAATATTCTGTGATTTCGAGAGCCAACATGGCCCAAAACAGAGAAACATCACTGGGAATCTGCAGTATCTGAGAATCCAACTGAAATTGTGCTCAGACTATTTGCTTTTCTTTGAGGCTGAGTTATTTTCATTTTCTTGCTGATAGATAGTTCTAAAGTTGCTCCAAGTGATACCAGTACATAACTACAAATATCTCTCAGACTTTAGGAAAGCTGTATTGTACAGAGACTGTAGAATATTGTACTAGAAGTACTATAGGGTGTTTAGGAGGGTTAGGGAAAGGGAAAATGCATCATACTTGTAACAACATCATTGAAATCCAATTCCTATGCTTGCATTTATCTCCACAGTGTTTGCAAACACAAATTAGATGTTCTTTTCCTTCTGCACAGTGATAAACAATAACAATCAGAAGCAACATCTGGGCTCTGCTCTAGTTAATAGCACTTTCATGCAGTTACAATGCAAAGTACAGGAATTGAAATTGGAAACAAAACATAAATGTTAATTTGACACGTGGAACTTTACTACAGCTGTGCAACTTTAAGTCATTTAAACTGTAGAGTTCTCATGGTAGGTTATATTTTACAATAACACTTTATTCATCCATTTTCTTAATCATCATCACTTGTCTTTTGGGGCGTTTAAATTTATTTTTCCTACTCTTTTTTATAGAAGGCTGTGGAACTGAAGTCACTTCACATCAAGTGTTCCCTGCATGCACTGAGCATCCCATTCCCACCCACTGATCCCTGCCACGCATCAGGATGAGCAGAGATGAAGGATGAAGCTTCATCCCAGCCGAGGTACAGACTGACCTGCAGGATTGCTGCTGTCTTTACTTGATCTTTGACATGAGACACTTGCGACACGGGACTCCACTAGTGAGCACAACCAGGAATGGATTAGTTTAGGTACAGCACTGACATTTTATCTAGAAATACCTTCTACTTATCTGACCAAGTTTAGAAAGGGCACGTGCTGAACTGAAAGCCCTCAGGAGGCGATTTAAAACATCCATCCTAATGTTTCTGTCACTGGTGGTAGCGTAGCAATGCCTGTGCAACACACCTCAGGTAACACACTTCAAGGAATTGCCCTTCAGTAATAAAAATGCAACTGCATCTAAAACTCTAAGGGCGGGAAAGTATAATCCTGCCCTGATGCCAGCCTTGTCACAGAGATCTTTGGAAAACTATAAAGTGAAAGACAATGGTTAGAAAATGCTTTACCTGATCTATAATTTAACTACAAAGGAATTACTGAATGCATGGTAGTGTTCCTTGAAGAGTAAATTCTTCCTTTGCACATCAGTTTATACAACTCATACCACTGGGAACATCAACAGACCTCTCATTTCCTTTACCTCCACATAATATTGATCCAAAAAGACTTCTGGGATTGTTCCTTCTTTGCCTTATATTAACAATGATTTTTTTTTTTCCTGAGGAGATGGAAGAGTTCATAATATTAGATAAATACTGCACTGAGTTTCCCTTCAAATACCACCTCACAGTCTATGAAAATACCTTCAAAAACTAACACAGTTTATGCTGCTGGAGTGTAAAAGCCACTGTCCAGCCTTTACTCATCTGACATAAACATTGGGCATTGTCCAGCACCATCCACTGTTTCATCATCTAACTCCTGTCTCTGCAGTTAGGCTTGAAGAAAAGCCTTAGGGGTTCTGGTTTTTTTCTTGTTTAATTTGCCAGTTTCCTCAAGAAACCTTCTTTTGTGTTCCCTGGTAGCACTTTGAAACTCTAGTCTTGGTCTCACAGTGGCCACAATAATACAATTCACAGTAATTGAGGAAGCAAGGTAATTATCTACAAATACATGCAATATTCACAAGCACTTACTACATAGCCAAGATTAGTAAAATGTTTGTGCCAAGTCTCCTACTTTGTTTTACCTTGTTCTGTCTAACACATGATGTGTTTCCTTCTATTTTGTAGTTAGATGCCTGAAACTTTTCAGCAGGGAATTACAAACGGTTAATATTTCTTAACATTCAGTATTTCACCACGAAAAAAAAATCCGAACATTTGCTAAGTCTCAAGATTTTTATTTCCCATTAAACCAAATCATTGCTGGTGCAGGCTGATCCAAAAATCTCATTTATTTCCCCAGGTTTAAAAAAAAAAATTTAACAGATTTGTGTCAAGCACTGCTTTATTAAAAGATTTACTGTTGACTTCAGGTGACCAGAATTCCACTTCATAACTCCACCAGCTTAGCAAATTTGAAACAATCCTCAACAGCCCTACACAAGCTAATTTTTCTGCTTTTTGCTAGCACCAGGCAGTAATAACTATAAATCGGACAGATGTCCGTTTAGGTTTATTTACACAGCAACTTCATAGTAAGGTTGCATATATGACCAGGACATAGGGAAATCACTGGAAGAGGAAGATACTGTAAAATTACAAAGGTTATTTTCTGTAATTACTGAGTTCAAGCAAACAGTTGTAAAATATCAGGGGCTTCAGGCTGAAAGGACAAATGTCAGCATGAGATTTCAGACTTACTGCATCACTAAGCTGAAAACTACAGGAAACATAGAAAGCTGCCTAGAGCGCACGTCAAAAGTACAATTTGGAAGAATCATTTGTAGCACGGAAATAAAATCAGAGAGGGACCAAAGAAACAAGGAAGTACGAGAAGAATTCACTGCATGTCTTCAATGGCTGGACCGTGTCATTACAAAACTGGCCACCTTCACACCACCAATCCATACGTCAGTAACTAAGTGGATGCAGTGCTGCTTATGAAGAAAGATTGACAACACGTAGCATTTTATCGGGGTGGAAAGAATTGGTTTGTGATGTCCACATGTGTATTACACAGACCGATGGATTCGTAAACACCACCTCAGCTGCAGGCGGAAGTTCTGGGAGCACTGTATTAATGAGTTAAACAGTTACGCACAAAATGAAGTATAAGCGTCCGAGCCACAGTAATCACACTTGTACGTAAACTCCGACTGTGAACTGTACCCCAAATGTTGCCCATATGTTACTTATTTGCAAAGGGCTTTTAGTGAAAGGAGGTTAAGCAGTTTGACAGATCTTGTCTGAATATGATACCTGTGGAGCAGAAACAAAATAAGTAGCGGCTCTACATGTGGCCGGAGGCAAAAAAGAGAGAAAAATGGAAAGAGAGCAGGAGGAAAGCAAGCAAGAGGTCTACAGCTGATTCACGTCCAAGCCCCCCATCTTCTTTCCTTTTAAGGGGGTCCTTGGATGTGGGAAAACAGTTTGACTGCCATTAAACGCCAGCCTGTGCCAACAACTACTACACAGAGCAGGTGATTAAATTTTCTGTAATTCCTTCAACAAAGGAAAAAATGTTAATGATTCTTATTCAACTAACTTTTTTGATACTTCCTCTTCTCCCTGTCCTCCAAAATAAAAATATCTAACTTTAGAAAAAATTATATCTCACACTTGTTCTTTTGCTGACTGATGCTAAACCTTCAACTACTCATTTTTTGTCCTGGTCTGTTACGGTATTCCTTGAAAAACGCATGTAGGTGGGAAGCCATTGTGGCACTTAATTCAGGGTGAAATTACACGAGTTTAAAACCACTGAGGATCATATTTATGACACTAATTAAAGGGGGAGAAAAGGAACACACAGAAACTCCACTAAACCCCAATGATTTCTATGAATAAGTGCCCAAAATTCAAATTATACAGCTGGCAATTGCAGAGAAGTTCCTCCGACTCCCTACAGATTTCTTTTCAGAAGGAAGTTTAATTAAAGTGGCTTGTTTCATTTCTTTCCACACAAGAAAATCTCTCTGCATCTGCCACACAGGGCGATTCCTTCATTTTCAGGAACAGGAATTCAAATGAATCCCTGAAGCATATCAGAGTTAGGCTTCTGCTAAGTATAAGCCAGGCTTATCTTTGTAAAGATTTTATTTACCTTGTTTAAAACTTGAACATAGTCCAAGGCTAGCCATTGTTTTGCCTCTGCATTGCTAAGACAACTGAAGAAGTTAGCAGAATACATAAAATACTGCAATACTTGCAAAATCCAAAGCTTGCCCTACAGCACTTCAAGTTCCCTTTCTAAATTAGTTCAGGGAAATAGCAATTGGGTCACTCATTTTAGATCTTCCAACAACAAGGTGGCTGATTTTACTGAATTTGGCAAAAAAGCCTACACCGTTGGTTAAATAACACAGTCATTTAACTTTACAAAATTAATCAAGTCTCAGGAGCGAATGTCAAGGTTACCTTGAGTCAAGAGCATTGTACAAGAATAAAACAAGGTTTGATCAGCATCACTATGCCACACGCTATCATGAAAATAAAATATGTAGGAGCAGAATCCTATTCCCCCTAAAATTTGGTGCTCTACCCTAAACAGGTACAAGAGAAAGTTCGGTACAAGTGAATGTTCAAACATGTAGAGGAAACTAGAATAAACCACTATTCATTTATTTATTTTTATTAATTTTAGAAGGTCCATTCACATTGAAAGTTTTATAGAGTCACAGTATCTAAAATACTAATGCAAATAAACTCTTGCTGCTTTGTAGCATGCAAAATGAAAACACCCACGTGTAAGAGGTGATATGTATGGCCCCTGACCCAGGGAAAGAGGAAGACTTTGGGAACAGATCACCACAAGAGTTCTGCCTAGAAAAGTTAATGATTTCATGCTTACTCACTGGTATAGGTCAGAGTTGCACCAGTGAACTAAATACTGCAGCATCAGTCTGCATCATTCCCTCAACCAAAGCCAGCCAGATACTTCCCTGTAGACTAATTCAGCCTGCTCAGGAGGATAAAATACAGCTACACTGCCTAAAGCTTCCGAGCTGGCTCAGTTATGACTGTGTGCTAACGTGGCTATAATGCTCCTGGCACCCAAACGAGCTTCCTCAGCTCTGTCTTGCCTCACGTACTCTCAAGAAACCATGAATTTCAGAAAGTCCAGTTCAATCCCAGCCAGAGACACAGAATGTAACAGCAGCCTGACTTAGTGTGGGGCTGAACAGCTTCCAGCAAGGGGCCACCCACAGAAGGAGCGGATAAAACCCAGCAGCAAACACGGGTGTGCAAGGAAGGAGGTCCTGACCATGACAGAAAAATGCTATGGGAAACTGCTGAGATCTAAGTCAAGGAAAAGGATAAGAAAAACACATTAGCTTTTCTATACAATACTTCCAGATTTGCTAAAGACAGTTTTGTCTAAAGACAAATTATTCCGTATGTATTAGAGCTCCTCTAAGTATTCAAGTCACCCATAGCATAGAAAGACATGCAAATTATGATCGGCCACTCTGCCAGTCCATCAGAAAACAGGAAAATCAGCTACTGCCTTACTCCAGACTACAATGTGCAATGAGTAATCATGTATCTGCTTCATACGTCACCAAAAACCCCTGTGTAGCTAAGTGTGCCAGATTAAAGAAGCCAGATTTTGTCTGGGCAAAACCTACAAAAAATAGTCTAATCTATGAATTAAGAGAAAACCACTTTTAAGATCCCCAAAGCCTAGGAATGATTTCCCACAGTTTATCTTAATTTGTCCAAAACATTATGCACTTTGCAATATCTATCACGGTATTTTCACTTCCCAGGTTGTCTTTAGCATCATCCATGCTATTCTCCAAACTAACAACCTTCCACTTCTTATGGATTTTTTGTTGTTATTGTTGTTGGGGTTTGGGGTTTTGTTTGTTTGTCTGTTTGTTCTAGGCTTTTTTTTTACAGAAAACCCCTCAGAATCAAGGGCACACATAGTCTATCGTGCTCACATGACTAAAAATAAATAAATATTGACATATTAACTATTAGGACAACAAAAACTAATGCGAACTATCAAATACTCACATCACTTTGGCAGGAGAAAAGCTACAAATGGACCAAACTCACCTGACACAACTGTCCAGGTGACCTTTGCCCATTGCTCACCGGCAGATTCACAGACAAGAAGTTTTCCTCGTGTCTCTGAGGGAATCAGATGTAGTCTGGGTGCCGGAGTCCCTGGAAAACCATGAAGAAAGCCTCACGGTCTGAAGACCAAGCTGAATTCCCAAAATATTTGCAGCAAAAACTGGTACAGATGCCTGGTACCAGCTGTGGGTGGGCACACACCACTTGTGTGTGGGCATGGCCAGTGTCGGCCGGTTATGGCTGGTTCCAGCTGGTTCCAGCAGCCTCAGCCCCTCAGCCTCAACCAGAAAGGCAAAATGCTGCCCAGCAGCAAGGAAAATCTGACCTTCTTCAAAGCAGTAAACACATATTGTCTTACTGTGTGGTAGCAGAGGAATATTATACACTTTTTATAGGTATATATGTGTTTCTATAGCAAGTTTTGCCTCTCCAATGGGAGCGCCACTCCTGACAGCACAGTTGAAGCTCAGTAGCTACTGAGAGCTCAGGCCTGAGCCACACTGTGTGTATTGTTAAGTATATAAATTGATACAGATGAGTAACATCTTTACACAAAAGAAAACCTGGCTACACTGAAACAGAGGGCTGGGACAGAGAGTGCTGTTTCAATGAAGGCTTCCCCTGTAGCCCCTTTCTGCCACTTCTCAGTTCTCATTTGCTTCTCCAGTTGCTAAGGTCACTGGTGAGATGTATGGAAATAAAGTGAAAACACAGGCTAGATAAGCACATCCCGACCCATGCCAGCACATACAACTCCTGGCTGTGCTGCTTATCTTCCCACTAAACTTGCAAAAGCCAAAAAAAAGCAATCTGAATGTGGCTGGTTTACTATTTAACTGCTCAAAACAGAGGCAGTGAGGGACTGACTCTGAAGGCAGAGTGAAAAATGGGAGTCTCCTTCAAATATCTACAGTACTGAAGATAAGATACAACTACTTGTTTGGTTTTTTCCTCTCCTTTCACGCTCTGCATTGTCAAATAAGGCCTGCAAGCCAAACCTCAGACATTTTTAAAGAAAAACAGGTGCATGTGAGACTCTCCAACTTGCAGTTTCTTTATTTTGGTCAGTCTTATGCCAGGGGCCCTTCTTTCCTATTAACAATATTTAGAAAAAGGCTTCAAGAATGCTTAACTGCAAGCAATAAAAACGAGCCAATTATCTTACATGAAAAGGACTAGAAAGAGTTGGGGGTTGCTTCTAATGGCCAGAAAAATGAAATCATTTCATTTGACATGAAAAAAGAATTTTTTTTCGTTTATTCAGTGAACCTGAAGAAAACCACCAATTTATAAGGGGTAGTTTTATGGTGTAGGCAATTTCATATGGAGAATCTACTTCCTGGGGATTTGACAGCAATACGTATCTAATTAACAGCTTGTCTGTTTTTGTCATCCTCACAGCAGTGGGGGCTAAAGCCCACTCACCTTGAAGTCCATCCTTTCCAATATGAAGTAACATGAGACTGAGGAGAGCAACCAGAAAGCAGCAGAGGCCAAATTCAGTGACCGACAAATTCAGATCTGTAATAAATTTGTGCAATTTAAAACAAAGAACTTGAGGAGGTGAGTGGTGTTAAAAAAACCCAACCCTTATACCCCTTGCTACCTTATTGACGAGCTCTCTTTGGCTCATGTCCTACAAGCCCTTCTGATAAGACAGTCATTGCTTATCCAAGACAGTGCATTGCTTATCCTTTCTGATATATTATACATACAGCTCAGCTGCCTTATAATGCAGAAGCAATCCAAGCACAGTAGTTTCAATACAAACATTCGTTAGAAAACAACCTCTCTGGTCTCAACCAAAACAGATGATTTTTTTCTTCCTTTTATAGCCTTCAGAAATAACTTTATGCAAAAAGTGATTATAGTTGTAATGATAAAAAATGAGGGGAAAATGACAATAAATAATGTAGCATCTTTTCTGAGCACATCAAGGGCTTTGACACATGATGAAGGCTCCTTTTTTACCTCACTGAGCTGGGTAATATAAGGTGTCTAAATAAAAAGAAAAAGAAAATATCATCTGTCACTGCCGTAACAGCGAGAAGATAAAATTATTTAGGTGAGCTGTAAACAGAAGTGCTCCTGGAAGAAATCATCACTGGAGAAATATTTTTTGGATTAATAGTATTCATCGATGTTTAAAGGGGGAAAAGAAAAAAGCATGCATTGAGGAAAAGAAATGTAAAAATTAAGTATTTTAAATTCCTACCGAAATATAACTTCTAGTTTGCTAGGATGAATTTATAAATATTTCCCCACCTCTCTTTTATTTGGATGGCCCCAGCCCAGGGATGCTGCAGAAAGCAGGTCAGTACCCCAGACTTAAAAATCCAACCAGAGGCAAAAGCAGCCATACTAGCAGTTCCTATCTCTCACACTTCTCTTTCCTATTCTGGCACCAAAACACCTAAATTGCCACGTAGAGGGGACATGCCCCTTCACCTTCTCCAGTCCATCTCTGTAAAGAGTAACGAGAGCGGACCTGGGACATCTGGGTACTATACTGGCTTAAGCTCGGAACAACACAACTTCTTTAGAATCTGCTGTGGATGGCCTGACCTATTCGATACAGCATAAACAGCTGCACCGCCCCTATGGTGCTGAAGAGTCAAAGTGGATGGAGTGAATTTTAAATCTTTATTTAGCACTTCAGGGAAGCCCCAATTCTGCAACCAGTATCTTAAAGAGGGAGTCTCATCACAAAATGAGGACGAATAGCACAGGAAGCAATTTTAGGAAAACATACACAATTACACTGCTGTTAAATTTCTCCTTTTCCGTGTCAGATGGGTGACAGAGAACTTATAAGTGTACAGGCTGATGTTGATTCCTTTTATTTAATGCCATGTAAATCAAGACTTGAAATCAACTTAGAAAACAGACACACAGGTATGAGCTATAACAGACAGGTATGAGGCCAACAGACACATAGGCATGAGCTATAACAATTGTGGTTAAGTAATACAAGTAGACTTGATTTGATTTTTGCTTGCTGTGTGAACAGAAGCAAGGCTGCTATTTTGCCCCTTTTACCCTGCTGTGGGTGCCCTTACTGCTCAGGACTGTGATTTTGGGCAATTTGAAACAGAGAATCAGGCCAAAGCATTCACCAAAGCTGCAAGACACCTAGATGAAATCTGGAATTGTATGAGAAATGGTGTGGGGAATTTTGTTCATCTTTCTGAACGCAATCAAGAGCTCTGTCCTCTCATCGCAATTCTTTTTTCAGGTTTAAAAAGCAATGCTGCATTGTATGATTAAGTTTCAAATGTTTAATCTGTTTGCCACAAATTTTTGTATTATAAAGAACAAAAATTTATTATTATTTTAAAAGTGACTTATTTTTCTTTAATTTTGGGCTTGATAATTTTCACCTTTTGCACCTCCAGCCTCCCCTTCTAATATTCTTCTAATAATAATAATATAGTCTAAAGAAACCTGATTGAAAGTAGGCTGTCTCTATTTTTCAGCAGTTGGAAAGCCTTTCTTGCTTTATTTCTTTCACCGGAGAAAGGACCAAAGTAATTTTGTTGAACATTTCCAAGAATATTCCACCAGGTTTAAGTCAAACAGGAGAGATTTCAGCTCCAACAATGAACACTGAATGTGCAAATCAGGTTTTAATCATTAATGACTTTTAATCAGTTCTGCCTTGACAAAAACACACCTGCACACACCACGCACTCAGAGGAGCCTCTCCTCTGCCAGTGAACCACACTGTGGTGTAGAAAATAGCATAACGTGTTCTCAAAGAGCAGGAATAACACTGGATATCTTGAATGTCAATGTGATCAAAGGGACCAGCTAAAATACTTATTGTATGTCCTTTCTGCATAAATACTTTCTCTTAGGAGACAATGTATAGCCCTCAGACAGGATTTCATCTAAATTTGCAGAAAGCATTTATATTTGTCTAGCTTGTTACTGCAGATATCATTAAAAGAAATGCAATAATGCTTTGTCATAATCCTGACAAATCCCAAGGGAATGTAAATGCCTTGCAGACAAAATCCTTTCAGATCAAACCCAAGCTAGGTCACTAAAGAAATCTGACTGAGCACTCAAGCTCATGACATCACCAAAGCTTGTAGCAACTATATGATGAATGGCAGCATGGCACTCCTTGATAAACCTACAAACAACTTAGCCTTATCCTGACAAGTACCATGAAACCTGCCAAAACAAAAACATGGTCGCTGGAGCTTTTTAGGATTTGGCCACAAATCAGCAAGTGCTTTGACTGTCTTATACTGCTGCTTAACATAGAACAGCAAAGAAAGACAACAAGCATCAAAGCCTGTCGACTCACTGCTTATCTGCTTTTTCTGCCTTCTAAGCATACTCCTCCTTGTGATGTAAAGTTGCTACAGTAATGGATATCTGAATTAATATGTAAAGTTTGTTGGGAAGCTTCCAGTCCCCACAGACATCATTAAGAAGCCAGAAATACAGTGAAGGCAGAGAAATGTCTGTGCAGCAGCAAATACTGCTCCAGGGATGGTCCTACAGGCAGGGGTTTGGGTTTTTCAATCATGGGCTGATATATGAGGCGTCTGGTCTGTAGGCGGCAGGTGGGATGCACCTGTCCCAGACGGGAAAAAGGATTTTAGAGCAGGAGTTAGCTGGGCTCATTGATAGAGCTTTAAACCACCCTTCATAAAGGGAGAAGGGGAGATAACCGGGCCTGTTAAGAAAAAGCCTAGGGGAAGAACATCAGGGTCCGTAGGATGGTGGACTAGTGAGGAATCTTCATCTACCATCTCAACTGGGACAAGGGATAAGTGTTTAAAAATCATAGAAACATCTGTGAAGAGTCTGGTAGGAAAAGGGACCCACAAACACAAAAAGGTGTTGGGATCATTAGCTCACCTGAAGTGCATCTATACCAATGCACGCGGTATGAGCAACAAACGGGGAGCTTGAAACCATAATGCAGCAGGAAAACTATGGCATAGTGGCCATCACAGAAACGTGGTGGGATACCTCACACGAGTGGAGTGCCGCAGTCAATGGCTACAAGCTCTTCTGCACAAATAAACAGGGAAGGAGAGGTGGTGGGGTGGCCCTGTATGTTAAGGAATGTTATGAAAGCTCAGAAATGGAGAACAGTGATGATGAGGTTGAAAATATTTGGATTAGGTTAAGGGTCAATAAAGATGATATTGCTGTGGGAGTCTGCTACAGACCTCTTAACCAGAGTAGTGAGGTAGATGGATCTTTCTATGAACAGTTGGGAGAAATCTCATGCTCACTGGCCATTGTTCCTGTGGGGGGCTTTAACCCTCCAGGTATCTGCTGGGAACACAACACAGCATAGAGGAAACAATCCAGACGGTTCCTGAAATGTGTGGATGGTAAATTCCTCACACAGCTGGTAAGTGAACCGACCGGGGAAGGTGCCCTGCTGGACCTTCTGTTTATGAACAGAGAAGGTCTAGTGGAAGATGTGGCAGTTGGAGGCCGTCTAGGGACCAGCGATAGTGTAATTATCAAGGTCTCTATTCTTGGCAATGCTAGAAAGAGCGACAGCAAAACGGCCACTTGGGACTTCCAAAAGGCAGACTTTGATCTGTTTGGGAGGTTACTCAATTAAATCCCTTGGGAATTGGTTTTGAAAGGTATAGGAGTCCAGGAAGGCTGGACACTATCTAGGGAGGAAATCGTGAAAGCACAGGAGTAGGCCATTCGTATGGGCCTTAAGACAAGCCAGTGGCATAGAAGACCAGCCTGGCTGAATAGGGACATATTGCTGAAGACCAGGGAAAAAAGAGAGTTTATGGCCTCTAGAAAAGAAGGCAGGCCACTCATAGTGAGTATAAAGATAACATTAGGTTGTTTGGGGAGATTATTAGAAGGTCCAAGGCCCAGTTGGAAATTAATCTGGCTTTGAAAGTAAAGGACTGTAAGAAAAGTTTTTATAAATAAATTAATAACAGAAGAATGAGCAGAGAGAGCCTACATCCCCTGCTAGACCCAGTAACAAAAGACAAGGATAAGGCTGAGGTACTTAATGCCTTCTTTGCCTCTTCATTTGCATCTTCAGAGCACTTAACAACGAATGAAGTTCCCATCCACTGTGTAACTTGCAACTGTGCGTTTCCATCCCGAAATAAACTGTTTGAACATTTAGTCTTTAGTAATAGTAACACCTGTACTGAGGGAAGCCAGTCCCCTAAGCCAAGAGAATGGGACTGGGAGCAAAATGTCCCCCCAAAATTCACAAGGAGATGGTCAGGGACCTCCTACTACATGATGACGTCCCTAAATCTATGGGGTCAGATGGGATACACCCCAGAGTACTAGGTGAACTGGCGGGGGCTCTCGGCAGACCATTCTCCATCATTTATCAACAGTCCTGGCTTACTGGAGAGGTCCCAGCTAATTGGAAGTCAGCAAATATGACACCCATCTGTAAGAAGGGAAGGAAACGTCGATCTGCTTGAGGGCAGAGAGGCTCTCCAGAGGGATGTGGATAGGCTGGATCACTGGGCCAAGGCCAACATCATGAAATTCAGTAAGGTCAAATGTCAGGTCCTGCACTTTGGCCACAACAACCCTCAGCAGCACTACAGGCTTGGGGAGGAGTGGCTGGAGAGCTGCCAGGCAGAGAGGGATTTGGGAATGTTAATAGATGGCTGGTTGAACATGAGCCAGCAGTGTGCCCAGGTGGCCAAGAAGGCCAATGGCATCCTGGCCTGGATCTGGACTGGTGTTGTCAGCAGGACCAGGGAGGTGATCATGCCCCTATACTCAGCTTTGGTGAGGCTGCACCTTGAGTGCTGCGTCCGGTTTTGGGCCTCTCACTACAAGAGGGACATCGAGGTGCTAGAGAGGGTACAGAGTTGGGCTGCCAAGCTGGTAAAGGGCTTAGAACACAAGTCGTGTGAGGAAAGGCTGAGGGATCTGGGGCTGTTTAGCCTAGAGAAGAGGAGATTGAGGGGACACCTCATTGCTCTCTACAATTACCTAAAGGGAGGTTGTAGACAAGTGGGGGTTGGTCTGTTCACCCTAGTGGAGAGTGATAGGATGAGGGAAAATGGATTTAAATTGCACCAGGGGAGGTTCAGGTTAGATACTAGGAAGAATTTCTTTACTGAAAGGGTTGTCAGCTATTGGAACAGGCTGCCCAGGGAGGTGGTTGAGTCACCATCCCTGGAGGTGTTTAAGAGATGGGTGGATGTTGCGTTGGGGGAAATTGTTTAGTCGGTTGATAGGGCTGGGACAAAGGCTGGACTCGATGATCTTCTAGATCTCTTCCAGCTGATACGATTCTATGACTCTATGATCACTATCCGCATTGCCTTCCAAGAGTAACAGTTGCTTCCTTTGATGGGCTACTACCAGGCTAGCTAAAGTAACATGAGATGGAGATCCATTTTAGAGGTTTCAAATTTTACCTGATATTGAGACTCAATTTTCTAAGATGGATTTATTAATTTCTTACCATAGGCAACCCCCTGGAAGTTTAGCATGAGTGTGCCTTAAAGAAAGGCAAGTCAAAGAAAAGAGGAAAAAAAAGGTCAGCCAAAAAAAATTCCTCCCCAACACATTCCCCCTGTGTTCTTCCTTCTGCAGGAACTCCTTTTGTGTTTGCTTGCACCCACTTTTGAGCACTGAACCTGCTTTAGAGTCTGAGGATGCACAGGCTCACTGCCAACTGCAACCAAACTGCTCTGCATTTCCTCAGCTACAGAAAGGTTCAAGTAATTTAAAACCAAATCAAAACAAAAAAAAAGCCCTGTTGTCTCATCAATAAATACAAAGGTTTTTCTTTCAGCAAAAAGTGGTTTTCCTAGCTACAGCAAATCACCGAGACTGCTACATTTAGCATCAACAGAGATCGAAACTGGTAACTGCAGAGTTTTACAGTGCCTTCTTAAAGAAGATTGACACTAGAGACCAAAAAGGCTCTCAGTCACTAAACCTACACAAATGATTTCATTCATGTCAAGGCTCATTTTCAGCATGGGATCACTCAAATATTTCTTTCCTGATAACATTTATGGATAAGAGTAACCTACACACTCCCCTGCTGCCCTGGTCTCATACACTAGGCTGGGCTTTAAGCTGTTGTGTACAAAACAAGTTACTATCTGTAGATGATATATTGCCTTGTTTGCCCTTCAGTCTGCCTGCTCTCTTCCCACATGTATTTCCTTGTTCATCCTCAACCTTTTTTTAAAAAAATCAACCTGACATACTTCAGATTTCTCTCTCACCTAGAAGTCTGCCACACCTGGAATTGCCATCTGTAAGTTGAAACACTACTTCAAGCAAGGAATTGTCACTGATTTTTATCCATGCTCCAGGAAGATTTCAGACATTCTGTGATAATCCTGAGTTGGGTTTTTTTTTTTTTTGTTTGTTTGTTTGTTTGTTTTAAAAAAGGCAATACACTCTTAGAACAACCCAAACTAGGAAAGAGAGAACACAAGGGAAGTTCTACATTATTCTACTTTTTTTCTAAAGGCTGCCAATCCTATTACCATGGATTTGAATTCTGGGCTGTCAGCATCCTTTGGCATGCTGTGTTTTAGAAAGGAACAAAGTGCTAATCACCGCATTTGAACCATCTGGAAAGGGGAGTTCTTTCTGGATGCGTTGAGCCTCGGGGCTGGAGGGGCATCAGTATGTGCTGCTGTCAGCAGTTCTGTATGCGGGGGTGTAAAATTCATTTTTCTCTGAGACAAAGACTGAGATATTCAGCTCTGTAAGTGAATTTCATGATGTAACCGATTACAACTTCAAGAGGAGTCTTACTCAATTAAAGCCAGTAGTATTAGCTTCAAGTGAAGAGATCAGACAGAGGTCCCCAAGCAATTACATGAACCAAAGTCACCCTTACAGCAGCTTCTGTAATAAAACCAGGACTCTACTTCATACTATTTTATTCTCAAGAGAGATTTCCTAACTAGGTTTCAAAAGGAATTCATCTTTTTCAATTCACAACCCCATATTAAGAAAACCAGTCCGTAGGTCACAGAGGCAATTACCTCCATTTCGCCTAAATCTCCTTCCCTAACACGAAAGTGCTTAAGTTTTCTTCAAGTTAATAAAGTTACTTACCAAAAAAAACCCACCCCGTGAAACAGTTATTTGTATATAGTTTGATGAATGTAATGGATCCCAAAATGCTGCTTTGCAGAAAAATTTGTTAAAACTTATTTAAAAACCCTCACCTCTTTTTATTCCTCCAATGAGAGAAGAAGCAGTAGGAGAGAGTGATGTCTTAGGTGACTACTCACCATTGCAACTCAATATTTGGTTTATGTTGATAGACAGATAACTGCTTGATTTTCTTTGCCACCAAAATGCCTACCAGAATATTTATTAGAACAGTCATAAAAGGAAAACTGGAGGACCCAAAGAAGCACAAATCAGAGCTATTTGAAAGATCTACAGAATGGTTTTGTTTAACTTACATTTTCAAACTATGCCAAAGAGTTTCTTCCCTCCTAGAAAGCTGTTTTATGAAAGAAACTTTTTCTGCAGTTTAACATGAGCCTAAGGAATGATTATAACTTAACAGGACATAAAAAAAATTACCTCAGATATGGTTCAGGTAATCTTCATCAAAGATGTAGGCATGGAATGGAAAAAGGGTTTCCAAATGCCTTAGGAAAAGTTCCTACAAGTAGTGCTGAAAGGTCAGAAATTCCCCTCTGGATTCTTTCTCTGTCTTTCTGTTCAGTGGCATTTAGTACCTTCAGCAGTGGTCTAATGAAGTCCTTCAGCAGTTTTACAGTTTAACATCCTGCCGTGAATTCAGTCTGCTGTGTGCGGACTTTTACCTTATTCTCTGTAACGGATTTATGCTAAGTTTGCTGCCTTGTCTGCAGTCATAATCTGTACTTTGTTGCCAAATTTTACAGTCATCATCAACTTAACCATGCACTTAATTTCAACCACTTATCCAAATATAAATCACAAACATATAACTGCATGTGATGTTAATTAATGTTTCTCTTAGCATATACTTTAACTGTTTGCCTAACTTGTTGCACAGTGATGCAAACCCATCACTCATCTCTTTGCTGCAAGGGAACGAGGGGATAAACCAAGCAACAAACCCTTTACAAGCTCACATTAGAGCTGTCGTGTGGAACAGTAGAGGAATTAAAGGCAAAATTTCAGTTCTACTTACAACAAATTTAAAACTCCCTCTGGTCAGAAAAATCACCTTTTTCTTATAAAGCAGAACTATAAACAAGAATAAAAAAGCGAAATCCTCATAGAAATTTATTACTGATGTAACTACTGAAATACTGGTAAAAGTCTAGTTCTCGCAGAGGCATCCAGAAAACTGAAATGACACAATAGCTTAATATCAAAAGCTATTTTCTCCTTTAACAGTAATGCAGTGAAAGTGCCTTTCCATAGCCTTTTACACACAATTCACAGTACGGCAAACCCATGGCTAGTGGCTGTGATATTAATTCAGAAAAATCTATAAAACAGATTTGAAGGAAATGCAACATTTCATCCAGAAATCAAAACCTTGGGTATGTACTGGGGAGAGAGAAGCAAGGAACATGTGCTGAACTGTAGAACTCGCGTCTTGATCTCCTGTGCTTACACGATGTCTGGCATATGGACCCAAACAACAGAGCTTCTGAAGCATTAATGTGCTAAATAGTAAAAGAAGGAATCAAATGCTTCCAGGATCAATCTCTGCATTTAAAGAATCTTTTTAAGAGCTATGGTTAAAGCAGCAAAAATTAGATGAATAGCACGAAGAGTCTGACTCACTCCTGAAGCTTATATTTTCAAAGTGTCATAGCTACTAGCTGATGGCATGGTGATAAGGGATGAGCACAAACACCCATAAGGTAAGGCTGAAAATTGGTCTAAACATACCAGGGGCAAATACCATTCCGAAATTAAATGCAGCTTCAAATTATCTGCTATTTTATAAGCACAATGTGCAGAAACACAGCAAGGGCGCACTGCAGTGATGGTTCAAAAAACACAAAGCAAATCAGCGTCCATTTTCTGGGTAAACTAAAGGGGAAGAGAGAAAAGTGAACTTGCTGGAGTAAGTATAGACATTTTTAATCGGCACTAATGCTCTTGCTAGGGATCAGCAGCAGTTTTATTAAGGCAAACTCTAAGCAATGTCAGCTGAAAGCATCACTGTCTCACGAGTCACCTTTCCACCGAGAGGACACCAGAGGAGCATCTGAAGTCAAGAACACACATTCTGGCAAAGAGCTAGGCCCAAGTACTTCATGCTGCGAGAATTTTCTCCTGCTAATGCAGATGCCAGGCATTGGCAAGTGCACCTTTTCGTCTCACAGTCCCCACTGGGAAAGTAAGGGGATTGTTCAGTAGCAAGTTTCTCTTGCTATCAAATCTTCCTGCTCTTTAAAACCACTGCAATGTTAATTTCTGAGGTCAAGCTCCAAGGAACTGTTTGGTACTTGGTTTCAGCAAGGAAGTAATTTCTTCTGTGTGCTAATGATGAGGAAAGAGAAGAGCCGGCTCACCCACAGATCTAATCAATCACCTGCAGTAATCAACTTCAAACATCTCTAAATGTTAAAAGCAAGTGCTGTCTGTATTCTAGGCATAACCATTCAATGTCTGTAAGAACCCAACTGCAAAGCAGCAAATGGCACTTCAGATGGTATTTTTGGCCACAATAGCAAGCATCACTTCAGACTTCTCACTGTAAGCAAAATCTCTCCCTTACTATAGGTAGGACAAACTTGGTGCTGTCACTAAAGCAGCAGCAATGGGAGCGCCGTCCTTTTTGCTCTGCAGATAAAAACCAGCGTTTCCTATTCTAAGCTTGCAACTACAAATACTCACTTCTAAGACGTAATAACAGGGACCAGGGAATGCTGCAGCATTCGGCCATCGTGCACCAAGTGACTACTCAAAGAAATGTGCCTGTAACCAACTCTCCTCCAGGCTCTCCAGGCCAGCAACAGGGGCAGAGGAAGAGGTGGCTTTAAGAGGAGTATATGACAAAATCCAAACAACCCAGCTTTGCATAAGCTGAGACCTCTTCTAGTCCTGCATAAGCTGAGACCTCTTCTAGTCCTGCACTTCTGGAACAGTGTGGGTGTGCACATGGAGTCCTCTAGGCCACTTATTGCTTCAAGTCTTACAGAAAGATGAATGCCAAATAAATCATTATATCCCCAAATGCTTTAGATAATTTCCAACATTATTTTTGACATTGTCAGGTTATGTAATGACATGTTACACTGACAGATTATGCAAACATTTACTGTTACTTTTTTGAGCAAGCACAACTCATTAATTAGTGATGCATCAAAACAAAAATAACTGACAGAAGCCTCCTGCCTCTTCCCACTGTTACTGTGACCTTTCCCTATAGACGTACCACTTCCACTTATAGGTAGTTCAGAAAATACGTGAACAAGGGATGCAAGAAGAATTGTTGTCCTAGTGACATATTGAGTCCTAAATAAGGGAAGAGGTTGTACAGCTATAACCAGAAGAGGTGGGTGCTTTAACCCAGCCATTTCTAAGAAGACAGGAATAGTCTAACAGTGGGAGTACTAGATTGTACCACACACTCTGCGAGTACTAAACAAAAAGCCTACTATGTTATAGGAAATGTTGAGGCATGCTTACACAACTCGGAGTAATTAGGCACAAATAACTCTTGTAAATTGACTAAAACATTCATCGCAGTTTCTCCTATTCAGCTAGTCAGTATTTGCTGTGGTACAATGAGTAATGCCCATGTAAGACAGGGTCATGCTGCCCACTCCAGCACCTTCCCCACTGTTCTCTCCCTCCACCCTCCCATCCCCTGCCATGTCTGCCTCTGTTTATTTCAAAAATTTCTGCAAGTTTTGCCTTTGTTTTAAAACGCAGAGAGGAAAAGAAAATAAACATCTGCACCAAATCCAACGGCTTGCCGGAGCAAAGGAAGGGTTAGTTGCAGAGAGTTGCCATGAGTCCTTTTAACGTGCTACAGCTTCCAGAGCTGTTACGTTCTGCAGAAGCAGAGCTATTACTTAGGCACCTGTGTAGGACTACGCTGTTAAAGAATGCTAGATGCCAGGTGAAACTCTGCTCTCAGTTAAATCAGCATTCCCCAGCAAGCAACATGGGTCACACTAGTCTAAGTGAGGCTACAGTTTAGGTCTTTTCAAAGGAAGCAGGCTAAAGAACTGCAGTTAGGTAATTAAAAGAATATTTTTCAAGCATTTGGCATCAAAAGTGAGGAAACAGAGGTAGACTGTGTATTGCCAAAGCCAGTCAAGTCTCCATGGGTAATAGCAGGTTTATGCATTCAGTGCTGAAGCAGACATTTAGTGGGATCCTGAGCATCCTGGATGCATTCAGTTTTTCCCTGATGCAGTTTGGTTCAAATGCAGGTTTTTTTCCATATCCCATTTTCATGAATCTACCTATTGATAAGAATAACTCTTGTAAGACCCAAATTGTACTTCATTCAGAGTTACAGAGGGTTCAGTCTATCTTTTTAAAATTAACATGTAAAAAATCATTAACAAACATGACCTTTTTTAACACACTAAAAAAAAGAATGCTTTCATGTCAAGATATCTGAACTTTGTATGTGCTGCAGGGATTCAAAACTCAGTGTTTTATTAATGAGAAACCCCAGGGCAAAGGGGATTTTTTAACAGATTTATATCCATCAAGACTTCTTTTTGGTTTTTTTTAATATACAAATGCATCAATGCACTTCCAAAAGTGTAGACAAGATTTTTTGACATAAAGGACATGCTACCAATTTGACAAAAGCCTTTGCTGGCACTCAGTTATGAATCTTTTCTTTGATGCTGCATTGTCTGTTTTATGCATCCAGTAAGCATTAATTTGACCAAGGTAATCAGGATTAAAAAAACAGAAAACAAAAGACATAAGGTAAAGACATTTTAAAAGCTACCATCAACAAATTATAATTTGGCCTTTGGCAGGACACTGACTACTCAGCAGTGGTTGATTGCCTAAATGGATGAATTAATTTTAAAGGCAGTCACCTTTCCACATACCTCAGTATAAAATAAAGCCTATTACTTATCCATTACCAATACCACTGGCACATGCATTTAGAATTACTCCTCATTTATCGACACTGCTATCTGTGTTTTAGATCAAATATTCTATCACCTGCTGTTATTTTGATTAATTAAAACGACCTCAGGAAAACAGACTATCCACAAATACTTAATGCTATCCCACTGATCTCTGAAAAACGGATGTAAAGTAACTGCTTGATCTATCAAAAGGAGGTATCAACTTCATTAACATCATCTTTCAACAATACTGCCTGAAATTCTGTAAAAGCTTTCAGTGCCATTTCTTAACTATTCTGAATTGAAAGGTTTATATTTATTATCCTTTCCCAGCTTGGGTCTACAGACTTAACACTTTAAAATTTAAACACATAAAAAGCATTTTTTGTTTAATCTTGAGTGCCTTGATGCCTCCCTTTAAACCTCCTGGAGTTCAGAGAACTCCTGATCCTGCAGCATGCTGCTTAGGCAAAGCTCCAGGAGCCCAGCAGCATCACACTTAGTGCGCAACACACAAAAATAGCTCCACAGAAAGTGAAAGATCACTGTTGTGTACAGAGAATTGTTACACATCTTGGACTAGGTTAATGCAGAGGAAGGCAGGAATGCTACAAGCATCCTACAGGCCATGATGGAAAAAGCTGCTTTTTTGGAAAAGCCTGGAAGCACCATCAGTGAGAGGAAAGCAGAGGACAACCTCTCTCTAAAATAATGATCAAAATGAACTATCTAGCTCCTACAGAACATGTTTCATCTTGGAATCTCAGTGGGGCATCAGTGGTAAGAAATGCAGAGGAGAGGAGCTGAAGCACCTCTTGAACCAGTGTGAGAAAGCCTCTGTTGATGTAAGGGATAAAGAGAAGTCAGGGGATAGAAGCAGAAAGAAGAACATGCTCAGATTGATGAGTTAGAGATGCAGGTCTGGGAGAACCTTTGTGGGTGGGTAAAAGGCCAGAAGAGAAAAAACACAGCGTGGACATGAAACGCTGGCATCACTTTCAAGATTATCGCCCCTCGTGCTACACCTATTTGCTGTTATTAGCTTAAGCCAGCAAGAGCAAACAATGAAGAGAAATTTCTTACAGGGAAACCACTCAGTGGCATTGCCCATCCCATGTACTGTGTGTAGCAAGAGCCATATAAAAACACAGTACAGCATGCAATTTTATAACCAAACTGTAATGTCGCTCATTTGCATGTGTGAGCTAACTTAAAACCACACAATTCATCAAATCTGGTATCTGATGTCTTAACAATGCAACATTTTCTTAGAATAGAAGCCTGTCTGGTATGTACATATGCTCTTTTTTTTTTTTTTTTTTTAAAATGATCCCTCATTTTATTTCTTTTTCCCCTTATCTGCAACAGAAAGACAGACCATTATGAACAGGAATCACAAAATCTCATTGACAACCTGTAATGTCAAAAGGTCTGAGGCCAAACAAACTGTACGGCGAAACTACCAGATAACAGCTAGTTAGCATTTTTATGCATAGTTTGAAATATTACTGTGAATTTGCCCTTCAAGCCAGAGAGGTCTCAGGTGGGTGGCAGAAGCGCTCTCTGCAATCCACTGTTGTTAACGCTTCCTTCAAGACTGAACTTTTTATTTCTTGAAGAAAATAAACAAGCAGGAAGCATGATTGTAACATGAGGAAGCAAGACTGCAATAACAAATCTTGGGCACTTCTATTTCTGCACTAGGTAGAACAGAAGCTTTTCTTAGCTGGTGGTTCTAGTTCCAAAAAATGAAACAGCACTGCCCTCTTCTGTAATCCCAGAAAGCTGTATCCTTCTGCTATCTCGAACGCCTGTACGGAAAGGCAGGTAGTTACATACTAGAGGACGCTGACATTGACGTCCTGAACTTGCCCCAAATATTCAACAAAAGGTACTAGTTCAATTTTCCATAATTCTCATGCCTGTATCAGTCCTGAAGAGTGTGATAAAGATCTAGCCTCCAAGAGAACAAATAAGGAATATATACAACATAATTTATTAATTATCAGTTTGTATGTGAGAGATTCACATCCATTTCTGTGTTTATTAAAAAGCTTTCAGAATTCTCTAACCCTCATTGAAATGTCACCTTATCATATCCTTACCCAAGACCTTCCGATTTTTCATTCTTGTTCAACTTCAGTCTGCTTTGGGTCCATGCCTGCAAACTACCATGGTTTGATGTGCCCTGGCCACAGTACATGAGGAGGGTGTGTCAGAGCACAGAGCGCAGGACTTACCCAAATGAAGTAAAAACAACAGTTCATGGTTCAGTTGCACTTGTAGCTTTTAAGTTCTTCCAGCATCCCTCTATTTGTTCCAGCTGCTGCAACTTGAACCTGCTGACTTGCCTTTTATATCTTCCAGAGCCTTTCCTAGGACCTTTTCCACACAGTAACCTCTCTGGGCACCCACTCTTGCTTTAAGCTTCACTTCTCCTGGAAGCAAAAAAGTGAGTTCAGCAAACTGAAGTCTCCTTCATGTAAGTTGTTTAAAATAGACTTGAAATCCAAAAAAGTTTTTTATTTGTTGAAAGCAGGCAGCAGCAGCTGCCTTTAACTATGTAGGTTGAAACTCTGGATTGCGGATTTCCCTGCAGTGCCAAGGCTGGTTATTTCTTGAGGAGCAAACTGACCTACTTGTGTATTTGAAAAGAATAGATCTTACAGATCTTTTTCTTACAAAGCTAATAAGCTCACCTTTTTCCTTTCATTGCCTCTTACGCTGCTGGACAGGGTATGCGTGTGAGAAGCAGCAGCAGCATTGTGCTAAATGATTAATAAATGGTTGAATATGAAAAGGCAAGAGAAAGTAAACTTTGGAGCTGCCCAGAAAGTGGAAAGTGTTCCTCCCACTCATGATTATCCCCTGTGGTGAAAAGGTACAAGGCAGCACACTGCTGAATTGTACACAAATATAGATATCCTGCAGAATGTGTACAAGTTTCTTAATCTGCTCACTTGCCCTCTCAAGGTATTCTTTGTATAACAGTAGTGCAGAGAAGAGAAATCTCTATCAATGTTTAAGAGTTGCCAGGCCAAGATAGGGAAACCATGTGAATGATGAGTTCCTTATACATAAAAATATAAAGGCTCACAGATTTCTTTTCCCAGGTTGAATAAACACACTGGGACTGCAAGAGTCTCTGTTAAGAGACATTCCTCATCTAGTGCAGCTCTACAAGCCAGAGCTGATTTATGCTAGAGGGAAGATAAACATATCAGTATGTTTTGAAAGCCGAGGCAGGGCCCTTACACTCTAACTGCTTTGAACTACTCTAAGATTTTTTATTTCATTTCAGTCTACAACACTGATATATAGAGACACTGAAAGTATAATGCAAATATAATTATCTAGGTGTCAGCTTGATTCAGTGGGGTATGAGTGGCTCAGTTTCAGTCATTACTGATGATGAAGGCGCAGATAATGTAATTTTTAAGAAAACAACTGACTTCTTATGTTTGAAACACCATAATTGCATATTTAGCACAGCATCAGGTACATTCATGCCCCCATTAAGCAAAGCATCTCAAACTAGTGGCATTGGGGAAGGGATCAAAATGTTGAACACTATACCGGGACTAGGAAAATTGAAATATGAGATAAATAACGCTCAGGAAAGTAAAAACGGAAGAGGAGTAGAGTTGGAACAACATGTGAACGGTTGCCACCGTGTGGTACCTGCAAAGGCAGGGAATGAAGTCACAGAACGCCATTGGAACAGACCTTCAGAGATCGTCTAGACCAACGCTAAAGGAGGATCGCCTAGAGCACAGTCAATAACTCAGGAAGATCCTTCCATCCCTACACAAGGTGATGGAAGCTTAATAAAAGCAATGCCTCTCTCACTGGTCAAGCACAAAGAGTTCTTTTCTCCACTTCTAGTAAATGCAGAATCACAGTAAATGGACACATCACAGCATCAACACACACAGGCCCGCACATTTTAGCACGATGCCATGTCCAAGCTGATGAACCTCACCAAAATCATACTAACACTCAAAGAAAAAAAACCCAGTATGGTAAAGAACTTTCCAACCCTATTTAAACATAAGAAAGACAACATATCTGCTGCAATGTGTAAGAATCATAGAATGGTTAAGGTTGGAAGGGACCTTGAAGATCATCTAGTTCCAACCCCTCCACTGTGGGCAGGGACACTTCTCTCCCACTAGCTCAAGCTGCTCAAGAAAAAATGATTAGCCATCAAGTGTAAATTTGTTGGATTAATTGTGTGACTGCTATTAAAATCTGCACTGTTATTTTGGCTAAATTCCTTCTCATACTCACTTTGACAGCACACTGTTAAAGCCATTTTTCCTGGCTGTTAGCATAATACGACAAGATGAGGACAGGGTAATGATGCAGTAGACATTTCCTCTGCAACCAGGGCTGCAGTTGATTTCAAGAGATAACACAAGGCAGCTGCTCGCAGGCACCTCAGAACTGCTTCATTTAGGGCACAGGGTGAGCTCATAGCACAGTCGTTACTGAGGGAGGGTGAGCTATGCATCTCAGATTCCCCCAATACAAACCAACAGCACCTCTGTGGCTCATTTCCTCCATCTTTTTATGAAATTGTGTCAGAAATTATTCCCTAGATATCCCGCTCTATCACTAGGGGCCAGGAAGGGCTGGACAAATTTCTTCCTGTGCAAAAATATAATCCCAGTAAACTCAACTACTGCTCCATCTCTGGGCAAGTATTGCAGCTCAGATGGGTTTTAGCAAAGCGTAGTTTTTGTCGTGCCAGAATGGCACCAATCTGTGGCTAAATAAGTGGTTATAGTTGTCTGTGTGCCAACACTGTGGCTCAAATGAGCATCTGATGGTCTGGATGAATCACAAATCTTCACATTTAAACCTAGGCCAGCATTTGCTATAACTTCAAATAATATAAACAGCTGTAATGAGGAAGCTGGCAAACGCACAGAGCATCATTCCCACATAAAACACAGAGCAGGTTTGAATTTCCCACCTGAAGAAGAAATGTGTGTAAATTAAAATGAGCCCTTCTGCTGCAGTGTTGGCCAATTCATTAGACAAACAACATGTTGTCAGTCATATTTGCAGTGTGTAAGTAGCTTTCATGGCGATTTTACCGTGCTGTAGAGAGCACATGATAAATCACTAAACAAACAAGTTCCATTCCCCAAGGAAGTTACAGAACAAGCAGAGACAAAGGCAAAGTGACTCAGAGGATATCAAGAAGTGGCCCTTTAGAAAATGAGCCTGTTTAAACTGTAATTAACCACATGCTTCACTTTAGCATAATATTAAACCCCAGTAAAGTGTATGAAGAAACCTTTAACTATATGACGTGACTGGAATCACTTTATCTGTGTGTTTCAATAAAACACTGTTTCATGAAAACGGAGAGATTTTACAGGGACTATAGATGTTAACATTTTGATAGGTTCAGGCCAAACTTCCTTCTAGATAGACTTGATAGATAGACTTGATATTTTTGATTCCAATAGACTTGATATTTTTGATTCAAAGAAACCCAGATAGTTTCATGTCATTACTTAAAAAAGAATAGCTTTGGGTTTGTTGTAGTCTGAAATAGAAATAAAACTGGAAAACATGAAAGATGTTGCAAACCAGAACTGTTATTTCTCCTGCCAACTATGATATCAAAGACTGACAGCCAAGTATCACAAATCACTGAGTAGCTTCACATCTTCTCTAAACCCTTATTGCACCTTTCTACTGACAAATATTGCCTCTGATTCAGGCATGCACTTAAATGTGTTCTTTTGAAGTCAGTGTCACAGAGCTGAACTCCACTGGGAAGATGCAAACAGCTGGTTGGAGAAGTGCAAAGGGTAGTCACCGGGGGCTGCCGAGGCAGGAAAAAGAAGATGGCTGTCGCGGGTTAGGGCTGGGCCAGCCACTAACGCAGACAGACGCTCTCTAACCCCCTCTTCCCCCCCCCAAACAGGAAGAGAAAAGGGAATGAGGCAGAGAGACTTACGGGTGAGAGAAGGAAAAAAAAACCCGAACTAGAACAGCTTTAATGAAAGTAATTGGAATAATGGTAAAAAGATAAAAGTAAAGAACTATATACAACTATAGATAATAGCCCGATATCAAACCCGACTCCCTCCCCCGATAGAAATCCCCACTGGTGCTGCAGAGCAGGAGGCACTGGGGAAACCCCAGGCTCAGCGGCGGCGGGAGCTGGATACAAGGAGCTGGATTCGGGAACTCAGGATCCGGATCAAAATCAGGAGGTCAGATGGAGTCCTCTCTGGACACCGGCCATTGCAGAAAGGAAGGGCGAAAAGGCCGAAAAGGGCAAAAGGGGCAAAAGGGCCGAAAAGGGGAAAAAAAAGGGACGAAACTCTCGTGATCACTCAATTTATACTAAATATGACGTATATGGGATGGAATACTCTCGTTGGTCACCTGTCCTGTCTGTTACCCCCCCGGAGGTGCCACCTTTTACTTCCTTGTGCCCCCCTCTTACTACCCAGCACCCCCAGCGTGGCACACAAGAGCCAGCAGTGGCCTTGGTCACTATAGGAATAAGTATAAGCAAGAGCCTTTCTACATACCAGTCCCAGGCAGTGACTGTAAACATCAGGTGTTATCACTACCAGTAGCACACACTGTCTGTAAAAACATGCTGCTGACTTCAGAACGTGCAACCTTTTAGAAGACACTAAACTGGAAAGTAAAATTCACTAAACAGGACTGGGTTTTTAGCTAAACCCAGGACAATGGCAAAACGCCTTTGCCAGCCAGATGATCTAAGTTCCCCCTCACAGAGGACTATGTAGAAATAGTACGTCAGGAATCCACAGACTTAACAACAGATTTCTTGCACAGGACTAAGGTGCCTACAGTGGTTTCGAAGCATTAGACATGTTGGCGTTGCCCTGGGAATCCTGTTCTCAGCTGGTTTCAATATATTCTTACATCTAAGTACATGGCCAATTATTTTACTGGTTTGAGGGTCTTTGCTCCACTTGATATTTATTGTCACGTAAACTTCTCACATACGCCTGCATATCTCTTAGCACCGACTCTGATATGAAAGCTGCCTTGGCATGCTCTGGCCATGCCAATGTTATCCAGCATGCAGTACAAACATGCGCTACAAATACTGTATTTTACAGGCAGTTTTTGCCAAAATACAGTTCTAAGGTTCAAAAGGAGAATCAAGATTTTTTTTAAACTAGAGTGATTAAGGCAGGCACTATTCCAATTTAAATTCTATACCTTGTACAGGACAGGAATGTAAACCCTAATGTTTAGGTTTTTAGATGAGTAGATCTTTTTTAAATTATGCTGGTTGCTTTGATGTAAAGTTGCGCTGCCCATGTCCAGGTATTCTCATTTTTAAAGCTCAGCAGGAAAGATTCTGTCAATATTAAGTGCTGTAATTTCTTTCTTGAAAGAAGTTCATACTCTCTGAATCCCTGGTGAAGAGGTTACCGCCACAGCAGAATAGCATGAGATTGCACTACTCTAGGAAGAGAGACGTACAAATATAGATATAGGTGTTTGGAGATAGGTTACACACTGAGGAAATGGTGAGCATTAATGCATACCATCAGCAGCTGCTAAAATTCTTACCATAGACTCAAGTTAAGAACACTGGCAGTTTTGATGTACAATTTACACCACTTGAATCTACTTGAGTAATTCTGTACGGTCAGGTCTGCTTGCAGCAAAACCAGCTTTTTAAACATTCCCAATACAAGGCAAGCCTTTCACTTTTTTTATAACAAGAAAACATGCTGTTGCTAAGGTGGATTTTGTGTAGGGAGAGACACTTTGAGAAGAAAAGCTGCTCTCCTACAGCAGCCCCTGGACTTCTTTAGAGATCTGCAAATACTCCACGACTGGCTTGAAGAACTCCTCATTGAGCTATTGCTTCAAATAACTGAGTTCCTCCATACATATAATTTTTCATGGCTCTGTATATTTTATCCCATATTCACTTCTCACTATGTATTCAAAGAAGCCATAAACAAAGGTGACCTTAGCAGGGAAGCCTGATAACTGCACAGTTAATGTGATCTTTCTCGCCCATGTTGTGCCTTTTATTTCACATAAGTAAAATGTGTTCTCCAAAAACCTATTTTTCAAAGTGCAAATTCACCAGTGAGGGACTCAGGTCTTTGTGTGTGCTCTGCACTCACACCAAGTGAAGTCACTTGTAGTGTCAGATTTTAGTCATATTCCTCATTTGGACTCTTCCCCAGGCATCTCTCTAATTGCAGGTGATGCACAGATCGGTCACCGCTGATGGGCACAAAGCCCCACCGCAGGGCTTTTCAGCACTTTCCTGGAGCTTTAATTCTTAACTGGCACATCCACAGGAGCTGTATATAAAACCTTCTGCTGAGTTCCTTTATGCGTTCTTTATATTATGCTAAATAGAGCAGAGATCAGAATTATACGAAAACAAAAGATTATTTTCTATTTCACTACACGCTTCCAAGGCAGTAGATGCAAGTGGCAAAGGTAGTATCCAGAAAAATACGAAAAGACATTCTCAAATGGAAGAAATCGGGTAAGCACAAGCTATCATCAAGAAATGTCAACAAAAAATGACATATCACAGGCTGCAATAGCTGTACTCTATCCCTAAAATCAAAAGAAATTATAAAATTCAGTGCTTTCAATAATCAAAACTGAATCCTGGTTGAGGGTGGCGTGTGTGTTTGGTGAGTTGTGGGGTTTTTTGGTTCTGTACAAAACCACAGCTAAACAGAGGATTGCAGTAAGCTTATAAAATTGCTAATCATAAAACCCTAAGACAAATGTTTCAGAAGTTCATAATTTTACCCTTTTTCACAGACTTCAGAACTGACTGATTTTATGAAAGACATCAAAACACTGCATCAATAGCTACCAAAATTGCTCCTACAGGAATAATTTTTAAATTGCTTTCCAAAATTGTTGGCTATAGGTAAAAGACTAAGAAGCATCAAACAAACAAGTAAGCAAACAGTAGTGCATCACCTGTAATCAAAGCCACTAAAGCACAGTTTCTCTATACACTTCAATTGCTCCTCCTAAGAGCAGTGGCTCTCACCATCCTTTTCACATTATTTTTGTTTGAAGACGATCTCTGCTTGCCTGAAGTAGGCAATACTGAAATGCTCTTAAAATGCAAAGTACCTTCTTTTTTTAAAAAGAGTAAGTTCATGAGAGTATTACATTCCAACATGTCACTTGATTATAAAACAAATCTGCCCATTAGCAGGAGGTTTTCTGTGGGCTTTATTTTTGTGCTCACTTGAGCAAATTCCAAGCACTCCCTGTCAGACTCATGAACCTGTGGGGCACTTTGGTTATTTTCCATCCAGTTATCTTCATTCTTTTGCACTGATGAGCTGTAAATCCTATATGAATGCCTAAGTCAGTTTGGCTGTCTCTGATGGGCTGGGTCACAAGCAAAAAGCAAACAGAGGGCCAGATATCCTCTGGCACTTTTCACTTGACTGCAATTAGATCGACATCTTTCATTACTGGGTGGGCAGTGGCCAACCAGTTGCTGGGTGAACAGTCACCGTGATTGACATAATCTGTCTTATTCTTGTGAAAAAATATTTTGGAAAAAAACCCCAAGTAATGGCTCTGGATTGTAATTATCTTGACTGTCTGCCTGAAGACAACACAAAGATACAATCTGCTTTATTTTTGCTCCTTTCCATCAAAATTACATGAAGGATTCCCTTACCTTGAAAAGTGATTAGGATCTCTTTGGAAAGGATCCAAATTCAATGCACCTTTCAAGATGGGAAACTTTTCTGTAAGAGTTCAATGGGAAAAGATGGTCCTCCTTCCCCTCTACTCTGCCCAGGTGAGACCCCATCTGGAATACTGTGTCCAGTTCTGGGCCCCTCAGTTCAAGAAAGACAGGGAACTGCTGGAGAGAGTCCAGCACAGGGCAACTAGGATGATTAAGGGAGTGGAGCATCTCCCTTATGAGAAAAGACTGAGGGAGCTGGGGCTCTTTAGTTTGGAGAAGAGGAGGCTGAGGGGTGACCTCATTAATGTTTACAAATATATCAAGGGGGAGTGTCACGAGGATGGAGCCAGGCTCTTCTTGGTGACAACCACTGATAGGACAAGGGGTAATGGGCTGAAACTGGAACATAAGAGGTTCCGCTTAAACTTGAGAAGAAACTTCTTCTCAGTGAGGGTGACGGAGCCCTGGAACAGGCTGCCCAGAGAGGCTGTGGAGTCTCCTTCTCTGGAGACATTCAAGACCTGCCTGGACACGTTCCTGTGTGGCATAGTCTAGGCATTCCTGCTCTGGCAGGGGGATTGGACTTGATGATCTTTCGAGGTCCCTTCCAATCCCTAATATTCTATGATTCTATGATTCTATGATTTTAAAAATCATTACATCTTGAAAGCTTCTCAAAGTTTCTCACTGGCATCAATCAGGTATTTTGAAAGCCCACAACCAAACAATTAATTGTGCAGGCCAGAAGTGATCACAGGATTCTAATGTTACACCAGGTACTCATCCAGAGAGATGGAGAGATTTATTTTTGTTTTAAAGGAAGCAAACCTCAGACTACATTTTCTGCACGGTTTTCATCATCATCCAGACTGCAGTTCTGATTGCTGAATGGCAATGCCTACCTAGTTACTCTGTAAATGAGTATATTTGTGTAAACTAGTATATTTGTATACTTCGTAAAAATATATGCCTAAAAAATACAGAACAGCAAAACCTGATTAGAATATTTCTTAATACGATGGAAAACAGAGTCCTCTAGTGGTCTCTGCCTGCCATAACAAGTGGTCTCAACATGACCCCACAAGAAACAAATCTTAGTCCAAAGCCAACAATAACCAGAGCAAATCGCCCTCATGGATGTCTCAGGCAATCTCCGGAGTTTTCTACACTTAATCTGCAGAAAAATCTTCAAATGTTGCCACTCACTACATGTACATTAGAAAGATCTTAGGCAGCTCTTTCAGAGTAAGCGTTTCTCGACCACATATGTGATGCTACTGTACCATACATGAACCGTGCTGATAGAACAAGCATTTGTTAGATACATGTCCTAGGACTTTATAAGCATACAGTGAACTGTGCTGATGTAATGAGTGCTATAAATACATATTGTTTCTGAAGTAAGTAACAGGATTTAAAAAGTATGAAGAATTCGAAAATTATGTGCAGCAGTACTCAATCTTTCAGTAATGAAGGACAGATTCAAAGGTACTTGAGACAAAGGCTTTGTGTCTGACAAGAGAAAATATATAAAATAGAATGAAATGGTCCAAGTGACCGGCCTGGAGGCAAACTTTGCAGGTCAGGACTACTATTGACTGGGAGAAACTTCATGTGTTTGGGTCGGAGGGAAGAGTACTGCAGAACTGGGGATGTGAAATTGTGAGCAACAGAAGTATTTTAGATGTGGAAACTGCAGGCTGTATGTAAGATATATCAGCTCAGACTTTGGAAAAGACTTTCCAGAGCAGGATCACAGATACAGAAGCTGAGTAGGGAAATAAGTAAAGAAAATTACTTATATAAACTTCCCAAGAACACCAAGGGAAGGATGAGGAAGCTTTGCCAAAGTACATATTAAAGAAGCTACTGAAAACGCACCAGGAAAGTGATGAAAAAAAATGGAATATGAGGGAGAGGAAACAAGACAGAGGGTACAGGTGTGCTGGCAGTGAGGCTTGCTTGCTGCCCATGCCAAGTTACAAGATTATTGGTCTTCACAAAAAGCTAATATGAAGAATTTGGCACAGCAGAAACGTGAAATAGGTATGTATATGTGGGTGCCACTTTTGCAGCTGTTTTTATTCAAAGCAAAAAATCATTTATACACACAAAAAGTATAAAAAAATGTTCCTGCCTTCACCTTGTAGCAATCCTGAATAACATCTCATGATTGCAATAAATTCATAAACCAAAGTTTTGTAAAATAATCAACTCATTCTCTGTAGATGTTAACATTTCTTAGCAGTATCGATAAATATGCAAATGGCGACACAGTATTCATAAATCATAGGATGTATATCCTAGCATCTGCTTTATACATTCCTGGATCTTAAGCAATCCTTTGGCAAAGCTACATAACCAGTCATAAAAATCCGGCAAACAGCAGTTTCTAAGAAAGATTTGTGTGGTCTTTGTACCAGACAGTTCCTAGCAATGTCATTAAAGGCTTATCTCAGGAAAGCACTTGGAAAAATCTGTTCTCCCTTTAAAGAAGGACCTCATCAGTCAGAGCTATAGGAGTCATCTGTCATGACCATCAGCTTCCCTCTCTCTCCAGCATACTTCTGCAGAGTTAGAGCATGAGAAGATAAGTTCCATATGCAAAAATTCAAGGGTTGAACATTGCCTGGCTGTATTTCTAGATAGTGTCTTCAAATCTCTACCCCTACATCTGATTTTTCTTCTCAGTACTGGCATGACTTTTATCAGTTTTACTGCTTGTAGTTCATACACCTATAAAAAAAAAAGTATTGCTGAACTTAGTGAAAGACATAATAAAAAGTTTGCAAAGATTCTATCTTTCATACAGTGAGGGAAATTATTTCCTTTGAACATGTTGTCAGCCTCAAACAGGGCAATAGATTAGTGCCGAGTGCTCAAACCAGCATTTTGTTTCCTATTTTGGCACGCGCAAGAAAATTCCAAAACATTGAAAGCTGCCGTGTCTAAATCAGTGCAGAGCTGCAAACCCAACAAGCTTGGGGAGATACAACTTGGGAGGTAATTTAAGTCAATAGTGTCAAATAGGCAAAAAAAAAAAGAGGAAAAAAGATTAACCCACCATCTAACCAATGCAGGAATTCAAATTAAGTTTCATAAGCGCAGTTGTCTCTTACTGTTTCTGCAGAGGTGTGACCACCAGATTGCCAGACACAGGCAATAATGGGACAGGAGGTTGCAATAATGGGAAAGGAGGTTGCATTTGCAAGTCCAACATTCTGAATGCTCTTGTGTTGTCATCAACTTCAACATCACAAACTCTCAAAGGGACCAGAGTACTCTGAATTGTGATTAGGCCTTCAGACTCAGCAAGAGAATTTTTTTTGCAATGATGAGACACAGTTTTTGCTGCAGCTTTGCAGAGGACAGCTCCTGTATTTTAGGCAAGAGTATCAAAGCAGAGGGTAAACTCTTTATTGACTGGTTTACTAGGCCTTCCTTCAAAGAGCAAAAAATGCTTTTTATGGACTGTAAGTCCAGTGAAGATGATGGAGATCACAGAATTACAGCATAACTGAGGTTGGAAGGGACTTTTGGAGGCCACCTTGTGCAGCGCCCCTGCTCAAGCTGGGCCATCTAGAGCAGGTTGCCCAAATGATGAGTAGAGCTTTCTTTTGTCTGGCAAAATCACTGTAATTTCAAGGAGACGCTGTTCACATTGGAAAGAGGCCTTGACCAATAATAGCCCTAATATTTGGTAATAGTAATAGCTGTGCTGAACCTCATTTTCAAGAAGGTAAAGATGGGACATTCTCTACAATCCTGCAGAGTTTCTGTGCCAGAGTCACTCACTGTATGTAACTGACTAGGAACAGAGATCCTTCAGATTTTGGTGGCTGAAGAAGTGTCCCCAGTGGTTACCACAGAAAAACAGGTCTGGGCAGCCTCTGGCATCATTGATTGTAATGTCTACTGTGATTGATTGTGGGATCCTGACCCAGTGAACACACAACTCTCCAAGACAGCACTGGGCCGTAGCGTTATCACCTGAGGTCCTTCTGTGGAGTCAGGCACGGGAACCTCTTTTTGTCTCCTCGCTCTTCAAAAAGCATTTGAAAAGGTAAGGTGCTTGAAGATGGATCGATACACAATGATACATAACAGTGCATCGATCAACACAGCTCTTGACCTCCTCTCTACTGCAGTAACATTGCTATTTCTCAAGTGACTACCCACAGTAAGGGCCTAGAAAAATAAATTGTTCTTGTATTACATTAGAGAACAAGTTTGTGAAAAGAAACCAAATTTGATGAGTTACTTGTTTTGAATTAGTCAGATCTCCACACTAGACTGACAGTCATTTTTTTACCCACATTTCTAACGACAGGAGACAGTTTATGATGTTCAGTTCTGCAGCTGCACTCTTATGGACAAGTCACACTGCTCCTTCTAACCATTAGCACACATTCTCATCTTCTGAGTGGAGTAAAGAAGGACAATAGGATCTGAAATAAAGCATATAGCCCTCTCAGAGTAAGAAAAATAATGGATTTCTAGCTGCGACATTCTGAAGCAGTACGACTGGAAATGTCAAGTGCATTTTACTCACTGACGGCTATGAAAAAACAAATACACTCAGTGTTCCATGACATCCAATTGCTATTTGCATTATCCAGAGGTGGTTATTTTCTATTCAAAGTTTCTAAAATTTCAGCTCCTAGTTGTGTAATCACCGATCTAATACTGCAAGTGCAGAAAAGTTACCTTCTCTCTCCTCCAGATATTCAAACAATAACCTTTCTCTCACCTGGTTTTCACTTTTGAACATTCAGTTTCTCTCTTGCAGAAGTTCACGCTGCCTCTGCTCTCTATAGTGGCAGAAGAGGTGAGATCTCTCTCAGTCTCTGGAGAAGCTGCCCCAACTAGTATCCTAGAGACAAGGCTGTAAACATAAAAACAACAGGTGATTATCGCACTATGAAGAACAGATTTATATGGGTTTAAAAGCTAACATCTGCCTGGCAAGAGCAGGATAGCTGTTGATAATTGTCACTCAGAGACATCAGTTTCCCAGTCATGAGGGATTCTCGAAATAGGGCTAGCAACAGTTTCCGTAATATATTTAAAGATAGTGCTCCCAATCATAGAGCAATTTTTGCACACAAGTGAACTTAGCTTTTCAGGGAGGCAGGCACAGACCTTTTCACATTTACTAAGCAGCCACAAAGCCACAGAAGATGCTTGTGCTCAGAACTGTTGTGGAAAAGATATAAATTATCATGTTCTTGTGAACTCCTCTTACAATTTAGATGTTCCTTTAAATATTTCTGAAAACACTGAAGTATTAATCTCTGCATGCAGCTGGCCTGAACAGAGCACATTTTGTTAGTGCTACTGTTTACTTCACCCTCCCTAACTATCATTTCTTGTGGTAAATGAGACTGTCATGTTTTGCTTTACTCAGTGTGGCCCCTGAAATATCCACGATGCTTGATCTGATGACCCCACAGGTCCTTCCCTATCCCATATTCCTAATCACGCTGAGGAAGGCAATGTGAGCTTTTGAGGTCCTTTCACAGTCTTAATTGAGACTGTGGGCATAATCCAAATGCAAGTCATAACCATAACAATTTAATTAGAATTATTAAATCCAAAGAGCCAGAAGTACTTAATTAAATAAGCAGCTTGGTTTCTGAGCACAGAGACATGCTTCAGATAACCGCGGTCATAAAATTCTCACTGTGCAAAATTACTTTGTTGTTTGATAATAATCAATACAACAGACTATTGAATAGATACCTTCTGACCGGTTTTCCAAGTCATCATATCGGTCCCAGTAGTCAGCAAGACAGATATAAAACCCAGTGCAATTGCATTCCCACAGTCTTGCTGTTATTGTCAGCTAAATAACCACTGACATAACCAGACAAAAAATGAAATGAGGGCAGTTTGTCAAATCTTGCAGATAATTGTCGCTATAACATCTATACAGGGCTGTAACTGCCAGGGTTACTGTCCATATCACTTGCGTCCACAGTTAAGTAAAATCACTAAACAGAATTGGTACTGTTCAGCTTAAACCAGGAGACCAGCAAACCAAGGCACCAGCTTTCTTGTTTCAGGTTTACCATGACTTCAAGACAGTTTCAGGGAAAAGCTCCTCCCCACCACAGGACTGCAAATGCAGTCACACAGCCCCAGGCTCTGATGGCACGGACAAGGCACACATGGATGATTTCGGGGTGAGTGGTAGATCTCCCACCTTGTGCTTCTTCAGCCTCAGTGGGTGGCTGGCAGCTGCCTGTGGGAGACAGGACAGCAATCAGGAAAATATTTAAGGGGTGTGTTACAAATCGAACATTTTCAGTACATTTGGGATGTGACACTGAATTTCCATTTGCTTCTCTCTCATCCCACAATTTCCTTTCTGCCTTTATCCATTTCGTGCCTCAGATTATTCTGTGATATACACCAGACCAAATGCATCATATACAACGTGAAGTCCACGTACATGCCTATACACACACACATGCACAAAAGCCATGCAAACCCAACGAAAACGCAGAAGAAAGTACTCCTGGAGCCTTGTTCCCAGCTATTCCACCACCGAGCAGCAGATGGCAGCCCTATTGCCTTTCCTCCTCTCCGGCAAGCTCAGGCTGACCTTGCAAGCAGCAGCACTTTCTCATGCTTCATCCTGCTCTTTCCCACCTCTCCTGGGGTTTTTGGTATTACCCCTCACTGCAGCGAATTGCCAGGTAAACTCAGTCTGCCCGGTGAATTCTGCTTAGGTCTCAGTGGCGCTTTTCACCCTCTTCCCTAGTGTAACATGAGCGACTACCTGAGTTTTGTGAAATCAATGCCCATGGTGAACGCTGGAGTGCTAAAGCCTCACAGATGGACACACAGTCACTGGCACAGCTGTTTCCTCAGCCGAAGAAAAAGTGGGCAAAGGAAGCAGTTTACACTCCCTACAGAAAAAGCTTGTTACAACAAGAATTATCCTAAAACTTAGCACTTTCAATACTGTGAGATTTGGGCTCACTCAGTTTGAACTTAACTATATAATTTGTCAGTAGTAGGCTGCCCTTGCCTTGTAGAAACTTTGAACTTCAGTTTTTCGTGTCACTCTGCATTGTTTTCTTCCTCTGAAAGAAGAAATGTGTCCTGCATGATGTGTCTTTGTCTGGTAATACTTTTTGTGCGATGCTTTCCTGCAATATGAATAAGCAATTGTCTGCACATCCCATCCTCAGACCTACACAGTGTTTCTCTTTGTACAGTCAGGAGAATGAAAGATGCTGTTTCTTCATGCAAATGTATAAAGTATAGAAACGGTGCCTGGCAGAGAGAAATAAATCTTCTTCCTGGGGATTAGGACTCACATCTCGTTATCTGCATCACGCCCTGCTATTGCCAGGCACTAATTCAGGTAAATTTTAACCAATTCAGTTCAAACTCAGAAAGAAGCAAAAATAAATTCCCCTTTTCCCTGCAGTTACTGTAATATTTTCCAGTACAATTATGATTTCTATGAAGGTTTTAGAAAGGGAATAAACAGGCTTAAGAGGACAACTAAGTTGCAACTTTCTCTCTTGACTGGCTGCCCCGTGATATGAGGTTCATGGCAAATAAAGCCTCTGTGCCAAAGCACGGGAAGTTTTCTATAACCAGAAAAAAAAAATCCAAGAGCAACTATATTTATTTTCCACACTCCATTAGCATCTCAGAAGCAATCCAAGCATGTTACTAGAAACTGAACCCAGCTAATTAAAAATAATGTTCCAAAGCTACACTGATGTCTCTTGCATCTGGAGCTGGCTTCTGCAAATAAACATACACAAAAACAAGGACAAATCACAATAAATCTAAGCAGACAGGTACAAGCAAATTGGTCTGTGGAAGTGACATGTCTTTTTGCTTAAATGTCTACCGCAAATCCCAAGGAGACACGGTAGGATTTAATCTAATTGGGTTTGCCACTTCCCTGCAGCTTAATGTGAGAATAACTGCAATTATATATGACTGTACTTAGCTCAGTACCAAAAATCCATTTATTGGCTATTACAATCTATAGAAACCAGGGGTTTGAGATCATTTGGATATGCTGGTTACATACTTGGCCTGCTAGTTGTTTTGTGGTTACAGTTTCCAAATTGCTACTGATGAGGTGGTAGTAGAAAAGCAGATGCAGTTAAGCATTTGAATGGATGGCTTAGAAAGGTTTTCTTCTCGCTTCAGAATCCATTAAGGTACCTTATATGTTGGCTTGGTGCTCTGCAAATCTCATAACATTCAGCAGGAGACTGGGAAACCAAGAGGTTGCTGAGGTTCAAGAAATATGTTCATCGTAAAGCAAAGCACCTTTGAATGTGTGGGGCCCCGCAGAGCTGGCACACCATGGCATAGAGATGAGAAAAGAATTATATTTAAGGCCAGCCTTATGTGGCAACAGAGGAAAGAGTATCTAGTCATCCTGTTTTGCAGCATTTGAGAGGGTGTAATTAGCAAAAAATGCAAGAAAAAAACATTGAGCCACTCAAAAAAAAAAAGTGGCATTGCCACTCACCCACCTGTTCAGTCTTTAAGCAGAGGAGACAACTGGTACGCTTGACGATGCTGCAAGCCCTGTCCCTGAAGCCTTAAACTCTTCTTGCCAAACAGATGTTTTTAAATGAGGCAGTAAACTCTCACAATTTCATTTTTTCTAAGTCATGGTGATCACTAGGATAAAGGTGGATTTTCTTGGAAGTCTGCAAAACTTCACCTATAGCCACAGTCCTCCAATGTATACACCCTGGAGGCAAAACAATTAACTCAGCTCACCCATGCTACAGGGCATACCTCACTGCAGGAAAAGATTCAGGGGCTGCATCTGACCTGCTAGACACTACTCAAAAAGTATTGGGGCTGTATTCAACCTGCAGATTTGTTTTACAAAACCAGACTTAAAACATGCAATCCTTGACATTCAAGACCTGGGATTATGAAGGCTTGATTTTTCTCCCAACAAACTGATTGGCAAAGTACCCATCAAGCTAGCTGCTGTGAATGCAGGCTTTATGTGCCCCATCCAATATAACGTTACTGGTAGCCAAGGTGTTGATAACCTTGCATAATAGTCTGGGTTACACCTAATTTTAGAGAGATATCCTTTCAGTAGCTTGACTCCGATCCAAGGACACAACGATCACAAATTAACATAATTCCACCAAGCTCTGCTTGAATCAGACATCCCACCAATTACCTGTAGTTGAAATTCAAAGAATACGAGTTAAGGTCCCTGTCCAACTGCTGCAACACACCACAGTGAAAACTCTTCTGGGAAACCAATAAATTTAAGCATAGTTTGTTGTGTTTTTTTTTTAAAGAACACAAAACAGAGAGGATTTCTTGGCAAAATCATTACCCTTATCACTCGGTTGCAGCACCACAAACACAAGTGGCAACTGCTTACTGAAGGTGGAGGCAACCTGAGCCAGTCTGGTTTTCTCCTGCCTTATCTAGACTTAGGATCGCTTAAAAAGCTTATAACTAACATAATTACTCTGAATGACATTTAAAATGAATCCACAGTTCAAGTTATCAGCTGTCAGGGCTGGCTCCCAATTTTGAAGTCACTTCTCTCCCCACACATACCCACTCCTGTCCTCACCCTTAAGTGCAGATGGCAGCGACATTAAGCAGCGACCTGCCAGCTTTTTGAAAGGCAGGCGAGTGAAGGTAACTGGTTGCCTAACAAAAGTAACTGGTCCCTGTCTCCTTTGAGGGAAAGGCATGAGGCAAACAGAAAGGCCCCCAAATTAGGCCAATGGACTCCCGAGGGCCAGGTGCCATCCAGATCTGCAGATGGGTGGTCAATACAGGAGGAAACATACAGATCTTGCTCTGTGTTCTGTGTAGAAAAGCTGATAAAATCATACTTAGAAATACAGTGTCTTCTACTCTATCCTTCTGCAGGAACCAGAGTACAACGGTGAAGCTTTACCTCTCCCGCCCTGGCTCCCAGCTAAACAGTCAAGAAGTACACACAGATGCCTTTCTTCTGTGGTAGCACAGGCCCTTGGATTCCCTAAGAGAAACCCCAACTTCAAACAACCTGAATGTGGCAGGTACAGCTGCCCTAGCACTGGGCAAAAAATATTTTTGAGAATACTCACCTTTATCAGCCTAAGCCAAGGGCCAGTAAAATATTAAGCCTTCTGAGGTACCTATTTAATCAAAAGTTGTATTTACCATACATCAGAGACACTTAAACTAGTAGGAGAGGGGTGACCAAGTATTTTCTCTGGAAACCTTTAAATTGTAACTCAAGCAGGGGTGTACTAAAATTTGTCTGACTTCCAGCAAGACACATCATGTACCATTACATTTAGAGACGCAGAAATTATCAGGGTGGGACCTGAAATGGCTGTAGTATATCACACTACAGTGAATTCACTGAGCTACACAATCTGATGCCACATGACAAAGTGTGACAGCTGATCTGTATTACATATGAGAGATTGTCGAGATGTGCTGATATTTTCTAAACTGCTATCAGAAAACATATGTTTCCAACGGGTAATGATACAGTGGCTCTAAATAACTCATAAAGATTATGAATTAAGTGTTCTCACCTTCATTTGACCTTTGTTACTTCTCCAGCAGACAGAGCTAAATGCGTAGCACACCAGAATGCATCTGAAGAAGAGACAGATGATAATAAGAAGCTGTTAAGATATGCTCACTCAACTGGCTCTATTAGTTCAGCTTGCTTGCACAGAAAGTATTTCCCTGCACGTGTGAACATGAGTACAGACCAATAAAGAGGAATATCCAGGTTGATCCTTTCTCCGCCTGGACTCCTCCAAGCAAGATGCACACACAGTCCAATGCCTTGTTGAAAGCTAAAGACAGGGCTCGTGGATAAGAAGCCTTGGAGAAAACGTGGTGCTGTACCCCCCGCCTATCTCCAGCACCAGGCAGCTCGGAATGCTCACTCCACCTTTGGCTGAAGTCACTTTACAGAGGTATCTAGATGCCTTCACTCTCCACTTGTGTTTTCCTATCTCCTACACCTATAGCCAAGGTATGTTGGGCTGCTTATCTTTTGCAGGAAGATCAGACAGATCATAAGAGATCTTCCTTGCATATAAAAATAGAACTGCTTGTCATATTTTTCAAAAGTTGAAAGGACAGCAATATTTTTCTGATGTTACCAGAAGTGCAATACTTGCGCATAAAATATAGAAAATATACTTAGACATAAAATATAGAAAAAGAGAGTTTGGTCTCTTTGGTTTAAATGCAATCAGCCTGTTATAGGGTAGCAGGAGTGCCTCAGTTTTAGGCTTTGTATTTATAACCTACATCACTCCTCACATATGTCAGTTCTTTATTTCTCATCATCACTTGTGGGTACTAAGTTAACACCACACCCTGTGTGTAGGATTTGGGCAGCTGGGAATGCTTGGTGGTCTAAGAGCATTCACCAGCTTTAGGAGCCATCTATTCCTTTCCCTTCAATGCTATCTGGGTCAGATACTCCACTGATTTAACTATGAGTTTATCCCAGATAAAGCTCTTGAAGCTGTTTCATTTCTGTAAATGTATGACACAAGATCAACCAGAGACCAGCTGGGAGTTACCTCCAGCGGTCACTGCGATTCACAGGTTTGATGTGCCCATGACTTTCTCTTATCTTTGACATTAAGGCCTAGAGCGCTTTTCAGGGCGTAGATTTTCTAAGGCATTTAACAGTCTCCTTGCCTTATTCTGCATCACCTACCTCATTCTCATGCCAAGTCCTTGGGCATGATAGGCACGAAGAGTGTGCAGCGTTCTGTCACTGAGAAGGCAGATTTCCACATGCTCTGCTAAACAATCTCAACAGATGCTACTAAGAAGGCTGAAAAGTGATTTTCACAAAGCTATAAATTTCCTTGCAGTCCAGACTGTGGTCTCCAGACAGAACCAGAGCTCCACACAAACCCATGAAAAGGACTCAGATCCACATTGGGAGGTCTCAGAGGAACTTCAGTGGGAAATATATTTGGGCAGCTGAGGGGTACACAAACCTGGTGCCCAGGCTGACCCTGGAAACTGAGTTTACTAGTGGGTACTACTGAGTACAGGCACTCTTCCTCAAGGGCACAAACATACTTGGGATCACCTGTCCCTCTTGGCTTTCTCCTACCACGTTCCTTAACGTCTTGAAGCAGCAGGGAGGAGGCAGAAAACAGCATTAATGACACCTATCAATTAATCAAAGCTATGCACAGGGGCTCGAACAGCAAAGATGCTGTATAGGTGCTAAGCCACTACCAATGATAAAAGGCACAAGGGAAGAAGGGAGGCAATCACAAACGGATATGAACGAGCATCAAACACAAAGGAAGTTGTAATGAGAGCAGGAGCGTGAAGAGTGACAATTCAGCATGGGAAAGATAAAGATGGAACAAGAATGGGATCAAGAGAGAGAGCAGAGAAAGGATGGGGAGGAAGAAAAATTTGAAATGGAAACGATGAGAATGGAATATGATTTCCAGAGGGAAAGAATAAGGGTGAATGAGGGTCCTACTGGGTCAGCCCATGCATATTTAGTCAGTTATAATAAGGTAAAATTGCTTCCTCATTACAAGGAAGGGAATGATGTTGATATGTTTTTGCAGTCTTTTAAAAAACTGTACAGAACTTATAATTGGTGAGAGGAGGCATGGGCAGCACAGTTCAGACCTTGCTCAATGGGAAAACCCTAGAGGCCTATGCCAAACTGGTTGATAATGACTGCCGTGACTATCAAATTGTGCAGGGAGCTTTTCTGAGAACATAGGAGGTTGACCCCAGAGACCTGCAGGGTTACACTTAGGTCTCCAAGGAAAGGATCTGATAACTCCTTTTCTGAATTGGCTGTAGAAATGACAAATTTATTTAACAGGTGGATAGAAGGTGAAAAGACATCTGTATCTCTTTCTTTTTTCTTTCTTTTTTTTAAACAATGAAATTATCTTGAGAAACAGCTTCTAGAAGATATTCTGAAGGATTTGGAAGCCTGCTAGATAGAAAATCCTTCTATAAAAATGTTCAGCCTCTTAATCAGAGCAATTTTTTTTTATGTGTATCCACAAAATTATGAGAAAAGTAACGGGAATCCTACCTATTTCCACAAAGATTCGTCCTTTCAGAATCAAACAGAAATAGACAACAAAGTACGCAATTGTCAAAATCTTACAAGCCACACTCCATTACTTCAAGAACATAACAACAAAACAAAACAAATCTCATTACATGGATTATATATGCGGAAACCACAGTTACAGTGTGAAGCGTGAACGAGGAGATAGTTATCAAGCTCACTTCAGCACTTACCCAAGCAGATCGTAAAAAAAGTTTTACAAAAGCAAGTTCAGATACGGTTTCTTAAAAGACCCTTAGTGGAAGCACTGACACCAGCCTGTGTTTCCAGAAGATGCACTGGTCTGTTCCTCCTAGAAAGCATTAGCAAAGACACATCTACTTCCAGCTTGGATTACCATTTCAAACAAAGCATGAAGTACTGAGAAGTGACTGGCTGGAATATGAGACAGATGTTATTCTCTGCTTTCTGAAATATTTACTAGTTGTAATGAGCCTGTAAAATGCAACGTTGACTCAGCTACTGCGTTCCCAGATTCTTTCCAGACTCTTGACTAAATATCCTCTATGCCTGGCAATGTCGTGCTGCTTCCTCTAACACTTCCCTCCAGCACCTTCCCCTGCAACGCCTCAGATCACACCCTCCTCGCTAACCAGCACAGCAGTCCTGAGGCGATGGCTTCGCACTAGGCTCTGCAGCCAAGGCTGAGACAAGAAATTTACACTGTCTTCAATGTAATTTTCTTTAACTTCTCCTGATTCAATGTTGATTGCTTTCCTCTCTCTTTTTAAGTCTTCCATTTTCTCATTTACTTCCTATTTTTAATACTCTTAACATTTTACTTTTACTTACCTCTGGCTGTCCCATCTTCAGGTTCCCACTGAACCTGCCTACATTTTACAGCCCCTTTACTGCTAGTGCAATCTGGGCTTTCATTTGATTGGCTTTTAATTTTCTTGCTAGATTTTGGCACAGATAATTCACTGCGTTTTGAGATGTGAAAATACCAGAATGTTTTTGTTCACTTGCATTCCCGCTTCTCTTCTGATTCTTCTATAAGGATTTCAGAGGAAGATTTAATCATCACTTAATTACGTCTCGTTTTCCTACCAACATCAAGATGCTTACATCCAGACAGCTGTCACAGCATAAATAACTCAGAGTTAGGACAGTGGGACTTCACTGTCACGAAAGGGAGTAGATTTTGGTCTAACGGCATTTTTCGAACATTTCACTTCAGTGCTCACACTTGTGTATGGTATATGCTATTTCCCATCTGTGCTACCAGTGTAGCAAAGATTTATTTCATGGATCTCCAGTGTCTTCTTTTTTTTTTTTGTTTTGCAAAATGCTATTATGTTAAATAAAATGCTTTCTAACGAAGCATTCTTGGATGATGATACATGGTTGTCCACATTGCTACTAGATAGCCCACTGAAGATAAAGGTGCAGTAAAATTAGCAGCACTTCAAATTGATACAGTGCCAATACACGTAGTCTGGCTTTTCTTTGCTCATTATCCTCTAAAATAAACACGTTTTTAGCATTTGCACTACTACTAATACCTAATCCTCTGCCTGTTGCATGTGGAAGAACAGAAGTAAACATTTAGAGAAAAAAAACTCAGAGAGATCAAGCAATCACTTAAGTCATCCCAGCAAAACTCAGTGAGTAGATGAAAAGAATATTTCATGAAGCAAAAACTTCATATTTCCATTACTCATGAAAATGTACCAGCACGAGGATGTGATAGTCTGTACTTGATGGTATACAGGTCAGTGGTATTGATTCTTTTGTCGGACTGTTTCTGGGAATAAAGCAATAGAGCCCAGCTGACAGAAGGCTGAAAATACGTGATTGTGAGAAGAACTGCCTATGGCCCTTTTTAGGATATCCATAGCCTCTTCTCAAAATACTTCACAGAGAAGCCAGAATTAATGTCTACACTTGAAAAATAGGGAAACTGAGGCACAGAGGGACCTACAGAAACTCTGGCAGCTGAGGAAAGTCCCACAACTTTGTTGTGCTAAAGCTTTATCTTTGATGCAGAACTTATTCTCGAATACACTCGTCATATCTCAGCCCTGACAGAAAAATCCTTAAGAAAAACAGCATAAGATCTTGACCTGCCCAATACAGTGTAGTTCTTCTAAGTGATACCAGCTCACAAGCTGTCTCCTGATTGATCATTTATCCCTGAACAACTGTAAGCTTCACAACACATCTTAACTAAAAGAAACTTGTTTGTGTACTTTGTTAAGCTGAAGCCAGTTCACAGAAGAGAGGGAAAGCACGTGGTGTTCAGGATTTAAAGCCATGTTCAGATGCTCTTGTGGTTTGGGTGCCAGTATTAGAGCTCAATGTAATGAATATGGGGTTATTTTAATCTTCTACAACTGCATGAGATTCAGATTTTAATTGACTTCTTCCCTCCTGAACTCATCTCATAAAATGTGTTAGGTATATCTGCTGAGTAAATAGAAAACAATAATACGTTTAAATGTCTGTCTAGAGAGTTTCTTCCACCCAGAACTGAAAATCGATACAGCTCAAAGAGACAGCTTTCGTTAATATAACTTCTTCTTTCGCCATGTTTCTAGCATGTTTAATACTTTTCAGCGTTATTTTGCTGGCACTGAAAGCCCAAGCTGTGTTGGTAGATCCCTGAACTGGGACTCCAGAGGGATGTATTCTACAGGAGCCCTTTTTAACATTTTTGACAAGGAACTACAGCTCTCCTGGCCCTTTATCCATTCCCAGCCATTCCCTTTTGGGCCTTATTTCTGTAAAGATGTATGCACGTACTTGAATGTATAAACTATGAAGGTATTTAGTGAAGTGCACGACTGTGAGCAGTCCAGTGAGTTCAAGTTACAATTAAATCCAGCATTCAAATCTGTGTAAGATACAGCTTTGGATTGCGCACTCTTCGATTGCACTGAATTGGGCTAATTTGTGTACAAAATTTAATGCTCCCAAAGACAACCTAGCCTATACCTGGGTGGGTTTTGCAGTCTGAAATGCCAAAAATACCAACGAAATGAGCTGGCTGTGCCTCATTTTAGGAGTATTTAGGAGAATTAAGGAGTTACATGAACCCTGACCTGCAGACACCTAGGTATAAGCTCTCAAAAGCCTCCATGGAGGGCAGAGGCAGTTTTCTTTAGCACAGCAGGGATGGTGGCATTTGTGGTGCTCTTGTCTAACCTCAAAGTCAGATTTCAGGCTTGTGGTTGGGCAGAGGGGGAGCTTCAGGTGAATTGCATCTAGCCCTGGGCTCTTACAAATCGCCTGAATTTGCCCCTCTGGACTGAATAGTGTCAGGCTGAAAATACGTGTTGGAAAAACATTCTCCATTTCCTCCCCAAACCAGCCTATAAATAACACGCGTGGGCCCAAATCACCCCAATCTTAGATCAGGAATAGATGCTGCGGTGCAACAGCGACAACAACAAAGAGAGGGGAATCGGTTAAGTACCTCGGGGGTTAAAATCTGTGCCCTGAACAGTAAATTTTATGGCCAAAAGTGAGTCTTCTATAGTCTCATTTATTATTGCAGAAATGATTGGAACTGGGGACCATGACACTATTACCTGTTACTGCAGATTTATTGAAAATTAGCAATTCCATTTATATCTATGAGATTTCGGGGATTATTCTGTTATAGACTAGAAAACTGATAGATTTATAACTCTGGTGAATCTAGTTGTACCAACTAATAGAGCAAGTGAGAAAATTTAGAGGTTTGTACTCCTAAAGGAGTTAACCTTTGGATAAAGAAACGTTTTTCAAGTAGCATCTGAGAAATTATTGGCTCCATAAATTCTTGCTGCCATGGCATGAAAAATACTCATTTCCTGGGTTTTATATTTTTGGTCAAGAAAGATACAAAAAGCAAAAGTTAGTACAAAAAACTTTCACTCCACTCAGAGCGCTACCATAGCTTTTGTTCACCCTTTGACATACATTGGTAGAACTTGCTTGGAAGGAAATTTTCAAGCTATGTAGCTTCTAAATTCATTAACATTGTATTGACTTGAGAGAATTTGATCTAACTTTAATTTTGATTTTTGTGTACTCATTGGACTGTTTAAAAATTGAATCAAACCTGCAAAGGTATTAAATCCACACCAGACTGTTGGGGGGTTTTTTGATTGTTTTGTTTTGTTTTGTTTTTTCTAATATGAGAGATCTCTCACTGTGGATGAGGTTTGTGTAAATCACTGAAATCATCTTAAAGCTTCTGGTAGGTCTGCAGAAAATATTCCGGTAAGCTCCCCTCTATCTCCCAACAAAGACAGAAAAGTGATACAAGGACTTTGGTGTCAGGCTCTTAGGGGCACGAGGTATGGCCAGCCCTGCCCCTGATGTTTAGCCTGTGACTTCTGCCACAGGAGATGCTCTCCTTATCCCCTTACACCGACTGACAAGGCAAGCCTTGTATCTACAAACCAAAGGGCGTCCTCGGAAGGACACTCAAGCACCGCGGATTTGTGTGTACCACATTCGAGTGGTACACGCAATGTGACACAGGTCTTTAGGGCTAAATAAAGTTAGTACCTGTACCCTGTGCTTGCTGAGGCTCCTCAGTTTGCTGTCAGGGCATGCAGCTCCGATCCTTCTCTCTTTCACCTGCTGCAGATGGGAGGCCGGCACCAATAACACTGGCAGGACCAGATCGGTGTCCACTGCCTCAACTGCAAGACATAATAAGATGAAATGAATGTGTACATAAAGCAGCCATTAGTTAAGAGTAGCTCATGTTTTAGAGTGAAATGTGCCACTTGCGTGGCTGCTTTAGTATTAATTATTGCAGAAACTGGAGAGCTGGCAAACAAATATGCAATTTATCTATGAACACAAGCATATATGAAATATTTAATGGGGCCATAGCTTCTTAGTAACGTGTGAACAGTGATCATTGTATTCCTACACTGAAAGCATCAACACAGTTAAAATCCATCACCGAAGAATACATATCGCCCATCATGCTGTGTTCCTTCATTCAATACTCTGCCCCTTGTTCAGGCACGTCAAGGAGGTAAGAATTTATTTTCTGATTTCTGTGAGAGAGTTGCAAGAATTCAGGCTTTAACATTGGACTGTGAAGAATCGTTTTTACTATGATTAACTTATTGCTATTTTATGGCCAAATTACATACACAGATAAACAGATTTTTAAGATTACGTTTTAAAATCAGTCAAGGTTTTATGAATCACGAAATTTTCAGGTACCAAGGTCTGAAAAAGAAAGAAATGTCGAATTTCAGTTAAAAGTGATCCAGAGTACTCACACTTTAAAAAAGAAGAATGAGGGGTATTTGTAATACGGGCCACATCCCCACCTTACTGGCATCGACTGATTTTGGTTATTAACTTTGGAAAGAAGGAAAATCCTCTCTCTGACAATCTCTAAGGAAAAAAGCCCCTGAAATTATCCCATCATTTCACAATCAATAAGGTAAAAACAGACCGTGCAGAGGAGTTATTTATGATTCCATCACACCACTATAACATTGCACCTGTAACTTGAGAATAGAACATTTCTGAGTATCCAGTCCTTCGTATGAGCCACAAACCAAGTTTAAAATTCCGAGTGGAATTTTTATTTCTGTTTATTACTTCATATAAACTTATATATGAAACATTTCCAGCTACAATTAAAAAAAAAAATAGAAAAAAAAAGGAGCATCCTCTTCCTGTATTTTCCTATTTTAACAAGGACAAATCAGGACAGCTCCATCGAAGGCTGAGCTATCCCCATTGACAACACCTCAGAATCCGGCCCAGGATGCAGTATTTTTCTGATTACAGCTGCAAAATATTCCAGCTTGGCTGAATTCCTTAGTGCAGAACCACATGTAAGAACTAGTCATGGAGCTACACACATGCATAAGACTTGAACATAATACTGAGTTCTCCCCCTTAAAGTATAAAGGAATTACACTTCAGAGGTCATAGACCATCATTTTATAACAGCAGTAAATGTAATAGGTGCAAGAAAATATCTTTGAGTATACTTGAAAGATTATTTCTTGTATTTTTTTATACAAATCTGCAAATATGAAAGATAACAATTCCATTTTTGTATCACTCCTGTTCTAAGGAATAAAACCAACTTATTCTATAGTGTTTCTTCATTAATTTAGGCTAAAACATCTCAAATTTTGGTAATTAAAATTTTTTTATAATGAGACACTGCTTTATCATGAGCATAAGTAATCTGAGTTGGAAAGAGTTGCTCTGCTCTTCACGGAAGGTAAACTGGGGGCTACCGTATCGACAGAGCTCCTGCAAGAAGAGGCTCCTAAGCCTCAAGACAGTCACTGCTCACTGAGGCACACATCAAAATAAGAACCTTCAACGTGGACTTTAAGGTTGTCTACTTCTCATCAATTTTTAGAATCAAAAGAAAATTAAATAATAATAGAGATATTTTAAACTCTCAGATTTAACAGTGTTCTGTTCCCCTTCATTTCAAGCGTAAGCAAACAGACAGCTTAGTCTGCAAACCGATGAATTCATGACTTTGAGTCATCTTTTAATGAGAGTCAGTGAATGCCAAAGGAAAGAAGCATGCAAGAATGGTGCAAGGTGACCACTGAGAAGTTACTTAAGTAAATAGAAAACATCTAACCCCCTCAACAGCTGCTGGATTCCCCCCAGAATATTTAAGTTGTTAGAGGAAGCTTGACAACATTCTACCTTTTTGCTTTAATACATCTGTGCATCAGTACTTCGGAGTACTACAAGGGGAAGTACTTTAGCCAAGACAGGCAATAAAAAGGAAGTTTAACAAATAATGAGTAAGAGAGCAAGAAGACAGGCTACCTTCTACATGTAAATCAAAGTTGTTCCAGAAAGGCTTAGAAAGAGAGGTCACTATTTTCAAGTGAGAGTCAACTGAAAGTTAATGGGGACACTGCTAAAGATCACAGACAAATGGTTACTGCACTTTTAATGAATATTTTATTCATGTCACCTTTAAATTAGTTAGATTTGATAGGATGATAATGTAATGCAAAATGGCTTCCTCCCCAGACCATTTTAGGTGGAGGGTAAAACAGAATTTAATTTTAGGGTAATGCCAGGTCAAAATTAAATTAAAAAAATTATGGTTGGAAAGTAATAAATCCAAAGTGACCAATGCAAAAAAATATTAAGTTAATGAGATGTGCAAGCCATTTAGAAAACCACAGATATTTTATATGACATATATTTTTCTTATTTGGAAACAAGCCATTTTAACACCTGCTGACAGGGATGAAAGTGGGGAAAGGAGAAGGGGCACTCTTGAAGCTCCTGCTGTCAGGTCTTTGATAAAGTTATGAAGATAAATGCAAAAAGTTCATGATGGGGGAATTCATCATTTGATTGGCAAGCTTGTTAAAATCTTAACACCCCTGAAACCTCTTTCCGATACCCCAATACAGTTCTTGTCACTCACACATGCCAAATAAATTGTTCACAACTGAGGTTCACGCAGCTGCCCTGGAACCACGACGTATGGGATGAGGTAGCCCGCTTTTTCCCTGTGTGTCATCCCTCTCCCTTACCTATCACGAAGCTAGCCCACATGAACACGCAGTATATGCAACAGATCTCAGTATTTAAATTTACTTTTATACAGCCTTATCAGAAGCTGTGAGTGGGGAACTTGATAAGAGGAACGTGCTCCACTTAAATGAGGTCTGAGTGAAGAGAAGTGTGGAAACTGAACACTTCAGAGAGAAGTAAACTCATCTCATGCAAAGACATTAAGATGCATCGTGATGTGAAGCAATTTTTGCCTTGCAGTAAAGCTTTGGTTATGTGACTATTGTTACAAATAAGAAAAATACACTCAGGGAGTTTCAAAAATAGAGTAAGTCACCTGATTTCAAGTTATTTCTGGATAATCTGTTGGGAGCACTACAGCTGACAAAGCTGAGCTTGTCTGCTACCTCTAAATGCGAGTGTGCTACATTAGCCATGCCACCGTAATTCTGACACTGGACTAATGGACTATACCATCCCCAGGTTCCCCCTCCAGATCATTTGCAAACCAAAGCTAGAGAAAAGAGTGTCTTCCTACCTGTTACGAAGCACATCAGGTTATCGCTATGCTTCAGCATCTACAGTGGCAACCAAAGGCATTTTGGGTAGAATTTCAGGTGTGGGTGTAATTTCATAAAATCTAAAGTGAAACCTGGGCACACAAATGGATATCACTTTCCCCTCTCTGCACAAAAACAAGGGAAGGTGTTAGACTCAGGCAGAATCTAAGAGGTGTCCCTGCTCCCTGTGAGCTTCAAATGAGCAGCGCCCCAACATCCAGCTCACTACCAAACATCTGAGGTTTTAAAAACATTAGTGCTGCACTTTTCCCAGTGATCAGGTTTCAGAAAGTACCCTCGGCTAAGTGTTTTAGACATTCTGCATCTTCACTGAAAGGCTGGACATGAGATAAGCCCCACTGAAATGCCCGGAGCTCTGCAGATCAGCCCCACTGCATTGTGAAGACAGACAGTGAATACAGAGCAAGGCTGAGCAGTTGTGCTCCATGCTGGACCTCCCATCACAGTACATAAATTATTCTAATTTGTTGTCCTTACTAGACAGCTCACTGATAAGCTGGAATGGTCATCGGGACTATTGATTTCATTTTGGGGGGAGGAGTGGGGGGGGAGCGGGTGAATGCTGGCTCTAAGCAATCTCTTCTCAAGGCTCAGTTTGATAATCCTCTTCAAGCTTTTATTTAAACTCTCTAAGAGAAAAAAGCAAGAATGAATTAGAAACTGGAAGAACACAAAGAAGCTGGAAAGAGAAGATCAATAACTCACATACACAGCAGTAAACAAACTGGAACAATTACAGTGAAAGATGGTTATTGATCAATATCAGGAGCAGCTCATATGCCGGCACCTCTGTTTATACCAGACCTCAATTATATTCTTACTTGCTCATAATATAACAGCATTCTACAACTTTTATCACCAGGGAAATTTTAATTCCCTTTTATTAGTGAATAATAACCATATGTTTTTACAGAGTGGTTGTTATCAGTAGATTTACATATCAGAAAACACTGACTGCCTGGCACCCTATTGTTACCGGCTGGAAAGCCGAGCTCCAGAAAGATGAACTGACCTCCCCAAGACCAAGGGCAAGGACAGAAGCTGCAAGATATCTGCTCTCCTGAGCCCTGGGGACTTTCTCTTCTGACAGTACTGATCCCTGTAGACCCTCACAGTGAGAGGAAAATTTTTCTTTAAAAATAAGAATAAAAATCGGCAACTGTTCTGCTTCAGAAGCAGACCACAACTATTCAGACCTGCAGCTTGCAATACTGAGAGAAGCAAAGGACCTGCACGCTATGTTCACCCAAATTATCCTGAAAGACTTTTAAATAAAGCTTTTTGCATCCATGCCGATCTGCTCATTATACTAAAAGACGCACTAATATTAATAATATTGGTACAAGTCCTCATGACAGAAGTCCTCCATGGCTTTTCTTTTCATAATTCCTTTAATTTCTCCCATCTCTAGTTCTTGGCCTCTAATTTCTAGCTTCTAATTACAACCAAGTGTTAAAATCATCACATGTAAGCCAGCGCAATCAAGTACAAGGTAAACATCTACTCAGCAGAAGTGTCCACCAAAAGGAGGAAACTGCCTGACCTTGGGACTGAAAGTCAGAAATTCCAGCCTCTCCTGCCAGTCCCCTCACTGCCTTGTGCAAAATAGCCGAGACGTTTAATTCTCACTGAACCAGGACATTGGCTTCCACTTCCCTCTCAGGTACTTGCCTGGTCTGTAAAAGCTATCATGCACTTAAATTTTGTTCAATTACACGAGTCAGAGTAAAATTTAACTTTCAGTTGGTTGGAACTTTGTGGTTTGGACTTAATGAGATGTATCAGCACCAACACAGCTTTCCCTTTCTTGGGATAGATATCTGTGGTAACTGGGTTTTAATTTAAGGCTTACGTATCAATCTGGAAGCCTGTCACCATAAATTCTTACTTAAAAAGACAAGTTGTTAAAGAATAATGAGATGAAGTCTGTTCGCTTTAAAAGTTTCTCTAATAAAATAAGCTCACTTTAAAAAAAAAAAGAATCCTATTCACAGATCATACTGAAAACTTAGGGGTGGAGAATTAGATTTGACTGAAAAAAAATTCAAAATCAAAGTTGATACAAAGTTAAACAATTTATGATGAACTTTAAACTTTTTTTCCCCAGAGTTCGAATCGCACCATTCTACTAAAACCTGGCTTTTTAATAAACTAAATAGTTGGGTTTGAAGTCATTGGTTCCAAATATCTACAGAAATATTGATGAAAATACCCATAGTTGAGAGATTGTCCATAAAGTTGCCATTTGAAGAAAATACATACATTTGCAACAGGATGATATTTACTGTCAACAATTTCAACAAGGATTGAGAGTTTTGGTGAAAGTTAACATGCATAAACATAATCAGTATACAGAAGCTGTGGAGAAATACTCTGGTTTTATGATCAAAGTCTGCCTTAATGATAACAACCTCAGCAAACAGACCTCAGGTCAGGATTTTCACAGAAGTACAGAAACACTCCAGAAATCTACCCCTGCTTCAGATAGCCAGAGAGTAAATTCAGATTTTTCCAATTACACTGTGTAATAACGCCTGTCAGCATTAGTAACTGCTTTTTGTGAGCCGTGAGTTGAATTTATCAAAAAGGTTCATGCGGCAAGTTTCCTTCCACCACAGCCCCTAGACCATTCCTCACCTCTTCTTCCTTGCATCCTTCTTTTTGCTAAAGCTGAGGAAGATGCCATGTGAGGTTTCGGATGGAATTTGACAAAGCGCACCAACCTCATCCCTAGGGAGAAGGCAGCAGAAATACCTTTTGATGTTTTTTGAGTTCAGGGCATACTTTGTCCTGCCTTTTTGCTGCAGATGTCACAAGGACCTTCACAACTTAAAGGATGTGCCAGGGCAATATCAGTATCAACTGATGCACACAGAGGAAATAAAAAACAGAGCCACTACCTCTGTCCTTATGGCCAAGAGCAGATACCTTGAGCAAGTAGGGTTAGAGAAGCACTGAAATGAACTTCACAATGAGCTTGCATCGGCACCTCTTTTTTTTCTTTACCCTCTCATTGCCCCAAATACAGTGTTGTAAGAGCTCTTGTGCTGTGCACATGAGCAGTCCCCGAAGACTTGATTCCTTGAGCATCCTGAAAAGAGCACTGAAGTTGATTCCATGTCTTATTTCTGTCACTTTAGTTTTTATTCTGATCCAGCCCTCGGCTGTCTTGACATTCAGGTGCTCTTCAAAAATCTGTCACTGATTTCTTTGTAATCCTTACACAAAATGGACAATATGCTAAGGAAAACTGCCTCGCAAAGTTGCCAAAAGAGCAATTCCAATCTAATTAGGAGTTCGTACTGCTTCAGTGAAACCAGCACAAACACTGTTAATATTCACTGCAGCTGCTTTGTCAATAACTCCCAGTGAATCCTCCAATTTATAAGAAAAATCAGGGAACTATTGGATTCTATGACACTGATAGATCTATCAGTATTCATTGCCCCTATCCTCTGCAACACAAGGCACAAATGCCAATAACTCTAACAGTCCCTTAAATGCTGAAGGATCATTATTAAAGTGTGCTTGGCATCCCTGGTCATTAATTATAATCTTGTGCACATATGCAGTGTGATTGCAGGAAATAATCAGCTTTGTCTGCCAAATTGGCAACATTTAGAAACTAATTTGTTATGACATACCATCAAAGATATTTAAACAACAAACCCAAAGCTTGGCTGCACCGCACACACTGTTAAAATATCAGATCACGTCATTAAAAAATAGTTAACATATCCGAGGGGAGGTAATATTTATCCTTGAACCCTGGTTCAAGTGGAATTTCCAGAAAGAGCAGTTATATCCTTTCTCCCTCGCAGTTCGCAGGAGAGGAAACTCTCTCCAGAGTGACGGATGGACGGGGGGGGAGGGAATGACTTCGATTACACCGCAGACTTGCTGTCAGTCAGGAGCTATTAAACGACCATTGAATAAATGTTTGCCAAGAGCAAAGCTTACCCAGGATTACTGCACTGTGCAGGATGCCTGCAGATTCATTTAGAGCCTTTAAACTCATATTTATCTGTCTAATTTCTTTGATGGCCCCTGTTGTCACTCTCATCCAGCAGAAGGACGGGCACCCTTCAGCTCTGCAACTGGGACTGAAGTAGAGGTACGTTGCGGGGAGGGGGACCTCTCTGCTCCCATCTCTGCCAGGGACAGCAGAGGAGCTTCCTGTCACTTCCCAGCCCGGAGGAAGCTGAGTTCCCCAGCAAACTCCTGGCTGCTAAAACACGAACCTCCTGTACACTGTCTCCCAATTTCAATCCGTTTTAATTCCTGCTCAATAGACAGGGAATTTTCTTCCCTTGTTATTTGCTTTCTTCATACCGGCCAGGACAGCGGCAGTCCCTGCAAACAACCTGAAAGAAACAGAGCAACTCCCATAAAAACTCTCTGTGCTGCTGTCTCAGAAGACCAATTTCTGCTCACACAGGATGCAAATCCTGCAGAGTTAGGACTTTTCCCTCTGGGTAGCATTCAATGTCCTCTGAGGAGAATCACAGAGCTCCACTGCAGATTTTCTGCCACAGATAGTAGCAGCATTATTAATATTTAAGCTTTGGTCCAGCAGAAAAAAATACCAGCAATGTCTCAGAACTTACATTAGTCCTAGGAAAGGGCTGGGCTCTGGGTTGTTCGGCAGGTTCACATCAGAGAGGTGACAGGCTCTGGGCATCCCGACATCTGTGAGGAGTGAGCTCTGAATCTGTGGATTATACTGTCATGAAACACAGAAGAGAAGGAGCCATTTAGAGAGTACTAGAGTAAGGTGTACAAAAGGATAACAACCAAGTCAGCTTTAAATCTTCCAAGACTACAGACCAGGAACTTGCAATGGAGTGTATGAGACTATGGAAAACTCAAACATATGTCAGAGGGTGCAGAAGACGTCATCATATTATGGGCATACATAATACGACTTCTCAGATACGCATCAAAATAAAAGGTGAAGTTAAATATCAAGCTATGCTTTTATCCAAGAAATAGCTTTTTTTTTCCCCCTGCATAAATGAACAGAATGATTGAAAAACAGCAAAGCACACCACTTGTGTAACATTTTTTGAAGGAAAGAATTGTTTCTAAATTGAAACATAGCTACAGTTCATATCAAGAGAGCTAAATATGACGTTTCTTCCTAGAGTAAGAAGATGAACTTTCATATTTTTCCTGTGGTCTTTTCTGAGACTTTTTCCTCTACATGCTGCTTCCTTCAGTGTGTTTTATTACTTATGTCCCCACCCGTAGCAGGAGTCCATCAGCCCAGTTAAAGTGGAGGATGGAAAATACAAGGAGAACTGACAAGTGCAAAACACTTAACCAATGTGATTGCTTCTCCATTCCTACAGTAATGACTGTTTACTCTGGTAGACTGTACTGCAGGAGAATATTTTCTCTAGTTTATGGACAGTTTCTTACTCTTTTCCCACATTTTCTCAGAATCCAGCATTCCGTATTACTGAAACAGCAGCTAAGAAATCACAATTTTGTGCAAATCCATTCCATCAGATTCTCAATTGCTGTCATCAGCCATTGAACCAACAATAAAATACTTTCTTTTCTTTCTCATGGTATTTTGCAGCTTGTAACTAATTTAATAACAACGGCTTTTAAAATGCCTGAAAAGAACTGATTTTTTTTTTCCTAAAGTAATTAATGTTACATAGATTTCTTTACCACACAGTTTTGAAATCTATGGGTCCCAAGGATATTTCTTGAAATAGGAGGTAATAAAATGATCTCAGATTCACTGTCATGAAAATACAAACTATATCAAAGGCACTTCAGACCACTAATATCTATTATATCAATATTCTTGAAATGTTTCCATATTTTCAAAGAAAAATAATAGATATGAACTTCCAATTAGCATCTTAAAAATAAACCAAATATCTCCTACATAACTGTACAGTATCAGCCTTTAACCTTTCAGATGAGTAATTTGTACAGCCTTACTTTTTTTTTTTAACATGGCATATCTGTTTGTATAGGAAGAGATGTGAGCACACTATAGCCCAAACCACCCCAAAACAAGGACATTGATAAAGCTTATTCTTTGACTTGTTGCAAAAGATAAAATTTTGAGCTTCCATTAGCATAAGCATTTAACTAAAGCTTTCATATAAATGGTGTAAGGTCACCAAAGTACCATGCTGTATGCGGGATTTAACACAGTGTTCTTAAAATAAGGAGATAGAGAGTTCACAATGCCTTTTTATAAGGACATATACTACCTTGAGAAGTTCTATTACAATGTACTTCATTACGGCCAACATTTAAATTACCTATAATAATATGGCTGTAATTATTTTCTTCTTATTTTGAGAAAAGTTATTCAGCATTTACAAAAAGGTCTAAAAACACCAGCCTTGGAAATAACGTCTTTTCAAACAAATCATTTTAAATTTAATGTCCGATGAACAATGCCTTCATGCTGGTAACCAAACCTAACCCAACGCAAATTAACCGAAGTCCAACGCAGCTTGAAGTTGAGGTGCTGTCCCTGCAGTCGCACAGATAACGTGTTGTAAGGACAGTAACCATTGTTTCCTATGTACTTCAGTAGATTCAAGTCTGAAAATGCAATGCCTTGAGAGAAAACAGAGGAGTGATTTAATCCCAACTAACTCCATCTCTATCGGGTTCATTTTGACACTGGATGGCGGTGAGGAGGGAAGCTCTAAAGGCAGGGATTGCATTGACCTTTACAGCAGAGGAACTGCAAGTGTTCCCCTTCTCAGTGCCAAGCCAACGCCCCAGAGCCATTATAAGCCCCTGTGATTCCACTGCTGAGAGCAAGATGAGAAGGAGGGTGCTCCGAGGAGCTAGGAAGACTGTACATACCAGGACAAGCTCCTTGAATCCCCACCTCTCTCCTTGCCAAGGCATTATTTGCAGTACTTTAATCACTCGTCATTATTCTCTGAACACTCTCCAGTTGCCAGTATGCTCTTGAATTATGGAGAGGAGAACTGCATACAAAGAATATGCCAGCAGAAGTCACACTAGTGCCAAAAACAGAGGTAAGCAGAACCTCTCTCATGCTCTTGAAATTTCCCTTTATATTCATTCAAGAATCTCACTAGCCCTTTTGGCCAAGGTGTCTCTTCAGAGCTCACGTCTGCCTGATTATCCACAGCAAACCCCGAGATACACATTATATCCTGCCATTCCACATCGAGAAATTCCTGATTAATATTCTCTTGAATTACAGTTGAAATGGGAAGTATTTCACTACCACTGCTTGGTCTGACCAGAGAATAAAATATAGAACAAAAATACTTACTGGAAACAGCAGCCTCCTTATTCTACAGGGAGAACTTTTCCATTGAGATGCCATGATGACTCAGTGCCCCTGTTAAATTTTCCCTTTTCTTAATAATCTCATCCCTGTTTGTTCCAAGTTCCTCATTATGTTTTCATTTCCCTTATACATTTTCTGTAATTTCTACACTTTAACTAACTGATTTTCCTTTTCCATTTGTTTATATCTACTTTCTCTCATCTAAGCCATCCTGCTTTATAAATAAAGGTTTTTCTCCACTGGGCTTTTTTGGCTTTTGAGAGATCCTGCTGAAAGTTTTTACCTTTTCAAAATTGCCTTCTTTATGTTAATTTGTCTGCCTGGATGACTGTCTTGGAACCATTTTCAGCTTCACTAATAGCAGCCCTTTTAAAATACAAGACATCAGTACTGCTGAAACCTTACTCTGTTTACACATGGCATCTGTAATCAACCCACGATAACCTGCACCAAACCAGGCAATAATTTTTAGTTCTGTGATCATTTTGTCTGTCATTAGGAGGTCTGGTTCAGAATTCCCCATGTTCAATTCAGTTCTTTATGGCATTGCATTCTTCACTCCTCTCCTGCAGACTAAACTCATGGTGATTTTCTTGTCCTCTTTTGTCACGTATGCTTGATGTGAGAGGAGGTAGTGACCCTCCCTTATAAACCCATATAGACCAGATCATTTCAGCCAACTTTCATTCCACCCACCCTGATAGCACTTGCTTCTGTTCAGCTAAAACACCTGTGTCTAGTCACGGCACCCAATTTCTGATCTGGTTCATGACAGTAAAAGCGAGGAACAATTACAAGTGAAGTCAGAAAGGCTACACTGCTGTGAGAGGTCTTTAGTTTAGCCCTTCAACAGACAAAAGTTCTGATGAACACTGTTTCTTTTCCCTACAGGCATATGATCCTTGCGTGCCACTGAATATTGCCTGATGGGAAAGTACCGTACCACTCCTAATTTTACTGCTACTCGTGAGTTTGAACAAGGGGCAGGTCCAATGTGGTTAGCACATCATGTGTCATCTGGCACAAGAAACTTCTTGGACTGACATTACGAACAGTTATCACATACACATCCAAACTCACACCCTGCTTAAATGAGGAAAAAAATTAGAACTCAGCATCCCATTCTTTTAATACTGATGCTGCCAGTGACTTATCCTTGGAAAGATAATACTTATCTAGAAAGTTCGTAAGGCTGTTGGGAGAAGTATTAACTTGCTATGCTAAAATTAATTATCTGAAGTGCTGCATAATGGATCAGTAATGTTTTCCTCATTGTCATCATCACGAAGTATGTTTCATTCGGTTGCTGTAGAAAATAAATACGTTAAAGAAAATAAGATGGGCATTATTTACAACCTGCACAACTTTCCAGATCAAGAAACAGAAGTCATGCTTCTCCGGAAGCAACACATTTTTCCAGAGAGACATGTAAAATGGAAATATTTTTTTTTTCTTCCAGATGCTGAAGGGTAGTTTGAAGATGAAAATATAGCATTCTCTTCCTCTAACTACTGGTACTTCTGTATGGGCTTCAGCAACCAGCTGGTAGAAATCACACAAAATTACCTGGTCCATTTCAGTAACATACGTAAAATGCTTGTGTATTAAAAATCTAGAATTTCAAAAGTCTTTGTCTTGCTCCAGGAATCCTAATGCCTATTTCTTAAATCCTTGGGGAAATTAGGAAGCTACTAGAGAAGTCAATGCTTTGAAGCTGTAATTTAGGAGGTTTTTTTTAAAAGAAACTAGGGGGTTTTTTTCATTTTTTTTCCCTAAAGAACTTGGCATATTTTAAACAGAAAATTGTAATAATAATTATGTACAGATTGACCTCTCTGTATTCTTAGGCTGGCCACTCAAATGAAGTAGATTTGACCAGCTCCCTGGAGGATTCTGTCAGCTTCCCGTGTTTCTGTGCTGTGGCACTTGTTGCATTCATCTTGCAAGTTGCTTAATGCCATCTTTAAGGTTTGACTCACTAAGGAAACACTTTCCCAGACCATTTTTTTACATGCTCTGAACAACGTGAGCAGCCCTTCTAGCTGTAGCTTACTGTGGTGATGATGGGAGCTCTAGTGCAAGAAAGGTTTCAGGGTTTTAACTGCAGTGTTTGATTTTTCATTTGATAAAAATGGTCAGGCCCCGGTTGCAGTACTATTTGCACTATTGGTCACACTGGTGTAGCTCTCTGATGCTGAATGAACCAGGATCCCTACTCAAAGTACTTCAATATCAACGAATAAAGAGCCTGAAATCAAATATCAGGCTTTGGAACAGGCATCAAAGGTGTGATTTTGAGAAAATCGAAGCAATACGGGTACACCAGAGTCTCACATAACACGGTGCAATACTGCCCTACGCTAACCCGTGGGAGCCTCGTCTCTGCAGAACAACTGTACCTGAGACACGATTGAGCTGCACTCAGTGTAACTTCATAGACATGGAAAATATCTAGGGTTTTGGCATTACTACAGTGCATAAGTGGAGGAAGTTTCAGGGAAATAACTTCAAATTTCTTACACAGCTTTTCTAACTTCTTTTCCTTTTAGGTAGGAAAGGTTATGTCTCAGCCTATAGCTGGAAATACAGAGAATGACCTGAAATACAAACCCAAAGAATCAGTTTCTGTACTCTGGAACTAAGTCCATTTGCTGCAACTTATGCCTCACCTCTAAAGATCTGGCACATTTTTCCTGGATAAACCAAACCAAAAAGGAAAGAGGCGTGTCAAATCCGTGATCTATTCTCACGTTGACACCTGCATCAACCTAGCTGATGCAATTGAGATGTTCTTCCACTGAAATTCTGCGCTAGGAGTTTCAATGTCAGATAAAGAACTCACACTATTTTCAAGTATAAGAACATAGTTCACAATGAAATACACTTTGGATTGAAAAACTGCACTTATGTCCAGCCTCAACCACACAGAAATCAGTTTCTTAACATTCTCTGATTTGAACGTCAGTTCTCTACACAAGCTATCCTCGTTTAAGTCAACAGATTTACCACAATAAAACTGTCATCCCAGAGGTTCCACTATGTTTATGTACATAAAGGCAGACAGAAAGTCTGAATGAAGGCAATTTTCTTATCTTCTTTACATCCACTCACTAGTATGCAGAGGTATATAATACCTTTGAAAATCATTTTACAGTCTTAGCAAACAAGGCAGTTGCCTCGACACAGAGATGTGGAACTTGTTGCATGCCCTACACATCAAATGCAAAAGTCAGCCAAAAATCACCTGCAATCTTACGGGACATCTGGAATATTTTTTAAAATAAATATGCCTCCTAATTCAAAAAAAAAAAGAAAAAGAAAAGCAATTTTAATACAAATATATTTCCCCAAATACCTCCCTGAGAGGACACAATTATTTCCATGGATGCATTGTTGCATGTCTTATTCATAACACGATTTACAAAAGAGAAGCTGGAATTTAAAAGCGATCTAGATACACTTGACTATCTACAAAGATAATGAAGTATTATTTTATTTTTAACACTGCTGTTAAAAATGAGATGTTTGGTGTTTCAGACCTTCTATACAGAAAGCCTATATCTCAGTCATGTAAAACTAGTCTGATTTAAGTAGCACTGACATAACTGTTTAGCTGCTTCGATGGTTTTAATCCTCAGAATGCAGAGACATGGAACACCTTGAAATGAATCTTGCGATTTCTTTTTGTTCCTTGGCAGGATTGCTGTCTTTTCATGTTCGGTGCCAGACATAAGACTTCCTGCTCCTCTGTCGCTGATGAAAACAGTAACAAATGATGACAAGCTAGTAAGGAAGAAATTGTTTCTAGCACTTTGGGACAGTTCACTTGGCTTAACATCACAACACACATATAGAAAATTCAGGATTTAGAGTAAGAAAGCAAGTTTTTGACTCCTTAGTGAACAGAAGAGAGCTGTTTGCATGTTATAAATAAGTTTTAATTATTTTTACCATTAAGGGCAAAATATCCCAATGAAGAAAAACTGAAGTGGTGAAAGGAAGTTTTTTTAATGGGATCTCCAGCAGTATCTCTCACTAATCATTTTGAAAATGCCCCCTACAGCCCCTGCACGCACATACATACATAGATATGTGTGTATCTATACATACACATATGTTGATGACACTTGTTAGTAACAATTGTATGGGATCTCAATCCTCAGTCAAAACTTCATTATGCCAAGTGTCACGCAAACATAAAACACTTTAAAGAGTGCTTGTAACTGAAATATAGGACAAGGCACAGTATGTGATTACATACAAACAGCAAAGAGCTAAAAAAAAATCCACTGTGCTAACACTGGTCAGCTTGATGGGCAGAGGTCTCTGCACACCAGCTGCCGCTAAGTGTGTGCGTAACATCCTGTCATAACAGAGTTTTAAGACAGGAATTAAAGGAGAACAATAAAAAGTTTAAGAACTCTTCTCCAGCTTGATATCAAACTAGCATGAAGTGCCTTCTATACATCAGCCCTTAAAAAAATCAGCAATTATCTTCACCTACTTACAATTCTCATGTAAGCATAGAACAGCACAGAACCTTAGTTTTAAGAGAAGCAGCAAGATGCCAGATACTTATAAAAATTAAGTGCTCAATATTAACGAAGACAGCAAAATAGCAATATAGAACCTAAAATTCCACATCCTTACTGCTGATACTCTTATTTCTGATGATGCTGAACCTGTTTGTAAATAAATCATTATCTTTTTGCTGACTTACTCCTTGATGCTTAACAACTGATCCCCAAAAGCTGTAATTGGTAATATTTGGGGGAGATCCTCACACAAGAGTAAAAGGGAACATTGTTTCTGTTTGGAACAGTCTTGAGATGCTGCCACAAAGACATCACAGGAAAACATCGCTCCTCCCTTCCCAGGAGCAGGATGCTCCTCTGGGAAAGGATTTAGTAAGCAAGAATGAGAGGACTTTGTGAAGTGACTTCCTGTGATAGTATTTAGGAAAATAAAAAAGGCACTGGTGAGTCTCTCGGTTCAGCTCATACTGGGCAAAAGGAAGTGCCCAAGTTCAGACTACGACCATGAAAGCTCATGGCAGAAGCTAAGTAACATGATTAAGAAGGCAGAGAAAGGCTAGGACAAGTTCTTACTGCTTACTGGATCAGGGAAGGAGGGTCACGTCAGTGACACTTTATGACACACAGCACCAGGAGCTCAAAAGCAGCCTCACTGCAGTGTGCCAGAAAGCGAACAGCTGAACTGGAAAGCGTCAAGTCTTGAGTGAGCAGCCAGACGGGAAGACACTGATTCACAGCAGAGCTGCTGTCACATCACTTCTCTGCACCCGATAATCAAGAGAGCCCTTGAAAACACTTTTAAGTTCATTTACTCTCAAATTGTACTTAGCTTCAAAAAATTCCTTTAGCCAAGGCTGGTTCTCAGGGCAGACAAATCTAGAAGTACTCGGTGACATCCCCACCACACAAACCGCCTCTCCACCAGAACACACTGGTGGCTTCCTGAGGTATCCAACAGCTTGCATTTCTTCCTACCCTCATCTTTCAAAACAGCTGGATAACTTCAGTGAAAGTTTTCCAAAAGTTCAAGCTTAATGGAGAGAGTTGGAGCAGAAAACTTCTGCTCAAGCAATTCAGGTTTGGCAAAGCTGTGGGCAACTGAAAACGGGTCACTTCTATGCTCGCTTCTTTGGCACTGCTCCTGTCCCTAGCTCAAGCAGGCGTCATCCACACATGCCTGGTGCTCACAGCACTCATCCCTTCCCACTCATTTGATAAAAAAGAAAAAAGAGAAAGAATGAATGACCAAAAAGCAGTGGGTAGATGCAAACATAGAGCTCATAAGAAATGAAAACAGGTATTTGTAAGTCAAATGCCTGAAACAGATGCACAAAACTTTTTGAATTGTGTTTAGATGCGGGGAGAAGTTTTTGCTACAGTGATCAGCTAACCTGTGCCTGGGTTTACGTATCGTAAGCCTTCTATCTAATCCCATTCATTTCTATTTGTTCCTTTTGCTAATATTGGCCTTTTTAATCTTTTCATCTGGAAGCACCAGCCCTCCCAATACCTTTAACCATCCTCATTGCACTTTCATTGAAATCAATGGGGCTTTGCAAATTACCATTGTACAGCTGACTCCATTATGCCCATTACAGATTTAAAAACACGATGACAAGAAGCTAATCTGTACGCACAACTCCCTCTCTTCTGCTGTAAATAACTCAGCCATATAATTTTTTTAATCCTGAAGTGCCTAAATTATAGGCTAACAACATGCAAAATTTCATCTTCAAATAAGTCAACGGGGGTTTTGTAGCTAAGATAATACAGCACTTTTCACAGACTCAGCTAAACTGTGATAGCTCTTGTTTGTTTTGTCTTGGTTTTTGTGTAAAAATGGATAAAGGCATGTTGGACCAATTTAATTTAAATAGGATGTTAGGAGACTAAGAAGCAAAGTTGCAGAATTTCAGTTCTATGTAACCATAATAGTAGAATTAACAATCCAGCGTCCCTACACCACCCCTCAAAACAGGGTCTGACAAACTCTGAACCACATTAAAACCTCCACTTCCCATCATTAGTATCACACCAGTGCCAGTAAGGAGGAAACTGGCAGAGTGAGTTGCTCCTTGGATGTCACCCAGCAGAGACTGGTTTCGCCAGGAGACATCTCCAAGGAGCCAGGCTGACCCCCAGAACTTCTACCCAGGACCTTCCTCCAGGCAGTACTGCCCAGACGATGAAGGAAGAGCCCAGCACGGTGTGGGTACATGAAGCCTCAGCAGCTGTAAATGCCTTGAGCTGATGCTTATTCTTCCAGCTATACTCTTCTCAGCCCTTCAAGGCTGAATCAGAGCAAGCAGATGACAACACAACAAAGGGTAAATGAAACCCAACAGCTCCTGTGCCCTGTGCCAGTGACCTTCTGGTGCCAACAGGCTACAGCAGAGTTTTCATTTGTGCCCTGAAGCTAGTGCAAGGAGGACAAAGCGCAAGTGAAAAATGGGGACAGGAGAAGTGTGTGAGAGCGCAGACAAGACACCGTTCCCTCTTCTGCTGTTATTCAGCAGAGAGCTGAAAGAAACACAGTGGAGTCCGAGGCTGGGATCATAGAATCATAGAATCATAGAATGTTAGGGATTGGAAGGGACCTCGAAAGATCATCAAGTCCAATCCCCCTGCCAGAGCAGGAATGCCTAGACTATGCCACACAGGAACGTGTCCAGGTAGGTCTTGAATATCTCCAGAGAAGGAGACTCCACAGCCTCTCTGGGCAGCCTGTTCCAGGGCTCCGTCACCCTCACTGAGAAGAAGTTTCTTCTCGAGTTTAAGCGGAACCTCTTATGTTCCAGTTTCAGCCCATTACCCCTTGTCCTATCAGTGGTTGTCACCGAGAAGAGCCTGGCTCCATCCTCGTGACACTCACCCTTGATATATTTGTAAACATTAATGAGGTCACCCCTCAGCCTCCTCTTCTCCAAACTAAAGAGCCCCAGCTCCCTCAGTCTTTTCTCATAAGGGAGATGCTCCACTTCCTTAATCATCCTAGTTGCCCTGTGCTGGACTCTCTCCAGCAGTTCCCTGTCTTTCTTGAACTGAGGGGCCCAGAACTGGACACAGTATTCCAGATGGGATCTCACCTGGGCAGAGTAGAGGGGAAGGAGAACCTCTCTCGACCTACTAACCACCCCCCTTCTAATACACCCCAGGATGCCATTGGCCTTCCTGGCCACAAGGGCACACTGCTGGCTCATGGTCATCCTGCTGTCCACCAAGACTCCCAGGTCCCTTTCCCCTACACTGCTCTCTAATAAGTCATTCCCCAACTTATACTGGAACCTGGGGTTGTTCCTACCCAGATGCAAGACCCTACATTTACCCTTGTTATATTTCATTAAATTTTTCCCCGCCCAACGCTCCAGCCTGTCCAGGTCTCGCTGGATGGCAGCACAGCCTTCTGGTGTGTCAGCCACTCCTCCCAGCTTGGTGTCATCAGCAAATTTGCTGACAGTACTCTCTAGTCCCTCATCCAAGTCATCGATGAATATATTGAATAATACTGGTCCCAGTACCGACCCTTGAGGCACTCCACTGGATACAGGTCTCCAACCAGACTCTGCCCCATTGACCAAAACTCTTTGGCTTCTTCCCCTCAGCCAGTTCACAGTCCACCTCACTACCCGAGAGTCTAGACCACACTTCTGCAGTTTAGCAGCAAGGATGCTGTGGGAGACTGTGTCAAATGCTTTACTGAAGTCAAGGTAGACCACATCCACCGCTCGGCCATCATCTATCCACCTTGTTATATCCTCATAAAAGGCTGTGAGGTTAGTCAAGCACGACTTCCCTTTGGTGAAGCCATGTTGACTGTCTCTAATGACCCTCTTATCCCTGATATGCCTTGAGATGGCACCAAGGATAAGTCGTTCCATCACTTTCCCAGGGATGGTGGTGAGGCTGACCGGTCTATAGTTACCCGGGTCCTCCTTCTTGCCCTTTTTGAAGACTGGAGTGACATTTGCTTCCCTCCAGTCCTCAGGCACCTCTCCCGTCTCCCAAGACTTGGCAAAGATGATGGAGAGTGGTCTAGCAATGACATCAGCCAGCTCCCTCAGCACCCGTGGATGCATCCCATCTGGACCCATGGATTTATGGATGTCCAGATTGCTTAATTGGTCCCTAATCCAGTCCTCATCGACTAAAGCATACTCCTCCACTGCCCTGACTTCCTCTGGGGCCTCAGGGGAATGGGGCTCCTCAGGACAGCCTCCGGCAGAGTAGACAGAGGCAAAGAAGGCATTCAGTAACTCTGCCTTCTCTGTATCATCTGTCACCAAGGCACCCACCTCATTCATCAGTGGGCCTACATTGCCTCTGGTGTTAGTTTTATCTGCCATGTATTTGAAAAAACTCTTCCTGTTGTCCTTGACCCCTCTCGCCAGGTTCAATTCTAGGGAGGCCTTTGCTTTCCTAGTTGCCTCCCTACACCCTCGGACAACAGCCTTATATTCTTCCCAAGTGGCCAGCCCTGCCTTCCAAGATCTGTAAATTCTCCTCTTGCCCTTGAGCTTACCCAGCAGATCCCTGTTTAGCCACGCAGGTCTCCTGGTTCCCTTCCTTGGCTTCCTACGTGTCGGGATGCTCTGATCTTGAGCACAGTAGAAGCAGTCCCTGAACGCTAACTAACTGTCTTGGGCCCCTTTACCTTCAAACAGCCTTGCCCATGGGATTTTCTCTAGTAATTGCTTGTAAAATCCAAAGTTTGCCTTGGCAAAGTCCAGGGTTGCAATTCTGCTTGCTATTTTGTTTCTGCTACATGAGATCCTGAACTCCACAATTTCATGGTCACTGCAGCCAAGGCAGCCCTCAACCTTTACTGCTTCAACCAGATCCTCCTTGTTAGCGAGGATGAGGTCCAGCAGTGCTCCTCTCCTAGTCGGCTCCTCCACCATTTGCATCAGAAAATTATCATCGATGCACTGGAGGAACCTCCTGGACTGTGGCTGACTGGCTGAGTTGTCCTTCCAGCAAATATCAGGGAAGTTAAAATCCACCACCAGAACCAGGGCCTGTGATTGTGAGACCGCTCTCAGCTGCCTGTAGAAGGCCTCATCAACTTCCTCACCCTGATCTGGTGGCCTGTAATAGACACCCACAACAGTATCTCTCCTGCCAGCCTGCCCCTTAATTCTAACCCATACACTCTCAACTTGCTCCTCCTCCATGCCTGGATGGTATTCAAGACATTGTAGTTGCTCTTTCACGTAAAGAGCGACTCCACCACCTCGCCTGGCTGGCCTGTCTTTCCTGAAAAGGACATAGCCACCCATGACCACATTCCAGTCATGTGAGCTGTCCCACCATGTCTCTGTAATTGCCACCAGATCATAATCTCCTGCCCGAACCCAGGTTTCTAGCTCCTCCTGCTTATTCCCCATGCTGCGTGCATTGGTGTATAAGCATTTCAGGGAGCAAGCTGAGCACACTGATCTCACCCTAGGGGGATGGAAGGCCACCCGGTCCTCATAATTTCTAGAGCACTGCCCCGCTGCAATCCCAGCTATATGGCCAAATCTATCTTATGCCAGAAAAACAGGAGGAATCCCTGGCTGGCTCCTCCTGGCACAGCAAGCCTTGAATTGCCTGTGTGCTGTCAGCGGACAGCAGTACCACCAAAGCCTGAGGTGGCTGTTCTTTCCGTGCCTGAGGGCACCGAGGACACATCGTACAGGTCCCAGGTCCAGTGAAGAACATCATGGCACAGCCCATGGAACTGCTCTCACCTGGCCAGAAAACCCTCCCGTGAGTAGCAAGATAAGATGCCGCAGAAGGAATAAAGTGGTTTTCTGCAAATAACTTTCCTCCTCCTGTGGGTGGGGACGATTTAGCCCATTGTGCGATCTCCGCCGCTGTGTAATTTATATTCACTGGGGTGCCAGAACTGCACGGTCTCCTATAAATATAAGCAATTAACTCCCATTAGCATTAGCGGGAATCACTCGGGAGACTATCCCACATTATTGATTATCTCGTTTTTATACCAACTCAAAAAAAATGTACAAAGAAAAGAAAATCACATAGTTAGTGGCTTTGGCTAAGTTACGGCAGGCAAATTAGATTCATTATCATTCTTGAGCTAAACAGTGGGGCTTATTAGAATGTAGTTCATTTACATACTTTGATCTGATGGGTGTAGATACCTAATTATACAGCAGCCAGCAACTTATTTTTGATGTTTTTTATTAATTAATATTCAGCATTATAATTAAACGCACAGACTGCTCTTCTGCAATTTCTTTTTTTTTCTGTTTCTAAACCAAAAATTACTTTAAAACCATACCTGTGAAGTACATGACCAGCAACCGATTCTTCCACAACACAACAGAAATGTACGCCATCGCTTACAAAAAACGTAGCCCACAGCTTTGCCTGAGGCCCTGTTACTCCTCAACCCATCCTTAGCAGCAAGCAATGCTCCTGATGTTAAACCTGGTACCCAAAATATGCTCCTTTAGGAGTATCTACACCTTTAAGGCATATAATGTTTTTATAAATATATATATTTTCATCCTCTCCTTTATGGAAATACCTTACTTCAGTATAGTTATTTTTGACAAGATCAGTCACTAATGTGACCTACTCCGGCAGATCTAGGTGGCTCATAAAAACCAAAAAATATTACTGTTATCTTAATGCATTTGAAATTTTGAAGTCTATTTTGAAGAAGGAATAAATAGGGCTAGTTGTACTCCTTCCTCCACAATTTTTAAACGATCAGCTTATGCAAACATAAACACAGTAAGAAAAAGGAAATAAACGTAATAAATCTGCCACAGACACATATAAAAATAACAGAATTATATATACATATATAAAGAAGGCCATATCATGTTTGTTGTCTGGATTCAAGAAATAAAAGGCCTGATTTCTGCTTTTACCTGCATGGCTCTGCTCCCACAAGAAGGTAAGCGCAGTGCACCCGAACCAAGAGAGCACTTGCATGCATGCTTAATATGAAGCATCAGCCTTCAGTGTCTCTTGTGACACGCTGCTTTAAAGAGAAGCACGGGGTATACATTCTGATGAAAAGCAGAGTGTTCAGCAGACGACAAAGTTACATCCTCTCGGCAGTCGCTAAGATGTGACAGAATCAGGCCGGTGAATGTGAGAGCAGAATTGAGCCATAGGAAAATACACGGACATATTGAAGATGAAAATTAGGTGCCATACACATAAGCAGAGGCAGGACTTTCCACATTTCAGAATTTCCACATTAGCTGCCCATATTGCTTACCATGGTTGTGACAGCCAACCTGTATGTAGACACAGGCACAGATTTTAAGAGCGTCTCAACGGGACCCCGTGCGATAGAGCACTGGCTACAGATTTTAGAAGAAATTCACATTAGGCATCAATCTGCAACTGTCAGGAGTCTCTTGATCTGAGCAGCTCAGAAGCCTCCTCTGCAAAACGGGCATTTCTGGAGGAAAAGGCGTATCTGTCCTGCTGAAACTCCAGGAATTGCCTGCAGATTATGTCATTAAATAAACCATCCAGGAGGTGTGGCATTATGTACAGATCGCTGTAAAGGAAATAACAGTAGGATAAACATAGCAAGCAAAACTCACTAAGCCTTCAAATACAATGAACTGTTTTCCTGAGCAGACAGTGCCAAGCAAGCTGAAAAATTAATTTACTATTTGTTACCATTTTTGTTATGATTGGTATCTTCACAAGTCTGAGTCATTAGCATGCGAGTTTACAATTATCCTCTGAGCCTTGTAATGTCCTGTCATTTACCTCCAGGGATTCATGTCAGAATCCAACTCGGTTCGTAAGTGATCTTCTAGTAGGACAGAATGACAGCACCATTATAGCTCCCTCCAGCAGATGATGGTAATGATATTATTATTCCCCTTGATCAGCTTGGTGATGATTGTTTGAACTTTATCAGTATTAATAGAGAAAATAATAAAGGTATTAATATTTGAAAGCTCTCTGTATTGTGTTTAGTATCGTATTATTGCTACATTTTATGGCAAGTACTTTGACATTTCAGTGAATTCCCATTTACAGTACTACCACTATAATCTACTCATTTCATAATTGCTTCTGGATCCTTGTAAGGTTTAATTTCTGATACTTCCTCTCGATAAAGGAACCTGCATATGAAATTGATATACAATTATCCTCACAGATTTGTATTGTTAGCCTAGAGTGGGGGGGGTAGGGGGAGTGGTGGTAACCGAGCCAAAACCATTCCATAGGGCTACTGGACCAAATAAGCCTTATTGGCCTCTTTTACTCCTGTAGCAGAAGTATCCTCTCTGCTGCAGCTATTTAAAACATGCAAACTGTCCACATAGAAGGACAAAAGCTGCTGAGCAACCCAGACTGACAATTTCAGAAGGAACCTCAAGACTGAGAAGAACACATCAAACAATTTCCCTACCCTAGAAAAGAGTCAGGAAGACAGAAGACTGCGCGCACACACACTTCCCATAGGATAAGGTAGCCAGCATCATGACCAGGTTGGGTGGGGCCCATCCCACATGGATATAAGCTGAAACTAATTGATGGAGAGAAGCAAACCAGATGATAAAGAGCTGTGAAATGAATTTTCTGAATTTGGTCTTTGCAACGGACTGGGGCAGGAAGAAATGCAGACAGGGGTAATATAGATGAATTTACTAAAGCTGTAACTCATGGGTTTGTGCGGAAGACAGGAAGGGTACAGAGCACATGAACCAGAATTTCTACTTCATTTCTGGCTTGGCATTTGAAAGCATTCCAGCAAACACTTTCCCTGTGCCATACTAGCTTCTTCACATCGTTGACATTCCTGCAGGAGTACAGGAATATTTCATTCCAATATTGGCACAGAACTCTGAGCTTCCTCAATTCTTCCTCTAACAACTTGCACTAAGTTAATAAAGCTACAATTTTGTAGTTACAAGGTCACATGTTGTGACTGCTCGGAGCCCATTTTTTTAAAGGAAAACGCAAAAAACCCCGAAACTCTGACATTAAGGGAAATGCAAACAGTAGTCTGCCACCTCCTTAGCTTTGTGAGGCATCAAAAAGGCAACAAAGTTGCTAAGAGCAGAGGCAACAGCAATTTCTCATTCTGAGGCTCAGCTTAAGCTAGTTTATTTGCTTTTGTCTCTCCAGTTCCAGAGCAGCAATACATTAATGGCTTGTAAATCAACGTCAGACATATTATGTGACAGATTCTATAAGAAATGTTTATAGTACATTGTGATACTGAGCGAGATGCACTCTTAAAAACTACCTGTGATATTTCGTAGAACTGTATTCTCAGCAGCTCTCGTGAGAGCTACTTCTCAGCCTTCATAGCCAAAATCGAGGCGCTAAGAACTGAAGGGGAAGGTGTTTAAACAACAGCCAGTTCACTTAGATGCTTCGAGGAACAGTATTACGGTAGTTCTTGGGAGTCCCAATCACTCATTACTCCCCGTAGAGATGCTTTCAAACCGAAAAGATGTTCGTAAGAAGGACAAGCTTATTAAATAGTGCCCGGATCCAGATATCTATTGCAGCTAAAGGGTTAAATCCCCAAACTCAAGAAACTGTTTCAGTTTTAAGTTTTGCTCTCAAAATTCTGACCATGCAAGACATGAGATGGAGATCAGGTCCGAGGTTCTAGTATCTAAACAGACAGAATTGGCTTGCATTGTGAAGTCATGGTATTGAAAGTGAAAACCATAATTTTAAGAGAAGATTGTACTACTCTTGCACACTTGTACTTACTCACCAGTACACAGAAATGTGGACACCCAGGATCACAGCATTTCCTGTTTTCAGCCAGCTCTTAGCCTAGACCTCGCTTGAATATCATTCTCTCAAATTTCATCCCAGTCTTCAACTTGGCCACAGATTTGCATCTTTCTTTGCAACCACCTAGGGCAGGGAAGCACTGACACTCCCCATGAATTTAGTGAGTGGTGCTAAGAGAAGTCTCATTAGCCCAAGATCTCCTGTAGCTCTCGAGCTCCTGCCTGTACCAGGTCTGAATTTGTGCCAACGTCTGATTGCAGTAGAAGTAACATTAAAGGAAACCCCTAGGCTAGTCGGCTGTCTTACAATTGTATTAGCTTCATTGTCTTTGTCAGGCTCGTTCTCTATGGAATCGCGTATCCACTTAAGGTTATGAATTTGATTCATCTTCAAGATTTAAGGTGAGTTTCAATCCTCGTGGAAGCAAAAGAACAAATAACATGAAGCAGAAGGAGGTACAGGAAAGATATATCTGCTCATGAATTTACCACACACAGTTTTATCAGGCACTTCCATCCTGATTTGCAGACCTTTGCAGTACACACTTCTTGTGTAGGGACTACTAAATAGTTGTGATTTATGTCATTGTGGGGAGCACGAAAAAATACTTATCTGAGCCAACGAAACAAATGCATATTTGAACCAAGGCATCAGGAGGCACAGATGTATTGTGCCACCTGCACTACTTGTGGGATGTTCCTTCCAGTCAATTATACAGCACGTTCACTTTGAGCTAACTTGTGTGGCATTAAATTATGATTGTATTGATTTTTCACAGCATTAGTTTCATGGTGATGCTTCAAATAGCTTAAGGTTCTGCCTAGAATAGCACTGAACTTGGGACGAAAAAAGAATGGGGGCATTTTTAGTGAATCAAAAGGGGTCACCACGAGATATGGTGTAAGCTGCTTCCGTTCAGCGCAGAGTACCACAGGCTGCAATCTTGCACAGGTCTCATGGAAGCAGATGCCCTAGAACCAGAGAACTGTCTTTTACAGCAGATTTCAATATGCTATTTATTGTAAACCTGGAATTCACTTTATAATTGTTTCCGACTGACATTCACAAGTATAACTGTGAAAACACTTTAGATCGTATTGACGTCCTCAGACCATTTGGCAAAGAGCCATGAAATTTCCCAGTTGCATGTTAACAAAATACAATCTGCCTCCAATTTCTAGATAATGCTGAAATACTCTATCTGGCTACAATGCAGTTCACATGGATGCTCCACTTTGCTGCGATAGACCTAAATCTTGCATTCTTCAAATCAGTGGGAGTTTTGCTGGAGGAAAAAAGGAAAGATTAGGGCCACAGAAAACACAAAGTCAGTAATTTGGCAGCCTGAATTTATAATAATCTTTGTCTAATGATTATTTAATATTGTACTAGGCTATTTGAAAGAACATTCTACAAAGTGTTGGAGCTTCCTTTTCAAAGCTTGTGTAAAATGTGATTTGTAATTAGTAGCTTTAGATATGTAATGCGTGTGAGAGAATATTAGCATTCCATAAAAGTTGCTGTCAGTATAAGTTATATGGAGAAGCACAAACTAATATGAATACTTAATCACTAAAATACTTTGTTTAAAATTGATTTACTAGATTTTGTAGAAGCTCCACCTGGGAAACTTAAAATTTCTTTTTTTCCCTTTAAATTATATTATAAATAAATGAGTTAGTAACTATGACCTGAGCACTAAGGGAATATATTAAAATTTACTTTTAAGTACTTCAAAGCGTTTCACTTTATTCACGTATAGATACCAGAATTATTCACAGAGCTTGTTACTACAGCTCTGGAAATTATTCACCACTGTAAGTGTTCGTAAAAATATCACGATATTTACAGCAGATGTCAACTCAGTGAATTTCACTCACTGCTGACACCGCTAATTCTACCCGAGCTTCGAATAAGTCCTTCTCATTAACAAGATCTGCTGCAACAACCAGCACTCACTGTGCATCACAAAGATAAAGACGTTTTTCTTTTTTCTTCTTTCTTTTTTTTTGTTTTGGAAGGTTTTATTTCTGTTAAAAATATTAAAACAAAAGCGAGCTTTCCCGGCGTGTACAGTGTGCCCAGGAGCAGCAGAGGGCACTCACACTCTATGGTACGGAGCCCCGGCTGCTCCCCAGCATGTTTGCATCTTGTGCAGCACTGTCAAGAGCTGTCAAGCCCTGTGCAAGCACAACTCTCCCTTCTGCTTCAAGAAAATTCCACAGGAATTTTATTCTAAGTCCCTCTGAATTCTTGGTGTACTTAGGAAGAAAGCTGTAGAAAAAAACACAAACAAACAGCACACTGCAATTTCTTCGTTCAGACGCGCATCCTAAGGGTATCAGGGCCAAATCCTGGGCATGTTAACCACACAGCAAAGGGTAGTAATTCCTCAAGAGCTCCCCAAGAGGCAGAGGGAAAAGCATTTGGCCATCAGGCATCAAGGAAGCAAAGAACCAAAAACTCTTCTTCAATTGCCTAAAGCTGAGGCAAGAATTTTTTTAAGCCAGCAATACCATCAGCATTGGTTCATACACCATCGTGACATGCTGCTACCAAAATTGCTAATGTTAGAAGAATATCTAAATTAATGTGTCTTGCGTTCCCTAATGCTTGTGTGATAGCTTGATTTCCCTGTTCGCAACTGAGTTTCTCAGCATATTCCCTTTCTGACCTAGATAAAATAATTTTTTATTCTTCATCTACTTCTGTAAGGTAATGGCACGGTGAAGAATGCGGTGTCTGAGCTACAGATGGCACTGAAAGAATCCAAGAATCTAAAAATACAGTAAGTTTTACAGGAGAGGTTTCATAAGGTGGCTGTCTCCTCCTTGACATCACTATTCAGCTGGCTATTGGAATGGGACTAATTTAATTAAGAGAACAGCTCAGATAAAACGTTTTTGTCAGATTCTCCAAGTCCTATTCACCTTGCTTGAGAACTCAAGCAAGTCTTCTCTTAAGCAGTCCAGTAATACACCTCCCGTCATGCCAGCTTAGCTGAGCACAGCAACAATAGGAGCGACTGGCACAAAGAAAACTACTGAAGTTAATGTAAAGATTATCATATTATTTTCCCAATAGTGACCCAACGGTCAAGGCAATTGTTGGCAAGAAATTGTTCACTGAAGTCTTGATCTTTCACTCCTCAAAATCTCCAGGTGAGTTTTATTTGCAGTGTTTGGTCCTGAAACTCTCACAGCTTGCCACTAGCTCATTTCACTCCTCTGCTTTCCAAAGTATCCAAAGAAAAGCAGCTATTTCTAAGCAATAAGCATGAATTGTGGGCTTGGGTTTGTTTTTTTGCTATTGGGATTAGGATTTTTTTTTTTTTTTAAGAAACATAAGCAGAATGATGAGGACATAATACAGTTAAAATATCAATCAGGTTGTTAATTTGACTGTGCTCCAGTCTCTCTTAGCATGAAACTTGAATTCCCAATAATAAATTCGTGTATCTGGTTTCCATAAGTAATCAAATACTGCAAATCCACTTTGCATTTTAAAAAGAATAGTGCATTTTTAAGGAAGGAGAAAATGCCAGAGAAAATGGTTTTGTGGCTAAACAATACAGTTCTTGAACCACTATACTCAGTAAATGCTGGGGAGGTGGGTGACAGAGGAAGAAAAGGAAGCCAAGAAGAAGAGGGTTAATAGAAGTTTTTCAATCTGACATTCTCAAAGTAAACACATAAACAACAGAAAAAAAGCTTCTATCTGACCAAGGAAGAAGAGTGTTAGAAGGATGTAATGCAATCCCTGCAGCATTTCAAACTCTACTTCAAATCTAGGTCTCTTTCCACATAGCATGTTCATTGCTTGCAGCAAAAATGGGTTCTTTTAAAGAGCATGTCCCTTTATCATCATAGAACCAGCGGTTTCAGATTTCATACTTGTGATCTCAATAGCTTGCAGGAATTTATATTCAGAACACAACTTTGGTGTATAAAACTGGGGGAAAATGTCAGACAATGTATTTGTGTGTTGTCCAACAATCTGAGAGGGGGCTGGTGCATTTCAGCTGTCCCAACATTGTTTTTCAGACAACAAAAAAATGGGAAGACTCAAAAAAGACAAAAAAAAGAAAAAAGAAAAAATAGATTGTTTTGCATACTGTTTGAGAAGTGGCAAGGATGGGTTACCACTAACAGACTGTTTACTGCTGTGTTGTTGAGTGACTGTTTCCTTAAGAAATAAAAGTGCTGTCCGCAGTCTTTCAGATTCAGTTTCTAAAGCCTTAGTTGAAGAAATCATTGGTTTAATCCATCTAAGTGTAAGTACGTATAAACACTTGCAGTATTCATTTCCCTAGTTAACACTCCTACTAATTATACTTACACCTGAGATCTGGATTTTCTTAGTTGGATAAATTATAAGGCATTTTGCTCAAACATCAGTCTTCCTCAGGCACGAACGTTTGTGCAGTCGCGCACACAGAGGGTTAGCGACACGTGCCATGTTCTTGGTACTTTGCAGGATCCAGCTCAGAAAGTGTTTTCTGATTCAAAAGTCTTTTAAAGTCTTGATGACACCTTTCACCTTCTTTTTCATAAGTGTTCAAATCTTAGCATTTCCTTTCTAGCAGTTCAGAAAGAGCACAAAGTCAGCTTAGAGCAAGTTGTCTGCATATCTTCTAAGCAGATCCAAAAACTTCTTCAGCACTTCAGCAAATGCATGCTAATAAAAACAAATACAAACCCAGATTTCCTTTTTTTTTTTTTCCTAGTCAGGCCTGTAGTAAATCTAGGATAAAAATGTCTAGGAAAAAAATGCGCAAGAATGACCAAGGGCGGACGTTGAGTGTGCTGTACCCTTGAACCTGCAATATAATCTGAAAGAGAAGCCCCGAGTCTTGCAGTCCTGCTGGGCAGAAGAGACACTCTCAGTCACGGAGAATTCCAGGAAAGCAACATCTCCTTCAACAAAAATACTTCCACCCACACGAGTCTCGCTCTTGGATGTTTCTCACCAGTATATTGACTGTTTCAAAATAGCACAGGAGCTAACTTAACTTGAATTTCCTGGCTTTTGAGAGATTATAGGCATTATCATAGAATCATAGAATGTTAGGGATTGGAAGGGACCTCGAAAGATCATCAAGTCCAATCCCCCTGCCAGAGCAGGAACACCTAGACTATGCTACACAGGAACGTGTCCAGGCAGGTCTTGGATGTCTCCAGAGAAGGAGACTCCACAGCCTCTCTGGGCAGCCTGTTCCAGGGCTCCGTCACCCTCACTGAGAAGAAGTTTCTTCTCGAGTTTAAGCGGAGCCTCTTATGTTCCAGTTTCAGCCCATTACCCCTTGTCCTATCAGTGGTTGTCACCGAGAAGAGCCTGGCTCCATCCTCGTGACACTCACCCTTGATATATTTGTAAACATTAATGAGGTCACCCCTCAGCCTCCTCTTCTCCAAACTAAAGAGCCCCAGCTCCTTCAGTCTTTTCTCATAAGGGAGATGCTCCACTCCCTTAATCATCCTAGTTGCCCTGTGCTGGACTCTCTCCAGCAGTTCCCTGTCTTTCTTGAACTGAGGGGTCCAGAACTGGACACAATATTCCAGATGGGGTCTCACCTGGGCAGAGTAGAGGGGAAGGAGAACCTCTCTTGACCTACTAACCACCCCGCTTCTAATACACCCCAGGATGCCATTGGCCTTCCTGGCCACAAGGGCACACTGCTGGCTCATGGTCATCCTGCTGTCCACCAAGACTCCCAGGTCCCTTTCCCCTACACTGCTCTCTAATAAGTCATTCCCCAACTTATACTGGAACCTGGGGTTGTTCCTACCCAGATGCAAGACCCTACATTTACCCTTGTTGTATTTCATTAAATTTTTCCCCGCCCAACCCTCCAGCCTGTCCAGGTCTCGCTGGATGGCAGCACAGCCTTCTGGTGTGTCAGCCACTCCTCCCAGCTTGGTGTCATCAGCAAATTTGCTGACAGTACTCTCTAGTCCCTCATCCAAGTCATCGATGAATATATTGAATAATACTGGTCCCAGTACCGACCCTTGAGGCACTCCACTGGATACAGGCCTCCAACCAGACTCCGCCCCATTGACCACGACTCTTTGGCTTCTTCCCCTCAGCCAGTTCACAGTCCACCTCACTACCCGAGAGTCTAGACCACACTTCCTCAGTTTAGCAGGAAGGATGCTGTGGGAGACTGTGTCAAATTCTTTACTGAAGTCAAGGTAGACCACATCCACCGCTCTGCCATCATCTATCTACCTTGTTATATCCTCGTAAAAGACTATGAGGTTAGTCAAGCACAACTTCCCTTTGGTGAAGCCATGTTGACTGTCTCTAATGACCCTCTTATCCCTGATATGCCTTGGGATGGCACCAAGGGTAAGTCGTTCCATCACTTTCCCAGGGGTGGAGGTGAGGCTGACCGGTCTATAGTTACCCGGGTCCTCCTTCTTGCCCTTTTTGAAGACTGGAGTGACATTTGCTTCCCTCCAGTCCTCAGGCACCTCTCCCGTCTCCCAAGACTTGGCAAAGATGATGGAGAGTGGTCTAGCAATGACATCAGCCAATTATTTACTCTTTCCTTTTTCACCTACCACATTTTTAATTAAATTAAACTCCCCACGCATGGTTAACTATAAAGTGCATATTACTTACCTGATTCTTCAGATCTTTTACAGTCCCGTGGGTAAATCCATAATTAGTTGGTTTTGTAAAATGCACATTATTTACTTGGCAGGCCAGGATGGCTTGCGAGGAACTGTCCTCAAGTCTTGGTTAAGTGCATAATTAGGCAGGTTTTTAAAACCTTTATTATGTTCCCCACACTGAAGACATTGCACTCCATTTGTTAACTATTCATACTCTTTTAAAAAAAATATCTGTATTATTTACTCAATCGGCCAAGACAGCATGTAATTATGTATTTAAGATGTGTGCAATGCATAATAAAAAACCTCATGAAAATGTATGGAAAAAATTACTTTGCACTATTCAGGTTTTTTTAAGCCACCATGTCCTCAGCACTTGCACCATTTCTTCTCAAAATACCAAGTACGTTCAGCAGATGAACTATTTCATGAAAAAAAGTGTTCAGCCAGGCACTACTTAATGGAATACTTTTCTATTTACCTAAACTTTCAAATTCGTTTCATATATAAAAGGAGTATTTATGCGCTTTTCTAAGGACAGAGCTATTTAATAACTTTAGAGAAAAACTTTATTTTACCCTCCTACCTCCTTAGTCCTTTGGGACAGATTCTCACTAGCATAAATGCAAGGTTTTCCACTGAAGAAGGTAGTGGCATTTTAATCGGGAAACCAGAGGCTCTGAATCACCGTGTCCTAGAAATCATGCATGATTACTTTCCAGTGGATATTTCAAAACGTGAAGAATGACAAGTGTCATTCACGGTAAAGAATGACAAGTGTATGTCATTGCAATGGAGACCTTTCAGGGTGACCATTCCCGATTACACAAAGCCAAGCCACAGAAAGCGAATGTATCTTCTTCATGCAACTCTGAGGACTAAAGGGGGATGAGCATTGCACAGTTTAACAACAGACCAAAAGTACGAAGTGGTAATTCACACAGCGGTAATTCCCGACAACTGGCCAAGTACTATTCACCCTGACGGAGCCTACGAAACATCTGGACACATACTGTGCATTGGTAAATGCTATGGATCGGATTCACAGCGGTACTGAAACACCATTTCCTATTGATTTTACTAAGGGACATATGCAGATAACTGAAGAGCTGTGCCCTCATGCTTTTGGACTCAGAGTTACTGGACACCAGCATGATGAATGAACTCTAGAGAAGAGTTGCAACTGTCAGCAAAGGTTTAATGTTAAACAATTGGAGCCAAGTTTGATCTCCCTGATCTTATATCATGCTTAGTACTGCTAAACTGAATGAGAATGATGGGCTGTTAAGAAATTTGCAACGTGACAGAAAGGGTAAGTCACATCAGCTTCTTCTTGAGTAGAAAGGGGCTTCCACCTAAGTGTCTGGTGTTCATTTACCAGAGGCAGTTAAATAAGAATTCATCACACCTTCCATGGACTCTCATCTCCCAGCCTTGCTCCACAGCACCACTATTCCACCCAGTTCCATAGCTCCTCAGGCTCACATTCAGCTGCAGAGTAAGATAGAAGCTATAACATTGTGCCTTGGGGGTAAGGCACCTCCTCCAAATCACAGCTCAACACTAAAAGCAGCCAGAGCAACAGCGTGTTCCGTCACTTGGCCCAGGTCAGTTAGGAAAGCACCAGCTCCCCTCGAAACCTTGTTCACACTCATTCAAGTTCATTCCTTCCCCCGAGTACTGCACCAAGGCCAAGCTACACACCAAAACCACAACATATTGCATAAGGAACTTGCCGTAAATCGAATACAACTCCTTTTTGGAATCTGCTCAAGTTATGGGCACACAATCAAAAGCAATCGAGGCACAGAAGCTAAACAAGTTAGCACTTGTCAGCTGGGTCTCTAAACCTACCTCTGGAAGTGCCTTTATGTTCCGCCCAGAAGCCTATTATGGAAGGGCCACGCAGGGAAAGATGCAGCCTTCACCCTTGGATTGCTTGGCTGTTCACCATCCCTGGCTCCAAGTTGCCACCTTCACATTTCAGGTGGCAAATGCAAATCTCTGAGTGCTCTCATATGCCTAACTAGGGGGGGGGGGGGGGGGGGGGGGGGGGGGGGGGGGGGGGGGGGGGGGGGGGGGGGGGGGAAGAGAAAAAAGAAAAAACAAATTAGACGGCTTAGTTAAAACACATCCCAAAACTAAGCTGCCTGCACTAGCACTGAAGTGCGGAAGGACTGATAGGATGTTTTTTCTCTCCTCAGTCAGCTGGTTAAGCTGGCTAAGGTGATAACCTCTCTAGGACACAAGTAGTAACAAACAGTTGGGAGGAAATTAAGCCACTTTTGCAGCACTTCTCAGGAACAGCTCTAGCCCACCCTGGCTGCAAAGGAACACATGCTACCTTAAACCCCAGGGGAAAGGTTCTCAATTTCAGTCAACATTCTCAATAAATATGAAAAAGAACATGCAAGGCAAAACCAGACAGGTTCCTTAAACAAAGACTAAGATTAATTTTGAACTATGTTGTCCAATCATATTTATCATTACAGCTACTTACATTTACTATAAATCTACTGGAGTTTTCCTGTTTTGTTTCTTTACTTCAATACAGAAACAAGAACTCTCTCCCACAGTCAGCTAGATATTTCCTGAAATAACACATGAGTGCTGGCGATTTTACCCAGCAGGTTCCTTTATCACCACAGAGCAGGAAAGTTGACAGGCTTTGTGTCTGAAATGTAATTAGCTTGTGAGAGTACGGTCATAACGAAAGTAAAATTTACATTACTAGAGGCGTGCAATTGTTTGCTCTTTCAAACAGGAATAAAAAGTGAATTCCGAGGCATGTATTTGAGAGGCTTATTCAATCAATATCCTCAGACTTCCCATACACATCTGCTGAAGGGAAGGGAGACAACTGGAGGTTTAGATCAGGTTTCTCTGTGAAAGCTTTTAAGATCTTAAAAGAAGAAATGAATGATGAAAAATGACTAACGCCATTGGGCCTGAGTCCCATTTCAGTCTCATTCAGGTTTCACCCACCCAGATTAGCAGAGGAAAAGCTCTCCGTCAGCAGCAGATGCAGAGTTTTACAAACGCCTTCAAAGCACAAGAAGTAGCCACCGCTCACTAAAAACCAAAATGTTTGGTTTTCCAAGCTAAATTCTCTCAGCAGATACATATGTAGAGCAAGCCTCTCATGCAACATATTTTGACCCTCTCCTATTCATTTCGGAAAGGTTGAAGCACAAGAAAACAGAGCATTTAGGACCCAATTAAACCATGATCTCCTGTCTGTCCACAGGAGGGAAGGGTAAAAAAAAAAAAAAAAAGAAGAAAATGAAAAAGCCAAAAGAAGGAGCAGTTTATTCCATGGAACTGTAGTTTGCTCTGTGAACACCTCATGTGACAGACACACTTGTCAGTGTTGGGGCACTAAATATATTAACAGCAGTCAAGTCCCGCCTCCCAAATGCCTGGGATCTTTATTTTCTAGATGCTTTTGAACATGTTGACCCTACAAAATCCCCAGGAAACAGCCTTTTCTCCAACCGGTGTTTCATAATGAGGTTCTCTACCTACTAACAGCATCTTTCCAGGAAAAGAAGAGGAAGTAGTAAATTCTCCTTCATTCATCCAACCATTTGCCAGGAATAAAATAATACACTGGAACAACAGCATTTTTAGGGACTTCATGTTGATATCCAGAATCGTGTAGTGGGAAAGGGCCTTGACACATAAAGGACACTTTCCCTTTGAAAGCCAACTTTGTCCTTCCTACCTGATGTTTGTCTACCCCGTTTGAAGCAGGGCACAGTAAAAGAGATGCCAGCAACCTGCTCTAGTGATGCCATAAAATTCGCTCCCCAGAAAGGCTTTTTATAAAATCCAGCTTGAATCTTGCTAGTTTCAGCTTAGTCCCATTGCTTTGTCCACTATGGACAGGGAGAGCAAACTTAATACGTGAAGACAAAAATCAGTGCCTCAGGCTGCTTTCTTTTAATCTTTCTTCATAGGCCACGTTTTCTCGGGTTCTGATTATCCTCCTTGCTCTCCTCTAAACTGCGTCCAACTGATCCAAATCTATCCCAACATACATTGCTCCAAATAGGATGAAAGACTCCAGCTGCGACCTTATGAGAAACGAGAAATCAATGCAACTTCTTGCAATACGTTCCCCAAGAGCTGTTCCCCAGGCAATAAAACCAAAGACGGATATAAACAAGGTTCTTTCTTCAAAACATGGTGTTCAACAGATTACTGCGTTGTCCCAAAACCCAACAGTGGACTGAAGAGTGGTCCTTACTAGAGTGACAGAGGTGGCACCGACACAACTCCCACAATATTCTCACATCCCCAGCTCCCTGTTTCCTGCGCCAGCAAAAAGACAAGCAGCACAAAGGGAGAAGGATTGCACCTTCCCATTTCTGTGTCCTGATCTTGTACAGCAAGAAGTGGGTCAAAGCATTAGAGTCTGTTTTGATGCAAAATAGGTCTAAGTAAAGCAGAAGGAACTCTGTCTTCAACAGCATTTTGGTGTAGCAAACAAACAAACCTCATTAGAGAAAAATCAGCAACAAATTTAGGAAAAGTTACTGCAATTTAGCCAAGAAGATACAAATACTGTATCTGCATCCCTGTTCTCTGCATTGATGCTAATTTCATTTTAATATTGTGTTATCTGCTGGGAATGACATCATCATTGAGCCAGCTGGTTTTAAGCAGAAAAAGCAATGATGACGAGAGAGAACAGTTTCTTTCTATCTTCCTTTGCAGAAAAGATTAGGAACAATTTCAAATTTGGTTGAAGAGTCTGAATATTTTACTGGTTTGGGCAGCTTCCAATTACGCCAATGCACGTCTCCCCACCTCCTTGCCACATGCAGTGACTATGACCATATGGGCTATACATTGGCTGCGGCCATTAACTGCGAGAAGATTGCAGCTGTGTTTTGAAGCTTTACATAAGCCTTTTGAAGCTATTTTTTCAGGCTCTTTGCAGACTCAGGCAGTCACTTTTGCAATCATTTGCATGCCGCTCATAGACGAAGAGTCTGTTATTTGAAAAGTTTGTGTTCACAGCAACGGTGAGCAGGTATTCATCCACGGGTGTGAAAGACATACCTCTGATTCTGAGGGCATTCAGGAGCTGCACTATAGAGAAGCCAGCACAGATCCAAAAAGGAATGAATTTCCAGACAACAGACTAGAAAATTCAAAAGACATGCTGGTACTAATAACACCAGGAAAATGTGGTTTACTGCTAAACAGTGAGATGAGTGTATGTGTTCTGTCAAAAAGTACGGTGAATTAGCATCGCGCTGTAATCTAACGTAGCAAATTGTGATTGCTCACAGTTAATGTCACAGGACCATCCCTGATTTCTGACAGAACAGTATCTGTTTTGCAAATGGAAAGTTCCTCTCCTGATCCACAAGCACTGCTTAAACCTCTGGATACAACTCCTGATGACCGTACAGTCAAGGATTACGGATAACTGGCAACCAAAAGATAGTACAGTAAGTACAGAAATTAAATGCGGTGGTTAGCATACAGGAGTTTGATATTTTTGTTGTCACCCTATCCAATTAATTAGGAACTATTTCTTAATGAGTGGACTTGCAAACTGGAAATATATCGTCTTTGAAGTAAAAGTAGGTCTCAGTCTGCCTATTTGATTTTTATTTTTTCCTTTTCCTTAAATCAGCAAATCTGCTACATTGCCTCTTGCCGATTTTAAGAGGCATATGGTTCTTAATCCAGCGGTGTATGAATTATGGCAGTAAATGGCTTTGAAAGTGCCTCGAAAGCAAAAGTATGGAAATTTCCCCCCAAGAGACTGGGATGAGCAGTCATTATTTTTGTGATTGCAGAGAACACTGTCCAAGTGTTCCAAGACTGCGTGTGCATAATTGTTTGTCTCTTTCTCGCTTTGAAGTTGTTTTTTTTCCCAAATTGTAAAACCTCAGACACACTCAAGGACAGCTTCCACAGCCTGGTCAAGAACACTAGCATATCTACATATTCACCAAGTCATAAATCTTCTATACTTTGGCTATGCATATATGACACATGACCCTTATTTCTCCCTTGTGGTTGCACTCTGAGAGACAATAGAGGTCCACTAAAGCACACAGCTTCCCTCTTAGGTAATATTTCATATGTATCTCATTACAACTACCAACACATCAAGGTAACTGAGCTGCAGTCTGGGAGGGGAGTTTAACCATAATTGTCTTAAATTGTCTAATTTGGATAAAATGAGCAAGAAAATTCCCTCAGCTATTTGCTAGTATAATAATGTCATCTATATGTTTCTTGCCTCATGGTATTCTGTTTTGTAAAGGGGAATGAACTGTACTCTGAATCCTTTGGATATTTGGTTCAATCCGTCTGTCAGACATTAATTAGTTTCATAGCAATCTCTCACTGCTGTCTGGTGGAAAGACAGCAAGCCTGAAAAATAAGCCAAGATGACAAAGGGAGAGCTTGACTTGTTTCTGACCAAAGAAATCTGTCATTAAGAAAAGGTTCAGAACTCAGATCTGAAGCTCCTTTGCCTGCCTTGTGGGAGTACAGATGACTGGATTAAAACATTAACATGCTATTATACACAAAATCGTCTTTTCAAAGAACGGTCTATTTGCTCATTTATTTCTGCGTACATAAACAACTGTAGAGAGGGAGATCTGCAGAGCAGAGCACTGGAACTCAACCATGCGACTCTCACTAATGACAGTGGCTGTTAGGCAGCCAAAACGCCGAACGAGGTTTCCAAATTAACCTTAAAATAACATTATGGAGGCCTCAGTAGCAGCTCTGCAGTTAAATCCATATTAAAATCTGCACTTGGAGCATCGCTAATGTCCCAGGATTTCCTACTCAAATTACTCTGCATCATCTCCTTATTTTACATACCGAGGTCTAATTCTCTGCTTTGTAACAGCGTTTTTTAAACACTTGTACAAAGCATATTTGCAGTACCAGCAGAAAAGTGCTACAAGAGAGCAGAGAGTCATGTCCCAACTCTCCAGGAGACATGGGAATTTGCTCACGTATATTTAAATATATTAACTTTCTTTCAAAAAGAAATTTTAACCTGCCCTATTAAAAAATGTGGAGCTCAGACTCCCATCTTGTGTCAGCTAATAGCAGTGAAGAATCATATGCCATAAGTCACAGATACATGTGGGTTTTTTGCAGATATTTTAAAGATGGGCCTTTTGATATATTTTTTCAACATAAATTAATCTCTCTTTCATCATTAGATTTCTCTAGCTCCGTCAGACAAGACAACCATTTAGTTCAAGACAGTGCAACCCCTCTGCAGCAGCACCCAACCTTCTCCTCACTGCTCCCTCTGAATTTCAGAACTGAAGTGGAAAGCAGGTCCTCACGTTTAAGGATCACTTCAAATATGGTGAAGTGTGAGATTTTTCCAAATCTTCCCAACACTCTCCTACACCAAACCTTCCTCCATGAAGTTCTACCTTAACTCTCCCCTGCTTGCCAACACCACAAATCTTTGGTGTCCAGCACCTTGTGTTTGTCCACACATGTGACTCACCACACTAAACATACCCTCATCTCTTGGGCACCAGCTTTTACTTGCCTCCAGAATGTCATCACTGCCCTGGTTGCTCAGACACTCCAAACCTGTGCAAAGTTCAACTTCCACCTATGTCATATGCTGCTATGCTCTTTCTTCAATCACTTGGTGATTCCTTCCTTCTATACTTTATCTCTCACACAGGTTCTTGAAGTTCTGAAAATAAAGCGATTTTATTTAGATTGTTAAACACAGAGGTTGAAAATGCCAATTGATAGGTTGTGCGAAAAGTAGGGATGATGATAATTCCCTGGTTTACTTAAAAAAACAAAGGAAGAGGGGTGGGGAAAAAGAGAGGGACTAAATTAATCAAGTCTTCTCTGAAGCCTTTCTTCCACAGGGTGTTTTAAAGAACAAGTAGCAAACCTTTCTTGCTGGAGCTTTCTCAATCTGCTGCAGAAAAAAAGTGAAATGTCCTGGCAGTACACAGTCTGAAATACATTCCTCCAGAGAAGGACTCTGCTGGAAACAGGTCTATCACACTATTTCTCTTCCAAAAAAAAAGAAACAGGAGAAAAACTGGTTAGCTAAAAACACGGGAGCAGAGACAAGATCATTGATTCTTTCCCTTTGGTTAAAACAATTCAAGACAGGGTTGTGCAGAGATCTAAGGGTGTCTGAAGTAAGGGCTGGCAGCTACCAAAGGGAAAGGGTGCATGAGCACGGGACAGTAGTGCTGCTCAACTCTGTAGACCTCAGCTGCTGCCCATAGACACGCCGATGCCCCAAGGGAGGCCGCTCAATAGCCCGTCAGCCTTACAGAACCACTGGCGTATTGACCATTTCTGAATGGTTAACCAAATTCGAAACCTTTTCACACTTAGCACATTACTGGTGCCTACCCACTGAGAAGATGGAACGAAACTGAATTTTCCATCTACTATCTCACCTCAGCATCTGCTGCTAAAGCCACAATAGGCAAACCAACACACTTACCAACAAATTACGGGATAAATCAGCAAACGATTTCTAAGGTAGAGCTAATGCAGTGTGTCAGTGAAGCTTCTTCCAGGTGTCCAGAGCGAAATACACTGTCCAGGCAGAGATGAAATACTAAAATAGCCAAACTCGAAACATCAGGGTGAAGACTCAGACATTTGTGCCATCAGATTCAGGGCAGAAAGAATGCTTCATGCTTAAGGGCTTCGTTCCTAACCAGGTGAAATTTTGGACAAAAGCAGACAAAAGGAGCAAGATTCTTTCAGGTAAATGGCTTAGAAGACCTTCCTCATGTCTCACCAAAGAAATCTGACCAATATCTACAGGAGTTTTGAAACACTCATTAAAGGTTCCTTGCTATCCTACAGATTCCTTCTATAACTATCCCTCATTCTTCAGCATATGAATCCCATGAGCCTTTCTGCTTAACCTTAACTGCAGAATGATAGTAAAACTGTTAAAAGTGAAATTTCACTAAAATATGAGGACAGATGGTTTTTTACTTAATTTTTATAGTGTATCTTCAGGCTCCAAAAAATATCAATATTATTTCCTCTGACCTCTGAGAGATACTTGATGAGACATTTTAAGACAGCTAGCAGTAATGCAGCCACACCAACAACTTCGAGTGCCTCGCGTGATTTACATGCACACACACACACTTTTTAGCTTACCACAAACCAGAGATGAAGCCACTGGGGAAAAGCTACCTTGACAGGAGAAGGAAGCCAGCCTTTCCTTCAGACTTTTTCAGATGCTCTGCGACTCTGAAACCTAATTTAAATCAGATTTCATTCTAGCTAAATATGTCATGGAAAAAAAAGCCCTTCATTTATTTCCAGTGCCTCTTACTCAAATTATATTTCACGTATTTTGAAAAAATCACAGGCAATTGCAGTACAGCTACATTTTTTTAAAGGGAAGGCTTAAAGAGAGGTTCCTAAATCCATACACTTCTGCTGAGCCTAGCACTTCCACCAGAGCATCTCCTGGGCCAAAAAAAGCACATCAGAACACTTTTCAGAGGGTCACCTTCTGATATTGCCAACCCACAAGGTACAACAGGAATACCAGAACTGCAGGAAAGGCAAGTTACAGCAGTCTTTCCAAATCTCCAGCAGATTGTTTCATGGTCTGGGTAAAGATACATTCAATTTCATCCGAACTGGTTCACACATTTTCTTAATAAGTACTTGTGTCAAAATACTTCAGTTGTCAGAATATCCACCTCTCAGCCTGATCATGTAAGTACAAGTCCACACATTAGTTTATCCATCAATATACTGTCTGTATTTTTGTCTATGCATTCCTAAAGTGCCCATCACCCTGATGCGTAGGTGCCAGTTCAAATTCTCACCCCGTGTTAGTTTGACAGTGCTGTGATCGAAGAAGACAGAGCTGTACTGTGCTTCAACTAAAATACAAAACCATGGCTACTTCTGTCCGTCTCTGGTAGCTACTCCGGAAGCTGGTGGCTCCACTTCAAGAGAAGCAGCAGGTATAATCCCATGTTCAGGTCACTGTTCCCTTTTGCAATAAGGCAGGTTATAAATCCTAAGCCTGCACAGAAATCTTCCTCATTGCAGACTGGCAGATGGCTCATGTGGCAACCTCGCGTCTAAGGTCTTAGGGAGACTATTAAGTATGAGAGAAACAATGTATATAAACAAAATCTATTCCATTTTTTATCCTAAACCTAAGTACAGGGTATACTTTTACAGAAAAATCTATCCTTGTGTTCAGAGAGCACCTAGAAGAGATAAAATAGCAGCTCCTATAGCACCAGCACCGTTTTAATGGATGAATTCAGAATTAAAAAACAGGCTTAGCTTCCAGGTGCAGACAGATGTCTGATGTGAAGATATTGGCTGTCTCTTACCAAAAATGACAGGCATTTTTGGTAAGGCTTTTCTTAACAGATGGCAAAACCTGAGCCTTACCGCTTGTAGCAGGATCTGAGGGCCTCCAGTGCTCAGCAGGATCAGGCGCGAACACGGGTCTGAACACCAGGTTTCATCCACATTGTTAGAAAAAGTACTGGTGTGAAAAGGATGTTCAGGCACTAAGCACCAGATTCAGGGAAAAAGAAAAATAGACCAACAAACCTTTACGGTGTATTGTGATGTTTTCTTTTGTATACTGTATCAATGACTGTATGGTATGCTTCCTGAAAATCCAGCCCTTAGTAATTGTCAGGGAACTTCATTCCTAGTGCAGGCTCTACTGGAAATTAATTGCTTCAGTGCAATCTGAACCACATCATAAATGTCATGTAGAAGTTGCAGGGAGTGAGGAGGCAATGACAGCTCTATCCGCACTGTTTCATTTAAAGGTGGGTAAAACACACTGCGACAGAAGTGCTCTTCATCAATAATTTAGTCCGCAGTGTAAAGCCAAGCCTTGCCAAAGATGCCAGGGGAGCAGCTACCTCCCTGGTTTTAATGACACCAGCAGGGAGGGGTTGAGGGGCCAGCTCAAATCAACATTCATTGCACATCTGGGCATGTCGGCAGATGAAGATATCTAGGACTGAGCTGACAGGACAAAGGGTTGAAAAAAGAAGTGTAACCTAGAAAACCTTTACTTTGAATTCTTTGTATAAATTCAAGGGGGATGACAGTTCCTAAGGTCATCTTACATAATAAAACTACAGTGGTCTACATAGAGAATTTTAACTCTTTCCAACACAAAATCAAAGAAACCGCAAGTTAAGTTTATATTATTCACTTTATGAATGTAAAATGCAGAATACTTAATTCTCTGAAAAGAACTATTTTAATGAGTAGAATGTTAACATTTATATGCCTGACTTCATCATAATAACCCTAATTATAGTACCATGGAAGCCCCACTGTACTGGAGGGTCACTGGAGTTCCTATTATAACCCTTATCTTAGGGGAGTTTAATATTTTTGCCATTTCACAGTGTACCAGCTGAAACTTGCCATGCAGGTTAGCGCTGTTTTACTCCTCCTTAAAATTATTGGTGTACAGCAGCTTAGTTTGGTTCTTAAATTCCTTCTGCTTGCCAAACATAAGAGCTTTTACTGCTTTTATGACAGTCTTGCCACAAAAGCCTATCTACTCGCTCTGGAGAGAGTACGACACTCAGGTGCAGCAAGACTGATACATCGCTGCACCGAACCACCACATCCTCACCCTAGGAGGTTACAAAGCCTTGTAAGTTACAATGTGATTGTAGTCATCCCGGTTTGTGGTGTGACTGTGATTCTGGCAGAGCTTTTAGGCAGTAATCTTACATTCTAGGTTTTAGATTGGATGTCTTGTTTTGGCTGAGTGGGTGACAACTCAGGTTGTCTTTACATGGTGGGGGGAAATACCAAAGCAGTGGAAACCCAATGAGGGCAGACGGCCTCAATTGCAGTGATGCATTAGTTACAAGTTATAAAACATCACTGCCATCTAAATCTGTAAAGCAAATTCCTTTTGTCCAGACAAAAGTAGCATCAAAACTCAACCGCTTCCACCTCCAATGCAGCCAGAGAACTTTTTCCATCAAATCTTGCCTCTGCAATAGCAATAATCCCCACCTTTGGCAAGTTAAGACTAAATTATTTGACATCACAGTATTTAGAGCTATAACTGAAGGCTACTGAAAGGATATAATTAGTTTTACCGGACAAAGGAAAAACATGTAATTAATTTGCTTCTTATTTTCTGCTTACAGACACTTCTTGATAAAATGCTAGGTGCTTTCCACGATCTTTAAAAGCTCTAAGCTATCTAGACCACACCAGAGCTGTGCTCACTCTGTAAGCTTCATCTACAGTAACTTCACGGAGGGCCACCGCAAATTTTGTTCCCAGCGGGGATCATATGGGAAGGCGGCCAACAAAGGAGTCGGGGGAATACAGTAGGGAGCATCTCTCCTAATTGCATCTGACATTGCACTTTCATTTTCCTAGCCATCAGAAGTTACAAAGTGAGTAATTCTGTTCTTAATAATAATGCTAAAATGCGTCAGAAGAGCCCTCTGAAAGTACCACAGAAGAGGTATAATGTTTACATTCCAGATAAGTTAAACAGTACAGGTAGACGGATCATCACTGAACTCAGGTGATGATTTCCAGGAAAGGACTTGAACAAGAGTAGGTCATAATTATTATATTTCTTGTCTGCGAGTGAAAAAAAAACCCATGACCCTTCCCTATGTCCATCCTCAAAAAGGAAGGCGCTTGTGTTTATTCCATCCTGCTGGAGGCTTGGCTTTTTATTAGGGAAGGTGCAGTGATGCTTAGATGTACTAGGAATAGCATCCCAAAGTAAAAGCCTTTTAAATGACCAGTATACGTTTCTCTCCACATAGCACCATAGGCTCTGGCCCCCAGCAAGTGGCCAAACCACATGTCACAGCACGCCCTGTACCAAGCGTCACTAAAAGGAATGCATCCTTCCACATTCTTGTTACTCGCTCCCCACACCAGGAGTAGATGATGCTACATGGTCAAGTGTTTCTTTTCAGTGTTACTGCCTGTGCTGATGGAAAGATGACAATTATCTGAAAAACAGATCAGGAGCTTGGCTAGCTCTCTAAGATACTTCAAATTACATTGTTCACTGTAAATGTGAGATTTACTAGAAAGCCTGTCCCAGTGCTGTTTCTTTGCTTGGTACCTCTCTTTTGGGAAGGCGTCTGAATTTTCAAGCAATAGAAAACCAAAGCTGCAATTCTTTCCCTGCTGAATTGCAGAAAACCAGGAGCCCTAGTTATAATAAATTCAGATAATAATAGAAGCCTGTGTTACTGATGTACATGCAGAGAGACTAAAATAAGGGTGTGCACGTATAGTAGGAAAGGATAAGCACAAAGCCGTATGTGGCAGGCTTCTCTTTCAAAGTGCCAGGCTAAACAGAGCAATTTATCAAATGCAAGGAATTGAACAATACCATTTCAGAAAACAAGAGAGCGATCCACTCCTGTAAACATGGTTCTTAGGAGTGATTTTAAGGACCAACACTCTTCCACCATGCCCCACCATAAACATTCCCACCTCGTGCAAAGCGAGGCTGTGCAACTGGGATGGAAGGGCAGCGAGTCGTCTAAGCAAGCGTAAGCAACTTCTTAATGGGCAAAGCAGCAGAGGTCCAGGACCTCTTAACTGCAGCAGTCAAGTGCATTAACTTGTTTAATTTTAAACAGCTATTGCCAGACTCCCAGCTGGTGCAGCCTGGCACAGCTCCATGGATTTCAGTAGAGCTACTACAACTGACAGTAGCTGGGGATCTGGCCCAGTTTCTCTATTTGTCAAAAAAGACGGCAATTCTTAGGGCACACTCCTGTCCTATGCAAATTGTCGTAAGGGTGAGGGCTTCAAAAGTTACAGAGCTCTGACAATTCACTCAGACACACTTCTGCATCTTACCTCTCCTTCCTCTGTCCACCGCCGGATTCCTCCAGAAGTAACAGAAGTACCCCGAGTGCTGAACCCCGTAATGAGACATCTCTCGGGGCAACAAATCAATTAGGCTAAGTTACAATTTCTAACTTTAGAAAAAAGATAATTTCTCTAACGCTCTTTACGTAAAAGAGAACCGCAAAAGCAGAAGAAAGAAGTCTAGAGGACAAGAGCCCAGAAAGGGCTGGAGAGTTGGGAATACATACTGTTTTCACGCACAAACCACTTCAGTTCTGCTCCTGTCTCCTCCACCTGTGAAATGGGTCAAGGGAACAGCTGAGCAGCTCTCCAAATGCACCATCTTAGTAATGTAATTTTGAAGGGTCAAAAAATAGCAAATATCTCAGGAAAGAGACCATCCCAGTAAAGTGACACTGGAAGCAGTAAAAGCACTGAAAGCAGTTATTTTATATGGCATGAAAATCAGCAATTCTATAAAGAAACTACTGCAAAATAACAAATACTTAATAGTGGTACTTCTAACAAAAACAAAAGGAAAAAAAAAAAAACCAACAACCAACCAAAAGTCTGAATCCTTCTTCCCAATCAAATGCCCGTCATGCAGCCCAATAGGCTTAATCTGCCATAAAGCCAAATACTTCCCAGAGGAGGTGATCGTTAGTTTGAACATTAATTTCCCTTCCCCTCTTCTTGTGTATCCATTAAGTGGAATAACAAGAAATGTTCATGGCCATAAGGTGTGTTTGATGGTGAGGAGCAAAAGAAAATGTGCAATTAAAAGATGTAAATGATAAACTGCAGAACTTCTCAGCTGGTTTGACCAATATGTGGGACTTCTGGGACACACACCTTTTGTCCTCGCACGTTGAGGTCAGTGAACTGCAGAGACCCAAAGATGGAAAAATTGGAGGGGAAGAGCGAAATTATTAATGCTGCATCTTTTTCTTCATCACTTAGATTTGCAAAACGTTTCTTAAATGAGTTTGAAGCCCAACATATAAAAAGCTGACTATTTATATATTTGATTCTTTAAAAGCAATTAGGAATACAAAGCAGATGGTACAGCATTGTAGATTTCCCTTTTCATATTGCTTAAACACTAGAGATCAATAAGTCTAATATAAACAGATGATTTCCATAGCAGGGTTTATAATTAGCTGGCACTGAATGTGTCCAAACTCTAAAATAATTAGCAGAAGCATGTGGCACACCATTAAAACCTTGTGGCTTGTCTGCATTTACATTTATAATTATTAAAGTTAATTATGATGCTTGTGGTGTGGTTCCAAGCTCCTTTACAACTTAGATTAAATATTTTTTCAGTCCTACTTTTTCTTTCAGCTCACCAAATGAAGTTTGCTGGAATTGCTGGCATTTCATCAAAAAGAAAAAGTGGGGGTTATTTTCATAGGAATGACCTGAATATTTTCCTAAGTAACGATTTTATTTTCTAAAGGACAGGACACAGGAATCGAGTAACTCATGACTGGGAGGGGGTAAAATCCTGATTAGAGATAATAATTTTAAAGTTGTTTAAGAAAACCATTATACTTAAAACTGACGTACTGTTTTAACTAAAAGTCAATCAGAAATAAACCATTTAGTTAAGCAGAATATCTCAATGACAGTCAAGACCTCACTCCAAAGTAAATATTATTTTCCGTGCACCAGTCCTGGATAAATCCTAGTGAAAGAGGCAGCATGACTGGACACAAACATTACATATTGGGCAAAGACTTCTGAATGTCTGATTTGGGTTTACATGTCTTTTCCCACAACCTGAGCTATGAAAAGCTGCAGTCAATCTATCTGGTCACTGAGGAAAATTTTTTTCATCAACATTCATCATTAAGACATTCTGTGACACATCCAGAACCCCAAAGAAGTTGTGCTGTTTGCATAACGTATTTTTTTCAATTATTCATTTCCCTGAAATTTTGTTTTCCTTAGTGCAAACAAAGCTAAATCCAACACTGTCCTCCAAAAGTCATTGAGTCAAACAGGATGGATGCCCTAGAGAACAGGACCCTCTGGAAGATGACACTTCTGGTGTACAGACCCCCTTATTCAGAACACGATCTTTTCACCTAGACACAAGCAGCACTCTACCGGGTAGGCAACCAGAAATAAATTTCATTTACCAGCCTGCCTTCTGATGCAAATAATCTCATACTAGAAGATGACAAGAGCATAGCTGCTGAGCACAACTTTGAAGAGAAGAGCAACTCTTCCACTGCACATCACTTTGCTCATATGAAATTCCCCAGCGTGGTCTTTATTCTTGTTCTGCCCAACATTTGCTATGGCTCAGCTGCCCAGCTGAGGAATTGTATCACAGGCTTTCCTGTTGTACCTTGTGGTATGAAACATCCACTCTTGACATGGTTCAGCTCTAGAGTTGTGTGGTGAGAACTTAAAATCTTTCCCCTGAAAACTGGACAGCGCATGGCGTACCTTCCCTGCTCTTTCTTCAAGTTCAGCCACCGTGGCAGAAGCCACAGCGATAAGCGTTTGTGTAGCAGAAAACGCCACAAGCACCAAATACTGGCAGTGGGAATCCTTCTGACGCACCACTCCCAGAGAACGCAAAACCTAATCTTTTGCATACAAGGTGCATGATTTCAATCAGCTTGTGGAGCTTACTTGATATAACAGGACACCTGAGAACAAGGTAAGACCCTATTAAGAGCAAGTTGTGGGGATTTTTTTTCAATAAAAGGAAATAAAGTATTTCATAGAAGTCAGAGAGGATTAAAGTTAGGTTTTACAGAAACTGAGTTTTCCACCTCCCAGGTGCTAAGTATTTCACACACACAGCTACCCTCATTTCTGAAACCACACGGAATACCCGATATCTACTACAGAGAAGCCTCTCTCCCTTTTTTTTTAAATGTATTTCTGTTCTTTATAGAACATGTCCATCATGAACTTCTTGGCCCTCATTCTTGTTTCCTCTGGCTCAAGCCAGACCTGGAGATGTCTGGAATGTGACAAGGCAGTATTAGCCTGCCAACTATATTCTGTTAGCAAATTTATTTTCTTCTCCTAGACTGATGATAAAAATGTCATGGTGTGATGCTTTAGCAGGCCCAAGAGCTGCCCACCTACAGCTGCAGGGCTTGAAGAGAGCTCGGAGCCAAGAACGCCATAAGGAGAGCAGACAGCAACTCCACCAACTTTGCTCCTTCTGCATTGCTTATTCTCCTGCTAAATGATGCAATGTGACCCCCTCAGGGATTCCAAGTCTGATCATGTTTTTCTCACTATTTTTTCTTTCCTACTTCCTCCTTCTCCTTCACTAAAGCAGCCCAAACTGCTGAATTTTTCATGAAAGAGATAATATCGTTGTACATAAGATAATGGCATTCAAATACATCCATCTGCTTGTTAGCTCTGACTACATCGATTGTGTTTCTCCTGAAAGAATATTTACCAAAACGGAGGAGGGGAAAAAAAAAAAGAAAAAAAAAAGATTATCTTTTGTGGTATAAAATATACATACTTTCATAACTGAAATACAGAATCCCTTTTGCATATTTTAGATAAGAGAATAAAATGAACGAAGAAACTAAGAAAAGCACCCTTGAGGTCTTGCCAGGACAAAAGTATTTCCTCCTTCCAATATTTCATTAAAAATCTAGAGAGGTTTTACACTAAAACACTGTTCATTTTTTTTTCTTCCAGTAAACAGTATCTTGTTTCCGAGATTAAATACTGCATGCCAATGATCGGGTTTTCTACTAGCCCGAAAGTTTTTAAACGTGGTCTAGAGGATTACTCCTAAGGCATCCAGTCCAACTTACTTCCCCATAAAAACTGCCCAACCCCAAGCAATTCAATTTATCATTTTATTCCTTTACGGCTATTCCAGCAGCACAGAGTAAGACCATAAAATATGTGATAACCGATTACTAAAAATCTGATGAAAATTACTTTCAAAAGTAGGGCAAGTGAATATACTTACTGAATTTCAGATGCTCTAGATAAAAAGGCTAGCAAGATAAAAACTGCCTATCAATTTTATATACACCGAACTGGCTTCTCTCCATTCCCTATGGGTTGTGTACAGTAATCCCTGGGCTTGAAGTTTCATTTCAGCAACAATATATTCCAATTGGCTTGTTTACATTCGTTACAGGCATATCCTAAAACTGGAGATGTGCTTTGTGCCTTTCTTTGACCTGGTGAGCACAGGAACTGCTCTGGAGCACCTGCCACCTTTCATTCTTACCTGAATAACTCCCATTTGAAGAACTAGAGAACCAAACATGGCATTTCTTCGACCGTCTTGGAGCATGTTTCAATGTTTAGTGCCGCAACGGCAAATGCAGCAATTAAATGTAAATGATAGCAGCTGATCTGATTATTTCCTTCTCTCCAATCTCCTTTTTATTATAAGCTTGCATATTAAGGAAGCAGGAGGGAACAACACCCCTGAACAGTTGTCCCTTTGTGGCTGAGGAGGAGGCCTGTGTGTAAGCGTGCCTCTTGCAGCGATCTCTGAAACAAGGGAAAAGAGAGTAAGTACTGCCATGCAGGGAACTTCCATGTCGCAAAGCCTCCAGCCCACTCCCACGTGAGCTTCGCTCCCAGACCCCAAGAGGTGCTGACTGCAGCTCTGCATTCACTAGGGCCTTCTCACTGAAATGCATTTTCCTGGAGCCAGGCTTGATCACTTGCGGTGTTTACACAATGGAAGCCAAGCTCATGCCGCCTTCTCTTCGGCTGTCGTGGAGTTTGTTTAGCACCACATGAGGGTTTCTCCTCTTTCAGCAAAATTTGTTCTCAACCAATTTTCACTCCATTTGCAGAGCTACACCTGCCTGAAACCTAGAGCGTAGGTAATTCCACAGGTCGGGCAGAGAGTAGCATCACCAGTAAGAGAAGCTCCCTCTAACATCACTCTCTGTGATGGTTTCCTAAAGCAGAACTCCACCATCGGCTGGACACGGAGAAAATGATGCCTGAATGTTCCTCAGCTATGATTTGGTTTCTTTCAAAATTGAATTTAGTAAAAATCACATGTAAATATACTGTGATTTAATCACAGATGTTCAACCCAGGCAAAATTATTCAGGTTTTCAGTTGTGAATTATTTTTCAGCTCCATTGACCAATATATCTCACTCTATGCTGTAGCACTCTATATTAATAGCTGGTGCTGAGTTTCCCAAATGATGGCATCTGTGTAGCAATCGGGGAGCGATTTTTTCTGGACAAACGCCTCTCCTTTTCCTCTGACTTCTGATCTGCTGCCTGTTATAAGTCTACTATGCAACACACACTGTGGGAGCTTTATGTCCTAAATACAGAGGACGTGTCCAGTCCAGTAAAATAATGCTTTTATAATGATTGCTTCAACTGTTTGTGCAATCTTTTTGCAAAATCTTGTTATTTGTGATTCTTATCCTACAACCTGATATGCATAATAGCTTGAAGGTGCCGGCGATGGAATTTTTCCAGCTCTTTGATGTGCCAGCCATGACTTGTCCATGTTTCACAGCCACAGACTAATGTGGAAATTACTACAGCAAAATAAACACTAACTCCAGTATTCTGTGGGATACCATGCAGGTGTCAAGTTATGATGCAATCTCACATGCAAAACATGAATTTTTAATTCGGCGTATGATTTCTTAGACATCCGATAGTCTCTTTAAAAAATAAATTAAATCCATTACCCATGTTAACACATTGATTCTGAGGCTATTTCTCACACACGCTTTTTTCCAGCTATGGACTAGTGCATAACCTTGCTTTTCTTCAGATGGAGGGTAAATCTGTAGACTTTAGCTGCCACAGCAAATTTGTTGGTCGTGAACTAGAGGTCTTCTATAGTGTGCGCAACGAAAGCACAACCACCTGCACAAAGAAGTTCACATATAACCTTCTCCTTCAGTGTTGTGGAGGCCTTCAATCTGCTCAGGTTAAAGAGCTTGCCAGATGTTCAAAATTTAATAAATATTCCTGGCATCATGTCACTAGTGGCATCATCAATCATTACTACAAAGAACAGTCCAAAGAACAGTCTGTGCCAAAATATACCTTTGCTTGACTCCTTTTGCTGTTACAAATGGATCCGACAGAGTGCCAGCCACAGCCTCTATCCAGCACACCATTGTGCAGATGACAAATAATTTCACAAACTTTTCTGGACATCCAGGAGTTCAGAAATATTGCCAAATCTTTTCAGAGAGCTGGAAATCTAACAGCATCAAAAGTACTGGTAAGGTCAATGAAGACTTGTTACATGGGCATGTGTTTTTTTCCATATAAGTTTTTTATTGAAAAGCTGCGGAGAAAATGGCTAATATTACATCCCAGCAGTTTAGTGTATATGACACTCCGATCACAGTTAGCATATTGTCCTTGTCCTGAAATGAGAATTGCTACAGAAACATCTTTATTTGTTTACCATGGTGCTAGAAGACAAAGGTGTATCTGAAATTCATACCCTAAGGCCGTATAATTTAGGCATGTGAAGACGATACAGATCTATTCCCAGAAGAATTAGGGTTCCCAAATTCTTACACATTCTTTTAAAAATTCTCATTTAAAATATTATTTCTCTAAATTGATTTAAAGTCAAATTTGCTATGCTGTAAAAGAGCTGAATTCAAGTGTAAGGAAGTTAGAAGAGAACCGCCAAGTGAGTCCTTGCTGAGATACACTTTGGGTTTTTTTTCAGAGAATTTAGGATCCCTGGTTTTCTAGAGTACATGGAGTGACTATTAACATGGCCTTAGAGTGTTTGACATCTTAAATCCCTATACTTTTTCCTCCTCAATTTGATAATCTCCCTCCTATTGAGATCATTACATGGACTATTTTTAGCTTAAGAACTCATGTCCCTGTTTTCAATGCAAGTACATAACTGAAACAATCAAGAAGAATTATGTTCAACAAATACAAAAAGTAAAATGCCTTATGCTGCTGTATTACACAGAATATCCAATAGAACTATTCGTTTAGTGAAAGCAGAGGTGAAAAGAGCATTTTAACCAGTTCAGAATCAGACACATTTCTCCATCTGTTGTCCATCCTCAGCTTCAGACAAAAATTGTTTAAATAGGAGCAAAAAACAGCCTCTGGATGTGCTTTGCTGCTTTTGCCCGATATTGCTGTGCATTAGCAAGTATCCACTAAAAAAGCTAACATTTATGTTACCCTTTTAGCTTCTGTGCAATAACAGAAGTGCCACACTTTATCTACAGGTAACAGTTTTCCCCAAAGAGAAGAGGTATACAGAGTTTTGCATCCTACTGCCAAACTAAGGCGTCAAAAATCTTACAGAAAACTCACCTGGGAAGCATAGGGCCATTCTGCCTTTTTTCAAGATCTTAGACTGGGCAGGCACATGTCTGGGGATAGTTCTCTCCTAACAGTTTACGTTTTTTTTCTTTGTCATTTACATCACAAAATTACGTTAGCTAATTTTGGTTTGTTCATGTGTCCACTCAGCACAAAGTAGGATTTGTGTTCAGTCATTACTGCTTGTAGAGACAGTTGATTGCAGGGACAAAAACTTCGCAAAAGCTTTTCTATCCCAAAGTGTAATGGCGTGCTCTGCACACCGCCACAGAATATTCTGTTGACATTGATTTGATGCCAGACAGCTTGTTACCATTGGCTTTGAGTGAGAAACAACTTGCTGATCAAGGGTTAAAGAGCATTTGGAAGAGGAGACAGAGACATTATGCACCTCTCTATGTGCAGGGCCAGTAGAGGCACAGAAGGCAGCACATAGCCAGAAAGGTTGATCTTTCTCCCTGCTTTAGCACAAAAAAAAAGGTTTGTCAACCCTTCGAAAACTTTTAGGTTGTATTATACCCCACGGGGTACAAATATCTGGCAAGCCCTTGCATTCTTGCAGAGGCAGGCCCCCACTTGCAGCTGTCACTTGTGCAGAGCAGAGAGCCTACTCCTAGCATCTGTCATCCATGCTCTTGGAGCCACAGGCTTTAGAGACAGCAGAACCCACTGACTGTCCAGCATAACCTCTTCTACAACTTATGTCAGTGATTTTGCACAAAAAAATCTTTCATCAGACAGTGTAGTTTTGGGCTTAGCTGAAGGATCGCTTTCAGAAAGGTGTTCAGTATTGATTTAAGGACTCACAAGGGTGGAGAAGGCTTCACATCCCTTGGGTAACCTATTCCAGTATTTTTTGCAGTGTTAAACCAGAGATCAGTCTGGCCCACATAGTGCTGCAGATTTCAAGAGAGCAGGTTTTAGCCAACTGTAACTTGAGTTGATCTATCTTGCCATATTTGCCCAGCAGAATCCCAGATAGCTGCACAAGACAGATACCAGGTTTCTGTACACTAATCTGATCTTTGAAAGTCCCCAAGTCCAGATATCACATTGACTCAGAAATAAAGACCTTCTAGAGTGATACGCCTACTTGGTATTTTTATAATGAAACTATATAATGTAATTTCCTTTTTCTTCTCATATTTCTTAAACATCATTATTGCTAAACGTAGAGATTTTTATACACATATCAAAAGCAGGGGCAAGATTTTTTAGGAAACTAAAAATGTTGCCTCTTTTAGTGTTTAAAAAAAACTAGACATACTTTAAGGAAACGTAAATGAGAGCTTTGGGATCCTTCATCACACAAAACGCAAGGAGCTGAATTAGCACTGTAAGTGGGACAGACACCCATTGCTTAAGACACACGGACTCGTTAGAACACAGCACTGCTGAACGTAATACACGAAGCAACCTCACCTTTACATGGGAATGGACCAGAGCCAACATTACAAAACTTGCCTAACATTAGAAACTAGAAACTTATATTCATTTATACATAAGTGACCTAATTATAAGAGGTATTATAAGGTAGGTGACCGAAAACACAGCCTCTTAAAAATCAAATATGAATTCATCGCAATAGTTCTACTCTTAACGCTCCCTTTACTCTCCATAATCGCCATCTGAATGCAGAAGCATTTACCCTAAAACTTACTCCATGGGACAAACTACAGCAGTAAATTCCAAACTTTTTGCCTGGTGGGCAAAACTAAATGTTACACTTGCCTTGTGGCTGTCAGAGAGGACAGAATTCATGGAGAAGTGAGAGAAAATAGGAAGGACATGGGGGAATACTAGCAATACTTCTTTTAAAAGCTAAGTTCATGCGAGCTAACCACTGCTTTAAGGAAAGCTGGTACTTTGCCTCTAAAGAGAACTTTGGTGAACTAGACTGTATAAAATTATAGAGGTTATTATATTTGTAGCTTCCTTGCTGTGCATTCTTCCACAGAAGTGCTCACACCCGCTGTGCATGGCCAAATAACATGAATTAAAAATGCTGCACAGCGACGAACTTTGGTTTCAGATGAAAATACCTCAGAACTGGCTGGCTATTAACACCTTGGTATCTCCAGCAGTCCCAATCTCCGAATCTCTCCAGGCTGCTGATAACATACCGCAACCAGAAAAAAATATTTTTTAACTCCAAGGTAGTCCCGAAGCCCAGCTAGAATCACCAGCCACTGAAGGCTGAGTGTTGGGAGGAATAAAGGGCCCTGGGGCCATAATTTCTCTGTGCTATCCCCCAAACCACAGTGCGCACGCCCATCTGCCCTATATATAAAGCACATGCTACAAGCCCATGTTTACCATGACAGCCACGAAATCCCAAGTCGTTTTGCAGGAGCCATTATCCTTAGGGAAAATAAAATTCTGTAAGACAACAAACAGAGGAGGTACCAATGCCAGGCCAGAAAAGAACTGTTTTATGAGTAGCTGTATATTAGTTTTAGGACAGGGTTATTGGCAGCTAGTGTCCTAAATTATGTCTAGGAGACACATGAAGGGAGACAAGTGGAACGAACAATAAATGCCAATTGCCGCAGGCAAGGTTTATGGGGCCAACGGTGGTTTAACATTTGGGCAAATGCCTTGGACATGCTAATTTTCTGCTTCTCCCTCCGAGTGAAATGACCAATTAGCTGTAACCAACCCAGATCTGATGTAAAATATCAGGTATCAAATCCTTACAGGGCCCTGCTCACAGTCGAGGCTGCAGGTAAACATGTTCACAAAAATGCCAAGTAACACGGAGTAACAAGTAAATACAAGGAAATTGCAAACTGCTCACAGACATTCTGTCAGGTAAATTAATTGCTCAGTTCTACTTTATTAGGTGACCTTTATGGTTGTGGGCAAGCCTGCCTCACTAAAATCCTTTGATCACTCCTCATACTGGAAGTCCTCTTTTGTGAGGCTAACTTAATACTGTTATATTCATGCAGCCTAATCTGAGTAGGTGCTAAGTGCTTTGCCAGCAGAGTTGTTGCAGAGTGTGAAGGAGAGATCAGTCTATTTATTCAATTTTATTCCATTCAATAGGCTAGACTTCTTTGTTTACATGATAAATTTCTTAGCTGTCATTTTTTTCCTCTCTCAGTTTTATGTATTATACTATGTTCTGTCATTTTGCTTTTCTGTTTCTCTCTATCAAAAATTGAAGTAGTTTTAAAAAAGCTGATCTTAAATCTTTTCTGCTTCAAAATTAGCTGTTGCCCAAGAAATCACACATGCAGGTCAAAGATTAAAGGCTGATCCTACATCCAGAGAATTCAATACCAAATGTCCATTGGAGACCAAAGAGAAAGAAACACAGATCCAAGAGTATGACTTGCCTTTTCAAATTTACCCACCTCAGCTGAAATTGTAAACAAAACAGTATATACATGAAAAAAAAAAAAAAAGTAAGCTTTGATCTTGCCACAAGACACCATCCAATCTCAGCAAGCACAGAAAGACAGTCAAAGTCTCCAAGTGAAATCCTGGACTCGGTAAAGTCAATTTAAATAAAGTCAAGATTTCACCAAGTGACTTCTCCCTTACTGATTTCAGTCTCTAAATTAGCTTCAAAACGAATTGGAAAGATACTTTAGAAAAAAAAACAAAACAGAAGGAGCAAAATGGTGAAGGAAAACAAACGTTTCCTTCATGCAGACTGCTAGCAAAAGCTTGTAATCAGGGAAATCTGAGGGTTGGTCCCGCAGCTTTGCTTTAATTGTTTTCCTCTTCAGATAAGAATCTCTTCGGGGTGTGAATTGTCCTGCCCTCCCTGCACGTATAATGTCTGAGGGAGTTCAGGGAAGGGCTTGCGGTCTTCATGGAGGAAGAAAACAGGTAGAAGTTAATTTCTATCCACATCGCAAAATTTTTCTATGACTTGCGTGAATTAAGATATACAAGCAGACAGTAAAATAGCAATTAAAAAAACCAGTGTGAATATTTTATCCAGAACCAAGATAACTCATATATCCCAGACAGGGAGGTTTCACCTTTGTTCAGATAAAATCTGAAACACTCTTTGCCATGCTCAGAAGTATGACCAAATGAATCACAATTGCCATACTCGAGTGGCGAAGAGGGGTAGTCTCTAACTAAGGGGATCGCTGAGTTCATACAAATTATGTGAGCACTTTAAGTGTTTCTTTCTCAGGAGTCACAGTGACATTCCTTGCTTTTTTAATTTTATCTTACCAGGTTTGCTATTTTCCCTTCCTTTTACTAGCCCTAATTAATGCTGTAGGTCAGGTTGAAAAAATGGACAGCCCTAGAGCCACATACATTTAAGCTACTTTGATGCAAATATTGATCCAAAGAGCATAGACATGTGGAGGTGCTGCTTTTTTTAATGGACAAGCTTCTCCCTCTCTCCCTTCCAGGTTTGCACTTCATGAGATAAAATAGAACTGTCTGCCCAAGAGCCAGAATGAATACATGAATTAACAGATCCAAAGATAGACCAGCCTTAACGATAAATTCTGTTAAATCCAGAAAGCAAGATGCCATTTGCATGAAGTGCAAGTACATTTCATGGCCTTGCTTTCTTCAGCGTTTCCATTTCTTCCTTGGTACTTTCTAGTACGGATACTTTGGCAGACAACATACACAATGTTGGGAGAGCAGTAGTGCTTCGTGTCAGCATGAACGGTGCTGCTGACACAATGTCCACCACAGCCTAATGCTTAATTCCCATGTACATAGGCCTATCAAAGCATTTTGTTAGAAAGCCACCGTCCACGGCTTATATTTAGAAACAGAGAGCGAGTCCAAGCTGCAATCCAAAGAGGAGATCAAGGAAAGGCAAGAATTCTAAGGCCTGCTTTGAAATTCAACACTAAAAAGATCTGACATTCTTCTATCTGTAGGCATTTTTAGGCTGGACTGAAAATAAAAAGAAAACCTGTTTGTACAGGGAAAGCTTGCCTGGCCCTGTGCCAAGACAGGAAGTCTATCAAAGCTGGGCAGTGTTTGAAAGCAACAGAATACTAGAACCAGAAAAAGAAAAGGGGGGTGCAGGGGCAAGAGAAACTAGAATGAAAAGACTTACTTCTACATTGACTTTTTTTGCTGTTTGTCAGACAACTGCGCACAGTTGTTGATAGCTGCACCACTCCCTGTTTATTCAGCTTGAGCCACGAGTCCCCCATGTGCGCGGCCTGACTCCTGGCGACTGTTGCGCAAGCACGGCAGCACCGTGAGGAGGATGCGGGCACGAGTGTCTACATTTATATCTGAGCATCAGGATGAATTGATCCGTTTCTGAGCAAAACTACCCGGCCACCATGGGATAAACCAGGTCAGGTGTTCAACAGTGTACATAAAGTAGTCTTCCTGCATCATAAAGTTTATCAGGGAACTTTAGGCCTAAAGTTCACTCCAGTGGGTTAGAGAAGATTTGTTTTGTGGTGGAGCGCCATTCACTATAGACACTCACAACTCACCCAGGCACACAATTATACCAACACAGGGAATGTTGTCTTCCAGCCTTTGACCTTGGAAGAACATTAATTCTTAACAGATGTAATCTGTTTTTTTAAGTTCTTTAATTTCTTTTTTTCCTTTTTTTTTTTTGGAATTTCTGACTGTAATATATTCAGGTACAAATGGTGCTGTCATCTTGAGCTACAAGTTAGAAAGTTATTACTTTTAATATGCCACTACCTTAGGCCTCTACTGTTATGTAAAAGAAAAATAACCTTGTGTGACAGTTTAACATTGATCGATGTGCCTGCCAAATGCAAAGAGATAAATAAGCAGGTGATGAATAAACAGCACTTCAAGTAAAGACATTACGCTGCATGCATAAAACGACGCCAGGCACCTAGGAGCTGTGGGTGGCCGAAGGTTAGCCATTTCATGCCCACTCAGTAAAGCAGACTTAATCGCTTCCAATATTTTCTGTTAAAAAGCGCGCTTAATGAGCCAATTTCACAAGCCCAGAGAAACTGATTATTATCTCCGAGTTCCAACTGAGTTGGTTGTTTTCCAAGAGCCAGTTTTTCCTTGACGGGATAAAAACCTTTTAGAAAAAAAAAAAAAAAAAAAAGAGAGCGAGATAGAGGAGAGCGAAAGAAAGGAGAGGAATAAAAAAGGCGAGCGGGGCGGGCGCGGGTGGCACTAGATGGCAGCGTTGCTCTGCCGGCAGGGGCTGCGGGCGCGTTGCCTTCCCGGCTCCTTGCCCCTCCAAGGAGGCAAAAGTGGGGCCAAGGTTGCCCTATCCAGCCGTGGAGAAGGTCAGCAGCCTCCAGTGGTCCTCTTGTGAAAGGCAGCAAGATACGTTGGGGCAGCAGAGATGACAACACAGCATGAATTTTAAAGTCCTGCGGGGGTCTGGCACTCGCTGGATTGGAGCAAACTTCATTTCCAAGGGTGCTGCTCCTGCTTTTGGGAAAGAAAACAAGAGGAAGCCAGGTCCACTCGCACAAGGAAGAAGAGGTTTTGCTTCGTCGCACCCATGTTCTTCACAGGGGGGTGGCGACATGCCACTCCCAAGCTGCAGAGCAACACTGCGAAAGCCGCACATGCACGATAAAAGCAACCAGCCCCAAGAAAAACACACACGAAAAAAGCCCCCAAACCAGAACTATTGTCACTGGCAGCAGTTAGTCAACCACCACTTAGGAAAGAAACCCCAGCAACTAGACCTCGGCATATAATTGACTCATCTATTAAAAACAAAAGAACAACAAAAAAAGCATCTGAAGTGAACTGTTGTTGAGTTCTAAATCGGAAGCCAAGTTAATTATTTTTTATGAATATTCATCGGAAACTTGTACAATTTCCAAACTAGGCCTTCAATTACTAATCAGTTAACTAAATAACTGGCATGACTACTACTCAGGAAAAACTGACTTTTCAACGAAATAGACAAGCACATGGAAACATTTTAAAAATTAGAAGACTGTTGGAAGCTGGGTGGTGGAAATGCACCATCACTTAGACTGTGGGTGCAAAGCAAGGGCGAGCAGAGCATTTTGAAGGCTCCAGCCGCCCTGCAGACCTGCTGCGTGGCCAGAAGCAGGGGCTGTTGCTCTGGACCAGGCAGATGCATTTCTCTGCGGCGATTCATCTTATCTGGTCTCAGGAATTACCTGTGGGCTAAAACACGACTGAGAAACTCCGTAATTGCACTGTACTTATGCTCACTTGACACATTCCGATCAGGAATACAATAAATATTTAGGAAATGGGGATGCAATTAGACACAAGACACCATGTTTTCTAGAAAAGCAGATCTTCGAGATGTTGCTACCAGGAGTGAAGATGGAAGCAGATGGTGCTCAGGCAGCCCCCACGGCTCCTGCACAACATTGGCAAAGCACACAGAACTCAAGAACTCAATACCAACTCACGCACGAGGCTCAGAGCATAGCGGCAACTCTGCATGCCCTCCCTCATTTAGCGGTAAGGTGTAGAAAAATCGCAGGCAGTGGAAATGCTTTAAAACATTAATAAAAGAATTAAAATTATGCAAGTCCATGTTGTGTATTTCTCAAATGTACAGAAATGGATGTTCTAGCTGACGAAGAACTAGCTCTTACCAGGGAAGAGTGACGTGCCCTTCACTTCATTCCAGTTAGGTGCTGTCTCACAAACTAATGTATCCCGTACACACTCTATTCTTCCATAAACCCTAGCCTGTACGCATGAAGACACACTCTTCATTGTCTTTGAAGACTTTTACAGTGAAGTATCTGTGAGATTACAGACTGGCATGGTGATGAGATGTTAAGATTTCATTAGAAACTCAGTTCCACTGTGGATTTTTCTAACCTTCTTCCTGACACAAAAACAACATTAAAGGCCAATGCCCAAGTCTTCATTCTCCTTGTGACTTCCAGAGACTAAACAAGTCAAGATACATCTGTTAATAATACATGGCAGACTTCTTCATTTGGGCTTCAATCCTCAGAAGATATCTAATATCTACTGAAATCAATCACTCCACTGATAGCGAAGTGCCTAAACACCTTTGAGGATCTGGGTCTCAGTAAGAAGGAATATTCTGCCGAAGAGAATACCCGAAGAGAGTATTTGCATGGACTACGTTAGCCCAATGAATTTAAGAGGTCTCTCATGTATTTGGCCAATTTAAATCAGATTCTAATTGGTTTCTGACCCAACCAAGAGATAGATTTGATGAAATAAGAGTGGTAAAACTCACTTTAGGACAAAGGTTGATTTGATAATCATAATTGCATTTCTACTATATCTATTTTCTTAAGTGTTAGTAGATTTATTAGACTTTTCCTTTATAACCTATGGCTGATTTGCAGCTTCCTTGGTAATTTCTTAGTAGGCAGTAGCAATTTCTTATATCTTCAGTAATGTCTTGAATGTACATTTTTTATATTAATGATCTCACCAAGAGAAAAAGTGTACCGTGAATGCATGATGGCCATATGGAAAAGACAATGAAGTTTAGTAATTAAAACTGAAAAGGGAAAGAACTATGCAGTAATTAGAACACTGATTAATCAGCTGATAATTTTATCTTGATTAATGCTGCTGATTTTCCTCTTCTTATTGACCTAGGAAAGGTAGGTTTAAACCAATTAAATATAAATTATTCCCTTTTTTCACATTCCAGGCAGATTCCAGTGTTCTAAGTCATACTACGTTTAAAATGTAGCGCTGAATTGCTCTTACTAAATTGGGCAGCTCAACAAAAGGTAAAATAAGGTTTATGTTCCAAACATGCTGATGCTTTTATCTAGGGCAGAATTGGACAGAATTGGTTATTTCACTATTATCAGGGGAATATTAAAATTAGATTAAATTGCAGTGGAAAAAAATAAAATACTTCACCTGTTTTAAAGCTGTATCAGTAGGAAAACTAAAAGGATTTGTTCGTTTTATTGGGCCCAAGATATGGATGCATAACGTAGTCCTGAAACTTAAAGAAAAGGTTCTATATTAATGCTCCGATTTCCCTTCATGTGCAGAACTTTATTATTCATGGGGGAAAAGTGTTGCCAGTACCAATCTTGCTCCCCTGTCTGTTCACAGACCATAAACAACACCACCTATTCTTGCTTTCACATGCACAGTTAAGGGATTAGAGCTACTACTTCTAAGCCCTGCAGCAGCGGAAGGAATTTTATGTATAGTCTCATTCCATTGCATTCATATGTGAAACAGGGTATTATTTCCTGGGGGAAGGCACCAACACTTCACAACAGCAGAAGCCATCCTTTTGCAACTGCAAAAATACAGATGCTAAAGATACCAGCCTTTCTCAGAGATAAATATCTGACAAGTACAGAAAAGCTCACAAGCGAAATGCAGGTATCTCAGTTCTGCAAATTCAGAGGGAAAACGCTTCTTGCTGGATGTGTATTGTAACTTGCTGTGGCAAGAAAGCACTGCAGCCCAAGGGAAAAAATCCCCCTGCCCTTGCTTCATGGATCACCTCCAACCCTAAGGTGCTCTACGATTCCACACATGTCAGCTCCTTCAGTTTTGTACACTGAAGTCGACATGAAGATTAGCAAAAGTATGGAAAGGTAAATCTACAACCCCACACCTCCAGTACGTTTCTCATTGTCCGCCTTCTCTTTGCTGGATTTTCAGATGGCAGAGCAAAAACACACCTGTGTGCGATGCCAAAAAAAAAGCTGCTGTTTAGCCAGTATTTGAGAGAGCAAGGGGAATCCCACAGACCCGGAGCTGAGGATTTCAGCTGAAAAAAGACTCCTCTTTCTCCATCATCTGCACTAGTCCCCTCAGTACTGTCCTTACTGTATAACAAAAGAGCAGGTAGAATTATTTATAGCAAATAAATTATCCATTAATTAACACTTTTTTTTCTCATCCTGCACTTTTAGTAAAGCAAACCTTTTTCACTCTTTGTGCAACACTAATCTAATTCTGCAAGTCATTTTTCAAGTGTATTTGACCACTCAAAAATTCACAAGGCACTGTTTTCTTTTTTTGGATGGAATTACTCAACAGGGCTGAATGAATTATAAAAAAAAATAATGACCACACTTAATGAATTATTAAAAAAATAATGACCATGCAGTAGAAAATGTTTTGTTTGAATATAAATAACTTGTCAACGAACACATTCAGGTATGCATAAGAGAAATATGTCTTCCTGAAGCAGAAGTAACAAAACCAAGAAAGTTCAGAAGCCAAAACAGAGCTGGAGAGGTTTCACATTATTAGATAAAGTCTATTCATTAATGTATCTTACCATACCGTGTTCTCTGGCAAGGGAACAAAATAAATGATCTCCTAGTTTGGATCAAGTGAGTGAAAATGAACAGATCAACCGTGGGATAGCAAATACCTCAGCACCACACCACCAGGCCAACCCCAAAGTATGCCAATTGTACAAAAAAAAAAGTTTTTGCTCTTGAAACTGATTGCCTTTATGTTAGTAATAATCCAAAGCCCACTACTTTGCAACTTCTTAGGTATGCTGCTAATACTAAATATGCCTAAAGATCACCTCACTAAGTCAGGTACACGAATAGATAAACCATGCATCAAAATCTTGGTCTGCAACTACATGTATTTGCTCTGTGGCTAAACAAAAAAACCCAAACAACTTTCCCTTTACAGACGTCCACATTTTAGAGTCACAAAATTAAAAAATGAGGTATAGGTGGACATAAGCCCGTATGAATTTCCATAGCTAAACAAAACCAAGAAAAATAAATAGATCCCATTAATTCCATTTCCCAGATGTCAGACTACATCCTAGCTACTCTCTGACGGTTTCTCTCTGGTTATAAGGAAAGGAACATGCACTGCAGAAGATAGCCTGTGCTTCTTTAGAAGCAGACAAAGGTTAGTGTTTTCAAATCAAGGTGCCTAAAAGTACAGCTCAAAAAGTTGGATTCAACATTTTATGTGTGTGGCCTCACTTAGAAGTATTCACGAACTGCCAATTCTTGGGCATCTCAAAGTTCAGCATTTTAAAAATCAGGTCACTAAATCTAAGTATGGATTTTTCAGTTAAATTTTAAGCATCACAGTTTGAAATGGCGCTGGACTGTGTTTAACTAGCTGGAAGCCCATCTAGCTGAGAACACAATGCTTCTTCAACCACAGACGTTCCAAAATGAAAGGAAGCCAAGAATTTGAGAAACAGTAACATCAATTTCCAGCTACAGCTAATGCAACTACTGCTCAAATACAGTTTTCTTGAGAAAAAAAAAAATCAAACCACAACACATCAAGAGACGCAAAATACTAATTCACCTAAAAGGCCAAATACATGAGAATCACTGCATCACCATTCCTTATAATTCCTTTTGTGCATTAACCCTACAATAGAGTAGAAGAAACAATAAACTAAACTCTTCCCACATTCTTATTTGTTGGTAAGCTTTCACATGTGACTGAGAGCAGAATAGAGTGATATATGATGAAGTATAATTAGTATATTAGTTATCAAGTAAAACTATATACTGGTAATATCACGGATTGCTGAAAGGCCATGAGGAAAATGGAAAAAATACAGCAACTGGACAGACTATTTCTAGTAGTTTGAAAAAAATGCACAGCATTGTGCACAGTGAAGTGTTAGCTATTATATAACTATTTCAACAAATATTTTCAACAAAATGACTAGATATTGTGGAATTTAAATATTAAATGAGATTTGAAAGACTGATTGTCAGTACTGTTTTATAGAACGGCGCAGTATCACCAACTTCATTTAACACAAGCATGTTTTAGATCACAAATTAAATGAAAACTGAAACATTCCTCCTGTTTCAAAGAGCTTTAGATGCCTTAAAACCTAATCATATATAAATTGGCAAAGGAATACAAATAACAACAACTTTCAGAAATGGAGAAATGTAAATTTCTAGCACTTTTTCAATTTTATTAAATAGTTGAAGACTTGTCTGAAATTTTCAAACCTTTGCTTTAAAAAAGTCAAGACATTTTATACAGAGCTTATGCCATGGTCTTGTTCTGGATAACTCTCTGATTACATTACACCGGTCGCAAGCTCTTTGGTAAAGAAGCTACTGAGATGTTCCAACACTGTCTGCATCAGTAATAATTTTGCTGTGTTAACGACAAGAGTATTAGACTGAACTTGATGGCAGGATCCACTGATACACAAGGCAATAGTGATTCCACTTAAAATTAACAGTAAAACAAAGGGACTGCTACCAGTTGGAAAGGTTGGAGCAAGAAACTCAAAGAAGGAAAACCAATAATGCTAACCAGAAAGGTATTTAAAGTTTAGACCGAATGCCAATAATTTTTTTATTAATAAGACTATACAAAAAGTAAACAACCATCTGATTTACCAGACCTGGAAAACAAACAAAAATAGAGCAGCAACCACATTGACATGTATTACAAAAGTATTTTTTAAATCATCACAAGGTTGATGACACTCAATAAAAACTTTATTAACAGTAAAATGAAAGCAAGGAAGTTACTCAAGATCAAGAAAAACATTGTATCTGATGCAGTAATTCAGATCACAACGTACCAGATATATGACTGAAATTAAGAGCGGAAGTTTAGGCATTCATTCAGGACAAAAAATTGCTCCAAACTCACGTAAAAAGACAACAAGCGAGGCCAGTCTCTAGGACTGGCAATCCCACTGAGCTCCTCTGGAATTTTACCAGACAGAAAACAGAGACTACTTTGGTTTAGCTAATAAAAGTGTTTCAAGGTAATGAAAAATCTGTGTAATCAGCAAAGAAAACACTGAAGTTAATTTCATGAGGTTGTTGATAAACTATAGAAAGTAAGAACAACATTATAAATCAAACAAATGTAACAAATATTCTGAAATAAGCATGAGAAATGACCAGAGGAAATAAAAAAAGTGCTATACTAGTAATTTTTCACAAATAGTACCAATCAGATGCATTTGGTGCCTGTTATCGTACAGAAATTAAAAATCCCTAAATGCAAACCTTTACAGGGAAGCCAAGTCATGAAGACTTACCCAACTCTTGGTAATGCACCACACAGTTTTTTTCTTCATTTCGTCACTTGTGTAATTCCATACAAAACAACGTTCCGTGTTAGCAGCTCAGATGATAAAACACATCTGAACAAAGAATCACCAGAACAGAGGAGTCAAGCCTAGAAAAACTAAAAGGTGATGACTTAATCTGAGGGAAATTCAACAGCATAAACAAAATAATCGGTGATCTTAACATTTTGTTACAGATTAATTGAGGTATAGACTCACAGATCCTAATCTTGTGCCAAGAATTCTATCTGATAAATGATGGATGGATATGGTAAAAAAGCACACATGTTAAAATAGCAGCTACCAAACCTACTTCCTAATGTTTACAAGATTACCAGAGCCAAAGGTAATTCCAGAGGGTCTCAAGGACAAATCTCATCAGGAAGGGATGCTCCAGGTCTGGATGAGAATGAAAGGAAGGAGACCTCCAGAGACCCAGAACTACAAAACAGGTGCTACCAAATCACAGTCGAATGATGAACAATAGTAGAAGTCATCCACCTGTGTTGCATCGGTAGCTAACAGGTTACATTTGGAGACCAACTCATTAATTAAATTGGACGGACCTCTAACTTTCAACAAATATTAACTTGCACGTGTACAGTAAGATGTTGCTCACTCATGGAAAAAACAGCATTTGGGTAATTTCAAAAAAACCTTTCTCTCCCACCCAACAGCTAATGGCTTTCCAGTCTCATATCAACTCTTGGGAAGTTTTTAGACTTCAGAAATTGCATTCCTAAAAATTATAACATCACAGAACATTTCTCCTCCAGAAGAAACAAACCACACCTTACATCTCTCAATGAACACATTTGGCATTTACTTTCTAACGTTTTCAGTAGTTCACAGCTTTCAACTAACGGCACCATTTACGCTTTTCCCCTACTGGCCAAACAGCTTAAGCTCTTCACTCCCAGCATCATTGATGGCTCTTCTCCAGTCCCATCAGAATGCCTTTGTTCAACTCTCAGCTCCTGGCTAACTGAACATGCCACAAAACCTCTACAAAACACCAACTTCTTTTTCCAGCAATTTTATTTTCCTCCCAGTCCCAGTAACCGACAAATTCAACACCTGGGCACGTTCGTATTTCTCCTAAAAGCAGCCATGATTGCCCTTGGTCAAAATTATTCTGTACTTTTCTGCAGCCCCGACAGCACTTTTCACAGCCAGGATTATTCTCCACATTGTTGTCTGCAGTCAAAGTCACTCAAAAATTCCTATGGTCCCAGCAGCACTAAAAATACATAACAGCCTTCTTACAATAATGGCTGTGAATCACAGCATTCCTCAGCTGACATAAGTAGTTAAAATAGTTTAAAAAAAAGTTAAAATAAAACTTTTTAAAAGTTCAAGTGAAAAATGAAAAAAGGTTGAAAAGGACTCCCCTACCGTCTAACAATATTAAAGTCTGCCTCAAATTTACAAACGTACTCAGCAACATCAAACGCGCCGGCTTCAAACACACGCGGCAGCTTCAAACCTGGCAGCTTCAAATGCGGCAGCTTCAAACACACGCGGCAGCTTCAAACGCGGCAGCTTCAAACACTTTTGTGGCAGCCATCTTGCACACGCTCAAAAGAGCACAACCTTAGAAACCTTAGGCAGGCACCTTATCCACTAGGCTACACAGAGGCTTTGTTACAAAAAAGAATTATTGGAATTTGCAGACGTTAAATTAGCCCGTAGAGGGAGCTCACACCGTCCCATAAATGTACCATAATTGGAACATACTGTAATTTAAAACATTTCTCTATTAAGCTCTCTGTAGAGAGGCTACAGAGGTCAAAGTAGAGCATTCCTTACTTCACTCCAACCTCTGCGTGCCCGTCAAATTTCATTCAAATTAGACTCCATTGACCACGTATTTTGTAGCTCCAACAAACAGAAGAAGTGTTTGGCCATGTTTTCTCCACAACAAGCACAGCTTCTCCTAATCATCATTTGCGCCTGATGTTGGAACAAGAAAGTCAATGTCGGAACGCAAGAAGAACAAAGATCCGTCGGCCGGAATTGTCATGGCAATGCCCTCGATCTCCCCACACGTTCCTTCTGTTCAGGCAACGATGGGATTGCTCTTTTTATATCTTGACTAGAGCTGCTTCGGTGTCTCTGAGGTTTCTGTGCTACATGCAGTGCTTTCAAAGAGTATTATGATAGTGTGCTTGATATTCAAAGGCTGATGATGGAAATTGTTCACTAACGGACATTCTTTAATGAAGCCACGAGTAAACAATGACCTAAATTCCTCTGGAAATGTGGAACAGAACGACCACACTACAGAAGAATGCATGCAATAAATGTGAAGGGAAAAGGAATCTTCTAATTTTGTATCACAAAAGATATACCGGGAAGAAAGCCGTACCCTCAGCCGGAAAGGTTCCGAACACACAGACTGATTTACATCATGCAAACCGAAATGGCAGAGCACACTTTGTCTGTGTAAAGGAGGTTACCTTCCCTGTACAATAGAGCAAACCAGTGGGCAAGGAAGGTAGAAAAAATGTTAGCAAAGAGAGATTTTATTTGACTTCACGTAATTTGGGACATTCTAAGCATTGCACAGATCGAGCAGAATTCAATATTAAGTTGTATTTTCTACAGCTTAACAAAGCCAGCTAACGTTTCATTCCTGTGGTGGCTTTGGAAGCACCAGTGCCTAACATCTTCTAGGGATTTGGTGCCTCCCATTTTGCAACAACAATTTTTAATGTTATTTTAATTTTCTTAGGTAAAATATGATCGTTCAGACAGCCACATACCCAAATCATCAAGACCCATGGAGGAAGAGATTGTTAATATGACACATCAGAGCAGGAACAGCCTTTTTACTTCAAGCTTCCTCTAGCATTCATATAAACCTTTCCAGACTGTGCTGTTTCACAAGCATCCAGCAAAATCATACGCTTTCTTTTCACCTCCGTGCACCCCATCTGCCCCAAAGCCAGAAGTTAACGTTATGCTAATTAAAGCAAACCTAACCATCCATCCCCACCTCTTCCCCCCAGTGTTATATGATAGTGACATACCTGAATACATTTCAATTGGTATAAATTCCAGCACCTTCAACTTTGGAATTCAAAACTGAAGATCCTGTGTTACACCCTTTCTCTCCCTGTAGCCCTTGCTCACTCAGTTGCTTCACAGACTATTGAAGGCTCTTACCCAGCCACAAGTTCTTCACACCGACACAGGAGATTAATCCAGCTGAATGTGGTCAATTAAGCACGTGCTTTAGCGGCTTTCCTGAAGTGGAGGAAGAGTCAACCCCACGAGTGAGAGTTGCAAAACAGAGATAGTTTTTGAAGTAGAATATTTAATAGAGCAGTAAGAAAAATTTGGAAAACCATATCACAACAAGGTGTACAGCGATGGAGAAAGCTCAGCAGTTAATTCTAACAAGGAGAATACCAAGTACTTCTCACAAATGTAGGTGTTTATCTACAAAGTTGGAAACTTTCAGGTGCCTGCAAATCCGGCCTGAAAATCCAGAAAGAACAAGACTTTTTACATAATCCAAAATGTATTTCCAAGGTATAAAGTTAGTATTTTCTACTGTATTTTCAGAATTCCTGTTGCCATTCATGTTTGAAATCAGAAGGTGCAGAACTAAGAAAAACTTGTTTTAAAAACAAAGGAGGCACTTTTTTTCCTACTTTTTGAAGAGCTCTAATTAAGGATTAGCTCCAGTTTTAGCTGTAGGTCTGGGTAAATAATCACTACACAGCCGGTTAATCCATCATTACTGATCCAGTGCAGTCTCACCCACAGGTGTCAATATAAAGTTTTGGGAGCTGAGCCTTCCCTGCTCTTATCTCAGAACTTGTGTGAAGAGTTATACATTCAACTTCCTAGTAAACTCACATAAAGAACAAATCCGTTTAGGTTTGCTGGTTAATTTTTCCCCCTCTAGATTTACATCCATCTAAATTTGATTTCTTGGTTAGTAACACAATCTTGTTCAATTTCTCCATTGAAGTGGTTATGTAGAACTTGAGTTTAATGCACTAAATGAAAAATATTTCCCTTTACACCTTAAAGCAGCTACAAGAAGAAATAAAACTATGTGAAATAGAAATTAATAGCTCATAAACTTCACAGAATCCAAAGGAAACCTAAAAAGAGAGCCTAGAGATAAGACTGTGAGTCAGTGTCTTTTGTGTAAAAGCTCTGTTCTCCATCACTGCATCCATTACCTCCCAGGATGCAGACTGAATAGAAGACTAATGCCTGTGGGGAAAAAGGGACCAGCTATGGTTACGGCTATAGTTTAAGCAAAGAATACCGAGCCTGCATCTGCTATCCTTTCTCGAGTTCTCCCAGATGCGGTGCTTGTATGTCCACACAAGTCTTGTAAACAGCCGGCTGCTAACTAGAGTTAACTTCGGGAAGAGCATGAGAGAGAGGCAGATCAGATGCGTGGACTTATTTCCCCAACATATTTCTCCTAGCCCGCAGGAATTTGCTGCTCAGGAATTTCCTGAGGCAAAGGTAATTTCTGTGTTTACCAGCTCCCACCGTTCTTTCTGACTGCTCTGTGAACTTCTATAAACTTTTAACATTCACAAAAGTTACATGCATGTGTGAGAGGTACTCCCAGAACATAGAGGCGCCAGACAAAATGCAGTCATTTACTATTGCTTAAAAAACACTGACTTGCTCTGTGGTTCTCTGCAACAACCTATGCCTGACTGGGACAGATTCTGAAGAGTACTTCATCAGTATTTCCAAGAAATTAATGTAATTATTTAAAGGCGCTCAATTGGCATAAAATTACAAGAACAGCAGAGAAGACGATGAGCAGAACCATGCCTTCCTGGCCACCAAGCTCTAGAGCTTGTGAGCTGCATGAAGTCTCCGACCTCTGTGGGATATCACACTGGCCTAGACAAGATTAAGTGAATTTCCTAACAAAAGAAATTCTAAAATTGCGCACAACTGTAAATTTGCCAGAAGCTTTTATCAAGCCAACTACATTTCTTTCCAAAGCCTTGGAAGCTGAGGAGTCAGGCAGCACTGAAGTCACAGCTGCACAAAGGATCATCTGGGCTGTAGCACCTGAGTGTTGAGAGAAATTTCATTTTCTGGTATTTTCCTTTTTTTTTTTGTTTATTTGTTTTCTTTACAGGTTAAATGTGAAAACCCAGAGAAACTAAGTAATGACTTATCTTGTATACACAGTATGTGCTGCTTATGTTTAGGGACTATCTATGAATGTATTTCGTGCAGCAAACATTCCTCATGTAATAACAATGATCTGAAGACTGAAATTCATTTTTTTTCTTTAAAAGTAAATAAAAAAAATCCATTTCAGTTGCACTGCTAGAAGCCTGGAGGTCAGTTTATTCTAAGTAGGCATCACTGATGGCGGCAAAGAGATATTTTAAGAAAGCTTATTTGTGTACACTATCCACAGGCCATCCACTTCAACTATTTATATGAATTCTTCAGTTAGTATATAGCTGGACTAGCAAAAAATGAAAAGCTATATTAGCATTTATCATACACTAAATATTCAATTTTTCAAAAAATAGGAACCAATGATTTATCTTTTTTTAAATATATTTGCCACTGTAATCTTTTTTAAAGCAACTTTTTAGACACAGTCTTCATATTTTGATACATAAATTCATCTCATTCATAGGATACAAGCAAGAATAAAATAAAAACTTTCCTGTTACAGTGCAGTAATGGTGTTTCTAGAATGCAGTTTAAACACCATTTTCAGTGTATGATTCCATTGTCCTGACACTGTAATCTCATATCAGACGCTGTATGGAAATTGTAGCATTTATCCCTATTTGTGTTTCTGCCTCTTACCAGGTGTTTTGGCTCTACTTCCATGCAATTCTTTCCATCTTCACTTTTATGAGATGGTTGCAGAGGGCTTTGTTAGATTTTTGGTTGTTTGGTTTTTGTTTGTTTTCCTCTTACCACTGCAAAGGCTACTTTTTAGAATAGAATGCTTGATATTGGCACCATTTTCCCCCAAAATCTACTCAGCCAGTTTTGGGGAGGTTGGTTTGTTTGTTTCTGTCTTAATAGCTCAATTTACAGTGGTCTGCACAAATAGAAAACAGGAACCTGCCCACACCTTCCAGCTACTGCATCCTGACGCTTTCTCACAGTTCCTCAACATACCTGAAACATTTCTCAATATTCAAAGGATTACTTGTATTTTAAATGGGTGAAAGTTGGTGGAGGTAGCAAACCAATGTGTGTAATTTTACTAGCAATTTTGAATGTGTGTGTTTTGCAAAACTGTATTTTCCATGTACTTTAATACAAGGAGATTTCTCAGTGCTACAAAAGACACTCATTTCACTACACAGAAGTGGGGCAAAAACATGTCCAAAAAAACACAGTAATGCTGGACTGATTCTATCTGTCTAGAATGACCACAAAGTCAGAACAAGAGGGCAGCAGCCTACAGCCTTCAGAGAAGATTGTCTAGTTTCCGTATTTATAAAGTGCTTAGAGCTATAAGCCCATAAAAATAATCATTATTCCTTCTCATTCTAGTCACTAATCAGTCCACCTGCACACTTGCAGATCACTTTTTCCAACATAACAATATCTGTTACTGTATATCCTGACTAAATGGATACTAAAGTCAGCCTTATGTGCCATTTACAGTTCTAGTAAATCTATCTGTAGATTAATAACTGTAGCTGGAGACATTGATCCTATATCAGAAAAGCCAGAGCAGAAATCATCCGTCACCAGCGAATCAACTAATCCAACAGCAAACATAAAAAATAAATTATCAGAGGATCCCATTCATAATTGTGCATTTATTCTAAACCAAATAAAATAGTTGTTGATAGTAAAGAATTCTGCTGTTTATATTAAAAATAGTCTAAATCTAAAACTGTGATCACAGGAAGGAAATGTCTATAAATAAATACACAATAGCAGCCACGTTCAGCAACTGTTCTGGAACAAAGTTTGGGTTGGCGAAACTCTGGGGCCAGATTCTCCCATCATTTATTGCTATTTCCTTTGGTAATAGCACCACTAAAATCAATAAGATTACATGAGGGGAAAGCTGAATCTGCCTTCTAATGTTTCACAAAGTTGGAAGACAAAATTAATGGAACAAGGGGTAATGGAATCAAGCTGGAACACAAGAGGTTCCACTTAAATTTGAGAAGAAACTTTTTCACTATGAGGGTGACAGAGCACTGGCACAGGCTGCCCAGGGAGGTTGTGGAGTCTCCTTCTCTGGAGACATTAAAAACCCACCTGGACACGTTCCTGTGTAACATCACGTAGGTGTTCCTGCTCTGGCAGGGGGATTGGACTAGATGATCTTTTGAGGTGCCTTCCAATCCCTAGCGTACTGTGATTCTGTGATACTGTGAAAGCCCTAATATAATACAATCGACATGAATGCTACAGAGTCTGTCCCACACACAGACCCATGAGTTTTGATTTGCCGGCATAATAAAATGTTTTCGGAGCTAGCTACTAAAGGCAGGGAAGTGAGAACAATATGAATACCAGAAACAGGAAAAAATACCCAAGAGTTAAACTAATAATATCTAGAAAATGTTAATCTTACAATGATGAGTGTAACTTTAAGTAGATGTTTGGTCTATCCTCAGTATCCCTTTAGAGCATTTGTAACCATGGAAGCCTATTCCAAAAGGAGATATTTTGTTTTCTAGTATTGCATTTGATATCATGAGATCTGAATTACAGCAGAATCAATTGGTCTTGCCCCCGCCCCTCTCTTTTTGGAGGGAGAGAGGAGCAGCAAGTTATGGTGGAGTTTGGGGTTTTTTTGGAGTAGTGTTGTTTTTTTTTTTAATATGTGTGTGTAAATCAGATAAATCATATACTTTTTGCTTATCTGGCAACACTTTTTAAAAAATCAAATCAGACCTTAAGGTCAGGTCTCACTGAACATCCTTATTAGAAAGGTAGCTGGCATCCTTAAGAAAATTACCACTGATATATAAAATCATACGTATTAACTCAGTCATATAAACTATTCTTGTGGCTGTTCCTGAGCTGGGCAAACAAATAGGTTTAATGTGGTTTAAGTTGTTGAGTGAGATCAGTTGGTTGATTGCTGTGGAGGGAGAACCACGACTTCTGCTTGTTTTATGTTCCAAAATCACACCAAGTTTAGCGTACATAAAACCGTTTCTACTCTTGAGAAATATTTTTCTTTCAATACAGTTTTAAGGATTGGCAAGACTTTCATTCTTATTTCTGCCAAAGTAAAAATGTTGCACCAGTATTTTCCCCCTCTCTCAACTCAAATTCCCGCATTTAGCTATTGGAGCACCTGAAGCAGGACAATCTGCTTTCAACAAGGGTGTTGTATCACTACTGAGCATATACAGGCTATGTTTGTGCATTCAGATTTTAGCATTTTCCAGAAAAGTTTTTCAGTTCCGAAGTAAAATAGGAAGGAATTTTTCCCAGGATGCTGTGTGCCATTTGGATAGATTTTAAGGTTTTGACAAAGTTCTTTAGAGGAGAGTAGGAATGGGTGGTGCACACCAAAAAGCAGTTGGCAAGTTTTTAGAGATTTCCAAGATAGTTTCTTTCCTTTCACTTTCCTGCTTTCAATATTTGGGTTTTTTTCTTTTTACTTCAAACCTCCAAGTATTTCAAACACAGAGTTAATATACCGGTTTTTAAACAAACCAGTTGCCCAACTTCCATGCAGACAGAAGTGGGGGGGAAATGTAGTATTTATTATTAAAGGTTACCATCATTCTCCCATTACAGCAGCAGAGCAAGATTTAAAATCAGTGCTGATGGGGAGCACTGACTCAGTGCCACCAAAATGATGACCATTACTACAACTTTCCACTACCAAAGGTGTCTAGTCGAACTCTGCTGGACAACAGTCTCTACAAAAGGAGAGAAATGGTGGTCATGCAGAAATGTAACATAGCTGTGCAAAGGATTTAATAAGTAAAAAAAAAAAAAAAAAAAAAATAAAAAAAATCAGAGTTAGTACAACAGCTGTCTGCAACACAAACTTATCTGGGACAACTATTTATGTAGGAATAGTCCCACAAGAATCCTATTATGAAGGACCATACAAATAAAATTGTTCTAATGCACTATTTCATGCAACACAACTAATGTAGAATTTATGTTCATTGAGCTAATAGAGTTTCTGAATTCAAAACTAAGTCCTGAAACATGTAACAGTAGTGCTGTCTTAGATTAACATTTGAAGGAAATCAACCTGCTGGAATATTAAACCTTCCAGGTGTCTACTGGATTCAGTGCATCATCTTTCTCCAATGCTGTCCTATCGAATATGTGCAAAACTACTTTTCTGTCTATATTTTTATTGCGATTTGAGGCATTTAGTCTGAAATAGGAGTTCTAACAGTTATATATTAATATTTATTAGGACTGTATTTTTAAAACCTAAACCCACATAGCATTAACTTAGGCAGTTAACTCACATACATCTTCATCAATACGATATTGAATTTTGAGCACAGCTTCGAGTTGTTAGGACATGTTCAAGAAAAACTTCCCCATATTCAACATATCATCCAGGATTGAGGTCCCAGCATAACATCTGGGGTTGTTTTAGACACCCCAAGCAGGTGTGGTCTGCTGCAAGTACCCACAGGTAGGTCACACACAGCCTGTGCATTGTGCTGCGTCATTCCTTCCAGGTGTTTCAGACACTTGCAAGCCAGTATGTTTGGGCACCCCAATCGTTCTCACTAACAAAGGATGAAAGATAAGACAAATATGGGTAGGCAACAAGGCAGATCTTCACAACGGTATAAACACAAGTCATTTTGCCATCTTCACGACTTTCTGGCTACCCTAATGTTTTCCAGTGCACCTGTAGAGATGCACAGGAGTTTAATTCACTTCTCCTCTGCATTTTTTTCTCCATGTCTGAAATTCTTTTTAGTCTGGAATTCTGTCTTAACACACCAGAGATTGACAGCAAGGGTGTATGTCCATGATATGTTTCTAGTTTAAACTGAAGAACTATCCTTTACATGAAGAGAGACAGAGTGGAAGAGAGAAATGTACATCTGAATAATCAACAAATAATAGCCAGGAATCAAATTAGCTTAAAAATAAGACTCTTTTTCAAAAAAAAACCCACAACCAACCAACCAAGCAAAAAAAACAACCAATAAAATTACATAGATAAATATATGCTACATACATATATATATATATATATGAAATGTGATAGATCCCTGAGCCTGTCAGCCCTCAGCGGGGTTGGCTGCCAGGCTTAGATCAACTTCGTAGACAGCAGGACTGCCACAGTCTCTTGGAACCGCCCTGGCCCCAGGACTGCAAGAACAAAGCCTGCCCCTGTCTCACATGCAGTAATATATGACAGTATTTTGGGTTTAATAACTTCCGTTTGACACGTTTTACCTCTAAGAAGCACTCCATACTTTTAAGAAAGGTCACTTAGCTCTGTCTGGGAAATTTTCAGTCATAAGGAAGCAGGTGTAAAAGGCCTATTTCTTTACATATGTACGCTGCGAAGGGGATAAAATGGGCTGTCTTAGAGACCATCGGAAGAGACAGAAGTAAAGGTGACAGTTTAAGTATTAGAGGCAGAATGACCAGTAATATCATTAATGTAAGGTATTCTCCAGCTAAAAATCGATTATGCAGTCATTTCTCAGGAAGATCGCTTATGAACTCAATTCAGGTAATTTTTCATGTCCTACAGGTGGAAGCAATGCTAATAGACGGAAATGAGGGTTCTCCCCAATTGAGGATGTGAATGTTAAGGAGAATTAAAAATTCTTTCTTTGGATGAACTCTTTGAAACACCTGTGACAGGCATCTCTGAAGAGCTGATTTAGCTTTAAAACAGAACTCAGCCAGACTCTTTCGATTGCAGGGTATACTGCAACAAAAGCTATTTTATCTATGCAGCCACTCAAACCTAAACAAAATACCTTTTATTCAAAACACCAAAAACTAGACCATGGCATAAGACTCGGCCCCCTCTCTGAGTATTTACTGTTTGCTGGGCAATGAATTCTGGCTCACTTCTCCTGCTGTCTGAAGGAAGGTTGACCCTGAAATGACCAAACCAGTAGCCTAAACAGCCGTGGAAATAACTTAAGGCATTTTCACCCTCCATTTAGTTTAGATGTTTCTTACTGTTAGAACCGCTATTCCTACAGGATTAATTATAAATAGTTATCTACTGATATCCACAGTAATACAGTTTGCTTCTGAGCATGCACCACTGAGTTTTATAATGGGTTGTGTATACACTGCAAATGTTAAACAATATTTTCATTGATAAATGACAGGCGACTTGTATTTGCATTTCCTGCGAGATTTAACAATGCAGTGGGATAGCTGGATGGAAGCTGGGAATTAATATTAAGAGTTAGTGCCAAAGCCAGCTCCAGGACAGCAGGCATGCTGCTTACAAACTGAATAGAATTTGAGCCCATTTACTCTACGCTATACTTCGGTTTTCAGGATCAAATGTAATTTGTTCTTCCAACACCCTATGTAAAAACTGAATTGAATAAAACAAGTATCGCTTCTCCTTTCTTTCTCCAAATGCTGTTTGCAGAAATGTTCTGCCAAATTCCCTGTTTGCCTCGGAGCCCTCCCATGCCACCAGCCAAGGCAAAGGGATGCTTTGCCACACGTGAATCGGTAGTGACGTGACCGCTCCACCTTCACTGACTTTTTTCAGATCAGCTCAGCATCACATCTGCTCACACGTGGAGTTAATCTCCTCCTCTCCGCCAACTAACTGCTTTTGCAGTTTTGGTAGCTAAAGCGAGTGAGTTGTTCACACCAGTAGGGAAATGGGAGCAGAATTAGAGGAAGCAAAGGATCTAGGGAGGTGATCCTGCCCCATATCCATCACCCAGAAAACACTTTGCTCTAATGATGCTTATAATGCTTCAAGAGTCCTCAAAAGCTTTAGAAAAGCCACTGTTACCTAGGACACATCTACTTAAGAGTTAGCTGAAACTTGAAGCCGGGGATGGTAGGAGGAATAGCACTTTCTCATGAAAGCTTCAGTTTATTATTTGTAGAATGTCAAAAAGTAGACAGAGAGGAACTGGAAAAATCATTTGCATTTTATTTGCTGAACAGTTTTACTTTCAAAACCAAATTAAGGTACTCCTCTCTCTTTAATGCCAAGTCCCTCCAAGACTACCAGAAAAAAACTTCCCATGTTTACAAGCTACAACATATTTCTAAATGACATCATGTATTCCTGTCTCCTCATTTCTCATGGTAACCTAGAATTTTATTTTCAAAGTTCAAGGCAAAGCAGTGAAGTGGCCACGCTTCCCACCACATGGAAACTTCAAACTTGTTTTTGGTTTTTCCCTCTCTCTTCCTGTGAGCCTTGTCCATGGCACAATCTGCTGAATTCATTTTACAGTGATATTTTAGTGTTTCTTCTCTCATAGAATTTTAATGTGTTTAATCTGACAAACTTAAATCTAAAATATGCACAGAATCATTTTACTGAGCTGTTTTGAAGTCTTAGAGCCCCTGCCTTATATACTTTCTCTGAAATCAATGCAATTATAACCTGATAAGTATTCTGCTTTCTTAAATTAGAAGAAAAAAAATCTCAAGTTTAATATTTCCAATTCTCTGTAAGTGGACATACAATGGGAAGCAGTGTCATGGAGAATCAAGACAATCTTCCTAATTCCTAAAAGAAGAACTTCGTATATGAAGCACAAGCATTGTCCAAAAATCAAAATGGTGCCTGAAATAATGGTGATACATAATAAAAGGAGTTTTCATGTTGGCACCAGTGGGACTAAAATTTCAGGAGAGCACAGATGCTCACATCTAACCTAAGCCAGGACCTACCCCGAGGTCCAGACCCGCTGTGGAACAACAGACTGAGAGTACTCTCTCGTGCCTGGTCGTTACCCAGCTTGTATCATTACAGAGTGGGAAAACGGGTTGAAATCAAAACTTCATTTAAGCTGTGAGAGTGAAACCGTGTGCAACCCCAAATTTCATGGTTAACTGTGTGTAACTTTAGCAGTACTTCAGTGCTATCTGGAACCTAACGTATGTTTATGCTTGGAAAATCGACAAAAAACCTCCAAACTTCGAGAGCACTTGTACAGCAATTCTGCTCTCAAGATGAAATTAGTTCTGGTGCAATAAACCAGTGCAGCCTCAAACCACACACAACACGGAACTTAAATGGAATCTGATGGCATCTAAGTCTTTGCAGTATCTCTACATGGGATGAGTTTCACCAATTTCTCTTTGACCTCATTCATGCGAGCTTAATAAAAAAAAAAATTTAAGTACTTTTGTCAAAAGATATTTTACAATTTTTTTCACTTTGGCTCTGCAATCCAGCTCATGAGAAAGTTAGCTTACATTTTTCCCCCACTACATTTGTAACCTGTCAATCAGAAACAAATTTTTTTTTCCCTACGGATTATATTTCAGCACATAAACATATTCAAATGTTGAATTTATTTATCTAGTCAAAATCCCTGTCTGGCACTGCTACTTCAACCATCTTAGTGTGAAGCAGATGCAGGCGTTTGATCTAACCCTTTCCCAAAAGCAGACGTCCAAGCATTTAACTTCACTAGAGTGGTTGGTTTTGGGTGGCCTGTGCTAACTGCTCACAGGGCAGGCTGTCCTAAATGCACATTCAGGTTTTCAACAAGAAGGTTTGTCATTCAGGTTCCTTTCTCAGTATATTAACATTCTTACTTAAAACCAATAAATATCAAAGTGAAGCTTTTAAGTACACCAAAATGAAGATTAAACACCACCAGAAGTGTGGTGTTGAAAATAGTATTACTATTATTTCTTTTTTATTAACAGAAGTGTCGTCTTGTGGATAAGGCCCCGGGCCTGAAGGAATTTAGATTCATTCCCTGTGCTGTCACAGACCTTAGCTACGACCTCTGGCAAGTCATTAAACTGCCTTGTCCTCAGTTTCCCCCTTTGAAACAGGGACAGATGCAGCTCCATCTGCACTAAGGGACGTGCAGCCATGGGGTCACAACCACTTCAGGCAACACGGCAACGTAAGTTGGTGCTGCGGGTACTACAGAGGAGGTGTAATTCCCACTGCACTATTCATGGAGGAGGTATGATTCCTCCTTAGGATCCTTTCCCCTTCAGTTCCTCCATAAAATGGAGATCCTCGTCTGTCTTTTCTCTAAAACTCTGTCCAGCTTGCCAATAAACCATTTTACACCAAGAGCTTTTCCTCATCACCTACCAGCAAAACAGGCCTTATCCACACTTTCAACATACAGGCACCCCATCACATCCCCTAACAACAAACACAACTTTGATTGACCTCTCTCCTACCTTCACAGCCACTGAAATAACTCAATAAATGGCACTTGTCCCAGCCAAAATGAGGTCCTGGTGCTCTGTTACTCAGAACCACCTCCCACTTCCTGGTACCAGAGATCACACAAAGGTGTGTGTGGCCCCAGGGCTGCAGCAGCCAGTCGCTTTTTCTTACTCACCACCCACCTATGAAAGTGAAAGGCTCTGGCGTACACCACACCTTGGCTCTTAAACAAGTTGCCATTACCACAAAGGCTGCCAATTCTGAATGACAGTGTCCAAATGGGCAAACCTCACGAATGCATCTCCTGCAGAACGCAGAATGGTCCTAATGAAACCTGTATCACTTCACTTAAGTGCATTTGTTTAGACCTGAAGACCCATGACAAGGGCTGCAGAGGGAAAATATGCAGGGTAAATTGTTCCGTGTCTCGGTAGAAGACACACGCAATGACAAAAGAGGAAAGAAAGAAGTGGTAATTCTGAATTTTTTATCTAGTTGAAAACTGACCTTCCTTAACTTGAAACTGCCTGTAGGTGTCCCAGGACAGGCTGTTCTGACATTCTTTTAACATCGTTTCATCAGCACAGCCAAAACTAATCACAAGAATATTACCCGATGACAGGTGCATTTATTCTGTCAATTAAATCAGATGGTTAAATCGAAATGTGCCCCAAATCTCTCTTGTTTGCATTATCCATATTGGCATTTCTTGGCGGTGGTTCATTGCTGGCTGGAAGTCATCCAGCCCCTGCAGAGTCACTTTGCAATACCGTGCCAGCAAGTTTCTGTGCTCTGCAGCAGCGGTTACACCGAGACCAGAGTGGTCCTACAGGACTGACCAAAAATCTTACATTGTTTCGTTACAATTTATTTAAGGAAAAAAAAAAAAGAAAAAGAAGAAATCCCTCTCAGTGAAGGAGACTTAGATCAATGCTTTTGAAATGGAAAAGGATATATCACTTCACACCTAACCACTAGTGAGTGACATGCATGAATTAAAAAAGAGAATGGAATAGAGACTTTTAACAGTACCAAGCGACTACTTACATAAGAATATGAAGTAAAATCTAGCCTCATTTTAAGAAACTTTAAAACGTAATTCCTGTGAGGGGAAAAAATGAGATGTTGCTCCCAATCCATCGTAAAGGTGAGAAAATAGGTGTAATCACAATAAAAATAGACAAGAACTGAAGGACCATCTACTATTACCTCATCACCCAAGAAGTCTCCGAGTAGAGGCTGAGCATACATAAAACATTTGCTGCAATAACAGCTGCAGCAGAGCAAGCTAAGGATGCAGCCAAGTTTTTTGGTTTGGTTTTGTGGCACACATGCCAGCGCATTTCAGCTGAGATTTCTCTTCTCCGCTGTAGTGGTGGCACATTTTTTTACCAGTATTGTATGTTTACCTGGCAAGTGCTCAACTCATCCCTTCATCAGTGAAGCCATACTCCCTTTTGTCACCAAGAAGAAACACACCACAGCAAGGTGCTCAATCCCAAGGCATTAATCCCCAGAGATTAATGAAAACTAGGTGCTGATTATTTCATCCTGAGGCCAAAGTCAATCCTTATGTCTGTCCTAAATCCAACAGGATGTAAGCACAAGTTTTTGCACGCAAGCATGGAACTGTAAGACTATGGCTTTAAAATGGCAAACACAAGAGAAAGCTATGGAGAACAACAGAACTCACTATTAAGGGTGGCGCTGTGCTTATCTTCTCAGTGCTGTGCCCAGCACCTTTTCTTTCTGCTCTAAGTTGTTTTGATACTACTACCTAATTAATTTATCTTTAAGAAAGCCAGTAATACTCAGCTAAACAAATGATCTTGATTTCCCCGTGTGCTTTCATCAGTAACATCAGTGAGAAATTCTGCAGCACTGTATATTTACGACAGAATTAAAAAAAATTATTTTGCGTGTGCACATGTAGGTCTGAGGATCAACACAAGAGAGTGCTTTAACCACCTGAGAGAAGAGTTGTGTGCATGAATGGAGTTATGTGCACAAATAAAGTGCTCTTACAATTAATCAACCACAGTAATTATAAAACTTAATCAATGAACTCATTAAACAAAAATGGTTTGAAAGTTACTTTTTCTTGTAGCTCCCAAAATTGTAGAAAAAATATCAATGGGTCATTCACATCTTAAACCCCACATATTTTTACAATTTTTAACCAATTCCACTGGTCAGATCTCTCTTAATATTTGAGAAAGTTATTGCAATATAAGGGGAAATTTAAGTCACTCCCAACAACCTAAGGGTAAATTCTGTTTATTTTAATATCACACTAATAGAGTATAAAGCACAATTGGGAAACTGGAGTTTAAGCCAAAATACTATGTTTTCTTGCTGAGACACCTTAGCAGAGAGTTGGCGTAAAAATTCTCTTCTTATGCAAGGCCATATAGAGGAAACAGTAAAAATACATAAGAATAACTGGAGAACAAGTAAAACGCAAGTCAAAGCATAATTACCCTTTGCTTTCATTACATAAAACCACAGCTTTCCCGAGACACTGACTAATATCTACGATTTAAAAAATAATATAAATGCATTATACATGATGATTTAGTCCTCTGCCTTACATAAATTATATGTCTGTTAAATTACACAATGCCTTTAAAAGACCCACAAAACAACAAAAAACCCACCACATATACGATGTTTTTATTCTCTTCTGCATGCCACATCCTTCTGATCTACCAATAAAGCTAATGCCCATTTAGGGGAATATGTTGTGGGATGACAGCACAGCAATATTAAGTAAGGCAACCATATGTTTCCTGATTTTGCCATACTGTTTGCAACTACCCCTGACTCTTGGTGGATTAGATTCCTCCTCATCAGTTTGCCGGGTGCTGATGGAATGCCTTTTGCAGGTGTTTTGTTGATATAGTGCAAAACACAGGTTTCCAAAAGCTGAGCTCCCCAGCGCATGAAGCTGCGTTAGCTCCTTGTTTTCACTTACGACACAGTCCGTGGAGGTCCGCTCTAAGTTCTTACTTTATTAACTTAAACATCGTCATCCCACTGAATGCTGGCACCTTGAATACCTACAAGAAGGATTAGAATATTCGGATCTGGATGATTTTGATCTTATCTTTTGTTTTGCTTTTAGGTAATCAGTGAAAGCCAGGTGATGACAGGCTGCTATTACAGACAGCAAAGATTTTTTTCCAACAAGATTCCCCATCTGAGGACTGCCCACCTACAGCACAGAAAGTAATGAATCTTTAAGTACAACACGAGTTGAAGTTTCATTTAAAGGTACCATTCAATTTTCATTCCATTTTTGTCCAGCTTGAGAAGCAGCAATGAGGTAAAAATGTATGTAAAGTAAAGAAGTGTATCAGCTAAAAATCAACACTAACTTAACCCATCATCAGAAATTACTATCATCTTGGGGATATTTTTTGGATTTTCATGGTTCTGAACATTCCCACATCCCTGGGCTCATTCTCTACACAGAGTAAAGTGTAGGTGCACAGCGACTCGAAGAAGAAAACAAGAGGGAGACAATAAAAACAAAGCAACTGGAGAAACTCTAAGTTTATAATTTTTATGTTACTGTGCTGGTAAGAAAAGGACCTCATTTGGGAAGTCATAAAAAAAAAAAGCTTTAGCAGATCTCCAAGTTAGAGCACAGAAGCCTTCTCTGCAGATGGAGGATTTAAAAGAACTAAAATGATAACCACATAGTCGAGAGACTAGAAAAGAGACCTTGATGTTTGATAGTTGTAATAACCTGCAGAGTGCTCTAATGGCTCAGGGATCAGGTGCAGAACTATAGCAATAACAAGAGCTGAATAATTATCTCAGCCATATCTGTATAACCACAGTCCCAGAGTATGAACTATATAAGGAGGCTTCTGCTGCCTCTCCAAGATTTCCTGAAATGTTAAATCACTGAATTGGGAGCACTTCCAGCATTAGTACTGCCCAGTTAGAAAGAAATAAAGCCCAGAATCCTCTGGTGGCAGTTCTAATGTCTTTGTTAATTATGAATTATGGGTAAACATGCAGACTCACAGAGGTCACGGCTGTCAGCAACAATACTTTTCAAGAAGGATTTTTATGAGGGTCTTTTTCATTTTGCCATAATGTCCTTTACATATACATAAAACGCACCAAGAATACAAAAAATACTGTTTGTTTTTTAGGGAAGATGTAATTATTTTTCACTCCTTTTCCAGCCTCTCTACAGTCACGTATCCACTGCCAGTACGACCCAGTTCATAACTAGAAGCTCCTCTGTGAATAACAACAGCTGTACAGTTCCAAGGACCAGGCAGAAGAAGTCACTGGGGCTGGGGTTAGGTTAATGATCAGACACCCTGTTAACAAGAAAGTAGTGGTTTTCGCAGCGAACGGCCAGTCAGGATCCCGTAAGCTATAGTCACCTTTCACACACAATAGAGAAACAAAAGCTGCATACAGTATGCTTGATTAACCTCACTTAAATGGCAATGCTGATCTCAAATCTGTCCCAGGAGTGTATATAAACAGGATTAAAATTATATGATGTGTGGATCCTACCCAACAGAAGCAACTGGCACAAAATCATTTTAATTAGGTGGTAGCGGCTGTAACTCACTCAACTTTGGCATTAATTCTTCTCTGTCCCACCGAAGAACGTTTGGGACTCGCTAAATCACAGAAGGAATAAAGGAGGTTTAGAGATAACATCGGACAATGTGTTGCGGTAATTGTTGGCTAGTTTGTTAAGAAGGCTGTATAGAACTCGGAGGACAACATTCAAAGTAACAGTGTGAAATTCCACATGGAGGGTATAATCTCATGCTTTTCAAGACAGGCAACAGACTTGTAACAAATCACAATGGAGGCTTTACATCAGTAATTTTCAAAAGATTCTCGTCCAGTTTGTAAGAAACCCATTACTGCTAGCTGAGTTCCTGGAAATCTCTCCAGGAGTTGAGAAACCATGAGACCTTCGACAAAGTGGTTTCAGCTCAGTTCTGAGTCCACGAAAATAAATTGTACAAGACGTCTTTTCAGGTTTGCAGTCTTCAATACAATGCAAAAGGAGAACTTTCTTCTAGCCCTAGATACATCCACCCCGTTTTGTAGGGAGAGTGTAATAACAAAGTAAGATCAAGCACAAGACAGTTCTCCTGGGTCTCAAGAAGCTGAGCTCCTATAAGCTATTGTGAGTACATGTACAACAGACACAGTCTAATAAAGCTGCTATATTTTGCATTTATCCATACTCACTCTCACGTTCCAAGAAAGCCAAGTCTTAAATGCAACCTTCTAGAACATAGGGGGGTTTTTTTTCCAAATAATGACAAATATTGCAGAAACACAGAAACAAAAACTCCGTGAAAATTAACTTAGAAACTTCAGTATCTGTCACAGCACTGTTGATGACAAATTAAGTTTAGTTCTTTAGATTGCAACAATCTGGAATGGATGAAAAGTTCTCAACTCTACATCATATCAGAAAATATAGGTTAAGCGGTTGATTAATACCAACTCTCATCATGTGACAGAAATCTAAACTTGGCCCATACCACCAGAATTAGAAAATTAAGTCCAAAATTATTCTGCCTTTGTTATCAGAGGTAAATATCTTTTTTCCTCCATAAAAATGTTAGCATCGACCTCTCTAAGTTGAAGAAAATCTGGCAGAGAGAAGGGGGGGGGGGGTAACTACTAAGCCTCTGCACTTTCTTGAAAGCAACAACAACTGCAGATAAAAAAAACAAATCAGAGAGGCTGAAATCCTTAGCACTTTCCTTGGCACAGACTGTAAACCCATGTAATCTGCAATATATTCCATAGGGGGCACATTAGTAACATGGGAATGTCGTAAGTAGAAAAATATCTTTTTCATACCCAAATATGACTAGCCGGTAAGAAAGACTGACCATTATGTTACATAATAAAGATAAGTCATGTGTACTTGAATAGTTAACAGATGGACTAATTAGAGACTGAATTATTTGTGGTATAACTGATAGCTGGTGAAATCAAGGTTACTGAGGAAAATGGACTTGACTTTGGAAAAAACAGAGGGTATTTGCAGGGCTAAGGCAAACTGCTTTTCAAAAGAAAGGGTTAACAAGTAATGAAAGAACAGAATTGCATCTAATTAAAAGGCATACCAAGGCACACAGAGAGAACACAAGGGTAAGCAAATGGCAGACCACATTTGTGTGCAATACATAGAGAGGCAAGTGTGGAATGATATACAGATAACCAGTATAAAGGGGAAGCTGTCAGGCAGGTGAAATAAGCTTCCGTCTTAAAAAGATGTGTTATTTTTGGCAAAAAATTATAAATATATACAGGCGCATCCTGAGAAAAACAAAAATGTGAAGAGGACATGAGATATCTGTTCAGGGACATCTATGAATAGCAGTATTGCACAAATCAATGACTTTGTTCAACATACAAAAAATATATGGAGAGAAGTGAATTTTAAGAGAGAGAAGTTCAACATCATCTCATTTAAAATAGTTTATTAGCTTTCATGATGACCTTTGGAAATATCTCCTCCCCCTAGATTGCCAGTATAAAAAAGCCCAAGGGAAAGATAACATTTCTACGTAGGTAGGTATCATTTTTAACCCAGAAAAATGCATAAAGGGTCTAAAACACAAAACACACGAGTGAGCTGAGAATTATCTTTCTATGTTAGCATTTACCATTACATGTGCGTGGAACCCTCACATAGCTGAAACCATCACTATGTGAGCCCAGACGATGTTAAGAATGAAAAGGAAATACTTAAAATTGTTACGCTTGCAAAACGTTTTGCAGCTGTAGCTCTCTCTGGTCAGCACTCATCAACAGATTGTAGAATCTACATAGAGAACTTAAGGAAAAAAATTACTGCGTACAGCACCAACCAGGCTTCAAAAATTATCAGGAAATTGCAAACCATTAATCAAAAGAGATCTAAACTTGGAGGGACCTTCTTTTAGTGGGCACACATTTGACAGCACTCACAAGTAGTAGAAACAAAGCTAAAAGAGCAGGAGTGTAAAATCAGCCAAGTACTATCTATTTCTATAACAAAATTTGACAAGCTCAGATGACAAGCATAGAGTGACTCAAGTTTATAGAAAGCTTCAGACAATAATTCCAGATGACTGGGCAAAAAGGAAAAAAAAAAAAAAGCTGAAGCACCTTCAAGAATACATATAGATACACATGTGCATATTGAGACAACTAGGATGAAAATGCTACGTGTAAAGGACTCCTGCACAAGGATAACCAAGTCCACAGTGAGAGGGCAGAAACCTTATGTAGAATCCACGGAGCCCATTTGCGCATTGGCAAAGGCAAGAAAACAGCCCAAGGTATCTTATTTTAATTGGCCTGGAGTATGCCACAGAAGGTCAAAGGTTAAATCCAAACTTCAGTGTAAAGTAAAAGGCTGAACCACAGTGAAGGCTTCTCTTTAGGTTTGAAAAGCATTGATGTAAATCCAAGACCAAACACTCACAAACTGGAATTGCACTATATTCCTCTGGTTTTGGATCTAAGATGGGTGCATTTTTATTTCAGTTCAATGAAGAAGGTCACCCCTTGGTAACGGGCTCCTTTGCATAGAGTTTGGTCTATTCATTAATCACCCCCGGCTTTCAAACAGCATTTCTTATGCATTGCTAATTGAGTTGCTTGATGACAGTGTAGCCGCAATGTAATCACACTTTATAAATTGTATTTATTTGGAATGGGATTCTTGATGGGTTAATATCTCCTAAATAGGCCACGACTCCTCTCATATCTGGGTTGCACACAACATCTAATCCTCCAGCAACGTGTTATTTAGGTGCACTGGCTCAGTGACTTCTCTGAGGTCCCAGAAACACACACACAAGAAAAAACCCATTGTGCTGGAATTCGGTGAATTTGTTGGTCCACAAAAAACAAGTGGAACTGAAGTGGTTGTAAAAAGTTATAGGAGAAGTACTTACAAAAGTAAATTATAAACTAGTTCTAAACAAAGCAGCAAAGCATTACCTTATATGTACCTTTTCTTACCCCACAGCCAGCAAAGATAAAGCTTTGTAAGGAACATATTGGATACATCATTTTGCCCACGGCAAAATAAATGCAGGGAGGCTGTCCAGTCTTGTCACTTGATCCTGTTTCTTGGCAGAGACCTTGATCTCGGATATGCCTCCAGAGCTGTTGATTTGTCTCATGTAACCAACTATGCAAATAGTTAATTTTTTCAAGCTGACAACCAAACTTCAAAAAAACCTCACAACAATACTAGTGGCTTGGATCAACCCAAGAATAGTCTTTACAGAAAAACAAAATTATCATTTCACACTCAAAGAAGGAAATTAGAGTTGTTACAAAATGAGAGCGCTTTGTTGCAAAATGCAGAAATGAAACATTTCTAGGGTGGGTGAAAAAGATCCATTGAATCTGCACTGAATTCACAAATTATTTTGGCTCCTCAACTTCACACAATAAGCCTCTTGGCTGATTGCTGCAATTCTTAATTAGGAATGAAGCTGCACTCACTGAATGAGGGCAAGCATATATATCACAGATACTAACACCCCGAGGAGCATACTCTGAGCACCC